>OX454527.1:98345057-100745057 GCA_949715645.1 Portevinia maculata
CTGGGATATTTGTGACAGATGACACATAATATGTCAGTCTCAACTTTGGATTTGCTTTTAGAACAACAAACTTTATTTCTTGCGTTAAATCAAAAATATTTAATTTTTACATGGTGCCGCATGTTTGTCATGCCTCTTCCCGTTTTAGGCCTTTTTAAGCAAATTGAGCACTTCACCTCACAAGCACGTATGAACTTCGAAAACTAGTTTAAATTTTAAAGAAGTCCAACGACTGAACTCAGCAAACGTCGAAAACGAAAACAACAGCAAGAAGAAAACTATTATTTATGGGCAATATAGGAGGATGTTTCAGGGTTGTCTGCATTTGTTGCTGGTGTGAAATTTGTAGTAAATAACCGTCACCTTGTTAAAAAAAACTGGTTAGCCAAAAGAAAATAACATCCCTACTCCGAGGTAGGTGGATTCCCTTATAACCTCGAAGTCTTACTATCAACAGACAGATGTTTGTTCGTTTGTTGAAAGCAATTTCCTCGTTGACTTAAAGGCCAAATAATTTGCCTGTTCTTCAATCACCATGAAAGGATCGTAACGTAGCACGCTGAGATCGGCCGATTATGTCGATATCGCCCGGGTTTCCAAGTAGTTGGACGGATCTATTGTCTGTGCCTTCCGTATTGAGACTGCCCTGCGCACTATCTGCTGCAGAACAAGATTGAAGACCTGGTCGCGCAACTGTTTGCCGTAGTCCAGCGTCACGCGACACAACGGCATTACTGAATTCGGCCATCACCACGTAGAGCTCCTGATGATTAATGCTATCACATCCTTTTCCTCTGGGTGATACTTACGCAGTTGTATATGCAACCCTTCCTAATGCTTTCATATGCGGCTTCAAAATTGACGAAAAGATGGTGGGTCTCTATTTGACTCAGTATGAAGAGTTGGTCTATTGCCGATCAGCATAATTTCGATGTGGTCTTCGGAAATTTTCCCAAGGGAGAACATACCCTAGTCGACAGTTGAAAAAGATTCTTTGCTCTACTTTCCATTAGGGCAGTTAATCGATTGTTTTTTTTTTGTAATAGCTATAAGCCTAGGCAGGCCTTAAAAACGTGGGGATCACAGACAACAACTAGAGTTAATAAACAGAAATTGAACAAAGTTCCAAGTTCGCTCTGATAACTTCTACTATTTTTTTACTTTGGATTTTCTCAACTTTTGAATATTGCAAGTTGAGAGAGTCAACTTTGAGTGAACATAAGCAATTTCTCAACTTGACAATAAAAATCCTCAAGTTGCGTTCAACTTGGAGTGAATAAAATTGGCTTAAGAGTTGGTCTTTTAAAAAGAAAAACAACTGACGCAATTGACTGCTTAATGATGCCAAAATTGTTCAAGGAAAAACAGGATAAATCAAAGACAGTGTTTTATTTTACACGATCTCATTTTCCGAAAACGGTATGATTACAGCATAATTTTTCTTCGAATTCTAATAGTAGAATAGATAGTAATTATTGTGTAAGTATAGCCGTGTTTCTTTGCACGCGGATATAGGCATGGCATTAAAAAACGACCACCGCCGCTTAAGAATTCATCAAAAAAAAAAACTTGGCAGCACACATGCACCTATGACGCTTATTAGTGACACAGCTGGAAGTTGAGTTAAGAAATTTGTATTGAAAATAGTGAAATTCAAAAATATTAATTTCCGACAGTTGAAATTAATGCCACACATATTCTAAAATTATAAAAAAACAGTTTCACATTGACAGATTTACTAAATTTTGAAAAATAATAATAATAAAATCACGAACAAAATATTCGGCGGAATGTGTCAGCGGTCGGCGGGATATGTCAGTGGTCGGCAGGATGTCAAATTTTGACATTTCCTGAAAAATTCATCGCAACATTTCATCAGAAACTAAGAAAATGGGTTTTGGAAGCACTGTTTATTCCCGCTAAAGGACTTAGCGGCGATAGATATCCCCGCTAAAGTAAGTGTATATAGGATAAGTTGTTGTTGTATTTTACATGCAAAGAAACACGGCTTATGAATGAATGAATGTTTTTATATATGTAATACATTTAATCAGTCTTCATGAATGGGTTCGCTCAGTAGCGCCTTGAGTTTGAACAGAATAGGGTAAAGGCACTAGTATCCGGTCAGTTAACATATTTGTTAACTTAAACTTCTAGTCGTTTTCTTACTATTCAAGTTTTCGCAAAAAGTTTTAGTGTTTGTAAAAGTAGCGATATTTTTAAATAATAAAACATTCACATTTTTTTCAAATATTGTATTATGATTATTTATAAAAAATAAATTCGACAAAGTTCAACGGACACTTTTTTTTAGTCCGGATACTAAAACGAACGTTTTGTATGAAGGTTTAGTCCTTTGTGGATGTCTTAAATCCGTATTATATGGTAGCCAACATATCCTTATGATTGCATCATTCAAAAGGGGACAGAGGTTTCTTTTTGTTAATGTGTGTCCCAAATTTGTTGATTGCCAATCACGTATTGTTTTTTTTTTTCAATCGGATTTCAGTTGCTTAAAAACACCAACGTCCGCCGGTGGCAACGCACACAAAATAATTTCGTTTTTGTTGGAAAACTCACAGAGTTCCAGGGTTAAATGCGACTTGTGCCCATCGAAAAACAATATTACGGGCCGTTCCACGTTATCAGTCAATAAGCGCTGGTGAACACAGTTAGCAATAACTAAAAAAGGTTTCGCTTCTCATCCATCCGCTTTCGCTTCTGACCAGAAACCATGATTTTGGCATACTGTATGGAAACACCACAATAGGTTCAAAAAGCTTTCCGTCTGTTTAAAAAACGATTATTACCGTAAGCGTCTGTTTTGCGTTCCCAGCAGCAATTTGATAAATGTTCTTGTATCCTGTGGGGGCTATAACTTTGCCAGTTTTTGGGCAGAGGCAAAAGCTGTTTTCGTCACCATTTAAAATTCGTTTCGGCTCATTCATGATGTGCTCCTGACCAATGCTCTTTAAGTAGTCATCAAGTTCTTTAAACCATTTTAATATGGTCTCATGGGTGACCACTGCCCTACCCTTGCTGATGCTTTCTCCTTCTCTCATCTCTCATTAATGAAGGGTTCCGCTTTATGAAAGCTCGCACCCTTGTTTTTCCAGGGCGATCGTTTTTAAACAGTGTTATTCGGTGCGAATCTTTTATGATTTTTTGAACTGTATTTAACAAATCGTCCATTTTAATTTGAAATCCACACTTGCAGAGGTCGGGACACCACTGGGCAATCTGTTCATCCTTTTCAGATGTCAAATAAGGATCTGGGCCCATTTTCGTTGCTTTTTTACTGATTACTCTTTTGCCCTTTAATTGGTCATACAATGTTGAACGACATAAACCATATTTATTAGCACTTTTCGAATACTTCTAAGGCCTTACTTATGTTATCTGTATCCATTCTTTAGAAATAATAAAAAAATGCACATGTAGGATATTTGAATTAAAAGCCGAAAATTACATACAAAAGTTGTCCGGAAACTGAAACTAATTTTTAGTATCCGGAGAGTCATATTTTCACTTAGTAAACACTGTACGAATATTGAAAATCTGCGAGAAAATCACAATTATCTTTCTTTAAATCATAGAGAACATACATAGGTATCGTTTAGGAGCATTCAAAAGAGAATTTGTTTATTGCCTCACAATTTCAGTATCCGGACAGTCTGTCTGGATATTGAAAATGCTTTCCAATTTTAGTTTTAGTATCCGGACACTGAAAATTGGGCCAACGAAATAATTTTATTCTTTTTTTTTTTTTTTTTTAATTATGTAAGCGGATTGTTTCGAAGGAAAACAAAGTATTTTTCAAAAGAATTCGTTAAAAAATACTCTTTAAATTACTTACTTCTTTCGTATGATCGCAATATTTTTTTGGCACGCAAAACGACAACACAACCGCAAACTCGGATCTAAGCCACTGAGCTGGCGCCTAACGCATGCAGTTGATTGATTTGAAACTTAGCATGGATTTGTGTGACACCTAATGGATTCTATTTTTGTTAACATTTGTGAGTATTTACGTGTGATGTGTACCTGTTTTTATGAAGTAAGTCACATACTGTACGGATACTAACACCGTCCGGATACTAGTGCATCTACCCTAGGGTGTTTTTTATGGAAGTATAAACTTCTGATAGGGATAACTGTCAAACTGGAAAGACTTTCACCAGAAAATACGCTTGCTAATAGTGGAAATTTATTTCCAAAATTCGCGCTATGTTCGCCACACTTAACAAACAGCATGTGCAACCACGACTTTGTTGAGCCAAACGTTTGGTGAACGAATCATCTCAAGAAATGGACCTGTGAGTTGGCCACCTCGTTTGTGTGATTCGACACCTTTGGACTACTTTTTGTGGGGGTACGTCAAATCTGTGGTCCATGCTGATAAAATAGCAACGATTGATACTCGTAACTTAGAAGCCAACATTCGACGGACTATTGATGAAATAAGACCTTGTATGCTCGAAAAAGTGGTGCAAAAATGGACCGACAGGATGACGTTCATAAGGCCCAGTTGCGGAGGCCATATGCCCGAAATTATTTTTAAACATTAAATAAGATGAAATTTGTGAGCTAATAAAGCCAAGGTCCATTCAATTTGTTGGTTTATTTAAAAAAAAAAAGGTTGTATGCCTCCATAAAAAATACCTTATTCTGATTCATAATGGTGAGCGTGAGCAATTAAGCACGCTCTGAAACGAGCGTGCTCAGAGTGTTCTGATTGGTTTATGAAACACACTTGAGCGCTCAGCTATCATTTGATTAGAAATAATGTTGATTTTGATAGATAGATAGATATAATTTTTATTCATAGATTAAGGCTTTACAAAATTTAATAAATACGCAGCTTGCTCAGAGACTTGATATATTATATCTTACAACTGTATTTTTTTTTTAAGTTTTTGTGAAAATAATTACCAATTGGGAATTTGAAGGAAACTGTGATTAAAACCTTAATTTAATATATATTTTTTTTGTCTTAAAACTTAAAACTAGGGAACTGCCAGGATTGTTTTGTATTTAAGAATTATTTTAGAAAAACACCCCAGACCGTATTTTTAATTGTTTTTGATTCCGTTATCCTTTATTTTCCCTCCTCTCAGTCTGTCGTTGGCTGTGTTCAGGTTGTTACTCAGACTATTCACTCAATTTATGTTGAGCTCATAGAGCGCGCTCTGAACAAGATCTCAACGAAAAAAAGAAAAACAGTTTGAACACTCTGAGAAGGTTTTTGGGGCTTTATTTCAATTTTATTTCAGAAAAATATGTTTTGGCTTTGTTTCATTTTGCTTATTTCACTTTAATTTTTTTTTCTTTTTAGTTAAACAATAGAGCTGAAACAGGAACAAATTGGCAACAAAGCAAGAACAGTACTTTAAGTGCGTGGAGTTTCATACTACCCCCTGACTGGTTACTGGTTACGGCGGTTCAATGTCTTATTTAAGATTTCGACTTTCTTCAAGTCAATTAGGTATATAATTTTCGTTCAAAAATTGCTTGTCCGAAAGCGGAAATGCATCTCACATAAAAAGTGGTATGGAATGAAAAGCAAAGCAAAAGGGACTGATTCTATCCCAGAACAAACATTTAATTGTTTAATTTCAGTTTCAACATAACCTTTTAAGGAACTAGATAAATGTAAGATTAATTTTAATCAATAATAACTTCGCCGGTACAAAGAAATTGTCAATCTTTCGGCTTCTGTCGTACGGTAATTGATTTTCATCAGCGCTCTTCTTGTTCGTTGTGTATCCCCCACCATTTTATCAGCAGATTGTACCACTCTTTCGCGTAATTCTTTATAATTATCTTTACTATAGACGATGGTTAAAATTATTGTTATTGCGATCGGTTACAAGAAGGCATGCGATTGAGTCATTTTGTGGTTATCGCTAGCCCATGTCTTTCCTACAATAGTATATCTTTCGACATCAACCAAAGTGGAAAGTAATTTCGCTTTTTTAGAAACTTCATTAGACAGGTAATCCTATCGTCATCAGACTTCTATTTGGGAAGTGAAAACGAGACACCACCAAACGATCATTTAATTGCCCCATAAACAGCAGTTGGTCATTGGGTCGCACATTCTTTAGTGCAACACTTGATAATAAACAAAACTAGAAAAGCTTACGCATCAAAGAGATTAAAACAAGAAAACAACAAAACACATATGGAAACGATTCAAGGCGGGGTGATAAATTTACACATTCCTCTGACCGGCGCTTTGGATCATTTTATTTTCTTCTTAATCGCAATGAGTAATTTTAAACTCCCCAGAAATATAGTATCTAAACAAATTGAGTCATACTATTTCGCTTCTGTCGCCGCCAGTGGCAAATATACCACCATCATAAATACCAACATATCCATGTATAGAAAGAAAAGCCTCATTGCGGTTTGCTGACTCTTATTGCGAGGCTTGAGTGAGCACTACAGCAAATATATGAACTGTGTGATCACATTATCAGCCGTTGACTGTCGATGCTAGAGGAGTTTTCGATCGCGATACCCCCTCCCTTAGTAAATATTTACCTGATAACTCGATTACAGCCGAGTGATACGGAATAAAACCTTAATTAATGAATAATTACGTAAATTTGACTAACTCAGTTGCAAAATTCAAAGAAATTCGATGATTGAAATGAATTATGCAAATGTACAGCAATTAGACTGATAATGGGATGTAAGTGCCATTGACAGAGTCAGACCAACAAGACGAGACGAGTATAGGTACGTCGCCTCTGTACCCATAGAAAGTTTCACAGGAACAATGCATTCCGCTTTAATGCAGTCACTGTCACTCAATTTATTTGATTAACGAGACACACGGAGATGGAGCATTGTGAGGAGGAACATGCAATTGAGTTCATGTCGTGGTGTGGCGCGACGCTGTGCAAGAGTTGGCCATACCAGAGTATGGATGATTTCTTTATGCAGGAGAAAGTGGTCGGATTCCAGTTAGTGTAATTTAAATGTTTCTCTTAAGGGGAGGGAAGGTATAGGGAAGGTAAATTCTTTGTGACACAGAATGAAATATGACATGAAAGAAAAACAACAAATTGGTACCGAAATGGTATTTTCATCACACAAAAAGGATGTTTACATTTCGATGCAGCATCTGCATATGTAGGTGGTTTTTATACATGTTCCTTGAAAAGGTAGATTTAAGTTTGGTGTAAATTGGATAAATCTTGGATGAATTCTTGACCTTAATTAGGATTCAGGATGTAGCAACACATAAAAAGCTATTTAAACAAAGAGATAATAGGTATATAAACACAACGCAAATTATGTGCCTTTCTTACCCTTACACTTCACCAAATAGCAGATACAAACCATGGATACACAGCTCATTCTCCTATTCATTAAAAAAAAACTTGCCTTGAGGCTGTGCTCAAAGGTGTCTGACCTTGCCAAGGCTTAGTTTGCAAGACTGAAATACAACTCACAAGATAATAATATTTCGAGAGGGCTCTGAAAGACGGAACCCTCTCCACGGGTTTTGTGTTTTAATACAGTTCATGAACGAGCAGCGTTTGGAAATTTTTAGGAATTACATACTACCGATACTGAGTCAGTGCACGCTTAATCCAATTTTCGTCACACCAGACAGGACGTGCGTGCTATAGTGGATAAATTTGAGGCAACGTATTCACTATTAAATGTTCCTGTTAGAAACCGTACCGGTAGAAGTACCGAAAATATCGCAGCCGTAAGAGCTTTAGTTCAAAACGGTTCCGTGCCATTCAAAGGCATGGGGAATCTCTCAGTCCACGTTGTGGCGAATTTTGCTTAAATATCCTAGCCTACACCCTCAAAAACTAAAGCCTCTTGATGATTCGAGGCTTTTTGAGTGGGCTCTGCAAAAGTTTGAAGAAAATGATTCTGCTGTTTCGGTTATAACAGATATGGGCCCCATTTCTCTTTAATACTATAATATTATCTGTGATTTGAGTAGTTTTAAAATAAGTTGAAGTGGAAATGCCTCCGGACAACATTCCTGCATTAATTTTAAAAACTGTAAATCAAAACTATCTAAGCCCCTTCTATTTACATATTTTTAATTTATCCATACGTAAGGGTGTTTTCCTAGGTTGTTGGAAGATCTCGTACATAACTGCAATATATAAATCTTGTGCCGAACATTGTGTTGTAAATGTTCGACCCATCGCTAAGCTTCCGTAAATTCTCCCGCTTTCCAGATGAATTTCTTAGTGGTAAATCTACCGTAACTAACCTTATACTGTTTCAAATTTTTGTCTTATTTCTATTAAAAAAGGTTACCAAGTTGATGCGATTAATAAAGGCTTAATTTCCACAGACAAATTTGGGCTTTATTTCATTACGAAATAAGGCCAAACTTTTTGCTCCTTATTACATTATGCCTTTCCGGGTGTTATTTCCTTGGGCGTGTCGGGCGCGGGCGATCCACAAGAAAGAAGATCCTCTAAGCTGTACTGTGTGAACGCCTGAAACCATTCAACGACCTGATTGGTCCCTACCAGTGTGGTTTTAGGCCCAGTAAGTCCACTGCCGATCAGATTTTCATATTACGGCTAGAGAAAACCCAAGAAGTCCAAATCGGTATCCACCATCTTTTTATCGATTTTAAGGCCGCATATGACAGCATCTACAGAGACGAGCTATACAGAGCTATGTCTTGTTTTGGCATCAATGCCAATATTGCCAGATTGCGCAGAATGACGATGGAGAATGCCCACTGCTCCATAAAGGTCGGACACAATCTCACCGAGACCTTTGATGTCAAAAAAGTATTTAGACAAGGTGATGCGCTGTCATGTGACTTCTTCAACATCATACTTGAGAAAATTGTGCGAAGCTCGCAATCCAACACTAGAGGCACAATTTTCCAAAAGTCTGTGCAACTACTTGCATATGCTGACGACATTGACATAATTGGCAGAACACAACGAGCTGTCACTGGTGCGTTTGCAAGTATTAGCACAGAAGCGGCAAAAATGGGTTTAGTGGTGAATGAGAGCAAAACAAAATATATGCTGTCAACAAGAAGGGACACACAACATCGATGAATCGGACAGAACGTCACGATAGACAGCTACAACTTTGAGGTAGTTAGGGACTTTGTCTACCGCGGCTCCGCTATTAATTCTGATAATGACACCACAGCTGGGGTGAAATCGGCTAAGGTGATAGTTGACAATCAAAATCATAGCTTTACGTCCACGTAAGGTGATTATCAAATTGACAATCGCTTTTTTGCGATCAATTTCATGTGACAGATATTTAGGTGTGGTTTTCATACATTTTTGTCATTTTCATAGGTATGAACCTCGGCTTCAACTCCAAATAAATTAAATACTTTCGTGAAAAAAGAATATATATTAAATAAATTCAAATAAAAAAGTGAAATTTGAAAATTCGTGAAGTGCAATGTTTACGTCATTAGACCTTTCTACACAAATGAAGAAAATAATTACAAAAATGTCCAACTATTAAGAAGAAACCTGAGATCATCCTTCAATTGGCTGCAACTTTAAATCTTCTTGGGGAAGGTGGCTATCAAAGACAAGTTGGGGCTGATTGGGCTGCACCAATGGGTCAAACTACGGTGGCTGAAATTACTGCTGCAGTCATTAAAAAAATGCAGTCAATACTTTGCCCATTTATGATAAAGTTTTTGCCTAAGGATTCAACAAAATCATATTTGAAATATAAAGCATGAAAAATAAACACGCATCAGCTGCTCGGAATGACAGCGTCGGCAAGGAAGTGACGTTTAAAAATCTAAATGCTGAAAATAATCAATCATTTTTTAGTGATCGCTTTACGCAGAGCAAAGAGGAGTTGATAATCAAAAACGACAATCAAAAAAGCGACAATCACTATCAACTTAGCCGATTCCACCCCTGAAATCAAAGGAAGAATTATTACACTTGCCAACCGCTGTTGCCTTAGCCTAAGACGGCAATTGATTAGTAAGGCCTTGTCCAGAAAAACTAAGGAGGCTCTATATAAGATCCTCATCATCCCAGTCCTGCTCTACGGCGCAGAAGCGTGGATTTTAGCAAAAGCGGATGCAGATCTTCTTGGTCGTTTCGAACGCAAAATTCTTCGAGTGATTTTCGGTCCCGTTTGCGTTGACGAACTTTGGAGGAGAAGATTTAACAGCGAACTCTACGAGCTGTATAACGACATCAACCTGGTCAAACAAGAACGTATCAGTCGACTAAGATGGCTAGGACATGTAGAGCGAATGGACACTAACGCTCCGGCCCGAAGAATTCAACCAACTTGGAGTGCGCAACTGGAGGCAGTTAGCCAAAGATCGTGCTAAGTGGAGAGGCGTATTGGTTGAGGCCCAGGTCCCCCCCCCGGCCTTGCCAACCGCTGTTGCCTTAGCCTAAGACGGCAATTGATTAGTAAGGCCTTGTCCAGAAAAACTAAGGAGGCTCTATATAAGATCCTCATCATCCCAGTCCTGCTCTACGGCGCAGAAGCGTGGATTTTAGCAAAAGCGGATGCAGATCTTCTTGGTCGTTTCGAACGCAAAATTCTTCGAGTGATTTTCGGTCCCGTTTGCGTTGACGAACTTTGGAGGAGAAGATTTAACAGCGAACTCTACGAGCTGTATAACGACATCAACCTGGTGAAACAAGAACGTATCAGTCGACTAAGATGGCTAGGACATGTAGAGCGAATGGACACTAACGCTCCGGCCCGAAGAATTCAACCAACTTGGAGTGCGCAACTGGAGGCAGTTAGCCAAAGATCGTGCTAAGTGGAGAGGCGTATTGGTTGAGGCCCAGGTCCCCCCCCCCCCGGCCTGTAGCGCCACCTAAGTAAGTAAGTGTCGGGCGCAGTGGCACAATGGTTAGTATGTCGGACTAATAATCGAAAGGTCCACGTTTCAATTCCCGCCGGGGCCAAGTAGCATCTAGAGTTTTTTTTCCACTGGCCCACCTCTTGCGAATGTCTGACAAACATCCAAGAGTATCTCATTGTCTGTATCAATTGTCATGAGAAGATTCTCAAATTCGACGTTCGGATTCGGCTTTAAATTGTAGGTTCATTCCGCTTCGCAAAGAAAGTGGGTTTTAGGCCCTAATATTTTTTTTCTTTCCTTTGGCGTAATTTTGCAACGCCGCCTTTTTATCGATACAATTCGGTGGTTTAAGGGACTGCACATTATTTTCCGCATAGCTTAGCCCGCTCGCGCAACTTCGTTGCTCGGCTAATTGGAGGTGCTATTGGAATGCACCTATGTCAGCTTACTTTTTTGAATCAAACAGTTTATTTTTTTTTTGTTTATGCGCACGGTTTAACCAAATTCAACAATTCTACTCAAATGTCAACAAAGAAATCGACCAACATATACAAAAGTGGGAATACAGGGCCACCTACCATACATTTAATCATTCATCCATTCTGGTATGCACAAATTAATATCAGTAAATGCAGTTTTTCGTAAATACCTCGATTCCACCGCCACTTTATTTTGTAAATTTGAGCCAAAGCGTACCATAAATATGAAAAATTGAAACATCAAGACTACAGCGTCACCTATCGGGATTAAAAATCCTTTCAACAGACTAAACTTACATTTTAATGGTTTTTTATGTGATACCACACAATTTTTAATGGTTTTAATTTTTGTTTTCCGTCAATTTCCTTTATGTTGTTTTGAATGAATAACCTTACATTCGTTACCACGTGAAGTGGACGGCTAGAGTTACAGCGCTGTTTCACGGTTCGCCACAAACATTAAAATCGTAAAATTCTCGACAACAACAATGTCAAAAAGTCTTTCACCCTCTCTATCATTCATTTCAGTCCAACTATGCTTGTCGAAATGCAATAAAATTAGAGAAAACATAGAAAGAAAAAAACAGAATGACTAACATAATATATACGAGGGCGGGTCAATAAGTCCGTGACTTTTTGAATTTCTGACCTCTTTACTGAAACGGCAACACTGCTCCTGTCAACAGGCATCTTTCAGTTGACTCCTGTCAAAATTTAAACTTGCTGCGTCAGTTTGTTTGTGTTTGACAGCTTTTTTTATCAGACTACTCACTAATTTGAGGAGAAAATGGAAAAAAGTGAATTTCGTGTGCTTATTAAGCATTATTTCTTGCGAAAAAAAACCATTACCGAGACCAAGGCTAAGCTTGAAAAATACTATGGGGACTCTGCACCATCTATTTCAATGGTAAAAAAGTGGTTTACTGAATTTCGTTGTGGCCGTACAAGCACTGAAGATGCCGAACGTCCTGGACGCCCACTTGAGGTCTCTACACCCGAAACAATCGAAAAAATTCACGATATGGTGTTGGCCGACCAAAGATTGAAAGTGCGAGAGATTGTGGAAGCCGTAGGGATCTCGCATGGCTCAGTGGTTTCAATTTTGAATGATCACTTGGGCATGAGAAAGCTTTCCGCAAGATGGGTGCCGCGTTTGCTCACAGTCGACCACAAACGCAATCGTGTAACAACTTGACAGGAAGGTTTGGCGTTGTTTAATCGCAATATGGAGGAGTTTGTGCGCCGTTTTGTAACCGTGGACGAAACATGGATCCATCACAACACACCAGAGACCAAACAACAGTCAAAACAGTGGGTTTCTAAGGGTGAATCGGCGCCAAAGAAGGCCAAGGTGGGTTTGTCAGCCAATAAAATTATGGCGAGTGTTTTTTGGGATGCACGCGGGATAATCCACATTGACTACCTTCAAAAGGGAAGAACAATCAATGGTGAATATTATGCCAACTTATTGGACCGATTCAATGACGATTTGAAAAAAAACCGACCTCATTTGGCCAAGAAAAAAGTTCTTTTCCACCAAGCCAATGCAAGGGTGCACACATGTGCAGTTGCCATGGCAAAAAACCATGAATTGGGCTATGAATTGCTCCCTCATCCACCCTATTCTCCAGATTTGGCTCCGAGCGACTACTTCTTGTTCCCAAACCTGAAGAAATGGCTTGGTGGAAAAAGATTTGACTCCAATGATGAAGTCATCCCGCAAACAAAGGCCTATTTTGAGGACCTCGACAAATCATTTTTTTTTGGAAGGGATAAAAAAAATTGGAGAAGCGTTGGACAAAGTGTATAGAGCTCAAGGGAGACTACGTTGAAAAATAAAATTATTTTTTTATCAAAAAATCTGTGTTTTATTCTAAAAGTCACGGACTTATTGACCCGCCCTCGTACTTACAGGAGCAAGTCTGTCCGAAGAAAATCAAAATAAAAACTGGACGAACTCGAGGCTTCAATGGCACAGTGCATGAGTGCTTGCCTGAGAAGACGCTGGTCTAGGTTCGAATCCCAGTGGAAGAAATGGATTTTCGGGATAAAAGGAAGGAAAAAGACAGACCAGCACCACAGAAGGAGTCTGATGATCGGTTGTGGCGAACAGTGAAACAGCGCTGTAACTCCAGCCGTCCACTTCACGTGGTAACGAATGTAAGGTTATTCATTCAAAATAACATAAACTTACATGTTGTGCAAGTTTGATGTCAATCGGTTGAGCGGTTCTCGAGTTTTAGACTCCCGTACATGAAAAAAACATTTTTATATATTTAGATAAATAAATAATTAAAAAAAGGACTGCATTTCTTCGAAAAATCATCTTCAGCTAAAGAGGGAGAGCAATGATCCCTCTAGTCCAGATCATGCCTCAGCATACAAACTGACAAACGGTGTTTGAAAAACTTTCAAGATCATTAATAGTTAGGATGAAGGGAAGGAGGCCTAGATGGTTGGCGTTTGGAACCCTAGAAAGCAACCGAGAGGTAGCGAACATTATAAAAACGGTTTTCATGTATGAGGATATCCATCTTTATAATATGGGTTCGAAGCCCATCTCTTGCGAAAGTCTGAGAAAGTCAGGAGTACAAATTGTCATGAGAGGCTTCTCCAAAATATGCCTTTCGAAATTGGCTATAAAGTGTAGGTCCTTCTTCTTGCAAAAATATAGCTTTGCTCAAAGAAATGGTTTAAGAAGCTGGTCCCTCTAAATGACGTTAATGGAACCCTTGGGCCCATCAAAATCCTTTCCAAAATCAACCAACACCATATACAAATCCTGCTTAAAGAAAACACGATGTTTTTCCATTATGATCCTTATACTTCGAATCGCAATCGCATATCGCACCTCCGCTCAAATAGTGTCATAACTAAAAAAAAACTAGAAAATTCATTTATTGCACCATTATGTCCCCCATACCAACTTCAAACTATTATCTCAAAAAGTGTCATATTTATTGTTCGAATATTTGTCCCTAGATGACACAAATATTTCATTGTAATGTAATGCAAAAGTAATGGCGGCCCAAACATTTGAATGCTTTTTTCTCGAAAAAATGATTTTTTGACTTATGACACTATTTGAGCGAGGGTGCGATATGTGGTTGACTTACCTGTGACAAATCAGCACTCGTCATCAGACAACCGTATTACTTTCTGTAATTGGCGAACGGCCATTTTAAAAATCGTTGTGTCCTTGTTCAAATAGATTTGTCGCAGAGTGGATATCCCGGTTCGTATCAGCAACCTAAGAAAACAATTATTCCAATTCTGGATACCGGCCACTTTGTTTGAATTTGGGCACACTTTCTGATATTTGTAGAGTATTTATCTATTTATCTGTCTGAGGTCGAACCGGCGAACCTTAAAGGCGACCCAGTAGGGATGCAGTAACAAGTGGGAAGGTTACGATACCTTAAATGATGATCATAGCTTCGCCGTTATTAAAGAAGAAGATTTATCAAAAGTACAGGACATGATTTCACCCGAATGTCCAACTTGTACCGTAACCCCGGGGAGGGACGGGCATCACATCCCGGCAATTATACCATTCATGTGAGCCTAGCGACATTGAACATCTTGTCCTGTCCCGCAAGTGTGCATGCAAATCCGTGGGTTGATACGACTAGGCCAACCGTGTCGTAAAATGCCAATTATCAATAACAGGAGCATGAACGCGTCAAAGTTGTTACAAGCTGGCCTAAAAACTCCTGGATCACAAAAATCAGTTATAAAGTAATACGAAATCGGGAGGACTGCCAATTCTCATTGAGGTCCAACCGTCGAACCCGACAGGCGGATGAGTAGGGATGAAGTAAAGTGGGAGGACATGATTTAACCTAAATGTAAAATGCAGTGATATTCTTATGACGTCTCTGCACCGAAAAATGACAGTAGTTGTTCTATCAAAGCTTAGAAAAAACATAGGGAAAGGCTACGCTTGGGCAACTGTTGGATACCCTATTCCTATTCCTTATAAAGTGGGCGTGACAAAAATCTATGTGTGAGAGAATTGTTAAAAAGCATCTACATAAATATTTTGTTATTCAACATTCAAAGGATTTTATTGAAAAAAAAGTTTCAATTTTTTGTAAAACAAAAAACCCTTAAAAGTGGGCATGACTATATAACTACATCAATCCTCCGTAGTAACATAGACTACATCACCCCTCAGACCCGTTTCGACAAAAACTTCAAAGTCAACGTCCCTCCCAGAGGCAGGCCCCCCTGTCGAAGATAAATCGATCCACTCTTATACCGATGGATAAAAAACTGAAGAGGGGGTAGGTGGAGGTGTGTTCTCTGACAGGCTGAACCTTAGCCTCTCCTTTCGCCTCCCTGACCAGTGCAGCGTGTTCCAGGAGGAAATCATGACGATTAAAGAAGTCCTATCGTGGCTGAAGAGGAACGTGATATCCGCTATGGACATCCGGATCTTCTCAGATAGCCAAGCTGCGCTAAAATCTCTGGATTCTGTCTCCACAAACTCCATCGTAGTCCTTGACTGCCGATCATCTCTCGTGGAGATGGCGGAGCAATTTTACATCCACCTATGCTGGGTGCCAGGACATACAGATATTCCAGGGAATTGTAGGGCGAATGAACTCGCCAGAAAAGGAACCATACTGCCCCTTCTACCTGATAAAGGTCCCTTAGGCATCCCAATTGCTACATGCAAACTAATGTTTATGAGGGAAGTCATTGAGAGAACTAACCTTAAGTGGGAACAATTATTGTCTAGCGAAAAAACAAATTTGGCCAAAGCTGGATCTGAAACGCTCTAAGAGCTTGATATCTCTGAATAGACTGCACATTTGTGCTACAGTTGGTGTAATCACCGGACACTGTCTCACAGGCAAGCATGCAACAAGGCTTGGCGTCTATACAAATGACTTCTGCAGAAGCTCCACCTTCTCTGCACATGCCCTGCTCTCTCTCAAAGACGAAAATTCTATTTAGGATCTTTCTTTTACAATGATCTCAACGATCTCCACGATCTCATAAACATCGACATCAAAAGTCTGTCAAGCTTCATCAAAAGCTCCAACTGGTTCAACGAGTAGGAAGAAGATAGATTCGTGTGGTATCACAATGAACCTTTTTATAGGTCTAAGTGTGTCGGCCTCTGCCAAATGTCACTATAACCTAACCTAACATAACTACAGTGAACTCTCTCATAAGCGGACACTGACGGTACCAAGAAATTTGTCCGCTTATTAGAGGTGTCCGGTTATGAGAAAAAATATTTCATTGACAACCTTGAAAAAAGAAACAAGCCATATGCATTTATGGTACCTATAACATTTTATTTTAAAATGGAATGCATTTTTTGTGATAAACATTAATTGTAGGTAATAAAAAGGATAATAACAAAACATAAACCAGAACAAAGCCTTTAAAAATTAATTTTTGCATTACTTGAAACTATGTAGGTATTTATGCTTCAAATTATGCATACACTTACCCATAAACCTACGTATTGCGCCACGAGAATTTTAGTCGGATAGTCGACAGACGGCTGCCGGCGCCGTTTTTTTTTTTTAATTTTTTGCTGGGTATCAGATGATAGTGGACGGTCCAAAAATCAGCAGAGCTAAGTTTTTGCTTGGACTAAATAGGAAAGACTTGAGATCCTTGATTGGTCTCGTCACTGGGTTTAGTCCTTTTAACGAGCACCTAAAGACCATCCACATTAGGAGCTCGGGCCTATGTGAGTACTGCCTAGACGCGGATGAAACGGCATCTCACTTGATCTGTGAATGCCCTGCTTTCGCCAGAACCAGGCTCAACACTATAGGTAAACTATTCGTCAACGAAGATGAAATGGGTGACATTGAACTTGCTAATATCCTTTGCTTTGCCAAGGCTACTGGCAGGTTCTCCCTCACTGACTCTATTACTAATCGCCAATAAGCGACAATGCACCTATAGGTCTAAGTGCTTGTCATCTACTGATGACCCCACTGCACATACATACAATACAATACAATATAAAGGGCAAAGCGCAAAGAAAAGGAAAAAAAGCAAACAAAATAAAAGACAACGAAGTGTGCCAAATGCGTTTTGTCCGTTTAAGAGAGAGTGAAATTCTATTGCGGCTGTGAAAACTGGTGTCCGCGTCCGGTTATAAAAGAGTCCGTTTATGAGAGAATTATTTACATTAAAAATTGTGTAGATTATTCCGTTCTTTGAAATTTGTCCGGTTATGAGAGATGTCCGCTTATGAGGAGTGTCCGTTAGGAGAGAGTACACTGTACATACTTTGCGAATGATTTCTTCAATAAAACGGTTTTTTTTTTAAGTGGGTGTGTCGGTGGGCGGATTTAAAAATTTTTAACTCCCGAGCATTTTGGGGCCCTAACATAATATTAAAAAATTCAGCTCAATTTTCGATTTTGAAACCTCAGCTTTCTAGCTCCAGTTTAAAGGCCTAATTTATTCTTGCCGAAGGACGGACAAACTTGTTTGGGAGAGTGTTAATGGTTTTTTAAAAGCACTCACAAATCGGGCGTGGCTCTGTCTACATACTCTGCGAAGAAGACAACCTTCATTTCCATTAACTTTTTCCATGCAACTGATAGAGCAGTCTCAAACTTCAACTTTACAAATTACATCTCGACGGAAGACATTTTACAAACTATGATAGGGTATAAACACCGTTAATTATACTTTTAGAGGTCCGCAATAAATCTCAATGTTACAGACTACCTAATGTGTGAAAATTAATAGCCCGTAGACAAGGTATAGTGATTGTTGAGTAATCTGTGACAGACATTGCCAAACAAAACATATTACTCTATTGTACGTGCTCCCAATAGTCGTACTCTATCTTCTTGTATAACATGTAACATCACAATATTTTCTTTTATTGGTAATATTTCTAAACGGTTGTTTGTTAAATGCATAACGTACACACATTTTTTGTTCTCTTTTAGTGGTGACCGAAGACGAGAGCAGTTCATTGACCCAATAAATTACTTTGGATTATGTGGATTCATATCGCAAAACATTTCATTTCAAAACAGTGATCATGACGTCAACTTATGTATGAGGACTTCCCCTAAACTGTTTGGCTTTAGCGCTCTTTTACGACGATTTGTTCCCACAAATTGAAAACGAGGGAAATCATCAAAAACTATGCTTAACCACTGCGCTGGGTGCGTAAGCATTGTCTGTGACTGTGGAACACAATAGCTTTTCATTCATTTCATATTCGTATACATAGGTACCTACTGTAGGTCTGAAGCTAACTAGAATCTTCGTTAAAACAGCAATCTCTTGTTTACTAACTCATTTGATGATTTTCTCGGCAAACCTTCGGTCGGCACTAACACCGACTGCAATTTTTTTTTATCGCTCCGTTATTTTATTCCATAAATGTACATTTATGTATAACACTGACCTTTCGTTTCCTGGCAATTATACAATACCCGAGCGGATGACTCAGATCACAATAACACAAAATTGAAGAGAGCTTTCAATTGTTTTTGCCGTGGCTTATGAATGAATGGGTCCACAGCAATGGGACGGCGACGATGATAGACCCCAATACATCAATCCAACGAAAAGTCATGGGGTTAACTCACGCAGGGAGACGCGCGTCGTCAACCCGCCATTGCAATGGCGCGGCTACATTTCAATGGGCACTCGAACACATCACCTAATTTGTTTGGTTAATTAAACACATGAAAGTCAAATAAAAAGAAGCGCAAGACTTGTGAATGAATGCCATGTTGTTGACGTAAACTAGTTTGCAATGCATTAGAAAACTGTAAAAGGCCACACTGAGGCGAACAGAAATGTGATTTGTGGTGCAGATGCATATACCTAGTTCAGAAGCATGGCGCTATTGAAGAGATTTCATGAGGCGATACGTGATCTTGCTTCTTTTGCGGTTTAAGTGCATAGATGGAGATGCCTAGTGAATATCTACACTTGTGAGTTTACAATTGTTTGCCAGCTTGCGCTTTATTTTCATGTATAGCTGTCTGAAATCATGCAAGTCTTGAGTCCCTGAACTCGGATTTAGGTGCATATTAGATATAATCAAACTTTGCAGCCACTCCTTCTGATATCATTAAATGCACCCCGACAAGACTAAACGATTTGGTGAGTTTTATTATGAAATCGATTTGCATATCAGAATAGTTTTGGACCACGATAGCTATCCCCGCTAAAGTTAGCGTATACCTATAGGATAAGTTGTTGTTGTATTTTACATGCAAATTTCAAATTATCCCTATATCCGCGTGCAAAGAAACACGGCTAATATATTAGGAACTGAGCAAAAGTGAGCGAAATTAGTTCAGCGCCAAAAATTTATATTTGTCAGCACTTTTAAAATGGGTATAAACTGAAATATTTTATTCGTCTGCCGAAAATTATACCGACCGAAAATGGATGGATCGAGGTAATTTCTTTCTTTTTAATTTTATATACATTTCTTATTTATTTTCTCTCTACAGACATGAGTAGCCATAAAAATACTAGTTTGTCGTTAAAGAAAAACTTAAAATAGGAAATGAAGTCGGTTTCATGTCTAAAGCAGACCTGTGTAAAAAATTTAGATGTTCAAAGTCAAAAATTAACAGAATTATTCAGAACAAGCAGATCCTTTTGGAAAAACCTAAAACATGCAGTATGAACTCTAAGCGAGATCGGAAGGGAGCGTGCAGCATTTTGCTCTGCCGACATCAACACTTAATAAAATAGGATACCAAATAATAGGCTTTAAATCTTCAAAAGAACGCCTGACGCTCCTTTTTATTTGTAACGCAACTGGAGAGTACAAAAACGCCATCGTTTTGGGAAAATCCAAAAATCCGAGTTGCCTCAAAAACAAAATCTTACCATTAAAATATTACTCGTAACCCAAAGCTTGAGTGACGCGAACTATATGGGACGATATTTTAACATCTTTGGACCGAGAAATTAAAAAAGGAATATCATTTTGTTTGTTGACAACGCATTTTCCAATAAGACAACAACCGTTTTTAACAATAAAAATGTGCAGTTCTTACCACCGAACACAACCTCTGTCGCTCAGCCACTTGACCAGGGTATTATTAACTGTTTTAAGTCACATTACAGGCAGATTATCATTTGTAAACAAATTACTACAGTTGAAAGGGGAGCAATCGTTGATGAGTTTTCGAAGTCAATAACACTTTTTACCGCCATGCATATTATTAAACATGCTTAAAATCTTAATTTAAACGTTTTTAACACAATTTTTTGATTTATAGGCCAAGTTTATTGTTAATCAAGAAGATGATGTTAAAGAAGCTCAAGGAGAAGATGATTTTGAGAATCTTCTAAGACACGAAGGAGAGTTTCAATCATATGTTTGTCTTTACGCTGATTTTATTTGTTATGACAAGGCTACTGATGACGAAATCGTTAACGAAATATCGCCGCAAGTTATGGGCGAAAACGATGAAGATGAGGACTAGATTTTAGAAAATACTCCAACCACTCAAGAAGTTTTAAGTTCGCTAAATATTCTTCGCCAATACATTTTGCCAGACAATAACTTTTCAACAGAATTGGAAAACATTAAAGAATATGTATTTAGAAAAAAAAAACATTTTTTTTTCAAACCTTAAGATTAATTTTTCTTGTGCCCGGTAATTATTTATAAATAAAATGTTCCTTATTCGTTATTTTTTTGTTAATAAAATAAATAATAATAAATAAAATAAATAATAAATTTGCTTAGATAGTGTGTTTAGTCTTTTATTTTTAAAAACATCGCTTAGTTGAGTTCCCATCTCAATTAAGTGGGATTTTCTTTAATGATTCGGTGGCTCAATTAACCGGAATTTCTGTAATTAAGTTTCCCGGTTAATAACGCCAAAAATTGGGCATTTTAGGTCGATGCAATTAACCGGGGATTACTGTAGCAAAAAGGTGTTTATATTTTTTTTCCAACCTAACAAGCCACTTAATAGATACCTATAACGAATTTTCTACAACCGAAGTGATTTTTTGGTTCCTGAAAGATTCACTATAGTTTGACTGTACATGGGCTTCTTCATCTTCTCCCTTAATGACGGTAAGGCTTTGATTAGGATTAAAGGGATCATAATCCTCCCACTTAACTGCATCCTTACTGGTCCGCCTGTGGGGTTTAACTGCATATGATCAAATGAGTTACTCGTAGTTAGTTATCCACGAGCAAAGTAGAAAAATGTGAAGGTGGCCGGGTATTTCCGGCTCATAACGTCGTCGTTTAACAGATATATGTAGGTAATTACCTAGTACATATCGTTTTAATCTTAATTGTGAACTAATTGGCTTCTGAAGCATCATTCAATTCAAAAAAATATGAATCATTAGCTAAGGTATCTTCATAATTTGAAATGTCAGGGACTAGCTTCATCCATTTCCTGCATTTTCCACCATACAAACCCAATTCGCATAAATTCCATGAAACCATTTTTCGACCATCAACCTCTTAAGGAAAAATTTTATAATCAAATAAGTTAAAAATAATGTTGCGATTAGATAACCGAAAATATTTAAAGTGTTAATCACCAAAACTTTGATGCCGCAATCAACAAGGTAAAATTATTTTCTTGGGGTGGAAATGGAAAAGTGCTGATGCATCTGCCGGTTCGCTTATCTTACCTTATGCGCAACCGACCACAGCGATATAGCTGTATACCAATAAACTGTTACAACTCTTGAATCGGCCTAGCGATACTCATTCATCCGCGAACATACACAATTTTCACAGGGTTACACGTATGAAAGCGAATCAAAGGCAACATTTTCTTCCCATCTAATTAAAGCCGATACAGAGCTAATGGATATTTTAACTTTTTTTTGCTGATTTGATTGATGTTTTAATGACGCCTTCGGAACGGCAGGTAAGTTCGAAAAAATGTATGAAATGTGTATTGGAATCCCAGTATTAAAACTGTGTGCATTTTTAAACAAATTCCCTTTGTGAAGAAAAATGAAGGAGAACAAAGCAATAAAATTATGAATATGAAAAAAAAATAAATGTGAAAGACGCACCCAATAGTAAGAGTTTCACTTCGGAGGCGGCCCTCTCGCCTTCGGCTCGCAGTGCTCGATCGATGTTCTTTGATCGTTCGATTGCTTCCTTATCTCTAGCTGTACTGACTGCACAACCCATGTTTTATTATTTTTTTTAATTTTAAATTTTCCCTGCACACACACTTATTTAAACGATGCTGCTGGTGCACAATTTTTCATAAAAAATATAAAAAAAACTACCAATAGTTGGTAAATTATTAACACTTGTCGCACTTTGATGTTTGGGCTAAGGAAACCGAAGGAAAATAAAGGCAAATTAAAAAAAAATAACTAAAAACTAGGGAAAACGAGTAAAATATTTTCGTCGTTACTAAAATGAATCACTCGGTCGCGGATAGCATCACAAAAAAACTAAACAATGGTATTTTAACGAAGAAAGAAGACAATCGCTGAAATACAACGAAGAATACGGTGTGAAGATGGCTGCGGTTGCAATTTTTATCGAAATGGGTGCGATCACGGTGGGAATGAAATGGCTGCATCCAGCAGTTAAAATCTGAATAAAGTGTTTTGTTTATGAATGTGCATTTTATACATAGTATCTGCTGGGCATTTATCTGAACCATATAAGAACATATAACCATTAGATAGATAAGTTTGACCAAATTGCAAGAAGTAGTGTAATAGATTTTTTTAGATTACTCATTTTTATTCAACTTTCACTTAATGCTATTTACAGCTTATATAAAAAATTCAAAAATAATTTAAAAATAATAATAAGTGTAAGAGAATAAATCGGTGTCATTCAGTAACTTATATCGTTAGAGTTGAATGACCGCCAGAAATTTCGGCTCAAACTAGAAGAATAACTGACGTGGGGTACTTTCAGTTGTTCTTTTTTTAATTTTTTTAATTGTTGTTTAAAGAAACATAACTTATAAAAAATACAAAAATATAAGCGATATTAATAACAATAAAGATACTTATACAAAATAATCTTTTCGTATATTAAGTTCTTACTTTATAGACTAATTCTATGTCAGTCATGTTTAGAGTGAAAAGCCAGTTTGTGATTTTTTTTCAAGAAAAAATGAAAGTAGTAAGTTGTTCTAATTGAAATGGGCAGATTATTGAATACAATTGCGGATGTCATTAAATAAAAATTCATAAAATGTGTTTTGTGTGGAACTAGAGTATCAACAAGTGCCAGATTATTAACCCGTAAGTTGTATATTGAAGAGTTTCTAGATGGAATATTACCACTTTGTTTATAGAACTTTGTTTTAAAACTTTAAAAATATAGAGATGACGTAATGGTAGTAATCTTAACTCACAAAAAAGAGGCCAGCTTCCAGTTCGTCGACTTTTTTCACAAATGATACGAATTATATGCTTTTGGGCAATCAAGATTGGTCTAACAGCCCTATTATAGCTATCAAATATCAATTATTTGATAGGTACTTGATAACATCTATCAATTCATCGATAATTTGGTATTATGAGTATCAATTGATAATTTGTACCCCATTGTGAATGCTTATCAAAATATCATTGAGAATGGGTTCTGTTTTGAAGTTTGACGTTTCTAATTTGAATTTGGTTTTTGTTTTGTGGCTGACGTCTAATTTTGGTGAAATAATGTAAGTTGTTTTATTAAACAAAATTCGTTTTTTTCTTAACAATGTTTTGTTGATTTAGGAGTAGAGTAGTAAGCAATAGGAAACAAATCGAAAGATTAATTGAGTTGATGGAAGAAAGTCCGGACCTCGCGAAGGGAATTTCATCACAGCCAGTCCTTACCAGAAAGTGGGAAGCCATCACGGTGGAACTCAATAGCTTAGGGCCTCCAAAATGGGACTCAACCAAGTGGCAAAGAGTGAGCGCTTTTATTTGCATAAGTTCGATGTATTGAAATAACCATTTTAGGTATGGATTGATCAAAAAACCAAAATAAAAAAAAAAACTTACTAACAACAAAATTG
The DNA here is from genome assembly GCA_949715645.1 of Portevinia maculata. NCBI lineage: Eukaryota > Metazoa > Arthropoda > Insecta > Diptera > Syrphidae > Portevinia > Portevinia maculata. The sequence continues at coordinate 98,369,345 of OX454527.1, forward strand.
AAAAAATAAAAATTACAAGTACTATTAACTGCTTACATGTGTTCGTCCAAATCCATTGGGTTCGAAGCATCCCCTAAAGTCCTGCGTATGATGGCTTGTTCGCGAACACGTACTTCATCATAATCCCCTTCAAAAAATAACTCTACCGATGACATTTCGGTCTAAAGTCGTTTTTTAAACAATAAAAACAAGGAAATAGATTTTATGATTTGAAGTTCATAGAAATTTGTAACCGCGCGAATATTTGATACGTATCAACAAGAAATTTGTGGTTGATAGAAAATTTGATGAATATCAAATTTTTTGACAACCGTAATACCAAAGTTTATCGATAAAACTATTCACAATAGATCATAAATCTAATACAAATCATATTTCATCAAAAGTGTTGATAGATTGATAACCATAATACCGATTCATTCATTTTTTTGATACGTATCAATTATTATCAAATATCGTGTTGATATTTGATAGCCATAATAGGGCTGTAAGAGTGTTCATATAAGCACCTCCCCAACACACTATCCCATATTCAATTTAGACTGAGTAAGTCCGTAGTAGAGCTGTGTCAATCGTTCAAATTTAATGATCGAATCGTTCAAGTATTTTTTGAAAAAATGATTCGGTCATTTCAATCAATCATTCAATCAATCAATGACAGATGGGACATGGGAGTATTGTATTGCTCCATTCAATTTCAATACAATCAAAAACCCCAATCATCATTCGTTCAATTTAGTTTCGATAGAGACAGATACATTCGAATGGATTGTAAGAGTGAATACACTCAATAACAACAAACTGCTGATTGTATATATAGATACCAAAACGCCTTTGAATAATTAGGAAATGGAGGTTATTGCACAGAAGCGATATTTTTGTAGAACAAATATGTGTTGGTAAAACGAAATAAGCCGAAATAAATAAAAATATTTTGATATATTAACACATTTATTGGTTCAGTAGATAAGAAATCAGTAATAAAGAAATGAGTTAGTCAGAACAGAACAAAAGTATTGACTCGATGAACGATTGACTTCGGGCATTGTGATTGCAATCACCAATATTTTATTGTGATCGGGTCAAAAAGATCGAATCAATCACGATTGACACAGCTCTAGTCCGTAGTAGATCATTGTTAAAACTTTTTTTGAGCAGAATGGCTTTAACAGATACATCTTTCGAGTTATCAGATTCATGTAAGTTTTGAGTGATTGAACATGAACTTTCCAGTTAAGGTTGCAGTCGATGATAACTCCTAAGTACTTAAAGTAATCAACAAGCTCAATTTGAAAATAATTACGTGAGCACTGATTTTGTTCTTGGAAGTTATTTCTACCACATACATGCAAAGGTAAAGCAAACTTTTGACAGTCATATGCGTGGAAAAATGCTTCAATCTCCCTAGGAAAATCCCCCGATAGCTTAAACCACATGATTTTAGTTTTTCACTAATAATCAATCCGTGGTACGCAAACCAAGCTCTAAGCAGTTGTAAATCCTTACTTATGTTAGCAAAACATTCGAAATATGAAGATTCGATATAAGTGAAAGCTATATCATCTGCAAAGGCTCTACGATTTCCAGAAAAATTCTGGTGGAACAGTGAGTTAATGTAAATTAAGAATAGAGTCGGACCCAAAACAGAACCCTGAGGAACACCATTTTTCAACCTTAATACATTACTAAAAATCCCATTTACATACACACTTTGTTCCCTTCCGATCAAGTACGATTTTAGCCATTCATAAAGTATTCCCCTAAACCCAGCATTGTATAGCTTTCTTAAAAGAATTTCATGATCGACCAAGTCAAATGCCTTAGTCATATCAATAAACAATGCCATCGTAGATTGATCATCATTAATCCCCTTGTATAGATCACAACATACTTTTAGAATTGCATCTTCAGTAGATCTACCTGATTTAAAACCAAATTGATCATCAGAAAAAAAGTTATTTTTTTCAAGAAATGAAAGCATTCTAGTTTTAACTAATTTTTCAAAAATTTTCGAAAACGTAGAAAGCAACGAAATAGGCCTATAATCAGCTACGTTTTTACGGTTACCTTTTTTAAAAAGTGGAATAACTTCAGCTCTTTTCAAAGAATTGGGAAATTTCCCCATACAAGTGTTAGTATTAATAATGTTACAAATATAACATAAAATATCCACAATTTCCCAAGATATTTTTTTTAACAAAAGAACAGATACACCATCACTGGTACAAGAATTTTTACTTTGCAAACTTTGAATTAATTTACAAACTTCTCCAGGCGAGAGTTCTTCAAAACGAAAACTATTCCTTTGAGTTGTTTCTTTTTTTAAAATATTTTCAATAGTGCAGTTACAACTATTGTGAAGCGGCGGGAGTCTTACAGCTTCGGTAACACTAACAAAATAATTGTTAAAACTATTTGCTATTAATTGCGGGTCAGAAGTAATATCATTATTTGTAAAGATATTAGAAATATTATAAGATTTAATTTGCTTCCGTAAAATACAGTTTACTACTTTCCATTAATTTTTAGTGTTGCCCCTGAAACGTATCAAGCGGTTGGTGTAATATGAATTGCGTGACTCAGCAGTTAGATTTTAAACACGTTTGCAAAGCTTAGAATAATATTTGGCTATATTTAGGTTTTGTGGATGCTTTTTACACTTCACAGCAAAACAATTTTTCAGTTTTATTTGCTTTAACAATCTTGGTGTCATCCAAGGTTTCAAAAATTTTGTTCTGCTTGTGTTATTCAAATGAGTCTTTGAATTTTCAATATGCTTATGGAAAATTGATGTTAATTGATCATAAGCTTCAGAAGGATCGCTTATAGAAAACACAGATTCCCAAAATTCAAACCTTAGTTTTTCACGCAGTAAGTTGAAATCTAAAACAAAGTTTGCCCTTTCCATCTGATTCCGTGGTGAATTATCAATAGCCGTGTTTCTTTGCACGCGGATATAGGCATGGCATTAAAAAACGACCATCGCCGCTTAAGAATTCATCAAAAAAAACTTGGCAGCACACATGCACCTATGACATGCACCGTGACACAGCTGTAAGTTGTAGTTAAGAAATTTGTATTGAATATCCTAAAATTGAAAAATATTTACTTCCGCCAATTGAAATTGAGCCAAGCATATTCTAAAATTATGAAAAACAATTTCACATTAACAGATTTCAATTACCCTTAAAATGAAGTTTGAAAAATAATAATAATAAAATCACGAATAAAATATTCGGCGGGATGTGTGAGTGGTCGGTGGGTTGTCAAACTTTGACATTTCCTGAAAAATTCATCGGAAGGATTCATCAGAAACGAAGAAAATGGATTTTGGAAGCACTGTTTATTCCCGCTAAAGGACTTAGCGGCGATAGCTATCACTGCTAAAGTTAGCGTATATAGGATAAGTTGTTGTTGTATTTTACATGCAAATTTCAAATTATCCCTATACACGCGTGCAAAGAAACATATAAATGGTGATCAGTTATTTTATGATTATGCATTTCACCTGTAAACATTAATTTATTATTCTTATTGAAACGTACAAAAATATGATCTATGCAACTTGAACTTGAGCTTGTTACACGAGTTGGAGCATTTATTAAACTCTTTAACCCAAATGAAGACATCAAAAGCATATAATTATTAGTGTCATTATCATTTTCTTTCAATAGATCAATATTTATGTCACCCCAAACTATTAAATTTTTATCTTTTATAGTATTTAAAACATCATAAAACTCCTCAATAAAACTGTTTTTGCTTAAAAATTGCAAGCGATAAATGCTAAGCATTGCATACCAATAATTTTTGTATAAAAAGTTTATTCGTATGATATCGGCACTAACAAATTCAATTTCCGAGTGATCACAGACAACATCATTTTTTATGTATACTGTAATCGGACCATAAGCACAAAAGCTAGCGTGCGGAACGTTCAAAGAAATAATGATCTAGTTACCGCTTCAGCTGGCGAGCAATACCTCATTGAAATATGTTACTTTCGCATTACGGTTTAAGTTATCTAGCATGATTTCGAGTATCGAATTCGATTGCTTGGCAGTTCCTCGTCAGTGATCGTGTATTCTTCCATCCGATAGAGGTGAACCACCCTTGTCCTTAAAGGATTCGTATAAAGTTTTATTGAAAAATATTCTTACGTTCATAATTTTATAGCAATTAGATAAATACAATTATTATAAAGAACATATAAAGACGTAAGGAAAAAGTAAGAATAGGAAGAAGGTGAAAAAGAAGAAAACAGATAAGTATGTAAATAAATATACGCAGATTTTTCCTGTTTAGGTAGTTGGAAGAACCTCCACGAAGGGTAGTCACCTTGTCGAGTGCACCATCCTTTGATGGTGCCGGTGTGGAGGCTTAACGATGTTTCATACATCCACTAAGAACTGCCCAAGGACATTCCGTCCTGCCCCAATTCCCCCTTTTTCTCCCCTACCCCTCCTCTCTCCTGATTTCCTCCCTCTGATTCTCTCACTCCTTCTCCCTTTCATTATCCGCTGGGCTGGACTTAAGGTGTTATACGACCCGTGCCGAAAGTCGGCCAGGCTGAGGGCCCAGTTTAAAAAATAGCTCAGTCGCCCACGGAGTATCCGGATACCTGGCGATCTCCGGATTAACCAGCCTTACCTGCATACTGCGGATCTCTGTGCAGGCGGACCTCCTTTCTCCGCTACTCGTGGGTCTAAAATATGAACAACAAACAAAACAAAAACAAAAACAAAAATAAAAACATCGAGACCGGTATCTCTTCTAAACCGGGCGGTAGTACGGCGACCTTGCTGTCTACTGACGCGGCTCCTGCAACAAAGAGTAGCACTGCGACTGTGAGTAATCGTGGTCCAGTTGCTGCCAGCAGCAGTGAGCCTAATATAGGCAAAGCAATTCCTAGCAGCGGTAGGATTGTGGCACTTCATGGCATTTCCGTTGCTAGCCTTACAAATCCTAGTACGTCTCGTAGTGGATGTTCGCGACAACGCACTCCCTCGAGGGCGTACTACAAGGACAGGCGAAATGCCATAAGAACTCTGAAGGTCTTTGGAGATATTCTGGAGACCAACAGAACACCACAGCAGATCGCCAAATTAAAATGGGCCCAAGGCTTCCTAGAGAAGGACAAGAGCGCTAACAAGGACTTCACGTCCAAGCGCCAGAGATCGGTGGAAGAAACCACTTCGGTTTCCAAAAAACCCAAGGTGCATAACACCAGCACCACCTCACATTCTGCCCCCAAATCTCAAAAGTCCTTCAGCGATGTCCTAAAGGACAAAATCGTGGTCGCGGTGATCGACCGCAGCGATCCGGAGGGAAGAATTTCCCCCGAACGATGGCATAAGCTGAGGAACAAGCTACTTAGCCTCTATCTGGCCTTCATGAAGGACCACCCTGGACCAGCTCCAGTAACTGAGGATGCCGGACTACACCAAGGGCATATCCGGCTCGTCGCCTGCGACAATATTAGATCGTTGGATCTGTATAAGATCGCCATAGGCAAACTCGGGGAGGTTTGGCCTGGAGCGAAGCTTCAGGTTGTTGCGAAGGAGGACATCCCTAGCAGACCGAGGGCTCGTGCTTGGATCCCTGCTGAACCCCCCTCCGCAGAAGAAGTATTGTCGGTTATTAGACTGGGCAATCCCTCACTCCCAACCCACGACTGGAAAGTTGCGAAGCTGGAAGAGCATAGGGTTGTTCGGTTCGGATAAGATTACACTTCGGGTGTACAAAAAGGATGACCCAGAAGCTAATAAGCCTCCGTATCCCTCTGACACAGGACTCAACACCCCTGATCCTGGAGCATCAATCTCCCTTCCAACCATGGAAGATGATGAACCAACTGTGGCTGCTCCCACTCAGCCCTCTACGTCCACTGCTAACACCAACTCTAGTATGGACACGGAAGACCTCCTCAGCAAAGTCCTTCTCAGCGAGGACGAGCTCTTAGGCTCGTCCTCTGACTCTGACTCAAATTCAAATAACACCGTGGTGGGGACTCCTCTGCCTGATTGCGACGATCAATGTTGCGATTAGTACAGATCAACCTCCACCACTCCAAAAAGGCTTCGGCCTCCCTTCTTATCCGTCTTTCTAGAGATGGAGAAGATATGGTCCTGATCCAAGAGCCATGGATTGTTAACAACTTGGTTCGAGGACTCCGGACTCATGGATACAAATTGTTGTATGCAACTGACAAAGGTAAACCTAGAACTTGCATACTGGCAAAAAGTAGCTTAAATGTATTTTTACTCCCTAATTTCAGCAACCGTGATGCAACCGTGGTGAGTCTAGAGACTGTTCGCGGCACCCATTGGATAGCCTCGGCTTATCTGGCCCATGACCACGTAGGGTCCTTGCCTGGTGTCAACCTAGAGGGACTGATCGCGGCAGCTGAACATCAAAAAACTGGTCTCATTATTGGATGTGATGCCAATGCGCACCATTCAGTATGGGGCAGTTCTGACATCAACGACAGAGGTGAGTCTCTTTTTGATTATATTCTTAATACTAATCTCATTGTGTGTAACACTGGTAGTGAACCTACCTTCATTACAAAAGATAGACAGGAGGTTCTAGATATAACTCTGGTCTCCGACTCAATCCATCAGGAAATTGTAAACTGGAAAGTCTCGGCGGAACACTCTTTTAGTGACCACCGTTACATTCAATTCAGCTTAGCCGATGACCCTCCCCGCCAGCCAGTTTTTAGAAATTATAGGAAAACTGACTGGCTCAAGTATAGAGAAGTGCTGAAAAGTTCAATGAAATCTGAACTCCTTAGTCCTCCCCGGAACACCATAGAGCTAGATAAGAAGGTCAGGGTACTCACCTTGGCCCTCAATAAGGCTCTGACCTCTGCCTGCCCGCTCACACGGCCTAGAGGCAAAAAGAAGCCGGTTTGGTGGACCCCAGCACTAGGACCTCTAAGAAGCAGTTGTAGAAAACTGTTCAACCAAGCCAAGTCCACAAAAGCTGAAACCGACTGGGCTTCATACAAAGCATCTCTCAATGCTTACAAAAAGGAACTGAGGAAAGCCAAACGCTCGTCTTGGAGACTCTTCTGTGGAAAAATAGAGGAATCTTCGGAGGCATCTAGGCTAAGAAAAATCCTCTCAACCAACCCAGGTATGCCTAGCTTTTTAAAAAAGGCGGACGGCTCCTGGACCACTTCCAGCGAAGAATCGCTCAATCTACTACTGGATACACATTTCCCAGGTAGCTCCCACGTTACTAGCAATATAAACCTGTCTAGGTCAATTGCACGTACGACTAACTTTAAAGGTCTGATTACTAGGGACAAACTGCTCTGGGCGATACACAGCTTCAAACCATACAAATCCGCGGGGCCAGATGGCATAATACCAGCTGAAATTCAAAACACTTCGGATATCATCTCGCCTTTGCTTGAGATAATCCTGAAAAGCTGTGTAAAAATGGCATACATTCCGCTGTTATGGAGAGAAGTAAAGGTCGTATTCATACCCAAAGCCGGTAAATGTTCCCATGTAAATCCTAAGGATCTCAGACCCATAAGCCTATCGTCATTCCTTCTAAAAACATTAGAAAGGTTAATTGATATCCATCTACGTACTAACATAGATACAAGACTTTTGTCTACGGCTCAACATGCATATTGCAAAGGCAAATCTGTTGAAACAGCCTTACATACGTTAGTACGCTCAATCGAATACTCCCTTCACCATAAGGAGTACACTATGGTTGCATTCCTGGATATTGAGGGTGCTTTTAATAACGTCAATACATCCGCGATCGCAAATGCACTGTCAGATCTAAAGGTGGATGACTCACTTGGTGAGCTTATTAATCTACTTCTCACAAGTCGGATTATAAACTCGAAACTGGGTAGACATCGGCCAGAAGATCTGTCAGTAGAGGTACGCCACAAGGTGGAGTCCTATCTCCCCTCCTTTGGAACTTAGTGGTGAACAAGCTGCTGATGTGCCTAGAAAAGGAGGGTTGCAGGGTGATTGCCTATGCAGATGACGTTGCAATTGCCGCCTCAGGGAAGCACCTAAACACCTTGAAAGAACTTCTCCAAAACGCTCTTAATAAGCTAACTACATGGGCAGATCGTTGTGGGTTGGGTGTTAACCCCCACAAAACCGAACTTGTTCTATTCACTAGGAAACATAAAGTTCCATACATTGATCCCCCCTCTATCAGGGGCACAAGTCTAGTCTTTTCAGACGAGGCTAAATACTTGGGTCTCATTCTGGATAGAAAGCTTAGCTGGAAACCTAACATTCAGGAAAGAGTTCGTAAAGCTACAGCAGCACTCTTCTCCTGCAAAAAAGCTATTGGTAACAAATGGGGGCTCCAACCCCGCATTACCAACTGGCTATACATCTCGGTAATTAGACCGATACTTATGTACGGGGTGGTTGTTTGGTGGACTGCCCTTGATAAAGCGATAAATCGCGATAAGCTAGGCAAAGTCCAACGTACAGCTTGTCTCTGCATGAGTGGTGCACTGCGCACTACCCCCTCTGCTGCAATGGACATTCTGTTTCACCTGACACCCCTGGACATCTTTAGCAAGCAAGTGGCTGCTAGTGCGGCTATCCGCCTCAAAACAACGTTTCAATGGTCCGAGAATGAAATCGGCCACGCATCTATTCTGAAAAAATTTAGAATCCTCCCCAGTAACATAGATTACATCACCCCTCAGACCCTTTTTGACAAAAACTTCAAGGTCAAGATCCCTCCCAGAACATTCTGGGAAGGGCCACCCGTCGAAAATAAATCGATCCATTTTTATACCGATGGATCCAAAACCGACGAGGGGGTAGGAGGTGGTGTGTTCTCTGACAGGCTGAATCTCAGCCTCTCCTTTCGACTCCCTGATCACTGCAGTGTGTTCCAGGCAGAAATCTTGGCTATTAAAGAAGTCCTGTCGTGGCTGAAGAAGAACGTGATATCCGTTACGGATATCTGGATCTTCTCAGATAGTCAAGCTGCATTAAAATCCCTGGATTCTGGGTCCACAAACTCTATCGTAGTCCGTGACTGTCGGTCATCTCTAGTGGAGATGGCGAAGCATTTTAACATCCACCTATGCTGGGTGCCAGGACATACAGACATTCCAGGGAACTGTAGGGCGGATGAACTCGCCAGAAAAGGAACCACACTGCCCCTTTTACCTGATAAAGGTTCACTAGGCATCCCAATCGCTACATGCAAACTCATGTTTATGAGACAGACCATTGAGAACTGTAACCTTAGGTGGACAAGTGGCAACACTTGTCTAGCGACAAAGCAGATTTGGCCAAAGCTGGATCTGAAACGCTCTAAGTGTTTGATTTCTCTAAACAGACTTCACATTGGTGCTATAATTGGTGTGATCACCGGACACTGTCTCATAGGCAGACATGCAACAAGGCTTGGCGTCCATGCAAATGACTTCTGCAGAAGCTGTATGGACGAGGAGGAGGAGGAGACAGTTCTCCACCTTCTCTGCACGTGCCCTGCTCTTTCTCAAAGACGTAAACTCCATTTAGGATCCTTCTTTTACAATGATCTTAACGATCTCATTAACACCGACATAAAAAGTCTGTCAAGCTTCATCAGAAGCTCCAAATGGTTCAACGAGTAGGAGGATGATACATCCGTGTGGCATCACAGTGGGCCTGTCACTGGCCTAAGTGTGTCGGTCTCGGCCGACAGCCACTACAACCTAACCTAACCTAACCTAGTTGGAAGAAGAATTTTGAAGCTGCATTTTTAAAATTAGAGACCTCTACAAATTTCAGTTGACTATTGTTAAGATATACGAGTATAAGTGTAAGCTCAGCGATGTTATACGGTGTTTTCGAAATAAGAATGAATTTAGTTTTCATTGCAATGGGTTTTCAGCCCATTACACTTGATGTATGAGTACAAGTTTTGGAGGGGAATGGGTATCGTATACTTCTGATGCCCGTTCTCTGATCCACTCCGATCAATTTCAGGCCTAGAAACTTCTGGATCTCACAAATGCAGCAGCAACACCAGCATTTGATTGGCCTCAGCGACGAAGTGCTTCAAAATCGGGTGGCCATTCGCTATTTTCTGAGGTCGAACCGGCGAACCTTACAGGCGGACCAGTAGGGATACAGTTAAGTGGGAGGATCATGATTGCCTTAATCCTGATCATAGCCTTAACGTCTTTAAAGGCCCATTTCGACGATCATTTCAGTTTCAGTTGAGCTATCAGTTAAGATTTCAGTTAAACTGATGTCTAAATGCAAACATTTAAGCGTTTAACTGAAACTGAAACTGATGGAATTCCCATTAGTTGGCAGTTCAGTTATTAGTTAAACTGATGTGTAAATACGTTTCAGTTCAGTTGTCAGTTCAATCGTCATTTCAATTGCAGTTGGCGGTGAATAAACATTTTAGATTTCAGGTTTTTTTTTTCAATATTTATTGTCTAAACGGAGTGATAATATGGTCGATTTAATTAAAATTTATCGGCTCCCATCGTCCATTACGCAATGTATTTCTTCTGACTTTCGACTGCTTACAACTTACTTTATATAAATTGCTTACGCTAAAGGGGTTTTGTTTTTCTGTATATGTACAGTACCTACCCTTATAGTGTTGTCACACAGCGCAGGCATTTTTTTTTTGTTGAACAGTAAGCGGCACCTACCAATGAAGTATTTCATTGCATGATTTTAGGTGCTACCTACTATTCGAAAGAATAGGAGGATAGAAAAGAGGTTTGGTTCTTTTGTAGCCTGTGGCTCCTAAATAGCTTAGGGAGATCTGTATTTATGTGAGTATTCAATTTAAAATCATGGCCCAGGCCGGAATTCGAACGCCAGACCTGCCAATCAGTTAGTGAATACACTTCCATCGCACCGTTGCCACCCGCACTTATTATATGTTAATTTATCACACAAAAGTGAGTGCGCAACATTTGTTCCCATTTCCATGCATCTTTTTCAGTTCGAAGACTAACAGAGGAAACGTTTTATTAAGCCCAGAGTCTGGCTATGATAAAAAATATTTTCAAGCGTGAAGCATCAAGCTCTCTTGTCATAAATCCGTGCATTTGGAATCGATGATACTCTTTTTTAAGGGATTAGAAACTACGTTTCACAATGCAAGTTGTTTTGGGCGGTTTTAAGTCTCTAACTCAAAAAATAAATGCTGGTATTCCCCAAAGCTCTGTTTTGTCTCTGGCTCTTTTTCTCATTTTTGCAAAAGATCTCCTGTGATGTCTGTAACTTCTAGTCCAATCCATTCCTTTGCTGATCTCTATTCCTTAGCTTCTCATATTCTTTTCTTGGGTCACGTCCCCATCAACGGGCGTGGAACTGGAACACCAACGTATTTATATTTAGATAGCATAACTCAGTGGGATACAATGAAAGAGTGGAATTTAATGCTTCCAAACACAATGCCGATTTCTGCCATCAAAGCGAAACCTTAAACCGAAAGACTTTCCATTCTCGGTATGTGTGTTAATGACAGCCTTCGTTGAAATAAACTCATATTCGATGTCGCCAAGAACATTGCGAAATGTCTAAGATTCCTCTGCAAGAAATAGTTCACCCCTTCTGATCTGGTTACATTTTATGAAGGCGTTTATTGGCCCCAACCTTGAAAACAACGCTCATATCTAGACCGATGCCCCAATCAAATATTTGGCGCTATTTGAGAGAATTCAACAACGCGCCTTAAAACTTATTGGCGACTATCGAGATATCGCAAAAACCTTTGACGCTCTTAGTCATCGTCATAAGGGTCTACTGTCTATCGCTTTTTTTTATCGATATTTACACCGTAATGCCCGCCATACAAGGAATGCGCATCAGTTCCGTATTTTCGGACGTACAGTCAAATATAAAAAAATCTTTCCTTAACCGTTCATCACTAATGTGGAATGCTCTTCCCCGTTCTATTTTTCCTACCCATTATAATTTACAACCATTTAAAATCATCGTGCTTCGCTTTCTCCGCTGCCATCCGTATACCCGTTTCCTCTATGCCCGCACTATGTAACTATAGACATATCTACCTTATGAGGGTACTAAAAATCCTTTTAGTGCGCGGTTATTATAAAAAAAAGACTGTCTTACTTAGAGTTAGGGAGTTGCCTTTTTTTGGCGTCGATGCGTTTGCGGACAGCGGAAGGACGGAAAGACCATGAGTGTCACAGTCCCTCGCCTGATTATCGTTGCAGGAGCAGTGCCGGAATATAGCTTCGTGTTGCCAGCGGAGGTGGGACCATGATGCACAGTACTACCTCTACTGAGAAGAGGGATGTTGAGTTGCTTGATACCACTTATGGAGGAATCAGTGGCGGATCTAGGATCTCGACTAAGGGGGAGGGGGGGGGGGGGGGGGGGTTCATAAAATGTATGCTGTCATGATCTAACTTAACCTCATTTTCTCATTCTTTTGATACATTTTGCATAGTGCCGCTTGTGTGGACACACGGTTACCACCGCAAACAATTTTAATTCGGAACATCTACTTCGCGACACAGTGTCGATAATTTTTTGATACACAGATATATATATGCACCAGTTATGAGTGGCGAAGTAAACGGAGTACAAGCCCATATCAGGTCTCATTTTCCTCTTGCAATCTACGTTCATTGTGCCGCGCATGGCTTCAGTTTGGTCTTCAATGCCGCTTGCGGAGTTTCGGGTATAAAAAATGCGTTTAGGAACTATCGGAGCAATATATGCATTTTTCCACTGGCTGAAGAGACAAAGCATTTTAAAGGAAGACATTTTGAAAATGCCGAAAAAGAGTGACCGGAGAAAAGAAAAATCGAATTCTTTCGCTGTTTCAAGATGGGCTCAGTCTCATGAAGCAGTTTCAACTTACCTCGAACTTCAACCGGCCGTTATAGAAGCTTTGGAAGAAATAAAAAAGTGGAAAGATCGAGAGACTTCACAAAAGGCTTCTCAGCTTTTGACCGCGATTTTGACAATCGAATTTCAAATCTTCTGTCATATAATGGAATCGATCAATTCTATCGTCTTGCCTCTGAGTCGGGAATTGCAGACGAAAAATCAAGATCTAGGAGAAGCTACAACGTTAGCTGATGATGCTACGAATGATATCAAGGGAAAATGGGAAAACGTTGATTCAAATTTTTGTATCATTTACCGACAATGTAGCTGAAATCTGTTCTTAATATGAGATTGCCTCGTCGTTGCAGTCAACAGAAAAACCGTTGCAACGTTGAAACACAAAATGTCGAAGATTATTACAGAATTACCTTCTTAATTCCATTCCTTGATACTTACATTTTTCATCTCCAAAGTCGGTTCGAAAAACACAAATCGATCTTCCACAGTTTCGGACAACTATTTCCTTCCAAGCAGGAATTTGATGAGGAAAAATGAGCAGATCTTTACAAGTTTTATTAAGAAATATTGGACTGTTCAGAAAGGAATTTTATCTCAGAGATCAGAATGTGGAGGCAACGGATCTTTGATCAAGATATTCAAAATGCGCTCGATGCACTATCAGTGAGTAACTTCAGATCGGAATTTTTACTTCCAGAATCAGTTTCTATAACCCATCGAACGTGAACACGATCTTACGAGTATTGGCAGTGTTACCCGTAACAACAGCAGCTCCAGAACGATCATTTTCGACCCTAAGAAGAATAAAAAAACTATCTTAGAAGTACAATAGGACGGGAGCGCCTAAATGGACTCGCTTTTTTGAGTATCCATCCTGAAATTGGACTAACGGAAGACGAAATTCTGCAAGAATTCAGGTGTTTTCATAAACGTCTGCCTTACTAAGACCTGCGTTAGACGCACAAAATAACTGCGCAAATAGATTTGAGCAAAAATCAAAATTGTTTTGATTTTTACACAGTTAACTGCACAAACAGTACATTCACAATACAAATGCACTGTGCAAACGCCAATTTGCGCAGTTATTTTGTATAGTGTTTGTATAGTGAATGGCCGGATTAGGTTTTCATTTGTTTTGTTTATTGAGGTATATAATAGGTTCTACAAGAAGCGGAAAAGGGAAGGTCTACCTGTACCGAGATCCGCAATTAATTAAGTAGGCTGTGCACTATTTGCTAGTGGTTGATGAATTTGGTACCGTTAGTTTCAAATGTTCGTATAAGAATTGTTTATTGCACAAAAGAGATTCAATCCCACACATATTATGATGGCTTCGGGTTTGGCGTAAGAACTGACCTTCAGTCAGACTCTACTAATGTGTTTGTTTGAAATTGGCTGCATAAGTTAAAGCAGCAAAATATTATTTTTGGGTGATGAAGTTTCTCTTAAAAACAAAACCAAATTACTAAATTTCTTGCCGGCCTGCAAATGTTTATTTAAACTTCTGACCAGATTTTTTGACGAAATCTAAGACCGGTCATAGGGTCAGATTTATTCGAAGTCCCATCTATATATTAATACGGAGTTGCCTATAACGTGCTTCCCCCTTTTTTGCTATTATACGTCACATAGATATGCCAACACTATATATATATGGGTAGGGGGCAATACATAGAGGTGCACAATACAAAAATTATCCACATATCTATATATTAATACGGAGTTGCCTATAACGTGTTTCCCCCCTTTTTTGCTATTATGCGTCACATAGATATGCCAACACTATATATATTTGGGTAGGGGGCAATACATAGAAATGCACAATACAGAAATTATCCACATATATAACACACATTATGAATTATAGCAGGTTAGGTTAAGTTAGGTAGACGTGGCTGTCAGCCAAAGCCAACACACTTAGACCAATGATAGGTCCATTGTGGTACCACACAGATCTGGGGATTACCCTCACTGCTCGTTGAACCAATAGGAGCTTCTTATGAAGCGCGAAAGACTTCTAGCGCCAGTGCTGGCTAAGTCGCTTGTGTCATTGAACAAGAAGTCCCCTAGATGGAGATTTCTTCTATGGGAGAGCGCAGGACACGTGCAGAGAAGGTGAAGTACAGTCTCCTCCTCCTCCTCGTCCATACAGCTTCTGCAGAAGTCATTTGAGCACACACCGAGTCTAGATGCGTGCCTGCCTATTAAGCAGTGACCTGTAATAACACCTATAGTGGAGCTAATATGCAGTCGGTTTAATGAGATTAGACACTTAGAGCGTCGCAGATCCAGCTTTGGCCAGATCCGCTTAGTCGCTAGACATGTATTGCTACTCGTCCACCTAAGGTTTGTTCTCTCGATTGCGGATAGCTTGAACAAGAGTTTACAAGTAGCGATTGGTATACCTAGGGAACC
The DNA here is from genome assembly GCA_949715645.1 of Portevinia maculata. Classification (NCBI taxonomy): domain Eukaryota; kingdom Metazoa; phylum Arthropoda; class Insecta; order Diptera; family Syrphidae; genus Portevinia; species Portevinia maculata. The sequence goes on from OX454527.1 coordinate 98,384,605, forward strand.
TTTATCAGGGAAAGGAGGTAATGTGGTTCCTTTTTTGGCGAGATCATCAGCCCTGCAGTTACCTGGAATGTCCCTATGCCCCGGCACCCAACAGAGGTGAATATTGAACTGCTCTGCCATCTCCGAAAGAAATGATCGGCAGTCTTGGGCTATGATGGAATTTGAAGAGACTGAGTCCAGGGATTTAATCGCGGCCTGACTATCCGAGAAGATACGGATATCCTTTGAGGATATCACATTCCTCTTCAGCCACGTCAGGGCTTCTTTTATCGCCAAAATTTCCGCCTGGAACACGCTACAGTAATCAGGAAGACGGAAAGAGAGGCTAAGATTTAGCTTTTCTGAGAAGACTCCACCACCTACCCCATCGCTAGTTTTTGATCCATCGGTGTAAAAGTGGATCGATTTATCATTCGCAAATGCATCATCATCCCAGAAAGATCTGGAAGGAATGGTGATTTGGAAGTTTTTTCCGAACTGCAAACGGGGTATGGTGTAGTCTATGTTTCTGGGTAGAGACTTAAAGTAGTCTAGAATAATGGAGTGGCCAATATTGTTATTGGTCCACTGCGAGGTAGCTTTTAAGCGGACAGCGGAACATGCCGCTGTTTGCATGCTAAATATATCAAGGGGTATCAGGTGTAGCAGAATGTCCAGAGCCGCGGAGGGGGTACTTCGGAGTGCTCCGCTAATGCATAGACACGCTGAACGCTGGACTTTGCCCAGCTTGTCGCGGTTAATAGCTTTTTCTAGAGCAGTCCACCAGACAACCACCCCGTAAGTAAGAATTGGTCTTACCACCGATGTATATAGCCAGTGCGTAATGCGGGGTTGTAAACCCCACTTGTTGCCAATGGCTTTTTTACAAGAGAAAAGTGCTACTGTAGCTTTCTTGACTCTTTCTTGTATATTGGGTTTCCAGCTTAACTTTCTATCGAAGATTAGACCCAAAAATTTTGCTTCGTCAGAGAAAGTTAAGCTTGTACCGCTAATAGAGGGAGGGTCAATATATGGGATTTTATATTTCCTGGAAAAGAGGACAAGCTCGGTTTTGTGGGGGTTAACGCCCAGTCCGCACCGATTAGCCCATCTCGTTAGCTTGTTAAGAGCGTTTTGCAGGAGTTCCTTTATGGTGTTGAGGTGTTTCCCAGAGACGGCAATAGCAACATCGTCCGCATAGGCAATCACTCTGCAGCCCTCCCCTTCCAGGTTTATCAGTAGTTTGTTCACCACCAAGTTCCAGAGAAGGGGAGAAAGAACACCGCCTTGCGGCGTCCCTCGACTGACAGACCTCCTAGCAGATGTAACGCCCAGTTTTGAATTGATAATCCGACTATTTAGCAGTAGATTGATCAATTCACCAAGCGAGCTATCCACATTCAGTTCTGCCAGTGCGTTTGCGATTGCAGATGTGTTAACGATTATAGCAGGTAAAATGAAGCGAATTGGATGAAATTACAACAACAACAACATTGCGGTGTGAGGCAATAATCTGCAAATCGGAACGGAAAAATTGTATATCATGAATTTACTTGAAAATGCTTGAAGTTACTTGGACATGCTTAAAGTTACTTGAAAATGCTTGAAGGTATTTGAAAATGATTGAAGTTACTTGAAGTTACTTGAAAATGCTTGAAAATACTTGAAGTTACTTGAAAATGCTTGAAGTTGCTTGAAGTTACCTGAAAATGCTTGAAGTTACTTTAAGTTACTTGAAAATGCTTGAAGTTACTTGGTAATGCTTGAACATACTTGAAATTACTTGGACATGCTTGAAGTTACCTGAAAATGCTTGAAGTTACTTGAAAATGTTGGGAAAATTTTATATCATGTGAAATCAGAGAATGCAATGTCGAAAAATTTCATTCTCCGATTAATATGTATAACAGTGACTTTGTTTTTTTTTAACTTATAGAATAAATTGGTTGAATTTCGACAATGGGGCGACCCCTAGTAAACATAAAATATAACTGGAGCATCGGAACCGATTTAACCTTCATGGATACGAAATTTGCAAACCTAATGTCCACGAAACTGCAGTTTTTTTTTTTTTTTAAATTATACTGGATTCACTGGTTAAGCAGTTCCTTTTGAATCATTCCTGTAAACATCCAGAAAGTTATTCACCCAATTTCAAAATAAAATATCTATTGCCTGTATAAAAATAGCATCACAGCATTTAGATACTCGTACCTACATGCATGCCTCACTCTTAGATATCCTAAATTACGAGCCAGCGAACGAGAACTGCAATTTATCATGTTAATCGCGTAAATATTTACATTATCCCAAAAATTATGATTTCCCCTTATGAATAACTCATTTTGTATCCCATTGGGAGAGGCAGGGAACTCCACCCGACAACCGGAAGAATGAGGCGATGCACTGCGCCGCACGCCATCACAATCGCAAATGCAACTGCAACCAAATGTGCTATGAAAATTCCAAAATCAATATGTGTTGTCGAATGGTAATGTGCAACCAAAAAAACAATAGATACTACCTATCGATCGAGCTATCCCAAGATAATGAGATCCCTAATGCGAAAGATGTGCGCTGCAGCGATCACTTAAATTAGCCGCGGGCGATATGTCCGCTTGAGATGTGTTTATTGTTTTAAGAATGTTTTTTTAGTTCGTCTTCTCGGGATTGTTTTAAATGTCTCAAGTGTAAATAAACAAGTAAACAACACCATCAGTATAGTCGGAGTAATGAACGATCGAACTCGCGACTGATCTTAGCCATTTGTGCGGGTGTACCCTTTGACTAAATGACAACATTCTCGTCATGAGTAGGAGACCTTCGACCATATGTTCATGAAAAAACTGCAGAAATCAATAGAGGATGGAACAGAAAAGTGATGATAATTAATGCGGAGGAGGGAGCTAAGAAAAGATACAAATTGGACAAATAAACAGATACGTCTAATCGTTGGGTGAAGGAAAATCCTTGGATTCTTAATTGATATCAAACTGCATTTAAAATTTTGCGGAACTGCCAACTAGGACATACATTAAGGTTACCGATTTAAAAGGCATAATTCGAAGTAAAAGGCAGTTAAGTATCGAACACCGAGTTCGAAAAGTAAGGTATTTTCCCCTGCAACGAGACTTCTGCCTATAAGTGGGGACTGCAACTAAAAATTGTTCCTTGGATGTATACGGTCATAGTGCGTCCTATCATCAGGACGGAGTCCCAAAATATTACTTAACCGCGCAGAATTGCAGCAATAGGAATTAGAAGTGATTCTTAACATTCTGCCCCTCAATTTGCATGTTGAATCCATTGCATCGTGGAGCACAGTAAGACTATAAGAATCTGAATCTTGGACAGAGCAGAATCTAATGTGTTCTGCCCCATAGTATTGGACCTAATTCCACCAACTACATTGCACCCAACCTGAAATGAGCTACTTCGGCATATTTGGAGCCGAAGTCATTAAGGATTTTCAAGTGTTGAAATAGCGATGTTGGTGGATGGCCTCTAGGTTGGGGGTTTGCGTGCACATATTCCGAGGAGCAAACGTCGACTCTGACAATTTTCTTATTTCGGCTAAATTCAGAAAAAGAAATTCGATGTTGCACGCCCTGGCACGATTGGAGCGGCTAGATTCTACAGAGAGCGCCACAGACGCCAGTAATAAAGTTAGGACAAACTCAAAGCCAATATGGTTTAATAAAAGATTAATCCATCTAAATAACCTGAAAAACAAGACTTATAAACAGTTGCGCAAATCATTTAATTAATTTAATTTAATTTAATTAATCAAATATTTCTTTTCAGTGGAATCAGACCTGAAAGTTAATAGTAAACGATTTTGGAGTTTCATCCATTCCAAAAATCAATCGACTGGAATTCCTAATAGTATGAAGTATAATGGCGCGTTGTCATCAGATCTCTCAGTTATTTGCAACATGTTTGCTAGCCATTTCAAATCTTTTTATTCAAATAATACGCCTATCTTACAAGCAGGTACGATATCTGACTACTCCACGAATTCGATTAACGTTGGTAGTATATACTTATCGATTTCTGAAGTAGTAGTTGCGCTGTCCGATTAAGTATCCGACATGAGAGGAGACGTTGATAGTATTCCTCCCATTATTTTAAAAACATGCGCGGATGAACTTTCCGTGCCACTTCATATGCTCTTCAATAGTTCCTTGGAGCAAGGAATTTTTCTAGAAGCTTGGAAGAGCTCATTCATAACATCGATTTATAAATCTGGTCCCAAACAGGATGTTACTCACTATCGTCCAATATCGAAAATTCCCACTATAACGAAACTGTTCGAAAAACTTGTTTGTGGTAAACTTACAGCTCTTCTTAAGTCCACAATTTCTTCGTATCAGCATGGTTTTATTGCTAGAAAAACCACAGAGACTAATCTTACAATTTTTACAAATTTTATCGCAAACAACATGGAAGATGGGATGCAGTGCGATGTCATCTACACAGATTTTGCAAAAGCATTTCATTATCGTTTTTCATTTTTCATTTATTTCGAGAAATATTTTATTTACAATGACACATTAAGATTTGATTCTTTTATAGTATCTAGAATTTAATTTACATAATTTTCCAGATAAAAAAAAAATAATGGAATTATTGCAGAAAATATTTTTATAATATTAGAATCATATACAAAAAGAGAAAAAAAAAAGTTTTAATTATAGAAGTGCAAAAATAGTTTCCTCTTAAAGGCTGATGGTGCAGAAATTCTTTGCAATTCATTAGGAAGTAAATTCCACAAACGAATCGCAGATACATAAAATGAGCGTTCTGCTATGTTGCGTGAGTGACGCGATAATATTAATTTCAAACCCCTTTGTGAGCGTGCAAAATGTAGGAATTCACTAAGATCATCTATTGTTGATGATATCATGCAGCTTCAGAAGTAACCTGAACCTCAAGTACTCATCCAGCTTAATACCAAAGAGAGTATGTTGCGGATGTGATCGGGTAAACCACGATATTCTTCTTAACAAATTGCGTAACTTTGGTTTTCACTCAAGTCTCTTAGAATAGTTCAATTCTTACTTGAGAGGACGCTCGCAGTTTGTTAGGATTAATGGTATTGTCTCAGATCGCATTGACGCTACTTCGGGAGTTCCCCAAGGCAGCCATCTTGGGCCTTTGTTATTTCTTTTATTTGTTAATGATATTCCCAATGTCATCCTTAATTCTGAATGCTAAATGTTCGTGGATGACTTGAAAATTTCGGTCTATTAAAGCACTTCAGGACTGTTTATTGTTGCAGGAAGACCTCAATACAATTTTACAATTAACTGTTTAAATCTTAATGTTTTAAATTTCAATAGACTCACATTCTGCCGGAAACAGGCACAAATTCAGTTTACCTACAGTATAACAAATCTACCCTTGGTAAGCATCTCATCCAAAAAAGACTTAGGCGTATTATTCGACTATAAGCTCAATTCCAATAGTCACATAGACTACCTCGTCACAAAATGCAGGTCAATGATGGGATTTATCTTGCGAAACTCTCAAGATTTTTCTGACCCGCATACCCTTAAATACCTATATTTTGCATATGTGAGGTCTTCCTTAGATTACTGCTCTGTTATCTGGAATCCATATTATATGGTTCACTCTACAAGGATAGAAAAGATTCAAAAATGGTTTACTAGAGCTGCGATAAAAAAGCTTAATTGGAATATCGACTTGCCACCGTATAATATCAGATGCCAACTGATTGGAATTTTGCCTTTATGTATTCGGCGAAGGTATTTTTCGATCATGTTTGTGAGAGACCTAATAACTAAACATATAAATTGTCCTTACCTGCTTACACAGATCAGATATCGAAGACCCGTGATACCATTGAGAAATCAAAATATTTTTGTAGAGCCTATGTATAGAGTACAATACGGATGTAATGAAACAATAACTAGATGCTTAAGAGAAGCTTATTCAGTTGGGAATCTCATTGATCTTCACTCTAATATAAGTAGAAATACTTTCAAAAATCAATTGCTTATGCTTTTAACAAACCTTGGTGAGGTTAATTAAGTATGTTAATAATTTGTCGAATTAAGTATGTATGCAATCCATTAGAGGACCAAGTGTACCTCCGTTGATGAAATCAATAAATAAATAAATCTTCAAGAAAATATTCAATATGTGGTAGAAGAGAGAAGAAAAGAGGTAGCAGAGAGCACTGTAAGTTACCAGCCATCCCAGAGAAAGGGCCCGTGGTGTGTTGATGAGTGTGCTCACCGGAAAATGGCGACAGAACGTGCACATCTACAAACGTTGTAACGCAAAACGAGAGCAGCAAGGGAAGAGTATCGAACCAATAGAATGGAGGAGAAGAAGATCCTGCGTAGAAAGAAGAGGACATACGCAGCCTCCCAGCTCAAGAAAGTCGAAGAGTCTCGCGATCGAAATAACATCCGGAGGTTGTATAAAAAGGCCAAGCAACTGGCTGCTGGCTTTAAGACCGGAACGCAGGCTCTTTAAAACAGAGAAGGTAACCTAGTCATCGGAGCTCAGTCAATAGTAGATTTGTTAAATCAGCCTTTCCAGAGGTTATGCTTTGGTAGGGCATCAACCGCGATCAATCAAGTATGATGAGTTTAAGAAAGCTTGAAGTTATCGAGGATAAAACAAAGTACTTGCTTTCAACAAACAAACAAACAAACATCTGTCTATCAACCAGGATAAAACGTCATTATTGATAGCAGCGATTTCGAGGTAGTAAGGGAGTTCACCTACCTCGGAGTAAACATAAACTCTATTTACACCCTAGTTGAGATCCGACAGATAATTATCCTAGGATAGGAAACCATTTCTACTTCGGTTTGGCGAAACAAATAGGTTGAAAACTCCGAACTCAGAAGACCAAGTGTAAGCTCTATAAAACACTGATACTGCCAGTTCCGCTCTATGGCGCCGAGTGCTGGAGGTTAAGAAGGAAAGGAGAGCTTATGTAATGTTCTTTCGAAAGAAAAATGCTCCGTCGGATATTTGGTCCTGTTTGAGGGGATGGCGAATGAAGGAGAGGATACAACCGTGAACTCTACGAGCTGTACCAAGATGTGAATGTAGTCCGAAAAGCTAAAACTGTGTCTAAGGCAGATACTCTCCCCGGGTCAAGAGCCAATTAAAGAAGAGAAGAGAAGAAGACATGACACCCAAGCTTCTAAAAGTGCTTCCGTTAGGTTTTCTGTAATCAAAAGCTGAGTGCAATTCAGCTTCATTCTCTTACGAGGTTATGATCTTATTTACTTAACCATATCCCTACTGGCCTGCCTGTGGGCTTCACAGTACGAAGGAGATCAAAGCATCATTAAATACACTATCAGCTCTGTATCGTGGAGTGCTTAAAGCAAGCAACTATCACTTTTACGGTACAAAAGATCTTTTAGGTCGAAGTACCCCCCCCCCCCCCCATGGGGCACCACCACGAAAATTAAAGCCAATAGACGACAGCAAGTCAGGTGCATCTATTTGGCCGGATATAAGCTGCTGTAAAAAAATGATAAGCATTCGTTGAGAAAGGGGTAACATTTGAAGAAGCTTGATACGTTGACTGTAAGGAGGAAGGTTAAATGGATCATCCCATGGAAGTCCTCTAAGTGCAAATCGAATAAATTTACGTTGAATTGCCTCTATTCGATTTGAATGAATGTTGTAGAACGGTGTCCAAACTTGTGAGGCATATTCTAGAATCGGACGGACAAAACAATTGTACACTGACATAGAAACGTAAGGGTCATTAAATTCTTCTCGAAGCCCGGCATAGAATTAGATTTATTAATAATAGAATTAATATGCTTAGCAAAAACCAGTTTGGGGTCGAAATAAACCCCAAGATCCTTAAAATTATCAACATTACAAAGAATATGTTGAGACAAAGAATATTGAAAGGTGGAAGGGATATTCTTTCTAGAGAATGTTATATGTTGACATTTAGTTGGGTTCAGGGATAAACCGTTTTTATCACACCAATTGGCGAAGCTATTAATGTCAGATTGAAGAAACATTCTGTCTTGCTGACGAGTGATAGATTTATATATTTTCATATTATCAGCGTAGATCAGGATATTACTGTGATTTATACATGCCTTAACATCATTAATGGCAAGTATAAATAAAATTGGCCCGAGGTGACTTCCTTGGGGAACTCCAGACTGAGCTGTGAAAGATACAGATAGAGATCCCCTAAATTTCACTGGATAAATCCTTGATCTAAGGTATGAATTAACCCATTTTATGAAACATGGTGGAAAACCAAAAGCCCTGAGCTTAAATTCGATTATTTCATGGGACAGCTGGTCGAAAGCCTTAGAGAAGTCAGTGTATATGCAATCCATTTCGTCCTTATTCTCTAAGGCTTTAGAACAATCATGCAAGAAACTTAACAGCTTAGTGACAGTGGATCTGTTTCTTACAAATCCATGCTGTTCATTACAAATTATATTGCGACAAAGAAATATTAACTTTTCACAAACAATTTGTTCAAAAAGCTTAGGGATACACGAAAGCTTTGAGATGGGCCTATAATTAGTGATATCACCACGTTCGCCTTTTTTAAATACAGGTGTGATAAAAGCACTTTTCCATAGATTAGGCAATTTACCTGTACTAATGAACAATTCAAACAGATACTTAAGATATGTAGCAATTGCATGACTGCATTTTTTAAGAACAATCGGTGCAATGCCATCGGGACCTGATGAATAGTCATTCTTGAGAGAAGAAATACATTTTAAAATTGTTTCCAAATCGAATGAGATACTACTAAAACTTATTTGGGAACAGCTAGTTAGATAACTAAAATATTGATCATCAATGTGAAGAGGGGTCTCCCTAAATGACTTACTAAAATGATCTGCAAACATATTGCTTGCGTCTAGCGAATCAGCAGATGTAGAACAATTGTAAGTAAGCTTCGATGGATAACTATCGGTTTTTTTCTTAGAATTGACAAAACCCCAGAAAAATTTCCGGTTCAATTTTAAAGAGCATTCCATTTCAAGATAAAGTTACAGGATAAAGATTTGAATTCATTGAACAAAGTGGAATAGAGTTCAAGATCTGAATGGCTGAGACTTTTTAAATAGTTCTTCCAAGCCCTATTACGCCTGTTTCGTATCGATTTGAGCTCTTTAGTGTACTAGGGATGGGACGTTTTCAGATTTCTAGAGGATTTCACAGGAATCACTCTTTTCATGCAGTTATCCATCAAAGAATAAAAAGAACCTACTGCATCTTCCATATGAGATAACGCAGTAAGATTAAAATTAAAGCTGTTAATTTCATCAGAAAGCCTTTGAAAATTTGTTTTCCGAAAGTCAAAAGATTGCGAACGGTCATACGAATTACTATTTTCGTACAAATGTGCGCCTAGTTCAATAAATACATCCAAGGGTGGATGATTGTTATCTATGTTAGTTATACTGAAGTGGGATTCCAGAACCACAGTACTAACAGAGTCAGAAGAGAAAACAAGATCGAGAGTTCGATTTTTGAAATTTTGTATACAGCTTGTTTACTGGAAGTCAAAAAACAAAATGTTGTCTAGTAAAGCGAGCTCTTGTTGGGTAGAGTCAAAAGATGGAATGAAATGAGAATCATCCTCAGAAGGTACCCATCCAATATGTGTCAGATTGAAGTCGCCTATAAGTAAGACAGCGCTGTCACCAGAAGATATGTCAAAAATATGGTCTAGTGCCATAGAAAGTTCCGAATACAAAGAACATATACGAGACGATGGAATGTACGCATTAACAACATACAAATGTTTGTTCTTAAGTGTAATTTTTACACAGATAATTTCAAAATTTAGTTGAAATGGAAAGTCAAACTTTCGTGACTCAAAGTTGGAACGAACAGCGATCAGGACACCTCCTCCAAGCGCTTTCAGGTCATTGTTATGACGGTCGTTTCTGAATACTGAGAACTCATGATTGAAGAGTTCCGTGTCTAAAATTCCGGCATTAAGCCATATGTTTCCGTCAAGGAGAAGATATCATGAGAGAGGGCTTGGTAGTTTAAATATACTTCAGCGGCTTTTGTGAGGAGTCCCCTTACATTTTGATAGTAGAGGGACAGCCTACTTGGTTTTTTAACACGGACGGAAAATCTTTCCTGCGACTTTTTGTCGAATTCCTTAACTAATGTATTTTGAGGCCATGCAGTGCTATTGCACAGCTTTTCGAAATATACTGAAGGGGCAACAATTTTGAAAGACGCAACAAACCCATCCGCCTTGCTGATTTTGGTGCATTTGATTGAGGCATCTTTTGGAATCAAGTTTCTCGAGACCAAATGGTTCATGACATCGTCTGAAGAAGTGTTTGGTTTTAGTCGAGAAATGAAAATAGATTTCGGCCTGGGAATCGATTCAATAGTTTCAGATTCTGTACCTAAGGAATGATTTATATATGTGGGACTAACATTAAGAGTGGGCGCCTCGTTTGATGTTTTTCGCTGACTCCTAAGCTTAAACCGCTTTGCCTTTGGATTTAACGCAGAGGAAGGCATATCGCGTTTCCTTTTGCCTGCGAGTAGTGTAGATGAGGGCGATGCTAAATTAACAATGGGCTCAGGGGTAGCTTCAACATTTGGGGAACCTGTTGTGTCAAATGAAGTCAATGTATCCATGGCCCGTCGGGTACACTGCTTTACTTCATTAGTCGGCAACTCAGGGTCAGTAGACGTTGAGGCGACTGCCCAAAAATGAAGATCAGAGAATGTTGATACGTTGAGGACGGTGGTATTGAAATTGTCGAATAAGTCTTTAAACTATCTATTTTCAAATATAATTCAAAAATGCACTGTGAAGGAGTGGGTGTTTTCTTAATGGAACTAAATGTCTAAGTCCTTCCCCCTACCCAATTTATCCACCGTCTTCCAGGCTGCAGTCATATTAATAAGGGAGGCGTATAGGTCAAGCAGAAAAAATGCGAGACCCAAACAAAACCGGTCTTCGTCGAAGATTAAGCCGGGGCTCATTCCTGCCGTGGCATACCGCCACTGTCAAGTCGCTGTTGCTGAAACGATAAGAAGAAAGTTAATCGATTTCTTTATCAACATGCAACTTCTAAGTTTACCATCACAGTTTGAGTGTATAAATGTATGCTCTCTAGACCTGGATTTTGGATTTACAAAGCCAAGGTTGCTGGATTAAGGCCACGCTTAACACTTTGCTCAGCCATGAAGAGCAGCAGGTCGTCAGTGGCAGCTTGAGAGTGGTGCTAATTAATTTGCAACACCCTGAGCTTTCCGACGTTGGTCATGGCGATCGGCGAAGGACAACTTTATGTTTTCCAATCCAAATTTGACGACCCCTGCTACGAATCTCAGATGCGTGGCGGATCGTGGATACATCGCAATACATAAGTCCATGCCGCCAGCCGATTTTCAGTATTTATACCTGTTGGAAATTGTATGCACAGAAACTTTTGCTACATGTGAATAGGTACATATTTTGCCAATAGTAAGTCATAATATTAAAGGGTAAATAAGAAACGTTCGCTGGAATTTCCGAGAATCAAACAATGAACTACTTGAAAAGCGTATCCAGTAGGATGACATGCAAAATCTTTGAAAGAAAGGAAACAATGAATAAAGTGTTCACATTTTATGGTTTTAAAACATTTATTTATTATGTTTTTCTACATTAATAATGAGTATGCCCGCCATTTTTCGATATGACGGTTTGGAATAGAATCATACAGTTCTTTTTAAATAATGATGAGAAATTTGGGCGCAGGCATGTCCTTGTCTTCAAATTGTCTGCCGCCTTCATTCACTTTACGAGATAACCATGCCCAAACATTTTCGATTGTGTTTAAGTCCAGTGAATATGGAGGCCATGGCAAAAGTTCCACGTCTTCTGATTAAATCCAACTTCTAACAACCCTGGAAATGTGGATAGGGGCATTGTCCTGATGGAATATCCAAGACCGGGGTCCGAAACTTCGGGGTCACTTTTGGAAATAACTGTTCCAGCAAATATTTGTAGTTGTTTCCGTTCATTGATGGCGACGAAAACTACAACTCGATTGTGCCATAGATTGTAATAGCTCACCACATCATTACACCTGATGTATGGCTGTGATGTCTTGCCAAAATAACCTCCTCCTTTCTTAAATCATGGGCAGTGTTGCCGGAGAGAAATATTATAAGGTAGTATTGCAGCCAAAAATGGGGAGTATTTAAAAAAAAAGTAGTAGTACAAACAATTTTTAGTCTTCAAAAATAAGCGATTCCACCCATCGTGAAACTCGCAGCTTGTTTATGTTGTTTTTGCAGATGGTGGATATCAAAAAGGACCAACAAATTTCAAGTCGAGACCGTCGATTGAATAACAGGAAAAATTGGTTGGTCTTAAAGTAAATGAGGACGAGACTAAATACATGCTATCAACAAACAAACAAATATCTGTCCATTTATTTTATTTGTAGCCGCATTTTTTTGCACGTACGTTCTCCTGTTGGCCCCAAAAAAACAATGAACATTTTAGCTCTTAATGACGTTTAATTTCGCCCAAATTGAGAGCTGCCAATAAGGGGAATATTACGAACATGACATTTTTTTTCGCCCGAAATTCACAATAGGCGAAAAGCAAAAAGGGATTTTTTTCGGGTGGAATCTTGTTCACGCGAATCTCACAATAGGGCTGATTAACATTGGCTGGTGGAACTTGTTTGCCTTCACCGATTTTGATTTGGTCGGTGTATCAATTTCAACAGCAAATACTTTTTCAGCAGGTGATTTTTCTTGTAGCAGGTGATTTTGGTGCTAAATTTTTAGGAACAGGAGCAGACTCATTTGTTTTAAAAACTCCAGCAACACAAGACACATTTACAGCTTTTTTTGCCTTTACCGCCTCAAAGGAATCCAATTTACTAAATATGTATAATACAAGTTTACTTTGAATTATTCATACAAGAATTACAATATTTCAAGTATTTATTTACCAATCGTTTTCATTTTATTGAACATACAAAACATACAATACATACATACAAATTCGATTAGTTCAAACAAAAAAACGACCAACAAAATACAATCTCAAGTAACAATAAAATATACTGACAGATGAAAATTGCATAAAAGATGAAACCAACGAAACACAAAAACAAACAAGAGAGAGGGAAATTCCCTTTTTGACTACAGGTTGGAAGATAAAAGTGCTGCCAAATTTGCATTAAATTTAAAGTGAATTAAATTTATTTAGGTTTATTTACAACGCGTTTCCATTCACAGCTCCAAGCGACATGTTCTCTTGCAAAATCAATTCGATGCTCCTTGTTTACTTGCCTCAAAACAGGTATCTTTTTAAAGTTTCTTCTCTGTATAGTAAATACCACTTTTTCGTATTATCCTTCGGACCGTTGCTATGCTGGCTGATACTCCGCTGTTGGCCCTTATTTTAGTCACTGGTAGAGTAGAATTTGAGGCAAGCCGTAGAATAACCCGCTTTTATCGCAATGTTGTTGCTTCTGCGGTGCGTCTTTTTTGATTTTTCAAATAGTTTTGTGGATCCGCAAGATAACGGATAACAGTCTTACTTCTATTTAGCCTCCTTGCTATTTCTCGGCCTGAGAGTCCTAACTCCTTGAAAGCATATATTTTTCCTCTTTCTGTAGCTGTCAAAGTCTTTCCGGAACCCATTTTTTTTTCAACTTAATAAAAACAGTCCTTTTCAACGCTTTTTTAAATATTCTTAAGAAAACTTTAAAAAAAATCACTGATGTGAACTCCTGCAACGTAATATTCGCAATGGCCTCATCCTAGTTTCGCATCTTTTTATACATTTTTCAAGTAGGTAGTTCATTGTTTGATGTTGGGAAATTCCAGCGGTCGTTTCTTATTTACCCTTTAATTTACTTACTGTTGGGAAAATATGTACCTGTTCGCAGGTAGTAAAAGTTTCCGGGTATAAAATTTCCAACAGGTATAAAATTAAAGTTCAGCTCTGATAAGGTACATTTTCGCTCTACGCTGATGAGATTGGAATGCTTAAAATAAAACCAATAGTTTTGAAAATATTATTTTCGTCTCCAATCTAAGAAAGTAAAAACATCCATGTTTCTAGAGCATTCGTTAGATTTTTCCACGAAATAAGTTTAACAATTTTTTCGAAGTTGTTTTGAAGTGGATAAATTTCCTCATACAAAAAATCAATATTAATATTTATAGTCTTGTATACCTATCAATAAATATAGAATTATCCGGAAATGAATTTCGATTAGTGAAAGAGTTGAAACTAGATATAGCCAATTCTCCTTGTCGGCACCAAACCTAAATTGACTTTCTTAATATTCCAATTATGGGAGTGTGTGGAGGTTGACTACTCATCGAAGGGCTCTGGTCATGTCAGCGCCAAGTAACACCAACAGCTTTTCTTCACTACCCCAACTGTTGAGAAATACTGACAAACATCCAAGCGAATCAATTGTCATGAGAAGCTTCTCAAATTGCCTTTTGGAGTCGTCTTAAAATTGTAAGCCCCTTACAAAAGAACACGCAAATGGTTAGAAAAGCTAGGTTGTAGGCCAAGTAAGGACAACTATGTGGTAGTTATGTGTCGTATGAGTCCAAACATTTGCATTCCACGAACTCATAAAGCTCTTCGTTTGGCTGATATTTTAAAATGAGAATAAACTTTACAATTTTTTTTTGTAACGCCTGTTGTCAAATGACAACTAGTCCAGTGCATATTTTAAGCAGTTATGCATGATATGAGCATTTTTATTTGTTAGGTCTTAAGAGCGAAAGGATGACAATTTTACTTAAAGGAGGACGGGAGGACAAAGCGCTGAAATGGAGAATTGTCCTCCCAAGACAAGCAGACAAGAAACTTAACATCGTTGACTAAGGTGATCTGATAAGAAACTTGCAGCCGGCAGTAACAACTTAGATATTATGCTGGTACAATTTGGCAAACAAAAAATTTTGGATGTTACCGAAATAGTCCTGTACAATTAAAACTGTAAAATAAACGCAACTAAACAATAATTTGAAATTATTGATTGCTTTTACAGAGCATATTGTTATTCCAAAATAGTCCAAGTCAACCAATTCATCGGCTAAATTTACCTAAAGTTGGCGAGCTGACAACTTTGAGCTGTTGAATTAACAATTTTTCCTCTCTCCGTGATTGCGCTACCCTTCGGTGCGAGTATAGGAGGCTTCGTTGTTTGCACTTTTATTGGGTTGGGAGGAGATGATTTAAACGAAAAAGTTGGGAAAAGTTAATTAAATCGCGACCAAATTACAGCCACCGGTCGCTGTGCCGAAGCCGATGATTGAAAGTCGATAGATGGTCAAACGTATATTCGCCGGTGCCATATGGAAAAAGTGCAACAGGTAGCCCGTTGGACGCTACCGACTCGGTCGCATAGCTGGAGTGGGTTTGTAGACAAATAAAATAGTAAAGCTGGGGTAAAATGGGCGCAACACAATCTTTTTGAAATACGAATTGTGATGCCTTTGAAAGAATTTCCCCTCAATGAAATGCTGAAAATAAGAAGGGATTGGGGTGAAATAAAAGAATAAGAATTTCAAATCGGTACTGTAGAGCAACGGTCGGTTTATTGAAAGTGAATTTGAAATTACGGCTATTTCCTGAATGAGAAAAAAATAAAGGGTCGCGCAATTTTAGATCGTGGAATCTATAGTTAACAAAAAAAATATTTGTTCGTTCTCTTTGTAGAGAACGCCACCACTTTTAAATGAAAACACAAGTTTATATTTTATTTTAAAATATTTATTTGAATAAGCTTCCAATCCCTTACCCTTGGTGGGGGGAAATCTTCACCTGAACGTAGAACAAGAACTAAAGTTAATCTCGGAAAGAAACCCTTTATATAGTGAAATATCAGGTCAGCAGTTTCATTGAAGATCATTTATTTCATTTTTACTACTGCTGATTTAAGACATAGTAGTTAATTAGTTTTCTATGCAAGAAAGATCTTGCTATTGTGATACATTGAAGATGTACACTTGTGTCAACAAATGAAGTTTGCACTGCCATTATTTCTGTCTTGGATCAGATTTCATTTTATATCTTTGTTTATGAAGACTTTGTCTTCAGTGGATTAATGTGGGGGTTATTACATTTTATACAATGTCTATGAATACTTTGTCTTCAGTGGATTTATAATTTAATGTGTGGGAGTTGTGGGAATGTAACCGAGCGTCCCGTAAATCTTGGAACATTTCTGGAATGAAGGCCTAACAGGTTTTTGAAACACAAAACACAAACGCACTATTTAAAAAAAAACCCAGATGACAAGACACTCTACTTATTTTTGAATACCTGCTCCTCTAAAACTCTTATATGGTAGTAAAATGGATCCAGCTGCTCGTCCTGCCACTAGTCCCCCTATCTCGTCTTCTGCCTTTTCCTTTCTCATTCCGTTCGTGCTCGAACGGTCTTCCACAAAATTTAACAAATTTCAAAAAACAAAGTCTTAACTATCTTTAGACTGCTTAATAATTTTATATTACGTTATTATCCAAAGCTCGCTCGATTCTCTGACAGAAAAAAAAATTCCCTAAAACCTCTGATGGTCAACAAAGAAGTTCGAGGATTCTGAACCGAGTGAAACTGGATTCTTGTTTTGGGACTATAGCAGCTGCTGTCCCAAATTGGTGTTCGAGGAGAAGGAAGCTCACATTTTTTCTTCGCGAATGTATTCTAACCCAGTGGGCTCTCTAGCAGATTTGGGGGAAGGAGAACATGGATAGCGTGCCATTTCTTACAATGGTTTCAAGGGTTTATGAAGTCAAATTTAGAGGACCGATATCTGTATCTTTCACAGCTCAGTCTGGATTTGCCTAAGGAAGTTACCTCGGACCAATTATTTTTATACTAGCCATTAATGATGTTAGGGCATGTATAAATCACAGTAATATCCTGATCTACGGTGATGATATTAAAATATATAAATCTATCACTAGTCAGCAAGACATAATTTTTCTTCAATCTGACATTAATAGCTTCGCCAATTGATTTGATAAAAACGGTTTATCCCTGTGCTAAATGTCAACATATGACATTCTCTAGAAAGAATATGCCTTCCACCTTTCAATATTCTTTGTCTTAACATATTCTTTGTAATGTTGATAATTTTAAGGATCTTGGAGTTTATTTCGATCCCAAACTGGTTAATAAATCTAATACCATGCTGGGCTTCGTAAAAAGGTGGGCGAACGAATTTAATGACCCATACGTTTCTATGTCATTGTACAATTGTTTTGTCCGTCCGATTCTAGAATATGCCTCACAAGTTTGGACACCGTTCTACAACATTCATTCAAATCGAATAGAGGCCATTCAACGTAAATTTATTCGATTTGCACTTAGAGGACTTCCATGGGATGATCCATTTAACCTTCCTCCCTACAGTCAACGTATCAAGCTTCTTCAAATGTTACCCCTTTCTCAACGAAGGCTTAATAGCGATATCATTTTTTTACAGCAGCTTATATCCGGTCAAATAGATGCACCTCACTTGCTGTCGTCTATTGGCTTTAATTTTGGTGGTGGTGCCCATAATTTACGCAGTGTTGAATTATTGTTTAGCCCACATCATAGAACGAATTATGGGAGGCATGAGCCTATTAGTCGCATGAGTAGAATCTATAATCTAAATGATCATGTGATTGACTTGCATGTTAGTAAAATTCAGCTTAAAAATATTTTGCGTAATAATGCCTTAGTGTTTTAAATTATTTGCATGATCTGTGTCTGTGTTAGTATTTTATAGGTACATAATTATTGTCTTTCTAATTCTTTATACCCTATTCTAGGGGTATATTAATTTTGACGCATAGTTTGTAACATACCTTAATATTGCCCGTAGACCCCTAAAAGTTACTATATTTATGATCAGCATCGATAGTAATGTCGATCTAGCCATGTCCGTCCGTCCGTCCGTCCGTCCGTCCGTCCGTCGGCAAAAATTAGGCCTTTAAACTGGACCTAGAGAGCTGAAATTTTAACCATATACTCTCTAGGGTCCCGAAATAATCAAGTTTACGAATTTTTGAAATCCGCCCACAGACACGCCCACAAACTCAAAAAAACAAAATTTTGGAAAAAATCGAATTTTGAGCTAGGAAGCTGAAATTTTTTTTATATGATCTATGACTCCTAAAACTGCTCGGGATATAAAATTTTCAAAATCCGCCCACTACCACGCCCACAAAAAAAATAAAACAATTTTATTGAAAAACCAAAATTTGAGCTAGGGAGCTGACATTTTTAATATATACTCTCTAGGGGCACTTTAAGCTCATGTATAAATATTTTCAAAATCCGCCCACTGACACGCCCACAAATAAATAAAACATTTTTTTTGAAAATCCAAAGTTTGAGCTAGGGAGCTGAAATTTATAATATATACTCTCTAGGGGCCCTTTAAGCTCATGTATAAATATTTTCAAAATCCGCCCACTGACACGCCCACAAATAAATAAAACAATTTTTTTGAAAATCCAAAGTTTGAGCTAGGGAGCTGAAATTTATAATATATACTCTCTAGGGGCCCTTTATGCTCATGTGTTAATTATACCCTATTCTAAGGGTATATTAATTTTGACGCATAGTTTGTAACATACCTTAATATTGCCCGTAGACCCCTAAAAGTTACTATATTTATGATCAGCATCGATAGTAATGTCGATCTAGCCATGTCCGTCCGTCCGTCCGTCCGTCCGTCCGTCCGTCTGTAGCCAAAAATTAGGCCTTTAAACTGGACCTAGAGAGCTGAAATTTTAACCATATACTCTCTAGGGTCCCGAAATAATCAAGTTTACGAATTTTTGAAATCCGCCCACAGACACGCCCACAAACTCCAAAAAACCAAATTTTGGAAAAAATCGAATTTTGAGCTAGGAAGCTGAAATTTTTTATATATGATCTATGACTCCTAAAATTGCTCGGGATACAAAATTTTTAAAATCCGCCTACTGACACGCCCACAATTAAATAAAACAATTTTATTGAAACACCCAAGTTTGAGCTAGGGAGCGTTTTTTTTGATAAAATCCTTTAAATGTTATATAACAAAATATGTAGAGCGTTCTTAACAATTTAACCGTACTTAGACTTTTGTCACGCCCACTTATGAGGGATAGGAATAAGAATAGGGTATCCAACAGTTCGCCCAAGCGGACTGTAGCCCGTCCCTATGTTTTACTTTGCGTATGTCCTTACTAACATCTGCACTAAATGATGAGGCTGTGAGAGCACTTTTAGTGCCAGCAAATTTCTGCTCGTGATAGTTGCTTGCCTTAAGTACTCAACGACACAGAGCTGATAGTGTAATTAAAAAAAATGCCCATTATGTATTTAAAAAAAAGGTGCTTTAAATAAAATTGTCACACCAACTGAATAACCCTTTAGCTGAAATAAAATTCATTGCTAAAACTCATCTGTGGCAGAACCGATTGGTATTTCAATACTAAATCCCAACTAACTCCCGTACAACCAGACAATTAACACTTATTTGATAAATGATCTCACACCAACGAAACACAAATTCCAAGACGTTCGCCTGGCGCCGCACGTAGGTCGCCGCCAACTTCAATTCATTTTCCCAAAATATGTCAAAATATCAAACCCATTCAATTCCAAAGCCACATTCGATTGCCCGAGTCGAAATTCGACACAACAAGTGAAATCCGATCCCAAATATTATCATGATCGCACATGAAGATTTCTATACACGTTCAAGTAGGTAGGCAGCATCCTTGAAACACTTGAAAAGGAAAAAAACAATTTTCCGATGACAAATTGAGGAAATTCTCAAACCACTGACAGTTAGTTTGAATATCAGATTCGATTTCTTTGATTTTAGAAGCAAACAAAATGAAAAGGAAAGACAAAAATAATTTGGCTGGAAAAAAACGGATGTGTACTGGAAGATTAGTCCGGCGTTAAATACATTCAATCAGTTCAATGTTGGATGGAGGCGAAAAAGAGCAAATGATATTGGGACCCAATGAATTTGTTATTAACCGAAAGGAAAAACACTAAACATATAGTCACACGCACCACTTCCACTTGTCAATAAATTATACCACGCTAATGATTGAGGCCTTGAACTCAGCCTCGTCACTCGTCCATCGCACATGTTCTGCAGCACTCCCTTGAGGCACATATCTCATCGCCCATCGATATTGAACCTCTGTCATCATTAGCTGAGCGATCAATTTCTATCGTTACGAGGTTATAGTCACCGACAATCATGCGTCGCATATGGAATGCTTATTTAGGGTAGCGTTGAATGATTTGCTCTTTTGGTACGGGAACTACTACGAATTGATAACCAACTAATCGTCGCCCAAACAGATTGACGATTAATAGCCAACCTGTCCTCTAGAATTCTTTGAACTTTAATTCGGTGCGGCTGAAGAATAGCATACAAAAAGCAAACGTAAACAATTTGGTAATTGAACTTATAATGTAGCGAAGCAACAAATTTGAATTGATGCGCCTTGAGAACACTTTTGTGTGTCTAATTGACTAAAACTCTTTCTTATGTTAAAACAAAACTTAATTGTTGGGTGACTTTATTGGCCGTCAATCAACGATTAAATGGACACGGACACTTTATTCGAGGAGGGTTGATTTGATGCAGAATAATATCACTTGGCGCCTCAAAGTTTTAATCGCATATCTTTTACTAAATATAGATAGTTTATTTATAACAATAATGGTGCGTCCAGTAAGATTACATCTTTTATAGTACTTAGATATCATTATATACATACTTAGTGATTACAATGGTATACGGAAGAAAGCAGGATTAGGGTAGAGTTCAGAGTGGCGAAAAATTTAGAAAGATTGCATGTTTAAACTGTTATTAATTTGCTTTGAGACGGGAGCGAGTTCCAGAGTATGAAAAATAGACGGGAAGAGTTCAAGTAATTACTGAGGTGAGGAATAATATTGATACCTCTGGCGGACCGATTGAAAGACAGTTTCGTAAACAAATATGATGAAGCTTTTAGATGAATTAATTTATGTAAAAATATGCAATTTCTTGCATTGATGTATTGCTGCAGAGTGCAACCAAAACGAAGCTTGAAAGCAACAAGATCATTGATTAACATGCAAAAGAGTATTGGATCGAGAATCGACCCCTTGTGGACTCCTTTCCATTTGAAGTGACCCTTTGAAATCTTCAATACAGATAATCAGTTATGAGCTTACATGCCCGGTCTCCGAAGCCAAAGAAGTTTTGCAGTTTCCACTTGAGAATATCGTGATTCACTTTGTCGAAAGCTTTAGAAAAATCAAGTAGGCAGAGGAGATTGATATGACCCTTATCGTATTAAATTCTTATATCATCAAGGAGTTTTGTTATAGCAGCGGAGCAGCTGTGATTCGCTCTGAAGCCCGATTGTTTCTCATATAGCATTTTTTTTTTTATAATTTGCGCGCACTAAAGGGATTTTTTAGTACCCTTATCATGTATTGGCTACACAGCGCGGGCGTTAGGGAAATTAGGATTAGAAGAAAGGGAGAGTTACCGATGCACGTTGGTTTTAAATGTTTGTAGGTTATAATGTAGAGGAAAAATAGAGCGTGGAAAAACATTCCACATTCGTGTTGTACGGCAGAGGAAAGATTCTTTGTACTTCACTGTACGTCCGAATACAGGCTTGAGGGTGAACTGATGGGCATTCCTTGCATGGCGGGTATTGCGGTTGAAATGTTCAAGGGGTGGAATGCAACTGGCTATTTCGTTAGAGCATTTATGATGGAAATAACGATAAAATAACGAAAGACAGGAGACATTGCGACGATGACTAAGAGAGTCAATCGATCTCGCTATGTCTCGGTCGCCAATGAGTTTGATCGCGCGTTTTTGGATCCTGTCAAGTAGCTCCAAATAAGTTATTGGTGCACCGGACCAGATATGAGCGTTGTACTCAAGTTTCGGGCGAATAAACGCCTTATAAATTGTAGCCAGATCAGAAGGGGTGAAATATTTCTTACATCGCTTAAGTAAGCCTAGACATTTCGCAGCGTTCTTGGCGACATCGAATATGTGGTCATTCCAACGAGGGTTGCCATTGACGCACATACCGAGTATGGAAAGTCTTTCGGTTTCAGCGATGCAAGTGCCATTCAACTGGGGATGTTTTAGAACACCCTGTCGTAAATGACGTGACACCTGCCAATCGGGAAGGGTCACAAACCACGGATTCGGAGATGATGAGCTTAGAAGAGAACTTGTCTCTTCGTAGTGACGATATCTCTGAATCCAGCATGCTATGCAATGTTAGCATACTCTCGGATGAAGTGCATCCCATGAATAGAGGCGCGCCGGAGACCTCTGGCATAACTGCACAGACTGAGTCTAAGCGCATCAAATTCACACCATCCGAACAGCGCCGTTTTAAGCGCGCGCTGAAAAAGGGAAAAAACGTAGAGCAGGCCAGAATACTTGCTCTGTCGACAGAGGTCGACCTAGGCTCCGAAGTGAAGCGTACAAGATCCGAGAACAATACGCCGCCCCAATCCAAAGCGAAACGAGCTCGCACAGGAAATACAGCCGTCGACAAAGTCTCATATAGAGATATAGCAAGCTTTGTAAGACTGGGTGTAGTACCTGTCGATCTGGATCGCAATCCTCTCAGTAATGAGCAAATGGCTCAGATTCAGGAGAGGATTATGGACATCACCATCGAACAACGTGATGAGGGGACCAAACTAGCCTTCCGCGGTATAGCTTTCAAAGTCGGATGGCTAATGATAGTATGTGCGGACTCTACCACTGCAGAGTGGATGAGCACAAACTTCGCGAAGCTCAAAGAGAAATGCGGGATGGAACTGACGCTTGTGGGGGAAGAACTTTTCCCGAAACCACATATCGTCAGAGCCTTCTTCCCACATAGTACCGGAGTAGCGAATGAAAGAATACTGGCAATTCTAGATGGCCAGAATAAAGAACTCAACACCAGAACGTGGAGAGTTCTGCAAAGATCTGACGACAGAGATGTCGTCCATATGGTCCTTTCTGTAAACGAAAGCACGATGAAGCGACTTGTTGAGCTAAAGGGGATGGTCTCGTTCAGGTTTGGACAGATGAAAATAATCCTCAAGAGCGCGGACAAATCGACGAATCAGGCGTCAAGAGGCAACCAACAAAAGGCTACAACACCCAGGGGCTAGTATTAGTACTGCCACTGATGCTTCAGAAAAGCCATCCACAAGCGCCAACAGTAGCGCCACACCACCAGTGGCTGGCATTAGTGCTGCCACGGGTAACTCAGTTGCTAAAACAACTGTGGTGCTGGATGCTAAAGCAAAGGTTAAGAAAACGGACAGCACAAACGCGCACCGTAACCGCTTTAGGCCAAAACTGGCGGCCGAACAGGCACATACAAGTGGGAAAGATGGACAGAACACCAGAAGTCCAAGGGGGAGACAAAGTGGTATCTCTCAACAGGGTTACGTACGACGCAGGGGTGATAACAAACCTCATAGAGTGCGTAATCCCGAGTACGTGAAGAAAAAATGACGTCTCTAACTGTGCTGCAGG
The DNA here is from genome assembly GCA_949715645.1 of Portevinia maculata. Lineage (NCBI taxonomy): Eukaryota > Metazoa > Arthropoda > Insecta > Diptera > Syrphidae > Portevinia > Portevinia maculata. The sequence continues at coordinate 98,408,148 of OX454527.1, forward strand.
CAAATCTGCACCGCGCTATGGGTGCATCGGACACCTATAGTCAAAGATGTGCCGAAAGGAACGTCGCTCTTGGTTTAATCCAGGAACCATGGGCAACTACAGGTAAGATCTTTGGTCTTAACAGAATATAGAGCTAATTTTTGCCAAAGGTAATTTCAGACCTAGGGCAGCTCTTTCCATTGAAAGATATAAAATTCTCTCTCATTCCAGGTTTCAATACTAGGGACCTGGTGGCCGTTTTAATTGAACGCCACAATGGCCATGTGATACACAAGTTCGTATGCGCATCGGCGTATTTTGCTAGGGACATAGAGGAGGTACCACCTACACCAGTACAGGAACTTGTCCAGTACTGCCAAACTCAGCAAGTACATCTTGTTGTCGGCTGCGACGCAAATGCACATCACCAGATTTGGGGCAGCCGAGACACAAACAAAAGAGGTGAGTTACTGTTAGATTATCTATATAGTAAAGACCTAGTTATTCTAAATAAGGGAGATAAGCCCACTTTTAGGAACAGTATACGAGAAGAAGTTTTAGACCTTAATCTCTCGTCTCCTTTTATACAAAACATTGTAGAGGACTGGCACGTGTCTGATGAAGCTTCTCTGTCTGATCATATGCATATTATGTTCAGGCTGCGATGCAACACCGAGTGCGCATGCCTCTACACCCCTGTCAATATGCGTATCAAAAAGGCAAATCAACGGAAGGCGCCCTGTTAAAACTAACAAATCACATAAACAACGCCCACCGTTGCAAAGAAATTGCACTATGCTCTTTTCTTGACATAGAGGGTGCTTTTGATAACACCGGTTATGATTCAATATCAAATGCTTTAATTCACCGAAAGGTAGACCTTCCCACCATAAACTGGATAAAAGCGATGCTCGAAAGTCGGAAAATTACTGCTTCGTCAGGACTGACTTCAGTATCAGTATCAGCTATAAAAACCTGTCCACAAGGTGGAGTTTTATCACCCCTCCTGTGGTCTTTGGTCATAGATGACCTACTTCAAAAACTAAGTAATTTAAGCTACGACATAATAGGGTACGCCGATGACTTGGTCATCATTATTAGGGGCAAAGAATCAAACGTAGTTACTTCACGTATGTAAAACGCCCTTAAGATAGCTATAGACTGGTGCGCCAAGAAAAATCTCTCCATAAACCCCAGTAAAGCTATCATAGTTCCTTTCACAAAAAGAAGAAAGCTCAGCTTAGCCCAGATTTCACTGAATGGCACGACCATTGAGTATTCCGACGAAGTCAAATATCATGGAGTAATCCTGGACAAAAGACTAAACTGGAACTCTCACATCAACAACAAAATCGCTTAAGCTAACAGAGCTTTATTGGCCTGTCGGCGCACATATGGCAGAACCTGGGGAATCTCTTCAAAGATTGTCCACTGGATCTACACAGTTATAATAAGACCCATTATAACATACGCCTCCATTGTATGGTGGACAAAATCCACACAAAAGGTCGCAATAGAGAAGCTCAAAAAGGTACAACGGCTTGCGTGAACGCATTCATAAAACACTATGCTTTAATAAGCGGTTCTCCACGGAGATCCCCAAGAGAGAAGCATGGGTTAGTAATAACCCACTTAACAGCCACAACGGCATAAAGTGGTATACTGAATGGTTCTAAAATGGAAGCGGGGGTAGGAGCGGGAATATACGGACCAAACAAACGCTTTACGATACCCATGGGAAGAAGTCCCAGCGTATTTCAAGCATAGCTCCACGTCATTCAAGAATGCGCTAGCCACATAAGTTTACCTGGTATAAAAGGTGCAACCATCCATACATTCACGGATAGTCAAGCAGCTATAAACGCCCTTAGCTCGCATACGACTGACTCCAAATCAGTCATGTACTGCTTCAATTCCCTACAGGCACTCGGAACAAGTAACAAGACCAAGCTATGGTGGGTTCCGGGTCATGTCGGGGTGGAAGGTAACGAAAAGGCCGACGAACTGGCCAGAAAAGGTTCGGAAACACCCTTCATAGGTCCCGAACCCTTCTGCTGCACTCCTAGATCAGCAGCAACAGCAGCAATAAGAAGCTGGGAACACAGAAAATGTATCCATCTTTGGGAAAACATCCCAGGTTTAAGACAGACCAAACGAGCCATTCGGCCTTTCAATAAAAATGCCAGCAAATGCCTAAGCCTAAGCAGGCATGATATCAAAAACTTAGTAGGTTACCTTACTGGCCACCATGGTTTAAGATATCATCTACACAAAATGAAAATAGTAGAACCTTACATTCCTTACCACGTTAAGTGGACGGCCATTAATCGTAAGATTCTCGACAAATACAATGTCAAAAAGTCTTTCACCCTCTCTATCACCCATTTCAGTCCAACTATGCTTGTCGAAATGGAATAGAATTAGAGAAAACTTAGAAAGAAAAAACCAGAATGAATAACATAATATACTTACAGGAGCAAAGTTTGTCCAAGAAAATTGAAATAAAAACTGGATAAACTCGTGGCTTCAATGGCACAGTGCATGAGTGCTTGCCTGAGAAGACGCTGGTCTAGGTTCGAATCCCAGTGGAAGAAATGGAATTTCGGGATAAAATGAAGGAAAAAGACAGACCAGCACCACAGAAGGAGTCTGATGATCGGTTGTGGCTAACCGTGAAACAGCGCTGTAACTCCAGCCGTCCACTTAACGTGGTAAGGAATGTAAGGTTATTCATTCAAAACAAAATAAAGGAATTGACGGAAACAAAAATTAAAACCAGGAAAAATTGTGTGGTATCACTTAAAAAACCATTAATCGTAAGAGTCACTTACTTCGATTATTAAGAACTCAATCCCAGGTCCACTGGATTTGACAATGGCCTTGACTTTAATGGATGACCTACAATAAATTGCTACACCTTCGCCCATCGTGATCGTAATTCTATTATTTCTATATAGATTGAAATTAGGGAAGTCATACACACTATCACATAAATCAGGCTTGAACCAGGTTTCACTTACACAGACCACATCAATACAAAAATTGGAAAACAAAAACTTTAAATAATCCAGTTTGGAAACATTAAAACTTCCTGCAATAATATAGAAAACTCTTAAACCATCACAACGTTCAGATATAATATTATTTAAAAATAATACTTTTCATACATACTGTTTCCTTGATTTGCAGGACAATTTAGAGTATACATATTGAACAAGCACAAAAAGAGAAAAGGTATTCAATTTAGTGTAGGGAGCAAATAGAAGGAATATTGGGAGCAAAATAGGTTAACAGTAAAAAGAAAATTGAAAATCAAAAGTTAGCTACATTCATTTCTTATTCCATCAATACATTTCAATTTTATAAAACTATGTACCTAAATACGAAGTTTTGTGAAAAAAAATTTGGCGTGGCTTAAAATTGCGTCTACCAGATTGAACATACCTATCGCAAAAGCTATAGCAAACATATAACAATAGAGAATATTATACCTATGTAAAACTAGTGTTCTGGGGATAAATAAATCAGACGGTGAATCAGACCTTGATTGTCGTTCAATAATTTGTCTTCGATAGTTGCACGACGATCATCGGTTCACTATTCACTCAATTCACTATTTGCCTTATCCAAACGAACAAGTTGAGTTTTTTAATAGCAATATTAAAACCCTATACAATCGGTACGTTCCGCTAAAGACTAAAATCGTGTTGCCTCGTACGGTTCCTTGGATTTCCCCACAAATCCGCTCACTAATGCAACAGCGTGACCTTGCTTACACAAGTTGGAAACGTTTCCGTTTGGTAGGGTATCGAAAAGCCTACTGTGTACTTCGCAATAAAGTTGTTACTGCAATACGAGCCGCAAAATCTAACTTTTATTCAAGTAAACTAAACGCCTCATTAGGAAGTAAGCACTTGTGGAGTAATCTGCGCAATATTGGCATTGGTGAATCCAAAAACAATAAGGTTGATGCTCCTGATCCTAATGAACTCAACTGAAAATTTATTTCGTCGCAGAAATTGTCAAATAGTTTGGAGTCATTACAACAAAGTGGCAACCCATCTCCCTACGCTTGCTGTCCTAGTTTCTGCTTCACAGCTTTCAACAGCGCTGATGTTGTTGAAAGCATTCTATCAATCAAATCGAATGCTGTTGGCATTGATGACATTCATCCATCTTTTCTAAAAATCGTATTACCCATTTTACTACCTTTTATTACCCATATCTTTAACACTGTGGTGACTACAGGGATCTTTCTTAGGCAATGGAAATCAGCAAAAATTATCCCCATCCCAAAATCTTCCAAGTGTGATGAGTATAGGCCGATTTCAATAATCCTTTTTTTGCCAAAAGCCTTTGAAAGGATCCTCCAAAAGCAAATTAGCCGTCATCTCGCCATGTTCAACCTATTATCATCTAAGCAATCTGGTTTCCGACAAAAACACAGTTGTATCACTGCTGTGATAGGTTTGTCTGAAGATATTAGGCAAGCTCTTGACGAAGACAAAGTGTCCTTCTTAGTCCTTCTTGATTTTTCTAAGGCGTTTGATTTGGTTGACCACTCTTTTTTGTGCCGCAAGTTGTCTCATATATATAATTTCGAGCCTTGTGCTATAAAGTTAGTATCTTCATACTTAACTCACAGATTTCAAGCCGTAGAAGTTAATCAATCCCTTTCAAACCCCCCGCCCATCATAAGTGATCCATACTAGGGCCTTTGTTTTTCTCCCTTTATGTCAACGATCTTCCTAATGTCATCAAAAACAGCTCCATTCATTTGTATGCTGATGATGCTGTCCTCTGGGTTTAATAGAGCACGCCGCGCAATCGATAAATAATGATCTTGCCGATATAGTGCAGTGGTCTCACTCTCAACAAAATAGACTGATATTAAAACGAGATAAAACTAAGTGCATCGTGATTTCGCGAAAGCCCCTAGATCTGGCTTACTTTCCTATCCTCACACTCCAAGATGCTCCTATTGAGTATGTAGAATCCGTCAAGAACCTTGGGGTGACCTTTAATCGATTCTTAACTTGGGACAACCACATTAATCTTGCAGTCGGCAAGACTTATGGAGTTATCCGAACGTTGTGGGCGACCCAATCCTTTACACCCTTTAAAACACGAGTCTTACTTGCTAAAATTCTAGCCATACCAGTCTTAACATATGCTTGTGAAATTTTTGCGAGCTGTAGTTATGCATCCAAGAGGAAACTTAATGTGGCATTTAATTGTATTGTGCGATATGTGTTCGGATTGCGTAAATTTGATCGAATATCACTCTACTCCAGCCAACTTTACAATATGAATTTCGACAATCTTCTCAAATGTCGAACTCTTTGCCTGTTTTCGGACATACTTTTAACACATCAACCGACTTATATATATGAAAAAATAAGATATCCCACCTTAAGCAGATCTGCTCAATCCTCGGTACTCTTGCTTAACTTCTGAGCGTCAGTTTTTTATTCACTCCACACGGTTGTGGAACTCCTTACCCTACTCTACCCGAAGTTTAAATAACACAACTAAACTTAAAAATGAATTAAAATCGTATCTCTTTGATACATTGAATTCTTAAAATTTTGTATTGATTTTTTGTATATTTTCATTATTTCTTTTTTCTCATCAACATGAATTCCTCGTTTTGTAACTCATGTAGCTTTTTATACTCGCTTCAACTATTGTATGCCTTTCACTAGTTTATAAGATATTGTATCTTACAGGTAAATCACTAAATAAAAATAAAATAAAATAAAAATAAATATTCGGTTTCCGTAGGATATCAAAGGAATGCATAAGCATAGGCAAAACCTAAGGGTTGTGAAATGAAACGTTATAAGTATGAGTGGTCGCAGCTACGAATTTGAAGAAATGTTGATTTAACGGCGCGTTGGCATATTATGCGTTTAAGAAACGAAGTGACAAAATACCGGAAATTGGGCGCGTTTCTTGTTACGTTAGGTAGGAACGAAATCGGACTCATCCTTGCAGCAGAGCTACTTGGGAGCGTCTTTTTTTTTTGAGTAAAAATTAAATCCAAATCCCAGAGCACTCAGAGTCGGTAACGGTCCATTGTACTACCAGGCAGAAATCCTCTTCTTTAGCGTAAAGGTTGGAGAACAAGTTGGTATTCGTTTCTCTCCTTGAATGGGTGGCGTATATTGTTGTTCTTCATGCGATTGAACCTGCACCGCACGGGTCCCAAGCCAACACACTACCCTCTACACCATCGCCACCACTTGGGAGCGTCTTAAGCACTTCAAAGTTCAGTGATCGTTTGATGTCTCTCAAACTGGTTGCATCACCAAGGTGAGGTGTGAAATATTTATTTTTTTGTATTTGTATTTCATTTTATTTATAATTCTTATAATAAGGTTAGTACATTAAAGTATATTTATTTATATATTTATTTATTACATATTTCGTCTTACAAGTTTTATCTCATTTTATACTACTTCTAATAATAATACAGAAATTCATATTCTATATAATTGACAGATTACATTGAATTCATAAAAGCAGTTTTACAAACTCATATTGAAATCAATTGAGTTTTGAAGCGATAGACAAAACCCCTTTGGAACCGTGCCGTCGATTTAATAATAGAAACAGTGGAATCCAAAGATTCACTGGATAAAACTTTATTTTAAGTAAATTACTATTTTACTATCAGAGCCGTTCACTAGTCAGCAGACGAACAGAACAAGAAATTGCTCGTTCGGCACTGACTCCTGAATCAATCTGATAGTAAAATAGTAATTTACTCAAAATAAAATTTTGTCCAGTGAATCTTTGAATTACACTGTTTCTTTTATTAAATCGACGCAAGGTCCCAAGGGGGTTTTGTCTATCGCTTCAGTTTTTATATAAATTATAATTGACCCAAGCTTTAGTAATGGGATCATTCAGACCATAATTTATTCTGTGCCGAGAAACGTAAAAAATACAGTTCTCTAGGCCAAAGAATGCGAAAATGAGTGTATATATTAAACATTGATAATAAAAACGAACAATCAATATGAGCGGTAATTCAAACTCATAAGCGCACATCTTGCTTCATAAGGATGAAGGTCATTATTCCAGTATATCTTTCTGAGAGCAAATTTTGTGAATCGTTTTTGAATTTTTTCAATCGGAACTTCAGCATTGCGGTAGTAGGGACTCCAAACAACGCAACCATATTCCAATATAGAACGAATTAATGATATATTAATTATAAACGGATTTAAGTGTGTAGGGAAGACTTTAGATTTTCGACACAGAAAACCCAGTATACAATTAGCCTTGCTTATGTTGTAACGCAAAATGTAATTCCGGATCAAAGATAACACCTCCATCTTTTTGATCAGTTACTATTTTAAGTAATTTTCCTTGTATACTATAATCATAGATTATCGAAGATTTTATTTTATTGGAAGTCATTACGAGCATTTTATATATTGAAATATTAAAATAAAACCCATTCAAAGTACACCAGTAATTAACTTGGTTAAGATCTGTTTGCAATTGAATCGCATCAGAAAGCGGGTTTACCGATTTAAATATATTCAAATCATCAGCATATAAAAGGGAAATAGATTCAGATATAAAAGATGGTAAGTCGTTTTTAAAAAGAAGAAAGAGGAGCGGACCAATATGACTTCCCTGGGGGACACCTGAGAGGTTTAAAATTTCTTTAGACAGAGCGGATCTTATCTTGACATACTGTTTTCGATTTTGCATATAACTGCCAATCCAATTTAAAATATTGGAATGGAATCCAAACATTTCAAGTTTCTTTAACAGAATATTGTGTTGGACCCTGTCAAAAGCCTTCGAGAAACTTTTTTTTTTTTTCGTTCTAAAGTAATTTAAAATTTTAATTTTATTATAATCATTTTTATCATACAATTTTGTACGTATACTTCTGCTTGACCATAAATAAGCACTTTTGAGCTTACACTTTGTGGAAAATTGTTCCAGTGGCAAGTGTTTAGAAACTTTTAGCAAATTAGATATGCAAAGACTTAAAACGTAGAGATGCCGAAAGAGGAAAAGAAAAAGGCACGCTGTTAAATTAGGAAAAGGTGGACAAAAGTCTTGGTTTTTTTTCAATAAATTGTTTATCATGGTGAGAATGAAACGAACTTTATTTTACGAAAGAAAGTAATGAAGATCGCAATAAAAACATAAAAACATAACTTGCAGGAGAGTTTCAACTTCTGCTCCAGAAAGCAACCAATTTGTCAATGCTCTAAAAAATCTATGGCTGCTGCCAACCAAACTGCACACTTCATTAATTAGGAATTCTTTTGTAGTGTTCTTTTTTAGCTCTAGGAACGGCAATATCACTTCTCGATCTAAGAGAGTATACATGCCTGTTGCTGTCATTCATATACTCACTACGTCGGTAGAATAATTTTAAAACCGTATATATATAAAGATGTCGAAAGGGTAAAATATTAGCTGAGGCGAATAAGGCATGCGAAGGATCGCATGACTTTAAATTACTCATGTACGCACTACCCCAGCATGTTATCCCAAATTCAAGGCGTGAGTTTACAAGTAGATACATAGTAAATTGTCTTAAGCACCGTTGAGGGAACTAATTTCCTTAAAAAGCATATTCTGTTAAGTGCCACGTAAACATATCTTTTAATATTCGTTATAAATATAAATCTTCCAATTGAGGTTACAATCCAGAGTAATTCCGATATACTTGAATTCGGGCACTTCTTCTATGTTGATGCAGCCATCGGTACAATTATTATCGCAGCCGTTCCCGTGGTATCTAAGCCGTTTATCGGTAATGGACTAGTGAGGAAGAAAGACATGACTTTTGACTTACTGAATAAATACAATCAACCTGAAGGCGATTTTCAATTTTATGAAGACAATAATTTGTGAAGATTACTAAGTTGGTATTAGTTGATCTAACAGTCACGAAACCATGCTGGTTTTGCGAGATTTGATTACACACAGCGGAATATATCCGTTTCTTGAAAACAGCTTCAAATATTTTCGGAATTAGTTGCCTTTTAGCTATAGGTCTGTAATTGTCAATTATTCTTTTAGATCCAGTTTTATGAATTGGGGTAATAAAAGAATGGTTCCAGCAATCAAGAAATCTATCTGAACTCAGAGACTTGTTATATATAATCTTAAGCGGTTGAACTAAACTACATTTGCTGCTTTAAAACATAGGGATGGGCTACAGTCCGCTTGGGCGAACTGTTGGATACCCTATTCTTATTCCTATCCCTCATAAGTGGGCGTGACAAAAGTCTAAGTATGGTTGAATTGTTCAGAACGCTCTACATATTTTGTTATATAACATTTAAAGGATTTTATCAAAAAAAACGCTCCCTAGCTCAAACTTGGGTGTTTGAATAAAATTGTTTTATTTAATTGTGGGCGTGTCAGTAGGCGGATTTAAAAAAAATTAACACATAAATAAAGGGCCCCTGGAGAGTATATATTACAAATTTCAGCTCCCTAGCTCAAACTTTGAATTTTCAAAAAAAAAATAAATAATAATAATTGTGGGCGTGTCAGTGGGCGGATTTTGAAAATAATTACACATGAGCATAAAGGGCCCATAGAGAGTATATATTATAAATTTCAGCTCCCTAGCTCAAACTTTGGATTTTCAAAAAATTGTTTTATTTATTTGTGGGCGTGTCAGTGGGCGGATTTATATATATTTTTATCTCGAGCAGTTTTAGGAGTCATAGATCATATATTTCAGCTTATTAGCTCAAAATTCGATTTTTTACAAAATTTTGTTTTTTTGAGTTTGTGGGCGGATTTCAAAAATTCGTAAACTTGATTATTTCGGGACCCTAGAGAGTATATGGTTAAAATTTCAGCTCTCTAGGTCCAGTTTAAAGGCCTAATTTTTGCCGACAGACAGACGGACGGACGGACGGACTTAGGGTGTCCCGTCGTTGTATAAAGAAAAAAAATTTCATGAATTTTTTATCGAAAGGGGTATCAAAAGTTGCGTATTAACGAGTAGATTCTGAATATGTACTTACTTTTTGATTTGGACATGACTTTTGGGGCTCTACCGAGGCTTAAGGGTCTTAAAAGAAAGTAAAAACCTATATTTTTTCCCCTTTATTTTTTTTTATTTTATTATTCTAATTTATCGTTTTGATTTATTAAATTAAAGGTAAGGTTAAGTAAAACATATTTAAGTGTCCTTGAAACAAATAAAAAAAAGTTTATGAGAGGACTTAACAAAAAAAATATATTTACATTTCAAATTTAAAAAAAAAATATTTACATTGAAAATTGACCCTTGAAATTAAAAGAAGGCATTTCGCTTCGTGATTCTATTTTATTTCTTATAAGTCCTTCCCTCGACTTTGCTCCAATAACACATTGGCTTGCTTCGGTCACAGATTTTATGCATCTTTCTACACTTTGTGTGTGACAAGGAAATTCCGGTATCTTCAGTTCTTTTCTTTGCACCAGCAATGAAAGTTCATCATCAGTGAATTCAGCTAGGCAAGGTGGTGGAGTAATTTGACATTCATTCCAAAAAATTATGTCCATGTAGTCCGTAGCGTTAAATTTAATATTTGGCGGCTTAAATATACGGTTTGATGTATGGGTTTGCCTCGCTTTTATAATTCGTTTTAAGGCAAGCTCTCTGACATAGACCCTTTCGTCGAAGAGCATTGCCACTAAAACGTTTTCAGGATGTGCGAAAAAAGCGTTTCTCTCAATGACAGGATCAACGATTGACTTTAAGTTGTCTGGCAACCATCTTGAAAAAGAGATAAGCTGAAAAACATGTCGCGGGCCATCTATCAATAACGGGTTGTTTTTTTTATCGAAAACCACACTGGTGCATACACTTTCATTATATACTCCACAAGAATTTTAAGATTTTCAGATGGGCTACTTAAACTAATGTAAAGTCTAAGTAATCTATTTGCAGTTGTGACCCATCTTGAATGTGCCATTTTCCCAGGATGTCGATTTGCTAGTCCAGGAGAACAATGACCTGTTTTTATAGCTTGACACATTTCGAAAAGATATTTTTGTTCTGTACTAAATTGAGTAACATCAGTAAGTTCGCAATCGGTTAGTGACTTACCGATAGGGCCAGAATATTCACGAGGGCCCGAAGTAGATCCATCTAATTTCGTGAAGAGATGTCGTAGTGGCAATTCATTCGCATGAAGTAAGCATATTGCCCACAGTAATGGTCGACCTAATTCCATTTCCAAGTAGCGAATTATCCCTCCTTTCCAGCCAGTATTGGTTGCAGTGCCGTCACAACCAATGCAAAGAATTTTTTTCAAATCAAATCCCTTGTTTTCGAAAAAATTAAGCATCGAATTACTTATTTCCCTTCCTGTACCAGATTTAGGCGTTATATGGCCTAAGAATATAGATTCTGGTTCTGCAAGAATGGAAATATGCTCTTCAAGAACCTCCTTCCGATAGTATCGTCCATTTTTCTCTTTGGAAGTAAGAGTTTTATCCTTTCGCCCATCAAAATAAATTCTGCGAATAACGACATTATCGCATTGGTTTGATAGGCTTTCTCTTGATTTTTTCAAAGCTCGATGTATTTTATTTTATCAATAACTAGAGTCTTGTTAGCGCTTTCAATTATTCCAACATCCTGGAGTACTGCTGAAGCAACTGCTGCAGCAGATCGTACGGAAAGCCCATATCGATCACAAACTCTTGCTACGGATGGTAGAGTAAGCAAATTCCGCTTACCTGATGATGTTGACGTTGAAGGCTCTGATAAAAAGAGCTGTGACTGCACTACTTCGATTGGATGAACTGTATTGACATGCTCTAAAGTTTCGTTTGAATCTACTGTTTCGGAAAAAGTTGATACAGTAGTAGATTCAGCTCCTTGACTGCCTAATGCACTACGCTTTCTATCTAGTCGCTTTTGAATTTTTTTAATTTCAACCTTGTCAATACCACCGATCACCATTTTTCTGCCATTTCTCTGGTCCACTAAAAATGATCTTTCACTTAAAGGCACTTTTTTAACCTTTACACAATGACAGTCATTAAAGGAATCACACTTACACGATGCAATGTCAAACAATTTTGTGTTTGAAAATGCAGTAAAACCTTGCAATCTGTTGTGATAGCTTGTATTTTTATTCGAATGTGGGTATCTTTTAAGTGTCATGTATTCATCAAAGTAGCATTTTATTAATTGTAGTATTCGACTATGACATACAATTGGAATTTTTTTTTTTTTTTTTTTTTTTTTTATAATTTGCTTACGCTAAAGGGATTTTTTTCTGTTGTTACAGTACCCTTATAATGCTAAGAACACAGTGTAAGCTACTTGGTATTAGAAAGAATAGAGAGATAGGAAAGAAGTGTTTGGGTGCAGTTGTAGGGTTTTTCTCCACGGGTGGTGTCTAAGTTACTTAGGGAGATTACGATTTCATGTATTCGGTATAAAGTAATGGACTTGGCCGGGATTCGAACGCACGACCTTCCATTCCGTAAGCGAATACACTACTACTGCACCATTGCCACCCGCATCGACGCATTCTTCCATATCTTTTCGATTTCTTTACTAACAATTACAAAAACTTCGGAATTAGATGGATTTCTGCCATTGTATTTTGTTTTCAGATCACTTTGTATGAAAAGTACATATTTGGCTACATCTTTTACTGTTGGTAACTTATTTTTGTTTAGTTCACTAAAGGGGCCGAAAAAGGGACACATTGTTTCTTGTCGACGAGGTCCAGAACTCATTGTGATTCTACCTTTTAAATATTTTTCAGAGAAACAACACAACTTAACACGAAACAAAATTAAACACTTTTTGTTTAGAGAGTTATAACAACAATACACGACACAAAACAAATACAAAGCCACATTTTTTCTTTTCGACGTCTTCAAAGCCTACTTTGATTTTATGATTTTAATATTAAAAAAAAAACAGGCTACTTAACATAAAAATAATACGATGCGACTATAAAAATAAAACAGTTGTTCTTATAAAGATAAAGGGAAGGTAAGGAATTAAAAAAAAGCTTTTTAACGGTTTTTTTAAGAAACTAGAATGATAAAATACTTTTTTTTTTTTTTTTTTTTTTTGTCGGGATGTGTGAAACTTTCTGCACTGGAGCACTCAGACTCAATACTGGTCCATTGTACTGCCAGGCAGACACACCACATTTTACTGTGGGAATTTACTCGTTTTTCTAAGAAAAACGAGAAGGCGCTTCAATGATAAGGAGCTTAGGTTTACAGCACTCACCATATCCGCACCAAATACCTGCCACCTGATACGAGCAAAAGCAGGACAATCACAGACGAAATGTTCCGCAGTGTCGTCGCTTTCTCCACAGGCTTCGCAGATGGTGGTGTCGCTTAGGCCTAGCACCTTAAGGTGTTTGGCAAAAGCGTAGTGTCCCGTAAGAACGCCAGTAGTCTGTCTGCAGTCTTTTCTGTTGAGAGACAACAAGAATGCCGCGGATTTCCCACAGACGTCGGGGAGCATTTGCTTAGTCTGTCTGCATCCTGGAGAGTCATGCCAACGGCGATTGTGTTCATAGGAAACCCAACCGTCAATGGAAGCCCTGACCGAGGACGCAGGCAGACAGATCGCTGGTTCAGGTCCTGAGAGGTCCCCCTCTGAGCCTTGTCTAGCAAGTTCATCGGAGATCTCATTTCCCGTGATCCCGTTATGACCCGGGACCCAGACAAGTTTAAGTGAATTCAGCCTTCCGACCGAATTCAGAGATATCTTGCATTCACGTACTATTTTGGAGGTAGTTAAGGGTTTGAGTAAGGCCTTAAGCGCAGCCTGACTGTCGCTACAGACGCAGATACTTCGCCCCCTCCACCTGTTCCTCGTGACATAGTCCATGGCCATTAGGATAGCATAAGTCTCTGTTTGGAAGACTGACGCATGTTTGCCTAACGGAAAGAAAAGTCTAACGCTATCGCTCTCCGCGAAGACACCAGCACCAGATCCTTGATCGGTTTTGGAGCCATCCGTAAAGATTCGACTGCATTCCCTTCCAGGTTCAGAGTCCGGCCAGAGCCAGTCCTGGACGCGAGGAAAGTCGACCTCGTATTTGCGCTTTAGCCGAAGTTCCGGTGTCATCGCATCAGACGGCATATCCATAAGACAGGAGTCGAAGGACAACCGTTGCGCAAGTTCATCAAAACTCCAGTGCGAGTTATACCAAAAGCCACCTCTTGTAAGACGTGAGATAGCCTTGATTGTACAGCCCATGATGTAAACATCAAGGGGCGGAAGGTTCAATAGTGCATCTAGGCCGGAGCCAGGCGTGCTGGGGAAGGCCCCCGTGCAGCCGAGACATACCTGCCTTTGGAGTTTGGCAAAAGCAGCAGTGACGTATTTACGTGAAAGCTTATTCCACCAAACAACCGATGCGTATGCTATAAATGGTCTTATCATAGCCGTATAAATCCATAGGACTCTTTTCGGTGATAAGCCCCATGTCTTGCCGAAAATGCCTTTGCACTGCCAGAAAATAGACAGCGCCTTGGCAGTCTTCAGCTCAACATGTTTGGACCAAAGAAGTTTGCTATCCAGGATGACTCCCAGATACTTTGCTTCATTGGAGAGTTGGATTGTGACGCCTTTTAGCACTGGCTGAGTCAACCCGACCAGCTTCCTCCTTCTCGTAAAGAGAACAACCTCAGTCTTAAGAGGATTGACCGAGAGCCCATTCCTAGTGCACCATTCGTCGATCACGTCAAGGGCCGCCTGCGCCTTGGCGCATACAGTCGCTAGGCATGATCCAACAGAAAGCACGGCAACATCATCCGCGTACGCCTGAGCGTAAATATTAGAACTGTTGAGTGCGTTCAACAGAGAGTCGACCAGCATACACCACAGCAGTGGAGACATGACGCCGCCTTGCGGGCAGCCTCTGTTTACCCCCGCCATAACATAGCGGCCACAATCCGCATCCGCAACCAACGTTCTATTCATTAGCATTGCTTTAATCCACAACACCAATGGTTCGTCTACTCCGTGTTGTCTGGCGGAGCTGCACATGCTATCAAAAGTCGCATTGTCAAAAGCACCCTCAATATCGATGAAAATGCCTATCGCGTATTCTTTCCTGTCAAGCGCGCCTTCAATTCTACCAACTAGATTTTGGAGCGCAGTCTCGCAGGATTTTCCGCGTTGATAGGCATGTTGCATCGGAGATAGTGGGTGCAATCGTAAAGCACCTTTGCGCACGTGAAGCTCGACCAGCCTTTCCAAGCTTTTCAGCAAGAAAGAAGTCAGACTGATTGGTCTGAAGCTCTTGGCGAGCGAGTAGTCACTTCTGCCAATTTTTGGTATGAATGCCACTCTAACTGTACGCCAGGGTGTTGGAATGTATGCCAGTGCTAGGACAGCGGTGAAGATTTTCTTCATAGTCGGTAGCAGCTGGTTTGTACATTGTTGCAGCATGGCTGGGTATATTCCGTCCGTACCAGGCGACTTGAAGCCGTCAAAAGACGCAAATGCGTATTTAATGGCCTCGTCCGTCACCACGGCCTTCGCAATATACCAGCTACGCCGAGTTGTTTGTATTGGCTCACTCATAGTCTCGGTAATCGGGGCTGGTTGTGAACCAATTGTAATCTGGTTACCCGGAAAGTGAGACTCCAGCAGATAACTAAGAGTTTCCGCTTTCGTCTCAGTGAAGGTGCCATCAAGTTTTCTAAGTGAGTCCAGTTTGGCTGGTTTGCCCTTTTTCAGAACTTTAACCAACCTACTAGTTTCACCCAGCGTTTCAATCTTTTCGCAGAAATTCTTATAAGAAGCACTTTTCGATACCCGAATTAGCCTCTTATATTCCTTCTGCTTCGATCGGTAGAGATTCCAGTCTGTCTCCAAATCAGTCTTGTGTGACCTATTTAGAAGCTTTCTAGCTTCTCTACGAATTCTTTGCAGTTCCGAGCTCCACCAGGGAACCGGTGTTCTGCCAGGGGGTTTGCTTACTGGGCACGTCAGTTCAAAACAGCTAGTAATGGCACTATTCAGGTCTTGAACAGCTTCCTCTACCTTTTGTCTCGTCCTGAGTTTGGTTGGAGTTTTGAGAGTTTTCCCTAATTCCTCCCTGAAGCGTATCCAGTTGGTTTTTCTCGGATTCCTCCTCTCCTGCAAAGTTATGGCTTCGCATCCGATTTGGAATTCGATATATCTATGGTCTGAGAGGGACACCTCCGAAGAGACCCTCCAGTTAGTAACCGCCTTAAAGTATCTATTTGATAAAGTTAGGTCGATCACTTCCTGTCTTCTTGACGTCACAAAAGTTGGTTGCGAGCCAACATTGTTGATAGTAAGATCAGATGATAGAATGAAATCCAGGAGATGGTTTCCTCGCATGTTGCATTTGCTGCTGCCCCAAACAGTGTTTTGAGCATTGGCATCACAGCATATAACTAGGCCCATCTTCCTGGTGTCGCAATAGTCAATGAGTTCAGCAATTGCCCTCGGTGGTGGAGGTACTACCGAATCATAGGGGAGATAAGCTGACGCCACGATGAAGGTCTTCCAATTTCCATTCGTTTCGTAGCTAATGGCTGCAGCAACCAAATCTTGGCCACAAAATTGTCCAAGCTTAGTCGCTGAGAAAAGGTTCGACGCAGCAAGACAAGCCCTTGGTCTCTCGGACCGCTCGTCACAGAGTATCGTAGTGCCACGGACACCTCCAAGGCCACAGATGCGATTTTTCCACACCCATGGCTCCTGTATGGATATTATGTGGGCTTTTGTATTCAACACAGAAAGCTTCTTACTGATGAGTGCAGTAGCAGCCTTGGAGTGTTGAAGGTTAATCTGAGTAAATCCAATCATTGGAAATACATCAGCTGGAAGTGTTCTAGTGGAAGGGCACGCAGAAGGTGCGCGATAAAATACTACTCAAGTAGGTACCTGCAGAAATTGTTGATGGAATATCTATATTTTTATATATCTTTGATAAAACGGTAAAGTTTACATCTTCAATGCACAAAATCATTTCAGCGAGCGGTAGAGGCCCAAAAGTACCCTCCGATTTTTTTTTGTTTTTTTGTTTCGTTATATGCTATTCAAAACGCAACTTTTGCGGGGTCTTTCGTTAAGATACTCCGAAAAAAAATTTGTCGGGACAGCCTAAATTCGGACATGGCTAGATCGACATTACTATCGATGCTGATCATAAATATAGTAACTTTTAGGGGTCTACGGGCAATATTACGGTATGTTACAAACTATGCGTCAAAATTAATATACCCTTAGAATAGGGTATAAAAACAAAGGGGGGGGGGGGGGGGGACATTATCAGGCGCAATACTCGTACTCGAATCAAGCGATGATACATAATTCTAAGAAAGAAAGAAGAAGAAATAGAACCTATGTCAGTAATTCGTTGACAATTAGGTAATGAATTGCAACCAATGACCTCATTCACGAAATTTGATTGGAAACATGATGCAAACATGTTACATATGTATTTCATTAAGATTATCACTATTGACTTCATTAAACGTCATAATGGATGGTATACCAACTGATTTTCGCTTAGTGTTTATGAATGACCAAACGGCTTTGGAATCGCGTTTAATATTAGTTTCCATTGATGAAACGTATTGTTCATAAACAAATTAAATTAAAAATTCATATTCATATAAATTTAATTTATTCAACTTATAGGCTTTATTCATAATATTCTTCAATCTAGATAAACTGTTGTTTTACCGAAGAGATTTATTAGAACGAATTATTCGGCACAAACGTAGAAATCGTATAATCAATTATTTTTGTAAATTCTGTAAAAGCAGTGTTTAAACTAGCAGAGGCAAGAGTGCTTTGCCAGTTTATGGAACATAAAAAAGTATAAGTATAGTTTACAATTCCATGTTAATTTAAATGACAATAATATATACATATTTATGTTAGATATTTCACTAAAAACGAATAAATAAAATTAAAAATAATAAGCAAAAATTCTCTAAAGCCCTACAGCAGTTAAATAATTAAAATTAGATTCAAAAGCGTCGCTTGATTTGTGTTTGAAAGTCGCTCATGCCTGTAGATCTCCTGATATCAACCGGAAGCGAATTCCAGCCTTACGGCCTTACAAATTGTTTTTGTGTAATATTATAGTTATATGCTGGCGGAACAAAACTTCAACTTCTGACCGAAGAAGATGTATTTTTTTTTATAATAAACACGCACTAAAGGGATTTGTTGGGACCCTTATAATGTATTAGCTACACAGCGCGGGCATTAAGGAAATTAGGGTCAGAAGAAAAGGAGAGATGCCGATGCACGTTGGTGTTGAATGTTTGTAGGCTATAATGTGAAGGAAAAACAATGCGTGGAAGAGTATTCCACATTCGTGTTGTTCGGCTGAGGAAAGATTCTTTGAACTTCACTGTACGTCCGAACACTTAAGGGTCAACTGATGAGCATTCCTTACATGGCGGGTATTGCGGTTGAAATGTTCAAGGGGAGGAAAATGTAACTGACTATTTCGTTTGAGCATTTATGGTGAAAATAACGATAAAATAACGAAAGGCAGGAGACATAACGACGATGACTATGAGACTCAATCGATCTCGAGATGTCTCGGTCGCCAATGAGTTTTATTGTATTGCCTTATAAATTGTAGCCAGATCATAAGGGGTGAAATATTTCTTACAACGCTTAAGGAAGCCTAGACATTTCCCGGAGTTCTTGGCAACATCGAATATGTGGTCATTCCAACGAAGGTTGCCATTAACACACATACCGAGAATGTAAAGTCTTTCGGTTTCAGCAATGCAAGTGCCATTCACAGATAATGGTAGTTTGTGTGGGTTTTGCTTTAATGACAGGAGACAGCATTGTGTTTAAGAAGCATTAAATTCCACTCTATTGGATTTACCCCACCAATTGAAACCTTTGGAAAAAATATTCTGGTTCCTGTTTTGAGAGTGAATAGAAGTCAATACATAGTCTAGATATTTTTTCCTTCCGTTCCATGAAAATTCCTTACATTGCCAGAAAAGGGTTCAATTCGACCCAAGTTATAAGCAAATCTCACTGTACTATTTACTGCTACCTTCATTTTGCGAGAGCTATTACTGTCTAAGTCATAAAAGACTGGATGTGCGTAAAAAAGAATGAGCAGCAGAATACTTAACCAGCATCGCTTTGATCCTAAACGGCAGACCTTTTCCTACTTGATACAGAGCGCGGAGGGATCCAAAAACTTTAGAGACGGCATTTATTATATAATTCTCATAAGTCAGATTTTGGTTAAACGTTACACCGAGATTTTTTACGCTGGTGACGTATGTAAACTCTGAAAAGTTGAGTTAAGTTAAGGTAAGCTTTGTCTATCGATACTTAAACGGCTGATTGCAACTGCTTGACTTTAGCTGGTATTTAGCCTAAACTTATTTTTTCGCGACCATGTGACTACAGAGTCATTCAGTCGCTGAGTAGCATCTTCAACTAGACCCAATGGATAGCTTTAGTGCAGCTGGACGTCATCGGCATACATTTGAACCTTGCAATATTTTAAAAGAAATGGAATGTCATTATTGAATAAGGTGAACAATAATGGACCCATTATTGATCCATGTGGAACGCCGGCTCTGGTTACAATGAAGTTAGATAATCTCTCGTTGATATACACAGCTTGAGCCATTTAAGTAGCCTTCCATCAGTCTTAAAGCCGTCGGGTTGAAATAACAACAGTGTTTTAATTTAATAATTAATATTTCATGGGGCACTATATCGAAGGCTTTCGAAAATTCTAGCAATATGAGCGATGGTACACGATCTTCATTCATTTCAATGCGAAGGTCGTCCACCAAATTCAAAAGCGCTGTAGTACAGCTATGCTTTGGTCTAATACCGGATTGGTGTGGTGATTGAAGATTGAACTCATTAAGGTATGAGTGAATTTGTTGGCTTATAAGTTTTTTGAAAGTTTTCGAATGGTAATATCGAGATGGGACGGTATTCTTTCTTCCTGGAGTTTGAGCTTTTAGGAGTTGGGATGATCCTAGAAGCCTTCCAAAATACCGGATACATGGAGTAGGTTATAATATCATTATAAATGTATATAATTTCGGGTAGTACTCCAAAGATTATCATTTCGAAGAATTTTGGATGCATTCCATCCAAGACGATGGCATTCGGTTTTATGGCGGTGATGGCTTTAAATACATCATATTCATAAATTCTTTGAAAACAAAATTCTCTAGTAGTTACTGGAGTAAATGATTCTTGAACAATAAAAGTCGTCTGTTCTCTGCAGCAAATTTGATGGAGTCAGGACTTTTTTCACTCCTTTTAATTTTTCCTTGTCTTTGTTTTACTGAGAGCGGGCTTAAGCTAAGACATTAAAAAAAGTCAAACAGCCGTTGGATACCTGAAGTGAACCACTCACAATAATTGTTCCGAAGAGTAAACGTTTTTAGTGGAACACGCTTTCTCAAAGAGGATGTTGACATTGTAAGTAAAAAGATCTACCAAACAAAAAGACTCGACTTTTTTTTTGACTTTTAAACTCATTTGTTTTATTCTACATAGATATCAACTTACATAAGACAAAAATGATAAAAATCTACTAACTAACAGGATACTTATACTTAATTAATTGTCTTTCTGCAGACGTTCTAACTTAACTATAACCTTATAATTATTGCCTTTCGGCCTAAAAACTATTTTACGAACTAATTTAACACATTATTTTCATCGAGAACATTTTTAAAAAACTCGGCATCATTATTTAAATTTTATATCTACTCGTATATATATAAAAGAAAGTGTCCGAAGCGATGTAACCCCATAACTCGAGATTGGCCGAACAGATTTTGATGATTTATACTTTGTTGGAAAGGTATTTTTCTCAGTACGGGTTTTAAAAAAAAATCTAAATTTTAAAATGTCTTATTTTGACCACTCAGCGTGTTACGACAGGTTTTTTTTTCGATTTTTTCAATTTTTTATTTTTTTTTCATTTTGTATTTATTTATTTTGGCAACAACCAAGAAAAGAACAGTATACTGTTTTCCATCATTAAGTACTTCAATTTAATCTATTTATGTGTGTAGTAAACAATGCCAACAAGACGCAAAGGGACCAATTTGGGCCGTCGAATGAATAGAACGACAGACATGCGAAATAAAAGAGGCCAAAGATCAGACGAATGAGTCCAAGAAGATAATGCAGATGTGCGTATGAGCATGGCACAATTTCGTGAATCACAATCACAAGAGGCACGAGCTGAAAGAAATCAACAAAGACAATTGGATTGAACGGCTTACTTATCGGTATGGATCCAGATTCTAACCTGTTCCTGAACCCTGAAGTCAATTCGAACATTTAATTCATGTTTCCAAATGACATCGTTTGGAGCAACAGAAATAGTTAAAAATAATGCTGCAAATGGTCAACAATTCTATTCAACATTCAAAACCAAGGCCAAGGTTATCACAAATATTGCTGCCAATGCCGAATGAACCACATAAATTTTTACAAATTTACTTTATGGGCGGTGAGGACTCCGAAAGCGCACGTTGCGGCTACAATAACCTCAATTCACCATATGCCAGATGCATCGTCGGCGAGCTGGATGCTCAATAGACATTTTCACCAAGCTATCTCTTTCTGAAGTGCGGAATCCCTGTCTTAAACAACAGAAACAAATTGAATGATAAAATTGTAGAAATTTGCACAAATCGTATGGAATAATCATTGTGATTGTTAATGAACTGAATATGAAAGTGCAAACAGAAGCTATTGAAGGGTAAAAAGTAACAAATAATAGAGAAAAAACGTGAGAAAGTATGTTAAAGCAAAACAAACAATTAACATAGGGACGGGCTACAGTCCGCTTGGCGAACTTTTGGATATCCTATTCTTATTCCCAGCAGACACCAATAGAGAGTCTATATCATAAATTTCAGTTTCCTAGTTCAAACTTTGACTTTCTAATAAAATTGTTTTATTTAATTGTGGGCGTGTCAGTGGGCTGATTTTAGAAATTTTATCTCCCGAGCAGTTTTATGACTCAACGATCATAACAAATTTCTGCTTTTTAGCTAAAAATTCGATTTTTCGATTAATTTGTTTTTTTTTTTTTGAGTTTGTGGGCGTGTCTGTGAGCCGATTTCAAAAATTCTTAAACTTGATTATTTCAGGGACCTGGAGAGTATATATGGTTAAAGGCCCAATTTTTGCCGACCGACGAACGGACATGATCGACATTACTATCGATGCTGATCATAAATATAGTAAGTAGTCAAAATTAATATACCCTTAGAATAGGGTATAAAAACAGTTGATATATTGACCAAAAACGCTGTTCAATTGTATTTAGATATCTAATATGTTTGTTTAGAAAACTTTTCAACTTATTTGCTTAAAAAAAAAAATATTTACAAATTACAATCCTGATAAAACACCAGCTGTAGAGCACATGCGTGGATTTCATGCACCTGTTGTTGACGACTTTGCTGGAATCATGGTTGGCGACCGTACAGCGACGCGACAAATCGTGATTTGAAGAAGAAATAATAATCTTGAGTTCATTTGCTGATACACACCGTTCTCCAATATCCGCTAATGTTCTGAAAGGGACAAAACGCCCACAGCGCTCAATTCCTCTTTAAGTCATAGACCAGATCCCAACACACTTACAATAAGTTAGTTACTTTTCATTTCCCTACGAAAATATTCACTAGAAATAATTTACATGGCAAAACAACGTTTGCTAGTTTTATATAAAAACAAACAAATTACAAACTAACTACTAAACTACTTAACGTGTTCCATCTATAATTGGGAATCTGAGCACTCGTTGCCTTACGTAACAAGTGGTCAAAATGCCATTGCTTTCTGAGCGCATGGCTCAGCCTTACAGCGTCAATCACGTCCCGGAAGCACCACCACAAGTTGACGAGCCCGGCCTCTCACAGAAACGCATTAGCGCCCTGTCCACAGGATGTTACCTAGAGTAAGGCACCGTCTTGGAAGGGCATTTTGACTGAAAAGCCACCAAAATTCTGCAAATTGCTTTTCCGTATCGAATTTATCCCTCTCCGCTATTGCGGTACTAAAACGTAGGAGCTCATGGGCATAAGCGACGTCCCCGCCGTGGATGAGCCGTTTATCTCTCTCGCTGCGGTAGCGGTGGTATAATACAGGGATACCATTCCTCGTCTGGACCAGCCCATTAGCATCAATATGGACAAATGCAATATGGGATAAAGCCAGATCGGAGCGTACTCTCTATGTACATTTCTTTGGGGTAGTAAGCTCCAAAGATTGGGCTAATGTCGCTGGCCATCGCAATTGCAACGTGCCTTCGAGTTATCTTAATTAGGAAATTGTCAATCCTATTCAACCTATTCGCCGGATAAAGTGCATTATTCAGCGCATTGTTGATCAGAGTGGAAACAAATATCTACAGCCTCCAGAGGCAGGTGTCTCAATACAACGTTTGGGACGCCATCCATCCTTGCCAACTTTTTATTCTTTAGTGACTCGAAAATGCACAGGAGATCATCCTTCGACTCGAACAATTGCGATGCATCTCGGCCATTGGCGACAACTGCATTAGCATGGCTTTCATCATTAAATACGGTGAATTCGTTATTCTCAGATCTCCAATTCTCAAGTTCCGTGCGCAGATAGAAGTGGCTTACCAGAGCCCTATTATCAATGGCGTGGTTACGGCGAACATTACTGTGATAAATTTTTATTATATTCTTAATTGAAATGCAAAAATGACTGCGTCGTACCATTTGCTTTTTTTTAATCTGCTGCTGTTTTTTATCAAGTACAGTGGCGTAGCGTCTGTTGGGGCCGCCCGGGGCAGACCCAATTTATGCCGCCCCTATTAAGTTTTTCACACACTAAAACAAAAAAAAAACCTTAGTCTACGGTTTCAACCAGTTATTTCTACACATACATTATGTATGTCAATAAACCTGGTAAAATTTCTCTTCAAAATTTTGTCAACTGTTGTTTGTAGTACTTTCTAGCAGGTCCATATTGGTTACTTTCCGATTTCCCAATTTCGAAGCGGTTAAAAATTACTTATTTCAGGATATCAAATAAACAACGGTAATTCCCATTAAACTATAATTATGTGAATTAAAATACTTCAGAAAAACCGGATTCGATTATTCTTCGTAATTTATTTTCCATTTATTAATTTTTTTCTTTAGCTTTTGAATTTTTTAATTTAATTACAATTAATTATATTGCATTAAATTAATTTTCTAAATTAAATACATTCAATTATTTTAGTTTAATAATTAATTAAATTCATTAATAAATAAATAAATAAAAGTTATAAATTAACTAAAATTTGTTTAAAAAAATAACTTTTAAATGAAAGGATGAAAGCATTTAATTTAGTTTTTAGTCAGAGGGAAACAAGTTTTACAGAAAACTTCTTTTAAATATTATTTTCCTACTTTTCATTAGGGCAGAATCTCGTATTTTCTTTCTGTATCGATGGTCTCTGTGATTTCCTGCTCTATAGCTATGCTACCCATATTAGGTAGCCTTAGAGTCCTCATTGTGGACCTTAAATAATTTTTAATAAGCTTCAATTTTGAGAAACTCATCTCACAGCCGGCATTACTTATTGCAATTGTGAGAAAAAGACGAATCATTATTGTTATGTTAGGCAGACTAACTTCCAGTCTAAACTGTAATATATATTTTAATAGTGCGAATGGGCTTTTATTAGCGAGTTCATTTGTTCTGCCTGTAGAAGATATATTTGCTCTTAACCGTAAGCGTTCAATCTCAAATTTATCCTTATCAATGTCATCCTTATGAGGTGCAACATCTGAGATGGTTTTATAGTTTTTATCTAAGAGTTTGTCTGGGGTGAGAAAGTCGAACTTTGTCGCCAAATTTCGTAGCTGTTGAAATCGTTGCTGTATTTCAGCACTGACCGTGTCTAAGGAAGAAAATAATTCTCGCCGCAGTTCATTTTCATAATCCGTCACCAAAAATATGTTTTTTTTTTTATTTTCCTGGGACGTTCCAATAAAATTCCAAATTTTGCACATACATTTTTAGCATACGTAAAAGCACCGTCTACCAATTCATCTAGTTTTTCTATAAGGAAGATCTGTAGCAATCTCATATTTTTATCTATATTATTAGGCCACTTCCCATATCATCTAAATTTTAAGCTGATTCCAATGCTTTATCGGTCTCATTGTCAATGTGTTCAATGTCAGAATCAGAGACAGAGCCGGAGTCGGAACCATAACTATTGACAACTATATTTGAACATGTCGTTACAGATTGAGAAGTTGTAGGAATCTGTTCAGGTACAGCAGCATTTGTATTTCCAATAGAAGGACAAGGACGTGAAGCTGAAGGTGATATACCTATTTGAAGTATTAACTTCAGGTAACAGAATATCTTTGTTGAGTGCTGGTACTACTTTAGAATCTGAATTGTCAACAGTCAAAATATCTGTTGGAGATTTGTATTGGAAATTATTGTACATATTGTACACGCCTGTTCTTCGGAAAATTATGCGATTGTTAAACTTCTCTTTCAAAAGATCGATTGAGTTCGTTGCTGTGCGGCATGTTGCACCATCCTGTTGAAAGCACATATTCTGCACATCAATATTTTCCAATTGGCTACACAAAAACTTTCTAATCATCGCTTGATATCCAGCTCCATCCACAGTAACTGCATTGCTATTTTCACCTTCGAAGAAAAATTGACCAATAATTATGCAATCCAATACAGTAACTTTTTAGGTTGACAGTCTGCCGAGCTAGAAGAGCACGTCACTTGGACGACATTCTTTTTCATTATTAACCGGAACTAATGTACATTAATTTCCAATAAAAATAAAAACAGATCTCACATAATTTATGATTTTCATTCTAAATTTAAAATGATACCTCAAATTTGAACACCCTTTATTAGATACCTTTAATCCATATATATACAAATCAATCCATATTTGTGTTTGTTGCCGGTGTTTGGCCAAACGCGTTAACCGATTAAAATGATTTTTTTTGCATGAAAGGTAACGTCTGTACGAAGGATGTTATGTATGTGCGATGTCTGTATCTGCATCGGTGTGTGAATTATGGGCATTTGAGTGAGTACACATGTATATGTGCGTATGCGTTTTATTCAAATAACTCTTATTAAATTTTTTTGCAATTTTTTTTGTGAATCGGACATCGGAAAGTAGCTTTTCCACACATTGATAACAATCCGTGTGAAAGTGAATGAAAAGTGATTCTATCGAAGTTTTTTACTTTCGCTTTGTTGTTTGATTTGCACAAGTAAGCTGACATAGGCGCCTGCCAGACAACAAGCACCTACCCTAAGCAGAACAACGAATTAGCGTGAGCGGCCTAAGCCATGCGGAAAAAAACGTACAGTCCCTTTCACCGGTTGAGCTCAAATTAGGCAATCTTCGGTATTGGCCTGAGAGTGTTTCTATGATGTTTGGTCTAAATAGGTCTTCTTTTTTTAGGCGCAGCAACATACGCCGGATACCCGATATAGACAATATAAAGGAGGTCTACTCGAACATATTGGCCAATAGAATTCTCGGGCACGGGCAAAGCCGGGCGGGTGCAGCTATACTCTAATAAAAGAAAAAAAAAAAGAAAACTTATTCGCACGAACTCGTCTCCAGCTATAGGTCATGTACTGTGTTATAAATTGTGTGTGCTGTAAAGGGTTGTCATTTCTGATAAAATGTAGTTGCGTACTTGCACTAGGGAGCAACGTTCATTGGATTTTGTTGTTAAGCAACACAAGGAATATCTGATTACTGTAAAGCATTGTTAATGCTGGTAAACTTAGTAAATAAATTCGTTGGGCTGAAAAAAGAATCCGTTTTGTAATTTTTTTGTACATATATAAAAAAATAAACCTGCCTCCCCTGGGTACCTGCCGCCCGGGGCCTGTGCCCCCTTGCCCCCCCCCCTCGCTCCACCACTGATCATGTACCTACTTCACTTTTTTAAGCAATTTTACTCCAAATTTTTTTTTCAGAAGTGGCATAACTAAACCAGGATTCGCTGGACCAGAGAGCGCGCAAGATACTTTAAGAAAAACAATACTGGAAACCTAATTGAATTTCAATAAATATATACACATTTTGTTTTTAATGTTACAACGTCGATATATGAAATACACTGAAGAAAAATAGTTTAGTATCTCTTTTTATCTCTCTCTGCGTATGCCAATGACAAGCGCTCTGGGATCCACGACGGCTTGAACGGACCCCAAAGTATTCGGTGTATTATAAACAGTTGATATTGTACTTGTTTCATTTGAATGAAGCACCCACGAAATTATATTCAATTCATTATTATGTGATCAAATGTTGTACACTATCTGGGTCGTAAATATATGTACCTACCTACTCATTTTCAGTGTACTCTAAGTTTGTAAAATTGAAGTGGAAAGAGTACATTGAAGTATTGACCCTGAAAAGAGAAGGCAAATGAATGCATTCTTGCAGATCTCTATTTTCCACAGTACCTACCTCTTTTAATTAAGATGTCTTGGATTTGTTAATCGATTGAGCACTATTACCCTTAATGACGCTTTCAACTTCAAAAGAACCTGTGACGACAACATTAATAATCGCGTAAGCATAGGGTGTATGAAATGGCGGGATAACTTTCTGTGGCTTAAAAATGTCCCTTAGCTGAAAGGAATGCTCTACTCCACATGTGTGCGCCCTGCGCTCACATACGGTTCACCATGTTGGATATCATACAAAAAGTATGAGGGCCAATTAACGGCAGCTGAGATGAGGATGCTTCGCATGACAGCAGGAGTAATACAGCTTGATCGAATAAGAAGTTTCAAGATCCGAGGAAGCCTTCACGTCAAAGAACGTATCTAAAAGAAAATTGGGCGCAACCGGCTCAGCTATTACTGTTATATTCCAAGGACAGATCCTACGAATCACACAAAAACGAAATATTAATAAATGTTGCCCCATAAAGAGGCGGGCCTTAAAACTCCTGGATCACACAAATACAGCAACGCCAGCATTTGTTTAGCCTCAGTGACGAAGTGATCGGGAGGCCTGCCGTTATTTTCTGAGTTCGAACCTGCGAACAACACAGGCCGACCAGTAAGGGTGCAGTTAAGTGGGAGGGTTATGATCCCTTCAATCCTGATCATAGCCTCACCGCCATTAAGGAAGAAGAAGAAAAGTTCGCGTAGTTAAATCTAGCCGTGCCGTGAACGCAATGGACACTTTTCTTGAAACTATAAAGGGTTTTCCGCTAGGAGTCACAGCATTTCAATTTTAAACAAAACAACAACGGTTTGACATATCAATTCAGTTTTTTTTTTAAATTTGGACTTTGGCTCTCGAAATATTGACGTACCAATGTCTTGTTGGAACCACATCTTTACGATATCGATGTTTTCAAATTTTGGGAACTAGAATTGCAGTAAGATGGCTTTATAGCGTTCCAATGTGTTCTAATTTTTGGGCGAATTTAAAATCATATTCCAAGTTCCAACTTCGAAATTGGGTAATATTTTTTAAATAAATTCTAATCCCCGGGAAATGTCAAACGCATGATGAAACATCAAACTAAACTGCAAATTTTGAAACCCGGAAGTAAAAAAACAAAAATATATCAGGAACCGAGAATTCTCTATCGGAAAAAAATATTACGTCTATTCAAAGACCCGATATATGTATAGAGAGGCAGTGTTTATGAAATCTGACATAGGAAAGCATTCATTTAATTCGAGTTGCCCAGTGGGTGCAAAATCTTCAATGTAACTTTAATCAGCACAAAAATCATCAAATTATTGGTGGTCCTGGGAGTTACGTGTCTAACAATGGGGTGGCGAAAAAAGACTAGATCCCTGCGCTCAATTCTCCACAGATGTCTTGTCATAGCAGTAGGAGCATATCATAATTACATGTTGCGAACAGTTAAATGTCCCACTTAATTGTCACATTTAAATTTCAAATTCGAAAAAAAACACAAAAAGCAAATTGTCGGTCTGACAAACCAATGCTCGGGTAAAGGTGAAAAAAAACCTGTGCTTGAACATGTGGAACGTAGTGTAAAGTCCATTGTCAATGACATTATCACATTCCTTAAACTTAAAAAAAAAATATGATAGAAGATGAGCTAGCTTGAGATATGTATGCAAATAATCGAGTGGGATTAGCGTCAATAAGGAAGGAGTTATAAAAGGATATTGCTGTAAACCGAATCTCACAAAGAAACTTTTACAAATGTAGGGGAATGTAGTGTACCTTGGTCCGGATTTCAGTTTTTTGCCAATATTTTACGTGTCGTTTTTTCATTAGTTTTTCTTTTTTTTTGTTACTACCTGAAGTCTTTTCTATGATATTGCTAACCATTCCTTAGAAAAATTTACTTTTATATGCTAACCTCAAATGGTCCAAGGTACAAGACGTGATTGTACCGTGGTCCACGGAGTATTGTACCTTGAACCGAAAATATTTTTGAAAGTTTTCCTATAGTTTAAAGGTGATTTAATTCATTTCAATAAAAAGTAAAAATGGTACCATTCTTTATTTATTTCAAAAAAGCAGCAAAAAACAAACCATTATCTTAAAGTTTTTGTGCTTGATTAAAAAAAAATTATTTCAAATAATAGTATTAAATAAAAAACTCTTTTACTAAAAAAACAAATTTATCACTTCAATAATTTTTAAAAACTTACATTAAAGGACAAACCAAAGGTCCAAGGTACACGCGCTATGATAGGTCCAAGGTACACTAACACCACTTTAGCCAAACAAATTAGATTTTAACGTAGTATTCAAACCACATAAGAACGACAATGCGTTCCTACCAAAAGATTATTAATACACTTACCGAAATCGATTAAAGTAGCGGAAAAGAGACAGAAAACTAAGCACTACATAACTTCAGAAAAGTGATAAAAAAAAAACTTTTTTCACTGAAAACTATGCTTATTTTTTTTTTTCTGCCGACTCGAGCAGCTGTGCCTTCAAAAAGAAACTTCGAAGAGAAATGAACAGAAGATCAACATTTCACAGAAGGACCGGTTTTTGCGTGTTTTGTATTTTTCTGAAAATTGGCACTCGGACCAAGGTACAATCGGACCAAGGTACACTACCTTCCCCTACATCTTCTTCATCGTCTATGGCGAGGTTATGAATGGGATCATAACCCTCCCACTTAACTGTATCCCTTCTGGTCCGCCTGTGAGTTTCGCTGGCTCGACCTCAATAAACAGCGACACGCCTCCTGGTTTCGGATCACCTCATCAATGAGGCCAATCAAATACTGATGTTGTTGCATTTGTGTTATCCAAGGATTTTAAGGCCTGACTCTTTCTATGATTTGGACAAGTGCATACTACCTTAATTGGTTATTGTTTTATCGGCCTTTTAGGACACCGGTGGTCTCCAGTAGAGTCAACCCACTGATTTGCATGCACACTTGCGGGAGAGATTTAAGATATAAAATGTGTCGCTGGGATCACCTGAATGTTAAAATTGCCTAGATGTGATTTCTTCCCTTAGACGCCTTTTACGACAAGCGCTGTCTGGGGGAAAGCCCGTGCCTGCACAGGAATTTATACAACTGTACATTGTACATTCCTATATGATTTTAGTCCCTGAAATATACAAATGAAATAAATCCGTTTTTAAACCCAAGCAGCACTGAAATGTCTTTATCTTCAAGTGTTCATAACTCCCAGAAAACAAAAACTTCTAATTTCACCCTCTCCAGATATGTACCTACAGCCATTAATTATTTCTGAATTTCTAATGTAACTGCGTCATTTAAAAACGAAATCAAAGAGAAGCAACAACAAAACAAACTTCAAACAATTCCATTCTAAAAATACAAACTCATCCCCTAGTTTCACCAATCTCTATCTTACAAATTACACCTAATCATTCACCACCAATCACGTGTCATCTCCCGTCGAGTGCAGCCCTAATAATTTTCTTTCTCAATTGCCCATCGATTTATCCAATTAGCTGGGTCTTTAAAGCGGCACCTTTCCCTACCTTGAAGCATAAACAAAGGCGAATGCATCCTACAGGACATTAAATAGGTGATTCTCGATGTAAACAAACCCCGATTACGCAGTATTTCTATGGAATATCTGGCGTATGTCATTCACAGGTGCTTAAAACACAAAGACGATTGAAACAAAATGATTCTATGGCCTTCGAACGCACACGTGAAGCAGCAGAAATTATCTCAAGTGTACCAATCGATGTGTGCCTATTTCAGGATCCTTTCTCCTCTATCTCATTGCCGGAAAACATATCTCACCCGCTACACCATGAGTTAGACATGCGGTACAACCACAAACAGAATGTGAGTCTAAAGACATTGAGCTCAGCCGAACGCTGATGCCAAAGCACGACAACTCATGAAATTCGAACAAACATAGACGCGTGATGGTGTAAACAATTTGATCGTGGGGGTAAAGATCGAAGATGATTTTCCGAAAATTTTACCGAAAAACTTCGTTTGTCTTTAACTTTAGAATAATTGCCCCAAACATAACCGATAAGGGAAGAGGAGGCTTTGCCGATTTTTCATCGACGACGTCTGATCGGTATCCGATCGCGTTGATAGCTCGCACATTTCGAAGCATCAACCGGAGAAGCTAAGAAGAAATGGGTTCCATCCTGATGTGATGAATCCGGAATGAATCAAAGTCAATTGTATGCCTCGCACGCTGCTACAGGCTTCGTCACCGCGTAAACCAAAGCCACAAACGGTATTATGCTGCTGATCGCACACAAGATTTACATTTGTTTACACCAAGTTAACATTGCGATATGATGTGGTATCGGGGCATAAGCGATCTTGGGTGGTCTCGCTTTTGATAGATGGATTACTGATGTCGGCGGACATCAATCAGTATGAACGGGTACATCTCTCTAGATCTATGCTGATCTTCAGTGAAAGCGTTTTCCTTCAGAAATATTTTCTTTTTTTGGTTTTCCTACAACAACAGAGAGTACCGATACAGCGACTGATAGTTCAAATCCGAACACATGTTCCAGCTTTGTTCTACATAGATTCACACTCCTCCACGAGCACTGTGATCGTGATGATCTCGATCTTGAGTAATTGCCATGAATGAGATATTTTGATCATACCTTGGTAGGGGTTTTTTGGTTTTGTTCTTGTTTTATTGGGGAACACACATGTGCGTAGGACGTCGGTCGACGACGTTTAGATGCCAGACAACGACTTTCAGATGGATGAGCACGATGATAACGATTTAAATGTCGGACACAGTCTAGCCTGCGCCTGCAAGAGGAACATAAAAGATCTGGTGATGAATTACTATAATCGTTGCTTGCATGCGAAACCAGAAGGGATCGTAAAAAAAGGATTTTATTACACTTTTAAGTGCGTGTATGAGAATAAAATGCCGGTTGTGTTTTCTGGAGAATCCTTTTTTCCTACTGTGCATTCGGGACGTACATTATATTTGATCAGGTTGTTACATTGATGTCCCGGCACACATGTGTGAAATATGTAAGTTTGTTTATATTAAGTGATAATAGTAACTTCATTATAGTTTCGTATAAATGTGATCTCTAAAATGGAATGAGAATGCATATATGGGAACATTTTTGTACAGGCGGAACAACACTTGCGTCGGCAGTGCCGCCGTTGGCAACCCTGAATTTCGCCAAACAATAATTGTAAAGGGTCTTTCATTAACGACTTAACAAATTATTTTTTAAATAAAACGCAAAATTCTTGAGATATCTCAAAAAATTGGCTTGTGGCTTGAATAACTATCAAAACATTTATGAATGGAATTCGACTAAGTTCATCCCCCTTATCACAGAATCCGTCGGATTCGGAATTTTGCTACGAACTAAAAAAGATATTCTCACAGAATCCATCATAGTGGAAATATTTGCTACAAATTTTGAGATTCTTGGAAAATGGTTTGACTGAATCCTAATTAATTAAGATTTTGAGATTTATGTGTTTGTTACCACGAAATTTTGGATCCTTCGTAGCGAAATTCCGAATACGACAGATTCTGTGATAGGGGTGCATATGTCCACCACGGGAACGTATGCAGCGGTCGATACGTTGAACCCGATTTTCCATGACTCGGCCGCACATTTCGACCGATACGGCCTTCAATAACTCGATTGTTGCACCCGCTGTATAGCTTGTGGCACCGTCCTGTTGGAACCACATATCACTGATGTCAAATTCATGCAATTGCTCAAAGAAACAACGTTCCAACATGTCTCTGTAGCGAGTACCATTTACCGTCACATGACGGCCGTTTTCATCGACGAAAAAAACGGCCCAATGACACCACCTTCATGAAAACCGCACCAAACAGTGACTTTTTGTGAATGAAGTGCTGTTTCATGAAGCACATCAGGGTTCTCACCTGTCCAGTAACGCATAAGTATTTTGCTTATTGACGAAGCCGTTCAACCAAAAATGCGCTTCATCGCTGAAGATGATTTTACGATGAAATTCTAAATTTTCTTTCATCCAGAACCCAATTCGAGAACGAACGTCGCTTCACTTTGGTTCTTGAATCAGCTTGATCTTGTAGGGGTGTTACGACGTAGCCAACGGTAAAAGTATCTTTAAAGCTTTAGTTCCGATATTGGGATGCTCTGGTGATGCATTACTCCAAAATTGAAAAAGTTTGTCTTTGTCGAACCGTAGTTTGAAGCTCGCATCACAAGATAGTTCCAAAAGTTGTTCGTCCTCGGTTATTGAAAGCGCAGATGGGGGTGGGGTCGATTATTATGGATCTCTAATCCAGTCGTATTGTTTAAGATTCTCCGGAAAAAAATTATCGAAATGTCGACGCTCAATGTCGATAAATGTTGGACCAAAATAAATTGTAAGTTTGGCCTTAGATCTTGAATAGAATTTTCCTGCAGGAAGCCTTTGAAAACAGGATAACAGTCCGTATTTCCTTGGTCCTCCTCTATTTTTCTTTTCCACAGCAGCAGCTTCTTTTGAAACGCTGCAATTTTGTCAGCCAGTTGCAGGATATGCGTTTCGTTTCCCTGCAGCGATTTAGTTAGAACATTTAATTTCTGAAATATGTCGCAAAGATATGTAATTTTTATTAAGAAGTCAGTATCTTTAAACATATCTGCGTCACGATGCGATTGTGTCAGTAAATACGCATTCAACTCATTTCTTAATGAGAGTGAGAGTACCTACGTAACTTCTCGATAACCAGCGAGAGTTACAGTAATAAAATAAAGATGTAGCTATGCTCTGCACCCAAATCTTCACAAAGCTTTTGAAAAAATCTTGCCTTCACTGGTCTTGTTTTTATGAAGTTTACCACTTTGATAATTATTATATCCATCACAATATTTAATTCAGGAGATATATTTCTTGCAGCTAGAGCCTCCCTATGTATAACGCAATGTGTCCATTTTGCATTTGGAGCCTATTCTAGTATTGGTTAGGGTGGGGGTATCACACACGCTACCTGTCAGATATTCCGACGGCATTGTGTGCCGATTATGGACAGGAAAGGATATCGACGGGAAAAACCAAGTGATTAAAGTGGATGGGTTTCACAACCGCAAATGTATTTATTTCCATCTTTTACTAAAGTTCTTCAAACACAACAACTATACTTTATCCAACAAAAATTGTCAGTACAGGCCTTATGGGGGAGCATTTTTCTACGAGTGGTGCCTGTTGATACTCTCACGGCACTCAAACGCAAGAATTGCTACTGAAATAAAAACCAAACCACTGCCATACCAAGGAATTGTTGTTGTAATTTTCATAAAATTCGCATACAACCCACCACAACCAGTCTCCCACACAGCCGAATGGGGAATGAGCATGATCATGATCGTCTTGTGTGAAGTCATATCATTAAGGCTTTTTCTATGGATTTTGTCAAAAAACTTTCGGTTTTGGTGCTTTTGAGAACGAGTTATTATGTGGGTGTTGCCATTCGGTTTTAATTTGATTGTATTTGTATTGTACAACTACATATATATATGATATGCGTCGTGGTTATATAATTTTGTATTCTATTCGCCTGATTGTGTTTATAAGGCGGAAACAATGGTTGTTATCTAAATCGCTGATAGTGCATCAAAGCAATTGGTTTACTTTATTGTTTATATGAATAAAGAGAAACATGGCTACAAAGTCTTCAAAGGATCTAAGTGTATAAAAGAAACAACAAATTGTTGTGCAACTGCAAAATTCTATGGCCTTTTTAAAAGTACATAAATCGGAAGCCATAGGAAATGCAGCTAATATTTTTTTTGTTACGGAACGAACTGTGTACAGGCTTTTAAAGGAAAAAGCAATCAAAGGCCACAATTCACCACCAAAGAAGAAAGAAAAATCCGGTATCAAGAGGCAGATAGTCCATCAGTTTTTTATGGATAATGACCTTCCAACGCTAGACAAGATTTTATTGGAAGTACAACAAAATGCAAATATAACAAAAAATAAGCAGATCAACTTTGCATACAATTTAACAAAGAGATCTCGGACTTAAATTCGTCAAACGTCAACGTTGTTGGAAAGAAGTGCTTCGCTTGCCGCCCTATCACTGTGACATCAATCCAATAGAATTGGTTTGGGCTCAACTGAAAGGGGTTGTAGCAAGCCAAAACAAGTCATTTAAATTGGCTGAAATAAGAGACTTACTAAAGACTTAATTACTCATCGGATTAGTTGAGTAGTTATATTAGAAATTAGTATTTTATGTTTTACAATATTTATAATGAATAAATTGGATTACAGTGATATATTTTTCGTTTTGATTTTTTTTTGTGTTACGAAATTTATATATTTTGTTGGTCTACTGGCCTTAAAAAAACGCGCCTATTATTATCTCACCAGGAAAGGAAAAAGATAAACGGAATTTATTTCGTTCCGCAATATTTTTATTTTAAATTGGAAGATGGTAACCCTAATAGAATTGCTCCCTGAGTTATGGCGAATTACACTACGTTAACCCTGAGAGTGAGAGCTTTAAAGAGGGACCGATTTATGTAATTGATTGCAACCAGACTGAGAGACAAACATCCTATCTTCTCTGTACTGACAATTTTTCTTGGACCAAAGTATAGCTACTAAAATTATTTCACAATAAATAGATTCCAGGTTTTCCTCACTTTGAACGTTTGACGCAAGGCATTTGTGTGTATTGATAAATTATAGTGCAAATCTTTTGAGTAAAATAGTAAATATTTTCTTCAATGAAAAACGCCATTACGTACATAATTATGCAACGTTTTGAGGCTATTCAAATAGGAAAACAAAAAAAAAATTGATACAAAGAAAAAAAATGGAAAATGAGATAAATATGAGAAATAAAAAAGAAAACTCGCACTAAACACTTAAAGCGCCTGAAACTTAAGAAAAATCCACCACTTAATGACGCAAGAAGGGATTTGCAAAATGGAACCCCAGACCATAACGCCTTTTTCTCTGCTATGGTGATGGTTCAAAAACCGCTCTTCTTTCCTCACGGCATGTAAATAATAATTATAACCATCCGGCCCTAGGTTAAATTTTTTTTCGTCGGAAAATATAACCTTCCGCCAATCATTTGTTCTCGATGCATTTTGCACATCCCAGCTCATGTGATCTTTCGCGAAACATAAGCGTTGTTTCTTTCTTGCGTCATTAAGTGGTGGATTTTTCTTAGGTTTCAGGCACTTTAAGTGTTTAGCAAGGCGAATGATGCGGGTAACAGTGGATACGCTGGCCTTAACATTAGCTTTCTCTCTAATTTTAGCTGCTGATAAAGCTGAATTTGGCTCTATTCTAAGGATACTTCGCATTTCGCGAAGTGATAAGGCAGAAGAAGTGTTTCCTTTATAATTTTTTTTGTAAGACCAAGGGTTTTTTAAAGAATTACTTACTGACACAATGATCACTTTGCTTTATTTTTCGGGCTATAGCACGGCATGAAAGACCTTCAAAGCAATAATCATCTATTCTTGCCCTTTCTTCCACTGTTAAACATTTTTTCTTAATTAAAATAACACTCAATCAAGAACATTCTATATATTAATACGGAGTTGCCTATAACGTGTTTCCACCTGTCTTTGCTATTATACGTCACATAGATATGCCAATACTATATATATTGGGGAGAATACATAGAAGTGCACAATACAAAAAATTATCCACATATAGGTGGGTATAACACACATTATGAATTGCAGCAGGTAAAATGAAGCGAATTGGATGAAATTACAACAACAACAACAACATTGCTGTGTGAGGCAATAATCTGTCAATCGGAACGGAAAATTTTTTTTATCATGAAGTTACTTGAAAATGCTTGAAAACTGGAAGTTACTTGAAAATGCCGGAAACATTTTTTATCAAGTGAAATCAGAGAATGCAATGTCGAAAAATTTCATTTTCCGATTAATATGTATAACAGTCGACTTTGTTTTTTTTTCAACTTATAGAATAAATTGGTCGAATTTCGACCATGGGGCGACCCCTAGTTACTTTATAATATGTACCGCTTAAACCGAAAAATAAAAATATATTCACTTCACAAAAAACCTTGATTTCTAATCTTCTAATCTAATGACCCGATTTATTTCTGCATATTCTTTACTCAATTAACAATTTGTCTTCAAAGTTCCGTTAGCTAAATCTCACCTATACACACATTTCATATTTTGTTGTTAACAAAACAGTCTCTCAATTACCATAGTCGTTTTTTTCTATTCCATCACGTAACGGGAGAAATATCGATTTTACTTCTCAAAAATGCATGCTTGTAATCTTATGACTTGCGGTGTATTTATATTATGCACAATATTAAATAACCTTAAGTTTATTTACTAATTTATTTATTTGTTTACTTATTTATTTATTGAATAGTAATTAAGTCATTCAGTGGTGAACCATTGCGTAAGTCTGTTCTAGCAGATACTCTACTGTGTTGAATTCACATGCCAATTTACATCCAAGTGACAAAATAAAAATGAACTTGTTAATCAATTTTATGTGAAAAGGAAATAATAATAAACCTACGTAACTTTTTATAATAATTTATATGGTAAAATTGATTTTTCCTTCAAGATGGTTTACTTCTCAGATGTACAGGAGTTGGACACCTTCAACCAACAATGTTGGATACAATTTAACCATCTAGGTGGGCTATTTGAACTTAGAAAATTGGTACTGAATAGGCTGGCAAATAACAATTGAATTCATCATGTTTGTATAATTCGATTTCGCACTAGGTAAGTATTTAACAAATACATACTTATAATAATCAGTAAATATATTTACGTAGAGTGTTGTATCAGCACAATACATTCACACATGGACCTCCAGTTACAATAGCCGTTTTTTATTACCAACCATGATCGATATATGTAGATCACACGACGTAAATAAAATAGTCCAGTGTCCAGATCAACTAAATCGTGAATCGAATTGATGGTTTACCATGAGTCCTGTCAGAAAATGACGTCTAAAGAAAACTAAAAGCAGAAATGGAAGTAGCTGCGATCGAGGATTTAACCTTTATTAAATTATTCAGTCTGTATTTCTTTATTCTATAGTCCCTATTTGAAAACGAAAACGAATTCCCTTTTTAGCCATGAAAGTTCGAGTTCCTCGCTTGATACGAGTACAAAGAATTTTCCGAGATCAAAAACCATCAAAATTAACAAATGATCGCACAGCTGAGGTCCAATTTGAAGTTTATCGCAAAGTTAGGAATCAAAGGAGCTGTTTTTTTATGAGGAGAAAACTGCTAATACATATTTATTAACAAATACCAAAGAAGTATAAAATTTTGTAACTAACGATTTCGTTTGTGTTTATTTCATACATAATAGTTTTGACTTTGTGTATTTTACCGGTACGAATTCATCCACAACGGTTACTATTTAATCATAAGGTCTCAGAAATAAAAAGTCTATTAAAGTGGATGTTACCTAGAGTAACGCACCGTCTTGGAACGGCATGTTGACACCCCTCCTTAAAAAGCCACCAAAATTGCTTTTCCGTATCGAATTTATCCCTCTCCGCTATTGCGGTACTAAAACCGATAAGCTTATGAGCATTGTCGACGTCCACGCCGTGGATGAGCCGCTTATTTCTCGCGCTGCGGTAGCGGTGGCATAGTACCGGGATACCATCCCTGGTCTGTACCAGCCCTCTTGCACCAATATCTATAAATCCCTCCGGCGGGATAAAGCCAGATCGGAGCGTACTCTTTATGTACATTTCATTGTTGTAGTAAAACCCAAAGATCAAACTATTTTCGCTGGCCATCGCCATTCCAACGTGCCTGCGAGTCACCTTAATGAAGAAATTGTCAATCCTATTCAACTGAGCCCCATCGTATAGGACCTTGTTGAGATAGAATTTTATATAGTTGGACTCAGGCGTTCGGACCAATCGGAGACAGGCCCTAAGACATTGTATCCTCCTTGCGGGGTCAGTCACCTTGACGTGTGCACCATCATGGAACGCAAATTCGATGGTGCCGGTGCGGAGGCTTACGGCGTAAAGAGTCATCGGGCTATTCTGGTAAGGGACAGGCCGTCTGATGAGCGTCAACTAAGAACTGACCAGGACTCCAAGTCCGCCCCCCTTCCCCCCTTCTCCGCTTTCTCTTTCTCCCCATTTACCCCCTATCCCCTCCCTCAAATCCCTAAGTCCTACTTCCCCAACAAACCCCTAATCTAAAGGTAGCAAGCGCCGAGAGATGCATGGCTAAGAGGGTGCTTAGTCGTTAGTTTGCAAACTTCGTATACGAGGCGACCTCCGATTTTAAGATAGCCTTCCTGTGGTTAGACGGGTAGACCACGGGCGACACAATATCCCGAATACTCGTGGGAATCAAAATTGATCCAAAACAAAAAAACCAAATAGAGAATGATGCAGAGGGTTCTTCCCGCAGAGTACCGGGGTAGCTAGCGAAAGGATCCTGGCTTTATTAGATGGCCAAAACAGAGAACTAAACACGATAACGTGGAGAGTTCTGCAAAGATCGGATGAGAGAGACATCGCTCATATGGTCTTTGCAATCAATGACAGCTCCATGAGACTTGTGGAGCTAAAGGGGACAGACCAAACTCATATCAAAAAGTGCTGATAAGACGGCCAAACAGGGCCTGAATGATCCTCAAAAGCACATCACCAAAGCTCACGGCAGCACCGTAACTGATCCAATTAGGACCAGTACCAGCACTGCCGCAAAGCCAGCAGCTTCCAGCACGGCAACACCAGTGATAGAAAGAGAAGCCACAAGCGCAAGACCAAGCGCAGCCGAAAAGGCCAATAGTGCGCACAGCACCGCCAAAGAAAGCCAACAACGGTTCAGGCCTAAACTAGGTATGGATCGTAAGAAGGCATGGGCGCAAGACGGACACAAAAACAAAAATCCGAGAGGTAGACAAAGTGGTCTCCCTCAACAGGGTGTCGTACGAAGGAGAGGTGACAATAAGCCTAACAGAGTACGTAACCCTGAATTCGCACGGAAATAATGACATCCCGTCTAAGCGTGCTGCAGGCTAACCTGCACAGGGCTATGGGTGCCTCGGACACCTTTAGCCAGCGATGTGCCGAAGGGAACATCGCTATTGGTCTAATCCAGGAACCATGGGCAAACAATGGTAAGATATCTGGATTAAACTGTAAAAATAGAGAGATCATTTTCGCCAAAGGTCCTTTCAGACCACGGGCGGCCATTTCTATTAAGAAATATATAAAATTTTCTTTCATTCCAGGTTTCACAACTAGGGACCTGGTGGCAGTTCTAATAGAACGCCACAAAGGCCGACAGCTACACAAATTTGTGTGTGCATCGGCGTACTTTGCTGGAGATACTGATGTAGTTCCTCCCCTACCAGTACAGGAACTTGTCCGGTACTGTGAGGACCAAAAAGTACACATCATAATCGGCTGCGATGCAAACGCACATAACACGATTTGGGGCAGCCGAGATAGTAACAATAGAGGTGAGTCATTATTAGATTTTTTATATAGCAACAACCTCGTTTTTCTAAACAATGGAAATAGTCCCACTTTTAGAAATTCTATAAGAGAAGAGGTCCTAGACCTTACTATCTCATCTCCTTTTATGAAAGATATCATAGAGGGGTGGCATGTGTCTCGCGAGGCATCTCTATCGGATCATATGCACATCCGATTCGAGATAAGATGCAATGCCGAACACGCGTCAGTCCGTTATGACAACAGACTGACTAATTGGAGAACTTACCGCGAAAATCTAGCGGTCAGATCTGACATGCTGCCAGAAGCACCATCCACAACAAATGATGCAGATGCTGCGCAATGTCAAATAAATGATATTATTCTTGCCTCATTCAAAAGTAGTTGCAAGGTTAAAAGAACCGTGGTTAAAAGGTGCGTACCATGGTGGAATGATAACCTTGAGTCTATTCGAATGAGAGTGAGAAAGCTTTTTAACAAAGCCAAACGCACCGACACATGGGAACAATATAAATCCATGCTGACCATATACAACTTAGAGTTGCGCAGATCCGAAAGAGCCTCATGGCGTGCAAACTGTGAGAAGATCGAAAAACTTCTAGAGGTGGCACGCCTCCAAAGGGCTCTGTCAAAGGATCAAGCAAAAAGCATGGGATTGTTAATCAAATCAGATGGTTCAATCACACGCGACCGGGAAGAAACGCTGAAAACTTTGCTTCAGGCTCACTTCCCAGGGTCTCACACGATGGTCATTACAGATGACCATATAGCGGAGGTCTCAATTCCAAGAAACCTCAGCAGAATTAATAGTTTATCCGGAACACTTTTTACTCCGGATAAGGTTAAATGGGCAATTAACTCATTTAAACCATTCAAGGCATCAGGAACAGATGGTATTTTTCCAGCCCTCATTCAAAATGGAATAGAATTTTTATTACCATCCATGATTGCCTTATTTAGGTTCAGCTTCAACTGGGGGTATATACCAGTTACCTGGAGGGAGGTAAACGTAGTATTTATACCCAAACCGGGAAACAAGCCGAGCGAATTACCTAAATCATATCGTCCGATAAGCTTGACATCGTTTTTCCTGAAAACAATGGAAAGGATTATTGACGTCCACATTAGAGAATGCATATCAAAAAGCATGCCTCTGCACCCTCACCAATATGCGTACCAGAAGGGTAAATCCACGGAAGGCGCTCTGTTAAGACTAACTACAGAGATAAAAAACGCCTACCGTTGCAAAGAGATCGCACTTTGTGCCTTTCTGGACATAGAGGGTGCTTTTGACAATACTGGATATGAATCCATATGAAATGCTTTGTACCATAGAAACATAGACAAACCAACTATTAAATGGATCAAAGCGATGCTGGAAAGTCGCAAAATAACTGCCTCGTCAGGAACGACCTCAGTATCAGTAACAGCCGTAAGGGGCTGCCCACAAGGGGGAGTACTTTCACCCCTTTTGTGGTCATTGGTCATCGATGACCTGCTACACAAGATGGGCAATTTGGGCTACACTACAATTGGGTACGCCGATGATATTGTCATCATAGTCAGGGGCAAATACTCAATTGGAGTCACATCAAAAATGAAAAATGCTCTAAAGACAGCCATAGACTGGTGCATCAAGGAAAATCTTTCCATAAATCCCAGTAAAGCCGTCATCGTTCCTTTCACTAAAAGGAGGAAATTAGACCTAGGCCTAATCACAATAAACGACACGGTCGTAGAGTACTCCGACGAAGTCAAGTATCTTGGAGTAATCCTAGACAAGAGACTTAACTGGAACTCTCACATAAATAACAAAATCATTAAAGCTAATAGAGCTTTATGGGCCTGTCGTCGCACATATGGCAGAACCTGGGGAATATCTCCAAAGATCGTCCACTGGATCTACACAGTGATGATAAGACCCATTATAACATACGCCTCCATAGTATGGTGGACAAAATCCACACAAAAGGTTGCAATAGAGATGCTCAAAAAGGTACAACGGCTTGCGTGCCATGGTATCTCCGGAGCCATGCGAACCTGTCCAACAGCTGCCAGAGAGGCAATAACAGGAATCACACCTCTCCACATATACATTCAAAAAGTGGCGATCCGTAGTGCAATAAGTCTAATACAGTTAAACGAGATAAGTCTTAATGATCACCCGGATCTAAAGACCCTTCTCGATGAACTACCAGAACTTAACATGAACTGCGCGGTCACAGACCGCATTCAAAAAACACTATGCTTCAACAAACGGTTCTCCACGGAGATCCCCAAGAGAGAAGCATGGGTTAGTAATAACCCACCAAACAGCCACAACGGCATAAAGTGGTATACGGATGGTTCTAAAATGGAAACGGGGGTAGGAGCGGGAATATACGGACCACACAAACGCTTTATGATACCCATGGGAAAAAGTCCCAGCGTATTTCAAGCGGAGCTCCACGCCATTCAAGAATGCGCCAGCCATATTATTTTATCTGGCATAAAAGGTGCAACCATCCATATTTTCACGGATAGTCAAGCAGCTATAAACGCCCTTAGCTCGTATACCATTGACTCCAAATCAGTTATGTACTGCTTCAATACCCTACAAATACTCGGAGCAAGAAACAAGACCAAATTATGGTGGGTTCCGGGTCATGTCGGGGTGGAAGATAACGAAAAGGCCGACGAACTGGCCAGAAAAGGTTCAGAAACACCTTTCATAGGTCCCGAACCTTTCTGCTGCACTCCTAGATCAGCAGCAACGGCAGCAATTAAAAGCTGGGAACATAGAAAATGTATCTATCTTTGGGAAAGCATCCCAGGTCTAAGACAGGCCAAACGAGCCATTCGGCCCTTCAATAAAAATGCCAGCAAATGTCTAAACCTAAGCAGGCACGATATCAAAAACCTAGTAGGTTACCTTACTGGTCACCATGGTTTAAGATATCATCTACACAAAATGAGAATATCAGACTCTCCTGAGTGCCGACTCTGTCTTGAAGAGGACGAGTCAGCTAAACACATTTTATGTGAATGTCCAGCCCTTAATGGAATTAGAAAGAAGATCTTTTCCAGGGAGCAAATGAGCCCCGAGGACATAAAGAATTCTTCTACTAGTAAAATTGTCCGCTTTACACGGAAAGTGGAAATTCTACTAGTTTAAACTTTTCTAGCCCATACGGTACAAAAGATCTTTTAGGTCGAAGTACCCCCCCTTATAAATCGCCTTGGCGAGCCAGAAATTAAAAAAAAAAAAAAAAAAAAAAAGACATTGTATCTCCAAAACCCGAATTTTTTCCATAAAACTAGGCGCTATATTAAACCACAATGGATAACCATAATCGATGATCGGCCTTATAAGAGCCACATAGCATATGACCTTCACTCTGGAATCAAGTTAACTGCGATGAAACAGTTTCCTTGTCAGAGCATCAGCCATCTTGGCGTCAGCAAGACAAGCAACTATATGTCTATCGAAATACAGATAC
Organism: Portevinia maculata; assembly: GCA_949715645.1. Lineage (NCBI taxonomy): Eukaryota > Metazoa > Arthropoda > Insecta > Diptera > Syrphidae > Portevinia > Portevinia maculata. The sequence continues at coordinate 98,452,562 of OX454527.1, forward strand.
TCGTCAAGCCAGATACCCAGATATCTAACTACGCTTCACACCGCCAATGGCTGCCCATTTTGTCCAATAATGGCCAATTTCTTAAAGTCTTTTTTGGTATCCCTAGAGGCCCCAGCCAATGTTGTTCTGAACAAAATTGTTTCCGTCTTCTGAAAGTCCTCGCAATATCCCTTAATTTAATCGAAGTCACTGTAAAAGAATGTTAATGACCTCGATCTTAAGACCTGATCTGTATGCCACCAAATCGTCGGCATACCCTATAGCATGTCTGAGTGAACCCACCAGATCACTCGTGTAAATGTTAAACAGGATCGGAGAATTCACTGCCCCCTGCTGTAAACCGGTTTTAATTTCAATACTCTGCTCGAAGTCATATTACCACATTTGAAAACGAACTTCTTTCCTATAAGCATATTATAACTTACGTATAGCAAAGGTTTGTGCATCCCCCGCCTGGTCAACTTGTAGAAAAGTCCCTCTAACCATACGTTGTCGAAAGCCTTCTCAAAATCAATCAGACAAACACCCGTGCATTGGTTCTTCGGCATAAATAGTATCATGCACCGTAATGAAACCAAACTGGTTGTCCGGGATTATGTACCACTTGCTGACACCACTGTCCACAACCCATAACAATAATAAAATGTGGAAAAATGTAAAGTTCAATAGAGTAACAACTTGGTGTGTCATGCACTCGGTTGCACTGAATGTCACTCAATAGAAATAGATCCTATGAATGGTGCATAGCCAATGAGAACTTAGAATAAGATATTCATATCACTAATGTAAGTAGAAGTGGGATACGAGATAAGTATAACCGTTATGTAACTAGTATTTAAGGAATAGTTTTTGAAGAATAAAACAGAGAATGATTTATAAACTTAAAGTCGGCAGATTTGGCTTTTAGTAAATAATTTATTTTCTTTAAGTTGTGGCGAGTAATCGCCTACACATACAGCGTGGTACGCTTAAATACCAAAGTAGGGAACACATAACACTACATGGCGATCCTGCCAAACCACACTGTTCTACTCGACCCACTTCAACAGGGCTCTTTTGACAACTTTTTCAAAGACCTTGCTAATATTCGGAGGCAAACTAATCGAGCGGAGATTGGCCGGATTCGTCCTATCTTTACCGTTTTTCGGGATAGAGTGTACCACAGCTACCTCCTAATGCGCGGGATAATGTGCATTATTAAAAATATGTAAAGCCTCCAGAGGTAGGAGTCTCAATACGACGTTTGGGACACCATCCATCCCGGCTAACTTTTTATTATCTTTAGTGACTCGAAGATGCACAGAAGAACATCCTTCGATACGAACAAGTGCGATGCATCTCGGCCATTGGCGACAACTGCATTAGCATGGTTTTCATCATTAAATACGGTGAATCCGTTATTCTCAGATCCAATTCTCAAGTTCGGTGCGCAGATAGAAGTAGCTTACCTGAGCCCTATTATCAATGGCATGGTTACGGCGAACTGGATTGTCCACCGTATACACGGCCTCAAAACAAGCGCCCAGCAAATCCACTTTCTCATGTTGGTCCTCGTCCACGAAAAAACCGTCGTTTGAAGTGACACTTTCTGGACTTATTCCAGCAGTCAGTAGTGTCTGTCTGTTCTCTGCTGTCTGGGATTCGAACACAAGGTATATCAATGTGATCCTTCCTCCTGAACAACTTATTTATCTTTGAGTTCAACACTGTTAACTCTGCGCCTCACATCTGAGTTGCTAACATTATATAAAAGGGTTAACTCAGAATTACTTTGAGTGTTTCAATGACCGTCAGCAGTACTCAAGCCCACATGAAAATCATACATCCTAACTAAACAAAATGTTAGACTTAAGGAACTTTTTAAGTAAAAAATGTAATAAATGTAACCAATAGAACAAAGTAGAGCCCCTTCTGTGCTCACAGATAAAAATTATTAGACTTAAGACATTATTAAATAATTATAAATAGTATTATTAGCCAATGTTACATCCTTTGAGTATTATTAAAAATATTGTAAATAATATTGTACTTTGAGTGTTCAATAAGATTTGTCATTTTGTCCAAAATTTTGTCATTCTCTGCCAAAAGCAAAAACTAATCGAAGTCCTACGACGCCAAAAGATTTTGGACGCCTTTCACGGGACTCAACGAAATGCAAAAGCTTCGAGGACGAAAACAAGGAACTCCGCACTAAGCTTAACCAAATTGAACAGCTTTACCAAGAGCTAAAAAAAGAGCTAGATCAGCTGAAAGCTGAGAACAAAGCACTTGTTGAATCTCAACTTAAATACAGCCAGAAGACAAATCATACCGCTCAGCTAGCCGCGATTATCATACGGACGAAGAAGAGCTAGTGCGCGAAACGAATAGGATCACTAAGAGGAGACCGAACAAAAAACGGAAAGCCGGCTCCTCACCAGAAGTCGTTGTGCTAAAAGATAGACAACCCAAAAAGGCAAATGCCAACGAAATAGAAACGCTAAGGAAAAAACCTCAAAATAAGGTATGCCTTCCACCTCCAATTAACGTTGTCGGAGTTTCAGACTACAACAAGCTATGTAGCCTTCTTAAGGAAATAGCAAAGTCCACATTCAAAGTAACATCTCTGAATAACAATGTGTGGAAAATAAATGTAAGCGATCCTGAAAGCTATCGCGCAGTTTCTCAGAAACTGAATACTAAGAATGCATGATGTTTTGCAGGATCTTAAAACTAAAGGTTTCAAAATTATCGACGCGGTTAATATACTTAAAAAAGAAAAGCGAAAAACGGAACAAGACGAGGAAATTGTTGCTGCGTTGCAAGGACGCGAACAAACAAATAAAACATCTGATCCAGTCTCCAAAGTTTTCTCTGCAATTCTTGCCAGGCTAGAAGAACAGAGCCAAATTAATAAACGTATGTTTGAAAAACTCGACAAGCTCGAAAATCAATTTCGAAGTACACGTGCAATAATATAATTATGACGGACTTAATTAAATTAGTGACATGGAATGCGAATGGCCTTCTGCATAAGATGAACGAGATCGAGATATTTTCTCATAAATAAATGCCTTGCAACTCATAAATGCCTTGCAACTTGATGCGAGCCTACTTCCTTGGCGTAATTGCTATTTTGCGTCTAATGTGAATGACAAAGTAGATCACATACAAACATTGTTATTGGACCTCTATAACAGACATGCTCCTTTTAAGACTGTAGCAATACGCAATAGAAATTGTCCCTGGTTCACCTCTGAGGTACGCGATGCAATGAAAATCCGTAATAAAGCATACCAAAGATGGAAGTCTACAGCAACGAGTCTCAATTGGGAGCTTTTCTGTCGTGCTCGTAATCATTCAACCTTTATTACGCATAGGGCGAAGAAAAGATATTTCTTATCCAAATTGAGCACTGACCAAACCTCAAAAAGGCTATGGAGCAATTTGCGCTCTTACTGCATTGGGAACAAAAATGTTGTTGATAATATTCCTGATGTCAATGACCTTAATAATGCCTTTCTCTATAACGCTATTGACAGTCCACATTTTAGTCCTAATCATGAGCTGTCTTTCGACTTTGACTTTGATTTTGGAGTAGTTTCTGAAATTGATGTCGTTAATTCCATACGCTCTGTAAAATCGAATGCTGTTGGTGAGGATGGTGTACCAATTCGTTTTGTCAAAACGATTTTGCCGCATCTTTTAAGCTGTATTACGCATGTCATCAATTTTTGTATCACGTTATCAACTTTTCCTGCTTCTTGGAAGCTAGCCAAAGTCATTGCTGTCCCAAAAAAAACCCTGCCCTTAACGGCAACCGATTTTCGACCAATCAGTATTTTACCTTGTTTGTCAAAAGTCTTGGAGAAAATTCTTGCAAAGCAACTCTCAAATTACATTAATCAACATTGTTTGTTATCCTCGATACAGTCTGGCTTTCGAGAACATCACAGCTGTTTTTCAGCTATGATCAAAATTCTCGAAGACATAAGAGTTGAATTTGATAAGGATTACTTAACTGTACTTTGCTTGCTTGACTTCTCCAGGGCCTTTGATAGAGTGGATCATAATGTACTTTGCCAGAAACTCAGGTTGTATTTTGGTTTCAGCGAAAGATCGGTGCGTCTAATAAGCAATTATTTGAGAAATCGCTATCAAAGAGTCGTTCATGATGGAAAATCTTCCCAACCTGGTGCCCTTGCTGCAGGAGTACCGCAAGGATCGATTTTAGGACCAATATTATTTTGCCTCTTCATTAATGACCTTCCCAAAGTATGCTCCACCGCTTCTATTCATCTTTATGCTGATGATGCACAGATTTATTTATCTCGTCCAATTGGACTCATTGAGGATCTTGTTACCAGAGTTAACGAAGATTTGAGAAATATATACAACTGGTCCATTTGTAATGGGCCCAGTTTAAATCCAGCGAAATCCCAATTGATCTTAATTTCGAAGAAGTTTTTTAACACCGATGAACTACCCCCTGTTTTTTTAAATGACATGCAGCTTAAATTTGTGAATGTTGTGTCCAATCTTGGTTTTAAACTTAATCGCTCATTATCAGCAACCGATCACATAAATTATGTTATTGGACGAATCTACGCTGGGCTGCGTAAACTTTGGCTATCTTCCACCTTTACTCCAGCAGCTACTAAGCTAAGGCTTGTTAAGACTCTGTTTATGCCTATAATTGATTGCGCTACTGCTGTTTACTGCAAGCTTGACTCACGCTCTCAGCATAAATTACTAGTTGCGTTCAATGACATGATTAGGTATGTGTATGGGGTGAATCGATATGAACATATTTCACAATATCACAAACTGGTACTTGGTTGTACATTTCAGCAATTTCTCGACCTAAGGTGCTGCCTTTTTATGCATAAAATCATAATAAACAAATCTCCTGTGTATCTGTTCGAAAAATTGCAATTTCCCCAATCCTCCAGAACTCTAAATCTTATCATTCCCAGTTTTACTTATTTGAACTTTTCGCGCCTCTTCTTCATACATGTCACCAGAATCTGGAACTCCCTACCCACAGCGGTACAAAAAACTATTAGTGCCACTAATTTTAAAAATGCAGTTTTAAGACACTTTGCTTTACCATAGCAATCTTTGCTTGTATTCCCCTTACTTTTTTCTTTAATTTCAACTTTCTACTTTTCTTCTTCTTCTTCTCTTCTTTTATCTTTTCCCCCTTTTACTCTTGCATTGTTAATATATGCCTTTTAACTCAAATTTTTTATTATTATTTATTTCTTTATTATCTATATTTGTAGTTATTATAATCATTTTGTTTTATATACTATTAATTTTTACTTTAAATATCCTTTAACTTTATATACTATAAAAGACTTAAGTCTTATTTGTACTACGTATTTTCACTTAAATAAAAATTGAAATTGAATTGAATTGAAATATGATATTGATATTTGTTTGATTTCGGAAACCCATCTGACGAAAGAATCCAGCACAAACATTCGATGATACATTACCTATCACGCATATCACCCTTCGGAAAGGGCAAGAGGCGGGGTATCCTTGTTGATCAAAAATACCATTGAACACTCAATCAGTGCAACAATTGAGCTTGACAAACTGCAATTATGCACGGTGAGCGTAAAAATTAAACACATAAACGCTAACTTTAACGCAAAACATACCTTCTGGGGCTCGAGATGCATTTCAGTAAAAGGAAGAGTTCTTTACGAAGCCGGTATGGAATTGGGGGTAGACTTTCATTCCTCAGGTGGCAATGGTGCGATGGTAGTGTATTCACTAAGTGATTGGCAGGTCGTGCGTTCGAATCCCGACCAGGGCCATGATTTTTATAAATTGAATACACACAACAAAAACTGATCTCCCTAAAGCAATTTAGGCGCCACCTGTTGAGAAAAAAAAATCCCATCGCACCAAACTAGTTTCCTATCCTTCTATTCTTTCAGTAAGTAGCACCCAAAAATAGGCAATGAATTGCTGGGAGTTACTTGCGCAACAAACTAAATGCCTGCGCTGTGGTTTTACCATTATAAGGGTTCTGTGTCAGTACAGAAAAAAGAAATCCCTTTAGCGCACGCAAATTATAAAAAAAAAGGTAAACCGACGTACTGGCCCTCGGATACAGCAAAAACACCGGACCTCATCGATTTCTTCATCTGGAAAGGCTTGTCGGGAAACTCTATTGTAGTTGAGGAATGCTTCGATCTTTCTTCTGATCATTCACCGGTCATTTTGACAAATAACGGCTGTCTACGAAAAAAAAGGTCCGCCCAGGCTAACTAACATGAAAACAAACTGGGAATCCTTTAAAAAATACTGTGAAAGTAAAATCGATCTCAAAGTGTCTCTTCGAACACCCCACGAACTTGAAGACGAAGTCGATCAATTTATTAACGTCATACAATGCTCAGCCTGGAAAAATCCTCCCCATAAACGGAAAATAACCACAAATTTCAAAATATCCGTTGGAAATCACTCAATTGTTAAAGAAGAAAAGGAGAGCGCCCAAAAGATGGCAACAATCTCGAGCTCCACATGATAAAACCACTCTTAACTACCTTTGTAGTAAACTTAAAAGAGAAATTCGAGACTTTAAAAATCGTGAAATTTCTACATATCTTGGAAGCCTAACTGCGGATAAAAGTGCAAATTACTCGCTCTGGAAAGCCATGAAAGGCATTAAAAAACCAAAAACGCAAGCGCCACCCATCAGGAAAATCAATGGAGAATGGGCGAAGAGTAACAAGGAAAAAGCCGAAATATTTGCCGAACATCTGGAAGAAACATTTAAACCATTTGATGGTCAAGCGTTGCTCGAATTTCCTGTCCTAACCGTGGCACGTGATAATTATAGAATAAAAAGTGTATCGCTACCCGAACTGCGCTTCGAAATAGAGAAACTAAAATTAAGCAAAGCTCCTGGATATGACTTAGTCACAGGACAGGTTCTTAAGGAGTTACATAGGAAAGCTTTAATCAAGTTTGCCTATCTTACCAATGCATCGTTCAGGTTATTGTACGTTCCACAACAATGGAAGGTATCTGAAGTTATAATAGTTCCAAAGCCCGGTAAATCACTAAATGACAAAAAATCATATAGGCCAATATCGCTCTTACCGATAATGTCGAAGGTATTCGAAAAACTTTTGTTAAAGCGCCTACATTGGCGTATTGCTCTCAACGACGCCAAATCAACGCACGTGAATTTTACTTATAAAAATGTAGACAACTTACCCATTTTCATTGATTCGGTACGAATTCCGTACGAAAACGAGGCAAAATATTTGGGAATGACACTCGATGCGAAATTAAAATGGAAACCGCACGTCAAGAAGAAACGCGAAGAGCTCGCCATTTGATGTAAACAAATGCACTGGCTGCTTGGTAGATTTTCCCAACTCAGCATACAGAATAAGCTGCTTTTATACAAGCAAGTACTAAAACCGGTTTGGACATACGGTATACAACTTTGGGGTTGTACCAAATCCAGTAATATCAAAATTTTACAAACTTTTCAAAACAAAGTGCTAAGAAAAATAGTAAATGCACCATGGTTTATCAGAAACACTGATATCCACAGAGACCTAAGTATGGCTACCGTCGAAGATGAAATAAAACATTTTTCCTGCAAACAACAGACACGCCTTTACGGTCATTGCAATATCACCATGCTACAAATTCGAGACGATACTAACCTAGTGCGCCGATTACAAAGGATAAAACCATTTGAATTAGCGCAATAAGATGTAACCGCGTGCTTATCGCGGTATTAGCAGGTGCCTCCACTGGGAAGCTGCCTGCCAAACGCGTATTTTACAGTTTAAATAAAACTAATAGATAGGAATAACCTAGTTGTAGTATGCAGGTTTCGAAGGGAGGTGGTTTTTGTTTTCTTATCTTAAGTGAGAAAGAGTCGCATGTACGATTTTCCACCTACCCCTATTATTCGTCCGAGACTAGTTCTGGTTCCAAGTCTCGTGCTTTTAACCAGGATAGGTAACGTTAATATTACTATGGCTTGGGAGTAATATTAGAAACTCTATACAAAAAAAAAAAAAAATTGTCAATGCGTTATTTCAACCTTATCTTGATATACCTTATAAAATTGTCTGCCGTTAAGATAAATGTTATATTTCAAACTTTTGCAATGTGTTGGCTTTATAAAATAAATTGCATTCGTGAATCAGCATTCTAGAACTCGTGAAAAATCCAAACAGTATGGCAGTGTTTTCAATTCGCAAGAATTTCTTTTTTTTCCAAAAGAAATTGGATTATTGAACGAAATTTATGTCGACTTTAGCTTCGATCTGCCATTTTTCCTCAATCGTGTACGCTCACCTTTTCTTTTTTGAAAAATAAAACGATCGTTTCCGAGAAATTATCTCAATGAAAAAAGACGAATCCGCCGTGAATGCGGTACAGTCATTCCCATATTATCCTGCAAATAGGCAATGTGCTTCGACTTTCAAAACTGGTGCAGAGCTATTGAGTTGTGGACTTTATGACCGCGGCCAAGAGCCGTATCTGGATCTTCTCATTCGCCTGCCTCACCGTATGGAAACGCATACTAAAAATAGCTCATTTGGACTGATTTATTGCTTGCAAGTAAAAATTACCATATGAACTCGAAACATTTGTTGTTGTTGTTCGAAAGAGAGAAATTTTGTCTGCGCACATACGATTGGCTGACGGCACAGTGTGGCAAATGACGACTTGGTTAGGGAATTTAAAAAAAAAAATAACAAAAATTGTATTCCTCAGTGGGCGGATCAGTAAGACAATTTTTCGTACAAAATAATAAAATTGAAATAAAATGAAATAAAAACTCGAGGGGAGATCAAAAATAGAAATAAAAAGACATTCAAGATCGCACCTACGGCGGAAATTGTCGACGAGGGGATCCACCCCCATAGGTGATCTGGTCAGTGAACAGTGAGCATACACTGAGCTAATGTAATGATCGAGCTTTCCTCGAAGCGATTTACGATGGAATTTATAACTTTTTTATTAATGAATTCGCTGCAGGAAGCAGATACTCGTATATCTACATTTTATGAATCATTAGGTACATAAAATCTTTTGTTGTAGACGATCCTTGCATCCATATTAGTGGATATATCCATAAGAAGCTGGCAGGTATAATCAAAGGATTTCATGTATGTTATAGTATGGAGCTAATATTGAGCACTTAAATGCGTATATACGAGTATTTTCCTCAATTGGACGTTTAAGGCATAATGACGAACAAATTAATACATTTTGAAAATTCGCTAACCATATTAAAGAACGAGTCGCATTCACCGTTTTTAGGGTTCCGTAGCCAAATGGCAAAAAACGGAACCCTTATAGATTCGTCATGTCTGTCTGTCTGTCTGTCCGGGAATGTCACAGCCACTTTTCTCCGAAACTATAAGAGCTATACTGTTGAAACTTGGTAAGTAGATGTATTCTGTGAACCGCATTAAGATGTTCACATAAAAATAGAAAAAAAAACAATAAATTTTGGGGGTTCCCCATACTTAGAACTGAAACTCAAATATTTTTTTTTCATCAAACCCATAGGTGTGGGGTATCTATGGATAGGTCTTCAAAAATGATATTGAGGTTTCTAATATCATTTTTTTCTAAACTGAATAGTTTGCGCGAGAGACACTTCCAAAGTGGTAAAATGTTGCCCCCCCCCCCCCCCCCCCTCTAACTTCTAAAATAAGGGAATGATAAAACTAAAAAAAATATATGACGTACATTACCATGCAAACTTCCACCAAAAATTGGTTTGAACGAGATCTAGTAAGTAGTTTTTTTTTAATACGTCATAAATCGTAAACCGCAATTTACCTTTCATTCAATCAACTCAAATATAAAAAAACCTTTAATTTCATAAACATAAGCCTTATGCGTAAACCGTGAACTATTATTTTCTAATAATAAATCTGTCATAGGTGCCTAAGTAAATAATAATTATAATTCGGAACCCTTCATGGGCGATTCCGACTCGCACTTGGCCTTGGCTTTTTTTTTTGTTCGATTCGCTAACTATTATAGGCCTATTTAAAAGATTTATTATTTCGGTTTTCGAATGAGCATATTGCAAAGGCAAATCTGTGGAAACCGCCATTCGTACGTTAAAAAATTCCATTGAATATTCCCAACATTAGAAATTAACAATGGTAGCTTTCCTGGAAATAGAAGGCGCTTTAAATAACGTCAATATATTTGCGATCGCAAATGCACTGCCAACTTTGAAGGTAAATGAATCGCTTGGTGAGTTAACAAAATAATTACCCTACTGCTCACAACCGAATCAATAACTAAAAACTTGGTGTGAAATCTGCCGTTTGATGTGTCTTCCCCCTTTCTTTAGTGGGGAAAGAAATGTTGATGTGCCTGGCAGGGGAATGCCGCGCAGAATGATTGCCCATGCGGATGAGGTTGCCATTAGCTTCCCAGGAAAGCTCCCGAACATCCTGAAAGAACGTTTTGAAAACGCTCTCATCATGTGTTTCCATTCGTTTTGTAAAAATGATTTTGATCCATATTTTGAAATGTCGTACGCATGTATTGAATTTCTGTATCACGTCATCCTCGTTTCCTCTAAGTTGAAAGTTTGACAAAGTCATTCCCATTGTGAAGAAATCAAATCCATCTTCGGTAACAGATTTTCGACCAGTCACCATTTTGCCATGCCTTTCAAAGGTTCTGGAAAAAATTCTTGCTAAGCAGATTTCTAGTCAGCTTGATCAGTACAGTTTGCTATCTCCGGTTCAGTTCGGGTTTAGAGCAAAACACAGTGGTTCTACGGATATGGTTAAGATTCTTGATGATATTCGGGTTTGTTATGACATGGATTATGTTACATTGATAGTGGTAATCATGTCATCCTTTCAAATCTTCTCACAGTAAAGAGATACTTGCTGGAGTACCACGAGGGTCAATCCTAGGCCCTATTTTGTTTTGCATTTTTATTAATGACTTGCCCGGTGTATGTTTAAACACTAAAGTTCATTTTTACGCAGATGATGCTCAAATTTACTTTTCCAGACCAATAGGACTAGTAGACGACCTTGTTTTTAGAACGATAGGAGATCTTTCAAAAATCGATGAATGGTCCAGGTGTAATGATTTTCAGCGTAATCCATCAAAATTGCAGGTAATCTTAATATCCAAAAAACCTCATGACACTAAAGAACTTCCTCCAATTATTCTTAGCAGTGTACATTTGAAATTCATAGAAGTTGTAACTAATCTGGGTTTTACCATCAATCGTTTGCTATCCCCAGTTGACCATATTAACTGTAGGGTGAATTTACGATGGGTTACGTAAACTGTGGGTATTTGTGAGCTTTACTCCTGTTGAGACGAAGCTCAGACTTAAAAAATCCCTTCTTGTGCCTTACATTGAGTATGCATCCGCTGTTTATTTGAAAGCTTGATACTTTATCGCTGCATGAACTTATCGTTGCTTTCAACGATATGGTTAGGTATAGGTATGTTTATGGCCTTCGACGATACGATCATATATCAAACTATAACAAAAGAGTGCTCGGTTGTACACCTCAGCAGTTTCTAGATGTAAGATGTTGTGTCTTTCTGCACAAAGTAATTCACAATCAATCGCCACCTTAATCTATTTGAAAAGCTTCAATTTGCCCGCTCTTCCAGGACTTTTAATATAATTACACTCCCATCCAATTATTTGTTCAAGTCTCGTCATTTCTTCGTTCATGCCACTAGACTTTGGAACTCTTTGCCCAATGCAACAAAACAAATAACTGGAGCCACTCAATTCAAAAAGTCTGCGTTGGAGTACTTTTTTTTAAAAAAAGCAATAACTTAAATTTCTTTAAATTTCTTCTACTCCTTTTCCCCTTTTTTCCTTCCTGCAATAGTGTTTTCATTATTATTTTTTGTATTATTTCTTAGTTATTAATTTTTACAGTGTAGGTCTACGTCTAACAATCAAATGTTATCCTCTATTGCTAAAATACGAGTACTATAAAAGACTAAGCCTTACTTGTACATGATGCTCAATAAATTAAATGAAATGAAATGAAGCTACCGAGATGGACATATTTTTTTCTCGCGAAAGTGAATTTTGTGTACCCTTATATGTAAATAGTTACACAGCGCGGGCAGAAGGGAAATTTTGATTGGAAAGACAGAGGAGGTGCTGATGCACGTTGGTTTTAAATGTTTGTAAATTGTAATGCGAAGGAAAGATAGATCATGGTAGAGCATTCCAAATTCGTGTGGTACGGCTAAGGAACGATTATTTGTATTTCACTGTACGCCCGAATACATGCCTATGGGCGAACTGATGTGCATCCCTAGCATGGCGGGTATCGCGGTTGAAATGTTCTAGCGGAGGAATACAACTGGCTATTTCGTTTGAGCACTTATGGTGGAAATACCGATGGAACAACGGAAGACAGAAGACATTTCGACGATGACTAAGAGAGTCAAGTGATTTCGTGATGTCTCGATCACCAATGAGTTCTATAGCGTGTGAATTCGGTCGAGTAGCTCCAAATATATAATCGGTGCACCGGACCAGATATATGTGGTCTTGGTGTTAACCCCCACAAAACTGAAATTTTCCTCTTCACCAGGAAATACAAAATTCCACATATCGACCCTCTCTCCATCCAAGTGCACAAGCTTGGTTTTTTCTGACGTGGCTAAATATTTTGGTCTCATTTTGGATAAAAAGCTAAGATGGGAACTTAACAAAAAGTTCGGAAAGTTTCTATTGCAAACTTCTCTTGCAATAAAGCCATCGGTAATAAATGGGGCGTATACCTCTCGGTAATAAGACCGATACTTGTCTGATAGACTGACTTAGGCAAAGCGACAAATTGTAATAAGCTAAGCAAAGTCCGACGATCAGCTTGTCTATGTATTAGCGAGGCACTTCGCACTATACGATCCACTGTAAAGGACATTTTGTTTCACCTGACACTGCTTGACATCTTCAGGATGCAAACTGCTGCTAGTGCAGCTGCATTGTGGGAGGAAGGCGCTCTCTTTGGGGATGAATCGATCCACTTTGACACCGATGGATCCAAAACCAAGGAAGGGGGTAGAATGAGGTGTGCTTTTAGCCAGGCCCAATTTTACCCTCTCATATCGTCTTCCAAATCTATAAATTACATTGTAGCTCTAGATTGTCGATGATCTCTTGCGAATTTGGCGGAGCAGATAAATAGTCTCCTGCGTTGGTTTCCGGGGTATACAATCATTTTAGAGAATTGTAGGGCCGATGAACTCGCCGACTATGGTACAACACTGCCCTTCCTTATAGAGCACTCAAAACTAGTTTTGACCTAAACCTAACTAAAACTTAATTTTTCCTAATTTTTAATGGATTAAGAGTAGCACCAAAAATGTAGCACACAAAATAACAATTGGTGTGAGTGTACACAATAGTCATAAAAAATTTAAAAAATGGGCGAAAAAAAATCCTTTCGAATTTTTTGCGTATTTTGGTAGTTTTTGTCGCCTCGCACTTTATTCCAGCCTCATAACTTTTTTTTAGTGAATATTATTCGGAAGTGTGTTATTAAGTGCGAAAAATGACCAACAAATTAAATAAATAAAAAAAAGGAAACAAACCAAAGCAACGAAAGCCTTATAGCACAGACAATAAATATACAGATGTCTTATCCATATGGGAAAAAGTGGGATATGAAAACGAAATTTACTTCAAGAAAAAGCTTTTTAAAAAGCTTCTTAATTTTACTAGAGATATAAATGAAACCCCTAATTTTTATACCCTATTCTACATGTTACAAACTATGCGTCAAAATTAATATTATTATTATTGTTATTATTATTTCTTCTTTATTTTTTCACTAATAACAAAAAGTGTACAAGTTATACTTTACGTAAGAATACGGACATGGCTATGCTACCGTCTGCCCGAAGTGACATTATAAAACAAAAGTAATAAAGTAAAAAGAAAAAGGAGATGAAAGTAAGAAAGTAAAAAGTGAATATTAATGTTACAATATTTTTTTTAAAAAGAAAAAAAAAAGAAAAAATTGATGAGTAAAGCGAGTTTTAACAATTTTAATGATTTGCAACATAAAGGGGTTACAATTTTGGAGTGATTTGGAAAACAAAAAGATAACAATTTTATATGATTTGGAACATAAAAGCAATAATAGGCATAAAACATGGTTTTTTAAAAGCTATTACGATATATTAGAGCATGTTTGCAGTAACTATACAGGGTAGTGCAACCTCGAGCACCATTTAATATTTCGTAAAGAGAATTAGCGGACAAAAAACTTTCTTGAAAATACAGTCGTCGAATCTCTTGTAGGATCGGGCAAACTGCAATAAAATGGTAAATATCGTCTAACTCTCTTCTGTTGCACAGATAACAAATTTGTTGAAGATCGACTCTATGAGGGATGAAATTTAGGTTAAGGATTTCGATTCTCGCTTTGAATACCATGCTTATTTTATATGCTGAATTCTTTACATTAAAGTAGCTGTCTTCAGTAAGTATTCGATGATTAAGATTTCGGTAGATAGTTCTGGAAGTTGACGATGATGCCCTGGTTAAGTGTTCGTTGAAGATCTGGTCCCAGCAAATATCTTCCTAAGAGAGTTGGGAATAGATATTCCCCTGTAGTTCTCAGGTTGATTAGGATCTCCTTTTTTAAAAATCACAAATATGAGAGCTTTTGGGAAGCTTAAAGGAACACCGGCATTCTCGTAAAGGAGGTTAAAGTAGTCCAGCATATAGCTTTTTAGAAGGTCATTACTATATTTGAAAAATTCAACTGGTATTCCATCACTTCCGGGGGCCTTGTTGTTTTTCATTTGCGAGAGAGTATTTTCCAATTCATTTCGAGAAATAGGTGCATCTAGCTCGAGAACGCACGTGTTTGGTAATGCAAAGCTGAAATAATGAAGATTCTCCTCGGCCGACAATAGAGTTTTAAAATGTGCAGCTAGAGTCTGAGCGCCGAGAGCAATCTTCATACTGCGTTGCCATCCACTTACTTGACGGACGTTGTACCAGAATTCTTTGGAATTTTTACTGAGTAGGACCTGTTGTGCAAGCTTTTTGTGGTAAATGTTTTTTTTTGTATTAAAAAGTTGTTTGAGCTCCTTATTGGCCCGTAAGTACATATTTTTAAAGTTGGGTGAATTTGTCGCTCTAAAGAGCTTCAAAAATGTCAACGAAAGTTTACGTAATTTATAGCAATCCTTGTCAAACCATTTGGATTTTGGCGTGAAAGTGGTATAAGAGTTATTCGACAACGGTGCCGATGCATAAATTAAGCTCGTTATATTTTCTTCTATTTCGTCAATCGAAACTGATGGCAAGTGAGGCAAAATATTAGAGTTAACATCTAAGAGGAATTTGTAGCGATCAGCTTTGCTGTCGAGCCATTTAAGTTTTCTAAAATTGTCTGAAGTTCTTTGCTGCACTTGCTCGCCAAAGTCCGCTGTCACCAGAATTGGCATGTGAGCTGAGAAGTTGGCCGTAAGCACCTTAAAATCCTTTACAACATTGCACCATTCACCAGATATTGCGCAATAGTCTATAACCGACTCGCCTTGACCGCTTATAAATGTAAGCTCTCCATATTCGTCTCCTTTGGCTACACCATTCAACAGAAACAGCCCAAAATCCTCGAAAAACCCCGATATTAACCTACCGTTGCGCGTTTCATCTTTAGAGTTTCTATATGTCTCGAAATTTAGTTGATCGTGCACAAAATTAACAGAAGGATTTTGATATTCACCAATTCGAGCATTGAGATCACCAATTACCATTGTATTTTCCAAGGGAGAGTTGTACATAAAGTTGCATAAATTATCGAAATCGAAATGCCAATTATTGCAATTAAGATAAACCGGGATAATATGAAAATTCACATTGCTGCTTAAGATATGAATGATAATTCTACCTTCGATATTTCTCAGTTCTACAAAGTGAGAAATTTTAGATTTTATGCCACAAAGAATACCCCCACTCGCTCTCCCATGTACATTTGTTCGTGTTGCTGGAGAAAATGTTAAAATGTAATCTTTAAAATATTTCATGTACTCATTTTCAAATTTTTCCTCCACAAAAGTTTCCATTAAGATTATTATTTAAAACTTAAGAATATATTTAAAGAAATCAGGTTGCAATAATTTATTTTTTAGTCCTGAGATATTATAAGCTAGAATTGATAGATTTATATAATAATTATTAATATAAGTTTTATGGCAGACGACAGATTTTTCCTATTGTTTCCTACTAATAGGGTGTGTTGATTGTCTGCCAGATGGCGCTGCTGTCGGTTGAGAGTTTGATCTAGTACTCTGTCGTTCATTTGGCATGTTGACTTTTTTGACAGCATCAAAGTTAATGTTACCTAGCATTTGTTGTAATTCACGTTCTCCATCCAAGTTATTGTAGGTTAGGTTATTGTTTACATCCAAATAAAAGGTTTTATTATCAATTAAAATTGTATTGTTTTTTATTCGTATTGCGGAGTTTGGTTTATTGTCCCTAATTATTTTTCTGTAATGTAGGAGTATTCGGTGTTTTAATTGCATTTTCTTAGAAAGATCGCGTTGCAAATACACTCCTGTGCCTTTGAGTTTGTGGGCATTTTTAAGCATTTTCGAGGCAATTTCACTTGAGCCGGTATTTACTTTTATTTTGGTTGCAGTGTTATTTTCACTAATTTTTACCGAGTCTGAGAATTGTTGTGCAAATTCATTACCAAGTAAAATCCGAGTGACAGTGCGGATCTTTTCTTCTGGATCAGTTAGTGGATCTTCCTTGGGAATTAAAACGATAATGTTTTTATTTCTCAACTCTCGACTTTGTGATTCAAGTTCGTCCTCTAATGTGCTGCATCTTTCTTCGAATTGCTTAACTTTTGTTGACAATTCATCATTTTGCTTCCGCAATGAGATAATTTCATTGTTAAGCTCACTCAGGTCTTGTTTGGTGGCCAGGTTTGCAATTGCCAATGCAAGTTGAGTTTCAACCGAAGAGTCAACAATTGCTTTGATTTTATGCAAATCCGAAGCAGACATGGTCATGGTGGAGCGTTTAAAAGATTTACAACCACCTGGAGTATTTTTCAAATTACAATTATCTTCCCTTATATACCCTTAATTTTGACGCATAGTTTGTAACATACCTTAATATTGCGCGTAGACCCCTAAAAGTTACTATATTTATGATCAGCATCGATAGTAATGTCGATCTAGCCATGTCCGTCCGTCCGTCCGTCCGTCGGCAAAAATTAAGCCTTTAAACTGGGCCTATAGAGCTGAAATTTTAACCATATACTCTCTAGGGTCCCGAAATAATCAAGTTTACGAATTTTTGAAATCCGCCACAAACTCAAAAACAAAATTTTGGAAAAAATCGAATTTTGAGCTAGAAAGCTGAAATTTTTTATATATGATCTATGATTCCTAAAACTGCTCGGGATAAAATTTTTTCAAAATCCTCCCACTGACATGCCCACAAATAAACCATTAAATAAAACAATTTTATTGAAAACCCAAAATTTGAGCTAGGGAGCTGAAATTTATAATATACTAGCTGCAGCCGCCCGGCTTTGCCCGTGCCCGAGAATTCTATTGGCCAATATGTTCGAGTAGACTTCCTTATTATTGTCTATAGCGGGTATCCGGCGTATGTTGCTGCGTCTAAAAAAAAGAAGACCGATTTTGACCAAAATTCACAGAAACACTCTCAGGCCAATACCGAGGATTGCTTTGCTTGATTTGAGCTCAACCGGTGAAAGGGACTGCACGTTTTTCTCCGCATGGCTTAGGCCGCTCACGCAACTTCGTTGTTCCGCTTAGGGTAGGTGCTTGTTGTCTGGCAGGCGCCTATGTCAGCTTACTTGTGCGAATCAAACAACAAAGCGAAAGTAAAAAACTTCGATGGAATCACTTTTCATTCACTTTCACACCGATTGTTATCAATGTGGGAAAAGCAACTTTCCGATGTCCGATTCACAAAAAAATAATGCAAAAAAATTCAATAAGAGTTATTTGAATAAAACATTGAACACACGATATCTCAATCAATGAAAGTGCGCACAAACACCACAATAGGCTTGAAACGTTCGTGTATCCCTCTTTCATATGCGCGTTCGGATAACAAAATAGGTGACGTCTGTACGATGGTTTCTTACATGTGCGGTGTCTCTATCTGCAAAGCTTTCAACATTGACCAATGTTTTGAATAATTAGCCTTCACAAGCGGACAAATTTGGCACTCTTTTTTTTAAAACCTTGACACTCATTGTTTTTTTTCTACTGAAATTATATAGCAAAATATACAGCAATGCCCAACGCAAACTTTTTAAAATTACTTTTAGTTTGGCGGTAGAGTTGCAAACTGAAATTTTCCAAAATAACATAAATCAAACAGGTAGTGTTGCCAAACTCTAACGGAAGTTTAACTGCTCTCTTCATGTTTTGTGTTTGATCTTACGAGGGAGGTTTAAACGATCGATTAAGTTTTACCACAGATTAAGTTATCAATCTGATCCTACGGGCTTCAGTGTCCTCATAACTATTAATCGAATATTTCTTTATTGAGACTTCCAAATATTCGCATTGAGGGCAATCGTTCTACTACCACTCTACAAATAAAACTGCAACCACTTATTAATATTTCCGCTCAAATCAAGCGCCATAACAAACAATCAAGCAGAACTTATATATATATATGCACGAGGGTCTAGGTCATAGCAAATTGTTCTGCTTAGTAAACAATATTACTAGCGCAATCATATCCCATATAAACACTGGATCCAGGTCATTATCCCGACAATACCGCTCGGGTACTTATTGTTTTTTAAACAATTTTCCAATATTATTAACAAAAACTATCGATAGTATCAACACATCGCTGCGGCAACAACCTGTATTGATCGTCGTGTTTACAAATAAACAAAAGTAGATAAGGTAAACTATTATCGTGTATGTAGACTTCACTCTCACTCTCATTCTTGCAGGAATATCTGTTAACAATTTCTCGCTAGCTACTACAACACGAACAAGTATCTATTTCCATTAGGAACATTTAATTTTGCTCCGCCACTCTCCATTGTAAACAATTTATCGATGCGGTAATGCGACTATCAAACGGTTTATCAAAACTGACGTCAAAGGTCGATCACGTGCATCGCCAACAAGCGCTAATCATTATTTCCAACATCATCAGACGAATCCCCGATCGTAATGATGTTAAACTTATTGACCATAGTTTACTACAAACGCATTATAGTAAACCATCGAAAAATGTTGTTTGTATACTCCGCAGATATCAACAAAAGATCGAGGAGCTCTCCTCCCACTATTCCGTCCTCCTTCATCAGCAACATGAGAGTCTAAACTTTGTATACCACGATAACGTATTGCAATGTTAATGATCCGCTGCTTCTGGATCATTGTTTATTAATCGCATTAAAAGTGCGCAGAAGGAGCCCTCGCCTCCCCGTCTAATTGGACGATCTGTCATCTGAAGTCGGTACTTGGTTGAGTGGCCTAATCAATTTCACCAAAACCCAACAGCACATATCGTGTGGTGAATTGTAAATATTTACAAACAAAATCATTCTTTTTTTTATTTTATTGAAGAAAATGTAAATTTTGTTAAATTATGTTGTTAGTGCCACGCAGGAACATCTGTGCGGCCAGATATCGGCTGAATTGGAATGCTGTGATACTCTGCAATTTGTAAATATTTAAAAGTACGCGGATTGATGTAAATATTTTGGTAACAAAAGCCACTGACGCTCATGATGGGTTATGAATTGGTTATTGAGAGAGATTTGAACGAAAAAGCACTGAATGAAGTGGCGAAGAATGTGCCCCTGTTAGAGCTATTGTTTTGAAATTTATTCTTGGAATAGGTCAGTAGTGGGAAGTTGGTCGCGAATTTTGTTTACAGCACATTGAAGTGGTCATCAATTGAGTTTTTAGTTCACCTAATTACTAATGTTGAGTAAAGGCTGTCAGAATTTGCAATCTGCCGTGCGTCTCTAAGGTACCAAGAGAAATGAAAAACACTTTCGTTGCTCTAATGGTTCTGCTGATTTTTTAAAACAAAACTCAAAAAAACAGTTCGTACAGTCGAAACACTTGTGGCTTGTCCTATTTCTATACCTCAACATGGGGATACCTGCAATTTAGGCTGAACAGCAGAACCTATTTGCTCTAGAAACTCTACATAAGATCTAGTTTAATTCAATTTCAATTCAATTTCAATTTTTTTTTTCAATTCTTATTCATTTCTTACAATATTTACAAAAGTAATCTGCGAAGCCCTTAAGAGGCTTTTCTGCAGAAGGTTGTTTTCTAAGTATATGTATTTTGAATTTTACTCTTGGAAACGCATTTTGAAAATAATAATAGTTAAATATTTTTTTTTGTTGCTATAGGTGATATTGTATATTCAATAGATGCTTATTTATAAGTTTTTTTCTTAGTCCCTCTGATGAGATGTCGAGTAACTCCCTGGGTAGTCTGTTGAAGATGGTGGGAATTGTAAGAGATAGTTGTTGTTTGCCGTATGAATAATTGTTGTTTCTTGGCGTTTGCAGGAAACCTTGTGCTCCTCGTCTGGTGTTAACATCATGTTCGAGTGGCCGCTTATACTGTTGATCGTTGTAGTATTCATCAATAATGGTGAATTCAAACAGTTGTCTAAGACTTGAAAGTTCTAGCTCTGCATGTAGCGTGTGGGCATTTCCTCGCCAATTCAATACACTTTTTGCTCGTATTAGAATTTTTAAGATCCGGTTCTGCAATCGTTGACCATCCATCAAGTAACTCGCCGTTGTATTGCCCAATGCTAGTATGCCATAACTTAGTACCGACTCCACAAGTGAAAAGTATCCTTGTTTCAGGACGCTGTAGTTGGTGTAGTTGCACACAGCTTTTCAAAGTCATTTGACTAGTAGCGCTAAGTGAAGATCCCATTTGAAGAAACAGTTCAATTCTACCCCAAGGTACTTGTAACTGCTTACATTTTCAATGATATCTGTACAACCATCATTCGAATCCAGATTTTCTTGATGCGCATTGCGGTGTAGACATTGTGTTTGGTGAACTTTTATTTGAATTTGGTTTTAAGTACGTGTGAAGGTCTGATATGCATTATTTTAGTTTTTTTGGCGTTGATAACTAGTCCAGAGTCGTAGCACCAACGCACAAATATGTCGAATTCCGACTGGATAGTTTTGGTTGCTGTTGACAGATCTTTGTGGCTTACGACTATTGCCGTATCATCTGCATAAGCAAATCCCACGCTTTTTCGCAGAACCGTTAACATACCATTCACAACCAACGCATTTATGGATAAAATAAAAAGTTCGGAGATCGCCTTATGGTATTGCTCCCCGTGTCGAAAATTATCACTGTTTACCCTTGCTTTTAAAATGTCAGTATTCAAGGCTGATATACAAAAATTGTCTAAGGGGTTTAAGGATTTACTCGATAACTTCAATACTGCTGTCTTCAATGTATCAACGTTCTCTGATCCTCATAGTTCGGCAGACGCCTCAACGTCTACTGACCTTGAGCTGCCGACTTATGAAGAAAATCAGTGTACCCAAAGTGCCATGGATACATTGACTGTATTTGACATAATAGGTTCCCCTACTGTTGAAGCGACCCCTGAGCCCATTCTTAATTTGGCATCGTCTTCATCAGCTCTACTCGCAGGAAAAAGGAAACGTGATGTGCCTTCCTCTGCGCTAAACCCAAAGGCAAAAAGGTTTAATCTTAGGAGTCAGCGAAAAAACTGTAAATTCCTAATTTTAGTCCCACATGCATCAATCATTCCATAGGTACGGAATCTGCATCTATTGAATCGATTCCCAGAACAAAATCCATTTTCATTTCTCGACTAAAACCAAACACTTCTTCAGACGATGTCTTGAACCATTTGGTCTCGAGAAATTTGATAAGATGACTCAATCAAATGCACCAAAAACAGTAAGGCTGATGGGTTTGTTGCGTCTTTCAAAATTGTCGAACCTCCAATATATTTCGAAATACTGTGCAATAGTACTACATGGCCTCAAAATACGTTAGTAAAAGAATTTACTCCCCGGTCGACAAAAAGTCGCAGGAAAGTTTGTCCGTCAGTGTTAAAAAACCCAATAGGCTGTCCCTCTACTATCAAAATGTAAGGTGACTCCGCACAAAAACCGCTGAAAAACCGCATGGCTTAATGCCGGAATCTTAGACACGGAACTCTTCAATAATGAGTTCTCCGTATTCAGAAACGATCGTCATCAAAATGACCTGAAAGCGCTTGGAGGAGGTGTCCTGATTGCTGTTCGTTCCAACCTTGAGTCACGAAAGATTGACTTTCCATTTCCACTAACCGTCGAAATTATCTGTGTGAAAATTACACTTAAGAACAAGCATTTATAAGTTGTTAATGTGTACATTCCATCGTATCGTCTGTGTTCCTTGTATTCGGAACTTTCTATGGCACTAGACCATATTTTTGACATATCTTGTTATGACAGTACTGTCTTACTTATAGGCGACTTCAATCTGCCACATATTGGATGGGTACCTTCTGAGGATGATTCTCATCTTATCCCATCCTTTGACTCTGCCCAACAAGAGCTCGCTTTACTGGACAACATCTTGTCTTTTGACTTACGGCAAACTATCTGTATAAAAAATTTCAGAAATCGAACTCTCGATCTTGTTTTTTCTTCTTACTCTGTTAGTACTGTGGTTCTGGAATCCCACTTCAGTATAACTAACATAGATAACAATCATCCACCCTTGGATGTATTTATTGAATTAGGCGCACATTTGTACGAAAATAGTAATTCGTATGACCGTTCGCAATTTTCAAAGGCTTTCTGATGAAATTAACAGCTTTAATTTTAATCTTACTGCGTTATCTCATATGGAAGATGCAGTAGGTTCTTTTTATTCTTTGATGGATAACTGCATGAAAAGAGTGATTCCTGTGAAATCCTCTAGAAATCTGAAAACGTCCCATCACTGGTACACTAAAGAGCTCAAATCGATACGAAACAGGTGTAATAGGGCTTGGAAGAACTATTTAAAAAGTCTTAGCCATTCAGATCTTGAACTCTATTTCACTTTGTTCAATGAACTCAAATCTTAATCCTGTAACTTATATCTTGACTATATAAGTAAAATGGAATGCTCTTTAAAATTGAACCGCAAACTTTTCTGGGGTTTTGTCAATTCTAAGAAAAAAAACCGATGGTTATCCATCGAAGCTTACTTACAATAGTTCTACATCTGCTGATTCGCTAGACGCAAGCAATATGTTTGCAGATTATTTCTGTAAGTCGTTTAGGGTGACCCCTATTCACATAGATGAGCAATATTTTAGTTATCTAACTAGCTGTTTCCAAATAAGATTTAGTAGCTTCTCATTTGACTTGGAAACAATTTTAAAATTTCTTTCTTCTCTGAAGAATGATTATTCATCAGGTCCTGATGGCATTGCACCGATCGTTCTTAAAAAATGTAGTCATGCAATTGCTCCATATCTTAAATATCTGTTTGAATTGTCCATTAGTACTGGTAAATTCCCTTATGTATGGAAAAGTGCTTTTATCACACCTGTATTTAATAAAGGCGAACGTGGTGATATCACTAATTATAGGCCTATTTCAAAGCTTTCGTGTATCCCTAAGCTTTTTGAATAAATTGTTTGCGAAAAGTTAATATTTCTTTGTCGCAATTTAATTTGTAATGAACAGCATGGATTTGTAAGAAACAGATCCACTGTCACTAAGCTGTTAAGTTTCTTGCATGATTGTTCTAATGCCTTAGAGAAAAAGGACGAAATGGATTGCATATACACTGACTTCTCTAAAGCTTTCGACCAGCTGTCCCATGAAATAAACGAGTTTAACCTCAGGGCTTTTGGTTTCCACCAAGTTTCATAAAATGGGTTAATTCATACCTTAGATCAAGGATTTATCAAGTCAAATTTAGAGGATCGCTATCTGTATCTTTTTCAGCTGAGTCTGGAGTTCCCCAAGGTAGTCACCTCGGGCCAATTCTATTTATACTAGCCATTAATGATGTTAAAGCATGCATAAATCACAGTAATATCCTGATCTACGCTGATGATATGAAAATATTTAAATCTATCACTAGTCAGCAAGATAGAATTTTTCTTCAATCTGATATTAATAGCTTCGCCAATTGGTGCGATAAAAACGGTTTATCCCTGAACCCTACTAAATGTCAACATATGACATTCTCTAGAAAGAATATACCTTCCACCTTTCAATATTCTTTGTCTCAACATATTCTTTGTAATGTTGATAATTTTAAGGATCTTGGGGTTTATTTCTATCCCAAACTGGTTTTTGCCAAGCATATCAATTTTATTGTTTATAAATGTAATTCTATGCTGGGCTTCGTAAAAAGGTGGGCGAAAGAATTTAATGACCCATACGTTACTATGTCATTGTACAATTGTTTTGTCCGTCCGATTCTAGAGTATGCTTCACAAGTTTGGACGCCGTTCTACAACATTCATTCAAATCGAATAGAGGCCATTCAACGTAAATTTATTCGATTTGCACTTAGAGGACTTCCATGGGATGATCCTTTTAACCTTCCTCCTTACAGTCAGCGTATTAAGCTTCTTCAAATGTTACCCCTTTCTCAACGAATGCTTATCATTTTTTTTACAGCAGCTTATATCCGGTCAAATAGATGCACCTAACTTGCTGTCGTCTATTGGCTTTAATTTTCGGTGTGGTGCCCATAATTTACGTAGTGTTGATTTATTGTTTAGCCCCCATTATAGAACGAATTATGGGAGGCATGAGCCTATTAGTCGCATGAGTAGAATCTATAATATAAATGATCATGTGATTGACTTGCATGTAAGTAAAATTAAGCTGAAAAATATTTTGCGCAATAATACCTTAATGTCTTAATTTATTTGCATGATTTGTGTTTGTGTTAGTATTTTAGGTACATAATTATTGTATTTTTAATTGTTTTGTCCTTACTAACACCTGCACTAAATGATGAGCCTGTGGAGTACTTTTAGTGCCGGCAAATTTCTGCTGGTGATAGTTGCTTGCTTTAAGCACTCCACGACGCAGAACTGATAGTTTTAAAAAAATATATATATTATAAATAGCAACGGTCCCAAGATGGGAGCCTTGAGGTACTCCATAAGTAATTGGTTCTTATTGGCTGTAGTTATTTAAAACTTTAACCTTAAGTCCACGATTTTTCAAATAGCTCTCTCAATTATTATTTCATGTGATAGGGTATCAAAAGCCTTTTTAAAATCTACGAAGATGACCAAAATACGAGTATTATGGTTTTTATTAAGCTCGATATTGATCATATTAGCAAACTCTGCCAAAAGTTTATTTGTATTTTTGTTTTTTGTGAATCCGAACTACTTTTCGTTAATGATCCTGTATCGCTGGATATAATCCTTTAGTTTTGTTGCCATGTCTTCTTCCAGAACTTTGTCGATTGCTGGTAGGATAGATATAGGCCTGTAGCTGAGGATGTCCGTCTTTGATCCTGCCTTACATATTGGCCGAATTAATGCCATCTTTAATTTATCTGGTACACAAGATTGGTTCAAACTCATGTTAACGAAGTGCGATATAACAGGTGCCAATATTTCAGTATTTTCTCGCAGGTCTTTTGCACGTATGTTATCTATTCCCTGCGATATATTTATTTTAACATTAGCCAGTAACTTCAATATTTCTTCATTAGATACGTTTCCAACAAATATTGATTGAACCAAAGGTAGTGTTGTAGTGTGATATGTCTCGAAGTGGCATGCGTGAACAACATTTCTTATTTTAGTTATGAAACTAGTTGCAAATTTATTGACGAGAGTTTGAACATTAACTTGATTGCCAAAATGTTTGCAAATTATTTTGTCTAGATTGTTTGTATTTCTACCAAGTATATTATTTATTAAGCTGCAAGTATTTTTCGGGTTTTTTCTAAATTCCTGGAATTTGGCTTGATAAAAATCTGATTTTGATTTTTGAATTTGCTTGTTAGCCTGATTCCTGAAATTTTTGTACTCCGTTTCAAACCGGATACACCTTTTTTTATGGTTTGGTATGCAGAGGCTAGTAAAATTCAGCGATAAAGCCAAAATCATGTTTTACTTCCGAGATCTGTATACTCTCTAGAGCTCAAATTAAACTGTGTTTATTGCACGAAATATTATGTTAGTACTGCTACAACCGGGGCACATTCAAATACTTCATTTTGAAGCAATATCCGTTTTTAAATATTAGAGATTGCTCATTTACAAGCGAATAAACTGAAGTTGCAATACCTCGTAAAAAAGTATCTAATTTATTTCTTTATTTATTTAGTACAACTTTCAGAGAATAAATAAACGAATACATACCTATAAAAATACTATTACATTAAGTCAAACAGAGGCCACTTCAAAGACTTAAGGACATTAGCCTATCAGGCATGACACTGATACCAGTCAAAGAAGTAAAGTATCTAGGACTTCATCTAGACTAAATAGTAAACTCCTCTGGCGGAAACATACAGAGGAGATATCCAAGAAGGCCACCCGTGCTCTCATGATATGTAAGATTCTAGCGGGGAAGGCATGGGGATGCAGCCCAAACATCCTGCGATGGATGTACATTACATTGTGAGACCAATGATCACATACGGAGCAGAAGCATGGGCGAAACGAACCAGTCCAGCCACGATAAGAGAGACACTCATCAAAGTGCAAAGACTGGCGTGTCTGTGCATTACCGGAGCAATGCGTAGCTGCCCAACCGTAGCCATGGAGGTGTTATTGGAATTAACCCGAAAGGAGGAAATTAGAAGAAGAAAATGCGTCGGTTCGAAAGAACACGATGACTTACTCATAAAACTCAAACTTTTTGCCATACCTAGGGATGATACTATCGGGAAATTCAACTTCCAGAAGAATTTCCAGATAAAGCTCAGCACTAAGGAGAATTGGAGCAATGAATCTACAACTTATGGACTTAGCAACCACACAACAAAGTGGTACATGGACGGCTCGAGGACCGACGAGGGATTTGGTGCAGGAGTCTTTGGGCCAGGAACTAAGCACTACGAATCCATGGGCAAATGTACCAGCATCTTCTATGCAGAAATATGTGCCATAGACAGGTGCATTTGAATCAACCTCGAGCAAAACTACAGGAATTGCAGAAAAGCAATAATGTCTGACAGCCAAGCAGCCTTAGAGGCTCTAGACCCCTACGTCATCAAGTCAAAACTCGTGTGGAAATGCCTAGACGGACTGAATCGGCTAGGCAAGAATAACCGAATTTCCATCTGCTGGGTACCTGGCCAAATTGACATTGCAGGCAATGAGGCAGCGGACTCTCTGGCAAGAAAAGTTGCAGAGGAACCCTTCATGGGACCTGAACCGTTCTGCGGGATAGGAGAACACACTCTACGAGAAGAGTTCAGGAGACTGGAGGAAGAAACAAGGACCAAAACCTTTCTCAACCTCCAAGGTCTGAGGCAAGCAAAGAAACTCTTAGGAAACTATAACCAAAAGATATTCAAAGCTTGTATCACTCTTAACAAAAACAACCTAAGAATCCTAACAGGCCTCCTCACGGGGCACTGCAGACTCAAGGAGCACCGGAGGAAAATGGGTATATCAGAGGACGGGCTCTGCAGATTCTGCAGTGAAACCACATACCTACTGGAATCCTGTGGGGCACTGACCCACAAAAGGATAAGACATTTGGGGAGGCACCAAATAACAGACAAGGACATACAAACCATGGACTCACAGTTCATTCTCAGATTCATCGATGAGTTTGGACTGGACGCTGCGCTCTATAAGGAGTGTGACCTGCCAAGGATAAATCAGAGCAATACCACGAAAGAGGTGTATCTAGATGGGGCTCTGAAAGAGGACATGAACCTCTCCGAGGTACAAGCAGCGGACATAATAGATCAATAGGTCGCAGTGTAATATACCCTAACTAATTATTATTATTACTCGTATTAAGTCAAACATAATAAAACAGTTGTGTATTTTCACTAGCGGAACATAAATATAGTTTTTTTTTTACCGATATGCTTGTTTGTCCATACTTACTTACTTTAAGTGCTCCCGGCCCTTGGAGACTCTCCGCCTGAGGCTGAAACACTGCAGCCTCCCATTCTCCGCAATCACGGGCAAACTGCCTCCAATTGTCCAGACCAAGTGTCTGGAATCTGGCTTGGTATTTAAAAAGAAATTTCGGTCTTCCCATTCGTCTCGAATGGCATAGGAGTGGAAGATCCTCTTTGCTGGTCGATCATTATTCTCCACTAGCTGTGCCCGCGACTTCCTGTGCGCAGAATACTGAAATAAGCACCGATGACGTTTTTTATACCCTACTCTAAGGGTATATCAATTTTGACTCATAGTTTGTAACATACCTTAGACCCCTAAAAGTTACTATATTCGTGATCAGCATCGATAGTAATGTCGATATAGTCATTATCATCCGTCCATCGGCAAAAATTATACCTTTAAATTGGGGCTATAAAGCTGAAATTTTAACCATATACTTTCTAGGGGCCCGGAATAATCAAGTTTAAGAATTTTGAATTTTTTTAAGGATCCGCCCACAATCTCAAAAATACAAATTTATCGAAAAAATCGAATTTAATTTTTTTTGATATATGTTCTTCAGGGGCCCAAAATGCTTGAAAGATAAAACTTATAAAATCCGTCCACTGATACGCCCACAATTTAGAAAAAATCCGTTTTATCGAAAAATCAAAGATTGAACTAGGAAGTTGAAATTCGAAATATATACTCTCTAGGAACTCTTATGCTCATTGCGTTTCTTTTTACAAAAACGTTGTTTTGCGATAAGATCCTTTAAATATTGTATAAAAAAATATGTGGAGTGATCTTAACAATTCACCCATTCTTAGACTTTTGTCATGCCCACTTTATGAGAGATATGTAGAAATAGGGTATCCAACCGTTCACCCAAGTTTACTGTAGACCTTCCTTTTTTTAAAAAAAAAAACTAAGTTTAATCCTAGTCTTGGATGTTACACGAGTGATCTGGTAGGTTGTAGATGCAGAGCGTATGCCGACGACTAAGTCGCATACAGATCAGGTCCTAAGATCGAGGTCATCAACATACCTATGCTCTTTCAGCGTGACTTCGATCAAATATAGGATATTGCGATGACTGAAGCTTAAGATCAAATTCCAGGAGTCGGAAATGATTCTAGTATTAATATGTACCAGTTTGGTTTTTTGCCGTTAATTACGAGACTGTTGTCGCGGCAGCACTTGAAAGTTTGTCGAACTCTTGTTGCATTATTTAGTTTTCGGTTTTGAGACACTCTTGCTTCCCATCTGTATTAGCAAAAACTGCGCTTATTTTAAATACCCCAAGAAGTTCATTTGTAAATAACGAGGCCCTATATTCTTTTAAGGTATCAAGCGTTTAATAAAAAGTGGTTGGCTCCTACCTATAGGGAACATTCTTTCGGATGTGGTAGGTTGGTTTAACGTGGGATTTTTTATTAATGCCAATTTTCTAGTGTTGAAACGAATAGTATATTCGCCCTAAGGCCGAATACCGAATATTCGGTCAGGGCCGTGACCGAATAGCCGAATATTTGGCCAAACTATTCGGCCAGACTATAAAGTTCTGAAAAATACGAACACAGTTGGGGCGAACATGTCCAGAGGCACACCACAAGGTGGAGTCATATCCCCCTTACTCTGGGTCCTTGTCGTTAACGAAATACTCCTAAAGTTCAAGAACAGAGGGGTCAAAGCAATTGCATACGCTGATGACGTAGTACTGCTTGCGACAGGAAAATTCTTATCAAATCTGAGAGAACTGTTATAAAACTCCCTGCGGACACTCAGTACGTGGACAAAATAATGCGGTCTTGGGATCAATCCACAAAAGACTGAACTGGTGTTGGTTACTAAGGAAAGAAGAATACCAGGATTCGAACCACCAGAAATTGAGGGAATACCCTTGAAGGTGGCGGAGAGTGCGAAATATCTAGGAATTATCCTTGACAGGAAGCTGAGTTGGAAGCCAAATGTCGATGACAGAGTTAGGAAAGCGGCCAAGGCTTTCTACGCATGCAACCGTATCTTCGGCAAAAAAAAATGGGGACCAAACCCAAAAATAATTCTGTGGATGTATACGGCAATTCTGCGACCAATACTCACATACGGTAGCTTAGTCTGGTGGCAAGCCACGGACAAGGCAACGGCAAAAATACAAAGACTGGCATGCATAGGGATAACCGGTGCAATGAGAACAACCCCAGCCGCTGGCTTGGAAAGCATTCTCAATCTGCCACCATTGGATCTATATTATGCAGGAATCGGCTGCAAAAGTGTCTTGAGGATCAGCCAAATAAACAGCTGGAAGCCGAGTCATTTAGGACATGTACTGATTTTGAACATGTACATAGGGAACAACGTCATATCTGACTACATGTCTCCTTACCTAGATTTAAAAAAAAAAAAAACATTCTCTTGTTAATTTACGAGCAAGGAGGAATGGAACGCAAACGTACCCACTACCCACTGTAGTGTATTCCAAGCAGAAGTCCTAGCAATTACTGAAGTTGCAAGCATAGTATCAATGATGGCGATACCACATAGTGATATTACCATTTTTATTGATAGCCAGGCGGCCATTAAAGCGATGCCAGCAACCGAAATAAAGTCTTTGCTTGTTCACCGTTGCCGCGAGGAGCTCAAAGCTCTTGGCACGAAGCACAGGACGAGTCTTTGCTGGGTTCCTGGATACAGGGACATATCCGGTAATGAGCGAGCTGATGAACTGGCAAGAAAAGGGTCTGCAATGGACCTTGAATAGGCACTTCAGTCGGTTAAACCACCACTCTATAATCTCAGAGAAAAAGTGGAATATAAAACACGAATGAAAGCCAACAACAGGTGGTTGTCACTAACCACTTGTGACATATCACGCAAACTGTGGCCGAAATATGATAAGGGCCGAACCAACAGACTTCTACGTTACGACAGGACATCGCTGTCAAAGTTGATTGGTACTCTTAATGGCCACAATCGGCTAAGGAACCGCACAATGAAACTGAATCTCAAGGATGACGACATCTGTCTGCAGTGATGAGGAAATCCATAATTTTTTTTTTGCGATGGAAGGTGGAAACCTTGCATGAGGCACCAATGGTCCGACGTCCATTGGTAGTGCCGGATTCCTACCGGCTAAAACCACCTCCCTTCCCGAACAGGCCGATTCGTTTCCCCCGTGGAACCGCCGTAAGACATTACTTCGCGGGGGTCGGTATGAAGACTTAGCTTGTTGCTCTATTGTTGGAACTATTAGCTTTCCGTTGGCATTCTAAGCGTCTAAGATCGCTGAGTATACGCACCGCCACGTTACTTACAGTGGTCTAGTTTTCGTCATTCCGAAGCATATAGTTTACCACATTATCGGGAGTGGGCCACTCTCCGAATTGGTCCCGTAGGGAATTCCTCTCGATTTCGTACCGTTGACAATGGAAAAACACGTGTTCCGCGTTTTCAGAAACATTTTCGCAATGCGGGCAATTTGGGCTGGTTTCATGTCCGCGTTTGAAGAGATATTCTCTGTAACAGCCATGACCAATCAAGAACTGGGTCAGATGGAATTTTGTTTCACCATGTTCCCTTTTGATCCATACATCAATCACTGGTATAAGCCAGTGCGTCCATCTTTCCTTTAACGAATCATTCCATTGTTGTTGCCAAGTTGCTATACTCAGACTCCTTTCATATTTTCTTTTGTGGTTATCTACCCGACCATTTCGGACTAGCTCGCTTTTTAATTTTACCATTTCTTCAGCAAGTATATCGATAGGTAACATTGAAGGTACAACGAGTATAGCGTCGTTCGAAACTGTTCGAAACGCACAGGCGACTCTTAGTGCGCTAAGACGGTGGACAGATTTGACTCCCCTCCTGTAAGACTTAACTTTCGTTGCACTTGACTATATTTCTACCGCATATATGAGAATAGAACTGGCAGTTCCTGCAAGAAGAAGTCTCTTTGTTTGTTTCGGGCCCCCGATGTTACTCATCAGCCTTGAAAGCGCGCTAACGGTTTTTGATGACCTTTCGCATACGTATTCAAGATGATGTTTAAAGCTTAGGCGAGCGTCTATAATTACTCCGAGGTACTTAATAAACGGTTGGGAAACTACTTCTTGCTCCTACTCTAAGCGTTATCGTTTCCCGCACTTTCCTACTCGTAATAAGTACTGCTTCCGTTTTGTGGTCGGCGAGTTTCAAACCTGCGCTAGAAAGCGATGTACGTACATTTGCAACTGTCTCATTACAGTGCAGCTCGACTTCTTCTATTGTTTTTGCCACAACTAGCTACCACGGCTATGTCGTCTGCAAAGCCGATAATCGACGCTTCTCTTGGAATCGGTAGACGCAAAATTTCGTCATACATAACGTTCCATAGCAAGGGGCCTAGAACTGAACATTGTGGCACACCGCCCGTTACTTCATACTCTTTTATTCCATCATCAGAGTCGTAGAGGAGAACTCTATTCGAGAAGTAACTCGTTATAATCTTACAAAGATAGTCCGTTATTCCAATACTGTAGAGACAGCTAATGATACGTTCCCAATTCGCCGAATTAAACGCGTTTTTTACATCGAGCGTTATAATGGCGCTATATTTTTTGGTTCCTTCTTTCTAGCGCCTTCCTTCTATAGCGGCTCGGGCTCTCGTTATTGCCGCATTGATTGCTTCTACCGTAGATCTTGATCTGCGAAAACCGTATTGGTGTTCCGAGAGGCCTCCCGCCGTTTCAATTGCTGGCTGGAGCCTGTTGTAAATAATTCGCTCGAGAATTTTACCAATCGTGTCTAGTAAACAAATAGGACGGTAGGAGGATGGTTCGTTTCCCTTCGGCAGTAGGACAAGTCTTTGGCGCTTCCAAGGTTCAGGAAAAATGCCCTCCTGAAGACACGCGTTGAACATTTCGGCAAATAAGTCAGGTCGTGTTTTAACTGCGATTTTTAGGGCTCTATTTGGGATACCGTCCAGTTCCGGAGCCTTTCTATTGCGTATCTTCTTACAAGCTTCGGATAATTCTTCGCGTGTTACGATGGGTATAGGCGCAATTTCGTGAATACTTTGGCTACCGAGCTCTGTACTTTCTTGGCGTGGAAATAGGGTCTCAACTATTTGTCGTAACGAAACCGGGCACGTCGGTGATTGCATACGGGGACCTTTTAGCCTCATCGATACGATTTGATAAGCTTTACCCCAGACGTCGTTGTTGAGTTATTCGCAGAGATTCCTAAAACAAAGGCGCTTGCTAGACTTAATAGCTTTTTTAAAACGGCTTCTTGCTTCTCGGTGTTGGATTCGTGCAAGTTGAATTTGATGGTCATCAACGTGTCGTATCCAGGAACGCTGGTAAATTCTTCGCGTTCGGTGACATAACGATCTGAGTTCCGCGATCTCGGGAGTCCACCAGTATACTGGAGGTCGGTGCTTTCCTGTTCCCAACCTGGACATTGATGTATTACACGCGTTGACTACCAGCCGTGATACCTGCGTTACGAATTCCCCTGCATTCCTGGCTTCAATTATCGCCTCACTGACGACGAGGCTAAGGAGATCTTCATCTAGCGTGTTGACATTCCATTTAGATCGCTTCAACTTCACCCGGTTATGACGGTTTACTGGTCCAGTGTTGGCTCTGAATAAAATGGCATTGTGGTCGCTATGCGTGTAATGGTCGCTCACATGCCAGTTAGCATTTCGTAGCAGGCTGCTACTTGCGAAGGTAAGATCGATGATAGATCCCGATCCAGCTGTGCTAAAAGTGTTAATACTTCCACTGTTAGCTAAAATGATGTCCAAACAAGAGAAAGCTTCCAATAGAACAGTCCCTCTGCCTCTACGATTCGTATACGGACTGCCCCATTCCGACGCCCATGCGTTAAAATCCCCTGCGATTACGACGGGACTCTTTCCCGTAGCATCAGCAACCACACTATCTAAAACTCTGTCGAAAATGTCGATAGTAGCGCTAGGTGGAATATAGCAGCTGTATATGTAAATGCCGTTTATCTTAGCCCATATAAAGAAGTCCTCGGGCACCTCCGCGTAGTCCTGAATGGATGCGTCCCCGCAAATCCAAATCGCAGAAGTTTTCGTCGTATCGGTAACCCAGGTATTTCCAGATAGGTTTCTATATTGCTCGCAGAGAATCGCTACATCAATTTTCCGTTCACGAACAGTTTGCTGTAGAAGGCCCTGGGCCGCTTCACAATGATTTAGATTGAGCTGTAATATATTCATATTTTTTCGAAGAAGTTTCTATCGCTTTTTTGTATTCTGGACATCTCCTACTACCAGTTATATGTCCAGACTCGACATTTTTAACTTCACAAAGCAAACATTTTGGTCTGGCTTTGCAGTCCTTCAACTTGGTCCTCCGCACCTGATACACAGATCGGTTCGGTCGTTAGAACTTTTGCACGCTCTCGCGAAGTGTCCGAACTCAAGGCATCTAAAGCAACGCTTAAGAATAATTTTTTCTCGTATTCGGCAGTAGACCCAACCGATTCGCACTTACCCTATTCTCAGCATCCTGTTCGCAATTTCCGCTGGTACGCTTATGGTGGCTGTTTGCGTTCCGCCATATGCTTTCCTCACGTTCTTAATCATTGCGGCGTTGAATTCGAAATTCATTTGATCTGTTAAAGCGGAACATATCTCCTCCTTTGACGTCACTTCGTCTATATCCTTGCATTCTAGCAAGGCCTCTTGAGTGAGTGACAAAACGTCACCGTTTTCTCCCAGGGCTTCCTTAATTTGTGCTTTTAGACTGCGGTTGTAGGATTTGCAGCTTTATTCAGCGACAGTAAGAGGTCCCCGCTTGCTGTTTTACGGATTCGACTCACATTCATTCCTACTTCCTCAAGTGTAGGATCTGCCTTTAATTTCCTGAGTAGGTCCGCGTACGATAGTTCACCGGTTTTTTTTAATGACTATCGCATCACGACGCTGTTGTTTCATAGCATCTTCGATACGCTTCTTTTTGACAACCTCACCCATTCTTGCCCCGACTAAGCTTCTAAATGTGTTGTCGGTTTCGGTGTACTCCTCTTGCCTGTTTGCTTCTGCTGGTCTGAAACTTGGTTAGACGGAACTATGGTATTGTTAACCGCTTGATTTTTTTGGCGAATTTATCTTGGTCTTTTTTGAAGCAGGAGCTTTAGATGGTTGCTCCTCCGACCGGTTGCCGCTTACATCCACCTCCCTGTTTCTCTTAACAGATCGGAGAGGCGACCTGTTCTTATTGATCGCTGGTATTTCCTTATTTCGGTTCGTGTTTTTTTCGGTTGGGACTTTGTCCGTTTGCGAGGATGCTGTCGCTTGAGATTTTTCCGCATTACGGCTAAGGATCTTTATCTGCTGCCGGAGTACAGATATTTCATTCCGTAAATCAGACTTTATAAGTGTGCCCATTTTCTTAATTTCTCCATGGACGTTATGCTTGTCCCTGTAGAAATCCATTAGACCATCAATTTTCATTCCTAGTTGTATCATTTTATTTTTCTCATGTTTGTCACTGCTATTCTGTGCGCCGTGAGCAGTGACAGTCGCTTTTGTGGCGTCAGTTTTTCCCGACGACGTCGATTCAGACGGCGAACGCATATTGTCTCGCAAGGAAGTCGCTTTAGTTGGCGAACGCGCAAACCGAGTGCTCCTTTTAAACGGGTCAACAGCCGTATCCACGTCATTGAGTTCTTTCCTTGTAACATTTTCGGCTACAGCATCCAAGTTTGCCAATACTGTAGCAGGTGCATTAGCACTATTTTTTTTCCATTATTATTATGCAGTCATTGTATCTCGACGACTTTGAGCCTGTCTTTACACTCTCCGCCGCCGGTACTGGGTATCCGACTCCCTGCACCGTAACTTCATTATTCCTCTTGTTCACTTCCATGTTAGATTTTTAAAGAGTATCCACCTCCTGTCAGTTTTTTGGTCTGCGGGTGGTATTCGCTATTTCCACCAACTCTGCGGTTGTGCACACTGTCTATAGTATGCACACGCACAGGGCCCCCCTATCCGCCACCTGGGGACGCGCCCGATGGGAGAACTGACTAAACTCCACACGGGGAGGAAACCCATGAGGATACACCGCATTTCCTCTGTCACTGTCCAAGCATGTGTCACCTGAGGAACAGAACAAGAGAACAAGACATCCAAGAACTTTCTGATGTCTCCTTCTCGAATCTTTACAGGTTTATAAAGACATCCAAATGGCTGGACAACCTGAAGTAGGAAGAAAAACAAGGACGAAGGACCAAGGCCAGAACAGCGAGGCCGACACTCCCAAAAGGGTATCACAATGGGACCACATGGACCTAAGTCTGCTGTAACAGATTCGCTCTGTTCCATCAGCCCGGAAACCCAACCTGGGGCGAACATGGTTGATTGAACACAAGATCATTCTACTCAAATTCTACTATTTTTGGGACACAAACCTAAAATCTTTTTCTTATCGCTCCTTTTAGTTTATGTTCTTTTCTTTGTCTTTCACGAAAAATATCCTTCCAAAAAAAAAAACACCAAGCTATCGATGTTCGAGGAAAAACATTTGTTTTGTTTTTATTCAGTTTTAAAAGCTTAAATTATTTGAAAATGACCATGGTTTTTTGCTCCTTTTTCTAACTACAGTGAACTCTCTCATAAGCGGACACTGACGGTACCAAGAAATTTGTCCGGTTATGAGAAAAAATATTTCATTGACAACCTTGAAAAAAGAAACAAGCCATATGCATTTATGGTACCTATAACATTTTATTTTAAAATGGAATGCATTTTTTGTGATAAACATTAATTGTAGGTAATAAAAAGGATAATAACAAAACATAAACAAGAACAAAGCCTTTACAAATTAATTTTTGCATTACTTGAAACTATGTAGATATTTATGCTTCAAATTATGCATACACCTACACATAAACCTACGTATTGCGCCACGAGAATTTTAGTCGGATAATCGACAGACGGCCGCCGGCGCCGTTTTTTTTTTGATTTTTTGCTGGGTATCAGATGATAGTGGACGGTCCAAAAATCAGCAGAGCTAAGTTTGTGCTTGGACTAAATAGGAAAGACTTGAGATCCTTGATTGGTCTCGTCGCTGGTTTCAGTCCTCTTAACGAGCACCTAAAGACCATCCACATTAGGAGCTCGGG
Source organism: Portevinia maculata (assembly GCA_949715645.1). NCBI lineage: Eukaryota > Metazoa > Arthropoda > Insecta > Diptera > Syrphidae > Portevinia > Portevinia maculata. The sequence continues at coordinate 98,489,811 of OX454527.1, forward strand.
CCTATGTAAGTACTGCCTAGAAGCGGATGAAACGGCATCTCACTTCATCTGTGAATGTCCTGCTTTCGCCAGAACCAGGCTCAACACTATAGGTAAACAATTCGTCAACGAAGATGAGATGGGGGACATTGAACTTGCTAATATCCTTCACTTTGCCAAGGCTACTGGCAGGTTCTCCCTCACTGACTCTATTACTAATCGCCAATAAGCAGCGAGCGGGCAGATATGCTGAAGTACAATGGACCTGTAGGTCTAAGTGCTTGTCATCTATACTGATGACCCCACTGCACATACAATTCAATACAATACAAAGGGCAAAGCGCAAAGAAAAGGAAAAAAAGCAAACAAAATAAAAGACAACGAAGTGTGCCAAATGCTTTTAGTCCGTTTAACCCTTTCGGACCTGATGTACAGTATACTGCACATGGATATTTGTGAGTGTATTTCTCGGCTCCTAGAAGTATGTTTACCAGCCAGAATGAACATTTTATTAAATCTGTCTACTGAAAATATGCCATACCGGAAAAAAAAATTGCGCGCCTTTTTTTGTGTTTGTAGTTGATTTTAATGTGAGTCAAATGTGTCAAATGTCAAATGTGTGTCAAAACGGTTAATCATCATGGCTGGTAAGTAACACAGGAATAATTAAAATAAGCGTGTTTTTCTGGCGTGTTTTTCCAAAGTTTTGTTTTAGTTACATTAATGAAATAATAGAGATCATTTTTATTATAAAATATTATGAATCGGAATCACAGATAAAAAACATAGGGGCGGGCTACAGTCCGCTTAGGCGAACTGTTGGATACCCTATTCTTATTCCTATATCTCATAAGTGGGCGTGACAAAAATTTAAAGGATTTTATCGAAAAAACTAAGCTTTTGTAAATAAAAATGCTCCCTAGCTCAAACTTTGGTTTTTCAATAAAATTGTTTTATTTAATTGTGGGCGTGTCAGTAGGCGGATTTAAAAAAAATTTAAGTATGAGCATAAAGGGCACCTAGAGAGTATATACTATAAATTTCAGCTCCCTAGCTCAAACTTTGGACTTTCAAAAATAAAAAAAAAATAATTGTGGGCGTGTCAGTAGGCGGATTTTGAAAATATTTACACATGAGCATAAAGGGCCCCTAGAGAGTATATATTAAAAATTTCAGCTCCCTAGCTCAAATTTTGGTTTTTCAAAAAAAATATTTTATTTAATTGTGGGCGTGTCAGTGGGCGGATTATGAAAATTTTATGTCCCAAGCAGTTTTATGGGTCAAAGATCATATATAAACAATTTCAGCTTTCTAGCTCAAAATTCAATTTTTCCCAAAATTTGTTTTATTTAATTGTGGGCGTGTCAGTGGGCGGATTTTGAAAATTTTATGTCCCAATCAGTTTTATGGGCCATAGATCATATATAAAAAATTTCAGCTCTCTAGCTCAAAATTCGATTTTTTCCAAAATTTTGTTTTTTTGAGTTTGTGGGCGTGTCTGTGGGCGGATTTCAAAAATTCGTAAACTTGATTATTTCGGGACCCTAGAGAGTATATGGTTAAAATTTCAGCTCTCTAGGTCCAGTTTAAAGGCCTAATTTTTGCCGACGGACGGACGGACGGACGGACGGACGGACGGACATGGCTAGATCGACATTACTATCGATGCTGATCATAAATATAGTAACTTTTAGGGGTCTACGGGCAATATTAAGGTATGTTACAAACTATGCGTCAAAATTAATATACCCCTAGAATAGGGTATAAACATAGGGACGGGCTACAGTACGCTTGGGCGAACTGTTGGATACCCTATTCTTATTCCTATCCCTCATAAGTGGGCGTGACAAAAGTCTTAGTATGGTTAAATTGTTAAGAACGCTCTACATATTTTGTTATAAAACATTTAAAGGATTTTATCAAAAAAAAACGCTCCCTAGCTCAAACTTGGGTGTTTCAATAAAATTGTTTTATTTAATTGTGGGCGTGTCAGTAGGCGGATTTAAAGAAAAAAATTAACACATGAGCATAAAGGGCCCCTAGAGAGTATATATTATAAATTTCAGCTCCCTAGCTCAAACGTTGGATTTTCAAAAAAATTGTTTTATTTATTTGTGGGCGTGTTAGTGGGCGGATTTTGAAAATATTTATACATGAGCTTAAAGGGCCCCTAGAGAGTATATATTATAAATTTCAGCTCCCTAGCTCAAACTTTGGATTTTCAAAAAAATTGTTTTATTTATTTGTGGGCGTGTCAGTGGGCGGATTTTGAAAATATTTATACATGAGCTTAAAGGGCCCCTAGAGAGTATATATTAAAAATTTCAGCTCCCTAGCTCAAATTTTGGTTTTTCAATAAAATTGTTTTATTTTTTTGTGGGCGTGGCAGTGGGCGGATGTTGAAAATTGTATATCCCGAGCAGTTTTAGGAGTCATAGATCATATATAAAAAATTTCAGCTTCCTAGCTCAAAATTCAATTTTTTCCAAAATGTTGTTTTTTTGAGTTTGTGGGCGTGTCTGTGGGCGGATTTCAAAAATTCGTAAACTTGATTATTTCGGGACCCTAGAGAGTATATGGTTAAAATTTCAGCTCTCTAGGTCCAGTTTAAAGGCCTAATTTTTGCCGACGGACGGACGGACGGACGGACGGACATGGCTAGATCGACATTACTATCGATGGTGATCATAAATATAGTAACTTTTAGGGGTCTACGGGCAATATTAAGGTATGTTACAAACTATGCGTCAAAATTAATATACCCCTAGAATAGGGTATAAAGACATAGTGTTTGAAAAATCATGTTCAGTATACTGCACATCAGGTCTTAACGGTTCTGTATTTCAATAGGACTCAAGAAATACGATGTGAACAAACCAAAAGATATGCAAACGGTAATGGATCTAATTTTGGAAGACAATTCGGAGATTGAATTTAGCGACGACGAGGATTATATTGAAAATAATATTCAAAAAGGTAATTAAAATGTGTATACTAGTTATGTAAGCAAAAAGTCAAGGAAGTCCCTTACACACTGAATAGGTACAATCGAAGCTTCCACGGCAGTGGAAATTGCCGGAGCTATAGCTAACAATGAAGCTGACGAATTAGGCAACGAAGAAATTTCCGATGAGGATGAAGACCTATATTTGCCATGCCAAGAATAGCCGATAGCTCAATATAGACTAACGGAAAAAGCTGACTTCAAGTGGCGCAACAAAAAGTTTGACAGCGTAGTCATTGGCGAATACTCAAGAAATAACACGCTCTTGGAACCTTTGGAACCCTTGCAGTATTTTGAAAAGTACTTGTCTGAAAGCCTCTTTGACCAGTTAGCCTTTATGACCAATCTGTATGCCGAACAACAAGGTAATTAATTTAAGCATACGACAGTGAAAGAAGTGCTAGTAGGATTGCATGTTACCATGGGCATTATAAAGCTGCCGAGAAGACACATGTACTGGAATAAGTTCATAGGAATTGACCTTTTTAAGAATTCCATGACGAGAGATCGGTTTTTGTCCCTGAGGAGCAATTTGCATGTCGTAAATACCCTGGAAAAGGATGAAAAAAAACCGATAGGTTTTGGAAAGACCGACCAATTTACGATTGCATCCGAAAGCGTTGCTGGGAACTCGATCTGGAACAGTGTCTTTGTGTCGATGAGCAAATGGTTCCCTGCAAAATCAAAATTATTGTCCCCCAGTACATGAAGGGTAAACCTTGCCTATGGGGCATAAAAATATGTTTGCTTTGTGGAAAAAGTGGAACGATGTACGATTTCATCCTTTACCAAGGAAGCTCAACAGAGCTGGATTCAGGGAATAAAGTCCTGTTCGGCTTAGGTGCTTCGGTTGTAGTACATTTGGCAAACCGAATTAAAAGTCCTGGTCACGAACTGTATTTTGACAACTTCTTTTCCTCATATTGGCTATTCCAGTTTTTGAAACGAAAAGAGATATTTGCGACTGGAACGGTAAGAGCAAACCGTTTCCGAAATCCTCCGTTTACTCCAGATAAAATGTTAAAAAAAAAAACAAAGAGGCTATTCGGAAGAGGTGGTGAGTTTGGACGAAGATGTCATTTTGACCAAATGGCTGGACAGCAAGCCCGTAATGATGGGCTCCAATTTCATTGGTATTGGTCAAACCGTTAAAGTAAGGCGATGGTCGTCTAAGGAGGAAAAAACGTACATAGAAGTGGAACAGCCCCAAGTTGTCAGCCAGTACAATAAATGCTTGGGTGGAGTAGATCTCATGGATCAACTAATAAGCCTCTACCGTACCCACATTAAGTCGAGGAAGTGGACTTTACGGCTAATCTTTCATGCAGTGGACCTTGCTGCGGTGAACGCATGGAATGAGTACAAAAAGGCACTAGCGGAAAAAGACCAAATGGACCTCATGCATTTCCGAATGAGAGTTGCGGAAGGCTTGGTGAAGAAAGATATACCGAAGAAGAGAGGTCGTCCTTCAACATTTGATTCTCCCAGTGCTTCTGAGTTACCGCCACCAAAGCGACCAATTGTAGACCAGCGACCAATTGCGGAAGTCAGGTATGATGGACTTCATCATTTACCAAAGCATGATGATAAGACAGGTGTTTCGCGGTGCAAACTCGAAGGATGTATAGAGCGCACCCATATTTACTGTGTAAAGTGCAACGTTCACGTTTGTTTGAATAAAAGCAGAAATTGTTTTTTTGCTTATCATAGCAAGTAATTCTATTATTCCAGGGTTTTAATTATAACCTTTATTGAATTACTTTTAATTTTTGTTTTTGTTTTGTACTTATTTTCTGTAAATAAATTGAATTCTTATTGTTAAATTTAAAATAAGAAAAAACTGTTTTTTTTAATTTACATAGATAATGTTATACCATTAACACCCGATGTGCTGCACAAGTCCTAAAAGTCGTATCCCAAAAAAAAAGGTTTTTTTTTGTCGCTTTTTGCTTAGCTTACACATAGGAAACAAAAATTACACAACCATTATTTTTTCTTTAAAGCAATTCTATGTCCAGTTCCGAAAGGGTTAAGAGAGAGTGAAATTCTATTGCGGCTATGAAAACTGGTGTCCGCGTCCGGTTATAAAAGAGTCCGTTTATGAGAGAATTATTTACATTAAAAATTGTGTAGATTATTCCGTTCTTTGAAATTTGTCCGGTTATGAGAGATGTCCGCTTATGAGGGGTGTCCGTTAGGAGAGAGTACACTGTAGATATTCGGTATTCCGTCGAATAGTAACTCAATATTGGGCATTCGGCCGAATAGCAAAATATAGGCCGAATACCGAATAGTAACCGAATATTCGTTTGAACACTACAATTTTCTAATAGCGACAGTGACATTTTTCGTTCAGATGCCGTTGATTGGCCCGCACAACTTTCTTACCTGTAGTTGAGTAGTGTCATATTTAAATGTCTGCAAACATAACAAATTATTTGCATTTCTAATAAGTAGAAAGGTACATACCTCGGTAACTACATACTCCTGCTCTACCATGAAATTTACCAGTTCACATCCCCCAAAAGGTGAATCCTGTCTAGCCTGCTCCGGAATCCTCTGCGACCATTTATCATTAGCTATATAACTCACGTAGATACCCACTAGTACTTAACTGTTCAATTTGTTTACAAAAAAAACTGCTACTAAAATGCCTATTAAGCGAAATTCCGATCCTTATTCTATGGAAATTTATTTCAACGCCGCGGGCCGGCCGAGTAAGCACTTCCCACGATCTTGCTAAATTGCAAAAAAATTCCAATGAAACGTGATAAGTTTTCTCGTTTAAATTCAAAGTAATCGTATTTCATGTATATCGATTTATATCAATAGATAGATAGATACTTAGTACATTTTGTATAGATACATGCAAGGGTTATGTATTCACCCCCATCACTCTACAATTTAATGTGAAACAAAACGCAAAAAAAAAAAAAAAACTGACCAGAAATTCAAGCACCGCGTACGATCCCGCCATACTGTATCTGTTCATAATTAAATTATCTTTTAAGAAATTCTCACACGCAACCGCCAATCGCAGTTTGTTTCGTTCTGTAAACAAACTCCGCCTTCCCTCGGCAGTGGTGGTGCGGAATTGACGCACCGCTCTCACTTCTCCACATCAGTGCCGTTACGGCATCATGCAGTGTCAGCCGACAGATCGTTTGAATAGTCGCCAACGAAATTTTCGTTGTTGTTTCCTTTTATTCAATTTTGTTTTTGGTTCTGTTTTGTGTGTAGTCTTGTTCGTTCTTTTACGCCACACAAAGCAACACACCATTTTCTGCTGCGGCACCGAACCGTTGACGGTATGGTCAGGCGGCAGAGGGACGTACGTCATGAGCGGGCCAACTCTAGAATCAATATGGCTGCATGTGCTTAACGGAAGATTTATAACCACGCTAAATGATGGGGATATGTTTTCTTTTGTTGGGGGTCTAAGCCAAATGATCAGCAGCAAATTAATTAAAGTCTATCTTCTTCTTGAATGGCAAATGATAAAAATGAATCCCAAATGGAAGGTGTCGGAAGGATATGTTAATTAAATTAGCTGAGTTATGGGAGCTGCTGTGGAATGACGTTATTTCTGCATGAGAATAAGATCGACAGAAAGGTACCTGCAGTGAGGCCTTTTTCAGGAGGCCTATTTATTTAGGTTTTCGAGTCAGTGTGAGTGAAAGCATCAATATTTTTGACTTTCTCGTATATATACTGTTAACCAAAGACCATACCACGTCGAGTTAATCGGTTCTCGTCAAATTACCGCAATTAAACGACGTTGGGCGCGGTTAGTAGATACGTGGATGGGCGTTTCAGAACAACCGCGTGTCGTTGGCCAGTCCCATCTTCGAAAGTTAAGGTAGATAATCGTGGTATCACAATGGATCTAAATTCATCTAAGTGTGTCAGCTTCTGCCGACAGCCACCTAAACCTAGTATACCTACTAAGAGGAAGATATTGCAATTGTGCTGGAATTTCGAGCTCAAACTGGGTAAGGGTATGAGATGAGTTATCACGACTAGATAGAGAAGTCCAAGAAAAGATGTCCCGCATTCCATTTTTTTTTTATTAGTTTAAATAACCCTACCTTTCTTCTTTCTTTAATGGCGGTGAGGCTATGATCAGGATCATAACCCTCCCACTTAACTACATCCCTACTGGTCCACCTGTGGGGTTCGCCGGTTCGACCTCAGCAAATAGCGGCAGGCCTCCCGATTTAGAATCACTTCGTCCCTGATGTCAATCAAATGCTGGGGTTGCTGCATTTGTGTGATCCAGGAGTCTTTCGCGTCTGTATTGGAATGCTGGTTGATATTGCCATTTGATATTTTGACAGGGTTCGTATAATCCCCACTTTGAACATGACAGTACCCACTGACCCGGTCGCGCTCCATTTTCTTCTAGATGGGTTCTTTGAGGTGAAGGCTTCTTCTAACTTCTTATTCGATAAATGTTTGTTACTCCCGCTGTCATGCGAAGCATCTTCATCTCAGCTGCCGATAATTTTCCCTCATAATTTTTGTACGCTGTCCAACATTGTGAACCGTATGTGAGCGCCGGGCGCACAAGTGCCGTGGAGAGCTTTCCTTTCAGCTTAGGGGGCGTTTTTCGATCACAGAAGATTGCTGAGTTTTCCCGCCACTTCATCCACCCTACGTTTACGAGATGCTTAATGTCGTCATCGCAGCTTGGTCATATTGGTCATAGATCCCAGATATTTGAACTTTTCGCACTTGGGAATTACTCCCCCAGTCATATACCTAAATGTCTGGAATAGGTCGGAGTGGATCAGAGAACGGGCAGTACAAGTATTCCGTTTTCTTCGGGCTAATATGATACCCATTCCCCTCCAAAATTTCCACCCGTGCATCAAGTGCACGTTGCAGGGACGCTTGTTCCTGGCATATGATGGCTAAATCGTCAGCAAAGAATACTTGATGCACTTTTGGGTCCGTCACTTTTCCTTCAAGCGGATAATCAAGGACAGTAATAAATATCATTGGACTTAAGACGCTTCCCTGGTGTGCACCTACTTCAATTGCGAATTCCTCGGTGACGCCAATGGGGCATCTTACTCTTGTCTTTACTCCCTCATACTTGTCCATGATCATCCGTACGTAGGTTTCTGGAACTCCTCGCTGTCTTAGCGCCAACCTTAACAGGTCCCTTGGTTGTCTATCAAAGACCTTTTCAAAACCAACCAACACCTTATGCAAATCCTTTAAGGAGTCACGATGATTTTCCATCATGATCCTTAACTTTAGATTGCATCGGTGGTTGATTTACCTGCGACTAACCAGCACTGGTCTTCAGATAGCCGTATTATTTTCCGCATTCGGCTATCTAATACCCGCTAAACGATCTTCATCGTGTGGGTCATCAGCTTGATTGGACAGTCATTGTCTCAGTCTCGCGTATCGCCCTTTCCTTTTTACAAAGGAAGAACAAAACTTTCCCTCCACTGGTTAGACATTGGATCGCCTCTCATCAGTTTGGAGATGAGAATCATGAGCCATTTGGGCCCGATGTCTCCCATTTTTTTTCCAAAACTCAGAGGGTATCTCGTTCGGCCCAACTGCTTTTCGATTTTTGGAGTCTTTGATGCCCTTCCTAATTTCTTCGACAGTAATGTAGTGTATTTCTTCCTTGTTAAGAACGGCTCTTGGAAAATATATCCGAGGAAATTGTTCATTTAGAAGTCCTTCACAATACTGTTGCCAGCTGTGTAGTATGTTTTCGTCATCAACAAGAAGCAGCCCTTAAGCATTGTTGATTAACTTTAGGGTGAACGGATTTCCTGGGAATTGCTCCTTCTCTGAGCGGCAATTTTGAAAATGGTTGTGCCCCTGTGTTTGTCGGCGTTCGTGGACGGCCTGGTTTCTATCAGTTTCTATCTAAGTCCCGACACAACAGGATCTCCACACACTTTCCTTGAATTTGAGCGCATTTTCCCTTTGCGAGCATTTTGAAAATTGTGTATTCCATTCATTTTTGTTGTTTTTTGTCTCCAGTTGCGTTTCTGTTGAGTGAAGTTATAATGAAAAAAGAGAGATTTATTTTCTTTACTATTATTTCATTTTCAAATTGCATTTATCATTTTGAAATATGCGCAATGGCCTCATCCTAGTGGCGCATCTTTATATACGCTGTTCAAGTAGGTAGTTCATTGTTTGATATTGGAAAATTCCAGCGGTCGTTTCTTATTTACCCTTTCATTTTATGACTTGGTTGGTTGGTTTTAGTGGCTGTATTTCCCGTCACCTGACGAGGAAAACACAAATAGCGCATTGAGCGCCGTTTTGGTACCACAACTAACGGAACCTAAAATTAAAGGGGGAAAAGGATGTTGAAAGCTCAAAACCATCCTGTGGAGTTAAGGAATTTGATGATATTATTGAATTGGATGCTATGAATGGCCGAAAGGTCATTGTAAAAGGGATGACCTAGTGCGCTCCGTCTGGGTTTGGCTAGAGCCGGGCACTCACAGAGAAGATGGAACACTGTTTCACTCTTTTCTGTGTCAGAGCAGCTACGGCAGTGGGTGTTATGGGGGATGCCAAACTTGGCTGCGTGAGTGCCTAAGGGGCCAATGGCCCGTACTGATTGCCGTTAGCCTGGCGACATCTACACGCGTTCTGGCTAAGAGATTGTTTGTTCTGACCTCATCGTAGGTTGGCCAGATCTTTCTTGAAATTACACAGTTCGTACGATTCGTCCATCTAGTCTCCGCCCTTGAGATGAAGTGCAGGAGGATTTCTCTCTTTACATATCCCAGCGGAGGGAAAACTTCCTCCGCATGTGATACGCACAGAGCAGATCTACGTCTGGCGAGTTCATCGGCTTTCTCATTTCCTTCAATGTTCCTATGGTCGGGAACCCAGACGAGAGTGATATCTAGCCGATGACTAGCCTTATTCAGCGTATCCCTGCATTCCACAACAAGCTTGGACGTAGACTTAGTTGAACTAACAGCCTTAATCGCGGCCTGACTGTCGACGAAGATGCCTATTTTTTTCTGTGTGCCAATATGTTGAGAAGCAGTCTACACGCCTGCTTAATTGCAAGTACTTCTGCTTGAAAGACGCTGGCTGCGTTGGGAAGGCGAAGAGTTTTAGAGATATCTGGCTCTGTAGAGAAAATGCCAGCTCCTACTCCACAGTTCATCTTGGAACCATCTGTGAAGATAGGAATGCCGAATTCATTTACGATCGCATTTTCTTCCCATTCTGATCTAGAGGGGAATCTCACAGAGAAGATTTTATGGAAGTTGAGTTTGGGTGTAATATAGTCTGTACCTATTAGACCTATGCCTCGGTCGGACTTGATCAAAGGGCTCCAGTGATTCCAATTCCAGCTGTTCTTTGGATTCTGCTTAATTTAGTGACGTTGTAGACTTTACTTAAAGCGGGCCACCATACCAGTGATCCGTAGGTGAGGATGGGACGTACCACCGCTGTGTACATCCAACGAACCATCTTTGGTTGAAGCCCCCACTTCTTGCCGAAAGTTTTGCTACAGGCGTAGAAAGCAACGCTTGTCTTCCGCACTCGGTGTTCGATGTTGGACTTCCAGTTGAGTTTGGTGTCAAGCATGACTCCAAGGTATTTTGCGCTGGTGGATAAAGGAAGATTTTGGTTATTTAAGCGGGGAAGTGAGAAGGTTGGTATTTTGGTTTTGGTGGTGAAAAGCATCAGTTCAGTTTTGCTTGGGTTAACGCATAGGCCACAACTTGTAGCCCACCCGCTAATCTTACCCAGTGCTCTTTCCATGATTTCACTTTTCACGGTCGGAAACATTCCTGATACTAAAACAACCACGTCGTCCGCATACGCAACGACTTTGATGCCTTCCCTCCCGAGACTTGACAGGATTTTGTTAAGAACTATAATCCATAAGAGAGGCAAGATCACCCCACCTTGAGGTGTTAATCTGCTTACTGCTTCGGTTAGAAGGGTATTGCCTAGTTTTACTTGAATGATCCTTGTGTTGAGCATGGAAATGATCCAAGAAGTGACGAAGTCCTCTACGCCTAGTTCTAGGAGAGATTCCTGGATCGATTCAGTGTGGACGTTGTTAAACGCGCCCTCTATATCTAAGAAGGTAGCTAAGGTATATTGGTGATGGAAGAGAGACCTTTTTATGACTTACTTTTGGGAAAATATGTACCTGCTCACAGTAAGTAAAAGTTTTTGGGTAGGTATAAAATTTCCAACAAGTATAAAGACTGAAAATCGATTGCAAAATGTATGGCCTCATCCTTGTGATCGCCAGTGTATATTTCTGAAATTGTTTTGTTTGACACGTCATGGCGCACTACGGAAATGTGTATGTGGGTTGCATTCGATCGAAGAATTAGTCCGAAAACTGAATCGGAACGGTATAGGTATAGGGGAACGTCATCCAGAAATTCCCCCACGACCTTACAATGGATACAATATAAGCCAATTTCAGGGCCAGATGGTAGATTCCTCGCCTGCGGGTAAAAGAAGACTTTTAGTACTTTATTTGAATCGGTCACTAACCATCATAAAAAGCTTTGAGAAGAACTCATTGGGGTGAATCCACGCTTAGAGAAGGGTAAAGGTACCTAAATGTATTAAAAAAAGTGGCGACGAAGTGAAATCCAACACAAATTTTCACCAGATGCGTTTAAAAGTTAAAATAAAAATATATTTTTTAATCAAATTGCATATTTAAATACAATTAAGACAAATCAGTTGTATCAATCTTCACATAGTCTAAAATACGATTTTTTTTTCTAATTTTACGAGTATAGAAAATGGCTAAGGACAAAATGTGATTGGAAAACGATTCATACAAAAGCAAGAAAGTTTCGTACGACGCAGTCGTGCACTTTATTTTGCTTGACGTTGAGTTATAAATTAATCGATGTTTCTGATATAGGTACGTAGATTTGATATATTACTGAATTAACAATGTGATGGAGATTTTTCCTGCCTATTTCCAGCAAATATTAGTTTGATATTAAAACAATTTGCAAAGTTTTTGAATCGTCCTGCACACTCTGCTGCATGGGATTCCTTATTTTACCTAGTTTGGTAAGCACGAAATGGCTTCCAACTTATCGATTTCGCAGCAGTTCGTTCATCAAGATCGATTACTCTTTGTAAGCGTGTCGAATCAGCGCATAAAAAGGGTTGGAGGTTGGCTCTGTTAGCAGGATCTGTCTAACTACCTCTTTAAGGCTGATATAGCTGTCCATAACTAGAAGAAAGATACCTCACGTGAAGTGGCCTTTTTTTCTGGGCAATTAACTAACTTTATCAGTAAAGCTAAGTATCTGGAAATTGTTGAAGACCCAAAACTTACCTATGTGGAGGATATAGAGACAAAAGAGATTAGCCAATGAAACTGCTGCTCCCGCTGCTGCTGGTTGGTGAAGCAAGTGGAGAGGACATACGCTTCCCAGACCCCAGGTTTAAGACGGAAAGAAAAACAAACGTCTGTTTAAAATACCAAGTCATAGCGTGTGTCAAAGCGCTTAGTGCGGACCTCAGGGCAATGCGCACAGGTTAGCAGAGCATAAATGCTGAAGTGTCTCAGGCAGAGACTCTGACGGGGCAGTTGCATTTACCGCAACCGAAACACCGTTTAGACTTAATAGAAAACGCTACGAGCTCTACAGCGATATCGACATGGTCAAAAAATTCACATAAATCGTCTTCGATAGCCAGTAGATGCGCAGTATTTAGTGCAAATTTCGGAGAGTGCCGTTAGTAAATAGAAGTTGATTATAGCTCCCAAAGAGTTAAATAGTAGAGGGCAGCAACTCACACTTTTCTGGCCACACAAATTCTAAGCTTTCAATGTCTTTCACCGCCTGAAACAAAAAACTTATCCGACTTAAAGTTTGAGGAGCCCTCTGCGACAACCTTTAAGGAACCGTGTTTTGTCTATTTTAGAAATATGTATACAGTACATACGCAAGCAACAACTCGTACAAATGTGTGTTGGAGGGGCGTTCAATATATTCTCGGTATCGGGGTGAAGCTGTGGTTGTATAATGTATATATAAATTGACTTATTTATCAAGTAATACTATTATTTTAGTGCATTCATATAAAATTTCATATAAATGTGATTATTAATTCGCGTTTTATCTCTAGTTAAACAGAATCATAATGGCAACTGAGACGATGATGGTGAAAATTGAGCATCGCGCTGTAATTAAATTTCTCACTAAGCAAGGAAAAAGTCAAAAAACTATTCATGAAGAGATGGTGGCTGTTTACCGGGGTTCCGCACCTTCATTATCAACTGTGCAAAAGTGGTCAAGTGAGTTCAAGAGAGGCAGAGAGAGCATTGAAGACGACCCCCGCTCCGGCGCCCCGGCTACTGCTTGTACGGGAGAAAGCATCAAAGAAGTTGAAAAACTTGTTCTTGAGGATGCCCGAATAAAGGTGAAAAATGATGGCAGAGATCACCAAGCTTTCAATTGGTACCATGTAGAGAGCTTTTGGAGATGTGTAGTGAGAACGCGGAAGGTGTTATGGATCGAATTGTTACTGGGGACGAAACATGGGTCCACCACTATGACCCTGAAAGCAAACATGAGTCCATGCAGTGGCATAAAAAAGGAACAGACCACCCGAAGAAGTTCAAAGTCACTCCGTCTGCCGGGAAGCTCATGGCCACCGTTTTTTGGGACTCAAAGGGAATCTTGCTCATTGAGCACAAAAAAAAGGTGAAACCATCAACGCCACATCCTACGCTTCCACTTTGCATAATTTGCGGAAGGAAATTAAAAAGAAAAGACGGGGTAAACTCGCAGCGGGTGTGTTGCTTCTTCATGACAACGCTCCTGTTCACACGGCGCGAGTTTCCAAGGCTGCTGCGCGAGATTGTGGTTTCGAAGAAATCCAACACCCACCCTACAGTCCAGACCTTGCCACTAGTGATTATTTCCTGTTTCCGGATTTGAAAAAATGTCTTCGTGGAAAAAGATTTTCGGATGATGAAGAACTCAAGTCGGCAATAAATGGGTATTTTGCAGAGAAAGAGGAAATTTATTTTTCTGAGGGTTTAAAAAATCTTATCTCAAGATGTAACAAATGCATTGATGTTAGGGGAAATTATATTGAAAAATAAAGACAATTTAAATTGAATTCGCATTTTCCTTCATATCGATACCGAGAATATATTGAACGCCCACCCGTTTTTTGGAGCCTGCTTTAGTTTTTTTTGTGCTATTTTGCATTGTGACATCAGCTTGATAGAACCGTAATTATCACATCCTCGCGTTAAGCTTGTTTTTGGTTTTTTTTTTATAATGTACACGCACTAAAGGAATTTTTGGGATACCCTTATAATTTAATAGCTACACAGCGCGTGCGTTAAGGAAATTAGGGTTAGAAGACAGCAAGAGATTCCGATGCACATTGGTTTTATATGTTTGTAGATTATTTATTTATTTATTTCCGTCTATAAGTTACAAACTTTCTTAGACTACTAAAAATACCTAAATATATCCCTAAATATACTTGTTTAATTTATGGCTTCCAGAATAATACATTTAAATTTATTTCTGTTTACATCAAGATCGATTACATTTGCGTAACTGTTAAAATTTGAGCAGGCATTAGTGATTGGTTCATTACGACCATAGTTTGTCGCGTGCCAAGGAATGTGGAAAAACCCATCAATTCGAGGCTAAGAGTTCTAGAAGGGGCATAAATACCAAATAAAGCTAAAAGACGTGCACTGTCGATATGTCCCGTTATGACATCCCTAGGAAACATAATAAAAAAGTATGTTCTTCTGCACGATAGAGGCTTTGAGCCAATCAATGCACACCGACTATTATAAGATGGTAAGGGAATGGACCAATTCAATTTTTGGAGCGCATAACTCGTAAACCTTTTTTGATTTTTTTCAATGCGTTGTAGATCTTTATTGAAAGGAGGAGACCATACTACGCAGCAATATTCAAGCAATGCGCGAACTAACGCGATGAATAGTGATTTTAATCTATAAGGGTCACGAAAATCAGCAGAATGCCTAAATAAAAATCCCCACATTGCATTAGCCCTTGAAATTATATAATCAAAATGCAAATTAAAAGATAAATGAGAATCAAAAATTGCACCTAAGTCCTTTTGACTGATTACCCTATTAAGTTTTTGATTTTGTAGCTTATACTCAAAGACAATAGGCATTACAGTTCTGGAAAAAGTAATTACGGCGCATTTATTACTATTCAATTGCAAGCAGTTTGAACAGCACCTATCTGCTTGCAAATCGCAGCAGTCTGCCACAGTCCTCATTGCCCTAAATACCTTGACGTCATCAGCAAACATTAGACAATTTGATGCCTTGACCACTGAGGGGAGATCATTTATGAAAAGCAGGAACAATACGGGACCTAGATGGCTGCCCTGTAGTACCCCAGAATGGTTTTGTATTTCAAACGATTTTTCAAACCAAATTTTCACATATTGAGAACGACCCGTCAGGTAGTTTCTAATCCATTCAAGAAGGGTAGAGTGAAAACCAAGAAAATTAAGTTTTTTTTAATAGAATACGATGATTCTCTCTATCAAAAGCCTTGGAAAAATCCGTAAAAATAACATCTGTGTGATATTTGTTTTCCATATTTTTTTAGACAGAAATTCGTAAAAAGGGTCAGATTAGTTGTGGTAGATCGACCATGAACAAATCCATGCTGATAGTCAGATATATGATTCCTAACAGCATTATACATTTTTTTTCTTCACAATAGACTTAAAGATCTTAGGAAGCAACTGTAGTTTAGCGATGGGTCTATAGTTTTCAACTACTTGCTTGGGGCCCGATTTATAGATGGGAGTGATAAAAGAAAATTTCCACAAATCAAGAAACTCACCACTAGAAAATGACAGATTATATTTAATATGCAGAGGTTTCGACAAAATACATGCACACTTTTTTAAAAATATTGAAGGTACTCGTATATTATCCGGACTCATGCTTAGGTTGCCATCAAGACCAGAAAGTTCTGCATAGATCTCATCTTCGGTTATCGACATAGAACCCATATTAGTTATTGGAGAAATGCAAGGCAAAACTTCCAAAGAGTCATCGATAATAAAATTCGATTGAAAGAATGTGGCAAACATATTACAGACTTCAGAGAGATTATAATGTGTAGGAAAAACGGAGCGGATAAGATCATTCCACATTAGTGTTGTACGGCTAAGGAAAGATTCCTTATATTACACTGTACATTTAAATACACTATCAGCTCAGTGTCGTGGAGTGCTTAAAGCAAGCAACTATCACGAGCAGAAATTGCCGGCACTAAAAGTGCTCTCACTGACTCATCATTTAGTGCAGGTGTTAGTAAGGACAAAACAATTAAAAATACAATAATTATGTACCTATAAAATACGAGTACTAACACAGACACAAAATAATGCAAACAATTAAGACATTAAGGCATTATTACGGAAAATATTTTTTAGCTTAATTTTACTAACATGCAAGTCAATCACATGATCACTTAGATTATAGATTCTACTCATGCGACTAATAGGCTCATGCCTTCCATAATTCGTTCTATGATGGGGGCTGAAAAATAATTCAACACTGCGTAAATTATGGGCACCACCACGAAAATTAAAGCCAATAGACGACAGCAAGTCAGGTGCATCTATTTGACCGGATATAAGCTGCTGTAAAAAAAATGACATCGCTATTAAGCCTTCGTTGAGAAAGGGGTAACATTTGAAGAAGCTTGATACGTTGACTGTAGGGAGAAGTTTTAATGGATCATCCCATGGAAGTCCACTAAGTGCAAATCGAATAAATTTACGTTGAATGGCCTCTATTCGATTTGAATGAATGTTGTAGAACGGTGTCCAAACTTGAGAGGCATACTCTAAAATCGGACGGACAAAACAATTGTACAATGACATAGAAACATAAGGGTCATTAAATTCTTTGGCCCACCGTTTTACGAAGCCCAACATAGAATTAGATTTATTAATAATAGAATTAATATGCTTAGCAAAATCCAGTTTGGGGTCGAAATAAACCCCAAGATCCTTAAAATTATCAACACTACAAAGAATATGTTGAGACAGAGAGTATTGAAAGGTGGAAGGGATATTCTTTCTAGAGAATGTCATATGTTGACATTTAGTTGGGTTCAGGGATAAACCGTTTTTATCACACCAATTGGCGAAGCTATTAATTTCAGATTGAAGAAACATTCTGTCTTGCTGACTAGTGATAGATTTATATATTTTCATATCATCAGCGTAGATCAGGATATTACTGTGATTTATACATGCCTTAACATCATTAATGGCAAGTATAAATAATATTGGTCCGAGGTGACTTCCTTGGGGAACTCCAGACTGCGCTGTGAAAGATACGGATAGCGATCCTCTAAATTTCACTTGATAAACCCTTGATCTAAGGTATGAATTAACCCATTTTATGAAACTTGGTGGGAAGCCAAAAGCCCTGAGCTTAAACTCGATTATTTCATGGGACAGCTGGTCGAAAGCTTTAGAGAAGTCAGTGTATATGCAATCCATTTCGTCCTTTTTCTCTAAGGCATTAGAACAATCATGCAAGAAACTTAACAGCTTAGTGACAGTGGATCTGTTTCTTACAAATCCATGCTGTTCATTACAAATTAAATTGCGACAAAGAAATATTAACTTTTCGCAAACAATTTGTTCAAAAAGCTTAGGGATACACGAAAGCTTTGAAATAGGCCTATAATTAGTGATATCACCACGTTCGCCTTTTTTTAAATACAGGTGTGATAAAAGCACTTTTCCATAGATTAGGGAATTTACCAGTACTGATGGACAATTCAAACAGATACTTAACTCAGCCGGCATCATAACTTTATGTTTTATGTTCGTCATACCAAAAAATTTGTTGTGAAATGTAATTATTTATGTTGTACAATAAGTTGTGTAAGTTTCACAATGTAAATGTAAATTGTTCATTTTATTGTCATAATACTTTTTCTTGACAGTCCCTGAAGATGACTTTCGAAGAAAGTCGAAATATTGGACAAAATATATAATTTAAAATACAAAAAAAGAGTATTTTTAAATTAAGACCTACAGCCCGTTAAACAAACATTATTGATATGGAGAAATTGCATGACTATATTTTTAAGAACGATCGGTGCAATGCCATCAGGACCTGATGAATAATCATTCTTGAGAGAAGAAATACATTTTAAAATTGTTTCCAAATCGAATGAGATACTACTAAAATTTATTTGGGAACAGCTAGTTAGATAACTAAAATATTGATCATCAATGTGAAGAGGGGTCGCCCTAAATGATTTACTGAAATGGCAAACATATTGCTTGCATCTACTGAATCAGCAGTTGTAGAACTATTGTAAGTAAGCTTCGATGGATAACCATCGGTTTTTTTCTTAGAATTGACAAAACCCCAAAAAAGTTTGGGGTTCGATTTTAAAGAGCATTCCATTTTACTTATATAGTCAATATATAAGTTGCAGGATAAAGATTTGAATTCATTGAATAATGTGAAATAGAGTTCAAGATCTGAATGGCAGAGACTTTTTAAATAGTTCTTCCAAGCCCTATTACGTCTGTTTCGTATTGATTTTAGCTCTTTAGTGTACCAGGGATGGGACGTTTTCAGATTCCTAGAGGATTTCACAGGAATCACTTTTTTCATGCAGTTATCCATCAAAGAATAAAAAGAACCTACTGCATCTTCAATATTAGATAACGCAGTAAGGTTAAAATTAAAGCTGTTAATTTCATCAGAAAGCCTTTGAAAATTATACGTCCGAATACAGGCTTAAGGGTAAACTAACGCGCATTCCTTGTATGGCGGGTATTGCGGTTGAATTGTACTAGGGGTGGAATGCAACTGGCTATTTCATTTGAGTACCTATGTTGGAAATGTCGATAAAACAGACATTGCGACGATGACTAAGAGATTCAAGCGATCTCGCGATGTTACAGTCACCAATGAGTTTTATTGCGCGTTTTTGAATCCTGTAAAGTAGCTCCAAATAAGTAATTGTGCACCAGACCAGATATGCGCATTGTACTCAAGTTTTGGGCGGATAAATGCCTTATAAATAGTAGACAGATCAGAGGAAGTGAAATATTTCTTGCAGCATTTTACGAAGCCTAGGTATTTCGCAGCGTACCGAGAATGAAGATACGTTCGGTTTCAACGATGCAAGTGCCATTCATGGACAATGGTATGGTATTAGGGTTTTGCTCTAATGACAGAAGACAGCATTGCGTTTTGAAAGCATTAAATTCCACTCTATTAGTTACACCCCACTGAGTTATGCTGTCGAGATCGGAATTCAATGAGCTTAACATACGTTGCCGTTCCAGTTCCACACCCGAAGATGAGGGGCGTGAACCAAGAAACGAATATGAGAAGCAGACGGTAGCGTCATCGGCAAATGAGTGGATTGGATTAGAGGTAATAGACAGGAGATCATTTATAAAAATGAGAAAGAGAGTCTGAGGCAAAACCGAGCCTTGGGGAACACCAGCATTTAATTGGTGAGTTACAAGCTTGAAACCGTCCAAAACAACTTGAATTGAACGGTCCGAAAGGTAGTTTTTAGTCCATTGAAAAAAGGTATCATCGATTCCTAATGCACGCATTTTCGACAAGAGAGCTTGGTGCCGAACTCTGTCAAATGCCTTTGAAACATCAAGCGCAACGATCTTACTTTCACCACCTTGGTGGAGAGAGTGGTTCCACTTTTCGGCTAGATAAGTCATCAAATAACCGGTCGACATATTGCTGAGACAACCGTACTGCCGGTCATTAAGAAGTTTTCGGGATTCAAGATATTTCATGAGCTGACGGTTTAGCATCGCTTCCATGACCTTGAAAAGAAGGGAAGTTATTGCAATTGGTGGGTAGGAGGAGTGAGATGAAGGTTCGCCTTTTTTGGGGATAGGCTGAACAAATCCTAGTTGTTTTCCTAGCTGTTTTCCATCTTCTCGGGAAGTGCCCTGAAGAAAAGGATAGATAGAAAAGCTTGCACAATGGTTTTGCCAGCGAGGCTTTGACTTTGTTTAAATGAAAAGAGAACTTTATCTTCACTGATTATGTATTGGTTCTTCCTCATAAGTTTGGAGATGCGAATCATGAGCCATATTTAGAAATGCGATCTTCCAACTTCTTCGACAATAGTACCGGTGCCGGGTACTTCTTCGTTATTGAAAATCGCTCTTTTAAAGTTTGTCCGCGAATTTGTTAATTTAGAAGTCGTTGATAAAAGTGTTGCCGTCTGTGCACTGAGCGAACGGGTTTTCTGAATATTCTTCTTCTCTGCGTGGACATTATAAAGAAAAAAAATTAATAAAATGTTTACATTTTATGGTTTTAAAACATTTATTTATTATGTTTTTCTACATTAATAATGAATACCTATGCCCGCCATTTTTCGATATGACCTCTAGAAGACGGGTTGGAATAGAATCATAAAGCTTCTTCTTAAATAATTAAAAGAAATTTGGGGGCAGGCATCACGAAAAGCTTCGATTAAAGTGTCATTGTCTTCAAATTGTCTGCCGCCTTCATACATTTGAAGAGGTAACCATGCCCAAACATTTTCGATTAGGTTTAAGTCCGGTAAATAGGGTGGCCATGGCAAAAGTTCCACGTCTTCTGATTGAATCGAACTTCTAACAACCCTGGAGGTGTGGATTGTCTTGTTGGACAAGGGTCCGAAAATGTTTTTCACTTTTGGAAATGACAGTTCCAGCAAAAATTTGTAGTTGTTTCCGTTCATTGTTGTGGACAAAAACTCCAACTTGATTGTGCCATAGTGGATAATAGCTCCCCACACCATTACACCTGATGTAAGGCTGTGGCGCCAAAATAAGGTAGTAAAAGTTTCTGGGTATAAATTTCCAACAGGTATAAAGACTGAAAATCGATTGCAAAATGTATGGCAATGTATGTATCGTTGTGATCGCCAGTGTATGGTTTTTTGGATCTGTCCAGGTAAGGTCGTTGTAGGGAATTATACATGTCTTCTTCTTTGCACTTTTCATCTTCAACTTCTTATGTAAGGATGAGTGATATTTCTGCAAATTGTTCTCTGATAAAATGCAAGACCATAACGCTTTAACGTCGCTTCAAGACGCTTGCATTTAGGTGTTTCTCCTGTTCTTAGTTTAACAAAATAACTTCTTATGTTCTTATTACTTCGGATTGTGTAAACATTATGTGTAAATATGTAATTTCAGGAGTCAGGAGCGAGTTCAAAAGACTGAAGAAACATGTGATCATGTCAATGCAATGTCAAGGCAAACGATGCATAATCTATTGGATAATTTCATTTACTTCTTCATGAACAGAAATAACGAGACCAAAAAACAATCACATCAAGCTACATATCACAGGTGCCAGGGATCAAAAATCGATGTGGAAAGTAATTAAATCCTATGTCTTAAATGAAACAAAGCAATGAATTCAAAATATACACTTTAATGATGAGTGCATAAATGATGACAAAAACATAGCTGAAAAATTCAAAAATTACTTTGTGCAAAGCATTTCAGATATTAATGACTCGATACCATATGCACCTTTTGCAACAGTACCTTTGTGCCACAACAACACTTTTAAATTCAAAGCCATTGTGGTAGCAGATATCAGAATGGTACTGAAATCTATGAATCAAAAGCGAGACTTCAACTTCACTAATGCTAGAATGATGCTTGATGCTATTCATATAATCGGACCTATGCTTCAACGCGTTATAAATCTGTCCATGAGCATTGGGTCATTTCCCGATACATGGAAGGAATCGGTAATAACGCCAGTGGAAAAAATCAAAGGAACGACCAAATGTGAAAATTTTCGTCCAATCAATGCTCTTCCAGTGTACGAAAAAGTATTTGAAAAAATTGTCAAAGCTCAACTGGAAGATTACTTCGAAACCAATAATCCGTTTTTAGACAACCAGTCCGGATTCAGAAAAAAACACTCATGCGAAACAGCTTTAAACAACGTTTTGATTAGCTGGAAGGAGGAAGTTGCAGCAAAAAAATACGTGATTGCTATTTTCCTTGATTTCAAAAGAGCCTTCGCGACCATCGACAGAAAAATTCTCCTGACCAAACTCCACGGTTATGGTATCCAAGATAACGAGTTAAAGTGGTTCAAATCGTTTCTAAATAAAAGATCACAGACTACCAGCGTAAATGGAACTATGTCTAGCAGTGTAAAAACAACGTTTGGAGTACCGCAGGGGTCTGTTCTTGGCGCACTGCTCTTCATCATATATATAAATGATATTAAAAGTGAACTAAGACATTCCCAGATAGCCCTCTTCGCTGATGACGCACTTCTTTTTATATCCGGAAGCAACCCCGACGAGTGTACGCGATGGATGCAGGAGGACCTATTTAGAGTAAGCATATGGCTAAGATCTAATAAGCTGAAATTAAATGTCAACAAATCCAAGAGCATGGTTCTGAAGCATAACTTTAATCTAAATCTAACTATCGATAATGAAACACTAGAACAGGTTGAACAAATTAAGTACCTAGGGATAGTCATTGATTCAAAATTAAGGTTTGACTCACACGTAGATTACCTAGTTAAGAAAGTATCTAAAAAAGTAGGGTTTTTTAATAGAATAAGAAAAAGGATATCAATCTTGTGTGCAATAAACATCTACAATGTAATGATTGAACCACATTTTGAGTACTGTTCGTCAATATTGTATCTATGTAGTAATAATGTGTTAATGAAGCTGCAACGCTTACAAAATAGAGCCATGAGGATAATATTAAAATGTAATCGTTATATGTCAATAAGAGTAATGTTAGAAATGCTTATGTGGTTAAGTGTAAAACAACGAATCTATGTAAATGTACTACGTTTTGTTTTTAAGATCAAATATGGAATGCTACCTAACTATTTAAAGAAATACCTTATATATATAAGAGACATACAGCCTTATAATTTAAGAAACGGAAGTGACTTTAGACTACCTTCCTATCTAGATAATATATCACAAAATAGCATTGTGTACCAAATGCCATAAAAACTGAACAAAATTTTCCTAGTTTTAAAAGAAGTACAATTGAATTTATTAAATGTAATTTCCCAAACATCTGAATTCATATTTTAGTAACTACTACACCTTAGTATATAAGTTTAATTTGTAATATTGAATTTTAATAGCAGAGATCTGCTAAATAAATAAATAATAATAATAAAAACATCTGCAATGGTAGTGTCTGAAGATCAGAAACCAGTCCTCCGGCTGCTGATGTGCGACTGTTCTTACGATGTTTAGTAATTTTTTTAGTGTCGAACTTATGGCATAAATGCAAAATATAAAGGTCTGCCGACAACGGGATCGGCCTTTAATAAAAAAAGTAAATAAGTCGTCATTTAACCACGAAACGGTTTGAGATCTCAAACACCACGAAGGTTGACCTTGTTCCTTACTTGAGGGCAATGATACTGAAAACCGAAAGTTGAATAAGAAATAGCGTATGCTCAACTAACCAACACAAATAAATAAATATTACGCATTAACGGCCTATTCAGGGCCTAAAATCTAGTTTCTCCAATCAATTGTTTGTGTTCATTTTAAGCCGTCTCCGAACGGCAACATCTTCTCATTGAAATTGATACTCTTGGATATTTGCTTGTTTATGTTAAATGTTTATGTGTTACGTGACACCAGCGTGACTTGAACGTGAGACCTCTCGATTAGTAGTCCAACACACTAGGTTAGTGTGGTACTGAGCCCGTATTTATAAAGGGCGGAAAATCAAGATTAAGGTTTCGCCAAATACATTTTCAAAAAATTGCAATATTTCCTACACATTTTGACTATCTTAATGACCAAGGTAAATTGGCATCTACCATATTTTCAACTGCATCACTTAACTTGCACATGAGTGCTGAGAAAAAAAATCATTGTTCTATGAAAATGTATAAATATTTTACAGAAAACCCTTTTGAGTTTCGTGGGGAAATGATACCCAGACAGCGGATTATAAAATAATCTTTCAAAGTTCAAATTACAATTTCCAAGGACAACTAACTTCGCTGCCGTGTAACGACTTCACAGTGTTCTGCACTTCGGTTTGCAAAACATCGATTCTCCATCCTACGTTACGTGCAAATATTGACATTTGCATAGTAAGACGTCAGTCACAAACGATACAATCGCAATTCCAATCGATCTGTAAAATACATTTTTTTTTCTGGAATTTAGTGTCACGAAAAAGTCATAGTTTTATCTAAACATTTTGATTCTATCTTTGACATCGTCGTTGGCTGCAATGTAAACTTTGTGTCATTACAAAACGTTTGGTATTTTGAAAACTGCATTTACGCCAGTGTAGTTTTTTTCTTTTTGTGTCGATATGTACATAATACTCGTATCTATATCCAAAATTGGCGTCGATTTTAACTCAATCCGATTTCAAAAGTAACTCAAATTGGAGAAGTTAAAATTAGAACAAACTCAAGTGCACACACATTCACCCGACTGAACGATCACCCGAAAGAGATACACGATAAACGTTCCAATTAGCATACACACCCCTACTTATGCAAATAGTAAATGTATATAGATACTATCTTGGCCCAAGTGAATATGCCTGTACATTTATCTGTTTGATTCGGATCGTGGGATCTTGCCTTAAAGGATGGTACAATGCGTAACAGCCAGCAATTTCGGTTTTAGTCAGTGGAAAAAATCGGCGCAGCACGGTGTGATTACTATCCCGGCAACTTTTTTGTTTGTTGTTTGATAATAATTAGTCTTGAAGGGTCACAGTTCGGTGCGACTGGAAGTGTTTAAAAAAATAAATAAAAACAAAACGAAAGTGCAATAAATTTGTGTAAGAAAGTTTTTGTGTAATCTGTAAAAATGATAAAAAGTGAAGACATGCTCGACTCAAGTGTATCGCACCACATTTATCGCGGTTTACCCTCAAATATTCTGTCCACCGCGAATTTCCAACCGCTTCAATGTGATCAATCGTCTATTCGTTTGCATCAGGGCTCTCCAGAACTCTGCGATGAAAAACCAAATATCAATTACCTGGAAAGAAAATATTACATGCAACAGTCGCCCTCGCCGTATACCGCTCATCATCATCATGCCCAAATGTCCAGCCCCTCGGGCAGTCCTCAAACTGTCCTGATGTCAACCGGTCTTATGTCACAGACGCCCAAGGTTGAAAATCCAATGAATCTGGGTAACTATGCTATCGGCGGAAACAGTAGCAATAAGCCGATTTTGATTCCCTCCTCCTTGGCTCAGATTAACCACTACACCTCGACCATTAAATACTGTCCAAGTAGTTCGGTTTTGAATTCCATCAATTCGGCGAATAGCTATCACAACAATAACAATAATAACAACACCAGTAACATTAATAACAATCATCTGAATCATGATGTCGAGAATTTAGACATTAAGTCGTCAGGCGACTTACTACCAGCCAACGGTTCAATTCCAAGGATTCAACACGTCAGTTCTAGTGGCGTGAACTGTATTGATGCGTCTGTGGCATATTCGAATAGTTCATCGCCGGCTAAATCAGTTAATGGACAATCTGAACAGGGGCAATCAGGGCAGGGACAACAACTAACCCAACCGGATACGACGAAGAAATCGGGAACAAGACGACCAGAAAAACCCGCCTTGAGCTACATAAATATGATAGCTATGGCGATCAAGGAATCACCCAGTGGAAAGCTGACTTTGAGCGAGATCTACAGTTATCTGCAAAAGAAGTAAGTAATCAGAGTGCACGAACATTTGGTTCACCTCAGATTTGGATATCTAAAATGTTTGCAAAATTTTTGTTTAGCCCCAGTATCAGTTTTATAATGCCGTTGTGTATATATTGGAGTATGTCCTCATAATGCGGTAGAAATCTGATGAAGCTTTTGTAAAAATAAATTATAAGATTGCTTTCATAGCGACTTTAAGTCACGTCATCATGTGCATCAGATAATTTATAGCTCCATTGGGAGCATTCTACTTTTTGAGTCCATCTGAATTCCCTTAAACTAATTAAATAAAAAGTTATAAATATATTTTTTGGATATTTGTGGTATTAAATGGCACGTGCCATTTTGATTTAATTTTCGCTGGGCACAAGTTGAAGAGAAATCGAAAAGAGCACGTTGAATTCAAGATACATAAGCCCAATATGTATGTACACGTATGAACGAACAAGTTCACTCTTCGCAAATTTATTTAAGTATTTTGCCTAGCATAAAACATTGTTGTACTTTATTTTTCAGAGGAATGCGTCAGTTGTGCGCCTTCAAGAAACATATTCAAAGTTGGCCTTGTGTATACCCTTTGATAAAAAGTTGTGCAAAAAATTGAGGATATGAAGATAGAACTCTGTGGAATATGCATATTTCACCATCCAGTCTGAATTGCAACCGATCAAAGGAACAAAAACTTTATTGAATGGTTGGTTATCAACCGATAGGCCTGCCAATAGTCACCGACCAGGCAGATCAGATCCCTCTATTCCTTACAATGGCTTCGCCGTTATGGAGGAAGGGAATTCTCTCAACTTCCATGCGTGGGAGAGAAACGTTTCTTCTTCGCTGGATTAAATGATGATACACGCAACGTTTGATCTAGAAAGCTATTTTAGGCTGCCCAGATGTTTGTTAGCTCAGTATCGCCCAATTAGCACTTTGCTTTATCTTTCGAACGGCTTATAAAATTGATGTGAAACCAATCAAATGTTCTGGAGTCCTACAATTTACTATCACTATTTCAATCAAGCTTTCCAAAAACTACAACTGTGTTTCTGCTATTTTAAAGGTATATAAAGGGGGTTCAAATTTGAGGTATCATTTTAAATTTTGAATGAAAGACATACATTGTGTGAAATCTGTACCCAGTTTTATTGGAAATTAATGTACATTAGTTCCGGTTAATAATGAAAAAGAATGTCGTCCAAGTGACCTCCTCTGCTAGCTCGGTAGACTGTCAACCTTTAAACAAAAGTTTGAATCACTTTTTCGTGATGGTTCAATAAGTGATATTTGCTCGATGATGTTGCTCGATGTTGTCTTTAAGGTGTTGAACAGTTTGAGGATTATTGGCGTAAACTTTACTCTTCAAGAAACCCCATATGAAAAAATCCAGTGGTGTTAAATCGCATGATCTTGATTTTTTTTTTTTTATAATTTGCGTGCGCTAAAGGGATTTCTTTTTTTTCTATAGTACACAGTACCCTTATAGTGGAAACCACAGCGCAGGCATTTTGTTTGTTGCGGTAAGTAGCTCAGAGCAAATGATTCATTGCCTATTTTCGGGTGCTACTTACTGTATGAAAGAACAGAAGGATAGGAAAGAAGTTTGGTGCGATGGGATTTTTTTCTCAACAGGTGGCGCCTAAATTGCTTTAGGGAGATCTGTTTTTGTTGTGTGTATTCAATTTATAAAAATCATGGCCCTGGTCGGGATTCGAACGCACGACCTGCCAATCACTTAGTGAATACACTACCATCGCACCATTGCCACCTGCCAATTCACGTCTGTTCTTCGGGAAATTATGCGATTGTTAAACTTCTCTTTCGAAAGATCGATTGAGTTCGTTGCTGTGTGGGATGTTGCACCATCCTGTTGAAACCACATATTCTGCACATCAATATCCTGCAATTGACTCCACAAAAAGTTTCTAATCATCGCTTGATATCGATCTCCATCCACAGTAACTGCATTGCCATTTTCATCTTCGAAGAAAAATGGACCATTTACGTCACCACACCAAAATCCACAGGATACAGCAACTTTTTTTGGTTTCATTGGCCTTTCAAACAATCCTCTAGGATTTTCTTCAGCCCAAATGCGACTGATTTGTTTATTGACATAACCGCCAATTTTAAAATGAGCCTCATCGGTGAAGATAATTTGCTTGGAAAAATTGCCATTTTGTTGTTGCTTCTCTATGCCCCAATTCATTGCAGATGCACTGCGTGGTCAGTTGGCTTTAATTCTTGTGTTAACTGTATTTTGTAAGCCTTTACATGCAGATCTTTGTGCAAAATTTTAAACAAAGTTGTTGGTTTGAGGTTAAATTGCTGTGAACGACGACGAATTGACGTCCTTGGCTCTTCAGCAACACATCTGTTAACAGCTGCAATTTTTCCACTCGAACAACCACTACGCTTTATTTCTCTGATCTTGAACCGAACCAGTTTCTTCAATTTATGAACGATAAGTTTAATAGCATAGTTTGACGGAGCATTTTCTCTACCGTATTTTTAACGAAATTTTCTTTCAACTTCTGCAAAACTTTCACCATATTTAAAATAAGTTTTAATAATAAAAACACGTTGCTCAATAGTTTACCGATCTATTTTAGCTAACGGGAATGTATTTACTTTATACCTGAAAAAATTTCGGTGTAATCTAATAGCTGTCAAAAAAGTGGCGGCCAATTTAAAATAATACGTCAAATTTGAACACCCTTTATAAATGAAGATAAGGAAACAATTCTAAATTAACTCAATGTCTCCAATGCTTTCAGTTAGGTAATCGCAAAATTTTATTAAATAATTTCATTTTTCTTTATGTGCAATTAAAATGATCAATATTTTTTTGAGCCATTTGGAATCCCAAAAAATCAAAGAGTATAATCATTTAATATGTAGAAATCGGTAGAAGAAGGCATCATCTATATTTATAAAAATCAATGTATACCTATGTTTGTTTGCGTCGGTGCAGGGAAATAACTTCATGGGCAATAAGTTCACATGGGCAATCACTTCACCTCGAGTGGGAAATAACTTCCCTTTTTTTGGCCCACTGAAGGTGAGCCATATCTTCACTTTTTTGTGTCAAATAATTTCTCTTAACATTTCACGATAATTCAGGAACAGTACCTCGCACCTACTCCAATCAAGCAGGGTGGTTGCAGGGAGCCAGAATGCCCCCACATATGCATTGCACTGTTTATGGAATCTACTTGCGATTTCGCAACTAATCCGATAAACAGTGCAATGCATATTGTGGGAGGGGGGGGGGGGGGGGTGGTGCCCGCTGCAACCCCCCTGCTTGGGGTCACAGTTTGATTTGGAGCAAGAGCAAATTGTTGAAAACAGCACCAATGGAAAGTGAAATAACACCAAATTGGCCTTATTTAGATTGAGATTACGAATTCCATGCCCACTTCGCCTCTTTCGCTTACTGAGGACATCTTTGTCGACAACACAGATTCGGTTAACCTGGTTGTTATTAAATGGAATCCTCGTAAAGCCATATTCCTTTCAAGACTTGCGGCTGCTACCACCGTAGACGATATTTTAAATTACATCAAAAGTAAAATCTCTTCAGCTTCAGAGTCCGTAAAGTGCTTTAAATATGAATTCAATGAACCAAGAGATATCTTTTAAATCGATTATTAATGAAAATGACTTAGTCAAAATCGTTGCGAAAGGTTTTTGGCCTGATGGAACTTTGGTGCATGAATTTGTACAGCGACCGAGAAAGGTACCTAATGCTTTAACTGCAACATTGATCACGGAAGCGATTTTAAACGTCCCGGGCAATATCGATCCAAAAACGATTAAGTTCTTCGGACTCATCGCCTTATCCTCAAAGCTTTCATCTGTACTACCAAAATATTGGAGGTCTTCGAACTAAACTCAATCAGTTCCTACTTTGTTCCTCCTCGCTACAATATGACGGCATGGCTTTCACCGAAACTTGGCTGTCTAGCAAACATCACAAAGCCGAAATTTTTAATAACCAGCAATACTCAGTTTTTCGAAAAGATCGATGTATGCTGATTTGATTGGCTCCGAGAGAGGCTGCGGAGTGTTAATTGCTGTTCGTGCTTCTTTGAATGCTGTAGAAGTTGATTTACCCCACTTATCCGCTCATTTAGATGTTGACCAAATAATAGTCAAGAATAAGAATTGACAACACCAAAAACATTTATTGTATCGCAAGTTATATCCCACCAATGAGTTCTTTTGAATTATATAAACTTCATGTAGATAATTTTTGTTCTGTATTAAATAACTTGAATGATAATCAGCATGTCCTCATTATGGGGGACTTTAATTTGCCGAATTTAAATTGGTTACTTGATTCCGATGACCTAAAAATCGTTCCTTTTAATGTTAACTTTGACTTTGATAGTGAAGTAGTTGATACTTTTGCGCAATTTGACCTTCGCCAAATTAATATTCTTAAAAATTCTTTAGACCGTACTTTAGACCGTACTTGACTTAGTTTTTGTCGATACTAAGTTTAGCGTCAACATTAGTAAATGTATCCTTCCATTTGTGCCAGATTCAATCCACCATGTTGCCTTAAACTTAGATTTTCAATTCTACAAATTTGTTAAGCCAATTTCTGTTTCAACTTTAAGTATAATTTTTATAGAGCCAATTTTGGTAATATTAAAAATTGTTTAAATGGTATTGCGTGGTCTTCAATATTTGATGGCATAGACTTGAAACACTCATATAATACCCTGATCATGAAAGTCAATGACATAATCGACGTAAACACACCTATGGTTAAAGTTAGGACAAACTTAAAGCCCATATGATTTAACAAAAGATTAATCCATCTAAATAACCTGAAAAACAAGACTTATAAACAGTTGCGCAAATCATCTTCTGATCGAGAATTACTTCTGAAATACAGGGGGCTTCAAAAAGATTTTTAAGCTCTTAACAAACTTTTATATAAGCAATATGCCCTTTCGGTGGAATCAGACCTTAAAGTCAATAGTAAACAATTTTGGAGTTTCATCAATTGCAAAAATCAATCGACTCGAATTCCTAATAGCATGCAGTATAATGGCGCGTTGTCATCAGACCTCTCAGTTATTTGCAACATTTCAAATCTGTCTATTCAAATAATGCGCCTATCTTACGAGCAGGTACGATATCTGACTACTCCACGAATTCGATTAATGTTGGTAGCCTATATTTATCGACTTCTGAAGTAGTAGTTGCGCTGTCCGATTTAGTATCCGACATGAGGGGAGACGTTGATGGTATTCCTCCCATTATTTTAAAAAGATGCGCAGATGAACTTTCCGTGCCCCTTCATATGCTTTTCAATAGTTTCTTGGAGCAAGGAATTTTTCTGGATACCTGGAAGAGCTCATTCATAACACCGATTTATAAATCTGGTCCCAAACAAGATGTTACTCACTATCGTCCAATAAACTTACAGCTCTTCTTAATCCATAATTTCTTCGTATCAGCATGGTTTTATTGCTAGAAAATCCACAGAGACTAATCTTACAATTTTTCCAAATTTTATCGCAAACAACATGGAAGATGGGATGCAGTGCGATGTCATCTACACAGATTTTGCAAAAGCATTTCATTTTCATTTTTCATTTATTTCGAGAAATATTTTATTTACAATGACACATTAAGATTTGATTCTTTTATAGTAGTATCTAGAATTTAATTTTCCTGATAAAAAAAAATGGAATTATTAGAGAATATATTGTTATAATATTAGAATCATATACAAAAAGAGAAAAAAAAAAGTTTAAATTAGAGAAGTGCAAAAATAGTTTCCTCTTAAAGGCTGATGGTGTAGAAATTCTTTGCAATTCATTACGAAGTAAATTCCACAAACGAATCGCAGATACATAAAATGAGCGTTCTGCTATGTTGCGTGAGTGACGCCATAATATTAATTTCAAACCCCTTTGTGAGCGTGCAAAATGTAGGAATTCACTAAGATAATTAGGACATCTATTGTTGATCATATCATGCAGCTTCAGAAGTAACCTGAACCTCAAGTATTCATCCAGCTTAATACCAAAGTATGTTGCAGATGTGATCGGGTAAGCCACGATATTCTTCTTAACAAATTGCGTAACATTGGTTTTCACTCAAGTCTCTTAGAATGGTTCAATTCTTACTTGAGAGGACGCTCGCAGTTTGTTAGGATTAATGGTATTGTCTCAGATCGCATTGACGCTACTTCGGGAGTTCCCCAAGGCAGCCATCTTGGGCCTTTGTTATTTCTTTTATTTGTTAATGATATTCCCAATGTCATCCTTAATTCTGAATGCTAAATGTTCGCGGATGACTTGAAAATTTCGGTATATTAAAGCACTTCAGGACTGTTTATTGTTGCAGGAAGACCTCAATACAATTTTACAATTAACTGTTTAAATCTTAATGTTTTAAAGTGCAATAGACTCACATTCTGCCGGAAACGGGCACAAATTCAGTTTACCTACAGTATAACAAATCTACCCTTGGTAAGCATCTCATCCAAAAAAGACCATAATCCATATTTTATGGTTCACTCTACAAGGATAGAGAAGATTCAAAAATGGTTTACTAGAGCTGCGATAAAAAAGCTTAATTGGAATATCGACTTTCCACCGTATAATATTAGATGCCAACTGATTTGAATTTTGCCTTTATTTATTCGGCGGAGGTATTTTTCGATCATGTTTGTAACCGAATAACTAAACATATAAATTGTCCATTGAGAGATCAAAATATTTTTGTTGAGCCTATTCATAGAGTACAATATGGATATAATGAAACAATAACTGGATGTTTAAGAGAAGCTAATTCAGTAGGGAATCTCATTGATCTTCACTCTAATATAAGTAGAAATACGTTCAAAAACTCAATTTCTTATGCTTTTAACAAACTTTGGGTAGGTTAATTAAGTATGTTAATAATTTGTCGAATTAAGTACTCGTATGTAATCCATTAGAGGACCAAGTGTATCTCCTTTTGATGAAATAAATAAATAAATAAATTTCATTTTCGCAAAGCGAAATAGGGCCATATGTTGAAATACGGCCTTATTGCGTAAGGCCTCATTTCACGGCACCGATATAAAATGCTAAAAATAAATTGTTATAAATTATACAAAAACCTCATAAATAACTCCATTTCAGAATTGCTCTTCTGTTTATAGATGGGAAATAACTTCACAAAATTTACTGCGCAGTAATTGCTCACCTACTTCACAAAAAAAAGTGAAGTTATTTCCCACTCGAGGTGAAGTTATTTCCCGTGTGAAGTTGTTCCCCGTGAAGTTATTTCCCGGCACCAATATAAACACAGCAAGTGCTGTACGAAAAGCCAACGCAAAACAGACAAAAATAAGAAAGAAACATAGGAACGGGCTACAGTCCGCTTGGGCGAACCGTTGGATACCCTATTCTTATTCCTATCCCTCATAAGTGGGTGTGACAAAAATCTAAGTATGGTTGAATTGTTAAGAACGCTCTGCATATTTTGTTATATAACATTTAAAGGATTTTATCGAAAAAAACGCTCCCTAGCTCAAACTTGGGTGTTTCAATAAAATTGGTTTATTTAATTGTGGGCGTGTCAGTAGGCGGATTTAAAAAAAATTAACACATGAGCATAAAGAGCCCATAGAGAGTATATATTAAAAATGTCCGCTCCCTAGCTCAAACTTTCAATTTTCAAAAAAAAAAAAAAATTTAAATTGTGGGCGTGTCAGTGGGCTGATTTTGAAAATATTTACACATGAGCATAAAGGGCCCCTAGAGAGTATATATTATAAATTTCAGCTCCCTAGCTCAAACTTTGGATTTTCAAAAAAAGTTTTTTTTTTAAATTGTGGGCGTGTCAGTGGGCGGATTTTGAAAATATTTACACATGAGCTTAAAGGGTCGCTAGAGAGTACATATTATAAATTTCAGCTCCCTAGCACAAATTTTGGTTTTTCAATAAAATTGTTTTATTTATTTGTGGGCGTGTTAGTGGGCGGATATTGAAAATTGTTTATCCCGAGCAGTTTTAGGAGTCATAGATCATATATAAAAAAATTTCAGCTTTCTAGCTCAAAATTCGATTTTTTCCAAAATTTTGTTTTTTTGAGTTTGTGGGCGTGTCTGTGGGCGGATTTCAAAAATTCGTAAACTTGATTATTCGGGACCCTAGAGAGTATATGGTTAAAATTTCAGCTCTCTAGGTCCAGTTTAAAGGCCTAATTTTTGCCGACGGACGGACGGACGGACGGACGGACGGACGGACGGACATGGCTAGATCGACATTACTATCGATGCTGATCATAAATATAGTAACTTTTAGGGGTCTACGGGCAATATTAAGGTATGTTACAAACTATGCGTCAAAATTAATATACCCCTAGAATAGGGTATAATAAAGAAGCATAAATGTACTTCCAGGGTTAAAATCAAAGGTTTCTGGCGTATCTTCGAGTTTGTGTTTATGAACATAGTTTTTTTTTTTAAGGATATCCAAATCCCATGGCGTAACTACGAGCTTGTATTTTTTCGATTCAAGTCCGCATTAGCAGTTGTCCATTGTTCACCATGGTCAAATGTTCATACAGCTATGAAAGTTCGCAGGAAAAGATCGATGTATGCTGATTTGATTGGCTCCGAGAGAGGCGGCGGAGTGTTAATTGCTGTTCGTGCTTCTTTGAATGCTGTAGAAGTTGATTTACCCCACATTTAGATGTTGACCAAATAATAGTCAAGAATAAGAATTGA
The DNA here is from genome assembly GCA_949715645.1 of Portevinia maculata. Classification (NCBI taxonomy): domain Eukaryota; kingdom Metazoa; phylum Arthropoda; class Insecta; order Diptera; family Syrphidae; genus Portevinia; species Portevinia maculata. The sequence continues at coordinate 98,524,294 of OX454527.1, forward strand.
CAACACCAAAACATTTATTGTATCGCAAGTTATATCGCACCAAAGAGTTCTTTTGAATTATATAAACTTCATGTAGATAATTTTTGTTCTGTATTAAATAACTTGAATGATAATCAGCATGTCCTCATTATGGGGGACTTTAATTTGCCGAATTTAAATTGGTTACTTGATTCCGATGACCTAAAAATCGTTCCTTTTAATGTAAACTTTGACTTTGATAGTGAAGTAGTTGATACTTTTGCGCAAATTGACCTTCGCCAAATTAATATTCTTAAAAATTCTTTAGACCGTACTTTAGACCGTACTTGACTTAGTTTTTGTCGATACTAAGTTTAACGTCAACATTAGTAAATGTATCCTTCCATTTGTGCCAGATTCAATCCACCATGTTGCCTTAAACTTAGATTTTCAATTCTACAAATTTGTTAAGCCAATTTCTGTTTCAACTTTAAGTATAATTTTCATAGAGCCAATTTTGGTAATATTAAAAATTGTTTAAATGGTATTGCGTGGTCTTCAATATTTGATGGCATAGACTTGAAACACTCATATAATACCCTGATCATGAAAGTCAATGACATAATCGACGTAAACACACCTATGGTTAAAGTTAGGACAAACTCAAAGCCCATATGATTTAACAAAAGATTAATCCATCTAAATAACCTGAAAAACAAGACTTATAAACAGTTGCGCAAATCATCTTCTGATCGAGAATTACTTCTGAAATACAGGGGGCTTCAAAAAGATTTTTAAGCTCTTAACAAACTTTTATATAAGCAATATGCCCTTTCGGTGGAATCAGACCTTAAAGTCAATAGTAAACGATTTTGGAGTTTCATCAATTGCAAAAATCAATCGTCTCGAATCCCTAATAGCATGCAGTATAATGGCGCGTTGTCATCAGACCTCTCAGTTATTTGCAACATTTCAAATCTGTCTATTCAAATAATGCGCCTATCTTACGAGCAGGTACGATATCTGACTACTCCACGAATTCGATTAATATTGGTAGCTTATATTTATCGATTTCTGAAGTAGTAGTTGCGCTGTCCGATTTAGTATCCGACCGACATGAGGGGAGACGTTGATGGTATTCCTCCCATTATTTTAAAAAGATGCGCAGATGAACTTTCCGTGCCCCTTCATATGCTTTTCAATAGTTTCTTGGAGCAAGGAATTTTTCTGGATACCTAGAAGAGCTCATATATAACACCGATTTATAAATCTGGTCCCAAACAAGATGTTACTCACTATTGTCCAATATCGAAAATTCCCACTATCCCGAAACTGTTCGAAAAACTATTTACAATTTTATTTACAATGACACATTAAGATTTGATTCTTTTATAGTAGTATCTAGAATTTAATTTTCCTGATAAAAAAAAATAATGGAATTATTAGAGAATATATTGTTATAATATTAGAATCATATACAAAAAGAGAAAAAAAAGTTTTAATTAGAGAAGTGCAAAAATAGTTTCCTCTTAAAGGCTGATGGTGCAGAAATTCTTTGCAATTCATTAGGAAGAAAATTCCACAAACGAATCGCAGATACATAAAATGAGCGTTCTGCTATGTTGCGTGAGTGACGCGGTAATATTAATTTCAAACCCCTTTGTGAGCGTGCAAAATGTAGGAATTCACTAAGATAATTAGGACATCTATTGTTAATGATATCATGCAGCTTCAGAAGTAACCTGAACCTCAAGTACTCATCCAGTTTAATACCAAAGAGAGTATCTTGCAGATGTGATCGGGTAAACCACGATAACCTTCTTAACAAATTGCGTAACATTGGTTTTCACTCAAGTCTCTTAGAATGGTTCAATTCTTACTTGAGAGGACGCTCGCAGTTTGTTAGTATTAATGGTATTGTCTCAGATCGCATTGACGCTACTTCGGGAGTTCCCCAAGGCAGCCATCTTGGGCCTTTGTTATTTCTTTTATTTGTTAATGATATTCCCAATGTCATCCTTAATTCGGAATGCTAAATGTTCGCGGATGACTTGAAAATTTCGGTATATTAAAGCACTTCAGGACTGTTTATTGTTGCAGGAAGACCTCAATACAATTTTACAATTAACTGTTTAAATCTTAATGTTTTAAAGTGCAATAGACTCACATTCTGCCGGAAACGGGCACAAATTCAGTTTACCTACAGTATAACAAATCTACCCTTGGTAAGCATCTCATCCAAAAAAGACCATAATCCATATTTTATGGTTCACTCTACAAGGATAGAGAAGATTCAAAAATGGTTTACTAGAGCTGCGATAAAAAAGCTTAATTGGAATATCGACTTTCCACCGTATAATATTAGATGCCAACTGATTTGAATTTTGCCTTTATTTATTCGGCGGAGGTATTTTTCGATCATGTTTGTAACCGAATAACTAAACATATAAATTGTCCATTGAGAGATCAAAATATTTTTGTTGAGCCTATTCATAGAGTACAATATGGATATAATGAAACAATAACTGGATGTTTAAGAGAAGCTAATTCAGTAGGGAATCTCATTGATCTTCACTCTAATATAAGTAGAAATACGTTCAAAAACTCAATTTCTTATGCTTTTAACAAACTTTGGGTAGGTTAATTAAGTATGTTAATAATTTGTCGAATTAAGTACTCGTATGTAATCCATTAGAGGACCAAGTGTATCTCCTTTTGATGAAATAAATAAATAAATAAATTTCATTTTCGCAAAGCGAAATAGGGCCATATGTTGAAATACGGCCTTATTGCGTAAGGCCTCATTTCACGGCACCGATATAAAATGCTAAAAATAAATTGTTATAAATTATACAAAAACCTCATAAATAACTCCATTTCAGAATTGCTCTTCTGTTTATAGATGGGAAATAACTTCACAAAATTTACTGCGCAGTAATTGCTCACCTACTTCACAAAAAAAAGTGAAGTTATTTCCCACTCGAGGTGAAGTTATTTCCCGTGTGAAGTTGTTCCCCGTGAAGTTATTTCCCGGCACCAATATAAACACAGCAAGTGCTGTACGAAAAGCCAACGCAAAACAGACAAAAATAAGAAAGAAACATAGGAACGGGCTACAGTCCGCTTGGGCGAACCGTTGGATACCCTATTCTTATTCCTATCCCTCATAAGTGGGTGTGACAAAAATCTAAGTATGGTTGAATTGTTAAGAACGCTCTGCATATTTTGTTATATAACATTTAAAGGATTTTATCGAAAAAAACGCTCCCTAGCTCAAACTTGGGTGTTTCAATAAAATTGGTTTATTTAATTGTGGGCGTGTCAGTAGGCGGATTTAAAAAAAATTAACACATGAGCATAAAGAGCCCATAGAGAGTATATATTAAAAATGTCCGCTCCCTAGCTCAAACTTTCAATTTTCAAAAAAAAAAAAAAATTTAAATTGTGGGCGTGTCAGTGGGCTGATTTTGAAAATATTTACACATGAGCATAAAGGGCCCCTAGAGAGTATATATTATAAATTTCAGCTCCCTAGCTCAAACTTTGGATTTTCAAAAAAAGTTTTTTTTTTAAATTGTGGGCGTGTCAGTGGGTGGATTTTGAAAATATTTACACATGAGCTTAAAGGGTCCCTAGAGAGTACATATTATAAATTTCAGCTCCCTAGCACAAATTTTGGTTTTTCAATAAAATTGTTTTATTTATTTGTGGGCGTGTCAGTGGGCGGATTTTGAAATTTTTTTATCCCGAGCAGTTTTAGGAGTCATAGATCATATATCAAAAATTTCAGCTTTCTAGCTCAAAATTCGATTTTTTCCAAAAAAAAAAATTTTTTAGTTTGTGGGCGTGTCTGTGGGCGGTTTTCAAAAATTCGTAAACTTGATTATTTCGGGACCCTAGAGAGTATATGGTTAAAATTTCAGCTCTCTAGGTCCAGTTTAAAGGCCTAATTTTTGCCGACGGACGGACGGACGGACGGACGGACGGACGGACATGGCTAGATCGACATTACTATCGATGCTGATCATAAATATAGTAACTTTTAGGGGTCTACGGGCAATATTAAGGTATGTTACAAACTATGCGTCAAAATTAATATACCCCTAGAATAGGGTATAATAAAGAAGCATAAATGTACTTCCAGGGTTAAAATCAAAGGTTTCTGGCGTATCTTCGAGTTTGTGTTTATGAACATAGTTTTTTTTTTAAATGAAATCCAAATCCCATGGCGTATCTACGAGCTTGTATTTTTTCGATTCAAGTCCGCATTAGCAGTTGTCCATTGTTCACCATGGTCAAATGTTCATACAGCTATGAAAGTTCGCAGGAAAATGTTTTCGTCGTGGATGCAAAGTTCAACAAGTCTTTATTGGCAAATTTTTTGTCGTGCACGTAACCATCCCATCACAGTTGTTCTACGGCCATGGTTAAAGTTATTGATGATAGTTGGTTAGCTATGATGTGGATTATGTAACTGTACTCTGCATGCTAGATTTTTCCAAAGTCTTTGATATTATTAATCATGTAATCCTTTCGTGGAAACAAAGTGTTTATTTTGGAATTAGTGACAGATCTGTGCGTCTTATAACAAATTATTTAAGTGATCGTTATCAACGCGTTGTGGTCGGTGACAAATCTTCTCACAGTAAAAAGATACCTGCTGGAGTACCGCAAGGGTCCATCGTAGGTCCTATTTTGTATTGCATTTTTATTAACTACTTGCCCAATTAATAATAACTTTACTTTATTCCATACCAATGAGACTAGTAGACGACCTTGTTTGTAGAATGAATGAAGATCTATCAAAAATCGATCAATGGTCGAGGTGGAATGGTCTAAAGCATAATCCATCAAAATCACAGCTTATCTTAATATCGAAAAAACCTCATGACTCTAAAGAACTACCACCAATTGTCCTTAACAGTTTGCCATCAATCGTTCGCTTTCCCAAATGGTGGGTTACGTAAGCTTTGGATATTTGAGAGTCTTACTCCAATAGACAAGAAACCCAGGCTCATAAAACCTCTTCTTGTGCCTTACGTTGAGTATGCATCATCTGTTTATTGTGACTTGATTCTTTATCGCCGATGCAAAAACGTGCAAGTGCGTTCAACGATATGGTTAGGAATGTTTATGGCCTTCGACGGCACGATCACATATCAAACTACATCAAAAATGTGCTTGGTTGCACACTTCAGCAGTTTCCAGATAATATATATTTTGTTGTTCTGCACTATCTTCGAGGTAGTTAAGGATTTCATCTACATAGGAGTAAGCATTAACTCCATGAATGACACCTTAGTGGAGATCTGACGGAGAATTACCTTAGGAAACCGCTGCTTTTTCGGTTTAGTGCAACAAATGGGTTCAAAACTCCTCACTCAAAGGACAAAATGCATGCTCCATCGAACCTTAATCCCACCCGTCCTGGTTTATGGTGCCGAGTGCTAGACGATAATTGGGAAAGGGGAGCTAATATTGGGTTATTTTGAAAGAAAATCACTTCGTCAGATATTTGGTCCTGTGTGCGAGGAGGGCGATTTGAGGAGAAGATACAACCCCGAACTCTATGAGCTATACCAAGATGTGGATGTAGTCCAACAATCTAAATCACGTCAACTACATTGGTTCGGCCACATTAAGCGAATGGACAATAATGCTCCAGCCAAGAGGATCTTCGACTCCCAGCATCCTGGTTCGAGAAGGCAATGGAGACCGATCCTTCGTTTAAGGGACCAATCCATTGCGGATGCCAGAGCGCTTGGTCTGGAGAACTGTAAGCAGCGTGCCCGAGATCGCAGAAGATTGAAGGCTGCAGTGTCTTAGGCAGAGACTCTTCACGAGTCGGGAGCCCGTTAAGTGTAAGTCTTTCTGCACAAAGCAATTCACAATAAAAATGAAAAGCTTCAATTTGCCCGCTCTGGCAGAACTTTTATAACTATTCAACCCCTTCCAATTATTAATCAGGTCTCGTTATTTCTTCGTTCATACCACTTAACTTTGGAACTCTCTGCCTACTGCAAGAAAAAGCAAAAAGCTGGAGCTACACAATCAAAAAGTCAGCTATAGAGTACTTTTCTTAAAACCAATAACTCTCAAATTTCTTAAAATTTCTTCTACGTTCTACCTGTTTTTCCGGTCCTTTTCCTTTTGTTACCTTCCTACAAAAATGTTTTATAATATTATTTTTTGTATTATTATGTATTTATTTTTTTCTATAGGTCTTACTATTGAATATTATCATTTATTTGTAAAGTTCTGCTGCAAACTCGATTAGTCGGTAGCCGTTATGTGTTGTCGTGTCGTGTCGTGAAGGCTGTGCTTACCAACTAATCCGCCTAACAGGTTCCGTAGGCTCGGTCCAGGATGTCGCAGAACGCCTCCTTGACGGGATCTTCAGCCTCGTTGGTAGGGGCGTGTGCACGTATTAGGCTAATATTTTGAAATGTAGTAAAAGTCTCTTGGATCGCGATAATATCTGCCTTGTACCGCTCGAGGACCGACTCAAGTTTTTGAGTAGCACCTTGGGTGTACAGTGTTTGCACGTTCTAGGTGCATACTCTCAGATCATAGTCCTTTGACGTTGCGGGTCTGGTGGCCGTATGAGGGTATCCATTATCCGAGGCTTCATGTGTCTCTCTCATAACTATTTATGTTTCATGTGGTCGGGAAGTTGCCCCGACGCCACAACCGCCAACCTGGAGGGCCAGTTCCATTGTTTACCCCTAGGACGAGGGACCGGGTTTTCCATAGTCAGTAACCCACTTCGGGGATATGATGGCTGCCGTTGGCCCATTTAAAGCTCAGCCGCCACCAACTCTTTTCCAATACCCTGGCTCAATATTAGAGGTCCCTAAAGACCTGGGATTAAAATATGTCGAAGCAGCTTATGTAGGGATAACACTTATAGTTGAACCTGACGGGAACTGGTAGACGCCACCGTTGATCTCATCTAGGATGTTCCTCCGCTGCCGTATGAAGCATGAGGAAGTGTCTCAGTGTGAAAAAACACTCCTCGCCCCTCTCTCGTCCGCTGCCACCAACGATCTTCCAGAGGAGCAGGAGTTGGTAGTGAGAGGCTATCGTGAGAACGCATGTGCTCTCATATATTCGCATCACTACAATTTGGCCGCCAACAATATATGGAACCGATATCGTGACATCATCAAGGAGGTAGCCGAAACCACCGTATTATATATTTTACACTTTAACAACAAATTAGATTAGTTTAAGGTACTGAATTGTAATATATAATACAGAGCGTGATACATTTTAACAGAACGTTTTATTAAATTTGAATATAAAATTGTTTATATTAATTAAACACAATATTATTTTAAATTAAATAATAGCATCCACATTTGTTCGAAATGTGTCGATTATATATTTCTTTAGGCAAACTAATTTACCAAAATACTATTGAGCGTATATCCTTACATGTTGCTTCACCGTATTTAAAAGCTAAATTTTCCAAAGTAAGAAATCTTGCCGTTCTTTTTCAAACATGTATGTTTGTAAATACATTTTATTAAAAATAAACACTTAAACAAGAAACTTAAAACAATCTTAAACTTAAACTTTAAATTATTTAAAGTTTTACAAAACAATTTTTATATTGAAAACAATATCCCAGCCACCCAAAGGATTTACTACTTCAAAATCATGAAAAAAGAATTGTATTTGAATAGCATTGGTTTTTTTTTAAATATACTGGACTTGTAAGCCTTTCCGCAACAGAAGTTTTGAAATTCAGCCCTTTAAAAATATGTTTTTTTACATACATTTATATAGAGTACAAAAGAAACTACTAACTTTAAGTTTTCTAAAATTGGTATATGTTGAAAAGTGCACTGTACGTATATATCTTTGTAATTTTTGATTTGTTTGTCATATGTTTGTTCCCACCAACCTCCTAAATTGTTTGAGATGGTATTTACAAATAGTTCTTCAGCATTTAATTTTTTGGAAATCATCTAAAAAACTTGTTTTGCAATTTGTTAATAATTTGTTTACTTCTTGACCAGTTGAAGAAATGGTTGCTCTATTACGAAACAGCTTACGTTACAAAAAACTTTGTCAACAAGTCGCCTTGTCATTGCCAGCATTTTTGTAACGTTTATTTGCGTAATATTTAATGACAATAAAAGGTTTGAAATTTCATAAATTGCTTAAAGGAATTGCCCGTTTCTTCTATATTGTTGAATGGCGGATAGTTTTCATACATTCCGTCTTTGTATGGCCTACAAAAAAAAGTCATAATTTTTAAATGATTTCCGAAAATTTGTTGTGAAATTTTGATCGAATTTCTACCAGCCTATTTCTTTTAGGGTCAATATCGAACACATACAATTTTTTAAAAAGGAGATCGGAAGTTTCACAAAGGCTGTAGTTACTTGGACAGCAAGTAAAAATAAATAATATAAATAATATTCTGGTCAGCAACAAAATATGTACTGTGATTTCTTGTTTGTTCGGTTCGACTGCTATATTATATTTATTTATTTATTTTTTTATTTCATCAAACGGAGGTACACTTGGTCCTCTAATGGATTACATACATACTTAATTCGACAAATTATTAACATACTTAATTAACCTCACCAAAGTTTGGTAAAAGCATAAGCAATTGATTTTCGAACGTATTTCTACTTAGTGAAGATCAATGAGATTCGCTACTGAATAAGCTTCTCTTAAGCATCTTGTTATTGTTTCTTTATATCCATATTGTACTCTATGAATAGGCTCAACAAAAATATTTTGATCTCTCAATGGACAATTTATATGTTTAGTTATTCGGTTACAAACATGATCGAAAAATACCTCCGCCGAATAAATAAAGGCAAAATTCAAATCAGTTGGCATCTAATATTATACGGTGGAAAGTCGATATTCCAATTAAGCTTTTTTATCGCAGCTCTAGTAAACCATTTTTGAATCTTCTCTATCCTTGTAGAGTGAACCATAAAATATGGATTATGGTCTTTTTTGGATGAGATGCTTACCAAGGGTAGATTTGTTATACTGTAGGTAAACTGAATTTGTGCCCGTTTCCGGCAGAATGTGAGTCTATTGCACTTTAAAACATTAAGATTTAAACAGTTAATTGTAAAATTGTATTGAGGTCTTCCTGCAACAATAAACAGTCCTGAAGTGCTTTAATATACCGAAATTTTCAAGTCATCCGCGAACATTTAGCATTCCGAATTAAGGATGACATTGGGAATATCATTAACAAATAAAAGAAATAACAAAGGCCCAAGATGGCTGCCTTGGGGAACTCCCGAAGTAGCGTCAATGCGATCTGAGACAATACCATTAATACTAACAAACTGCGAGCGTCCTCTCAAGTAAGAATTGAACCATTCTAAGAGACTTGAGTGAAAACCAATGTTACGCAATTTGTTAAGAAGGTTATCGTGGTTTACCCGATCACATCTGCAAGATACTCTCTTTGGTATTAAGCTGGATGAGTACTTGAGGTTCAGGTTACTTCTGAAGCTGCATGATATCATTAACAATAGATGTCCTAATTATCTTAGTGAATTCCTACATTTTGCACGCTCACAAAGGGGTTTGAAATTAATATTACCGCGTCACTCACGCAACATAGCAGAACGCTCATTTTATGTATCTGCGATTCGTTTGTGGAATTTTCTTCCTAATGAATTGCAAAGAATTTCTGCACCATCAGCCTTTAAGAGGAAACTATTTTTGCACTTCTCTAATTAAAACTTTTTTTTCTCTTTTTGTATATGATTCTAATATTATAACAATATATTCTCTAATAATTCCATTATTTTTTTTTTATCAGGAAAATTAAATTCTAGATACTACTATAAAAGAATCAAATCTTAATGTGTCATTGTAAATAAAATTGTAAATAGTTTTTCGAACAGTTTCGGGATAGTGGGAATTTTCGATATTGGACAATAGTGAGTAACATCTTGTTTGGGACCAGATTTATAAATCGGTGTTATATATGAGCTCTTCTAGGTATCCAGAAAAATTCCTTGCTCCAAGAAACTATTGAAAAGCATATGAAGGGGCACGGAAAGTTCATCTGCGCATCTTTTTAAAATAATGGGAGGAATACCATCAACGTCTCCCCTCATGTCGGTCGGATACTAAATCGGACAGCGCAACTACTACTTCAGAAATCGATAAATATAAGCTACCAAATTTAATCGAATTCGTGGAGTAGTCAGATATCGTACCTACTCGTAAGATAGGCGCATTATTTGAATAGACAGATTTGAAATGTTGCAAATAACTGAGAGGTCTGATGACAACGCGCCATTATACTGCATGCTATTAGGGATTCGAGACGATTGATTTTTGCAATTGATGAAACTCACGGTCTAAAGTACGGTCTAAAGAATTTTTAAGAATATTAATTTGGCGAAGGTCAAATTGGGCAAAAGTATCAACTACTTCACTATCAAAGTCAAAGTTAACATTAAAAGGAACGATTTTTAGGTCATCGGAATCAAGTAACCAATTTAAATTCGGCAAATTAAAGTCCCCCATAATGAGGACATGCTGATTATCATTCAAGTTATTTAATACAGAACAAAAATTATCTACATGAAGTTTATATAATTCAAAAGAACTCTTTGGTGGGATATACTCGTAACTTGCGATACAATAAATGTTTTTGGTGTTGTCAATTCTTATTCTTGACTATTATTTGGTCAACATCTAAATGAGCGGATAAGTGGGGTAAATCAACTTCTACAGCATTCAAAGAAGCACGAACAGCAATTAACACTCCGCCGCCTCTCTCGGAGCCAGTCAAATCAGCACATCGATCTTTTCGAAAAACTGAGTATTGCTGGTTATTAAAAATGTCGGCATTATGATGTTTGCTAGACAGCCAAGTTTCGGTGAAAGCCATGACGTCATATTGTAACGAGCAGGAACAAAGTAGGAACTGATTGAGTTTAGTTCGAAGACCTCCAATATTTTGGTAGTACAGATGAAAGCTTTGAGGATAAGGCGATGAGTCCGAAGAACTTAATCGTTTTTTGGATGGATATTGCACGGGACGTTTAAAATCGCTTCCGTGATCAATGTTGCATTTAAAGCATTAGGTACCTTTCTCGGTCGCTGTACAAATTCATGCACCAAAGTTCCATCAGGCCAAAAACCTTTCGCAACGATTTTGACTAAGTCAATTTCATTAATAATCGATTTAAAAGATATCCCTTGGTTCATTGAATTCATATTTAAAGCACTTTACGGACTCTGAAGCTGAAGAGATTTTACTTTTGATGTAATTTAAAATATCGTCTACGGTGGTAGCAGCCGCAAGTCTTGAAAGGAATATGACTTTACGAGGATTCCGTTTAATAACAACCAGGTTAACCGAATCTGTGTCGTCGACAAAGATGTCCTCAGTAAGATGCGAAGTGGGCATGGAATCCGTAATCTCAATCGAATCATGAGCTAGTAGGTCATTATGGTCATGAGAACAAGATTGGAAGAGTGTCGATCATCAGATGATATTTCAATCGAAGGATACGTCTGTTTCTAGGATAATTCGTATTTTTATCTTTAAATGAAATTTTTCGCACCTGCTCAAACTTGATGAGCTTAGGAATATGCGTTGAATATGCGTCATTTTCCACAATAGTAATAATAAGTGTTACCACTTGATTAAAGCCCTAAGCAGCAGAGTAAATCAGCTTAAACATAAAAATATTGGTCCAAGACATTTTGCAGGCAGCGAAGTCCTTGCCAGACGCGACAAAAGTTCAGGATCAAACCAATTTTTTAATATCTATCAGATTAACTGCATGTCTATTGATGACAAGAATTGACATTAAATCTCCCACTACTGGCTCAATTGATACTACCATAGGAGATGTTTGGAGGAATTAAACGAAATTATTTCTAGAAACGCATCGTTTGTTCGTTCTACTAGGCAAGCAAGTAATGCTCATCACCATAGACGGTGCACTTTACCTGCATGGACATCGGCTTGGCGTGAACAATTTAAAATGGGAAGTCGAAGCTGACAAAAAACTGCACACCTAGACAAAGTGTACATTATCCAATAGCAAAATAAAATGCAGCTTACTAAAAATCCTAAGAATAAAGATATGTTGCAAAGAGAATTAAAAACAAAAATTAAATCTTCATTTGAAGATTTTTAGCAAAATTGTTCGAAAAAATTCTTCACTTTGAAGACCAATCTTAACAATTGACAATGACAGCACTGTGTTCTACAGAAATTTCAATACTCACAGCGATTTATAATAAACTAGTGGACCCGGCTTATTTCGGGTTGCCTTTGCCATTTATCTGAAAGCACCTCGGGGCCCTAGCTGAGAAGCTTATAAATACTTTCCTGAAAGAAGTAATTAAAAACAAAAAAAAATTAATTCAATAAAAGAAGAAAAGAGTCCTAAGGAGACAAATGTTTTCGTAATCAAAACTCTTTTCGGGTGATTTATTAAAGTACCACGTCGCTTAGACCACTATTTTGCACAAAAAACATCTGCATTTTGGACGTCCTTGTTTGAAGTGATAGCACTCAGAGCTATTAATGAATTCTGACAAAACGTCAACTTTTTCTGGGCGACGTGAGATTTTTAAAAGGGTTTTTAATCTTTCATTACGTCAGATCTGCTAAATGCTTAACCTTCAAGCGGTCGCGCGGTGTCGAATCGACCGTGATCAACACATTTTCCTTCATAATATTATTATTACTTGTCACATGTATTTCTCATTTCTAGTCGCCTATCGCTTTGTCATTGTGAGCGAAATAAAGAGTTTACCTCCGCAAGCCGCCCTCCCCCCACCCCACAGATCGCTGTTGTTTTAGACGCGGCCCAGGCGTCGAAAGCACACCGCGCGCCTGTCGTCGAAAAGGTTACGGGTGAGGCTCAACGCGATATAGTATTTCTTCGGATATCGCCAAATATTATCGAATTAAGCGTGTAATACTGTTTTATTTCTAAAATGAGTCTTAGCCCGCTAGCACGAAGTGCAATACTCGAGGAATTACTACGAGAAGATGAAGAACAGAGTGAATCAGAGCTCAGCGACCAAGGTTCAGAAACATCTTCCCAGAGGGATCTCAATCTGCTGAGGAATCAAACAGCTCGGATTCAGATGAGTAGATACAATTTGCCCTTTTTCAGATATAAACAGCTAATTTACGGGGCGTGGTAAAGTAACGAAGTGGGAAGAATCCAACAACAACAGGGTGAGGCGTCAAGTACAAAATATTCTCGCTGAAGATTCAGGTACTCATAGGAATGGCGTGGGGGTAACAACATTTATGCAAGCCTGGAGTTTATTTGTTACGGAGAATATCATAGAAAAAGTTGTAAGACATACCAACGAATTTATAATAAAAACATAGGGACGGGCTACAGTCCGCTTGGGCGAACTGTTGGATACCCTATTCTTATTCCTATCCCTCATAAGTGGGCGTGACAAAAGTCTAAGTATGGTTAAATTGTTAAGAACGCTCTACATATTTTGTTATATAACATTTAAAGGATTTTATCAAAAAAAACGCTCCCTAGCTCAAACTTGGGTGTTTCAATAAAATTGTTTTATTTAATTGTGGGCGTGTCAGTAGACGGATTTAAAAAAAAATTAACACATGAGCATAAAGGGCCCCTAGAGAGTATATATTATAAATTTCAGCTCCCTAGCTCAAACTTTGGATTTTCAAAAAAATTGTTTTATTTATTTGTGGGCGTGTCAGTGGGCGGATTTTGAAAATATTTATACATGATCTTAAAGGGCCCCTAGAGAGTATATATAAAAAATTTCAGCTCCCTAGCTCAAATTTTGGTTTTTCAATAAAATTGTTTTATTTTTTTGTGGGCGTGGCAGTGGGCGGATTTTGAAAATTTTATATCCCGAGCAGTTTTAGGAGTCATAGATCATATATAAAAAATTTCAGCTTCCTAGCTCAAAATTCGATTTTTTCCAAAATTTTGTTTTTTTGAGTTTGTGGGCGTGTCTGTGGGCGGATTTTAAAAATTCGTAAACTTGATTATTTCGGGACCCTAGAGAGTATATGGTTAAAATTTCAGCTCTCTAGGTCCAGTTTAAAGGCCTAATTTTTGCCGACGGACGGACGGACGGACGGACGGACATGGCTAGATCGACATTACTATCGATGCTGATCATAAATATAGTAACTTTTAGGGGTCTACGGGCAATATTAAGGTATGTTACAAACTATGCGTCAAAATTAATATACCCCTAGAATAGGGTATAAACATAGAGGCGGGCTACAGTCCGCTTGGGCGAACTGTTGGATACCCTATTCTTATTCCTATATCTCATAAGTGGGCGTGACAAAAATTTAAAGGATTTTATCGAAAAAACTAAGCTTTTGTAAATAAAAACGCTCCCTAGCTCAAACTTTGGTTTTTCAATAAAATTGTTTTATTTAATTGTGGGCGTGTCAGTAGGCGGATTTAAAAAAAATTTAAGTATGAGCATAAAGGGCACCTAGAGAGTATATACTATAAATTTCAGCTCCCTAGCTCAAACTTTGGACTTTCAAAAATAAAAAAAAAATAATTGTGGGCGTGTCAGTAGATGGATTTTGAAAATATTTACACATGAGCATAAAGGGCCCCTAGAGAGTATATATTAAAAATTTCAGCTCCCTAGCTCAAATTTTGGTTTTTAAAAAAAAATATTTTATTTAATTGTGGGCGTGTCAGTGGTCGGATTTTGAAAATTTTATGTCCCAATCAGTTTTATGGGCCATAGATCTAATATAAAAAATTTCAGCTCTCTAGCTCAAAATTCGATTTTTTCCAAAATTTTGTTTTTTTGAGTTTGTGGGCGTGTCTGTGGGCGGATTTCAAAAATTCTTAAACTTGATTATTTCGGGACCCTAGAGAGTATATGGTTAAAATTTCAGCTCTCTAGGCCCAATTTAAAGGCCTAATTTTTGCCGACGGACGGACGGACGGACGGACGAACGGACGGACATGGCTAGATCGACATTACTATCGATGCTGATCATAAATATAGTAACTTTTAGGGGTCTACGGGCAATATTAAGGTATGTTACAAACTATGCGTCAAAATTAATATACTCCTAGAATAGGGTATTAAAACACCATCGTATGACAGACCACGTGACTGCAAACCGAATGATGTTGTAGAAATTCGAGTACTTTTCGGAGTATTGCATATAGCGGGATTCTTGAAGACGCCACACGCCAATTTAGAAGATTTATATACTTTAAATACAATGATAATATATCTGTGTATAAAAAATAAATGATTATTGGATAATTAATGCTTTAATTCTATCAGTTATCCCAAAGGCCTTTTCGACTACGCGCGACCGCTGCCGTTACGAATGACCGCGCGCCCGATTGAAGGTTAAGCGATGTGACTTTTTTTTTCAAATTTGGGCGGTCTGACATTGAGTCAGCTTGAAGCTGATGAACATTTTAAAGCTGTACTCACTTTTCTTCTGTGTTGGATGTCATCGCTTTGCAACCAAATCGTTATGTTTCAAAGTAGCACCCGATGTATTTGAACTATTGTACCAAAGCATCTGTTAGTCTAAAGCAGTGTTTTTCAAACCAGACCCCAAGAGGGTCGCCAAGTATTACTCGGCGGGTCGCGGTCACAAGTTGGTAAGACTAAAAAACAAAAATTGAAGCCTGTTTATTTGTATACCCTATTCTAAGGGTATATTAATTTTGACGCATAGTTTGTAACATACCTTAATATTGCCCGTAGACCCCTAAAAGTTACTATATTTATGATCAGCATCGATAGTAATGTCGATCTAGCCATGTTCGTCCGTTCGTCCGTCCGTCCGTCCGCCCGTCGGCAAAAATTAGGCCTTTAAATTGGGCCTAGAGAGCTGAAATTTTAACCATATACTCTCTAGGGTCCCGAAATAATCAAGTTTACGAATTTTTGAAATCCGCCCACAGACACGCCCACAAACTAAAAAAACAAAATTTTGGAAAAAATCGAATTTTGAGCTAGAAAGCTAAAATTTGTTTTATATGATCTATGACTCCTAAAACTGCTCGGAATATAAAATTTTCAAAATCCGCCCACTGACACGCCCACAAATAAATAAAACAATTTTATTGAAAAACCAAAATTTGTGCTAGGGAGCTGAAATTTATAATCTGTACTCTCTAGGGTCCCTTTAAGCTCATGCGTAAATATTTTCAAAATCCGCCCACTGACACGCCCACAATTTAAAAAAAAACTTTTTTTGAAAATCCAAAGTTTGAGCTAGGGAGATGAAATTTATAATATATACTCTCTAGGGGGCCCTTTATGCTCATGTGTAAATAGTTTCAAAATCAGTCCACTGACACGCCCACAATTAAAAAAAAATACTTTTTTTGAAAATTCAAAGTTTGAGCTAGGGAGCGGAAATTTATAATACATTCTCTCTAGGGGATCTTTATGCTCATGTGTAAATATTTTCAAAATCAGCCTACTGACCCCACAATTAAAATTTTTTTTTTTTTTGAAAATTCAAAGTTTGAGCTAGGGAGCGGAAATTTTTAATATATACTCTCTATGGGCTCTTTATGCTCATGTGTTAATTTTTTTTAAATCCGCCTACTGACACGCCCACAATTAAATAAAACAATTTTATTGAAACACCCAAGTTTGAGCTAGGGAGCGTTTTTTTCGATAAAATCCTTTAAATGTTATATAACAAAATATGTAGAGCGTTCTTAACAATTCAACCATACTTAGACTTTTGTCACGCGCACTTGTGAGGGATAGGAATAAGAATAGGGTATCCAACAGTTCGCCCAAGCGGACTGTAGCCCGTCCCTATGTTTTCTAGTGAATTTCGGGTTTTGAGTGAGCATTGTACCGTCAATATTTGGCCTGATGTCGATTTGATCACAATTTGAACTCGTTTAATAAATGTTCAAATCTTGGTTCTACGAGTATCTTTGAGACGTTAACAATTTAATCATTTTCCAATTAAAGCCTATTTCTCTTCTTACCTTTTATATTTATTTAATATTTATATAATATTCTCCTCTTTATCTAGAAATGATCAATAGTTTTTAAATTGAATTTATTTCTCAGCATGAAATCAGTTCGGGAAGGTATAGTTTCTTCTCCAAATTATGCAAACTCTGTATCATGAGAGGAATGTGAGAGCTTACTGTCATCGATTCACCTGATGCAATTTCTTCAAGAATCTTTTTAACGCTGGGAAAAGAATCATACATGTTATTTTGCACAGACTCTGACCACAAACGAAGTTTTGCGAGGAATCCTCTGATTTTGTATTTTCCAGTTATAATATTTTGTTCTCTCCCTTGGAGGCTTTTATTCAAGATTTTTAAGTGGTCGAAAAGATCAGCGAGAAATGACAATTTTAAAACCTAAGTGGGGTCAGAAAAATTATTCGAATATCCAGATTTTGAATCTTGTAAAAACATCAATAATTCAGCTTTTAATTCCAGAATTCGTGTCAATGCCCTTTTGACAGCCATCGGACCTCTGTGTGATAAAGGAGATTTTGATGGAGCCAACCCATTTCATCACAAATGTTTAGCACCATCGCTACAAATAGCAAAACATTTTATCCAATCAATCTCGTAGTCGCGACAGCTTTCTAAAAACAGACACTGGCCAGTTGTAATCTCAGGAAGAGCTTTGCAAAATAAAATATCTTCTTCAATGTTTTCCTCTGCTTCAAAACAAACAAATATTACTAATTGCCCCCATCTGAAACATTAGTAGATTCATACAGTTGTAATACAAAATGCGGGCTCTTCTTTAATTTTGCGATTAACTGTTTTCCATGCCATGTGACTTATCCTCCGCTCTATTTTATTATCAGAAAAGTGGTATGCTTTTAAGCTTATCTGCCTCCTTTTTACCCAACATAAGTTCAACCATATCTAGGACCACAGGCAAAATAAGATTCTCAGCAATTGTATGCGGTTTCCCTGCTTTGGCGACACGGTGTGCTACTTGATAGCTAGCTAACAACGCTTTCTCATTGGCACTCGATAACTAAAATAAATGTTAAAATAAACATAGGAACGGGCTATAGTCCGTTTGGGCGAACTGTTGGATACCCTATTCTTATTCCTATCACTCATAAGTGAGCGTGACAAAAGTCTAAGTATGGTTGAATTGTTAAGAGCGCTCTACAATTCAACAAAATATGTTATATAACATTTAAAGGATTTAATTGAAAAAAAAACGAAGCTTTGTAAAAACGCTCCCTAGCTCAAACTTTGGTTTTTCAATAAAAGGTTTTATTTAATTGTGGGCGTGTCAGTAGGCGGATTTAAAAAAAAATTAAACATAAGTATAAAGGGCACCTAAAAAGACTATTATTATAAATTTCAGTTTCCCAGCTCAAACTTTGACTTTTCAATAAAATTGTCTTATTTAATTGTGGGCGTGTCAGTTGGATTTTAGAAATTATATCTCCCGAGCAGTTTTAGGAATTAAGGACCATATACATATAAAAAATTAAATTTATTCGATAAATTTGTTTTTTGAGTTTGTGGGCGTGTCTGTTTGCGGATTTCAAAACTTGATTATTCCGGGCCCCTAGATAGTATAATGGTTAAAATTTCAGCTCTCTAGGCCCAGTTTAAAGGCCTAATTTTTGCCAACAGACGGACGGACGGACGGACGGACATGGCTAGATCGACATTACTATCGATGCTGATCATAAATATGATAACTTTTAGGGGTCTACGGGCAATATTAAGGTATGTTACAAACTATGAATCAAAATTAATATATAACATAGGGACGGGATACAGTCCGCCTGGGCGAACTGTTGGATACCCTATTCTTATTCCAATCCCTCATAAGTGGGCATGACAAAAGTCTAAGTATGGTTGAATTATTAAGAACGCTCTACATATTTTGTTATATAACATTTAAAGGATTTTATCAAAAAAAAAGCTCCCTAGCTCAAACTTGGGTGTTTCAATAAAATTGTTTTATTTAATTGTGGGCGTGTCAGTAGGCGGATTTAAAAAAAATTAACACATGAGCATAAAGCGCCCCTAGAGAGTATATATTATAAATTTCAGCTCCCTAGCTCACTTTGAATTTTCAAAAAAAAAAAATAATAATAATTGTGGGCGTGCCAGTGGGCGGATTTTGAAAATATTTACACATGAGCATAAAGGGCCCATAGAGAGTATATATTATAAATTTCAGCTCCATAGCTCAAATTTTGGTTTTTCAATAAAATTGTTTTATTTTTTTGTGGGCGTGGCAGTGGGCGGGTTTTGAAAATTTTATATCCCGAGCAGTTTTATGAGTCATAGATCATATATAAAAAATTTCAGCTTCCTAGCTCAAAATTCGATTTTTTCCAAAATTTTGTTTTTTTGAGTTTGTGGGCGTGTCTGTGGGCGTATTTCAAAAATTCGTAAACTTGATTATTTCGGGACCCTAGAGAGTATATGGTTAAAATTTCAGCTCTCTAGGTCCAGTTTAACCAACGACCATACCACGTCGAGTTAATCGGTTCTCGTCAGATCACCGTAATTAAACGACGTCGGGTGCGGTTAGTACGTAGATGGGGGACCGTTTGAGAACAACCGCGTGTCGTTGGCCAGTCCCATCTACAGAGTTGAGGTAGATAATACATACGTGGTATCACAATGGACCTAAAATTGGTCTAAGTGTGTCGGCTTCTGCCGACAGCCACCTAAACCTAACCTAACCTAACCTAGGTCCAGTTTAAAGGCCTAATTTGAGCCGACGGACGGATGGACGGACGGACATGGCTAGATCGACATTACTATCGATGCTGATCATAAATGTAGTAACTTTTAGGGGTCTACGGACAATATTAAGGTATGTTACAAACTATGCGTCAAAATTAATATACCCCTAGAATAGGGTATAATGATGAAGAAGGATAGATACGTCTGTATATCTATGTATATCAGACAAACAAATAAGTAAATCAAACACACAATAGGTAATAAAGTATACATACACTCCGCTTCAACTGAATAAGCACAAACATTTTCTAAGCTACGTTGTCCATTTTTTCAAAACCTTGTGCCGTAATATATCATTTTTTGATGATGCAAACTGTTTGCGTATGATGTTGACAAAATAAATCGGAAAGAATAATTCAAAAAGTACCGCTATTTTTTCCCTGGTTCCCTTGCAAAGCATTCAATATGGAAAAATGTAGTTTTATTTTGCGTCATCTGAATAGACACAAGGTTATTATTTTAACTGCTTATGAGTATTCTGTTGAGATTGATACATTAGATCAACCGTTGAAGTGCTTTAAGTGAATTTTATTTGATTATTTGCATTTCAAAGCTATAAATAGTGTTGAAAGAGCTCAAATCGATTTACTAAAAGAACAAGGACTAACCGGGCGTTCTATAGCTGACCGAATTGGACGAAGTTTTAGTGTAGTCTATTCTTATTTAAGAAGCAAAGATTCGTACGGAAAAAACATGAAAGTAGGTCAAAAAACGGCAACAACAGGAGTTGATCGAAGAGCAATTTCAAGATGTGCTTCCAATTCCTGCGACTCTGCGGCAAAAATAAAGCAGAAAGCCGGTGTTACTGCAAGCGTTTCAACAGTGCGAAGGGTTATCAATGGTGCCAAACATCTAAAACGGATGACAATTCAAAAGAAACCACCACTTAACGAGAAACGGGAGTGTATGCGCTTAGAATTTTCTAGACGTCATATGAGTTGGAAAAATGAATGGCGTCACGTAGTTTTTTCGGATGAGAAGAAGTTTAATTTTGATGGCCGTGATGGGTTTAATTATTACTTTCACGATGTGGGGAAAAAAGAACTATTTTTAGGGCGGCATCATAGTCGAGATGGTGGTGTTATGGTATGGGGAGCAAACCTCAAAAATGACTGCATTAAGTTATAAAGGAAATTCGAAATTGCTTCAATGGCCGCCGTACTCACCGGATCTGTACCTGAAAACACACCGGATAAAGCAAAACGTTTTTTTTTGTTTCGTGAAACAAGAGAACATTGTTTCTTATGAGAGCGAACACACCAATAAAAACGAAACAAAAAACAGGTCTTTGTTTCGAAGTGTTTCGGTGGTGGTTGTCGAAAATACATGCCATTGTACACGAGCAACACACACCGAATGCAACAAAACTGTTTCGACCCAGCGTCGTTGACGATAATAAGGCAATTATTGGCTACTTTCTTATGGGGCAACACACACCAAATGAAACGAAACATAAAAACAAAAGCAAAACAAGAAAACGTGCTTCGTTGCCGATAGCTGACCTGTTGTTTTCTGCAAAACATTGTGGGGTTTTTCTTAATAATTTTTTTAAGACGCATGACTTGATCCTTTACACTAGTGCAGTGGTACCTGATTTATTTTTAAAATGGTTGATGGCTGGTTTTTCTGATTATTTTTGTTAATGATTACACCTAATTATGAACCTCTACAATAACCCTTCAGTCAAAAATATGAGAGTGTCCCTACCCATTATATGGATATACTCTGGTTTACTCTGTGCGTAAATTTTAACAAATATCGACGTAGATGGAGAAAATTTGATTTTTTTAATTGTGGCAAGAATTATAAAGATAAGGAACATGCTAATAAAGTTACTATTGAGAAGCTGTGGATAGAAATAGTCTGAGTCCGACCACATGTTGAACAACACTAAAATCAAGTCGCGAATTCAATTTTGTTTTATTTTAACACACACCAAATGAAGCAAGAAAACAAAACTTTTTGTTTTGTTACATTCTGTTTCGCTTGGTGAGTGTTGAAATAAAAAATGTTTTTTTGACTATCGATTAAAAAACGTATTGCTTTATCCGGTGTGTTTTCAGCCTTATAGAAAACGTTTGGGAATGGTTAGTACGAAAAGATTATGAGTCTGACCGTCAGTTTGAGGACATAGAATCCCTTATTGCAGCCATTAAATTGGCCTGGAGGGAAATTTCGCTGGACTACATGCAGAGGCTGTACGATTCCACGCCGGATCGAATTTACGAAACTATTACGAATAAAGGCGGTGGGTACTACTAAAATTAAAAAATAAAAAACTATTTTAAGTAAAACTTGTTTCATTTAACCCCATAACATTTTATTTCGAATTTCAATATTTGTGTCTATTCAGTTGACGCAAAATAAAACTGCATTTTTCCATTCTTTGCTTTGCAATGGAACCAGGGGAAAAATAGCGGTACTTTTTGAATTATTCTTTCCGATTTATTTTCTCAACATCCTAAGCAAACAGTTAGCATCATCAAATGATATATTACGGCACAAGGATTTGAAAAAATTACCTGATATATAATTTCATACTTTCAGCAGATAAAACTTCACCGCAAATTACACACTAAGGCTCATTATCCAAAACTTTACAACCATTGTTCAGTTTGCCTTGCTTCCGCCGCTTCCACTTGTACCTACCAGATGTGCAAGGCTGAGACGGTCTTTTGAGAAACTTATCCATTTTATGTTCCCTCGTAAAGATATTTCCCGGCAGGTTTTATACAACACTTAATTGTTTTATCAATAAATATTCCCACTTGAAAAAAAAAATTAAATGATAATTCTGATGAGCACATAAGAATTCCAAAAATGCAAATTAACGCAAAGCAAACCACATTTCTTTTTTAAAAATGTTTGGCAACATGGGAAAACTTTATCTCGAATAAGTCAAATCTCGTACAATGAGACTGGGTATGAAAGGGCTTCAGTATCAGTATATGTCGCTTTCGAAGTAACGGAGAAAGTATAATTATAAATGTGGGGTTCGACAGAATATTTTTACTAACAAAGGGGTCGCGTACTCAAAAAGCTTGAAAAACACTGGTCTAACTTAATCAGTTCCTGATCATTATTAACGTGCAATGTTTATATAAGAATTTCATCACTAAACTGAACTTAATTTAATTGCTTAATGTCGTTAATAAAAACTGTACCGGAATTCACCAGTGATAGGTTAGAAATATTGTGCCAGAAAGCGTCCACGCATCTAAAAATCGATTCCGAGAACTATATAAAATTTGTATTTGTTTATTTACAAAAAGACTGGAAATCGTTAAGCGTCTGAGATGGAGAGCCATTGAAATGGAAGCATATTCCATTATCATCCAATTTTAATTTGTTGGCAAAACATTAAAACGTATTTGTTTGTATTTTTTTTTTTTACTTTGCAGATTTGAGTTCTTTCGCGGTCCGTATGTGGGTTGGAAAAATTCGGTGCGACATAATCTTAGCCTTAATGAGTGTTTCAAGAAACTTCCCAAGGGTATGGGTGTTGGGAAGCCTGGCAAGGGCAACTACTGGACCATTGAACAAAACTCTGCCTACATGTTTGAGGATGAAGGTAGCTTAAGACGCCGACCACGCGGCTATCGGTCTAAGCTCAAGATGAAACCTTATAGTGCAGCCAATGGATTTTACTCATCCTCACCCTACGATGGGGGTTCAATGGTAAACTGACTGCTTTAACATTATCAAATATTCTTAAACATTTTGTTTTAGGAAAATCCAAACTTTTATGCTCCCCAGAGTTACAGTTCGTATGAGTACTCAACACCAGCGTTTTCAGATGCCTGGAATCACCCTCAGTCATCATTGCCGCAATACTCGAATATTGCCACACATCATAGCACGGCACCGCACAATGGTAGCCCTCCACCACCACCACCACCGCCGACATCATCGTCGTCATCATCCGCATATGCCTCAATGCAAAGTACAAATCCTGGCCTGGACTATGCCAACTATCAGTACAGTTCAAGTTCCTACAACATTGACAACGGTAAGTGGTGGCAGAAATTGGTAGACGTTTGGACTTTTAGTTCAGAAATTTACAACAAAATTACTGACATCTGCCGGCCGGCGGCTTAAGATTTTCTCTTTGATTCTCGATCTCGTTGATGGTTGAAGAGGTCCAATAAAACTGACATCTAGATGAAGGAATCGCACTTAAATTAGTGAAACATGTGTTAGAACGTATACTCGTATTTATTGAATGCATTCATATGAAGCATTTTAGCGAGTGAATTGAACATGTACAATTGTACATGCGCACAGATACATGTAATGGTTTCGCCGATAACTCGAGACGTGGAAAGTGGAAACTTGACTACAGAGTGCATCAAGCCTATCGGCGATACATGATACCCTTGGTTAAAAGGGGGTTGAAAATGTATTACAGAATTGGGTCCATTTTTTTATATGAAAAAAGTTAATGTTAAATAGAGGATGATTTTGTGTTTTGTTTTGTCATGGCGCTCACATTGTTGCACTCATAGTCGGCGGACATGAATTGCCTGAGCCAAGTTTATTATAGTTCTATCTATTGAATTCACATGTGAGGTAATACTCCATTAAAGCATTAACATAAAAGCATATATAATAATACAAATATACAAGGTGGCGCAAAAGTTGTCATCTGTTTACTTCACAAATGTCAAAGTAAAATTGACATTTGCCGCTATTTGCAAAAATTATAGCATCTACCGATAGGGTTTTCAGCCCTTGGGTGTGCCTTAGGCAATTCGTGTGCCAATGTTCTAAATGATCCACGACGTTTGACATCTATCCTATGTAGTTTTCAGTCGGATTGGTGAACGCCACTGGGTGATGACTTTTGCGCCACCTTGTATATAGCAACATTTTAATAATTTTAGTTCACAAAAACAATAATAATAATGATATATTAGTAATAGATATTACATTACACTTTTTCTAAACGGAATTCTTGCAACCTTATTATGGTTGTTAAAGATCAATTATTATTGATAAATTAACATTTATTAATCGATCGACTTTTTGGTATTATGAATATCAATAAACAAATTATACATCTGTTTTTGACTAGGTATATATGTAATTTGTTGAATTGTGGTGACGAGCGGAATGTTCCCTTCGATTCAAATTCAATTGCCGCAAGCGAGAGATCAAGCAGCAAAACAACAACAAAATAACCGCAATTCCAAAGTTCTCCGTTGAATTAACCAACTCTTCTATTGTGTGTTACCTCGATTATGGTCCAAACGAAAAAGGAAGAGCAATAATAATACAAAAGCGGTACAATTCAATATTCAGTTACTTGATACTTAATCCAGTGGTCTGTTAACTGGCCATTGTTTAGAATTGATTGAGTCGAAAAAAAATAGGGTATGTAATGCAATATTGACAATAATTATTTAAAGCAAAACAATTTACGATATAAATCAAATTCATTAACTTATTTCAAAGAAAAGCTAAGATATTCAAGAACAACATCTATTGTGAACACTAACAAGCAAAACGCGATAGAGCACTTCGTGAAGCTATCTCTTCGTGAAGTGCCGAATTTCTTTCTTAAATGTCTAGGAAATATTGAAGTATACAATTTGCAGAAATCGTGTCAGAAATGATTGTGATTGTTAATAAAGGGTATATTCAGGTGAAATCAAAGGAGAAAATCTACAAATTTATTGAGAAAAAACCTGAGAAAGTGTATTAAACCAAAGAAAAATAAATAAAACAAAAACACTGAGCATTTTGACCAAAAGGGCTTCTGATGCTCCAGATGCAGCAATTTAAATGCATTTTAATTAGTGCGGTTGTACTAAGTAGTAGGTACTAAATGTATGTATAGGAAATTGTTCAACATTTGTTTCCAAACAAAAATCACAAAAATGCGATTTGTTTTAATTCTTGTTTCTTGTACACAATTATATTATATTTATACCCTATTCTAGGGGTATATTAATTTTGACGCATAGTTTGTAACATACCTTAATGTTGCCCGTAGACCCCTAAAAGTTACTATATTTATGATCAGCATCGATAGTAATGTCGATCTAGCCATGTCCGTCCGTCCGTCCGTCCGTCGGCAAAAATTAGGCCTTTAAACTGGACATAGAGAGCTGAAATTTTAACCGTATACTCTCTAGGGTCCCGAAATAATCAAGTTTACGAATTTTTGAAATCCGCCCACAAACTCAAAAAAACAAAATTTTGGAAAAAATCGAATTTTGAGCTAGAAAGCTGAAATTTTTTATATATGATCTATGACTCCTAAAACTGCTCGGAATAAAAAATTTTCAAAATTCGCCCACAAATAAATAAAACAATTTTTTTGAAAATCCAAAGTTTGAGCTAGGGAGCTGAAATTTATAATATATACTCTCTATTGGCCCTATATGCTCATGTGTAAATATTTACAAAATCCGCCCACAATTATTATTATTTTTTTTTTTTTTGAAAATTCAAAGTGATCTAGGGAGTTGAAATTTATAATATATACTGTCTAGGGGCCCTTTATGCTCATGTGTTATTTTTTTTTTAAATCCGCCTAATGACACGCCCACAATTAAATAAAACAATTTTATTGAAACACCCAAGTATGAGCTAGGAAGCGTTTTTTTTTTGATAAAATCCTTTAAATGTTATATAACAAAATATGTAGAGCGTTCTTAACAATTCAACCATACTTAGACTTTTGTGACGCCCACTTATGAGGGATAGGAATAAGAATAGGGTATCCAACAGTTCGCCCAAGCGGACTGTAGCCCGTCCCTATGTTTTTATTAGTACTCAAAAAAAGTGTTTGGATAATCCATCCTAATTCTGGAACTTTCTTTTCTTTATTATAAAAGTTTCAGGAAATATTGGCGCGAAACTCGTCTCCCGCCATACGAATTCAACAATTTGTCTCTTCAATTAATCAGCTGATGTTTTTTTCTTTTTTTCTTTCATTTGACACTGAGGTTGTCGCGAAGTGCTCTATTCTGAAGAGGTAGGTATTTCATTTGACGTTTATGTTATTCAAATCTGTTATCTCTGGCTTGTTCGTTTTGCTAAAGTTTAGTTATTTAGTTTTATTGTTAATAGGTCCGTTCGCGTACTTCATGTGTAGAAAAATGAAAATTGTCAAATCTCCTAGGGAGAAACCTTTCATTTAAAGAAAAGTACGCGAACGCTTTTGCGTAAAAAGATGAAAAACTTCAAAGTTTGAAGTATTCAAAACTAAATATTCGATTTTTGCGTCTCTTGAATCTCGGATATGCAATTATTTTTATCTAAAATCGTGTGAAAACGACTGAGATGATATCATTTTAACCCTTTCAATCCGGGTCGGACACGTACGTCCCATCCAAAGTATAAACTCATTTAATATGAAAAAGTGTACTATCTGTAGTTTATACTTTAAACAACAGTTGTGAATACATTTATATATATTCGGGACATACATATATCGCATTAGTATTCTTTGTTGGGATCTATGTATCCCAGTTAGGTTCCTTGCACCTTTGTTATTACCATTTCTTCAGCACAAATTACTTATTGGGTCATTCAAATTTGTCAAAAATACGTATGTTCCATCACCTTCCACCAACCCCAGATAACTAATTATCAATTTTGGAATGCAAATGGTTTTACATACTTTTTCTGGAAAGGGGCAACCTAAAAAATAAGAAATATTGGTCTCCGTACACATCCGCATCAATAGGGTAAAAGAACTCTTAAGTGAGAGTGAAGATGAATTCGATTAGTTAGGTCCACAAGCCCTATTAAACGAATAGCCCAAATGTTTTGATTTGACATATATTTTCATTTGTCCCTATATAAGTGTCCACTGCTGGGTTTTTCAACGAAGTAACCAATACAGTAATATAAGTCTTTCGCTCAGACAAAGCTTAATATTTTTTTTTATTACTAAGATATTATTATCATTTTTATGAATCACATTATATTTTCGTGTTGTTATTATGTTAAATCGAAGGAAAAAAATTAAAAATATTGTCCTTTAGGTTAGGTTAGGTTAGGTTAGGTTTAGGTGGTTGTCGGCAGAAGTCGACACACTTAGGCCAATTTAGGTCCATTGCGATACCACGTATATTATCTACCTCAACTCTGTAGATGGGACTGGCCAACGACACACGGCTGTTCTCAAACGGTCCCCCATCTACGTACGTACGTCGTTTACCCGAACCGATTAACACGACGTGGTATGGTCGTTGGTTGCTTTCCTTTAGAGTTAGAATTGAATACGAAGTTCAAAAAACATGCACCTATCTAGTATTATACTGCATTATGTCGCATAAGTGGCAATGCTGCTCATGACATCGTCTTGTCACAAACATCTATGGGTCCTTCACAGGACATGAACCGTTCTGCGGGATAGGAAAACACACTCTACACGAAGAGTTCAGGAGACTGGAGGAAGCGACGAAAACCTTTCTCAACCTCCAAGGTCTGAGGCAAGCGAAGAAACTCCTAGGAAACTTCAACCAAAAGAGATTCAAAGCTTGTACCAGCCTTAACAAGAATAACCTAAGAATCCTAACAGTCCTCCTCATGGGGCACTGCAGACTCAAGGAGCACCTGAGGAAAATGGGTATGTAGATGTGCGTAAGTATGTCGATGCAAGTCGTAAGCGAGACCGTTGGAATTAAAAGACAACCGTTCTTCTTAACATCTACTTTAATTCTATATCTTCTTGATTGGCTTACGATACTTATATATGCGTAAACTTTGTATATAATAAATTTAGTAAATAAAATTTCTACTGTACAGGTTGAAACAAAATCATTTTAAAGCAATTCAATTATTATTAAGGGTGTGTGATTAGAATTTCGATTTAATAAATTTATGTTTTATGATGAATTGGTGGACTCGACCTGACTCCCCACAGTACTCCCCCGCTAGTAAGGATTTTATATACTAACAATACTTGGATGGAATAATGATTCTTCGACCTGATCGAGTTGTTGTTGTTTTTTTAACAGATGGTGCAGGTGACTGATGTTTTTCTGATTTTTTGAGTGCTGGAACTTTTGTAGCCTTTTGTACATCGCCGGTAGTTTTAGGCTCATCAGTGTCATCGGCGTTGATAAAAGCTGCTTTCAACCTGTCGATAGAAACATTTTTTGTATTGTTTTTGATTTTAATTGAAAAATATTTAGGATATTTTTTTAAAGGGTAAGGTCCTTCATACGGTGGTTGAAGTGAGGACCTAACACTATCAGTTCTTATGAAAACATGAGTACATTTTTCTAAGGACTTCTGAACGAAAACTTTTGTTGTGCCATGGTGGCTGGTGTTGGTTTGCCTTAAGGTGGACATGTTTTTCCGTAACTCTTTTACAAAATCTTCTGAGGTTGTGAAGTTTGTTGGTGAATCAGCAAGGTATTCGCCTGGTAGACGGAGTGTCTCACCGTATAGAAGCTCTGCTGGGGTAGCGTCCATATCCTTTTTGAAAGATGATCTTAAACCTAGTAAAACGAGAGGTAAAACTTGAAACCAGTCAGTTGTTCCATGACACATGATGGCGGCCTTAAGAGAACGATGCCATCTTTCGATGATCCCATTGGATTGTGGATGGTAGGCTGTCGTCCTGCAATGTTTAATTCCCGTTTTGCTCAGTTCCGAGAACAGTGTTGATTCAAATTGGCGTCCTAAATCAGTTGTTATTTGAAGTGGCACGCCATATCGGGATATCCAACCATGGAGTAGGTTTTGTGCGACCGTCTCGGCTCTGATGTCTTCCATAGGGTACGCCTCTGGCCATCGGGTATATCGATCTATGATCGTTAGGAGATACCTGTAACCATGTGACGTAGGCAAGGGACCAACTATGTCCATGTTGATATGTGCGAAACGCTGGGATGTCAAGTTGTACTGAACGATGGCTGCCTTGATGTGTCGGATAATTTTAGATTTTTGGCATTTTATGCAATTATTAACAAATTTTGCGCAATCTGCTCTTATTTTTGGCCAAACGAATCGCTCTTGCACGAGTTTGAGCGTAGCTCTAACGCCAGGATGGGATAAACTATGAAGATTTTGTAGAATAGCTTTTCTGCTTTTATCGGGGACAAAAGGTCGGATTTTGGAAGTGGATGTGTCGCAAAAAAGTCTTAATTTTGTTCCTGGGAATGACAGAAGTTTAAGTTGTAATGCAGTTGAGTTACCTTCTTCCAGTAAGCACTTAAGTTCCACATCGTCATTCTGTTGTTGTGCAATCTCTTCTAAATTGATTGGTTGAGAAGTGTAAACAGCGTTTATCCTTGATAAAAAATCTGCAACATCATTTTGTTGTCCGGGAACGTGCAAAATTGTTGTTGTGAACTGACTAATGAAGTCAAGTTGTCGGATTCGCCTTGGTGATGCCTTGTTCAGGTTTTGTTGGAACGCGTAAATTAACGGCTTGTGGTCGGTGTAAATGGAAAATGACCTTCCTTCTAATAAGTGCCTAAAATGATTTACGCCTTCATAAATGGCCAGGAGTTCGCGGTCGTAAGTACTTCGTGTCTTCTGGGTTGCGGTCAGTTTTCTCGAAAAAAATCCGAGTGGTTGAGAAACGTTGTTAGACACTTGGTTAACCACGGCACCTATCGCGGTATCCGATGCGTCAGTGAACAGGTAAAGCGTTGCGTTCGGGACAGGAAATGCAAGGAGTGAAGCGTTGACTAAATCGGACTTTCATTTTTCAAAAGCAATGTTTGCTTCAGATGTCCAAGCAATTGGTGTATTATCGTTCTTCTTATTACCTTGAACGAGGTTGAAAAGAGGAATTTGGTTAATTACTGCATTAGGAATAAATTTCCTATAAAAGTTTATCATAGCTAAGAACTTTTTTAATTCTTTGGCAACTGTAGGTTTCGTATACTCAATAATATGTTGAACTTTTTCTGGTAAGGGTTTTATACCATGTTGGTCAACAGAGTATCCCAAAAATTTCACCTGTGATTTGCCGAAATGACATTTTGAAGAATTTATTTTGAGGTTGTACTCACGGAGTCGCAAAAATACTTCCTCTAAATGTTTGGTATGCTCTGTCTCATTGTCAGACGCAAGCAATATATCGTCTATGTAGGGAAATACATAGCTCAAACCATTTAAAGCTTCGTGTATGTAGCGTTGCATTGTTTGCGCTGAATTCCTCATCCCATAAGGCATATACATGTATTCTATCAGCCCAAAAGGTGTCGTGATGGCAGTCTTCGGTATGTCCTCTAGTCGAACGGGAATCTGGTGAAACGCACGCTGCAGGTCGATTGTAGAAAAAATCTTCTTTCCATCTAAAATGTTGGCAAAGTCCATGACGTATGGAAGGGGGTAGCGATCGGGCAACGTGTTGGCATTGAGAGCTCGAAAGTCTCCACATGGTCGCCAGTCCCCGTTGGACTTTTTAACCATGTGCAGTGGACTCGCCCACTGGCTTTTTGATGGTCTACATATACACTTTTCCATTAAGTAGGCGAACTCTGCTTTTGCAGCTGCAAGTTTCTCTGGAGATAATCGTCTGGGCTTAGCTAAAACGGCTGGACCCGATGTGACGATGCAGTGTTCAGTATGAGATTTCCTTTGAATTCCAGTGCCGTTGAGCGATGTGAGATCTTTAAACTTCTCGAGTAAGTCTGCAAACGGGTTTTTAATGTCAAAGGCTTTAATTTCAAATTTACCTGAGGTTGACTTCCCAATCGCTGACAATTTGGTGGTTTCATCGATGAGGCGATTATGTTTGACGTCCACAAGAAGACCGAAGTGCTGTAAGAAATCAGCTCCGATGATGGGTTGTGCCACGTCTGCAATGAAGAATGTCCAGATGAAGTTTCTACGAAGTCCGAGGTTAACTTGACATCGTTGACTTCCGAAGGTTTTTATTTTTGTTCCGTTAGCAGCATACAGATCGATGTTGGAATGTTGAGACTTCTGACGAGATGTAGGAGGCAGCACAGAGACGTCGGCGCCTGTATCAACTAAATATTTTTTATGTGTTGTCTTATCCGAAACATACAAACGGTGAATATGTTTGACAACTGTTGTCACCACATGTGGTGACAAGTCTATTCGTTTTTTGGACCGTTCGATTTTTTATAACTGCATGGTTGCTTGCAGTGTATTGCATCGTCTTTGTACCTGTAATGGTACCGGCACATTTCATGATGTTTTTTGTTTGATGGTGTCGAGTTTCGGTGGCGTGATGGTGTTGAGTCTCGATGGCGTGATGGTGTGCGGTTACGGTCGTGGCGATATGGAAGTTCGAACTTGTCGATGCGGCGGCTAAGTGCTTCGATTTTATTTTTAAGATCATCCTCATAGAAAGATGTTGGATTGCGATGATCGATTCTGGATACACTATTTCCCTGTGAGGTTGTTTCGAGAATTGTGTCAGCCACTTGCACGAGTTTCTTAATGTCTTCACTTTTGAATGCAGCCAAAATAGCTTGAGCTTCTGCTGGTAGACGTTGAAGCCAGATGTTTTTTAGGAATTCCTCTCCAACTGAATTTCCAGCCAGGCCTTTAAGCTCGTTGAAAAGTTGGGATGGCTTTTTGTCTCTCAAGTCCACATCCGACAAGAGTTTTCTCATCTTTTTGTGTTCGGAGTCTGAAAAACAATCGATTAGAGCTTTTTTTAAATTTTCATTTTTGCCATTTAAAGGTGGCTGTAACACAGCGTCTCTGACTTGCGATAAGACTTTTCCGTCCATTGAACCAACAACGGCATTGAATCGCGAAAAATCAGAGGTTATCCGACATGTGGCGAACTGTGCCTCAATGCTTGCAAACCAGATTTCAGGCATTTCTGTCCAAAACGGAGAAATTTTAATCGATACACGCATTACCTCATTCTCTCTGTTGAATACTTGACCTGAACTGTTACTGCCACCGGGTACTCCATCTTGTTGGCCTCTACCATCGCCGCCTTCGTTGTTTCCCCCATTCCCTTCAGTGTTAGTTAAAATTCCTCCTTCAGCTTTCGAATGTATTCCGTCAGGCATTTTATTATTTTTGTAATTAAAATTAAATTTAGCTGGCTAATATTATCGACTTGTAGAAAATGTTTACACCGTGGTTTGAACCATCACGTCGGGGTCACCAATTGTAGATGTGCGTAAGTATGTCGATGCAAGTCGTAAGCGAGACCGTTGGAATTAAAAGACAACCGTTCTTCTTAACATCTAGTTTAATTCTATATCTTCTTGATTGGCTTACGATACTTATATATGCGTAAACTTTGTATATAATAAATTTAGTAAATAAAATTTCTACTGTACAGGTTGAAACAAAATCATTTTAAAGCAATTCAATTATTATTAAGGGTGTGTGATTAGAATTTCGATTTAATAAATTTATGTTTTATGATGAATTGGTTTACTCGACCTGAGTCCCCACAGGTATATCAAAGGACGGGCTCTGCAGATTCTGTAGTGAAACCGCTGAAACTGCAGACTACTTACTGGAATCCTGTGGAGCACTGGCCGACAAAAGGATAAGATATTTGGACAGGCACCAAATAACAGACAAGAACATACAAACTACGGACCCACAGCTCATTCTCAGATTCATCAAGAAAACTGGACTGGACGCTGTGGTCTAAGGAGTGTGACCTGCCAAGGATAAATCAGAGCAATATCTCGATACGCTTCACAAAAGAAGTATCTAGAGAGGGTTCTGAAAGAGCGCATGAACCTCTCCGAGGTACAAGTAGGGGACACAATAGACCAATAGGTCGCAGTGTATTATCCCTTACTAAATATTAAACATTTGATTGCTTGGTGTTGCTTCTATTTTTTTTTACCAAATGCATCTGTCAAACAAGAGAATATTGCTTTTATTCCACCTTTTTCTAGGAATAACCATAGGGGCGGACTACAGTCCGCTTGGGCGAACTGTTGGATACCCTATTCTTATGCCTATCCCTCACAAGTCGGCGTGACAAAAATTTAAAGGATTTTATTGAAAAAACGAACGTTTTGTAAATAAAAACGCTCCCTAGCTTAAACTTTGGTTTTTTGCATGAGCATAAAGGGCACCTGGAGAGTATATACTATAAATTTCAGATCCCTAGCTCAAACTTTGGACTTTCAAAAATAAAAAAAAAATTATTGTGGGCGTGTCAGTAGGCGGATTTTGAAAATATTTACACATGAGCATAAAGGGCCCCTAGAGAGTATATATTATAAATTTCAGCTCCCTAGCTATAAATTTTGGTTTTTCAATAAAATTTAATTGTGGGCGTGTCAGTGGGCGGTAAATTTTATCCCCCAAGCAGTTTTATGGGCCATAGATCATATATAAAAAATTTCAGCTTTCTAGCTCAAAATTCGATTTTTCCCAAAATTTGTTTTTTTTTTTGAGTTTGTGGGCGTGTCTGTGGGCGGATTTCAAAAATTCTTAAACTTGATTATTTTGGGACCCTAGAGAGTATATGGTTAAAATTTCAGCCCTCTAGGTCCAGTTTAAAGGCCTAATTTTTGCCGACGGACGGACGGACGGACGGACGGACATGGCTAGATCGACATTACTATCGATGCTGATCATAAATATAGTAACTTTTAGGGGTCTACGGGCGATATTAAGGTATGTTACAAACTGCGTCAAAATTAATATATGTACCCTTAGGTTAGGTTAGGTTTATGTGGCTGTCGGCAGAAGCCGACACACTTAGACCAATTTAGGTCCATTGTGATACCACGTATATTATCTACCTCAACTCTGTAGATGGGACTGGCCAACGACACGCGGTTGTTCTCAAACGGTCCCCCATCTACGTACTAACCGCGCCCAACGTCGTTTAATTTCGGTGATCTAACGAGAACCGATTAACTCGACGTGGTATGGTCGTTGGTTTATATGTACCCTTAGAATAGGGTATAAAAAGAATACATTCTAAGTATTTCAGAGGGGAGACGTACGAATTGCCGCCAAAAAAAATGTCGACCACTAATAATCTCGAGTTTGCCATTCGCTGAAATCTCGACAAGGTTTTAATAGACTTTTAAAAATATCGAAAGTTTTAAACCTCGACCACTTATAATATCGACTTCATTTGTTGAATGTCGGTCAAATTGTCGACAAATTTTCATACGTGTACCTTTATTATATAAATAAAAAAGACTCCAATTTTGTTAACTTTTGATTTAATTAATTTGTTATTTGAGGAAAAAAGTACATATAAGTCAATTTACTTCTTTCTTAAATGTGTTTGAATAAAAAAATGAAGAATATGTAAAGTATTTCAAATGAAAATAAGTATTTAGTTCAACCTTAAATGAATTGCAATGTTGTTAAATAGTTCAATCTTGAACAATTTGATTTTTCACTGAGAATAGTTTTAAGCTGCGTTTCTTTTCGTTTTATATATTTTGTTGGTTCCTTTTTTTCTCCCTTTTGAATTTTTTCTAATGTTTGCTTGACGACTATGTACTCCTTAGATCGTTTTGCAATTAATTTATGTACCCCAACATGTGAAGATCCAACAAGCACTTTCAATCAAATGTCATACCTGAATAAACAAATAGGCAAACAACTTTCAGAACATCGTAATAAAGAGTGGAACAATAAACTCAATATACTGGACAAAAACGGAAAACCCTTCTGGAACATTGTTAAATTGGTAAAAAATAAGAACAGACAGTTACCTTTTTTAAAAAACTCGTCAGGTACATTCTTTACAGATGTCGAAAAAGCCAACGCACTTGCCGTCAATTTTTCCAAAAACCATGTTGTCTCGCAAAATTTAGGTGATGCATATACAAGCACCCTCGTGAGCAACACCATCCAAACTTTTATAGCTGATGAAGCAAGTCTTTCTTCTTCCATTACCTTTGTAACGGAAGAAGATATAGAATTTACAATAAACAATCTACATGCAAGGAAAACCGGAGGTCTTGATATGTTAAGAAGCATTTACCTCAAACAATTGCCTCGGACAGGCTTAAAATTCGTTACACTTATTGTAAATGCATGTCTAAAAATGCAATATTTTCCCGACACTTGGAAACAAGCAAAGGTGGTACCAATATTAAAAGCTGGTAAGACTTCAGAAAGGCCGGAAATTTATAGACCTATCAGTCTACTAAGCAATATAAGCAAAATATATGAAAAAGTACTGAAAGAACAAATCTTGAAATTCATTGATCTTAAGAAAATTTACCCGAACGAACAATTTGGGTTTAGGCGTCATCACAGTACTTCCCATCAGGCACTGAGAATAGCAAACTATATTAAAAGAAATCGATCTCAAGGGAAATCTACAGGTATGGTCTTACTAGACATTGAGAAGGCATTTGATTCAGTTTGGCACCAGGGCCTGATTTACAAAATGATAAGTCTAAACTTTCCTCCATATATTTGTAAAATAGTCCAAAGCTTCTTGTCCAATCGCTGTTTCAAAGTCCATGTCAATAGTAGTGTTTCAGATTTGATTAATGTTCAATCAGGTGTTCCACAAGGATCAGTACTTGCCCCAATACTGTATAACATTTATACACACGATATTCCAAAGTTACCGCACTGTGATATAGCCATCTTTGCAGATGACACCGCATTATTTTCATCTCATGAATTCGCTCTCAATATTGAGAGGAATCTTCAAAATGGAATGGAAATATTAGTAAAATATTATCACAAATGGAAAATCAAACTAAATGAAGGGAAAACGCAAGCTATCTTTTTCACTCGTAAAAGAAAGTCTTGTTTTCTTCCCTTCAGCCAGCTTCAGCTCAATGGCAAAAGTATTAATTGGGAACCTTCTGTTAGATATCTAGGTATTTATTTAGATACCAAGCTTACCTTTAAGGACCATATCACCAAAACTATTAAAAAACTAGGTATAGCGATTAAGATGCTGTACCCGTTTATTAATAGAAAATCATTACTTTCTTCTGAGAACAAAATTATTCTGCACAAAGTAATTTTCCAGGCTATTCTATTATATGGGTGTCAGGTATGGGGCAACTCTGCAGTGTGCCATATAAACAAACTGCAAGTAGCCCAAAATAAAATCTTGAAAATGATGCTAGATTTACCTTGGCACCAATCAACTCTTGACATTCACGAAAGAGCGAATGTTGAATTGATAGCAAATAGAATTATAAAACTCACTAACACGTTCAAAACAAGATGCAGTTTCGCTGACAATCCACTTGTAAACCAATTAAATACATAATATTGTTAAGCTAATTCTCCTCATGGCTGTTTTTTCTTCATTTATGGTTAGTCTTGAGCATAACTTATATGTATATATTAATGATGTACCAATTTGTATTCATCCCATTTTTATTTGTTATTTATTTGTCTATTCGTTAATTTGTTTATTTATTGATTTAATTATTTGATTACTTGTTTATTTATATTCTTACCTATTTATTAACTCATTTAACTTATTTATTTATTTGTTAACATTCCTTTTTATATATGTATTCACCTATTTATTTATTAATTTATTGCATTAATTGTTTATTTATTTATTTACCTATTTGTTAACTTATCTTTTTATTTGTTTGCCTATTTATTTATTTATCTATCTATCTACCTATTTATTTATTTATTTATTTATTAATTATTTTAATTTATTTATGCGTTATTTATTTATTCACCTGTGATACTTTTTTTTTGTATTAAGATAACCATTTATTTATTAATTTGTAGGCACTATTTATATAAATCTTTTTACTTTTTCTTTTTTTATATTGAAGGTTTTTTCGTATTTTCCTTCAAGTTAAACTAATTTTTTCTGTATGTATTCTTAATCCAAATTGTAAATAATGTTTCAGTAGAAAGATAAAATTTATTATCAAATCTCTGTAAAATGTGCAATAACAAAATTCTGTAAAAAAATATTTATATACGAAATAAAACATCTATCTCTAATGTTTGCTTGACGACTATGTACTCCTTAGATAGTTTTGCAATTAATTTATGTACCCCAACATGTGAAGATCCAACAAGCACTTTCAATCTCCTATGCCACGCTTCGAGACTATTTTGAGTTCTGGGTAGGTTTAATTGCATTTGGTCGTGTACTGACCAGAAAGATGGCTCATAAGCAGGAGGCAACATTTTAATTTGCCTAGAAGATGAACGCTTTCTGCTTTGGCCGGAAATGTAATTTTTCTTAAACCAGTCACCTACGCGCTTTCCATCGCTATCCAATGCATCGTATAATTCTGTAAAGTAATTATGTATATCTTCTTTTGGTAAAAAAGCCAATGCCTTCAGCATTCGCATATGTCGGCTAAACGTTTCATTATTTCCATATTTGGTTGTAAGCTTTTCTGCCTGAATTCTTCTCCAAATAATAGATCCAAAATGAAAGAAACATCCTTTGCTTTGAGATTCTGGGAAGTACGAATGAGCAGTGGCAGCACTTGCTTTCTCAAAGTCCGATATAATGAACTGAGGTGATAATGAAATATTGTTAGCACACCCAATCCGACATAATTCATAGAAGAATTCTTCATATATGAGTTTATTTTTGGAACTCATTAAACAAAAAATTAACGGCAAAGCTTGATTGTCTACAACGCCCTGTTTGTTGTTAAACAGTTAGCCCAGAGAGTTTTTTTTTACTCAATGTCGACTATAGTTAAGTGAATGATGTTAACAGGTGCGCGGTCGGTAATTGTTGATCGATTTTTTGCAATCGATATTTTTAAAAGCGGTTAATCGTACCCAACCCATTTCAGAGTGAATAAACCAACAACAAAATGTATTATACGGAGCCTGCGAATGAGTGGTTTAACACGACAGGAGATTATCGGTGGCGTTAAAGGTCTATCA
Source organism: Portevinia maculata (assembly GCA_949715645.1). Classification (NCBI taxonomy): domain Eukaryota; kingdom Metazoa; phylum Arthropoda; class Insecta; order Diptera; family Syrphidae; genus Portevinia; species Portevinia maculata. The sequence goes on from OX454527.1 coordinate 98,562,768, forward strand.
AACAATTATCATTAATGGGAGTATTTACATGTCGAAATCTTAAAAAATACAGGCCCAAAACTCCTGGATCATCAGACAAATCCAAAAACACCAGCATTTGAGCGGACCAGTAGGGATGCAGTAAAGTGGGAGGGTTATGATCCCCTTAATCCTGATCCTCACCTTGCCGTAAACGAAGAAGATAAGAAGATGAAGAAAATGGTGCAGCCTTCCATCCCGGGCACGCTGCTTCCAGTTCTCCAGACCAAGCGCTCTGGCATCCGCGATGGCTTGGTCTTTAAAACGGAGGTTCGGTCTTCCTTGCCTTCTCGAACCAGGGGGCTGGGAGTCGAAGATCCTCTTGGCTGTAGCATTATTTTCCATTCGCTCAATTTGGAGGAGCCAATATAGTCGACGTGATATGGCTTTTTGAACTACATCCACATCTTGGTACAGCTCATAGAGTTCGCGGTTGTATCTTCTCCTCCATTCGCCCTCCTCGCACGTAGGACCAAATATCCGACGGAGTATTTTATTTTTTAAAAGAACCTTATATCAGCTCCCGTTTTCTACTTATCGTCCAGCATTCGGCACCATAAAGCAAGACTGGTAGGATTAAGGCTCGATAGAGCACGCATTTTGCCCTTTGAGTGAAGAGTTTTGAACCCATTTGTTTCGCTTAAACGAAGTAGCAGCGGTTTCCTAAGGTAATTCTCCGCCGGATCTTCACTAAGGTGTCATTCGTGGAGTAAATGTTTACTCCAAAGTAGATGAACTTCTTAACTACCTCGAAGTTATTGCTACCAACAGTGACGTTTTGTCCTAGGCGGTTGAAAGATGTTTGTTTGTTTGTTGATAGCATGTACTTGGTCTGGTCCTCATCTACTTCAAGACCAATCAATTTCGCCTCTTACCGGCACGCTGGGAACGGCCGATGATGTCGATATCATCCGCATACCCCAGTAGCTGGACGGATCTGTTGAAGATAGTGCCTTCCGTGTTAACGCCTGCCCTTCGCACTATTTTCTCCAGAACGAGTCACATGATAGCGCATCTCTCTGCCGAAATCCGGTACAAGTTCGGAATAATTCGGAAGAGCTGTTTCCAAACTGCACATTACACCGCGTATTTTCAAATGTCACGCGACACAGCTGGGTCAGTTTTTCCAGAATCCCGAATTCGGCCATCGCCACGTGGAGCCCTGACGTTGAATGCTATCATATGCGGTTTTAAAGTCGATGAAAAGGTGGTGGGTGTCGACCTTTTGATCTTTTCCAGGATTTGCTTTAGTGTGAATATTTGGTCTATTGGAACCTGCCGATTAGTGTGCTGCATAACGGCTTCAAACGTTTACATAGTACGTTGGACAGGCCCTTATATGCGACATTTAGCAGGGATATGCCTCGATAGTTCTTGCAAGAGATATGATTGCCTTTTTGAAGATGCGGCATTTGGAGCTGATAGTCCAGTCATTGGAAATGCTTTCTTCAGTCATGACTTGAAATTGGTTTCGTACGGTTGCATGAGACTGTGTTTTGATGACTGTCTGCACAAATACAGTTATATATTTGATAACTGCGTCTACTCGGTACTATGAAATTCCTTTTTCTATCATTTCTACTAATTTTCAACTCAGTTCCAAATCCAAATTTTAGTGGCATTGTTAAAAAGTATGCATTTAGGCAGCACCACCAACTCAGAGACTATATAAATCCCCAAATGCAATACATGGTGGAAGAAAACAATAATACCATTTAAAGGCTTAAAAGATTAGGACCGTATGACTTAATCGCTTAACGAAGAATTAGATATTTATATTAAAAAAGGTGTTATATACGAGTATAATAAGGTATATCTATAACCTATAAATACAATTTACGTAAGCACAAATCAATCTGAGCTTCACCCCTTCTAAACGTTTGTAAGATATTTGAGAAAAGTCACGGCGGATGAGACGTCCTCTCAGTTGTAACAATAGGTGTTTTCTGGTAAGGAAGTTTTTCCACACTATGTAATCTTCGGCCGAAAACCCCCGAAAGACGTTATGAGGTGGTTTTAGTAAGGGCTTAAAGTCCTTCACTCTGAATTTCGATGCTTTCCAACTTCCATAAAAAACGACTTCCCAAGAGGTAGTGGAAAACAAATTTGGTGTTTTTGAGCCCCAGCGTAATTTAAATCTACTACCTCTCGGTCAGTAGTTCAACGTATAACTTATGACTTTTTGTGACTTTTTAATTCATACTTTACTATCTGACTTCGTTCCGCCCAAATTCGTTAATGTAGGTAGGTAATGAAATTAATAATTCCGAGCTTTCGCTTCATGTTATCCGGTCAATTAAAATTCTTTATTCAAAAGTTATATTAAAAATAAATACAATTCCAAAAACCGTAGCGATTTACTTGTCGGCCAACCTACCGCTTTTTCGCTGAAGTGCTTTATGGTAAACAAAATTTTTCGTTCCATTATCGGGTGCGTACACGTACAAAGCGCGAGGTTTGCCGACACGTGAGCACGCCACATACAATTGACCATGTGAGAAGCATGGAAATTCAAGATTTATGCCACACACATCCAGCGATGGTCCTTGCGACTTATTAATTGTCATAGCTAAAGCGAGACGTACGGGAAATTGAAGACGCTTAAATACGAAAGGCAAATCGTTCTGAATAAGTGGAATCCGCGGAATAAGAACATCTTCGCCTTTAAATTTTCCAATTAAAATCGTAGCTTGAATAATATTTGATTTTAGATTCTTCACAATCAAACGCGTACCGTGCATTTAGGTTGCGCAACAAAATTATTACTGTGCCGACTTTTAATTTCAAATTGTGTGGAGGCAAGCCTGAAATATCCAAAGAATTCAAAAATTCCGTGGGATAGTTGGTGGCTTCGTTTTCATCCATCACGAAGTCGACTGATTTATATGAATGTAACTCACCAGCTATTTGATTTTGAATGACGAAATTCAAATGATCGACATTCTTGTTTTTCGCAGCCAAAATCGCTCTTACACTCAGCCAATCATGGTCAACATAATTCTGAGCGATATTCGGGAAAACATTCATGCGTAGTTCCTCCGGTGTCGTTGTAAAGTTGCAAACATTTTGTGGAAACTCAATCAGGCCGGTGTTTAAGTCTGCTTTAATCTCGCCATTGCCCATCGCCAACAATTGCCTGGAGAACTCTGCAGCGGACTGGTCAATTTGTAAAGCAACTCGCATGTTCGTTTCAAATGCAATTTCTTTACGTATTGCCTTAAAGCAGACGCCTTCAAGCATGCATTCAATTCATCTGCCGGAGTTGATCTCGGAATGACAGGCAGCGTTTGACGAAAATCGCCTGATAGCAAGATCATTGCGCCACCGAAATGTCGGTTATCATTACGTAAATCTTTTAAAGTACGATTCAGGGCCTTCAATGCGCGTTTGTGCGCCATTGTGCATTCGTCCCATATGATAATCTTACATTGCTGCAGTACTTTCGCCATCGCAGTGTTCTTTGAAATGTTGCATGTAGGTTCTTCATCCACTTGCAGATTCAGTGGCAATTTCAATGCAGAATGCGCTGTTCGACAGCCTTCTAACAAAGTAGCCGCTATCCCAGAAGAGGCGAGTGCCAAGGCAATCGCAGACTTCGAACGAATCGTAGCTAAAATAAGTGAAATCAGGAATATTCCGCCATTTTCGTTATCGACTTCTTGCATTAATTCATCGTACACTTTCTTTTGTTCTTGATTCAACATTGACACATTTGTTCGAACAGCTTGACTCAATGCGATTCGATCGAAATCCATTTCTCGCCCCAATTCTCGATTAAATGCGTCTTGCATTGCGCGATTTGGCTGTGGCATCCCCAATTTGCACAACAAATTGCCACTCATGAGCAGACACATATCCTCGATCAAAATCAAAGCTTTGTTGCGCATTTCATCTGACATCTCCAGTTCATTATCTGATGTCACAGTGCGAATTCGATGCAAAATATCATCGGCCACATAATCCTTGTATTTATTCCACAAATCTTTAGGATTTGATGGAAAACATGTCGAAATTATGATTGCGAAGAGTGTCCTGAGTTGATTCCCAGGCGCAGTGATAATGGCATCGGCCAGCGTCATGACCCAATGATTGTCGTTTTCAATCAATTGCCTGCGTTGGCAGGCTTCTCGATATGTAGCACACAACACACCGTCAACAGTCCGCAGCGCTTCGAACGAAGTAGGGCCACAAACATTGACCAAAAGCATTCTCAAATAGAAGCATTCGTCGTTTTTCGGGTGAACTGTGTATATTGTACCAAGTGCATCACTTGCATAAACACCACGGAATCCGGGAACTACGTCACCTTGTTTCCGCCACTGGAACTTCTTCGATGTGGCATTCCATGAAGGATTCAAACACCATCCAACAAATCAAAGTATCGACTCCGTTTCAAAAAGTTACTTTGTGTAACATAATAAACATAAACAAACTTATTAGATATATTTAAAAAAAAAATTCAAAACTGTTGACAACAACAATATGCTTGGCAAATAATTAAAATAATTGACAACAACAATTGCTTTTAAAATTTTAAATATTTTTATTTGTATTTGAAGTGTCACTACTCGATTTCTACCCAGTTTATTTTTTTTCAAAGTGCATTTCCCCATACAAACTTTTATGGCGGTTGCGCCTTCTTTCAAAAATTTATCATACTAATATATAAACCTTCTCTAAATGGTCTATTAACCAACAAAAAAAACTAAATCAAAATCGGATGTGTGTGGCAGACGGTGGGCTGTCACACACACATTTAGCAAGTTATTTTATATATATAGATAGATAGATTGATAATCAAATATCAACTTATATACTAGACAAAAATGATTAAATCTTACTTAAAATTAATAGATTACTTATTCTAAATTAATAGTCCTTATGCGTCGGTTTGTAAACAGTAATATTAATTTTTTAAAGTCATAATTAAGAAATTGAATTGAATTGAATGGAATGATTTTTTTTGGGTACACTTTAAAATAAATAGGTATTTGAAGTTTTGGTCGAACCGTCGACCTAATCCTTCAGTTACTATTTTTGTTCAATTTTAATATTTTACTGTCCAGCTTACAACTGACCCCATTGGAATGGATATCATCCGAAACATAGAAAATGCATACTGACAATATATCTACCCTATTAACAAACAATAACAACCATCTGCAAAGATCACATTAGGTCTTGCCTTCTTTCTAATAACTTATTTACATTATTTATTTTTTTATTTCAGGACTCCGTTCGATGTCATTGTCGCAAATGCCCAGCCTCTCGTCCATGCCATCGTTGACACCCACAAGTACGTCATCCGGTAGCTCGTTAATTGACCGCAAGACTGTGTATTTGCCGCCATTAACACCGCCATCATCAATGTCAGCGCCTCCCTTACATCATCAAATTTCTCTGAATATTTCTGCGCCATATTAAAATTAAGTCACCTAAGATTAGGTATAAACAAAAATTATTATTTATTGTACAGCTAGTGGAAAAATACCAAAATGGAGTAAATTTATTATTGAGTGAACAATATTTAGATGTAAATAAGAAAATTTAACTATGAGTATATATATTTCATAAGTTAGTGTGTACCTAAAAAATCTTGACAGCGCACATTAAGAGTATATAAAAAAAACAAACATAAAATAAATGTAAGTCAATTGACATTTGTCATTTTGTGTGTTCATTATTATTTGACAGGTTGGTTGAAAAAGAGCTTTGTGGTGGTTTAATTTATCTCTATAAAGAATGGGTGGTACTCGTATGTACACTGGCGACCACAAGGATGAGGCCATACATTTTGCAATCGATTTTCAGTCTTTTTGGCCTGTTGGAAATTTGTATACCCAGAAACTTTTACAACTTGTGAAGAGGTACATATTTTTCCAACAGTACCTAACTCATAAAATTAAAGGGTAAATAGGAAACAACCCCTGGCATTTCCCAAGATCAAACAATGAAGTAATTGAAAAGCGTATAAAAAGATGCGCCACTAGGATGCGGCCACATGCAAAATCTTTGGAAGAAAGAAAAAAATGAACAAAATGTTTACATTTTAGGGTTTTAAAACATTAATTTATTATGTTTTTTTTACATTAATAATGAGTATCATCGCCAGTTTTCGATATGACCTCTATAAGACGGTTCGGAATAGAATCACACAGTTTTTAATAATTAAGAGAAATTTGGGCACAGGCATCACGAATAGCTTTGATTAAAGTGTGCTTGTCTTCAAATTGTCTGCCGGCCTCATACACCTTACGAGATAATGTTCATTGTTGTGGACAAAAACTCCAACTTGATTGTGCCATAGTGGGTAATACCTTCCCACATCATATACATGTATAGTACCATTTTTTCGTATTATCCTTCGGACGTTGCTATGCTGGCTGACACTCCGCTGTTGGCCCTTATTTTAGTCACTGGTAGAGTAGTATTTGTTGTGTTGTTGCTTCTGCCGTGCGCCTTTTTTTATTTTTCCCATCGTGTTGTGGATCCGCAGGATAACTGTTTACAACAGTTTTACTTCTATTTAGCCTCCTTGCAATTTCTCTGTCTGAAAGTCCCAACTCCTTGAAGCATCTATTTTCCCTCTTTCTGTCGCTGTCAAAGTCTTTCCGGAACCCATTTTTTTTTAACTAAATAAACATAGTTCTTTTCAATGCTTTTTTTTCAATATTCTTAACAAACCTTTGAAAAAAATCGCTGATGTGAACTCCTGCAACGAAAGTGTCCCAACTTTTTATACGCTTTTCAAGTAGTTCATTGTTTGATCTTGGGAAATTCCAGCGGTCTTGTATTTACCCTTTAATTTTATGACTTAGGTACTGTTGGGAAAATATGCACCTGTTCACAGGTAGTAAAAGTTTCTGGGTATAAAACTTCCAACAGGTATAAAGACTGAAAATGTATAGCCTCATCATTGTGATTGCCAGTGTATAGCTAACTAGAAAGTTCTTAAAAATCACTCAAGAAAAGCAAACAAGAAAGCAAACTTTAATAAATCAAATGCTACGTTGTTATGGAATTGGAAACTCTTTTATCATATAAGAATTTTTAATGAAAACTGTTCCCCGGTGGTACAATCTTCAAGTCCAAGTGACACTGAAAAACATGCGTAGCAAAGGGCACCGAATCGCAGCAAGACGATGGGCTTTAGTTCTGTACTGGAGCAGATAATCTGTAGGACAGGCATCCCCGCAGAAGGCACTATGTTCAACTGATCCGTCCTACTAATAGGGAATGCAGACGATATCGACATCGCCAGTCAATCTCTGTGTGCCGTGGTAGATGTTTTTATTTATTTAGAATATTTATTTATTGATTTCATCAACGGAGGTACACTTGGTCCTCTAATGGATTACATACATACTTAATTCACAAATTGTTAACATACTTAATTAACCTCACCAAAGTTTGTTAAAAGCATAAGCAATTGATTTTTAAACGTATTTATACTTATATTAGAGAGAAGATCAATGAGATTCCCAACTGAATTAGCTTCTCTTAAGCATCTAGTTATTGTTTCATTATATCCATATTGTACTCTATGCATAGGCTCAACACAAATATTTTGATTTCTCAATGGTATCACGGGTCTTCGATATCTAATCTGTGTAAGCAAGCAGGTAAGGAAAATTTTTGTGTATAGTTATTAGGTCTCTCACAAACATGATCGAAAAATACCTCCGCCGAATACATAAAGGCAAAATTCCAATCAGTTGGCATCTGATATTATACGGTGGTAAGTCGATATTCCAATTAAGCTTTTTTATCGCAGCTCTAGTAAACCATTTTTGAATCTTCTCGATCCTTGTAGAGTGAACCATATAATATGGATTCCAGATAACAGAGCAGTAATCTAAGGAAGACCTCACATATGCAAAATATAGGTATTTAAGGGTATGCGGGTCAGAAAAATCTTGAGAGTTTCGCAAGATAAATCCCATCATTGACTTGCATTTTGTGACGATGTAGTCTATGTGACTATTGAGAATTGAGCTTGTAGTCGAATAATACGCCTAAGTCTTTTTTGGATGAGATGCTTTCCAATGGTAGATTTGTTATACTGTAGGTAAACTGAATTTGTGCCCGTTTCCGGCTGATTGTAAGGCTATTGCACTTTGAAACATTAAGATTTAAACAGTTAATTGTACACCAATCTGATAATCTGTTGAGGTCTTCCTGCAACAATAAACAGTCCTGGGGTGATTTAATAGACCGAAAAATTTTCAAGTCATACGCGAACATTAGGCATTCAGAATTAAGGATTACATTGGGAATATCATTAACAAACAAAAGAAATAACAAAGGCCCAAGATGGCTGCCCTGGGGGACTCCCGAAGTAGCGTCAATGCGATCTGAGACAATACCATTAATCCTAACAAACTGCGAGCGTCCTCTTAAGTAAGAATTGAACCATTCTAAGAGACTTGAGTGAAAACCAATGTTACGCAATTTATTAAGAAGAATATCGTGGTTTACGCGATCAAATGCTTTTGCAAAATCTGTGTAGATGACATCGCACTGCATACCATTTTCCATGTTGTTTGCGATAAAATTTGTAAAAATTGTAAGATTAGTCTCTGCGAATCTTCCAGCATTAAAACCATGCTGATTCGAAGAAATTGTGGACTTAAGGAGAGCTGTAAGTTTACCACAAACAAGTTTTTCGAACAATTTCGGGATAGTGGGAATTTTCGATATTGGACGATAGTGAGTAACATCTTGTTTGGGACCTGATTTATAAATCGGTGTTATGAATGAGCTCTTCCAGGTATCCAGAAAAATTCCTTGCTCCAAGAAACTATTGAAAAGCATATGAAGGGGCACGGAAAGTTCATCTGCGCATCTTTTTAAAATAATGGGAGGAATACCATCAACGTCTCCCCTCATGTCGGATACTAAATCGGACAGCGCAACTACTACTTCAGAAGTCGATAAATATAAGCTACCAACATTAATCGAATTCGTGGAGTAGTCAGATATCGTACCTACTCGTAAGATAGGCACATTATTTGAATAGACAGATTTGAAATGTTGCAAATAACTGAGAGGTCTGATGACAACGCGCCATTATACTGCATGCTATTAGGAATTCGAGTCGATTGATTTTTGCAATTGATGAAACTTCAAAATCGTTTACTATTGACTTTAAGGTCTGATTCCACCGAAAGGGCATATTGCTTATATAAAAGTTTGTTAAGAGCTTAAAAATCTTTTTGAAGCCCCCTGTATTTCAGAAGTAATTCTCGATCAGAAGATGATTTGCGCAACTGTTTATAAGTCTTGTTTTTCAGGTTATTTAGATGGATTAATCTTTTGTTAAATCATATGGGCTTTGAGTTTGTCCTAACTTTAACCATAGGTGTGTTTACGTCGATTATGTCATTGACTTTCATGATCAGGGTATTATATGAGTGTTTCAAGTCTATGCCATCAAATATTGAAGACCACGCAATACCATTTAAACAATTTTTAATATTACCAAAATTGGCTCTATGAAAATTATACTTAAAGTTGAAACAGAAATTGGCTTAACAAATTTGTAGAATTGAAAATCTAAGTTTAAGGCAACATGGTGGATTGAATCTGGCACAAATGGAAGGATACATTTACTAATGTTGACGCTAAACTTAGTATCGACAAAAACTAAGTCAAGAGTACGGTCTAAAGAATTTTTAATAATATTAATTTGGCGAAGGTCAAATTGCGCAAAAGTATCAACTACTTCACTATCAAAGTCAAAGTTTACATTAAAAGGAACGATTTTTAGGTCATCGGAAACAAGTAACCAATTTAAATTCGGCAAATTAAAGTCCCCCATAATGAGGACATGCTGATTATCATTCAAGTTATTTAATACAGAACAAAAATTATCTACATGAAGTTTATATAATTCAAAAGAACTCTTTGGTGCGATATAACTTGCGATACAATAAATGTTTTGGTGTTGTCAATTCTTATTCTTGACTATTATTTGGTCAACATCTAAATGTGGGGTAAATCAACTTCTACAGCATTCAAAGAAGCACGAACAGCAATTAACACTCCGCCGCCTCTCTCGGAGCCAATCAAATCAGCATACATCGATCTTTTCGAAAAACTGAGTATTGCTGGTTATTAAAAATTTCGGCATTGTGATGTTTGCTAGGCAGCCAAGTTTCGGTGAAAGCCATGCCTTCATATTGTAGCGAGGAGGAACAAAGTAGGAACTGATTAAGTTTAGTTCGAAGACCTCCAATATTTTGGTAGTACAGATGAAAGCTTTGAGGATAAGGCGATGAGTCGGAAGAACTTAATCATTTTTTGGATGGATATTGCCCGGGACGTTTAAAATCGCTTCTGTGATCAATGTTGCATTTAAAGCATTAGGTACCTTTCTCGATCGCTGTACAAATTCATGCACCAAAGTTCCAACAGGCCAAAAACCTTTCGCAACGATTTTGGCAAAGTCAATTTCATTAATAATCAATTTAAAAGATATCCCTTGGCTCATTGAATTCATATTTAAAGCACTTTACGGACTCTGAAGCTGAAGAGATTTTACTTTTGATGTAATTTAAAATATCGTCTACTGTGGTAGCAGCCGCAAGTCTTGAAAGGAATATGGCTTTACGAGGATTCCGTTTAATAGCAACCAGGTTAACCGAAGCTGTGTTGTCGACAAAGATGTCCTCAGTAAGCGAAAGAGGCGAAGTGAGCATGGAATTCGTAATCTCAATCGAATCGTGCGCTTGTACTCGTAGGTCATTGTGGTCATGAGAGCAAGATTGCAAGTGTCGATCATCAGATGATATTTCAATCGAAGGAGGGACTAAATCACCCAAGTATAAATTTGATCGTAATACTCTCTTTTGTTGAGGTATCTGAGGATTAAGGTGTTGTTGTTGTAATTCAATTTTATGATTTTCCTGTTGTTGTCTATTGTGTTGCTGTATTTGTTGTTTATGTTGATTATCCTGATTGCGAAAAGTTGTTCGAATTTGATCCTGTTCATTAGACCGTAGTACTCTCTTTTGTTGAGGAAGTTGAAGATTGTTTACTTGTTTTTGTTGTTTGGGTTTTAATTGTCGATCTAATTGTTTCTGTTGCTGTGCGAGAGTTTGTTGTTTTTCAAGTAGTTTTTGTTGGGTGAGTTGAAGCTGTAATTGCGATTCTTTTAATTCGCTCTGCTGTGCCAATATAAGAAGCTGATGTTCGTTAAAGGCTGTTGTAGTTGCAGCAGACCGTCAATGTTTTTGAAACTCCTTAGCAGTTCTTCTTTATTTGAGGGATCAAAAACAAGAACCTCATTAATTTCAGTGAACATCTTAAATAAATTGTTGAACATTTTTTGCAACTTTTTTTTGGTTGGCCTTAAAGTCAACGAGCACGTTATCAAGTAGATATACGGTAATCAAAAAAGAGGCGTCCTTTTAAATTTCGCGCCATTTTTGAGCTGTCAACATTCAAGTGTCCGCGATGAATTTTGATAAGTAAAACCTAGGAGCTTATTTAATCACCCCTATCGTGGAATCCGTCGGATCTGAGATTCACTTCACTTATTCGATTCACGTGAACAGAAAATTGCTATCGTGGGATCCGTCGGATACTCTCCCTTACCGACCACTATTCAAAATTCAATTGTGACAGCTTATTTCAATTGGAAAAAATAATTCGTACAATTTGTTTGTCGCTTTTGGTCATCATCAAACTCTTGCTCACAGAGATATAGGTAATTTAATTTGATAATCTTGGGCAGGTAAGTGATATAAGGACTTAAAAATCAGCTTCACTGTAATTGGGGCTATACAATTTGCACTGCGGTTTGCGTAAGGATCTTGGTCTACAAGCTTATAAGGTCAAGGTATGGTAGAAACACATCAACACCTAAGCTTCAACTTCGACTTTGACCAGAACGAGAACTTCAGCGTTTAAAGTCGAGTCAAATACACTGAAAAATGCAACTTCGAGATCGAAACAAAAAATAGTTGTAAACAAAAGAGTAAATTGTGTTAAAATACAAGCAAGGGAAAACTGTAGGGAAAACAGAAAACATCGCCTGAAGGTTGGTGGGATTTGCACTTCAACTTTGAAGTTAGGATTTAGGTCTATCGTTGAATTCGAAGTTGAGGTTGAAGTGCTAATGTACCATCCGATTAAAAAGCATTCGTTCTAAAACGTGTTGCGTGGTTGCCAACGTTGAAGTCGAAGTTAAAGTGTTGATCTGTTTCTACCATTACACAAGAATTGAACTTTCGCTGCTGATTGGCTGCTGTAGAAATGAATGAACAATGTCATAATTTTTTTTACATAAAATTGACTTTACCGTTATTTGTGTAGTAAAGTGTTGGCAACCCTAAACAAAAACAAGGATGAGTATACAAGTCGTAGGTAAATCCATGGAAACCACAAACGCGTAGTATCTCGTCGATCGAAGGTAACGCTGCCGTCCTCGAAAATAGACATTACACGTACATCTTTGATCCTTTTGTTGAGTTGTTTGTTGATGTTTCCATTTGCTCGTCTGCCTGTTCACCGAAGTTTCTGGTTTTTACTCTTTTAATCTATGCCCAACGAAAGACCGTTTCCTGCAAACATCATCTCTCTTCGCCAAAGGAAGCAGCAGTGTGCGTTCACGCATATCAGTAAAAACAACTCCGCAAACAACAGAAGACACATTGACTGTTTCTCTGATGTGATGATCAATATAAATGTGGCAGGAGCTCATAATAAGCCCTAGAAAGGTTGTTTCACCTAATGCGCGCTCGAAATGCATTGCCACAATAATTGTAAATAAAATAAATAATAATAATAAAAGTAAATGAAGACATGACAAAGTACATGCTATCAACAAACAAACAAACATCTGTCCACTGCCTAGGAAAAAGCTTCACTGTTGATAGCTATAACTTCGAGGTAGTTAAGGAGTTCATCTACCTAGGAGTAAAAATAAACTCCACGAATGACAACTTATTGGAGATCCGGCGGAGAATTACTTTAGGAAACCGCTGCTTCTTTGGTTTAGCAAAACGTTGCTAAATTCACTGGATAAAAAATTTATCATATCCCTTTAGAAAAAAAGAAGCGAACCTACAGCTCTTGAACGACGCGAATGCAATAACACCAGAAGTTGATTGGCCTCTGTAAAGAAATGATTCGAAACCGGCGGATCGCACAGAAAGACCAGTAGGGAGGCAGTAAAGTGGGAGGGTTATGAAGACTTTAAACTTCGGCGTTAAGGAAGAAGCAGATATTTAGCATATCCCTTCACATCGAATTATGGATTCTCTTGGTATACATTTTTAACAAGTATGTATGTTATTATTAATTAACACAATCATGCCAAAGAGTACCTACACATATATTTTGAAATTTTTTTTCAAATAAAACCAAATCTTTATTTGTGAACGATTTTCAGTATTTTCCTTGTTTTCGGAAAAGATAAAAATAAAGATTCTTTCATTAGCGACTTACAACTTCAAACAACTTGAGCGTGAACGCACCCTTAAACCAATTACCGAACTGTCAATGTCAAAATATTCAGTAAAATCAACATTTTCGTCATGGTGAAGTACACGAAGGAACAACTTTTGCAAATAATTACAATTTACTACCCAAATTCCGAGTCGGTGGTCGCAACTTTAAGAGTCCATCCCAGTAGACAAGCAAGTCATAGTCTAGTGAAAAAATTTGAATCAAAATATTCGATGCTTGATGTTGCCGTTCGGGTGAAGCTACGTTTCGCCGAAGTGTGGAGAATATTGCTGCCGTAGAGGCGTCCGCCGAACCAGCGAAATCAGTCAATTTCACGGCGTTCTCAAGAATTGGGCCTCTGCCAGACCACATTATGGCGAACTTCGCGTAAGGATCTTGGCCTACACCCTTACAAAATCAAGCTGATTCAAGATTTAAAGCCACTTGATCATATAAAGCGACGTACGTTCTCGAATTGGGATCTGGACATGATTAAAGAAAATGAAGAATTTCATCGCAAAATCATCTTCAGCGATGAAGCGCATTTTTGGTTAAACGGCTTCGTCAATAACCGAAATATGTGTTACTGGACAGGTGAGAACCTTCATATGTTTCATGAAACAGCATTTCATCCGCACCGTCACTGTTTGGTGCGGCTTTCATGCCGGTGGCGTCATTTTTCGTCGATGAAAATGACCGTCACGTTACGGTAAATGGTATTCGCTACAAAGACATGTTGGAACCTTATTTCTTTGAGCAATTGCATGAATTGGAAATCGGTGATATGTGGTTCCAACAAGACGGTGCCACAAGCCACACAGCGGGTGTAACAATCGAGTTATTGAAGTCTCAGTTCGGTGAACGTGTTATCTCGAAAAAGGGGCCAGTCTATTAGCCGCCCAGATCATGTGATTTAACGCCTCTAGACTTTTTTTTATGGGGCTACATTAAATCATTGGTCTATGCCAACAAGCCGGCGACGTTAGAGGAGCTCAGAGCCAATATTTAACGAAAAATAGCGGCCGTATCGGTCGAAATGTGTGGCCGAGTCATCGGAAATTGGGTTCAACGCATCGACCGCTGTATACGTTCCCGTGGTGGACATATAAACGAAGTCGAATTTTTGATAGTAATTGAAGTCAATTTTTTTTTTTTGAGATATCTCATGTAGTTTGCATTTCATTTAAAAAAGAAGTTGACAAGCCCTTAATGAAAGACCCTTTACAATAGTGAACTTCTGTTGCAGGATACTTCGCTTATATTATAACAATACGAGTACTATATGAGTCATGCGAATTGCAAAATGACAGATTCTGAAGGACAGATTGTGATAATTGATATTCACATACTTGTTGAAAAAACATACCAATGAAATGAACAATTTAATTGATTAAACTTGGTAAAATAAAATACTATAATTTGTTTGAAAGCCAGAAATATGTTCTTTATACACTATATAGGGTAGGGATATTAATTTGACCCATAGTTTGTAACACACCTTAATATTGCCCTAAAACTCGAGCTAAAAAGCTGAAATTTTAAACATATACTCTCTAGGGGACCGAAATAAGTCAAGTGCAGAGTTTTTAAAATCGCCCACTATCGCAAAAAAAAAACAAATTGATCGAATAAAATTTAAGCTAGAAAGCTGAAATTCGGAATGTATACTTTTTTGGGCCTCTAATGCTCCTATTCTTCATAAAGTATATCGATAAAGTCGTTTTGAACAACTCCTTTATATAAAGTTATATCCGAAAACTTTTATTTGGCGTTTGTTTACAAAAATTTGTTTTTTCTATAAAACCCCTTATATGTTGTATAACAAAATAACAATTCAATTCGCCCATACTAAGATTTTTGACACGCCCACGTTATGAGCGAAGGGAATTCGAATAGTGTATCCAACAGTTCGCCCAAGCTGTAGCATTTCCCTATGTTTTTTTATAATTGATGTTGAATTAAAGAACAGCTTTACTAAATACTTACCTACCGTTGTTATTGTTGTAAATTGTAGTAACGGAACAAATAGTAAAATGTAATTCTTTTAAAATATGCACAATTTGAAAAGTTTTGTATTTTACTTAAGCTGGATTTTGCTAGTGCTTTTGCTCGAGCTATGGTACAAACAGATTAACAGTTCAACTTCGACTTCATTTTTGACAACCACGCCTCACATTTTGGAACCAATGTTTTTGGGGATATGGGCATTAGCACCTCAACCTCAACTTCGACTTCAGCATTAGACCTAAATCCTAAATTTTTGAAGTGCAAATCTCAGCAACATTGCGGCGATGTTTTCAGTTTTCCCAAAATGCAATTGCTTATATTTTGAACGAATTTTCTATCTTACTTGTATTTAATTTTCCTCGTGTTTCTGGCCATTTTCTGTTTCGCTCTCGAAGTTGCATTTATCAATGGCCGGTACCAATAAACATAGGTACCAATAACCATAGGATACCCTATTCTTATTCCTATCAGACACCTAGAGAGTCTATATTATAAATTTCAGCTCTCTAGCTCAAACTTTGGTTTTTCAAAAAAAAAAAAATTAAATTGTGGGATTGTCAGTGGGCGGATTTTGGAAATATTTACACATGAGCATAAAGGGCCTTTAAAGAATATCTTATATATAATTCCTTCGGGGTGAAGCTCGATGACGTTATAACTCGATAAACGGTAGGCCGATTTTCATGCTTTTTTTTTGTATTGTTCGTATTGCTGTATTTCATGTATATGCAGACACAAAATTCCGGAAAATCGATTTATTCTCATTTTTCGCATTTTACACACTTGTTTTGAAATTTAAGGTGGCGTTGATTTGTATGACAAAAGTAAATTGAGTGAATCGATCGCTTTTAAAAAGTTTATTTGGTAAAAATTAAATATATAAAGTTTAAACGCGGTCAAAATACTTACATATTTAGAAGTTGAAGAATATCTGTGAAGTGGGAACCATTACATAATAATACATAATATTTCTCTACACTCTTATACATAGAGTTACGATATAAGGGTTTGGGTCGGTAACTCAGTGTTCAGTTCGCTTCGTCTTAGATAACAGCATAGACTAAGAGTTTCCTTTAAATAAACTTTACTATTTATATCAGAAAAGGAACGGGTTTTAATATTCAAAGAAGACCAGCGAATATTACAGTGGCGACGAGGTCAAAAAAAAATCGAATTTAGCAACACACGTGCGGGGAAAAAAAAAGTGTCAAAAAATGTCTATTGGAACAATACCAACCTTTGATTGCGCAGTTAATTGTTGGGATATATTCATAATTAGAATCGATATGTTCTTCGTGGCGAATGAAATTAGTGATGAGGAAAAGCAAAAAGCCATTCTTCTAAACGCATTTACCGAAAATTCCTACAAATTGCTCACAAATCTGCTGCATCCTATAAAGCCAGCTGGATCAACAGTTGCGGGCATAAAATCAGCATTCAACCAGCACTTTAAATCGTCTACTTCAGGATTTGCAGAAAGACACAAGTTTTATGAAGCCGCAAAATCAAAGCAGGAAAGTATACAGCAGTGGGCAGCACGTGTCAGAGAACTTGCAATTGAGTGTGAGTTTGACAATTTCCTCACAGTGGCTGTAAGAGACAAATTCATAATGGGGCTAGAAAAAGGACCGGAGAAGGATAAGCTTTTCCTTGAAAATGTTAAAACTTTGACTCTGGAGAAGGCGATCGAGATAACTCGGACAGTAGAATGCGTTCGGAACCAATACGTATTATCAGCGGTAAAGTCGGAACCAGTAGACTCTGAACTGTACCGTATGGGTTCCCGTAAGCATACAGTAACGAAGAATAATTTTGGCAGTAGAGCAGACAAACCGATGCAGTGTACAGCGTGCGGATATAAAAATCACGAGGAGAGCCAGTGTAAATTCCGCAAGTACCGATGCAAAAAATGCAAACAACTAGGACACCTTCAGAAGATGTGCAAAGCTGATTCCAGGTCGCAGCATTTTAATCTAAGTTCTAACAAGAATAGTAGTTGTTGTGATAATAGTGATGAATCTTTGCCTTTGTTTCATTTCAGAGCCACTTCTAATTTAGAACCTTTGACTGTCAATGTGGAAGTGAATGGTGTTTGGTTATGCATTGAAATTGATAGCGGTGCGTCAAAATCAGTGATATCCCAGAAGTGTTACGATTCGCAGTTCCCCGACTGTCCATTGCTGCCTACAAGTCTAGTCCTAAACAGTTACAACGGTGGCAGTATAAAACCAGTGGGATACTGTAAAATGAACGTCAGGTATGAGAATCAAGTCCGATTGCTAGAGATCTATGTAGTATCAAACGGTGGCCCACCACTTTTAGGTAGAGATTGGATGCATGTGTTTGATATAGGTTTTGGCAAAATCAATTTTTTGAAAAACATAGACCCGGAATTGAAGCAAGTTTTGAATAAACACAAGTCTGTGTTCGATGGTAAATTAGGTGCATTTAATAAAATGGTAGTTACACTACAACTAAAAGAAAGTGCAGTACCAAAATTCTTCAAGCCCCGGCAAGTGCCCTTGCCGATTAAAGGCAAAGTTGAAGCTCAACTGTCCAAACTTATCAGCTTGGGTGTGTTAGAACACATAAAGTACTCGGAGTGGGGTACGCCAATCGTTCCCATTCTTAAAAAGAATGGCGAAGTTAGGATCTGTGGCGATTATAAATTCACACTTAACCCTCAGCTTAAAGTAGTACAGCATCCGTTTCCTAGGGTTGAAGAGCTATTTGCGGAATTGCACGGTGGTGAAAAGTTCACAAAGCTGGACCTTTCAATGGCCTACCAGCAGATTCTTTTAGATGAAAAATCTAAGAACTTAACAACAATTTCCACTCATCTAGGACTTTTGAGATACACCCGGTTGGTCTATGGCATTGCCTCTGCACCTGCAATCTTCCAGTCAATAATGGAAAAACTCTTACTGGGTGTAGAAGGTGTGGTTATCTTTATGGACGACCTCTTAATTACAGGTAGAAATAAAGCGGAGCATTTAAAAAGGTTAGACTCTGTTTTGAGTATTTTAGAAGGCTCCGGGTTAAAGGTAGCAAAAGATAAATGTGAGTTTTTCTCTAGTTCGGTTACTTATTTGGGTCACGTAATCGACAGAGAAGGATTACACCCATGTCCAAAAAAAAGGACGCGATCGTCAAAATTGAAAAACCCTCAAATGTAGTTGAGCTGCAATCGTTCTTGGGAGTATTTAACTACTATAGGAAGTTTTTTCCCAATGTCGCGACAGTATGTGCACCACTGTACAATCTCTTAAAAAAGGGAAGTAAATTCGTTATAAATAAAACGCTGGCGCATTACGATCCATCTGTCCCAATAAAAATTACAGTGGACGCAAGTCCGGTTGGCCTCGGAGGAGTTTTGGCTCACGCTTATCAAAACGGTATCGAGCGTCCAATTTGTTATATATCCAGGAAACTGTCTAGCACCGAGCAGCATTATTCGCAAATCGAACGCGAAGCACTTGCTATAGTGTTTGCGGTGAAGAAATTTCACCATTATATTTTTGGCAGGAAATTTGTGTTGGTCTCCGACAACAAACCACTTATTTCCATTTTTGGCCCAAAGAAAGGGATACCTACAATGACGGCCAATAGGCTGCAGCGATACGCTTTATTTTTATCGGGCTACGATTTTCAAATCGAGTATATAAATTCGAAAAGTAATATAGCTGATTACTTTTCACGGAATCCAGTTGACACTGTGGCAGACAAAGTAATTAAATTGGAAAATATAAATATAAATTACATCAATGAAGTAAGTGACTTGCCCGTAACTTGCGATATGGTCAAAAAAGAGACTGCACAAGATAGTATTTTGCAAAAGGTCTGCCAGTTTACCTAAAACGGATGGCCATCAAAAGTTACGGACAAAGAACTGAAACCATATTTCTTGAAGAAGTCCGAGTTGTCACTCGAAGACAACTGCCTATTTTGGGGGTATCGTATAATTATACCTCCCACCTTAAGATTACCTGTTTTAAGTGAACTCCATAAAGCACACATGGGGATAGTGAAAATGAAGTTAATGGCGCGCTCATATTTATGGTGGCCAAATTTGAACGTTGATATTGAGAGCGTTTGTAAATCCTGCGAACAGTGCTTACCATTTAAAGCTACACAACCGAAAACTGATCTCATAAACTGGGACTGGCCAGAACGCCCTTGGTCAAGAATTCACTTAGACTTTATGGGGCCTATATTCGACCAACAGTTTTTAATAATAGTAGATGCGCATTCAAAATGGCTAGAGTGTATAGCCATGGGAACTAGTATCACGAGTAGTCGGACTATTGATGCTCTACGTATGATATTCGCTAGGTTTGGGTTGCCAACGCAGGTTGTAACTGATAATGGAACGTCTTTCGTTTCAAAGGAATTTGAGTATTTTTTGCAGAGTAATGGAATCAAGCATCGAACATCCTGCAAGCAATGGGCAGGCGGAGAACGGCGTTAAGACGATTAAACTCGCGCTCAAACGGTCATTGCACAATAAGGGCAACACAACTCTAATCAAAACTTTGTCGAACTTTTTGCTTGACTATCGAAACACCATTCACTGCACCACTGGTTACTCTCCCGCTCAGCTAATGCTTAATAGGAATCAAAGAGTAAGGTTAGATTTGCTTAATCCGATGCACGCACATAAAGATGCACCTGATATCAAGCTGGCTAGAGTTAATGTTAAAACTAGCCAAGAAAAGCAGCGTAAATATCATCGCGGGCCAGCAAAAAATGTGTGTGTTGACGATTATGTACTTGCCAGAGATTACAGCGTGGCGGGTAAAGTGGGCTGGTTAAAATCAAAAGTCATCAAGATTCTAGGTAAGAAGTATTATTTAATAAAATCTTTGAAAAATTGTAATATTGTTTGGAAAAGGCATATTAATCAATTGCATCCTTATGTTGAGGGCAAACACGCGACAGAAGAGTATGTTCCTAAGCACTTAAGAGATCCGACTGAACGAGTGGTCGTTTCCAGTCCTCAAGGCGAAGAGTCTAAATCAAATAAGAATGGAATTGAAAGTCAGCCTTCTGTAAATTCTGCTTATGAACCTTCTTATAGAGATAAATTACGAGGAAGAGGTTGTAAAATTAATTATAAGTATTAATGATGGATTATGGCATTATAATTATAATATTTTTTTTGTGAATTGCGTTAAGTGTAACAAGTTAGCTGAACAAAGCGAACTGAGGGGGATATTGAAGTATATCTGTGAAGTGGGAACCCTTACATAATAATACATAATATTTCTCTACACTCTTATACATAGAGTTACGATATAAGGGTTTGGGTCGGTGACTCAGTGTTCAGTTCGCTTCGTCTTAGATAACAGCATAGACTAAGAGTTTCCTTTAAATAAACTGTACTATTTATATCAGAAAAGGAACGGGTTTTAATATTCAAAGAAGATCAGCGAATATTACAGAAGTTAATTTCAGTGATTGAAAAATAAATTCTTCTATATAAAGACGTTATAACTCGATAAACGGTAGGCCGATTTTCATTATTCTTTTTTTGTTTTGTTCGTATTGCTGTATTTCAGCAATTCCGGAACATCGATTTTTTCGAATACTGTGCAGTGCTGGTTTTTGATTTTGTGCATCGCTTCAACAGTTTAATCGCTTTGCAATCGGTGGACAACAACACTGGTGGGATCTTTTTCCTGGATGCGCCTGGTGGAACAAGAAAGACATTCAGTATTTCGTTGCATCGATTCGATCGCGAAGTGACGTTGGACTTGCTCTCGCATCATCCGGAATAGCAGCGACGCTATTCGACGGATGACGTACTGCACATTCCGCCCTCAAATTGCCGTTGAATTTGAATACAATGGAAACTCCAACGTGCAAAATCACCCGCAACAGTGCAATAGAAAAAAACAGTGCAATAGAAAAACTGTCGATTGAATGCAAACTGATTGTGTGGGACGAATGTAAAATGGCGCACAAGAAATCAATTGACGCACTAAATATCTCACTGCAAGATATTCGACGCAACAACAATATATTTGCCGATGTAATGATTCTGTTGGCAGGAGACTTCAGACAAACGTTGCCAGTGATTCCCCTTGGGACTGCTGCAGATGAACTCAATGCTCAATGCAAAACGGAGTTATGCCGGGTCCAGCTATTATTGTGATAAAAATTTGATCAAATTCATTAACAGTATTAACACTATAAAAAAAACAAAAAAATAGTTCGCTTTTGACGTTTGAGTATTTGTTTGATGTATTGTATAAGTCTATGACCGTTTGAAATGAATGCTCTATTTGAACAGTTTATATACAGTAAATGGAAGCGTAGACCATCTGAGGTTAATTGGTCCGCATACAAAGTGGCTCGGAATTACTCAACCACCGTCCTGCGCACGTCAAAGAAAAACTTTTATGCTTCTAAGCTAAATCCTTCCCTTCCTGCAAAGAAACTTTAGAGCAACCTAAAGACAATCGGTATGTCTGTTGGAAGGAATAACTCTCCGTGTGATCTGGATCCTGATGACTTGAACATTTTTTTCCTGGGTGATGATTCCACTGCTGGTAGCTCAACTTATAATCGAACAGTACACTGTGTAGGCTCTGTACCAACGTTCGAAAGTTTCGAAGTAGCCACGGAAGTTGAAATTATTCAATGCGTTAGAGCCATTAAGTCCAATTCGATAGGTGAGGATGGCTTTCCAATTCGATTTGTTAAACTCATTTTACCGGAAATGGTCTCTCATCTCACCCATGTAGTTAACTGGTGCATAATTACGTCAACTTTTCCTCAGCTCTGGAAATTTGCAAGAGTTTTGCAAATAGCAAAGAAAACAAATGCATCTTCTCCTGCTGATCTTAGACCGGTTAGCATTCTACCTTGTTTGTCAAAGGTTTTTGAAAAGGTTATGGCAAAGCAGATAATGAAGCACTTGTCACTGAACAAATTGCTGTATGCTCAGCAATCTGGTTTTAGAGCTAACCACAGTTGTTCTACATCTATGGTTAACCTTTTTGAAGAACTAAGGCAGGATTATGACATGGGTTATGTTTCGTTGCTGTGTTTGCTAGACTTTTCTAAGGCTTTTGATAAAGTTAAGCATAAAGTTCTGTGTTGGAAGCTTAAGAATCAATTTGGTTTCAGTGAAAGAGCAGTAAAATTGATTAGCAGTTTTCTCTCTGGCAGATCGCAAAGGGTTAATTCTGGTGAACGTTTTTCACTGTTGAAATAAATAAAGCAGGGAGTTCCTCAAGGCTCAATATTAGGCCTTCCGACGACCTTCCAAAGGTCTGTAAATATACTTCAGTACACCTTTATGCTGACGATGTCCAATTACATTTAGCGAAGCCTTCTGGTAACCTCAATGAACTTGTTCTTCTCATCAATGAAGACTTAAAACAGATTACAACCTGGTCTGTAGCTAACGGGCTGCTTCTGAATCCATCAAAATCTCAAATAATACCTATTTAAAAAAATTATTTTGACCTATGCCTCCTTCCCGATGTTTACCTTAATAATAACAAAATCAAAGCTGTGGACTCTGTCACTAGTCTAGGCTATATTATCATCCGAAATTTGTCTGGTTACAATCACACAAACGTGGTCGTGGGGAGAATCTACGGATGTCTTCGCAAATTGTGGATCACTGCTTATTTTACCACTCAGGAAACAAGACGAAAGCTGGTACTGTCTCTTGTCCTACCCCTCATAACATATGCTGAGGTGGTCTATAGCAGTCTTGATTCTTCATCCCAGCGAAAACTGCAAGTTGCATTTAACGATGCAGTGCGTTATATATATGGCATACGTAGATATGACCATATTTCTGTGTTTGCTAGGGGTTTGCTTGGTTGTACTTTGGAACAATATATCAACGCCAGAAATTGTATGTTTTTGCATAAAATTATAATAACTCAAGCTCCGTCTTATTTGTACAACAGACTTAATTATACTCGCTCCTCAAGAACCATCAACCTCATTCCCTATCGTCACAATAGCCTTAACTCATCACGCTTATTTTTTATCCATACTGTAAGGCTTTGGAACTCTTTGCCCTCTCAATTGAAGAATATCTCAAATCCAGCCAATTTTAAAAGTGCAATCTTTCAACATTTCTCTAACTTATCCATTTAAATTCTTTTCCTCATTATCCACTCCCTTTCTTTATTTATTCTTAAAGCCAGCTTCTATCCTATCTCACACTTAGATTAAGATAAATATTGTTATTAGATTTAAGTATTTTGAATTATTATAACTTATGTGTAAAATACTAAGTACTATAAAAGATCATATCTTAATGTACAAACCATTTAATAAATGAATTGAATTGAATTGAATTGAATTGAACTTCAATCCTAATCTAAATTTTACAAGTATTTATATCCTAAGGTAAACAAATGAAGGTGTAGTAAATAGCAGACGCTGATTCGGCGCTTTCCAGGAATCTAGAGTGCAGACGTAGGTGTCTTGTGACCAGGTCGGTGGGAACCTGTCGTTTGCCTCTGCAGGTTGCTGACTGGAGGTTTCCAGGAAAAGAACTGCAATCTGATCGTATGTGCACGCGCACTGTAGTTTGGCGGAAGTTGATTGACTTCTGCTTCGGCCAATCTTTTGGGTGTTAACTCCTCCCTTCTTAGATTCGAGTGTCCTCACTCGACGCCATGTAAAGTATGGGGATGTTTTTCTCTGCGTTTGGCTGTACTGGTTCGTGTTGACCTTCTAGAGCTTCTTCCTTTTTACTTCGTTCGGTGTGGATCACGATCTTCTTCCGTAGTGGAAAGATTTTAACAATCACAATCAATAGTGCTAAGACTATAAGAGCTATGAAGCTAGAGTTGGTTACGAAATGCCTCATGTTTTCTTCTTTCAGCTGGTTTATATGTAGGGTATTGTTAACATGCAATTCCTTAACTGCTTCCAAGGTGAGTAGCTCTTCATAGGTGTTGCTTGGAGAGATTGAATGCAAGACTGCTGGTAGTGGCTTTGATGATGGTATTTCCTTTGAAGTGAAAATTTGTCCATTGATCATTAATGATGTGTTGTGATATAGGATGATAAAACTTCCGGATAGATTCACACTCTCGTTGTCGATAGAGATGGACAGATGGTGTTGTTGAACTGGTTGAGAAGGAGAGTCCCTGGGTACAGTTTTTCGACGGTTGGAACGTGTTGATTGTTTACCTCTTCACACTTCGTTTGTTTACTCTTTAACAAATTTCTGATACAATTATCTTCGTTTAATCTAACAATTTGGTTCTGGTTACAGATCATTACATTATACATTGTTATAATTTTTACAATTTTGTTCTATTCCATATATTTCATTACCTCAATCTATTATATTATTGTATTTAATTTTAACTATTTTTCTGCCATACTTAATTGGCTTGATAGGCAAATTATTACAAGACATATATTCAGTGATAGGTAAGCTTATAATATAAAGTATAGTTGAGTGGTTTGATGCAATTTTAATTGTAGAAAAATCCGATTATTTTTTCTACATTTATGTGTTTCACATTGTTTTTATCAAATATTTCGTTTAAATGAATTTATTATCTCTGCTTTTGCCCAGAGCTAGGCATATTCTACGTTAGTTATTTCTGTTCTTATAACGTCTAGTTTATATTTTATAATTGAAAATAACTTATTCCCTATATTATCGTTTGCCTTAATTAGATTTAGTACATTGTTTGTAATGTTCGTTAATTCATTGATTTTATCTGTATGCATTTTATTTATTACGACTTGTCGATTATTATTTGACAATACGTTGTGCATTTGAGCTTTAATTATTTTGAAGTCGTCGTGATCAGGACTCCCAGCGAGCCATTTCCACGCGCTTCCTAGAAAATTTAGAGATCTGGCTTCTCTTCTTGGTTTTAGATTTTTTAGCTGTGTTAGGGTTTGGGATGTAGAGTCGGAGAGGATGGTGAAGTAAGGATCGGATTTGTTCACGTGATTAAAGGTTTGCTGCTTACATAAATTTTTCGAGAATTTCCTCATACTCGTGCGTTTCTAGAATTATAACATGGATTACCTTGAATGTACCGGTTTGAAGTTTTGCTGTTCCCATGTTTATTGAGACAATTTTGGAATTTGAGTAGTCCAGGATCTGAACTTCTGCATTTAAGGATGTCACGAAACATCTGAAAAGAGGGGTTAGTTCCTGACATTACTTTTGTGTATTATCTTTCCTGATTCGGTGAGTATGGTAGTGGATCTATTTTCTGCAACTATTTCGTTTCTATACCTGGCAGATAACTTGGTCCCTATTCGTTTATTTGCTCTACCATAAATCGTTTCTCCGCTCGTGTAATTCTTTTTTGGTTTCCTGTTCTTGTTGTGCATTTCATAATCTTTTTGTTGTTTTTCCCTAAGCTTTTCGATGTTTTCTCTTCTAGTTTGTTCATATAGTTCCGGATCAGTGCTTACTGTTCTTCCAAAAAAAATTGCAATAGGTCTTTTGTTTATTACTGAGTGTATGGAATAGTTGTATTCGTAAACCGCTCTATCTAATAATTCCGTAAAGGATCCATGGGTGCGTTCTGGCTTAATGCAACGCATAATCTTGGAAAGGGTGGAGTGGACCCTCTCCACTTGGCCATTTACCGCGCTAGTGTACGGGTGGGTTTTGTAAATTTCTATGTTGAGCTGATCTTTTAACATGAAACAGATTGAGGCTGAACTAAATGTTTTTTCATTGTCGAATATTACCATTTTTGGAACTCCGAAAGCAAATATAAGTTGCCTTAGGGGTCTCTAACGTCTTCGATAGCTCTTGATTTTAGGGTGCGAACCTGCGCGTATTTGGAAAATTTATCTACCGCAGTCAGGACGAGATTCCTGTCTGTTGAGTAGATATCGAAATGAACAATGTGGCCTGGGAATTGGGGTACAGGTGTTACCTGCAATTCGAGTTTATTTGGATTGCGGTCGTATTTCTGTTCTTTGCAGATTTTACACTGCTTTATCATTTCGTGGATTTTGGCTCTCATTTTGGGAAAGTAATACTTCTGGAGCAATTGAATTTTGTTCTCCTTACTATTCCTGTGTGCTCTATTTTGCTCTTCAAGGATTCGCTCTGTTTGTTCCGTCTGACTTACGAGATCTATTACTTCGAATTGGGTGAATCGGGTTTTGTATGCTCTGAAGTGGTGCGGATAGAATTCCTGGATTTTACCCATTATTGGTTCGGTAGTGTATATACCGTTAATAGCGCTAGGGTTGAGGTATTTTTTAAGAATTACTATTAGGTCTTCGCCGCTATAATCGGGACGAATAAATATATGCCTGTGATAAGTGGGAAAGGCAATTTTGAAAGCGTAGCTCGGATCATTTCCGGTAAGAAGCATGATTTGGTTCTTGAAAACGTTGATGGGGGTTTCTACTGAGGGAATGAGTTCGTTACCTGAACTGCTATCACTATGCTGGGAAAACGTTGATGGGGGTTTCTACTGAGGGAATGAGTTCGTTACCTGAACTCCGTCAGTTATTACGAGCACACTAAAAATCTTCCAAGCAAAAGTGGGGCTGTGCATAATGGTCCCACCTCTGATGCTGGCAGCACCCCCTCAGGCAGTGCCCCGAAGCTGCCCCTGGTAATGCTCCTGCAATACTAGTCAGGGGTAAGACTGTGAAAATTCATGGTCATACCACTGGCAGTTACTGATAAAGTATTAACTTGAGAAGCTTGAGGAGAACGGGATGGTTCAATAATGTTATCATTCAGTAATTTTTGTATTTGTGTTTCTATCTCGTCTTTAAGTGCAGCGGGGTAAGGATAGTACTTCGAATAAACTGGGGAATCTGTCTTTGTGCGGATCTCGCCTACAACTTTTGTTGTGTAGGTGAGTTTTTCATTTGGTTCGGAAAATAATGAAGGGAATTTTCCGACAATGGCTTTGATGGATTTCTTTTGAGAGTCTGACATATGATCGAGTTTTATATTTATTGAGTTAACAGACGGTGAGCTAAGTTGTTTGATTTTTATTTTTACCTTCCCAAGGATGTCCATAAAATTTTATTGTACGTGAAGGACTGCATTGAATTCCTTCAGACTGTCGTTTCCCAGAATACCGTGAAACGTTTGCAATGTTGGCAGAAGGAAGAATTTTAAATGTTTATCTGTTTGTCCGAATAGGTTAAGAAGTGTATGATGGGTAATTTTAATATCGCCTGCAATGGATTTTGCTAGAAAGTGTTGTTTGTTAGAAATGGGGTTCTTAACCAGACTAGGCTGAATGCAATTTCGGTCCCGTGACATAACCCCAAGCGTCATAAGCCCAAATCTCGAAATTTGGCCTTATGTCGCTTTTTGAAATTCCAGCATTTGGTAGTATGTCACTTTCACAAAGCGTCATAAGGCCAAATCCGGAAAGTGACATAAAGCCAAATTTTCGAAACCGTACCTCGCACCTACTCCAAATCAAACAGTGATCCCAAGCGCGGGGGGGGGGGGCAGCATGTCCCGCATAGGCATTGTACTGTTTATGCAATCTACTTGCGATTTCGCAACTAATCCCATAAACAGTGCAATGCATATGGGGGGCATGTTGCCCCCCTGCAACCCCACTGCTTGGGGTCACTGTTTGATTTGGGGTAGGTGCGAGGGCAAATTGTTGAAAACACACCAAGCGAAAGTGTCACAAAGCCAAATTGGCCTTATGACGCTTTTCCAATGTATATATAATACCAAATGCTAAAATTTGGCCTTATGTCACTTTCACAATGCGACATAAGGCCAAATTTCAAAATTTGGGCTTATGACGCTTGGGGTTATGTCACGGCACCGTAATTTCTACTAGATCCGGTAACGATTAGAAAGTTTAGGATTTGACCGCTCTTCGTCTTACACTGAAAGTAGGGCAACGAAGAGGAATTTAGCCTAAAAAATGGATGTCGCTGTACTCCGATGTTTCGTTTCGTGTTCTACTTCTTCCGTGTTATTTTGCTGATAAAATGCGAATACGTCATTCGGCGAAATGTACCCGGTTGGTTGTAGTACGAAGTCTGGAGGGGTAGCGTTGTCCTCGGAATTTGGTGGGTTTGGGTTCGCTAAATCTATATGAAAGTTTCTCTGGACTTTTTGGGGAACCCAATTTTGGAATGAGGGGTTATGAGGTACGGGCCTTTCTCCGGCGTATTTGAAAGTTTGTGGTCGGTTTTGGTAGTTGATTGCTGCTGACCCAATTGTTGATGTTTCCATTGGCTCTGGATTAGGTTGTGGCTTAGGTGAAGTTGGGTTGGGAGGGGGTTGATAGGTTCTGTTAAACGGGTAGTTATATTGTGGTTGTCGTTGGAAGTTCAAGTTTTGCTGCAGATAGGCCTATGGAAGATATGCTACTTCGGGATAAAAAGGTTGCTTATGGGGGACGAATTGCTGTGTGAATTTGCTACGCTGTGGTAGAGATGGGGGCTCTTGGTTGAACTCGTGACCAAACGAGTTCCTATTTTGTGCATAATTTGCCCTAAATTTTTGGTTTTCTAACTTGAGGCATAAGTTTAAGGCTTGCGGTAAGTCCGTAGGCTCCCGGATTCCTAAAAGCTTTGGCAAGTCGCCATTTAAGCCTCGAACGAATGTATCCAATGCTTTATCCCTGTACGTATTAGTGAGTATTGAGAGTAACTCGCTTTCTATGTCCATGCACTGTATTTTATTAAGGATTAGTGACAGGTGTTTATAGACCGATTGGTAAAACTCTTGAACGGTATTTTTGCCTTGATTGAGAGACGTCATCTGGTACTCCAAAGTACCGACATCCCTTTGGTCTGCGTAGTGTAACATTAGGCATTTGGAAATTGCCTTCAAATTTAGTGGTGTGTTATAAGATTCCAGCACCACATCGGCGTTACCGACTACTTTGTTCCTTATCACATTTAGGATACCGTAGTATCTCGGCGTGCCTTGAAGATGTTCGTACAGTTTTAATATGCGATCTACGCTCTTTCTCCAGGAGCTAAATTCTCCTGGTTCTCCTGTGAAATCGCCGGAGGCTTCTGACTACATTAGGGATTTTATCGAGATCTGTTAGATCATTACTATGATCTGGGTCTATCCCTTGTTCTAGGGTCAAGGACAAATCAAAATCAGGATTTAAAATGGATTTTACTATTTTTGTGACCATGCTAGTTAACTGTTTAGTCGTAAAGATAAGTATTACTTGACCATGTGGTTGTATAGGATTTTCTGGCTGAGGAGGATTTCCCGGTTGAGAAATGTTAAGGACGGGTGGACGGATGAGGTTGTTGGGGTTGGACATTTTTTTTTGATTACTCTGATCTAATTGCACTGTTGTCTTAATTTTAGATTAAAATGTTTTGGTAGTATCTAATCTTAATTGACTTAAATTTGACACTAGAATTTTAATTTAATTTTTTCTTAATAGGAATTTTTTTTAGAACCTTTGTTTTATAAAAAAATTCAAAATTATATGACTTAAATTGACTTAAATTCAACACTGGAATTTTACTTTATTTTTTTCGCAATATGAATTTACTTTGGAACCTTTGTTTTATATATAAAAAATTTTTGAAATTATTTTTTATGAATATATTACTTACAATAGCCCTATTTGTACTAATTGGTTCATATTGGTTCAATTGGCACACTTTATCGCTGGAGCGGCTGGCAGCGGTCGCTGTCTCCTTTTTGGCTGAACGTTGATGTTGCAGCTTACTTAGGGGCCTCTTTTCTCCAGGGGAGTTCGATGATGGCACTGCACTGTTCTTTCACACTCTGTTTGTTTACTCGGTATTAGCGAGTTTTTAGTTACACTATTTCTTTCTTTTTACTGCTCGGTATTAGCGAGTTTTTTTTTATTTTTTATTTTTAACACCGATCTACGCGATTTAACTTATGAGCACGGGGCTACTTAAGATCACTGGCTACTACTTTGTTATATGCGCGAAAACGGGTTCTTATACTGCTCGGGCGCCAGTTATGGTTTTATCCGCGGGGTTTGTGTAAAAAAAATTGTTTTTATCCGGTCTATGACCGTTTGAAATGAATGCTTTATTTGAACTCCAATCCTAATCTAAATTTTATAAGTATTTATATCCTAAGGTAAACAAATGAAGGTGTAGTAAATAGCAGACGCTGATTCGGCGCTTTCCAGGAATCTAGAGTGCAGACGTAGGTGTCTTGTGACCAGGTCGGTGGGAACCATGTCGTTTGCCTCTGCAGGTTGCTGACTGGAGGTTTCCAGGAAAAGAACTGCAATCTGATCGTATGTGCACGCGCACTGTAGTTTGGCGGAAGTTGATTGACTTCTGCTTCGGCCAATCTTTTGGGTATTAACTTATACAAGCTGTCGCAAGAGTCCCGTTAGATTAAAAAACCGCGATCGCACGATTGGAAGTAGTGTACACAATGAACATGTGGCGTGCGATGGCCAGAATTTGTATCAAATCGCAATGAAATTGGAGCTTCTGCATTTCTGATCGACAGACTACCACATGTCTTTTAACTAAAACCGCTTTCCAAATTGAGCTAGAACTTTGAAATTTTGTACAATTATTTTTCGAGTGTTTCTGCTTTTCAAATGTATAAATCGACCGACTGCAGCGCCCTCTTCATGGCTTTTAACCCTAACTGCTTTCTCAATTGAGCTTTGAAATATTGCACAAATGTGGAAATAAAATAAAATTTTAAAAAATACAGTTTACCAAACACAGCGCCCTTATGGCTTTTAACTCTAACGTCTTTCTCAATTAACGTAAGAAATGTGAAATTTTGTTCCAGTATATTTGAAGGTTTGTTTTTCGGATGTAAATTTGATCAACTGTAGCGCTCCGTACATATATTTCAACTTTACCTTCATTCTGAATAAATTCTATAAAATGTTGGACCTAAAACATTTTTTTCAATAACTTCTTTTTTCAGTCTAACAAAGCGAACTTCAAAAATCATTTAATTTTTCTTTCACGTTCATCAAATAATAAAATTGCTTGAAATTTAATTTAAGACGCAGTTCAATTCAATTCAAGTCAAACTCAGTTTCAAGACTGAACAAATAAACTAAAGTAGGTGTTGCAAAAAAAACTTTGTAAAGTGGTCTTTTGTAAACTCATTGGTGATGTTAAAGTGTTTTCAATGTAAGACCCGGGCAACGCCGGGTACCATCCGCTAGTATATTATAAATTTCAGCTCCCCAGCTCAAACTTTGGTTTTTCAATAAAATTGTTTTATTTAATTGTGCCCACTGACACGGGCGGATTTTAAAAATTTTATCTCCCGAACAGTTTTAGGAGTCAAAAATCATATATAATTAATTTCAGCTTTCTAGCTAAAAATTCGATTTTTCGATAAATTTGTTTTTTTGAGTTTGTGGGCGGATTTTAAAAATTCTTAAACTTGATTATTTTGGGCCCCCAGAAAGTACCTATATGGTTAAAATGTCAGGTCTCTAGGTCCAGTTAAAAGCCCTAATTTTTGCTGACAGACGGACGGACATGGCTAGATCGACATTACTATCGATGCTGATCATAAATATAGTAACTTATAGGGGTCTACGGGCAATATTAAGGTATGTAACTAACTTCGCGTCAAAATTAATATAGGTACCCTTAGAATAGGTATAATAAATTTAATGTGAAGCTTAAATTTGAAGTCCCTCTCACTCCTATCTGAAATAAAATTTGAAGGAAGGGGACCACTAATTTAAACTCCCCATTAAATTCGTTATTGGTAGGGCCCAATGTGTTTGACTCGACTTTAAACGCTGGAGTTTTTGCTCCTGTCAAAGTCGAAGTCGAAGTTAAAGTGTTGATCTGTTTCTACCATGGGTAAATATTTTGTTTGTCATTGCACTGTTAGTTTTCGTCGAAATAGATTACTTTTTCTTGGCAATTTGCCTTTTTTTTCATCAATTTGTTCAAAAGTACGTGGTTCAATTTCTGGGCGAAAGAGTAACACATTTTTTCTAATAGAACCTAACGGTTAAATGATTTAAAAATTTTAGGAACATTTTCTAAGTCAAAAATTTAAAAACGGTTGTCTCCCATGTTTATTGTTTATTGGCTCATGTACCTGTACCTATAAAAATTTAGCGAGCATTTATCTTCGGTGCGGAGAGAATAGAGAAACAAATTAAAACTTTTGTCGCCATAACTAAGCGCGAGCAGATTACAAGGCTTCCGCTACGTCATCTTGCTTTTTCTTTCTAAATGAATTTCATGTGAAGTGTACATTTGTTTTACTGAATTCTAATGAACAAATCATGACGCATTTCATTTATGTTAGATCTTAAAGAATTAGTCCCTATTTGAAATTAATTAATATTTAAATTAGGCAGGTATCTATTTCCAAAAAATAATTTTTGCACATTCGTATACCTTGTATAACACTTGAAAAGGCAAATAGCGCCATCTCTTACTCAATTCCAAAACCAACAGCTGAATAGTATTTCGAGTCTCGACATTGTACTGGGTTGCGAATAATTTACTTTCCACCACTAGTGTGGACACCAACCACATAGACACAAAAATTATTTTGATTTACTAGATATAGGTGACTCTGATCATAGTCGAGCGAATTTAAATTTAAAATTAAACTCGTTAGAAATTTCCTGACACTTTTCGTGTTGTGTCATTTTACCTTGGAACAAAACTAGTTGATGAACTTCAAAGTGTCGTTTTACCAATAAGCGAGGTTTTATTTTATATAATTTTATTATAGTCGATTTTTTCATTAAAAGTTTTTTTATTACAACTTAATTATATTTAAAGTGAGTTGTTTCTACAAAATACGCAAAAAAATACAAATGGTTTTATTTCAAAACAAAACGACACTTTTTTCTTAAATTAGTAGCAATTTGGATGTAAAACGACATAAGTCAAAATTTTTTTTTTGAAAAACCGCTTTTTCTAGTAACTTAAATATACCACTTGAAAGAAGAAAAAAAAATACTTTTTTACTTTACAACTTTTTGGTATTCATTGAAATTCCAAACTAAAATGATTTTTTTAAGTTATGAAAAACTTCAAATGGCTTTTCTGAAAATGTATGAATTTTGACTTATGTCAGTTTGCTTTTCAAGCGACGATATTATGATTATCTATCTCCGAGAGGTCCCAAAGCCAAAAGCAGTCGATTTCTCTCCAAATGCTTGGGGTTGGGGTTTGCCAAGTAAGATATAAGAACGTGTAAAAAATAAATAAAAATTCTATGATTATTGAAATGAATTTTCTTGACGTCCTTCTCATGAAACAATCCAATTAATATTCGTCAGCACTGATATTGTTTTCGTTCGATAACAAGTTACAGATTTAGCAGTGTTTGAGTCCGCGTAGGAATCATTTATCATTTTAGCCAAATGATCGGATACCAAAAATGAAAAATTTTGTCAATAAAAGTTGGAGTCAATAATAATATCTGTTGCTGGTTGTACTAGGATAGGATTACAGTTTTGAACGTGGACACCCGAAGCAGAGAATACATGCGAAGTGATCCGTAAGCCACAGAAAAAAAAAGAAGGAATCCGAAATTGAGTCCTGGTTGATGATTGTTTTATGAGATCGTTTTTTCCAGAAGAAGCTTTTACAATAACGCCGCAAAGTCTACAGTAAGCCAAGAACGCTGGGTTATCAGACGGCTTGAGTCAACCTTTCAGCCCTTTCTCCAGCTCCCATAATCTTGAATACCTTTGCGAATAGTACTAGCGTTTTTTCTGAGAAAAAGGAAAGAACAAATCGTCAACTAAACAAATTCTTTTGACCTACTTTGGGACTAGTTGGCAGATTGTGAGAATAGTTGCTTGTACTCGTATGTATTTGTATTATAATTTGTTTTTACCAATTGCCTGGACATTTTTTTTTCCTGGGTAAAGTTTCTACTGATTTTGCTTTCTCTTGCAAATCTTCACTTTCATTGGAATGAGAAGTAGTCTGATTTTGATTTGCTGATTTATTTTATTTTTAGATAAACCGTACCTATTCGTTGCAAATATTTTTCGGTATTTTCGTTTTGAATTTGAAAATATTGTATCAAAACGACCGACGCGACGTTGCGACGATGAAATTTTGACCGACGGACGCGTTCGTGTTTGGTTTGGAAACAAATGACTGTTGTCCAGAAACTGGAAATATATGCAATGGGTAGAAAAGACAAACAAGACTTCACGGTTATGGGGAATGATAAATTCATATTAATATTATAAATGCGAAAGTAACTCTGTCTGTCTGTCTGTCTGTCTCCATTTAACGCCAAAACTCCTGAATCGATTTAAATGAAATTAGGTACACAGATAGTCTAGAGCCTGAGAATGGACATAGGCTTCATCCGCTGTCCAGAAGCGGAGATCTAAGCTGATATCTAAGAAAAGTTGTAACTCTCGAATGCTTTCTGGCTCCTAGCTTTGGAATGACTTATCCAAATGATATAGGATTTTTTTTTAATATAAAGTTCAATTATGTACAATGATTTTAAGATATAAATTATCTTTGTAGGTTATCCTTAAGTTGAACAATAAGCATTAAACTATAAATTTTATACAATTCAAAAATGTAAAATGGTCCATTGAAGGTAGATCGTTGGATTTTCCCAGCGTTCAGTGGAGGAAAATTTGTGTGTGTGTGC
This sequence comes from Portevinia maculata, assembly GCA_949715645.1. Classification (NCBI taxonomy): domain Eukaryota; kingdom Metazoa; phylum Arthropoda; class Insecta; order Diptera; family Syrphidae; genus Portevinia; species Portevinia maculata. Next base: position 98,597,809 of record OX454527.1, read on the forward strand.
GGCACAAATCTGTTGCTCTACCTGTACCTTTTGTACTGTGTACTTTTTCTTTCTTTTTTTTATGCACCTTTTGTAGTTTTTGTTGTTTTTTTTTGTGGCGCATGGGATTGAGAAAGATAGGGTATGAAATGTAATTGAGATTGAGAGGGAGTACAGAGAGTACAGCCATATAATTAATAGGGACACTCACGACGTTTTCTTTATCAGTTCTTATCAGCAAGTATTTTGTTTTAAATTTGAGAAGTGGCAGACTGGCGAAGCAAGGCGACCATGGGTCAACTATCATGAATAACCATGTTCTGCTTCAGGTGTTCTTCCATCAATTTGGGAAACCCTTTTGACGGAAATGATGGTAGATTTAGGGCCTGTCTCACAATATAAAAGAAAAGTCACATTTAAGCTAGTTGCAACTAAATCAGCAAATAACTTCAACTAGCGTTTCACAATAACCGTACAAGTGTAAGCAGTTGTGGTAAAAGTTTCACGTAACTAGGAAGGAATAAGTACCCAAAAGCAAAGAAAACTGACAGTTATATAGTTTGACAGTTGCATTCTGCCTGTCACGAGAAAACATAATTTTCGTTTTGGTTTTTCGTGGCAGAATTTTTAAAATTCGCCGACAATTTAAAGAAAAAAAATTTTATCGCACATTTACAACATATACTCTCTAGAGGCTCTTTATACTCATGCTTAAAGCTTAAACCGCACACAATTTAAAAAAAAAAAACCATTTGATCGATTAATCAAAATTTGAGCTCATACGTAAATATTTCTAAAATCCGCCCACTGACATGTCCAGTTTAAGAAAACCGTTTTATTGAAAGAATCATAGGCAAAGTATGTAACCTACTTAAGTCGTTTTGAACAATTTCTTTATATAAAGTTTTCGGCCATGCCCACTTTCAAGGGGTGTTTTTTATGCAAATAAAATTCATTTTGCTTTCAATAAAATTCTTTAAATGCTGTCTAACAAAATATGTAGTTGTAGATCCTTCTCAAAAGTTCTCCCATACTTAGATATTTATCATGTTCACTCAATGAGGGATAGGAATAGGGTATGCAGCAGTTCGCGAAGCAGACTGAAGCCTTTCCGTTTGTTTTAATTTTAATATGGACACTCCAAACAAAAAACAATTAATGCTACTTTTGAGAAAATTGAAATTCAAATTAATGTATATACATATATAAACTCGTTTTAGGTCAACCCGTTCGGGAGAGGACGTAGAATATGCGTATCAACTATGTTTGCTAAACATATTCATACATACATTGAATAAAACATTGAAACTGTAATGTGTAATGAAATCTTTAAATGTTAACGTACTTTAAACATATTGTAACACTCTCTGTAGTTCCGTGGTACGAGCACCAAAAAGGACGGCCATATTGCATTCCACTCATTGTGACACCTTCTGTGAGAGATGACAGTAGAAAGAAAGATGGCCATAGATGGAGATAAAAAGACTTCCGGGAGGCCTTATTTTTGACAGCCGCTGACAGGAGTAGTAGTGTTTTAGGAGTGAATAAATATAAAAATATTAAGAAAAGTGATCGGGTTTTATTTGAGCCATCTGAAGTAGTGTTGGGTAGGACACGTTTTTTTATGAGTTTGTATGAGGTGCTTATTTTGGAATATGAGGTGGTACAATGTTCCACCTCAAATGAGGTGGTACAATGTTCCACCTCAAATGAGGTACTCACCTCAATTGAGGTTTGTGCTCATATAATGTAGTAGGTACAAAAAAAATAAAATACTAGGTATTATGTAGGTAGGTAAGTTTACATACCTCAAGAACATTTTATTCGTATGAAGTATATCTATGTACTTAAGTGAACTAATTGTATGGCCCAGTCCAAATTGCTTAAAAATTCCTTTAAAAGTTAAAACAAAATGATAGCATCTACATTTGCATTTTCACAAAGTGTATGTAATGTAAATCTATACCCGCAGTCGCGCCACAAAATTTATAAATGATGTAGAGAGAGTGACCAGACAATATACAATACTTTTTCTCACTTTGTCACACTCACCTCATTGCCTCAGTTCTGCTTTCGCACTACAAATGAGGCAATGAGTTATTCCTTACCTTTATCTCAAAGGCCCATGTCTCAAACAAATGAGGCAATGAGTTATTCCTTACTTTTACCTCAAAAGTCCCATGTCCCATACAAATGAGGCAATGAGAATGAGCTATGAGGATTCACTCTATTCATTACTTTTACCTAAGGTGACCATACGTCCCGCTTTGGGCGGGACAGTCCCGCTTTTAAGCTGTCTGTCCCGCTGTCCCCAGCGCGTGCCAAAATGTCCCGCTTTAGCAAATAGACCAAAATATGTTATAAGAGACGAACCTCGACTTACCTACATATTTCATCAAAGTCGCTATACGATGACATACGATACGATTTAAAATGGAATCAAACGTAACAAAGTAAGTCATTAGCACGAAAAAGAAAAGCTGGTCACAAAAAGTTAATCAGCATTACAACAAAATTAGACTGTTGTATGTGGATTTGGTAGAAAACCTATTGTGCATGTGTTTAGCCGATTTCAAAACAACGGTCTTCTGCTCAGAGAGAGGATTTAAGAAAACTTAAATTGTGCGCAACAGACTCAATGAGTCTATTTTACTGAAATTGAAACAAACATTTTTACTTAATTCCACAAGCGTCCCGCTTTGACATAAAAAAAATATGGTCACGTTACTTTTATCTTTTACCTCAATGTCACAGTCCAAATACCCCAACTCAATTGAGGTGTTACCTATATTGTACGAGTATGTATCTATATTCTCCCTCAAAACTCAAATGAAAGGAAAAGAGAAAGAGACGCTTTTGGATATATGTGTGTATGTGTACCCTTTTTTAAATGAGTTTAACTGCTACTGCAGGAAATAATGTGAATGTGTGAAGTCGTGAGTAATTTTCCGTGTGCTTGTATTATTGACATGACATTTTATTTTGTGCTCTTCGATGTGAGTTTGTAACACATTTGAGAGGTGGTACAAAAATTATTTTTGAGGTGTTGGGACATTTGTACCACCTCATGTATGAGTTACCCAACACTAATCTGAAGGGAATTTACATCTCAGATGTGGGGTACAGACCCAAAATAAATTTTAAAATAGTATTCCTAAAAATTTTCCCGGAAAAGTATTTTTTTTAATAAACTGAAAATGTCAAGCACTCTATTGTCTCGACAAGCAATGGTGGACGTGCTGGTAGGAGCAAATATTGACTTCCCACCAAGTGCAACAGTTGCGCAATTACGCCCAATATATGAGGAATGGATGGCCATGCGTAGGCCTCCCGACGTAAAGGGTGACGCACAAGCCGCCGACCATTCAGCCGCCGAACCAACCGACGAATAAGCCGCCGAGCAGTTTATAGAATTCGCCAGACACCAAGAAGAGGACCAGACAGGAGCCGAAGCACGCCAGCTGCAAGCACAAATAAACCTTTTGTGCATGCGACGTGAAATGCTTGCACTACAGCAGCAGATACGGGAGATGGAGAGTTCCCCGCCAGGCGAAAACCACACCTATCGCCGCGCCAACTTTGAGCATATGGAGAGCTCACTCAATCCATTCACAGGGTAGGACCATTGTGATATCCGCAAATGGTTTGTTGAATTGGAGCAGTACACTGCCACACGGGGTTTCACATCGGACGAGATGTGCTTGGGCGTACGCAGACTGTCGAAGGAGACGGTGAAGGACTTTTTGGGCACGTTGGGCGTCGTCAATTACGCCGAACTAAAAAATGCTCTCATCGAAACGTTTAGGCGACAGGTATCCTACCGCGATGTGTACAGGCAGCTAGAGCGACGACGGATCAGGCCAAGCGAATCATGCCTAGAATTCGTAATCGCCATGAAATCGTTGGCCGCGAAGATATCAGTTCCTGAGGCAGAGCTGGTGACTTTTATCATTGATGGTTTGGATGACGACAGCGCTAACATAACACTGATCAATGATGCCCGAACTATCGCCGATCTGCTGTCTAGGCTGGACCGAAACCAACAGCTCGAGAAGAAATCTATCAAGACGCCTATGGCCACGGCCATCAACAAAACAAAGCCAGTCAACGCCAAACCAAAGGAGCTCTCCGAGGTACGCTGCTATAACTGTTCCAAATTCGGCCACTACAAGAACAGTTGCACCAAGCCGCTGAGACAACCTAATGCTTGCTTCATCTGCAATGAAGTCGGGCATTTCCATAACAACTGCAAAAAGGCAAACCGAAGACATCAAAAGATTGTTGCTGCAGTTACTAAGGCACTGGAAGAGGATCCAAGCAGTGATGAAGATCTGGCTGGTGCTATCAGCGACATGCAAACGGTAAGTGTTGCTTTCTCTGTTAAACAAGTCAGAAGTGCCGAATTTATCAATGGTTTTTCTCTGTTCGATACCGGTAGCGCAATTAATATCATCACGCGTTCCCTAGTTCCAAGCGACATCAGGATATCCAAAGTATTGACACCAACGAAGTACACGGGAGTGGGCCTTTATACGCACGCTACAATTCAAAGTTATATTAAATTCCGAGACAGTATTAAAATAGTATCTGTTTTAGTACTCCCAGATAACCTGATGATACTACCGCTGATCCTAGGACGTAGTTTTTTAAGAATCTTTAACATTCATTTAAGCCAGATAAGGCCCGTAAATAAAAATAAAAATGAATCCGTGTTAAATACAAGGTGGCGCAAAAGTTGTCACCCGATGTTCTTTCGCTGTAATTTTTTTTATGAATGAAAAAATTTGGTTCTGCTTTTGGATTATGTTAATTGGTGTCTTAAGTTTTTTCTGTATCAGTTAACTTCACAAATATCAAAGTAGAATTTACATTTGCCGCCATTTGCAAAAATTATGCTTCTTCCGATAGGAAGATGACTTTTGCGCCACCTTGTACAAACTTTAATTTAAATAATTCAGTCATTAGCACTTCTGACTTTTGTAAGAAAAAAATAAATAAGATTGGTCGTTGTACTGGCCCGAGGATCTGTCCGTGTGATAAATCCAAAAACGTAAGCAATATAGAGCAGTTAAGTCTGCGGAATGGTAAAAGTGTCATACAAACCGATGTCCAAATTATTCGAGGAATGATGATAATAGTGTTTCGCCGATTCTTGAAATAGACATAGGTGAACAGAAACCAGATGTCGATATCTGCTCACGGTTGACTGAGGATCAAGGCAGTGCTCTTAAAGCAGTTATAGATACAAATTATTTAAACCCTAATGGTATTGAACGTAGGCATCAGGATTATAGAATGAAGATCTGTTTGACAGACGATACGCCGTTTCATTGCTCCGCAAGGGCACTTTCAGTCCTTGTGCGGAGAGAAGTTTGCAAACGAATTAAAGATCTAATGGAAAGGGGGATCATTCGACAAAGTAAGTCCCCCTATGCATCCGCAGTTGTGCTTACCAAGAAAAAGAGCGGTGAACTGCGTATGTGCATCGATTATCGTGCGCTGAATAAGAAAACAATTAGGGATAATTTTCCGTTACCACTTATCGAATACTGCATCGAATTTTTAGGGGGCAAACAATGGTTTACGCTACTCGACCTAAAGGACGGTTTTCATCAAGTAGGAATGGATGAAAGCTCCATACAATACACCTCCTTTGTGACACCAGATGGGCAATACGAGTACATGAAAATGCCGTTTGGGTTAAGGAATGCACCTGCTAACTTTCAGCGGTTCCTGCACGGAATATTCCAAGATATGATTGAGACGGGCCAGCTAATTATTTATTTAGATGATATCCTAGTTGCTGCAATTAACTTCGAGTCTCACTTAGAAACCATCGCCGAGGTTTTGCGTCGCCTTTATGAGAAAGGGTTAGAACTCAAGCTGAACAAGTGTAAGTTCGGTTATGACGAATATGTAATATTTGGGTTATGTCGTGAATGCATCGGGTATTCGACCAACCGATACCCACATTCAAAATATTAAACAGTACCCGATGCCAAGAAATCAGAATGAACTACATCGATGTATTGGAATGTTCTCGTACTTCCGCCGATTTTTACCTTCGTTTTCAAAAATCGCTAAACCCTTATTAGATCTCTTGCGAAAGGAGATTAGATACGATTTTTCCGCTGAATGTGTTAAGGCCTTCCGAGAATTACGTGTCAAACTTGTCACTGCACCGGTGTTGGCAATATATAGCCTCGAAAGGGAAACCGAGTTGCATTGTGATGCGAGTAGCCAAGGATTTGGATCGGTCCTGATGCAGCGCCAGGATGATAAAAGGTTTCACCCGGTTGCGTATTTCTCAAAGACAGCTACTCCAGCAGAGTCCAGGTACCATAGCTTCGAGCTGGAAACCCTAGCCATCATCTACTCATTGCGACGTTTCCGAGTCTATTTGGAAGGCATTCCGATCAAAATCATTACTGATTGCAATTCTCTCACCCTTACATTAGGGAAAAAGCAGGTGAACCCGAGAATTGCCAGGTGGGCACTTGAACTTGAGAATTATGACTATACTATACAGCACCGCAGTGGGGCGTCCATGGGGCATGTAGACGCGCTGAGTCGGTGTCACATAGTCGCTGCACTTACCAGCGATGAGATAGATACCCATATCCAAGTGGCTCAGAGCCGAGATCCAGAAATCATTAGGCTCAGGGACAGGTTAGAAATAGAAACATTGGAACATTATACGTTGCAAGATGGTTTGGTTTTTCGTACAATCGAAGGAAATCGATTGCTACTCTATGTGCCGGTGGAAATGCGGGACAACTTAATCAGGATGATACACGAAAAGATTGGTCATTTGGGTATTGATAAATGTTATAATCAGATCCGGAAAAATTATTTCTAACATGAGAAAGGAGATAGAGCAATTTATTAAGAACTGTATCAAGTGCATCATGTACTCAGTGCCCACTCGGTCTAACGACCATAATATGTACAGTATTCCCAAGAAGCCGATCCCATTTGACACAGTTCATGTGGATCATTTGTGGTCGCAGTCATCGATCGCAACGACATTGACGGGTCCATCAACCAGGAGAAGTGGGATATGATTAAGAGAGCGCTTTCGCGCTCCTTCTCCACCTTCATAAGGAATCATCCCGGACCTCTTCCGCTTATGCATGAAGGCGGGTGGCATCAAGGTCACATCAAACTGGTCGCGTGTGATGAACAAAGATCGGCCGATCTCTACAAGCTTGCAATAAGCAGGCTTGGAGAGGTGTGGCCTGGCGCAAAGCTCGAGGTTGTTGCGAGGGAAGACATCCCCTGCCGACCAAGATCTCGCATCTGGATCACTGCGGATCCATCCACCCCTGAGGGCATCCTGGAAGTCCTGCAATTGAGCAACCCTTCACTTCCGACCCACAACTGGAAGGTTGCCAAACTGGAAGAGCTGAAGGGCGATTACAGATGTGTCGTGGTTGTAATCAACCAAGAAACCTTGGCTCCTCTGGCCAAGAACGACTACATGATTAGATTCGCATGGGACGATGTCAAAATGCGGGTCTATAAAAAGGACGAAATGGATGCGGGTAAACTACCCCCTCCTCCTCCTCCTCCCTCTGACTCTATGATCGCAGTCTCAGATCCTGGAGCTTCAATCTCCTTCCTCTCGCTGGAGGATGATGAACCCTCCTTGCCCAAAAAATCACCATCCACTTCCGACGTCTTGTCAGATATGGAGACTGATTATCTAGACAAGGTTCTTCTGAGTAAAGACGAGCTTCTCAGCTCATCCTCGGAATTGGAAGGCCTGAACAACACCGTGGTGGAGGTATCTCTGCCTGATTGTAGCGAAAATGCTGCAGTTAGTACAGATTAACCTCCAACACTCCATTAATGCTTCGGCCGCACTCATTCTTCGTCTAGCCAAAGGCGCGGAAGACATCGTCTTGATCCAAGAAGCCTGGATTGTACACAACCAGATTCGAGGACTCAGGACTCCCGGATACTACCCACTGTATGTGACTGATAAAGGTAAACCCAGATCGTGCATACTAGTGAAAAGTAATATTAATGCTTATTTACTCCCTAATTTCAGCGATCGAGATATGACTGTGGCAAGACTGGAGACTGCAGGCAGATCATTCTGGTTGGCGAGACTCTTCAATCTTGCTAAAACCTCAAAAGCTACAAAAGCTATAAACGATTGGAACTCCTACAAGGAATCCCTCAAATTATACAAAAAAGAATTAAGGAAAGCCAAAAGAACGTCATGGAGACTCTTCTGTGGAAAAATAGAAGAATCCTCTGAGGCATCTAGGCTAAGAAAAATCCTTGCTTCAAATCCTACTATGCCTAGCTGCCTTAAGAAGGCAGACGGCTTTTGGACGACATCTAGCGAAGAATGGCTCAATCTGCTACTTGATACTCACTTTCCAGGTAGCTCCAATATTACCGGCAATTATAGCCTTAACAGGTCACATGCACAGGTAACTTACCCTCACGGTCTGATAACTAGGGACAAGCTGACTTGGGCGCTACAAAGCTTCAAACCCTTCGAGTCTGCAGGACCAGACGGCATAATACTTGCCGAACTACAAATGTCAGCGGATATCATCCTGCCTGTGCTGGAAATGATCATGATAAGCTGTCTAAATCTGGTACATATCCCCCGGGCTTGGAGAGAAGTAAAAGTGGTTTTTATACCCAAGGCTGGCAAATATTCCCATGTCAGTCCAAAGGACCTCAGACCTATTAGTCTATCTTCATTCTTCCTCAAAACGCTAGAGCGATTGATTGATATCCACCTCCGTATGCACATAAACCCGCAATTGCTGTCTACAGCTCAGCATGCGTACCGTAAGGGAAAGTCGGTGGAAACCGCTCTTCATTCCTTAGTACGCACAATCGAATACTCCCTCCATCACAAGGAGTATACCATGGTTGCTTTCCTAGACATAGAAGGCGCCTTTAACAACGTTAACACATCTGCAATCGCAAACGCACTGGCAGAACTGAATGTGGATAGCTCGTTTGGTGAATTGATCAATCTACTGCTAAATAGTCGGATTATCAATTCAAAACTGGGCGTTACATCTGCTAGGAGGTCTGTCAGTCGAGGGACGCCGCAAGGCGGTGTTCTTTCTCCCCTTCTCTGGAACTTGGTGGTGAACAAACTACTGATAAACCTAGAAGGGGAGGGCTGCAGAGTGATTGCCTATGCGGATGATGTTGCTACTGCCGTCTCTGGGAAACACCTCAACACCATAAAGGAACTCCTGCAAAACGCTCTTAACAAGCTAACGAGATGGGCTAATCGGTGCGGACTGGGCGTTAACCCCCGCAAAACCGAGCTTGTCCTCTTTTCCAGGAAATATAAAATCCCATATATTGACCCTCCCTCTATTAGCGGTACAAGCTTAACTTTCTCTGACGAAGCAAAATTTTTGGGTCTAATCTTCGATAGAAAGTTAAGCTGGAAACCCAATATACAAGAAAGAGTCAAGAAAGCTACAGTAGCACTTTTCTCTTGTAAAAAAGCCATTGGCAACAAGTGGGGTTTACAACCCCGCATTACGCACTGGCTATATACATCGGTGGTAAGACCAATTCTTACTTACGGGGTGGTTGTCTGGTGGACTGCTCTAGAAAAAGCTATTAACCGCGACAAGCTGGCAAAGTCCAGCGTTCAGCGTGTCTATGCATTAGCGGAGCACTCCGAACTACCCCCTCCGCTGCTCTGGACATTCTGCTACACCTGATACCCCTTGATATATTTAGCATGCAAACAGCGGCATGTTCCGCTGTCCGCTTAAAAGCTACCTCGCAGTGGACCAATAACAATATTGGCCACTCCATTATTCTAGACTACTTTAAGTCTCTATCCAGAAACATAGACTACACCATACCCCGTTTGCAGTTCGGAAAAAAATTCCAAATCACCATTCCTTCCAGATCATTCTGGGATGATGATGCATTTGCGAATGATAAATCGATCCACTTTTACACCGATGGATCAAAAACTAGCGATGGGGTAGGTGGTGGAGTCTTCTCAGAAAAGCTAAATCTCCCTTTCCGTCTTCCTGATTACTGTAGCGTGTTCCATGCGGAAATTTTGGCGATAAAAGAAGCCCTGACGTGGCTGAAGAGGAATGTGATATCCTCAAAGGATATCCGTATCTTCTCGGATAGTCAGGCCGCGATTAAGTCCCTGGACTCAGTCTCTTCAAATTCCATCATAGCCCAAGACTGCCGATCATCTCTTTCGGAGATGGCAGAGCAGTTCAATATTCACCTCTGTTGGGTGCCGGGGCATAGGGACATTCCAGGTAACTGCAGGGCTGATGATCTCGCCAAAAAAGGAACCACATTACCTTCTTTACCTGATAAAGGTTCCCTAGGTATACCAATCGCTACTTGTAAACTCTTGTTTAAGCTATCCGCAATCGAGAGAACAAACCTTAGGTGGACGAGTAGCAATACATGTCTAGTGACTAAGCGGATCTGGCCAAAGCTGGATCTGCGACGCTCTAAGTGTCTAATCTCATTAAACCGACTGCATATTAGCTCCACTATAGGTGTAATCACAGGTCACTGCTTAATAGGCAGGCACGCAACTAGACTCGGTGTGTGCTCAAATGACTTCTGCAGAAGCTGCATGGATGAGGAGGAGGAGGAGACTGTACTTCACCTTCTCTGCACGTGTCCTGCGCTCTCCTATAGAAGAAATCTCCATCTAGCGGACTTCTTGTTCAATGACACAAGCGACTTAGCCAGCACTGGCGCTAGAAGTCTTTCGCGCTTCATAAGAAGCTCCTACTGGTTCAACGAGCAGTGAGGGTAATCCCCAGATCTGTGTGGTACCACAATGGACCTATCATTGGTCTAAGTGTGTTGTCTTTGGCTGACAGCCACGTCTACCTAACCTAACCTAACCTATGTGGATCATTTTGGGCCTTTGCCCTCCTTGCTCTCTAAACGAAAGCATATCCTAGTGGTAACCGACGCATTCACGAAATTTGTGCGATTATATCCGGTAAACTCGACCAGCACCAAGGAGGTATGCACTTCATTGGACAAGTACTTCAGCTACTACAGCCGTCCTAAGCGCATGGTAACCGACCGTGGTACATGCTTTACTTCGCTTGAGTTCGCGAACTATATGCTCCGGAACAATGTGGAACTTGTTAAAGTTGCTGTGGCCTCTCCCCAAGCCAACGGACAGGTCGAGCGTGTAAACAGGGTAATTAAGGCAATATTGAGCAAAGTAAGTGAACCGGTCAACCATGCAGATTGGGCCGCGAAGCTGTCACAGGCAGAATATGCCATTAATAATACTGTTCACAGTTCAGCTAAACAGTCTCCAAGCAACCTACTATTCGGGGTGGAACAGCGTGGCCCAGTTATTGATGAGCTTACTGAGTATTTGGAAGATAAGGTTGATCATGGGACAGCCCGTGATCTTAAGGTAATCCGGTCAAAGGCGTCGAAAGCCATTAAGAAATCTCAAGAGTATAACGAGAAACACTTTCTAAAACACAGCACACCTGCTAAGACATACACCGTCGGCGACTTTGTAGTTATAAAACATGTTGACACCTCTGTCGGCACTAATAAAAAGTTTATTCCAAGATATCGGGGCCCATATGTTATTAGTAAAATATTGCCTAATGATCGGTATGTAGTGAAGGACATCGAAAATTGTCAGCTGACACAATTACCATACGACAACATTATTGAGGCTGCGCGAATCAGAAAATGGGTAACAGACGAGGGGCCCTACAACGACCAATCTCAAGAAAGCAACACCCGACTAGTTTTAAGTTGAAACCCCAGAGTAATGTTTTAATTTTAATTTATTAATATCATGATCGTGGGCGATCATATGGTCAGATTGGCCGAGTTGTAATGTGTAATGAAATCTTTAAATGTTAACGTACTTTAAACATATTGTAACACTCTCTGTAGTTCCGTGGTACGAGCACCAAAAAGGACGGCCATATTGCATTCCACTCATTGTGACACCTTCTGTGAGAGATGACAGTAGAAAGAAAGATGGCCATAGATGGAGATAAAAAGACTTCTGGGAGGCCTTATTTTTGACAGCCGCTGACAGGAGTAGTAGTGTTTTAGGAGTGAATAAATATAAAAATATTAAGAAAAGTGATCAGGTTTTATTTGAACCATCTGAAGGGAATTTACAAAACATTCGACAGGGCTGGAACGAACATCTTCGCTTATGTTCAAATTTGTATTTCTCCCCAAAACAAAAAACATTTAACACCACTTTTAAAGGAATTGGAACAGGAATCTATAAATATATAGGCGAACCCAATTGGGAGAGAACGTAGAATATGTTTATAAACTTCTAAACTTATTCGTCGGGCACGGTTGAACCTCTTGCCACCTTAATGCCACCTTTTGGAGAATTAAAATTAGAATCGAGGCGCCTATTACTATCGCTGTAGGCCAAAAGATTTGGCAGGGACCGCTGAAGCGAGCCCGACAAATATGCTAAACATATTTTTCGGTCTCTACCAAACGGTTTGGCCTACAGCCATGATATATAGGTATATATCCTGGTTTCTTTTTTAAATTCTCTCAAAAGTGGCTTTATATGTTTTCTTAGGAATAAAAAAGAATTTGGATAATTTATCTGAGCATCCCATCTGTGATAGAACAAAACAAAAAAGATCTTCTCTAGTAAGAGAACGATCTCGTTCTAGAAAAATTCACACCTCTCTCTCTTTTTTGTGATATTGTTAATTTAATCTTCCTTCAAAAATTCTCTGAACAAAAAAAGGAATAATCAACGGTTTGATCAAAATTAGAAAGAGATAAAAGCTTCTTTTTCAAATTTCCATTCATTAGTACTGGAAAACTGGAATAACTGATGGATAGTGAAATAAGACATTATTTTTTAAGATGGATGGATATGAAACGCACTATTCGCTAATTTAAGGATTTGCTTGGAGATGGAACTTAACTGTTGGGTTACTACTCACAACTTAACTTTACATTGTGAGACAGACGCTTAGGCTTGTATTCACCGACCCCTTGTAAATCAGTTTTAAAACGAAGAAGCTCTTAGATTTAAATTGTTGCTATATTTTCACCAAGGACTATTAGGATTGTGTCTACGCTAGTTCGAAAGAGCGAATCTCGTTCTTTTTCGAACTCATTCATCATATTTTTTTATAATTTTTGAACTATTATTATTATTATTATTATCTTCTTCTTTTTTTTTTTCAACGATAAAAAAATTGTACAAGGTATACTTAGCTTAAGAATGTGGATATGGCTATTCTGCCGTCTACCGGAAGTGACATTTTAAAACAAAAGTAATAAAGTAAAAAGGAAAAACGAAATAAAAGAAAGACAGTGAAAAGTAAATATTAATGTTACAATTTTTATTATAGAGAAAGAAAAATGAAGTAAAAATTGATGAGTAAAGCGAGGTTTAACAATTTTAATGTCGTGCAACATAATGAGGTTGCAATTCTGGAATGACTTGAAACACAAAAAGATAACAATTTTATATGATTTGGAACATAAAAACAATAATAGGCATAAAGTGGTTTTTTAAAAGTTATTACGATATGTAAAATCATGTTTGCAGTAACTATACAGGATAGTCCAACCTCGAGCACCATTTAATATTTCGTAGAGACTATTAACCGACAGAAAACTTTCTTGGAAATACGTCGTCGAATCTCTTGTAAAATCGGATAAACTGTAATAAAATAGTAAATATCGTCTATCTCTCTTCTGTTACACAGATAACATATTTGCTGAAGATCGACTCTATGAGGGATGAAATTTAGGTTAAGAATTTCGATTCTCGCTTGGAATACCTTGCTTATTTGAATTGAAATACCATTTGAAAACGGTATTTCTGTAAAAATATTCGCAGTGTATTTCCCGGGAGGTACTCGTAACACTTCACCAAGTAAAAGATGTAACCTTAAAAATGATTTGTTAAAATTGGTTAGAATTAACGATTTTTTCCTCATCGGAGGAGATTTCAATTGCAGACATAGAAGTTGCGGTTGCATTAGAGCGAATTCATGGGGCAATATTCCTTCAGATTTAAATTCTAGTCATCCGTTCAGCATTTTATATCCACCTCATCCTACCTGTATTCCTCCTAAAAACAGATCGAATCCGTCCACAATAGATTTATTCTTAACAAATATGCCCCAACTTGTAAGTCATCCTATGGTGGTAAATGACCTTAGTTCAAACCACCTCCCAGTGATATGTAGTGTCTATAGATCAGCAGTTCGAAGTAATAAATTGGTATACCTTTTGAAAAATGCTAATTGGAAACGGTATAAAAGAAACATTCGCGCGAAACTAGATGAAAAGCCGGAACTTGTCCCTACCGAAGTTACATGTAATGAAATAGATGTAGCCCTAGACAGTTTCACCAATGTGTTACTTGAGAGCGTAGAACAATCTGTTCCACATCTTTTGAAACATATAATATTCTACCTCCGCGAAGGGTCAGTCACCTTGACGTGTGTACCATCATTGCATTCGATGGTGCCGGTGCGGAGGCTTACGGCGCAATGACTCAACGGACTGTGCTGTCGCTAGTAGGGTTACCTATGGCAGCCAGTCCCCTGAGGAGTGCCAACTAAGAACTGCCCAGGACATTCCGTCCATCCCCCACCTCTACCCCCCCCCCCCCCCCTCATGATCCTTTGACCCACCCTCTCTCACTCCCCTTCCTCTCCCCGTCCCGTACCCAAACCTAATTCCAGTGGTGGAGCGAGCATAGAGTAAACCGTGCCCAAGGATGAAAGGTTGGGGGTCAAACCAACCGCGTACGAGCTTCCTCAGGTGCCCAGGCGAAGACCTTGAGGTAACTAAATGCCTTACCCCGGCATGGCGGCGCTGCCGGGGCGGACAATCCCTTCCGGCCTTACTCGTGGGATTCAAAATTTCAAACTTAACCAAAAAAACACAAAACAAGGATGTTGACGATGATACGCTAAGTATCGGCGGTGCGGACGACACAATAATGGTGGAACCGCACAACACACAAAATGAGGCTCTAGAGGCCGGAAACATGGATGAAGAGATATCGAAGGAAAGGGAAGAGCAGCTGTTAGCTGAACCCTCCGATGAGAATATCGAAGTAGTGGCGGTGAAAAAGAAAAGAAAACTGTCCCCTGGTCTGCTGAGGAAAAGGGAATTCAAAAAGGCCAAGCACATCTATGGCATTCTCACCGCCAAAGACAAATCCAGCCTAACGGAGAAGGAGAGAGCCACGCTAGAGTGGTCCAGGGAAGTCATCGCACAAGACATTCTCACGAGGCCCGTGCTGCCGAGACCAACGATTGTGCCGAAAGGCGAGGTTCAAATAAGCCGAGGGATGACGTCGCTAAGATGGACCCCAAGGCCCAGAACAGAAGCGCAGACAGGAAAGAGGCGAAGCCGATCTGCAGGGAGCCTAGCAATAACCCTGGCCCTAGCGGACTACAGCTAAAGCCGAACTCAGGAGGTAGAAGAAGTGAGTTCGCCTCAAAGAGAATGCGGTCTTCGGAAGACTCATCGAACGCCCCGAAAAAGGCCAAACAGACAACCACCGTGAGCCTCAAGGGGGCGCCAAGCACGGGGGTCACCAGCCATGGGGGCAGATATAACGAGGTAACGAGGAACCCGCTACAGCTAGCTGTGGTGGACGCCAAAAAACCGAGCGGACAATATGCAGTGGAGTGTGGCAAAAAGATAGAGCAGGCCTTAGGCTCAGCGATTGTCAGCCACATACTTAAGAATGCAGGTGCAAATGCCCCCGCCTATGGCAAGATGAGGTGGATAAAAGGAATCACCTACATCGACTGTAAGGACCAGGCTTCCAACGACTTTGCCAAGACGGTGATAAACGGCCTAGTACTCTGGGAAGGAGCAATACTTAAAGCTGTCTCCATAGAAGACGTCCCCAAGAAGGCAAAAGGGAGAATTGTCATCCCCGAAATGGGGGTGCGCAAAGAGGAAATACTCCGCGTCTTACAAGCGCAAAACCCCCAGATACCTATGAATGAGTGGGAAATCGTAAGCACGGAAGAACCAAGAAACGGTGCCAGAGGTTATATAATCGTCTTCGATGAACCGCCAGCACTCTTGAAAAAAGATATGCAGATGTCGTTATCTTTTGCCGCAAGCGAGGTTACCCTCAAGCTGCTGAAACGAACTGCAGAGACCGAAGAGGCGACCAACGCTAGGAGGGAGGAGACTATGCTCATCAATGAAGATAGTCCAAATCAACCTCCACCACAGTAAAGTCGCCTCAGACAACTTGAGGCTGCTCCTTGAGCAGGAGCAGCTGGATATGGCCCTAGTCCAAGAACCATGGATCAATAATGATCGAGTGATGGGGCTAGGGTCAAAAAACTTTAACACCTTTTACAGAAATGATAGAGGAAAGGTGAGATCGTGTATCGTAACAAACAAGAACCTTCATGTACTAATGTTATCTCATTTCAGCACAGGTGACTTGACGGTAGTGGAGGTTAGAGGGAAAGAAGAGAACTGCACGGTGGCGTCAGTGTATATGCCCCACGATGACGACACATCAGTCCCCCCGGATTCGGTAAGGGCGCTTGTATCAGCGTCCGAAAAAGGTAAGAAAAACTTAGTCTTAGGCGGTGACGTTAATGCCCATCACACTATCTGGGGCAGCTCAGATATCAATTCAAGGGGCGAGGCTTTGTTTGACTTTGTACTCAATTCCAACCTTCTTGTCTGCAATAGGGGTAATGATCCAACCTTCATTACAGTGAACAGAAGGTCCAAGTTACGAACTGGAGAGTGTCCAGCAAGGCATCGCTTTCAGATCACTGCTGGATACTTTTTGACATACAAATTACACCCCAGGATAGGAAAATTTTCAGGAACCCAAGAAGGGCGAACTGGGAAAGGTTCAACTCAGAACTCCAGAGGTTCAAGAACGTATGCCCGGTAAAAGACCTTAACACCGAACAAGAAATCGACGACGCAGTCGAAACGCTTACTACGGTGCTCTCGAATTCCTTTGAAAGATCCTGCCCAGTTAGCAGGAAAAATGGGAAAAAACGCCCACCCTGGTGGAACTCCAAGATCGCGGAGCTAATGCAGTCATCGAGATCTAGATGGAACCTCGCAAAAGAGGGACTTATCGAATGGACGACATACAAGGAAAGCGTTAAACTCCTCAAAAGGGAGTTAAGATTCGCCAAGAGGAACTCCTGGAGAAGTTTCTGCGAATCAGTTGAATCCACGACGGAGGCGTCGCGGTTGAGGAAAATACTATCAAAAGCACCGATACCGATGTCCTCGCTAAGAAGGAACGACGGTAGCTGGACAGAATCGCATGAGCAAACGCTGGCGGCACTGACAGAAACCCACTTCCCTGAATGCACTGATGTACGCGATACAGTTACACAGGACACGAGACGGGGAATGGATGTAGATACAATCGACGAAATAATCGACGAGAGAAAGATAGCCTGGGCAATCAACTCGTTTGCCCCCTTCAAAGCTCCAGGAGTGGACGGTATTCGGCCAATAATGCTTCAAAAGTCTGAGGAAGCTACTATCCCAAGGCTGAGATGCATCTACTCAAGCTGTCTAAGGCTATGCTATGTTCCGATGGCTTGACGAGAGGTGAGGGTAATATTTATCCCAAAAGGAGGGAAAGCCACCCACACAACACCGAAAGACTACAGACCTATTAGTCTGTCCTCATTCCTTTTGAAAACAATGGAACGACTACTTGATATGTATGTAAGAGTGGCTATAGGCGACAACTACCTCTCGGACTCACAGCACGCATACATGAAGGGAAAATCTACAGATACTGCACTGCATAGGGTAGTGTCAGTAGTGGAAAGGTCCTTGGAACACAAGGAACACACTTTGAGCGCGTTTCTAGACATAGAAGGTGCCTTCAACAACATCGAGGCCGATGCGATTATGCACAGCCTAAGAAGGGCCCATCTCAATGACAGTCTCTGCGACTGGATTGGTCTTATGTTAGGCACACGACGGATTAAGTCCTACCTAGGAGACATGTGCATTGAGAGGAAAGTAAGCAGGGGAACACCACAAGGTGGCGTCCTCTCTCCACTCATATGGCTCCTGGTAATAGACGAGCTTTTAAAGACACTGGAGAGGGAAGGCTTCATTGTAAGCGCTTATGCCGACGATGTAGCAATCCTTGTCCCAGGAAAATTCATACCAGTTCTCAGTGAACGACTCAGCTTCGCACTCTTACTTGTTAACAATTGGGTTGCGGGCAGAGGACTGGGGGTAAACCCAGCGAAGACAGAAGTTCTGCTGTTCACAAAAAGAAGGACATTACCGGTGTTTAAACCACCAAGTATGGGTGGAGTGGACCTGCAAATATCCAAGACAGCAATGTACCTGGGCGTTATCCTAGACTCCAAACTCACTTGGAAAGAAAACATAGATGATCGGGTTAGAAAAGCGTACGTGGCACTATATACATGCAGACGAACGTTCGGTAATACGTGGGGATTCAAACCATATGTGGTACACTGGCTGTACACAACCGTGGTGAGGCCCATTCTCACGTACGGCGCGGCGGTATGGTGGAAGGCTACTGAAAAGAAGTGCTATCTTTCAAACCTCACCAAGGTCCAAAGGACAGCCTGCATCGGGATAACGGGGTCATTAAGGACTACACCCACTGCAGCCATGGAGGTTCTACTTAATCTCGTACCCCTGGACATCTACTGCAGCAGTAAAGCAGTAAAAACGGCCATCAGACTCAGAGAGTTGGGACTGTGGTCTTTTAAACCATACGGACATGCCTCCGTGGAGACACAATGGAGTGCATCGAAAAAGAAAGTAGCTACTGACTACTTACCCCACACCCTTGTCTTCAAAAGGAGATTCGATATCAGAATCCCCCAAAGAAGCGAATGGAGTAACAAAATGGTCACGAAAGAAGAGGAGATAGCTATCTACACCGACGGATCCAAGATGGACGTGGGTACTGGTGCAGGCATCTTCTGTGAGTCTCTGGACCTGAGTGAATCATTTAGGCTCAGCAATGAATGCAGTGTGTTCCAGGCAGAGACAGCTGCGATCACACAGGCGGCCAAGGAGGTACAGAGGCGAAAAATAGCCGACAAACACATCACCATTTACTCTGACAGCCAAGCGGCTATAAAAGCTATGGAGTCAGTAGTAATCAGGTCAAGGGCGGTGTTAAGAGGCAAAAAATACCTAGACGAGATATCAGCTGCCAATACGGTAACCTTATGCTGGGTACCAGGTCACAATGACATCTCGGGCAATGAGAAAGCGGACGAACTAGCAAGGAAGGGATCGGAGATGAGTGCATCTCTGGCCCTAAAATCCATAAGAACCCCGCTAAGCACATTAATGCTAAGTATCGACACTGAATCCTTGAGTAAAGCAAACTTACGTTGGATCAATCTTGATACATGCAGACACACAAGAGAGCTCTGGCCAGCGGTCAACCAAACGAAATCAAAAACCATGATCGGGTTTAACCGCAAAGACATCCGAACACTGACTGGGGTCCCCACTGGACACTGTATAGTGGGCCTACACGCGGAGCTGCTGGGCATACTGCAAATAGAATCTATACGTCACCTGCTATGCGAATGTCCTGCCCTTAGAACAAAAAGATTGAAGATTCTTGGCAGGTACTTCTTTGAGGAGCTGGAGGATCTGGCTGCTTTAGAGCTAAAGAAACTCCTGAGATTCACATATAAATCAGGGTGGTTCTGTTAAAGCGTATTACCGAGCTGTTAAACAGCGGTTTCCTTTATCTCTCTTTTCAGGTTCCCGGAAATTTTAAAGAATCCCTAAATGGACACAATGGACCCAACTGTTGGTCTAAGTGAGCCGTGACACCCGTCACAAGGGCATCCATAAACCTACCTACCTACCTACCTCCTAACATTATTAAATTCATTAAAATTAGAAATAAATACAGATTTTTGTGGATGAGCACACGAAATCGGGCATATTACTTAGAAATGAATATTTTAAATAATAAAATTAAAACTTTTATAACAGAACACAGAAATAAAACTTGGAACACTAAACTTCGGAGTTTGGATAAGGCAAGCAAACCCTTCTGAAATATTGCAAAAGTTATTAAGAAGAAAAATAGTGTTATTCCGGCATTTAAGATGGGAAGTACAGTTTTGCTATCAAACGCTGAAAAAGCAGATGCTTTGGCAAGGGAATTTTCTTTAAATCATTTAAATACCAGTAATATAGGGGGAAATAATACTCTTGAAGTTGCTGTTCAACAGTCCTGTGAAACTATAAGTTTGAACACAGTCGATATTCGTGAATATGTACTTACATTAGATGATCTTAAAGATATTTTGTCAGGCTTAAAAAATTCCAAGTCACCTGGTCTCGATGGAATACGAAACATGTATCTTAAGAGACTACCAACAAAGGGTATAAAATATCTTCTAAATTTATTTAATGGATGCTTTTATTTGGGGTACTTCCCTAAAAAATAGAAACAGGCAAAAATCATTCCTATCCTGAAGCCAGGAAAGGATTCTTCTTTGCCGTGCAACTATAGGCCAATCAGCTTACTAAGCTCAATAAGCAAATGCCTTGAAAAAGTTACCAAAAACAATCTTCAAAATCACCTTAATTTATTTAACATTTTGCCAGTAGAACAATTTGGATTTAGAACCCACCACAGCACAACCCATCAGATACATAGAATCACTAAAGATATTAAAAGTAACTTTGCACTTGGGCAAAGCACAGGATTAGTTTTACTAGATGTTGAGAAGGCTTTCGACACGGTATGGCACAAGGGTCTTATTCATAAATTGAGAATTTTGAATTTTCCTCATCACATTAATAAAATAATTTTCTCGTTTTTAACCGAACGAACATTTAATGTGTTTATTGATGCTGCATGTTCGGATACGAAGGAAGTCGTTGCTGGTGTTCCCCAAGGATATGCTTTGGGTCCATTCTTGTATAATATATATACATCTGACTTTCCGAAGCTCAGGCACTGTAAGACCGCTATCTTCGCAGATGACACGTGCATTTATTCAGCGGATTCTAATGGTTTAGTTATTGAAACCAATTTGCAATCTGCTTTGGACGATGTCAAAAAATATTTCAATAAATGGAAGATTAAGGTGAATGCTGGAAAGACTCAAGCCGTCTTTTTCACAAGAAAAAGAAAGGCTTGTCATCTGCCCGGCAGAAGGTTAATAATTAACGGGTCGCAGGCCGAATGGAAGTCCAGCGCAAATTACTTGGGGGTGCATCTTGACAAAACATTAACTTTCGGATTACACATTCAACAAACAATAAATAAAGTTAATTTGACAATAAAAATTCTTTACCCATTGATCAATAGGAATTCAAAGCTTTATGTTGAAAATAAGTTAATTTTATATAAAGTGATTTTTCAAAGCATCATGCTGTACGGTTCACCTGCCTGGGGTAAATTTGCAAAGAGTCATATTTTAAAATTACAAAGAATGCAAAACAAAATATTGAAAATGATGCTTAATTTGCCTTGGCATTATTCGACAGAAGAACTACATAGATTTACAAACATTGAAAGAATTCCATCTAGAATAACAAAACTATGCAGCAGTTACGACATGTCGTGTAGTTCATCTGATAACTACCTGATCTCAAATCTGACTTTATGAACATTTAAATATACTTATAGAAATTCAATAATTATTTATTTATAAATAAGAGAGATTATACCAATTCATATTGAAATTTATTGTTTGTTAATTAAGAGATTTATATATTTATTCATTTATTTACTGTTTATTTATTTATCCTTTAATGTATTTATCTATATATTTATTTATTTATTAAATTACTTAATTATTTTTTTATTTTATATTTAATTATTTATTTATTCATCTATTTATTTGTTTATATCTATATTTATCTATCTATTTATTTATTTGTTATTTATTTATTTATTTTATTATTTATTTAATATTTATTGTTTATTTAATTATGTTTTGTTACTTTATTCATTTATTAACTTATTTATTTTGTATTGAATATTAAATTGTGTGATACCCAAATGATATTTATTTCAAAAACAGTTTTGTAAAAAGTCATTGATTTGTCTGAGGTATTTTTCAGTTATTCCCTCCCCTTCTCTCTATCTCATCTATTCATAGAAGGTTTTTCCTGTA
Organism: Portevinia maculata; assembly: GCA_949715645.1. Lineage (NCBI taxonomy): Eukaryota > Metazoa > Arthropoda > Insecta > Diptera > Syrphidae > Portevinia > Portevinia maculata. Next base: position 98,619,942 of record OX454527.1, read on the forward strand.
GCTTTTCCTTCTACCAATTATTTATCTAAGACTGTGTTATTAAAAAACATTGTTATAAATTTTTCAGTAGTAAGGTAGCTTTATACCAAATCTCTGTAAATTGTGCAATATAGGTTAAATGAAAGAATGTATAATAATTCCGCTACAATAAACAATCTATCTATCTACCATGCTTATTTTGTGCGATGAATTCTTCACATTAAAGTAGCTGTCTTCGGTAAGTATTCGATGATACAGATTTCGGTAGATAGTTCTGGAAGCTGACGATGATGCATGATGCCCTGGTTAAGTGTTCGTTGAAGATCTGGTCATCTATTTTCGATATAATTGTCGCATATATATCAGGGCCTCTTATTAACATTGCTTTCTGCTAACGACAATGAGAGGTCGTGGGATAAGGCCAGCTGGTTCCATTCTCTGAAAGGTGATGCATTGGTTCGTAGTAATCTATCATTATCACTTTGTGGAGATTTGCGACACTTATACTCATCACTCTAACACAGTGGTGGTAGTCCAGACTCTACGTGTATTGCATAAGTCGGTGTGGAATTCGGCAATCTAAAAATGCGTTTGAAGAAAGTTCTTTGAACCGCCTCAACTTCTCCAAAGCGAGTTACTCGAAAGGCCTGTATACCATAGCACATTCAGGTGTTGTTCTGTTTAGCGAACATTTTTAGCCACATCAAATTAAGCGCCAACTTAGCCTCTCCGCTTTTTTGTTTAGCATGCTTTGTATCTTACAATCTTAGATTATGCGTGAATATTACTCCCAGATAGATTATGCGTGAATATTACTCCCAGATACTTAAATTCAAGCACTGTATTAATTTGATCGTTACCAAGCTTCTTGAGGAAGTCTTCTACATTTATTTATTTATGGCTCTCAATAACCAACCTTCGTTTTCTGTATATTAATGTGAAGATCCCATGTATCACAGAATGCCATCAGTTTATTGATTTGTAGTTGCAGCGAGAATGGATTGTCCGCCAGCAAAACCAAATCATCAGCGTAAAGCAAGACTTTAATATGAATTCCAGCAAAGAGTACACCGCCAGGAAGAATAGAAGACACATTATCAATGAATAGAACACACAACAAAGGGCCCAGAATGCATCCCTGCGCGACACCTGCAGAGGCACTGGATGACAAGAGGAATAGAACAACGCCTGTCTGATTACTGTATCGAACGCTCCACGTCCACGAAACAGACACAGGGTAAAACTATACAAAACGCCCCAGTTTACAAGACGCCCCAGTAGTCTAGCACGGATACAGGTGTTGTTATGCAGTCATAACCAAACCTGTTCAAACTAGTTTCAGTCGTGTGCCAATTGTGTTATTGAGTGGTAGTGTTCTGTGTGCTATGTTGAGAAAAAAAAACTACAAAAACTAATTTCGGCGCCAAAACATATTGCGGTGAGTACCGTAATAATTTCATTTTTTCAGAAACTATGCCCATTATGTTAAAATAAAATATATATTTATAAAGTACAGAAAATTGTCTTTTTAGTTCGTTTTTGTTTATTTTTTTAAATCAGGATGGGTTGCTTTATTTTTGCTGGGGCGTTTTGCATTCAGAAATTTACAAAATGCCCCAACAAAGTAAGTGTAATACGCCCCAGTAATGTATAGAAATATAACACTCATCAGAGCGTTTTTTTTTTCTTAATTGCTTATAGAAATGCCACGAAATTACACAATTACGATACTGCGGGCATCATGGTCCGAAAAAGACCTGCAAAAAGCAATGGAGAAGGTAAAAAATAAAACTTTGGGAGTGAATGAAGCAAGTAGGGAGTTCAACATACCATCCAGAACCCTGAGGAAACATATTTTAAAAGGCGATGCAAATAAATCGCTTCGTCGGTCAACTGCTCTCTCGTTGAACAAAAAAAAAATTGGTTGCCCACATAAAAAAATTGGAAAAAGTTGGGCTTGCTCCTGACCGAAAAGACGTAAAAGAAATCGCTTATCGGTTCGGCGAACATCTTGGATTAGCACACCGTTTCTCAAACGACACAAAGCCGGCTGGTAGTTTTAGCTTAATGGTTTCTCGAAACGTAATCCATTGAGTGCACTGAAAATTACCACAAGACCATTTCCACAGGAGACTGGATTCAGTGCATATCTTGCCAGGGCTGGTTGCACGAGTTTTGTACTATGTATATATAACAAATTGCAACAGCTGCGGAGCGACAGGCCATATTACAACACCAACAATTTAATTTTCATACTTTATAATATTTGTTCCTACTTTTTCCTTAGGGGCGTTTTGGCACTAATGTGGGGCTTTTTACCCAACGATTGAGTTACAAAACGCCCCACTTAAACTTTTTTTAAAAATATATTATTATATACTCGTATATGCTAACATATTTTTGTACAAATGAAATTGCCAAACCTATGAAAAGAGACTGTTAATTTTTTATTTAATAAAAGAATTATTATTGTTTATTTTTTTGTTTTATTGAAGATTCTAAAAAGTGGGGCGTATTGTATAGTTTCACCCTACAGTTTTATGTTTTTTTCGATGTGGTTTCTTAGCGATGCTTATCAATGCAAAAATATGATCCATCGTAGAGAATCCCGATCGAAATCCAGCTTGAAAAACGCTGCGTCGATTGGTCCTTTCAATCCAGGTGGAAAGCCTTCCATATACTCGTAGAATCGCAGCAAATATCTTCCTAAGTGAGTTGAGAATAGATATTCCCCTCCAGTTTTCAGGTTGATTCGGATCTCCTTTTATAAAAATTACAAATATGAGAGCTTTTGGGAAGCTTAAAGGAACACAGTTCTCATAAAGGAGGTTAAAATAATCCAGCATATAGTTTTTTAGATGGTCGTTAATTACTATATTTGAAAAATTCAACTGTATTCCATCACTTCCAGGGGCCTTGTTGTTTTTCATTTGCGAGACAGTAATTTCCAATTCATTTCGAGATATAGATGTATCTAGCTCAAGAACACACGTGTTTGGTAATGCAAAGCTAAAAGAATGAAGATTCTCCTCGGCCGACAATAGAGTTTTAAAATGTGCAGCCGGAGTCTGAACGAGAGCAATCTTCATACTTCGTTGCCATCCACTTACTTGACGAATGTTGTACCAGGATTCCTTGGAATTTTTACTGAGTTGAAACTGTTGTGTAAGCTTCTTGTGGTAAATCATTTTTTTAGGATTACAAAGCTGTTTGAGCTCCTTATTGGCCCGTAAGTATATATTTTTAAAGTTAGAAGAATTATTCGACAACGGTGCCGATGCATAAATTAAGCTCGGTATATTTTCTTCTATATCGTCAATCGAAGCTGATTGCATGTGAGGCAAAATATTAGAGTTACAATCTAAGAGGAATCTGTAACGATCAGCTTTGCTGTCGAACGATTTAAGTTTTCAGATAATTTTTCAACTATTGAACATGACAATGTCAACATGTCTAGTAAATAAAAGGAAAATTGAAAAAGTGAAAGTCAGAAGAACTTAAACTTTATAATTTTAAACGGAAAATGAAAGCTACAAATGTATAATACTAGCGAACCCATGCGAGAACCCTTACACTTGGATATTCCTTCTGCGCTTTATATTTAGAAAAACCCGACTACTTTTCTTTCCATTTCGACAATAAACGTTTCAATGTCAAATGCCTGCCAGCTGTTTTCGAATTTCCCAAATTTTTTAAATATCGCTGCTGTCAACTTGGGTGGCTAGGGACCGCTCCTTGCACTTGTAAGTCTCCAATAATAATGCTTGGTGAATAGGCTTACGAAGCTCATAGTTTAAGATATGTCGATGAATACCTCCCTAATAGTCCTAAGGCTTTTGGGAAGCTCAGAAGTAGCCTTATTTGTTTTGGGAATAAAGACCACCTAAGCTCTTCTCATTCATGTAAGAAAAATATGTCGCAGAGCCGCATATAAATCCTAGTAAACGTTGTAAGAATTAATGGCATAAGGTTCAGAAGACTTTACTCTTAAAGAAGAGAATGATATGATGAAAGCTCGCGTCCACTCGCTTGAACCAATTCTCGCCGCAGCCCCCAGTGTTCACTGGTAATTTTACTTCTGTTAAGACACGCCCCACTATCAGTGGCTTCATTGTAGTCAGAGAAGTGGATACCCCACTGTTCGCAGAATTTCAAAAGCTTTTGAAATATGTCAGGCAGCAGGGTACCGTCAGACTTCCAAAGTACGCCCAGTTAAGCAATTAGAGTCGTAGAGCGGACCCTTTCATAGTCCCGATAAAGCTAAGTTAAATTCTTGATAGCATTGTTTCGCAGGGGATAATTAATCAGCTTCCAGTTAAGAACTTCTGGCTCAGTTTAGCAGTCTCCCACTTTTTCCTAAGAAATGATAGCGTGGCATATCACCATCGGATGGGTTTTGCGCCGCTGGTCTCCTTCTTACTGCAAGCAATAAATCTGTTATAATGTACTGTGTCGGCGCATTATAAAGGGTTCGAATAGGGTTCATTATTTGAACCCACCTTTGCGACGGCATTCCGCACATTTTTCGGTTATCTGACTGCCTTGAAAGTAGATTCGATTATTTCTGAGCTGATCCATTCTACGATAGTTTGAGCCTCACAAATTGCCCTGTAGACTAATCTCATTTCGACCTCATTAAGTGTCCTCAACTTCTCTATTATACTCTACAAAACGGGAATAACTCACCGCACCATAGTCCAATTATAGTCACATTATATTTCTCGAAATCCCATCAAACAGTCATTAGCTTAGCACGATCATCTGGATATATCTGCGGCCGAATCTATGACAATGTTCGACCTGATTCCAAATTCTGAGGCCGAGTCCCGCTGACATAAGGGGCAAAACAAAGTCACCTGGATAATCGGGATCAACGTGCCTTTAAAAGTTAATACGTCCATCTATATGCATGCATTTTGCATGCCCAGGCATGCAGCATACATTGTTAGTAAAAATCCTATTCACCAGTAGCCTTCCCATTAGGATTTCCCACCTCCCTTTACCATTGTCAAGTGCAATGTTGACGCAGAGAATTATGTGTTTATGGAAAGAAAACATTAACTGTGGGATTTATCAGAGTCAGAAAAACAACATTGTCGCACAATAGATACTTTTGTCACCTAGCCCGGAAAAAAGGATCTTCATTGAGGTGTCCTGCACACTGTGTGGGACACAAAGAGGCGAAAAGATAACACCAAGCTACATCAGATGAATAGAACAATGTCCAGCCTCCAATATGTCGATGCAACTACACAGAGACCACACATTCCACATCTGTAGTGGCGGATGGCCGAATGCAATAAATCCGTTCGTTGAGTTTAAAATGTTTTGATAGGTGAATTACAAAAATATTCACGAATCTTGATGTTTATTCAGTAAAAAAAAAGTGAAAGAAATTAATTTCTTCGAATACGAAATTGTCAACCGTTTGCTGTTTCAGTGGAAGATAAAAGTGCGTACGTCGCAGCGCCCAGTCGGGTTGTAGAGTTATTTTAAAGTTTCAAGTATGTTATTCTTTGAGATAATTTTTTTCCCTCGCATCATCAGAGCACCTTTTTGTGGTGGATTTACCATTTTTGTTCTCGGGCTCCGTGAAATTTTCATGAATGAATTCATGAATTCATTTGGTTTCTGAAATGGAATACTCCTGTCCTGATTAAGGTGTCTGTGGTATAGGTAGACTGCCCTGTGACCTCCATCGTCATTTAGAACACAATCATCACCACCATCACTTGAAATGTTTACCTAAGCCATGGCAGACAGTTGGGCATTTTCACACCCTCTACTTGTGACAAACGTGGATGAATGTACCACCTACACCTATAGGAATACGCCATTGTTTGTAAGTCCTCTAACAAGTTCTCCCTTGCTTTTGTGTGTGCTGTCGGAGTAAGTTTAGTCCTTTTCGGATACATTTCCACAATGAGGTTATTTTTCCGTGGGCGATTTAATTAACATGGCAGCGGCAGGTAGGTAGGCAGGCACTTGATTGCAATACGAGAGCGGTGTGGAAATATTTTTTCTTAACTTGGGGTGTGTTCTCGGTTGATTAAAGGTATCTTCAGACATTTTGAATATCAAGATTAATTATGTGGAATGTCAAAAAGTCAACCTCACAGTGTGGACGTGGATATAAGTTAAATACATAGATAGATATTTATTCGTTTAATTTTTAACATTGGTTTTGTTGCCACTGAAATATTATTTACAAAGTTGCAAAGTAGCTACTTTAACAAAACAAACGATAGAAATTTTTAGAAGGAAAACAAGACATAAACCTTCTATTAAAGAAAAAAAAATCATAATCATTATAAGACATTATAATAAATAAATAAATAAATAAATTTGTAAATAAACCAATGGTTATATAACATGTGCGTGCATAGTACTCGTATATAATGAATGTTCGTATATATTTTTACAAATAAATGGTATTTCGTTAAGGACTTGACAACTTATTTTTTAAATAAAGTGCAAGCTACTTGAGATATCTCAAAGAAAAATGTATTAGCTTGAATTACTAAAGCCCAGATATACCATCAACATCGTCCACTGAAAACGTAATTTACACAACTTAAAACGCCAATCAGTGTCAAGAGTGACTTCAAGTTTTATCTGTATATAGGGTAATTACTATTTGAAATTGCGGAAGAAAACCGGATTAATGTGCCCACACTTTGTAAACCCCTTTTATGGCTTTCATAGGCATATATTGCTGAAAGGATATTCGACCTTTGAATCTTATCTTCGATTCATCGATTGATTGGTGCTTAGACGGCTTGTAGCAGGCTAAAAAGGTTTCCGATAGCTTTTCTAGCATTGGCCGTATTTTGAATAATTTATCGTACTTTAGATCATTTTTTGTTTGCTTCAACCGCAGAAGCATTTTCTCCAGATGGCTTGCTATCACTTTCTGAGGCAACAGAACAGACTTATTAGCCGAAGGAATATTTTCAAATAATGCCTCTAAATCCTCTTGTGGCATTCGTTCCAGTTCACTAAATTTCCACACACACTTGCCTGCAATATGAATATTTTTTACCGGTGTGTACTTGCGGTCCCAATTGGACCATATAAAAAACTAAGGAATATATCAAATTATTTCTTCCATTGAAAATATCTCTATCGAGTCCATAAAATAAATAATAATAACATTTAAAATAAGCGTTTACCTTCCATTTATGATATTTTAGTCACAGCCAAGGGCGTACGCAGGATTTCGATCACGGGGGGGGGGGGGGGGCCTCAATCGCGAACCAAAAAAAAACAACAACGAACTCCGTACATAATTTTATTGAAATCGTTTTACATTATCTCGTGCCACCGCACAGTTGACAATTTTTATACAAAATGCACGAAGCTTCACCGTCTTTTAAAGAATTCTCCTTTCTACTGCATAACCGATTTGACTTATAATTCAGAAATGAATTGCAGACAATTCACCCGCTTGTATCGTAAATGCATTTACTTTTCACAATGATGTTTTATTTGTTCAAAAGAAATTTTTAAAGAAAAATTATATCAGTGATAATATTGGCGAACCGTGAAACAGCGCTGTAACTCCAGCCGTTCACTTCACGTGGTAACGAATGTAAGGTGGTTATTCATTCAAAACAACATAAAGGAAATTGACGGAAAACAAAAATTATAACCAGGAAAAATTGTGTGGTATCACATAAAAAACCATTAAAATCGTCAAAAAAAATTATATCAGAGATGTTTCCCAGTGTTGGCATACTTCAGGCGAGATAAAATATTTAAAAAAATTAATGTTTGAAGAAATTTCCAATTAGGTACATGATTAACTAGTTAGTTCTACCTCATAATTCTCAAGTGGCAAAACTATGGTTTTTGGATATGAATGCTATAAAGAATAAGACGACAAATAAATTTCGTTCTCAGTAATAAATTAAATGTTATAAAAGAATAAATTGGAAAAGACAATAATTATAGGTATACACATTTATCTAATATTCCTTAATTGAAAACAATAGAACACTTCACGAAGCTATTTTTCTGAAATGCCGAATCTCCTTCTTACGTCAAAAATTAATTGTATGATATAATTTCAGTAATTTGCAGAAGTCGTATGAAAAAATCATTTTGATTGTTATTGAAAATTTACAATATTTTTTGTAAACTGCTCTTACTTGAGAGAGAAAAATTGAATTTGGGACGAATTTAAAAGCTTGCGACAACTTCAAACTTGGTACAAATAGTGACCATTTATTAATTTCAGTTTAACAATTCAGTTATTTTTTTTGCTTAACTTAGAAAAAGATGGCCGAAAGGCGCTATGTTCAAATTTTTATAGCATTACAATTTACTTGCCAGGCTAGAAGAACAGAGCCAAATTAATAAACGTATGTTTGAAAAACTCGACAAGCTCGAAAATCAATTTCGAAGTACACGTGCAATAATATAAATATGACGGATTTAGTTAAATTAGTACCATGGAATGCGAACGGCCTTCTGCATAAGATGGACGAGCTCGAGATATTCATTCATAAATATGAAATTGATATTTGTTTGATTTCGGAAACTCATCTGACGAAAGAAACCAGCACAAACATTCGAGGATACATTGCCTATCACGCATATCACCCTTCGGAAAGGGCGAGAGGCGGGGCATCCTTGTTGATCAAAAATACCATTGAACACTCAGTCAGTGGAACAATCGAGCTTGACAAACTGCAATTATCCACGGTGAGCGTAAAAATTAAACACATAAAATATGATTTTGCAGCTATCTATTGCCCCCCACGTGCAACGATGGAAAGAAGCGATTTTATAAGTATCTTTGACTCACTTGGACGAAATTTCGTCATCGGAGGTGACTTTAACGCAAAACATACCTTCTGGGGATCGAGATGCATTTCAGTAAAAGGTAGAGTTCTTTACGAAGCCGGTATGGAATTGGGGGTAGACTTTCATTCCTCAGGTAAACCGACATACTGGCCCTCGGATACGGCAAAAACACCAGACCTCATCGATTTCTTCATCACGAAAGGTTTGTCGGGAAACTCTATTGTAGTTGAGGAATGCTTCGATCTTTCTTCTGATCATTCACCGGTCATTTTGACAATTAACGGCTGTCTACGAAAAAAAGAAGGTCCGCCCAGACTAACTAACATGAAAACAAACTGGGAATCCTTTAAAAAATACTGTGAAAGTAAAATCAATCTCAAAGTGTCTCTTCGAACACCCCACGAACTTGAAGACGAAGTCGATCAATTTATTAACGTCATACAATGCTCAGCCTGGAAAAATACTCCCCATAAACGGAAAATAACCACAAATTGCGAAATAACATATCCCTTGGAAATCACGCAATTGTTAAAGAAGAAAATGGGAGCGCGCAAAAGATGGCAACAATCTCGCGCTCCACAGGATAAAACCACTCTTAACTACCTTTGTAGTAAACTTAAGAGAGAAATTCGAGACTTTAAAAATCGTCAAATTTCTACATATCTTGGAAGCCTAACTGCGGATAAAAGTACAAATTACTCGCTCTGGAAAGCCATGAAAGGCATTAAAAAACCAAAAACGCAAGCGCCACCCATCAGGAAAATCAATGGAGAATGGGCGAAGAGTGACAAGGAAAAAGCCGAAATATTTGCAGAACATTTGGAAGAAACATTTAAACCATTTGATGGTCAAGCGTTGCTCGAATTTCCTGTCCTAACCGTGGCACCTGACAATTATAGAATAAAAAGTGTATCGCTAGCCGAACTACGCTTCGAAATAGAGAAACTAAAATTAAACAAAGCTCCTGGATATGACTTAATCACAGGACAGGTCCTTAAAGAGTTACCTAGGAAAGCTTTAATAAAGTTTGCATATCTTATAAATGCATCGTTCAGGTTATTGTACGTTCCACGACAATGGAAGGTAGCTGAAGTTATAATGGTTCCAAAGCCCGGTAAACCACTAAATGACAAAAAATCATATAGGCCAATATCTCTCTTACCGATAATGTCGAAGGTATTCGAAAAACTTTTGTTAAAGCGCCTACATCCGATTATCGAAGAACGTCGATTAATACCTGACCACCAATTCGGATTCAGGATTAAGCACTCTACAATCGACCAGGTTTACAGAATAACCAATGTAATTGAAAAAGCCCTAGAGGAGAAAAAAATATGTTCTAGTGTTTTTCTCGACGTCTGTCAGGCCTTTGATAAAGTATGGCATACAGGGTTGAAACATAAGCTAAGACAAGCTTTTCCGAAACAGTTATCTGATATCCTTAGTTGTTACTTATCAGACAGACTCTTTCGTGTAAAACACGGAAATGATTACTCTGAATTTAAAGAAATCGCGGCAGGAGTTCCCCAAGGAAGCGTTCTTGGACCGATCCTATTTCTAATATACACTAGTGATATTCCTCAAGAAGAAGGCACAACAGTAGCCACATTTGCAGACGATACAGCTATATTAGCGGTCAGTAATACAGTTGAATCAGCAACTAATAAACTCCAACGTTCTATTGACAAAATTTGTGATTGGACAAAGACTTGGCGTATTGCTCTCAACGAGGCCAAATCAACGCACGTGAATTTTACTTATAAAAAGGTAGACAACTTACCCATTTTCATTGATTCGGTACGAATTCCGTACGCAAACGAGGCAAAATATTTGGGTATGACACTCGATGCGAAATTAAAATGGAAACCGCACGTCAAGAAGAAACGCGAAGAGCTCGCCATTCGATGTAAACAAATGCACTGGCTGCTTGGTAGATTTTCCCAACTCAGCATGCAGAACAAGCTGCTTTTATACAAGCAAGTACTAAAACCGGTTTGGACATACGGTATACAACTTTGGGGTTGTACCAAATCCAGTAATATCAAAATTTTACAAACTTTTCAAAACAAAGTGCTAAGAAAAATAGTAAATGCACCATGGTTTATCAGAAACACTGATATCCACAGAGACCTAACTATGGCTACCGTCGAAGATGAAATAAAACATTTTGCCTGCAAACAACAGACACGCCTTCACGGTCATTGCAATATCACCATGCTACAAATTCGAGACGATACTAACCTAGTGCGCCGATTACAAAGGATAAAACCATTCGAATTAGCGCAATAAGATGTAACCGCGTGCTTATGGCGGTATTAGCAGGTGCCTCCACTGGGAAGCTGCCTGCCAAACGCGTATTTTACAGTTTAAATAAAACTACTAGATAGGAATAACCTAGTTGTAGTATGCAGGTTTCGAAGGGAGGTGGTTTTTGTTTTCTTATCTTAAGTGAGAAAGAGTCGCATGTACGATTTTCCACCTACCCCTATTATTCGTCCGAGCCTAGTTCTGGTTCCAAGTCTCGTGCTTTTAACCAGGATAGGTAACTCTCAGCTTGCTGAGAGTAACGATAATATTACTATGGCTTGGGAGTAATATTAGAAACTCTATAAAAAAAAAAAAAAAAATTACAATTTACTTAGATCAAAATTATGTTTATGAAGTTGTAAGTTGGCGATTTGACGAAACACCGGCCGCGTTGGAGGGCTGAAGCCTTCAACATTCTTTAGGTAGAACCGCCAGCTTAATGATTGGTCGCCTGACTATGCCGCCTCGTGTTTTGAAGTCTGACCACTCTGACCTTTCCGTCCTGCCCTGCGATGATTGCCACGACTCTTCCTGTTGTCCACTGCTGTGGAGGTACGTTGTCTTCGTGAATTACGGCGACCTTCCCGACGGCGAGATTGGGTTGCTCCCGCATCCACTTGGTGCGAGCTTGAAGTCCCAGCAGGTAGTCCCTTGACCACTTCTCCCAAAACTGCTGCTTGAGATAGCAGACAAGTTGCCATCTTTTTAAGCAATGCATTAGATTGTCCGGCACTGGTTCCGGAAGCAGAGCTCGTAGCGGGCCGCCTATTAGTAGGCGCGCTGGTGTTAGCGCTTCGCCATCGTTGGGGTCTGCGCTTTGGGGTGCGATTGGTCTTGAGTTGAGGATAGCTTCGACCTCGACCAGCACGGTTAACAGCTCCTCGGCTGTTAGTAGGGCGTTTCCAACTTTGCGATGTAGCAGCGTCTTGGCTGACTTCACCGCAGCCTCCCACAGACCGCCGAAATGTGGAGCCCTTGGCGGTATGAAGGCGAAGCTGAACCCTTCCTCTGCTGCGTATTGGAGAACAGCTCCCTTCCCTCGATTGAACTGCTCGCGAACCTCCTGCAACTTCCTCTGAGCTTCCACGAAGTTCGTCCCGTTGTCGCAATACATCGTCTTCGGAATTCCTCGGCGACCTGTAAACCTTTTAAGGGTGAGATTAGTTGCTAATTCAAAATGTACAGCCTTCGAGGTAAAACAAACAAAAACAGCAATATACGTTTTATTCGGTGGGCGACCGCGAATTTTTAAAGAGGTATACACGGGACCACAAAAATCTACGCCACATATCAGAAAGGGTCTTAGTGCTCTAAGTCGGTCTGCTGGCAAATTACCTATAATTTGCGTTAGCAACTTCGGTTTATATTTAAAGCAATGAACGCACTTTTTTACAGTTTTCCTGCATGCTTCTTGAGCAATTACTAACCACAACCTTTCGCGAAGCAAACCGACCAATGCTTTAGATCCAGCATGATGGTTTTTTATGTGCAGATAACGCAAATATGTTTTTATAAAATGAGTATTTGTGGATGTGCTGGCGACTTAGAGATTGCGCCTGCGCTCCAACACTTCGTATCTTTATTTTTGAAGAAAAAGAAATAAAAACGCGCTGCTTTTTAAATACTTATTTTATTATTTTAAATCGAATTTAGTTTTTCAGCGAGCCGACCAACGTGTGTCTAAACTTTAGAATGACAGAAATCAGAATGAGGATGAGAATAAAAGAGACATGAAATGAAAGTTACATACTGATGGCTCGTTCCTGTTTTTTTTACCATTTCATTGCTTTTACCAAACATTTTTATGGGCGGAATTTAATATCGTAATGTGGTGGTGGTGAACAGAGTAAACAGAGTAGAATTATGTTGCTACATTTACTCCCTCCTTAGCGAAAGAGTCATATTATTTGTTAAGCGTGTGGTAACTAGATTATTTCGCGATATTCTGAACCTGTGATACAAGAACAAAACGATATTACGAGTATGTCTAAATCATGAAACTGACACGACGATGTTTCTTTGCCGATTCTTGCGTTTGCACTGATTCTGTAATGTAAGCTGGTTTGAGTCTATCCAGAGAAATGGATGACATTTTTCCTTTCATGTCTATCACAAAATATTTTCTAAGTTTCTTGACTACTTTATAAGGCCCTTCATATGGCGCTTTCAATCCCGTTTTTACTTTGTCTACCCTTACGAAAAAATGTTCGCACTTCGAAAGATCCTTTGGTAAAAAGATATCGTGCTGAATTGCGGTACGGCTGCTTTTCGGAATAACATTTTGCATTGCTTCTTTCAGCTTGTCGACCAGTGAAGTTGGACCTACAGGTGTGCTACCGTTGCTGTTAACTAGAAATTCACCAGGCACCTTTGGTGTTTGTCCGTAAACTAGAGCGGCGGGCGTACAACCCAAATCTTGTTTGATAGTAGTTCGAATTCCTAATAGAATAAAAGGTAGTTCGCGGCTCCAGTTCACTGTATTTTGCCGAGCGTATAACGCAGCTTTTAGTTAGCTGTGAAAACGTTCAACCATGCCGTTCGCTTGAGGGTGATAAGGTGTTGTTCTTCTCCTATGAGATCCTATCAAATTGTTGAACTCTTGGAAAAGGTGGCTTTCAAACTGGCTGCCTTGATCGGTGGTTATTTATTTTTGGTACCCCAAAACGTGAAATATATTGTTCGACGAATGCGTGAACGATTGTGCTAGTTCTCGTATCTTTTATAGGTATCGCTTCCGGCCATCTGGTAAAACGGTCAATGATCGTGAGAATGTAGCTAAACCCATTCGACGGTGGTAGAGGACCTACCAAATCGATGTGGATATGTTCGAATCTGCCACATGTTATCTCAAATTGACCATGGGGTGTCCGAGTATGTCGATTGACCTTAGACTTTTGACAGGCTTGGCAGGTTTTTGCCCAAAACCCTGTGTCAATATTCATATTAGGCCAAAAATATTTGTTAGCTACTAATCTACGAGACGTACGGATGCCCGGATGCGATAGAGAATGCAGTATATCAAACACTTGTTAACGCATGTCCTTCGGGATGTAAGGTCGATTTTTACCCGAGGTTGTTTCGCAGAGTATATATTTCTCAGTTCGAGGGTCAAGAATACGCTGTAATATGACTTTCGAATTTTTTGGTTGATTTACTAAGTCCTTAAGCTCTGTGTCTGCCTCTTGTAACGCGATTAAGTTATTGACATCAATGTTAGTCAAGTTAATGCTTGATACCTCATCAAGGTCAGCGCGCGAAAGTGTATCAGCTACTACGTTACTGGACCCTGCGATATACCTGATGTCGGTACTAAACTGAGATATGTAGTCGAGGTGACGGCATTGTCTTGGACTACGTTCTGATTTTGATGTTATTGCAGTACACAGAGGTTTATGGTCAGTGAAAATTGAAAACGACCTGCCTTCCACGAAATACCGAAAATGTTTGATAGCACAGTATATTGCTAATAACTCTCTATCGAAAGTTGATTATTTCTGTTCCACTGGAGATAGTTTTTTTTGAAAAGAATCCTAATGGTTCGCGGTTACCGTTGATGTTTTGTTCGAGCACACCTCCTATGGCAATGTTCGAAGCGTCTGCTGTTACGCTAAATGCTGCATTATCCGCTGGGTATGACAGTAGTGTGCAGTTGGCAAGTGCTGCTTTCGTTCTACTAAATGCTTCCTCACATTCGGGTGGCCAAGATAAAGGTGTCTTTTTGTTCTTTTTTTGAAGTTTGTTCAAATGGTCATGAATTGGAGTCAGGAGTTCAGCCAGGCGTGGTATAAACCGATGGTAAAAATGTACCATGCCAATGCACCTTTGGATCTGTTTGATTAACGTTGGCTGGGGGAAATCCTGGATAGCAGACACTTTATTCGAAGATGGTTTCATGCCCTTCTCAGAAATCTCGTGGCTGAGAAAGTTTAGAGACGAAACTCCGAATTCACACTTGGAAGGATTAATGTTAATCCCGTTTTTTTCTAAATCGTTCAAATAAAATACGAAGATGTGACTGGTGTTCCTCGTGAGACCTACTAGCTACCAGAATGTCGTCGATGTATACGTACAGAAAGTCCAACCCTCTTAGCACGTCGTCTAAGAAACGCTGAAAAGTTTGCGCAGCGTTACGCAAACCGTAAGGCATATGTGTAAACTCGAAAAGGCCGAATGGGACCGTAATTGCTGTCTTGTATACATCTTCGGCTGCTACTGGTATGTGGTGGTAAGCTCTGACCAAATCAATTTTTGAGAAAATTGAACGACCGCAAATATGGATTGAAAAGTTGTGTATGTGGGGGATCGGATATCTACCCGGCACTGTGACAGCGTTAAGCCGTCGATAATCTCCACAAGGTCGCCAGTCTTTGCTGTCTCGTTTAGGGACTAAATGAAGCGGTGAAGAGACTGAAGAAGATGATTTTTTTTTTTTTTTTTTTTTTATAATTTGCTTACGCTAAAGGGGTTTTATTTATTTTCTGTTGTTACAGTACCCTTATAGTGCTAAGAACACAGCGTAAGCATTTGTGTTTAACAGCCAGCAGCACCCGGCAATATCGTATTTAATTGCATGCTTTTCGGTGCTACTTACTATTAGAAAGAGTAGAGAGATAGGAAAGAAGTATTTGGGTGCAGTTGTAGGGTTTTTCTCCACGGGTGGTGTCTAAGTTGCTTAGGGAGATCACGATTTCATGTATTCGAAATAAAGTAATGGACATGGCCGGGATTCGAACGCACGACCTTCCATTCAGTAAGCGAATACACTACTACTGCACCTGTTGCCACCCGCATAATATGATGCTCTGCATATGCCGATTTGCACCATATGATCGAACTCGTTCTTAGCGATCTGATGTTTGACTGGATCTAAACGTCTTGGGCGCGAGAATGGCAGGTTACCTTTTGTAAAAATTCTATGCACGACGTTATGTCTGACAGGAAACTCGTAATCTGGTGACTTAGTAAGACTAGGGAAATCCTTCAATAAGGTTCCGTATGGTCCGTTAAGTGTCCACCGAGAAATTGATTGCGGGGTGAGAACTACTGGCCGATGTGACAACTGAAATCGAAAGTTTTGTACTGTTGTCAATCAACTTTCGTGTGTTTAAATCTACCGCGAGCTTAAATTTCGTTAAGAAATCGGCACCGATGATTGGTTGATTGACCTGTCCGATCAAAAATATATGCTTAAAATCCCTACGTAATCCGAGATCTAAAGCAACAAGGCGCGTACCAAATGTTTTAATTGGAGTATTGTTAGCAGCAAAAATATTAGGAACCGTATCTGGTGTTGTTTTTAAAAAAACGCGGAGGAATCATTGAAATGTCGGCACCGGTGTCAATTAAGAAAACCAAGTTGGTTTTTTACACTTGACAAAGAGCCTTGAACTGACGCTTCCCCCGCCGCTAGCCGCTTTAACGACGGGGAACTTTAGTTTTCCGACCGATTGAAATTTGTTCCCTGTGTTCCAAAACTACAATCTCCTCCTTTGCATTTAGTTGCCCTAGTCCCGAATTTTTGATGAAACCAACATACGTAATTCTATCCCTTGATCTAGAAATACTACGCGGAACGGAACGATTTCTGCTAGTCCGTCCGTTTTGAAATCGCGGTTGCCTCATCTCCAACCTATCAAAACGCGATCTTAATTCATTTACTGAGATCATTAAATTCTGCAGAATTGCATTGTTTGATGTGAGCGCATCGACTCGCAAGGTAGACGCAGGACTAGCCTCCCAGATTCTGTCGGCCAGCTCTGTTAATGATTTGATCTCGTCGGCTTCTCTAGTTAACACTACCGCCCTAATTGCATCTGGCAATCGCTTGAGCCATAGCGTTTTTAAAAACTTTTCGTTTGTAACGCCGGATGTACCGCTAATGTTTTCCATCTTGCGATAGAATTCCGATGGCGACTGGTAGCCCATAGTCGTACCCTCAAGCAATTGTTCGAGACGCTGTGCGTCTGAAAGCGCTTTTCTTTTAATTAGGGTTTCACGTAAGGATTTGTACGAGTTGACAGGTGGAGGATTATTTATAATGTCGGAAACTATAACGATAACTTCTATTGGAAGTTGAGCAACCGTATGAAAGTACTTCGTAGTATCTTTGGTTGTGTTACGCATTGCAAACACAGCTTCCATCTGCGTGAACCATAGCTCCGGCATTTGGTTCCAATATGGAGGATAAAGGTGGGGTTTTCCTCGTTACTAATATTGTTATCATCTTCTCCCGAACCGACCATCGCGAAAATTTTTTTTTAATAAAATCAATTAAAGAAACTCTTGGAATTTACTTAAATCGCGAGAAAAAAATGTTTATTCTATTCAACACCACAAAAAAAATCACAAAATATTTTTCAATGAGCGCGAGTTTGGTTTTTATCAAGAATAAAAAAGGTAAAATAAAACAAAAACGACTCATCTTACAAAAAACTAAATTTTTTTTTTTTTGATGAACGCTGAATTTGCGCGACTTCTGATGACTTTGTGTGATGACTTGCGGTACTTTAGATGTGGTGTGATGACTTGCGGTACTTTTGGTGGTGTGATGATTGCGGGACTTCTGATGCCGTTTGTTGAACGGTGTAATGTTGGCGAGGTGCACAGTGGTTGCACAAAAATGTCTGGCTGTGACGCCGATAATTATAATTGTAGGTAATGTTGAACTTGATGGCCGTTGATTTAAATTCCAGACGACAAATTGCTTTGTTCGGTCTTTCCTTTTTTTCCTTGGGATGACCAGAATTGGAATATGAATGTGTATCGTCGATGATGGCTTCGGCAAACGTTGAAAAACGCGGATTAAAATTGTAATTTTATATATATATATTTTTTTTACAGCGGACGTTGGGGTCACCAATGTGGATGTGCTGGCGACTTAGAGATTGCGCCTGCGCTCCAACACTTCATATCTTTATTTTTGAAGAAAAAGAAATAAAAACGCGCTGCTTTTTAAATACTTATTTTATTATTTTAAATCGAATTTAGTTTTTCAGCGAGCCGACCAACGTGTGTCTAAACTTTAGAATAACAGAAATCAGAATGAGGATGAGAATAAAAGAGACATGAAATGAAAGTTACATACTGATGGCTCGTTCCTGTTTTTTTTACGAGGGCGGGTCAATAAGTCCGTGACTTTTTGAATTTCTGACCTCTTTACTGAAACAGCAACACTGCTCCTGTCAACAGGCATCTGTCAGTTGACTCCTGTCAA
Source organism: Portevinia maculata (assembly GCA_949715645.1). Taxonomy (NCBI): domain Eukaryota; kingdom Metazoa; phylum Arthropoda; class Insecta; order Diptera; family Syrphidae; genus Portevinia; species Portevinia maculata. Next base: position 98,638,249 of record OX454527.1, read on the forward strand.
AATTTAAACTTGCTGCGTCAGTTAGTTTGTGTTTGACAGCTATTTTTATCAGACTACTCACTAATTTGAGGAGAAAATGGAAAAAAGTGAATTTCGTGTGCTTATTAAGCATTATTTCTTGCGAAAAAAAACCATTACCGAGACCAAGGCTAAGCTTGAAAAATACTATGGGGACTCTGCACCATCGATTTCAATGGTAACAAAGTGGTTTACTGAATTTCGTTGTGGCCGTACAAGCACTGAAGATGCCGAACGTCCTGGACGCCCAGTTGAGGTCTCTACACCCGAAACAATCGAAAAAATTCACGATATGGTGTTGGCCGACCGAAGATTGAAAGTGCGAGAGATTGTGGAAGCCGTATTGATCTCGCATGGCTCAGTGGTTTCAATTTTGAATGATCACTTGGGCATGAGAAAGCTTTCCGCAAGATGGGTGCCGCGTTTGCTCACAGTCGACCACAAACGCAATCGTGTAACAACTTCACAGGAAGGTTTGGCGTTGTTTAATCGCAATATGGAGGAGTTTTTGCGCCGTTTTGTAACCGTGGACCAAACATGGATCCATCACAACACACCAGAGACCAAACAACAGTCAAAACAGTGGGTTTCTAAGGGTGAATCGGCGCCAAAGAAGGCCAAGCTGGGTTTGTCAGCCAATAAAGTTATGGCGACTGTTTTTTGGGATGCACGCGGGATAATCCACATTGACTACCTTCAAAAGGGAAGAACAATCAATGGGGAATATTATGCCAACTTATTGGACCGATTCAATGACGATTTGAAAAAAAACCGACCTCATTTGGCCAAGAAAAAAGTTCTTTTCCACCAAGACAATGCAAGGGTGCACACATGTGCAGTCGCCATGGCAAAAATCCATGAATTGGGCTATGAATTGCTCCCTCATCCACCCTATTCTCCAGATTTGGTTCCGAGTGACTACTTCTTGTTCCCAAACCTGAAGAAATGGCTTGGTGGAAAAAGATTTGACTCCAATGATGAAGTCATCTCGCAAACAAAGGCCTATTTTGAGGACCTCGACAAATCATTTTTTTTGGAAGGGATAAAAAAATTGGAGAAGCGTTGGACAAAGTGTATATAGCTCAAGGGAGACTACGTTAAAAATAAAAAAAAAATTTTATCAAAAAATCTGTGTTTTATTCCAAAAGTCACGGACTTATTGACCCGCCCTCGTACCATTTCATTTCTTTTACCAAACATTTTTATGGGCGGAATTTAATATAGTAATGTGGTGGTGGTGAACAGAGTAAACAGAGTAAAATTATGTTACTACATATTTTTTGTCAGTAGGTACTAGCGGAAACTTGGCATCGTATTCAATTGGTGCGTGTAGAAGACGTCCACCTTCCTTAAATGCATGCATAAATGGATTGAGCTTCTGCATATTAGATGGAAGTGCAACGTTACGTTTCAATCTTTGAATTTCTTCAGGAAATTCGTGATTTTGAACAATTTCAATAATTTTCAAGAATGCTAATTGCAACTCTTTAGCCGTGGGTACTGTCTCAAAAACTTCGCTTTTATTCTTTAATTTTCAAACAAATCTTATAATATACACAAACTGTCTGGCTAATTTAGCATATGAAGAACATTTTTCAATAAAATCCATCAGAGAGTTCCGAGGAATTTCAACTGCAACCATAACTACATTTGCCTTGCGTTTTTCTAAGGCCTCGTCATCCGGAGACAACTCAAAATGTTTATTAATTTGCCACGCAATTGAGTCTTCTAGGAGGAACTCTGGCCCATTGAACCAAATCGAGCTCTTTAGTTCATCCACGTTGCAACCTCTTGATACAATATCCGCCGGATTTTTTTTTCGTCGGCACATGTTTTCATGATATACCTTGAGTCCACTAAGTCGTTCCGCAGCTCTTATCAAGATAGGGCGGCTAGTTAGTGTTCAGCGGGAAAAAAAAGGAAAGTGTATCGTTTATATAAGTGATTTAGTCAAGTGTTTTTCAAGTCCAAAGTTGGCTTAGTAAGCTAGGCGTCCGACTTTGACGCCGGAGACTCGTGTTCGATTCTCGGCCAGTCTTTATTTTTTTTTCGGAAATACATATAGTGATAGAGACACAAAAATAAACAACAAAAAAAAAGTGCCGCATTATCAGGCGATGGACCCCGGAAAATCGGTGGTCCCGCTTACGGGTGTGGGTGTGCCGTTGCGACGTGTGGTGCGAACACGTGAGCCGGCAAAAAAATCAGCAGCAACAACAGCAGCAGCAATAACATCAGCAACAACAACAACAATAGCAACAGCAACGAGAACAGCAGCAGCAGCAGTGTGTATGCCAAGGGCAGTAGCTGCACATGCTTCTAAAATGGCACCAATTGCAGCAACAACAACGAGTCGATCGTTGCCTAGGCGAGTGTTCTCGCAGGCAATACCAGCACCAACAAAGTCAGTAGCAGCAGCTGAAAACCCTGCTACAGAAGTAGAGAAGGAGGAGTTTCGAAAGGTGGAGAAGAGGCGACGGAAGCTTAATCCGAAGCCGAACCTGTCTGCGAAGAGAAGGGCGAACCTGACAGGCCCTAATGTGGAATCATCGATGGCTGGTACCGATGATGACACGGATAATACCAGCTCTTACGAAGCTGAAGTGCGAGCGGGCCGGTACGTCGGAGAGGGAAACTCCTTCAGGGACCTACCGGTCGACGACGATGATAGAAATGTCATCCAAATGGAGAATAGAGAAGAAGATGATGAGGAGGCTCAGCTTGACCAACTCATCAAAGAGCTCCTTGAGAAACGTGAGCAGTTGAGGCTGAAAAAAGTACAGCAGCAGCAACAACAAATAGTGCTGAGGGAGCAAATCCAGCAACAACATCAACAGAAGCAACAACAACGACAACAGCAACAAAACCAACAAAAGCAGCAAAAGCAGCAACTGCAGCCAAATCAGCAACAGCAGTCTAAGCAGCAACAGCAGCAGAAATCAGCAAGGAAGAGCAAAATTCCCCCGATTAATATGAGTAATTTCGACATAAGTGATAGTATAAGGTTATGTAGGCTTATAACAAAGAACTTTCATGTTAAAAGGCTATCGGCCAATAAACATATAATTATTTGTGAAGAAATAGAGGAGTACAATAGGGTGCGCACCGCCTTGGGAGAGGTTAAGACCGAGTACTTTACGTACACCCCAAGAGAGCAAAAGCTAAAAACCGTTGTATTAAAGGGAATTGATCCCTCAATAAAAACGGAGGAGCTCGAAAGAGAGCTAAAGAACTTTGAAAGCGATGACCTCAAGTTCGTGGGGGTCAAGCCGTTTTCCTCGGCTGTGGCAAGGGGTGGTAACCGTCACTTACCATTCTTCCTGGTTCAGCTCACTCCCGACAGCAAAATTGACAGGCTGCAAAATATCCGCTACCTGTACTACCATGCTGTAAGGTGGGAGAAAATAAAGAGGTCAGATCGCATACTTCAATGTATGCGCTGCCAAAGGTTCGGGCACGCCGCAGCTGACTGCAACATGCAGTTTAGATGCGTGAAGTGCGATAAGGACCACATACATGGTGAATGCTCTCTAGGTAAGGAGAGAGTCGAAGATCGGAGTGTACTCTCCTGTGTGCTCTGCAGGAACTCTGGGCATCCCGCCAACTTCAGGGGTTGTCCAAAGTACCAGGAGTTGAAAAAACGAGTCCAGGCCCGCAAACAGCAGTCTGAAGATGATAGGCGTCAGAGGAGTCGCTCGTTCGCAAATTTTGTGGCACCCAACGTGTCCTTTGCCCAAATGGCAGCTGGACCGGGTCAAGCCCACATGACATCAAACCAACCAAAGGTAGCCCAAAAGGCACCAGAGGTGGATCTGGACTTAAAATCGATCCTTCTGTCTCTGCACGGAAAGATCGATAAGTTCCAGAAACAATTAAATGAACAAGCGGACCGAATTGACTTTATCTATTCGGAGCTGTTTGTGGGGTCTGGTGTGCCATAAATCTAATGGCTACGCTGGATGAGGGAAACTTAAAGATCCTTGCTGTGAATGTTAATTCACTAGTCAGGATCGAGAAAAGAACGTCACTTGCCAACTTGTTGAAAACCGAAAACCCGGATGTGCTTTTGGTTAGCGAAACTAAGCTAAATCAGAAGCACAAATTGGGATACAAAAACTATCATGTAATAAGAAGAGACCGGCCTCACTCCACTCAAGGAGGTGGGGTTGGAATCTTAATTCGAAAAGGCCTGCGCCATAGGGTTATATATAGCGGGGACGTACGTAGGTTCCAGTTGTTGGAGGCATGCATCATATGCATTCCTCTCCATAGCCGGAGGAGAATGTATGTGGTGTCGCTTTACGCACCTGCTGCACCTCCACCAAACCAATTTATGACAGAGCTCGAGACACTTTTTCGTGGTCTGCAGCTGAACTCGGAGGAGAATTATTACTTCTTGGCCGGAGATATTAATGCCAAACATGCGGCATGGGGAAATGTTACTGCAAATCCCAGGGGCAACCAGTTTCACGACTGGTGGCGCCTCAATATGATTGAGTACAACCTCGAGTTGTACGCGACGGATATCCCTTCTTTCCCAAGAAGCGGTGCTTTCCTGGACTTGGCCTTAACGGACGCAAGACTTCAACTGACGAACATAGATCAAAACACGCGGAACTGTTTGCGTGCGTTTGAGTACGATAGTGATCACTACGGACTCGCCGCCGCAATACGGATCCCGAACGAGCAAACGCTGCTGGAGGAGTACGAAGCAGTGTGTTCATTCGATTATCGGAGGGCACAATGGTCGCGCTTCTCCAGATTTTTAAAGCGAGATATACGTTCGAGTGGGATCGACCCACCGACAAACAGTAACATGACAAATGATGACATTGATCGGCATTTATTGCAAATGAACGACGCCATCAAACGAACTATGGAACGAACTATTCCTCGAGTAGGACGTTCCGACGACGACCAGACAGAAAAGTACAGAAACCCTACAATCGACGCACTATACCGACAGAAAAGTAGACTGCTCTCGAGGCTTAAACGGCTGTACAGGCAATTTACTGATCGCAACGACCCGGAGGTAAGGATGCTGAATTCAGAGATCCGAATCCTGAAACAGCTGATAAAAGAAAATTACAAAAAATCTGTAAGTCTGTATTGGGGCAATAAAATTCGGGCTATTAAAACCTATAGTCCGAATATGTTCCCACAGATAAATAAGTTGTTCAGGAGGAAAGATCACAATGATATTCCTTGTGTTCGAATCTCCCAGACAGCAGAGAACAGACAGACGGTACTGACTGCTGGAATAAGTCCAGAAAGTGTCGCTTCAAACGACGATTTTTTCGTGGTCGAGGACCCACAGGAGAAAGTGGATTTGCTGGGCGCTTGTTTCGAGGCCGTGTATACGGTGAACAATCCTGTTCGCCGTAACCACGACTTTGAGAATAGGGCTCTGGTGAGCCACTTCGATCTGCGCACCGAACTTGAGAATTGGCGATCTGAGAATAACGGATTCACCGTGTTCACTGATGAAAACCATGCTAATGCAATTGTCGCCAATGGCCGAGATGCATCGCACTTGTTCGTGTCGAAGGATGATCTTCTGTGCATCTTCGAGTCACTAAAGAATAAAAAGTCGGCGGGGATGGATGGTGTCCCAAACGTCGTATTGAGACACCTGCCTCTGGAGGCTGTAGATATTTTCACCACGCTGTTTAACAATGCGCTGAATAATGCACATTATCCGGCGCATTGGAAGGTAGCTGTGGTACACCCTATCCCGAAAAAATGTAAAGATAGGACGAACCCTGCCAATCTCCGGTCAATTAGCTTGCTTCCGAATATTAGCAAGGTCTTTGAGAAGGTTGTCAATAGAGCCCTGTTAAAGTGGGTCGAGGACAAAAACATAATTCCGGACAACCAGTTTGGTTTCAGGGCGAGGCATGACACTATTCATGCCGCGTCGAAACTGGTTTCCGACATTCAGTGGAATAAATGCAAGAGCCAATGCACGGGTGCTTGTCTGGTTGATTTTGAGAAGGCTTTCGACACCGTATGGTTAGAGGGACTTTTCTACAAGTTGACCAGGCGGGGGATGCACAAACCTTTGCTATATGTAATTTATAATATGCTTATGGGAAAGAAGTTCGTTGTCAAATGTGGCAACGTGACTTCGAGCAGAGTCTTTGAAATTAAAAATGGTTTACAGCAGGGGGCGGTCAATTCTCCGATCCTGTTTAACATTTACACGAGTGATCTGGTGGGTTCACTCAGCCATGCTATAGCGTATGCCGACGATTTGGTGGCATACAGATCAGGTCCTAAAATCGAGGTCATTAATATCCTTTTGCAGCGTGACTTCGATCAAATTAAGCGATATTGCGACGACTGGAAGTTGAAAATCAACTTTCAGAAGACGGAAACAATCTTGTTCAGAACTCCATTGGCTGGGGCCTCTAGGGATACCAGAAAAAACTGGAAAAAATTGGCCATTATTGGACAAAATGGGCAGCCATTGGCGGTGAGAAGCGCAGTTAGATATCTAGGTATCTGGCTTGACCAGTATCTATATTTCGATAGACATATAGTTGCTTGTCTTGCTGGGGCCAAGAAGGCTTATGCTCTAACAAGGAGACTGTTTCATAGCAGTCAACTTGACTCCAGAGTGAAGGTCATTTGCTACGTGGCCCTTATAAGGCCGATTATCGCTTATGGTTGTCCATTGTGGTTCAATATAGCGCCTAGCTATATGGAAAAGATTCGGGTTTTGGAGAGACAATGTCTTAGGACCTGTCTCCGGTTGTTCCGAACGCCTGAATCCAACTATATAAAATACTATCCCAACAAGGTCCTATACGATGGGGCTCAGTTGAATAGGATTGACAATTTTCTCATTAAGGTGACTCGAAGGCACGTTGCAAGGGCGATGGCCAGCGACAATAGTCTGATCTTTGGGGCTTACTACCCCAATGAAATGTACATAGAGAGTACACTCCGGTCTGGCTTTATCCCGCCAGAGGCATTTATCCATATTGATGGAAAAGGGCTGGTACAGACGAGGGATGGTATCCCGGTATTATACCACCGCTACCGCAGTGCGAGAGATAAGCGGCTCATCCGCGGCGAGGACGTCGCCAATGCTCATGAGTTCCTCCGTTTTAGTACCGCAATAGCGGAGAGGGATAAATTCGATACAGAAAAGCAATTTGCCGAATTTTGGTGGCTTTTTGAGGGTGGAGGGTTCAACATGCCCTCCCAAGACGGTGCGTTACTCTAGGTAACATCCTCTTAGTTTGTAAGATAGACTACGTTAGCTAGGGCGTTTCTGGGAGGGGCCGGGCTCGCCAACTTGTGGTGGTGCTTCCGGGAGGTGATTGATTCTGTAAGGCATCAGTCAGCTCACGACGGCGCGTGTGCACGTTGACGACTGCCAGGCGCTCGGAAAGTAATTGGGATTTTGACCACTTGTTTCGTAATGCAACGAGTGCTCAGAATCCTAATTATAGTTAGAATATGTTAATTAGTTTAAGTAAGTAGAGTAGGTAGTTTGTAATTTGTTTTTTTATATAAAAATATAAAATTTGATAAAGATGCCGAGTTTTCTTAAAAATTTTCTCGATGAAAACATAATATGTAAGATTAGTTCGTAAAATAGTTTTTAGGCCGAAAGGTAATAATTATAAGATAGAGTTAAGTTTAGGGCGTCCGCATAAGGATCAATATTCTAGAATAAGTATCCTGTTAATTTTAAGTTAGATTTAATCATTTTTGTCTAGTATGTAAGTTGATATAAGCTAATAATTAATAAAAATGAATTTAAAAGTAAAGTAAAGTACCTTGAGTCCACTCTTGGATTTCTGACACTCGGTTTGCGACAAAGGTTGCCAGAGTTGTTGGATGTGTTTTTATCCAATGCAACGTTATTTCGGAATCGGTCCAAAATATAATTTGCGCTATGTCAAAATTCGACATTGCCGATACTCTCATCCATAATTTGGAGAGAGTATGCGCTGCACACAGCTCCAATCGCGGAAGCGATTTGGTTTTTAACGGGGCCACCTTGGACTTTGCTGTGAATAGCGTCGACTTGATACCCTCTGTGGTCTGACTGCGTACATAAATGCAACACCCATAAGCTCCCATCGACGCATCGACGAAACCGTGAATCTGATTTTTCGCGTTCGAATGTGTTTCCACAAACCGAGGTATATTTTACGTCGGGCAGTTGGGTCAGCTTTGCTTTAAAGTTCTGCCACCAGGTATCAAGGCGCAATGTAATCGACTCGTCCCAATCAAGTTTTGCAATCCAAAGCTCTTGTAATAAGATTATTGCTTTGGTAACTATTGGGCACAATAATCCAAGAGGATCAAATAGACGAGCTGAAACTGATAGAATGTTTCTTTTCGTTGCTCGTAGATTGTGAAAATTCTTTTCTAAATTGAAGTTAAATGTGTCGTCTTTCGGTATCCACTGGATTCCTAGAGCTTTTGTGGCATCGGAGTCATTAAATTTAATATACTTTTCAGTCCTTTCAGTGTTGTACAACTCAGGATGGTTAGAAAACCAATTTGCCAACTGACCCACCTTTTTTTAAGATTTGATTCAAATCTCTTTGTAGAGTTTTAAGGGTTTCGAGTGTGTCGGCACCAGTTAGAAGATCATCGACGTAGAAATCTCTTTTAATTACCCTTGACGCTTCTTTTTATTAAACACCGTATTGCCAAAAATGGGGCTGGCGCAGTACCATACGTTACCGTGTTTAGTCGAAAATGTTGGAGTGGTTGAGAAGGATGCTGCCTCCACACTACGAGCTGGTAAATCGAATGCTCTTCGGCCATAAGGACTTGTCGATACATATTCGTAATATCTGCCGCGATGGCATATTTATGTGTACGAAAACGGAGAAACGTCGAAAACAGCTCCTCTTGAATGGATGGCCCAACCATCAAGATGTCATTCAAAGATAATTGAGTCGATGTCCGACTCGAGGCATCAAAAACGACTCTCAATTTGGTGCTTGTGCTTTGAGGTCGTAAGACACACTGATGCGGAATGAAGTAGTGTGGTTGTATCGGTAGTTCATCATTTATCGGTGACTTATGTCCCGACGTGAGATATTCGTGCGTGAACTCCATGTACATTGCTCTCAGCTCGTCATTTTTTGACAGTTTTCGCTCGAGCGCGAGAAATCGACGTTTGGCAGTTTCAAACGACGATCCGAGCGAGCTAGGATGCACTTTGAATGGCAATTTAACTTCAAAACGACCTTTCGGCAAAAGTTGCGTATTTTTAACAAAGTGATTTTCACACATTTGTTGATCTGGAGTGAGAATTTTATTTGATTCTCCAGGAATTTCCTCCAACGTCCAGAATTTTTGAATCATTTTGTCCAGAGATGGCAATTCATCGGATTGGCTTATCATATTACAAATTCGTGTATGTGAGTTCGAACATTTTGAATATTTTCCAGATACTATCCAACCCAGCAGTGTTTTTTGAATGGTTGGGTATTTAGGACTTTGTTTTATCTGACCTACGGACAACACTTCAAAAAATGTTTCTGCCCCCAACAACAAATCAATTTTTTGTGGCTTATTGAAACATGGATCGGCTAATTGAATATTACGTGGAATATTCCAATTAACTATATTTATAGCATGATCAGGTTGATATGCTGATATTGAGCTCAGGACCCAGTAATCTGCAGAAAACGAATGATCATTCAGCCTTGATTTAACTACTGCATGTAATTTTTTGCTGACTGTAGTGTTTGATTCTCCGATGCCAAGCAAGTTTAATGATTTTTCTTCTTTTCGAAGATTCAGCCTCTGTGCAAGTTCCTCAGTTATGAAGTTTATTTGCGATCCAGAGTCAAGTAAGGCTCGTGCTAAAAAAATACTCGCCAGAATTGCCTTTAATTTGCACCACTGCAGTAGCGAGTATCACTCGGTCAGTTGAAGCAGAAGCGTGCATGGACTGTGAAGTCGAAGGTTGTGGCTCACTGTTAAATGTAGTTGCATGTTTTATGTAACAACGTATAATGCGATCACAAATACTGCACCGACTTAATTTGCATTTTGACACTGTATGTCCTTTTCGAAGGCAGCTAATGCAGATCGGCTAGCTTTTTGCAAATTCAAATCTTTGCAAAACAGGAAGCGCACTAAATGACTGGCATCCGGTTATGATTGCAGAACAAACATTTGGATTTATTTTGTTGTTGTGTGTTTGTACACGAGAAGGAAGACCGTTGATTCTTATGACGGCCGAAATCAGGTTTTGGTTTTGATTGGCGATCATTCTTTGACTTTGAGGTCGACGCTTCTTCCGCAGAAATGTGCTGATATCTCTTGTTAAGAGAAGCTTCACAGTCGCTCCATAAAGGAAATGTGCTATAATCTAGCTGTTCCTCCCACTTTGATCTGGTGACTGGATCAACCTTCGACATTACTAAATGTATGATGATCGCGTTTGTGACATTCTTTTCATCACCCAATGAAAGTAGTGAATCATAAACTGCAGAAACAGTATCTATCAGGCTGCGTAATGCAGGCGCTGATGGCTTAGTGATTTCTGCTAAATCGAAAAGTGTTGAAACATTGTCGAAAAATATCAAGCAATTATTGTCATACACTTTTTTCAAGCTAGCCAAAGCTATATATAAAAATAAAAAATATCAGATGATTAAATTTTTCAATATCTGGAAGCGTAGAATCGTTGTCCACTAAGTTTTCGAACAGGCTGATAAAATGTGTATACTCATCATATTTGCCGCCGAATTTCAGAAGAGACATCTTTGGTAGTCGAGAATGTTGAGGTGCACCAAAGGAGCAATCAACTGTACTAGACTTACGCCTCTTATTCAACTCCGACACAATTAATGACTTCGCACTAACGCAAATGTCTTCTAATTCCACGCGAAATGTATCGCTATGATCAGCCGATTCAATGTCAGATTGACAGATCATGACTTGATCGATATATGAATTTAAAATATCCAATCGACATTCTAATTCGGTTGGCTTTAATGAAATAGTTTTTTGCTCGACTGCCGTTTTAGTTCGAAGAATATTTGCTTTGATTAGCGACCGTTGACGCTTTAATTGCTCAACAGATATGTGCTAATTGTAACCCTGTATGGTGCAAGTCGCAATAAATTATTTTAATTTGCTGTGCAAATAACCCTTTATCGTTATTTTTCAATTAATTTTTTTTCCCCCAATTTAATATTAATAGAAATGTTGGTCTGGCAACGCTAAACGTTTTTCCGAAAATTTTCAGTTGCTTCGCTGAACGAACCTAATGCACTTGAAATGACCACTGTCAAACTGACAACTCGGTACAACAAATTTTAATGCTGTCAGTGTTTTTTTTTTTTATTAATTAATTTGCGAGATAAGTGCTGGCGCGAATAATGTAATCAACGTCGCGACTCGATTAGGAATTTAAAATGCCAGTAACGATTGTTTATTGTGGTGGCAGCATAGATCGATGAGACAGACAGCAAAAAAAAGCAATAATCTTTTGTTTACTTTAACGTTTTTGTGAACTGAGCGTTGTGTTAGTGAATTACTTTTTGATAGGTATTGCGAATTATTAGTTTTAAGTCACATATATTATGTATAGTGTAATGTTTCAGCTATCAATAAACCCTTTTTTTAAATCGCGCACTTTGTTTGTTTTACCATTGTATATGTGTATATAAAATTGTGTATATATGTATATAGGAATGTCACAAATAAATATAGGCAACAAGAATTAAAAGTGTTTTGTACTTTATTTCATACATTAACCAACTGAATGGTTTTTAAATGGATTCACTTTTAATTTTTGTACCGAATACCTCTTTTTTGTTGGAAGACTTTTCCTTTGAAGCTACTTACCTCTTGCACTGTATGCAGTTGCAGTTTGTATTGTATGCATTGGCGATGTCTGGAACGCTAGGTCTCGAAGATGTGTTTCTGCGATCACTGTTAGCTGGTTCCTTGGGATGACTTTTTGGGCGAGCTTCTTCCGAATGGGGTTTTGGGACACTTCAATGAATTAAATAAATTTGCGCGTCGCGTAAAAAACTTTTCTTTTTAAATTTGTCCCTGCTCGGGCGCCATGAAAATTTACAATATTTTTTGTAAACTGCTCTTACTTGAGCGAAAAAAATTGAATTTGGGACGCATTTAAAAGCGTGTGACGAGTTCAAACTTGGTACAAAGAGTAATCATTTATTAATTTCAGTTTAACAATTGCGTTATTTTTTTTGCTTAACTTAGAAAAAGATGGCCGAAAGGCGCTAAATTCAAATTTTTATACCATTACAATTTACTTATTTGACGAAACAGTTATTAAAGTGTATATTTAAATGAGAACAGAAGATATTGAAGAGTTAAAACTATTAAATTATGGACACCTAATTTGAGAAAGTAATATTTAAGCAAAAAAAAACAAAAAAAAAAAAAAAACAATACAACAAAGAACACCCCCTTTGCTTCGACTCCCAAGTTCAATAACTTTTAAACTAATTAAGAAAACAACTCAATTTCTTTTTTCAATTCAAGTTTATTAAATTTTGTAAAACATAATAAAAAATGGTGTCTATATTGAAAATGATAATTTTACTATACATTTTAAAGTGATAGGACTCAAAATATTTGTATTAAATTTTAGCTCATTTGAATAGAACCCCCCACATAAGAAATGCATTTAGTAATAGTTAAACACTCTAAAGTTTTGGTAAATATTAAGGAACACAATTTAAATTAAATTTAAGAACAAAATAACAAAAACTAGTAATGGGTGCTTCCACCCTGCTTATGAATAACCTCAAAAACTCTGTTAGGCAGAGAATCATACAGTTTCTTGATATAATCCAATGAAATTGAGGCCCAGCTACATTTAATTGCTTTTACTTACTTTAATTAATTCTATAAGTTCATTTTTATTTGAATATTGTTTGCCTGATTCGTAGACCTTCCGAATAAGCCATCCCAAAACATTTTGGATGATGTTCAAATCGGGCGAATATGGTGGCCAGTTCAAAATTGAGACATTTTGGCGCTCAAGGTAAAGTTTTACCACTCTGGCGTTTTGTATTGGTGCAGTATCCTGTTGTAGTTTCCACGGCAAGTCACCAAATAGCTCATTAATGGAAGGGAAAACCTTCTCGAGTACGCCAATGTAAGATTACGCATTCATACGATGAGTCAGAAACTGCAATTCTAAAGTGCCATAGTACGTTATGGCTCCCGAAACCATAACACCGCCCACTCGGGTGTGTAATCGATCCAATTGATGCTCCTCTTTTCGCAAATCTTGGAAGTAGTAGGTAAATCTTTCACGACCCTCAAAATTATTATTTTTTTCATCGGAGAAAACAACACGGTTCCTTTCCTTACTTCAGGTCATGTTAACGCGACAGAAAAAAAGACGTTGTTCCTTACGGGATGGGTTAAGCGGTGGTTTTTTTAACTTTAAATGCTTCAAGTATTTAGCCTTTGAAATAACCCGCTTTACCGTAGAAACACTAGCTATAACTGCTTTTGAAAACACTGGATATGAATCCATATCAAATGCTTTGTACCATAGAAACATAGACAAACCAATTATTAAATGGCTCAAAGCGATGCTGGAAAGTCGCAAAATAACTGCCTCGTCAGGAACGACCTCAGTATCAGTAACAGCCGTTAGGGGCTGCCCACAAGGGGGAGTACTTTCACCCCTTTTGTGATCATTGCTTATCGATGACCTGCTACACAAGTTGAGCAATTTGGGCTACACTACAATTATGTACGGCGATGATATTGTCATCATAGTCAGGGGCAAAGACTCAAATGGAGGCACATCAAAAATGAAAAATGCTGTAAAGACAGCCATAGACTGGTGCATCAAGGAAAATCTTTCCATAAATCCCAGTAAAGCCGTCATCGTCTCTTTCACTAAAAGGAGGAAATTAGACCTAGGCCTAATCACAATAAACGACATGGTCGTAGAGTACTCCGACAAAGTCAAGTATCTTGGAGTAATCCTAGACAAGAGACTTAACTGGAACTCTCACATAAATAACAAAATCACTTAAGCTAATAGAGCTTTATGGGCCTGTCCTCGCACATATGGCAGAACCTGGGGAATCTCTCCAAAGATCGTCCACTGGATCTATACAGTGATGATAAGACCCAATATAACATACGCCTCCATAGTATGGTATGGTATGGACAAAATCCACACAAAAGGTCCCAATGGAGAAACTCAAAAAGGTACAACGGCTTGCGTGCCTTGGTATCTCCGGAGCCATGCGAACCTGTCCAACAGCTGCCATAGAGGCAACAACAGGAATTACACCTCTCCACATATACATTCAAAAAGTGGCGATCCGCAGTGCAATAAGTCTAATACAGTTAAACGAGATAAGTCTTAATGATCACCCGGCACTAAAGACCCTTCTCGATGAACTGCCAGAACTTAACATGAACTGCGCGGTCACAGACCGCATTCAAAAAACACTATGCTTCAACAAACGGTTCTCCACGGAGATCCCCAAGAGAGAAGCATGGGTTAGTAATAACCCACCAAACAGCCACAACGGCATAAAGTGGTATACGGATGGTTCTAAAATGGAAACGGGGGTAGGAGCGGGAATATACGGACCACACAAACGCTTTACGATACCCATGGGAAAAAGTCCCAGCGTATTTCAAGCGTATTTCGCTCCACGCCATTCAAGAATGCGCTAGCAACATTATTTTATCTGGCATAAAAGGTACAACCATCCATATTTTCACGGATAGTCAAGCAGCTATAAACGCCCTTAGCTCGTATACCATTGACTCCAAATCAGTCATGTACTGCTTCAATACTTCACAAACACTCGGAATAAGAAACAAGACCAAATTATGGTGGATTCCGGGTAATGTCGGGGTAGAAGGTAACGAAAAGGCCGACGAACTGGCCAGAAAAGGTTCAGAAACACCTTTCATAGGTCCCGAACCTTTCTGCTGCACTCCTAGATCAGCAGCAACGGCAGCAATTAAAAGCTGGGAATATAGAAAATGTATCTATCTTTGGGAAAGCATCCCAGGTCTACGACAGGCCAAACGAGCCATTCGGCACTTCAATAAAAATGGCAGCAAATCTCTAAACCTAAGCAGGCATGATATCAAAAACTTAGTAGGTTACCTTACTGGTCACCATGGTTTAAGATATCATCTACACAAAATGAGAATATCAGGCTCTCCTGAGTGCCGACTCTGTTTTGAAGAGGACGAGTCAGCTGAACACATTTTATGTGAATGTCCAGCCCTTAATTTTCATTTTTACCAGGACCATTTTACTATGCATTTTAAAACATTAAACTTTTAGCTCACTTGAATAGAGACCCCCATATAATATTAGTTTCCACATGCAACCCAAGGCAGGTAGTTATGCAAAAGTTGTCTCTAATATATTTAAGTTATTTTTAAATAATTACAGTCAAAATGGGAAGTGGTTAATCATTGGCCGGGGACGAGAAAGTTAAAATCAAAGCTTATCGCCAGTGTGACTTGACAAAATTTTTTATTATGTTTTACAAAATTTAATAAGCTTGAATTGAAAAAAGAAATTGAGTTGTTTTCTTTATTAGTTTTAAAGTTATTGAACTTGGAAGTCGAAGCAAAGGGGGCTTCTATTCAAGTGAGCGGCACTGTAAAAGTGAACATGTTGCCCAAAACGCTTGTGCAGCTCTTGATGCAACAACTTAAGGTAATTTTTACTTTTTTTTGTATAATTTTGTTATCTATCAATTGATTTTGTTCGTTTGTATCTAGTATATGTGGAATCTAGTGCTCAACGAAGCCCTTCTGAACATTGAATATACTGGATGCAAAGTTATCGCCTATGCGGACGACGTCGCGATACTTGTAACAGGGAAATACCTGCAGACGCTGGCCGATGTCATGCAATCTGCTATCAACATATTGACAGGTTGGACCGAAAGATGCGGCCTGTCAGTCAATCCAACAAAGACTGAGCTGGTCCTGTTCACACGAAGACATAAACTCCCTGAGTTCACTCCCCCGAAGATTAGAGGCACTCCTCTGGCACTTTCAAATAGCGCTAGCTATTTAGGCCTGAAGCTTGATCGCAAGCTACTTTGGAGGGAAAATGTAGTCGAACGTGCCAGGAAATCCCTAGCTGCTCTTTACATTTGCAGAAAGGCGGTAGGCTTCACGTGGGGCCTACAACCAAAAATTATGCACTGGTTATACATGTCGGTAGTTAAACCGATTCTCTTCTATGGAGTACTGGTCTGGTGGCCCGCCTTGGAGAAGAAGTCCAACCTAACCTTGCTGGGCAAAACTCAACGAGTTGCATGCCTCAGCATCACCAGTGCGCTGATAACCTCTCCCACTGCGGCGCTCCAAGCCATGCTCCACCTTCTCCCGACCGACATCGTCGGCAAACAGTTGGCTGCCAGCTCAGCAATAAGACTGAGAAGCTCCAAACAATGGAAAGAGCAACAAACTGGACATGCCAATTTACTATCGATGTATCGACATCTCCCAAAGGTCACCAACCACCTGCCCACTGAATACAACTTCAACCTGGGCTACAAACATCAAATCCCAGACAGAACCGAGTGGACACAACGTCATGTCCTACACCACGAATCGCTGTCAATTTTTACGGATGGGTCCAAAACGGAGGACGGAGTCGGTGCCGGAGTCTTCTCTGAAGACCTGGACATTCACCTCTCCTTTAACCTTCCAGAACACTGCAGCGTGTTTCAGGCCGAAGTCACCGCCGTCCGCCAAGCCGCTGCCTGGCTGTCGGTTAATACGATATCGAAAACAGATATTGTAATATACATCGACAGTCAGGCGGCCATCAAATCCCTTGCATCCAGCACTACAAGATCCAAGGCAGTGAAAGACTGCCGTGCATCTCTTAACGAGATAGCCGGTCAGTATAGCCTCACCCTTTGCTGGGTGCCGGGTCACTGTGACATACCAGGGAATTGTGAAGCTGACGAACTGGCCCGACGAGGCTCTTCTGGTTTAAATAGCATAAGCGTCACCGACATCGAGGCGCCAACGTCTTATGTTAAAAACCTCATAGACACCAATGCGGTGAACGAAGCCAACCATCGTTGGCACCAACTCGACCAGTGCAACACCGCAAGGCTACTCTGGCCGACATTAAACAAATCCAGGTGCATCGGACTTCTGAGGCATAAGAGAGGAACCCTCTCGAAATTAGTAAACGCCCTCACCGGGCACTGTGCTATAGGAAGACATGCCCAAAGGTTGGGCATCCCCTACAATGACTTCTGCAGAAGCTGTAGGGACGAGGAAGAAGAGGAGACCATCAGTCACTTCCTTTGCACGTGTCCTGCACTCGCCAACAATAGGAAGGCTACATTGGGTGAATACCTTTTCAATGATCTAAACGATCTTAATAACGCCTGCACAGCAAGGATTAGCTCCTTCATTCAGAGGAGCAAATGGTTCACTGAGTAAGATGGTGACCCACCCACCTTACACATCGGCAGCACAATGGACCTACTTCTGGTCTAAGTGCATCCTCATCGAGGGCCGGTTTTCAACCAACCAACCAACCAACCATCTAGTAGTATAAAATGCATGTATAGAAAATTGTTCAACTTAATTTGTTTCCAAAGAAATTTTTTTTTTTTTTTGCCACAACAACGCGATTCTCACGGCTTCACTTTTATTTTTTTTGTACACAATCCTATTATATTGTTTACTTTTTAGTATTCAGAAATAGTGTTTGGATTCTTTTTTTTAATTCTGAAACTTTTTTTGTTATAACTCTGCCGCCATACAAATTCACAGATTTTTTTCATTTTGCGGTACTCTATTGAACAATTTCTCAGTGATGGTGTCAAATTGCTAGACGTCAATCGGGAAGTAAATAAAGGACTTCTAGACCTCGCAAACCAGCCAAATCAGTCAATTTCACGGCGTGTTGAAGAATTGGGCCTCTCGCATACTCGTATATCACATTATGGCGAATTTTGCTGAAGGATCTTGGCCTACATCCTTACAAGATCAAGCTGACTCAAGAACTAAAGCCACTTGATCATATGAAGCGACATACGTTCTCGAATTCGGCTCTGGACATGATGGCAGAAAATGGAGAATTTCATCGCAAAGTCATGTTCAGCGATGAAGCGCAGAAGACATGTTCTAACGTTATTTCTTTGAGCATTTGCATGAATTGCAGATCAGTGATATGTGGTTCCAACAAGACGGTGCCACAAGTCACACAGCGGGTGCAACAATCGAGTTATTGAAGTCTCACTTTGGTGAAGGTGTTATCTCAAGAAACGTGGTGGACATATTAAAAAAGTCGAGTTCCATTCGTAAATGTTTTGATAGAAATTTAAGCCAATAGATTTTTTTTGCGATATCTCGAGTAGTTTGGATTTCATTTAAAAAAGAAGTTGTCAAGTTGTCCAATTTATAAATCATGCTACGAAATTGATAGAAAATCAAAGAAATGGTGGCACAGTATATTCTGACATTTGTTGATGTAACGATTCTTAATTCTTTTATAAAGGGTGTTCAAATTTGACGTATCATTTTAAATTGGCTGCCACTTTTTGTACAATTATATTAGATTACACTGTTTTTTTTTAGATATGAAGTAAATACATTCCCGTTTGCTAAAATGGATCGGTACGCTATTGAGCAACGTTTTTTTATTATTAAAACTTATTTTAAATATGGTGAAAGTTTTGCAGAAGTTGAAAGAAAATTTCGTTCAAAATACGGTAGAGAAAATGCTCCGTCAAACCGTGCTATTAAACGTTCATAAATTTGAAGAAACTGGTTCGGTTCAAGATCAAAAAAGTAAACCCTTATCATCGTAGTGGTCGTTCGAGTGGAAATATTGCAGCTGTAAGCAGAAGAACTTTGTTTAACATTTTGCACAAGGATCTGCTTGTAAAGACTTTCAAAATATTGTTAACACAAGAATTAAAGCCAACTGACAACGCATGGCGTAGGCAATTCGCTAATTGGGAAAAGCAACAGAAAAATGAGAATTTTTTGAAGCAAATTATCTTCACCGATGAAGCTCATTTTGAAATTGGCGGTTTTGTTAATAAACAAAACTGTCGCATTTGGGCTGAAGAAAATCCTAGAGGATTGTTTAAAAGGCCAATGAAACAAAAAAAAGGTTGCTATATATTGTGGATTTTGGTGTGGTGGCGTAAATGGTCAATTTTTCTTCGAAGAAGAAAATGGCAATGCAGTTACTGTGGATGGATCTCGATATCAAGCGATGGTTAGAATATTTTTGTGGAGTCAATGGGAAGTATGTGATTTCAACAAGATGGTGCAACATGCCACACAGCAACGAACTCAATCGATCCTTTGAAAGAGACGTTTAACAATCGCATAATTTCCCGAAGAACGGACGTGAATTGGCCACCAAGATCATGCGATTTAAACCACTGGATTTTTTCTTATGGGGTTTCTTGAAGAGTAAAGTTTATGCGGAGAATCCTCAAACTGTTCCACAACTCAAAGACAAAATCATTGAGCAAATATCACTAATTGAACCATCATTATGCGAAAAAGTGATTCAAAATGTTGGTAAAAGGTTGACAATCTGCCGAGCTAGCATCAGAGGAGGTCACTTGGACGACATTCTTTTTCTTTATTAACCGGAACCAATGTAATTTAATTTCCAGTAAAAATAAATGCAGATTTCACACAATTTATGTCTTTCATTCAAAATTGTAAATGATAGCTCAAATTTGAACACCATTTAATACTTCAGGTGTAAAAGAAAATACGAAAGTTCTTTTGGGCTTTACTTAATTTTTTGGCCTTGATTTCCACAGTCAAACTTTGGCTATATTTCATTTCGGGCGTTATTTCCGTGGTTTTTTTTTTCCTTTTGGGGGGAGGAGAAATGCTTTACGCATCGTAAGGAGGCCTTTTTGGCGTTGACCATCCCCGT
The DNA here is from genome assembly GCA_949715645.1 of Portevinia maculata. NCBI lineage: Eukaryota > Metazoa > Arthropoda > Insecta > Diptera > Syrphidae > Portevinia > Portevinia maculata. The sequence goes on from OX454527.1 coordinate 98,658,182, forward strand.
GTGTCCGACTCTCTCCGCATGCTTTCGGGGCATACGGACTAAAACGGACTAAAACTCCTCCCAACCCTGAGGTTTCTGACACACCCCCCTGGTTATCATACACCCTTTCGGGCTCACGTGCTTTCCCGGTATTGTTCTTCTTCTCTTTTCTTTCTTCTGAGAATATCTTCCACAAACTGGCAAATTATTCCCCAGTTCGAGTCGCTCGTTAGCATTTTGTCAACAATGATTTCTGGGTTGAAGGCACCGATGCTGCTTTCCAGGGCTGTGCGTTGGGCTTCCAATCTTCTGCAGGCAAAAAACGTGTGATGTGCATCGTCTGTTTGAGAATCGCCGTACTGGCGTGTCCGGTGAGGAATTGAGTGACGAAGTAGTTGACCTCATCGTGTTTCCGGTCATTCCATTTAGGCACATTTCTGATCAGCCTCGCTGTCCACCTTCCTCTGCTTTCCGAGCTCCACCGTTCTTGCCACTTCCGTATCGTTTGCTGTTCTGCTTGATCGATTGCCGCTTCCAATCCAATTTCCGCCTTGTTGTAGTGGACGTACTTCCTTTGTGCCGCTAAAAGATCGACGGGAGTCACTCCTGCGACTACGAGGACGGCTGGTTCCGACACCGTTCGGTAAGAGCTAGTCACGCGAAGAGCTCCACGTCTTTGCACTGCCGCCATCTGCTTCCGGTATTTTTCTTCTCGGAGCGCGTCTGCCCAAATCTCACTTCCATATAGGAGAATGGCATGAGTTGTCGACATTAGTAACCTACGCTTGCTGGGAGTTGGGCCGCCTATGTTTGCCATTAATCTGCTGAGTGATGCTGTTACTCTAGAGGCTCGTTCCGTTGCGAACTTTATCTGTTGCCAGAAAGTCAATTTTGTGTCGAGACTCAATCCCAGATACCTCACCGCGTCCTTGCTCTTAATGACTTCAAAGCCAATTTGGAAGTCGATTTGCGTGGGGATTCTCTTCTTCGTCAGAAGGACTATCTCAGTTTTCTCAGCTGCCAAACTAAGACCGTGCTCATCCATCCAGAAGGTTGTTCGTCGCATGACTTCGTTCAACTTTCTTTGCGCGTTTTCAGAGTCTCTTGCCGTTATCACTGCCGCGATGTCGTCTGCGTACCCAACGAGGAAGGTGTCTTCGGGCATCTCCATCCGCAGTATGTCGTCATAGGAGATATTCCAGAGGTCTGGTCCCAAAATTGATCCTGTGCTGCTCCAGATTTTACTTCCTTCCTTCGCGGGCCTTCTGTGGTCTCGTAGATCAGTTCCCTATCTCTGAGGTAGTCCTTCAACATATTTAATAGATAAGCTTGGATGTTAAATCTATTTTCTAGCGCATTTAGTATATCGCTCCACCTAGCTGAATTGAATGCATTTCTTACGTCCAGGGTTGCCAGCAAAGCGGTCTGCTTAGAGCGGTAGCGTCTCTGTTGGGCGGTTTGGGCAGCCTTTACCACTTCTTCAATAGCTCCAACCGTAGACCGTCCTTTCCTGAACCCATACTGCCGTCCTGCCAAGTCTCCTGCTCTTTGTACTGCATCTGTCAGTCGTGATTTCAGCAATTTTTCCATGAGCTTCCCCGCAGTGTTCAGCATACATAAGGGCCTGTACGCAGATGGGGAGTCTGGGTCTCCTTTTCCTTTGCTGATTAGTACCAGTCGTTGTTTTTTCCAGTTCTTGGGGAAGGCTCCTTCTTCTAGACAGCTGTTGTACATGTTGAGCAGCAGGTTAGGGCATGTTTGGGCAGTCACTTTTATTACTTCAGCTGGATTTTCGTGGGTTATTAATTAGTTTTAGTGATACGCTTTAATGGCGACTTTTTACATACATTGTGACAGAGGAACTGTGGTTTACACCACCAAATGCATTTAAATATGCGCATTGCTTTTTGATCCCTGTTCTTTTTTGTATTGAAAATGTATACATAAAGCAATTCTGATATATGGGTTTTTTAAGTGTTGCCGCTTTTGTGTCTCATTATAAATTTAATGTTAATTTGCAACCGCCGTGTAATTTAGATTTAATTGAAAATGAGGGAATATTAACCATACATACTTAAATGCAATCCCTTATAATAAATTAATGCAATTATAGTCTAAGAGCCCACAGCATTTTTTGGGAGTGAAGATATAACCAAAATTAGGATATATCCAAGTTAAGTGCCTAAATAGCTTAAGTCTATTTCGCTCGGGCAAATGTTAGTAATAGTAAAGTAAAAATACGTTTTTTTCCAAATCCTGGATCGCAGATATACCCACTTATGAATAGTATTAAATGAAAGAGGTTGAAGCCATCTACACAAATCTGTGGGTGCAAGACGTTTTGCATCGGGCATAACCCTTGCCAGACGTACTAATAGTATGCAAAAAAATCAGTTTTTGAAATAATTGGTATAACCACACATTGAATATACCAAAATTATGGTGGAAGTGTCCTGATACCGAAAATGTGGGTGCCAGACGTTTTGTTTGGGGCAAAACCCTTGCCACGTACTTATAGTATGCAAAAAAAAAAAAAAAACTAAAAAACTAATTTATGTGGTTGGTATTATTGCACCTATTTATAAAATAAATGTATTAACAAAAATATTCTTATTCCAATATATTAAATTAACGTCTTTGTTCCTTATACACCAAGTTCAGTAATGGTTTTTTACTAAATGGATGAATTCAAAAGAATACTTAAAAAAAAAATTGTTCGATTACATTTCTAAGAAAATAAAAACATAAATAATAATAAATAAAACTTAATAACTACAGATTACATACACTACAATATTTTTTTAAGCCTACAAAAATGATTTTACTAGTTACAATCTGATTCATCAGATGAATCGTTGCATACAACATTTTCTTCATCGTCGGATGCATCCAAGTTAGTCCTAAGAATATCATCGAGATTGGCAGGTGCAGTTTTGCCATCAAACCATTTAACTTGATACCCTATGTCGTCTAGTATCCAACCATTGTCTAATGGCGATATTTGGATGGGTTCATTTAAAATTGCATTTTTCCACACCTGACAAATGTAGTTGCATCTATATATTTGCTGCAGTAGCACGGATTTATTTGGAGAGAGGAGACTTCCTTCAAAACCTTCGCAAAATAAACAAAAATGTTTATTTTCATGACTAAATTAATAGTTAGTTTTACTTACTCTTGATATTTTTGAAAAGGTTTTTGGAAGTGGGCTTGCAGGCTTTGTAAAATATTTCATACCGCATTTCGTTGACATTTTAAGCTTTAGTTTGGTACATACAGCAAACAAAATCTTCAAACAGATTTATATAGAATTCATTTACATCAATTGTTCCTCTCATTCATCAATTCCTAGTTCTGCAAAAGTTAACTGAAAATCGTGTCGACTCTGTAAACTCTTAAAAGGCTTTATTTTTCCCTTTTTAAAGAAGGATGAAGTATAATCACAGCCAGTGAAGCTGTGAAGACCTGGTGGAGCCTTACGAAAACTGGATCCAAGTTTGTTGTAAATAGAGTTTACATCTCTGTGTATTTCTAGACACAACTCCAACCTCAAGCCACACTTTGACACTGTTTTTTAGCATTGCAAAATTGCAAAGCGCTATTATGAGGACATCGGTATCAGAGGACCTTATGACAACGGAAAAGTTGTTTGGCAGGAACGACATATGCAGCATCATACGAGTGTCAGCTTCTTCCTGGGAACAGTTTAATGCCTCCACTTCTTCTCTTATGACTTTATCATTTCGAGTTTGAAAGTGAAAGCACTTCGAGTCGTAGGTTACACAAATTTCTATTTCACCATTAACATAGCAATTTTTACTTTCCGACCATTCGTTTACTAAGAACTCATTTAACCTCTTTTTAAATGAGCTGCTTCTTAAACATTTGATAAAATTCGACGGTCTCCTTTGATTTTTTGTAAGAATGTCCTATAAGGCTTGTTCCTCTGAGTTGTCTCGATGATATTCTTAGGACTAACTTGGATGCATCCGACGATGAAGAAAATGTTGTATGCAACGATTCATCTGATGAATCAGATTGTAATTAGTAAAATCATTTTTGTAGGCTTAAAAAAATATTGTAGTGTATGTAATCTGTAGTTATTAAGTTTTATTTATTATTATTTATGTTTTTATTTTCTTAGAAATGTCATCGAACAATTTTTTTTTAAGTATTCTTTTGAATTCATCCATTTAGTAAAAAACCATTACTGAACTTGGTAAGGAACAAAGACGTTAATTTAATATATTGGAATAAGAATATTTTTGTTAATACATTTATTTTATAAATAGGTGCAATAATACCAACCACATAAATTAGTTTTTTAGTACAATTTTTTTTTTTTGTATACTACAAGGTGGCGCAAAAGTCATCACCCAGTGGCGTTCATCAATCCGACTGAAAACTACATAGGATAGATGTCAAACGTCGTGGATCATTTAGAACATTGGCACACAGAATTGCCTAAGGCCACCCAAGGGCTGAAAAACCTATCGGAAGATGCTATAATTTTTGCAAATGGCGGCAAATGTCAATTTTACTTTGACATTTGTGAAGTAAACAGATGACAACTTTTGCGCCACCTTATATAAGTACGTCTGGCAAGGGTTTTGCCCCATGCAAAACGTCTGGCACCCACAGATTTGTGTAGATGGCTTCAACCTCTTTCATTTAATACTATTCATAAGTGGTTATATCTGCGATCCAGGATTTGGAAAAAAACGTATTTTTACTTTACTATTACTAAGATTTGCCCCAAACAAATGCTGCCAGACTAGCGAAATAGACTTAAGCTATTTAGGCACTTAACTTGGATATATCCTAATTTTGGTTATATCTTCACTCCCAAAAAATGCTGTGGGCTCTTGGTCTATTAACTCATTCATCATTCTGCCTTCCAAGTATTCGGACGTGTTCGTTTTTTACTTCCGCTTCGTTTGCTTTCAAAACATATGTATACAAAAACTCCGACTTGCAATTTCCATGTTACCGGCGGTTTTTATTTACATGTTTACTTACTTTGATTTTTTTCTTTTATTTCCTGGTCATCTTCTTCGTTCCTTCTGACCTATATATAACTTGTTTTCAATAATGGACAAGTGCTGTGGTAATTCCGTTTGCGTAATTAGTGACAACAATACTGATTTGATTATCTGCAGCGGCCTTGTGGAAAATCATTTCAACGTTTATTTGTCGGGTTCAGTAAACGATCCATTGTTTATTACAAAGAATGTCTCTGTTCTACTGTTATGAATGTAAATACATTCTCCCACATCATGTTCGCGTTTAAATGCATCAGTGTCAACCTTAATTCTATTTCGTCTGACCACAAACTTTGATATAAAAAGTCCATTTAAAACTGAATAAGCTTGACGGCGTTATAAAAAGTGTATGAGATTCGAGCAAAGCTTTTAAGCGTTCAGGAATATTGATAAGCAGCTCAATAATCTTAGTGATCTATTTAAATGGTCCACTGGAGATTTAGGCAAAAAATATATTGACGAACTTATTAGTGGCCTTAAGACCACCGTTAAATCGTTATATAAACCGTGCAATTTCAAAACGATGACTGATTCTCTGAATTGTCTTCGTTCTGATCTTGAGTAACACTGTCAAAGTTCGTCGAAAAAAAGAGCTTCACCTCCTTACCGAATTGAGCCATTACTGGTGGATTAATATGTAAAGTCAATGATGATGGCATCGTAGCAACTCGGACTATGACATATCTGATGACTTAAAAACGGAAGCTAGGTTTAAGGCCCTAACAGGGTCCTAATAAAGGGTTTTTCAATAAGAGCGCTACAAAAGTTTTTTTTAAATAAAACAAAAACGGTTTTGGATACCAATAAAATTCTTTATTACTGTGAAAGTACGTTCGATGCCATTATGTATGGAACTCGATTTCTTTTGCATGGCCACCACTGGCACGCTTGCAGAAGTCCAGACGCTGAACCCAATTTTCGACGGTTTTCAAGCATAAATCGGCCGCTGCAATTTCACGTTCGATATTCGTACGAAGTTCATCAATCGTCGCTGACTTGTTGGCATAGACCATAGACTTGACGTAGCCCCACAGGAAATAGTCTAACGGCGTCAAATCGCACGACCGAAGCGGCCAAGCGACTGGACCATTTCGTGAGATAGCACGGTTTCCAAACTTGGTTTCCAATAAATTGATTGTGTCATTCGCTGTGTGGCTTGTGGCGCCGTCCTGTTGTAACCACATGTCCTCCGATTTGACGCCGTTAGACTACTTCCTGTGGGGCTACGTCAAGTCTATGGTCTATGCCAACAAGGCAGCGACGATTGATGAACTTCGTACGAATATCGAACGTGAAATTGCAGCAGTATCGGCCGATTTATGCTTGAAAACCGTCGAAAATTGGGTTCAGCGTCTGGACTTCTGCAAGCGTGCCCGTGGTGGCCATGCAAAAGAAAACCAGTTCCACACATAATGGCATCGAACGTACTTTCACAGGAATAAAGAATTTCATTGATATCCAAAACCGTTTTTGTTTTATTTAAAAAAAACTTTTGTAGCGCTCTTATTGAAAAACCCTTTATAATTGCCTTATATTTTTTTTTACAAACTAAACTGAATTTCGATGATGGTTAAAAACAATGTAGATGCATTTAAGCAGCATTTCCAACAGCAGCTAAATGGGCATTATGTAGAGAGAGAGAGTGATAGGGCAAGACGAAAACCCACGTCCTGTCAATGATGAACAAAACCACCCAGTAAAGAGGAGGTTGGCTTAGCTATAAGAAAGCTAGAGAACAATAAGGCCTCCAGCTCTGATGGTTTACCTGCGTAGCTATTCAAATACGGAAGTGATGTTTTGGTAGGGCGCATGCACTAAATTATCAATCAAATATGGGTGGAACAAAGTATGCCCGATGACTGGACTATCAGCTCCATATGCCCCATCTTCAAAAAAGGCGATCGTATGTCTTGCAAGAACTATCGAGGCATATCCCTGCTTAATGTCGCATATAAGATCCTATCCAACGTACTGTGTGAACGCCTGAAGCCGTTCTGCAACACACTAATCGGCACGTACCAGTGTGGCTTCCGGCCCGGCAGATCGACAATAGACCAAATCTTCACACTAACGTAAATCCTGGAAAAGACCAATGCCACCCAATATGATAGCATTTATCGTCAGGAGCTCTAACAGCTTAAAATAACTTCAAATAAATTCGATTAATCTGTCTGTCGAACGATAATTTAGCCCTTTTTATAAATGGTCAATACTTCGTTAAAATACGGTATTCGCACCGCATCAAAAAGCGAGATTTCAACAAAAAGATTTCGAAATCTCTCGAAGAGTTCGCATTGCACACTATCTTGATTTTGTTTGGCGTTCTAATCACTTTTCGGTACACTTGCTTAGGGCATACAATGTCCTTGTTTTAATCATTAAATCATTCCCTTAATCATTACTTTATTGACAATAAGCTGTGTTGGTTAATGTGAGCACAGTTTGAACTTCAAACCTCCCTTTAAATGTTATAAAAAATAGAAAGTTTACCAAGGCCAAACTGGTCAGGTACAGGGGTTTACACCCCCCCCCCAAGAGTTTTTTTAAAAATGCATCTGTAAATCATACTTTTCCGCATCAGTATGAAATTTGTACTGAAATAATTATTGATTATGTTCAAAATTTATGATTTTAGTCTTAAGCCAAAGTAGTACCAACATAATTTTCGATGAATTTAGTAAGGTAACTCTGACAATTTTTAAATACAACCCCAAACGACACATAGCCCCAGGCCAAGATATACAGAAAATAGAAGAAAATGTGACGTCACGAGGAATCAACATTCACTCACTTTTCATTTAAGTATGCGCAAAAAAAATTAAATGTTCTCCCCAAGGTCCTACACGACAATTTTTATATGGGTTGTGTAAATTTATTATAAATCATCAAAAAGACAATCTTTAAGGCTTTCTTATGATCAATTACACTTTCCAATCAGACATGTACTTCAGCATCTATAGCAGTTTTTCTACCCCTACCTCCGAACTACCGCTATCTGGCTACAACAGAAACACAGAACATAGCTGCCGACCAAACAGAAAATTTTGTATTTTGCAATAGTAAAAAAAATACTGAAAATCTTTGTAGCCGTTTTTTTTAAACCGGTTTTTTTTTTAATTTTTGAAAAATATTTAGCAAAAAACAACAAAGTGGCAACCCATCTCCCTACGCCTGCTGTCCCAGTTTCTGCTTCACAGCTTTCAACAGCGCTGATGTTGTTGAAAGCATTCTATCTATCAAATCGAATGCTGTTGGCCTTGATGACATTCATCCATCTTTTCTAAAAATCGTATTACCCATTTTACTACCTTTTATTACCCATATCTTTAACACTGTGGTGACTACAGGGATCTTTCTTAGGCAATGGAAATCAGGAAAAATTATCCCCATCCCAAAATCTTCCAAGTGTGATGAGTATAGGCCGATTTCAATACTCCTTTTTTTGTCAAAAGCCTTTGAAAGGATCCTCCAAAAGCAAATTAGACGTCATCTCGCCATGTTCAACCTATTATCATCTAAGCAATCTGGTTTCCGACAAAAACACAGTTGTATCACTGCTGTGATAGGTGTGTCTGAAGATATTAGGCAAGCTCTTGACGAAGACAAAGTGTCCTTCTTAGTCCTTCTTGATTTTTCTAAGGCGTTTGATTTGGTTGACCACTCTTTTTTGTGCCGCAAGTTGTCTCATATATATAATTTCGAGCCTTGTGCTATAAAGTTAGTATGGTCATACTTAACTCACAGATTTCAAGCCGTAGAAGTTAATCAATCCCTTTCAAACCCCCCGCCCATCATAAGTGGTGTCCCTCAGGGATCCATACTAGGGCCTTTGTTTTTCTCCCTTTATGTCAACGATCTTCCTAATATCATCAAAAACAGCTCCATTCATTTGTATGCTGATGATGCTCAGCTCGTATTAAGCTGTCCTCTGGGTTTAATAGAGCACGCCGCGCAATCGATAAATAATGATCTTGCCGATATAGTGCAGTGGTCTCAACAAAATGGACTGATATTAAATCGAGATAAAACTAAGTGCATCGTGATTTCGCGAAAGCCCCTAGATCTGGCTTACTTTCCTATCCTCACACTCCAAGATGCTCCTATTGAGTATGTAGAATCCGTCAAGAACCTTTTGGTGACCTTTAATCGATTCTTAACTTGGGACAACCACATTAATCTTGCAGTCGGCAAGACTTATATAGTTATCCGAACGTTGTGGGCGACCCAATCCTTTACACCCTTTAAAACACGAGTCTTACTTGCTAAAATTCTAGCCATGCCAGTCTTAACATATGCTTGTGAAATTTTTGCGAGCTGTAGTTATGCATCCAAGAGGAAACTTAATTTGGCATTTAATTGTATTGTGCGATATGTGTTCGGATTGCGTAAATTTGATCGAATATCACTCTACTCCAGCCAACTTTACAATATGACTTTCGACAATCTTCTCAAATTTCGACCTCTTTGCCTGTTTTCAGACATACTTTTAACACATCAACCGACTTATATATATGAAAAAATAAGATATCCCACCTCAAGCAGATCTGCTCAATTGAACCCTCCTCGGTACTCTTGCTTAACTTCTGAGCGTCAGTTTTTTATTCACTTCACACGGTTGTGGAACTCCTTACCCTGCTCTATCCGAAGTTTGAATAACACAACTAAACTTAAAAATGAATTAAAATCGTATCTCTCCTTGAATTCTTAAAATTTTGTATTGATTTTTTGTACAAGGTGGCGCAAAAATAACCTTCCGATGTTTTTTGGCTGTAATTTAAAAAAAAAAATGAAAAACTTTGATTCTTCTTGTGGATTATTTTTATTTGGTCTTTTAATTTTGTTTACATCAAGTCGAGAATATGATGTCATGTAAATGGCCGCCGCCACAGTTGATTGTCATTTGAGCCCTTTTTATGGCATTTTCCATCACTTTGGCTAAAACTTCCGACGATAGGTCCTCACATTGTTGACGGATATTGTCTTTAAGAGCTGCAAGAGTTTGAGGCTTGTTGACATAAACCCGCGACTTCAAAAAGCCCCACAAAAAGAAGTCTGGAGCGATCAAATCAGGCGATCTTGCTGGCCAGTGCAAATCGCCAAAACGGGAGATTAGGCGCCTGGGAAATGCATCCTTCAGCACATCGGTTGTGGCACGTGCAGTGTGTGCCGTTGCACCGTCCTGTTGGAACCACATGTTTTCCAATCCCAATTCATCAAGTTGCGGCAAAAAGAACTCGTTGATCATTGCTCTGTAGCGCTCACCATTCACAGTAACCGTTTGGCCCGCGACGTCTTCGAAGAAAAAAGGTCCGATGACTCCTCCAGCGAAAACAGCACACCATACAGTGACTTTGAGCTCTTCGTGGGTTACACGCGGATTTTCAGTGCCCCAGAAGCGTAAATTTTGCTTATTTACGTACCCGCTAAGATGGAAATGGGCCTCATCACTCATGATTATTTTTGATGAAAAATCATCTTCCTCTTGGTGGTGATTAAGGATGGATTGAGCGTTTGTTAGACGCGATTGGCGGTCAGCAGCTAACAGCTGATGCACCGTCTGGACTTTGTACGGACACATCTTCAAATCTTGTACCAAAATTCGCTGTAAAGACCGTCGACTAATACCCATTTGCGTGGCACGTCGTCTGGTCGATGTCGACGGCGCTTCCATGACATCTTCGGCTACAGCAGCAATATTCTCTGCAGAACGGCTACTCCGGGGTCTGCCACGCCTGGCAGCATCTCGTGTTGTGCCAGTCTCTTCGAGGCGAGCGGCTAAACGTCGCAGTGTTTTACCAGTAGGCGTTGCACGGGTAGGAAATCTGCGACGAAATTCACGTTGTGCCAAAGTCACCAACCGATTATTGCTCAAATAAATAGTCACCAATATTCCGCGTTCTGGAGCAGTGTATAGCGTAACATTGTTTATTAACGTGTATTTCGCATGTGTTTACTACACAAATGTCAAAACAGAAATGACATTAGGGGCCAATCGCAAAATTTAGAGCATTTTCTGATAGGAGGATTACTTTTGCGCCACCTTGTAAATTTTCGTGTAAAAATTGCTTATGCTTTACTTTTCATTATTTCTTTTTTCTCATCAACATGAATTCTTCGTTTTGTAACTCATGTAGCTTTTTATACTCGCTTCAACTATTGTATGCCTTTCACTAGTTTATAAGATATTGTATCTTATTGTGTAAATCACTAATTAAAAAAAAATAAAATAAATTTTTTGAGTATTTCAATACAAGGGAATCTGTAGTTTTTATCTGGAAACGAATCTGTAAAAATTCAATATGTCTACCCGTTTCCAGCATATTCAAAAAACGGAAAAAGTTATGTACGAATTTGATCATAAAAGCCTTCCTAAATTTTAAATTTAATTGAAATCTGTTTTGTTGTTAGCGAGAAATTCTGATGTTAAAAAATCGGTTCTATGGGAAGTACCGTTTTAAAATAAATCTCGCATAATCCCTTCTTACCAAAAGATAGATTTAAGGCCGTTTTTAGATAAATTAGGTTTTAACAAACCGTTATATGACATATACCATTGTCTTAGAGCTAAAATTCAAATTTCAACAACGCCTAGTACGAGATTTCTAAATAAACAATACGAACCAAGTTTGCGAATCGGCCCATCCGCTTAGGCTGCAGATCTGCAAACAGGCAGACGGACGAACAGAATTTTCCAACACATTTTTTTCTACTTCCCTATCATCGTAATGTCATGTTTAATTGTTATCTCAATTTTGTCGGCTAAAATGTGCTGTATTAATTTTATTTATTACATCTACCATTCAGAAAGGTAGATACTGGTTGGTGTGTGGAATAAATATAAAAATCTGACAAAGCTGAGACAGAAATATATTCTTCTTCTTCTTTCTCGACGAGTTTATGAGCTGGACTAAAGGGACATAACTCATAACCATCCCACTTAACTGCATCCCTACTTGGCCACCTGTGGGGTTCGCCGAAATACGTCAGAAATATATTAATTTAAAAAAAATGCTCACTAAGTATATTCCCCCATACCAATGTAGGTGGATATGTGCTATGCGTTTATACCTTTATGTTTCCAAAACAATTGTATATATTTCCAGGATGAAATCAACAGTCAATTAAATATGTAACTATAATAAGTATACTCGTATCTTCACTAAAAAAAACCTGCCTTTAATTCGTAAGTAGGTATTTCATATGTCCGATTAAAAACGGTACAAGTCTTTCCATCGTTCACTTCACATCCCTCGTGCCAAAAAAACGGAATACCTACATCTTTTGTACTCGTATAACCGAGTTCCTATCTAATCTGAACAATTAATTACCCGCTTAGCGCTTGAGGAATTCCCAACCACATGTGTTGGACGAAAACCTATATTGATAACTAGGTATCTAGTTGCATATATCACTATTCCCGTGTGTATTATTTGCCTTACCCTTCTCTGGCTATAAATCACAAGACCACATTAAGCCTGATCACAATTCTAAATTCATTTACACCTTCCCGGGACAGTCTATACGATCTGCGATCTTCCGTAATCCTAATGCAATTTCCTATGCGTTCGTCCTTTTTCGCTGTCACAGGCAAAACCCAACAAATTAAGAATTGATATTCCAGGCAAAAATGCAGATTTACGCTAAGATACCGGAAACCGGGAAATTCCGGAATAGAATTTCTCCACCTTCATCGTCGTTTTCTATACTAATGATAACGATGATGATGATGAGGCAGCCAGCCTCTGCTACCTTTCGCTTGAGCAGCGTGGTCGCTATATCGTCAGTGCGGTCAGGTAAATAGCTTAATCCTTAGCGCCTGGTTGGCATTGCTCGTCAATTGCCGGAAAAACACAGCATTAGGCAACCTAATGCCAAACATGTTGCGTTGCCGTTTGCGGATTAATTCCGCACTTAATTGAGGAATTTCCAGCAGAGAATTTCAATCGAGGATTATCCATTGTTAAATCACTCGCGTGGGCCGACAAGTATCCAAAAAGGAAGCAATCAGTGAATAAAGTCCATTGTTCAAAGCAAATCGATTTTATACTGAACTTTGTTGTATCTATGTATCTATACCTAGATACCTATCGCAACGATAGTAAAAAAGGACCATCAAAAATGGTTTCATATAAAAAAGCAGATGTCAAAAGGATATGACGTCATACTTGTACTTGTATCTCAAAGAAAGTTTTTTCACACACACAGATGCAAAAATCTTAACCAATCAATGGATAGTAGGAGTGGAGATAGCTATGGAATACGCCCCTTCCACACACCGATACTCGTTTGAATGTGAGCAATCGAAGTGGGTCCATACGCAGCTAAACGGCGGCGTTCTCCATCGATCCATGGCGTTTGCAATTCATTCCCCTCGATTTAATTTTTACACCGCAAGGGAAGTGCCGTTGAAGAAAATCTGTTTTTTCCTAAATTGTCCGTGAATAATGGTTGCATGGACGGGGGATGAATGAGATAACTGAAATGTAACGATGACGACGTCCTTAAGATGCATTCGAAATAGTCAAGGTTTTTTTTAGGTTGCCTTCCACTTTATGTTTGCACAAATTATGCTTCATGTAGTGATGGAAAAAAAATGAGTTTTCCAGACTGTCTGGCGGCGCGCGGCGGTGGTTGTTCTTTCAATCTATTTCCATTTGACGCTCTATTTTATTGTTTTATTGTTTTAAAGGGAGATGTAGATTTATGGCTTTTATTTTTAATAAGGCAGATTGAAGGCGTTCAAGACATATAATCAGGGTTATCGTCAATAAATTCCAGCGAATTTTTTTCTTGTTAACAATGTATAACAAATTGCTGAACGGTAGCGTAAAAGATACAGTAGTTGCCACCCATAAGGAAATTTTGACTTTAAACAAGCGTAGCATTCTTATTTGAAACGATATTTTAATATGTTATACATTTATATATTCTTCGAGTTGATGGATTGCAATTTACAATTCAATGGATTATTAATAATAGTTCCGTTAGCGTACTTTATGTGTAGAAAAATGAAAACTGTCAAATCTCCAAAATCGAGAGAGAATCCTCTCATTTCAAGGAAAAGTACGCGAACGCTTTTGTGTAAAAAGATGATAAACGTCAAAGTTTGGCTTGAAAAGAAGCAACCGCTGTTTTTTTTTTGCTGGCAAACTCCTAGGATTTCATCATTTGACAGTTTTCATTTTTTTCCCACCTGAAATTCTGTGTGAAGAAAAATGAACGAAAGTACATTTTTCTTTCGTTCATCTTTTTACCATTTTCTCAGTCCGCGAACGCGTTTGTGTAGATTTGAACGAAAGTTTATATAAATTTACGTTTGCATATGAGGTCGCGAACAGACCTAAAGTCTCTCAAAAACTACCGTAGTTGGCATCCCTGTACAGTGTTTTTCACTTTACGCAACTACAGTTGTTGGTCTCCAAAAAGCAATTAATAACTATATTTTTCATTTTGCTCTAGGAATTCTTTGACGACGCTTAAAACATCTTCCTTGCGCTTTGGAAAACCTTTAAGTTGACAAAGCTTTGTCCAATTAACAATTGTTGCCTCCTCCTCTTTCGATTAAATTGGAGACTGGCCATGACCGGTTTCTTAAAAGTGGCACCAAGGCGAAATAGAATAGTTGATCTTGGTATGCCGTAGAATTCCGAAGCTCTCTTCTTTGAAAACTGTCCGCCTTTTATTGCCAAAAGAGCTAATTGCAGCCGATCTTCATCATAAATTTTCTTGTTTTTAGGCATTTTCAAAAATCTGGAACAAATAACCGTCGTAAAGTACAGTTGTCGGCGCCGTCAAAAGTACAGTCATTGTCAGTGGCAACAACTGAAGTCTCATATAAACAAGTTATTGGCACCACCTGGCAATAATTGAATCTTATGTTTTTTTGATACAGTTCTTGGCACCCCTCTTATTTTTTTTTTTTTTTTTTTTATTACCTTCGGGGGCACTTCGACCTAAAAAGATCTTTTGTACCGTATGGGCCAGAAAAATGTTAAACTAGTAGAATTTCCACTTTCCGTGTAAAGCTTACAATTTTACCAGTAGAAGAATTCTTTATGTGCTCAGGGCTCATTTGTTCCCTGAAATAGATCTTCTTTCTAATTCCATTAAGGGCTGCACATTCACATAAAATGTTTTCAGCTGACTCGTCCTCTTCAAGACAGAGTCGGCACTCAGGAGAGTCTGCTATTCTCATTTTGTGTAGATGATCTCTTAAACCATGGTGACCAGTAAGGTAACCTACTAAGTTTTTGATATCATTTCTGCTTAGGTTTAGGCATTTGCTGGCATTTTGATTGAAGGGCCATTTGTCCTGTTTTAGACCTGGGATGCTTTCCCAAAGATAGATACATTTTCTATGTTCTCAGGTTTTTATTGCTGCCGTTGCTGCTGATCTAGGAGTGCAGCAGAAAGGTTCGGGACCTATGAAACGTGTTTCTGAACCTTTTTTGGCCAGTTCGTCGGCCTTTTTGTTGCCTTCTACTCCATGGGCGCCGGCAGGGGGGTGCAAGGGGTGCACCCCGCTGGCATGTAGGAAAGAAAATACATAGGTTTTTTGGTTCTTTATTAATTTTATTTGAATGGAAACTGAAGGCGTCTAGGTTGCTGTCCAAATTTGTTAAGCACCTTGCCAATAAATTCAGTGTCCTCCTCTACTATTTTCCTGTGAACACTGAGCATACACAGGCCGCTTAGTCTTGCGTCTCCCATAGTTGAGCGATTCCACGTCTTAACACGTCTTAATGTGCTAAATGTACGTTCAATACTACATGTTGAAGCTGGAATTGTTAAACCAATTTTGATTGCGTGACATACAGCAGGGTAAACCGGTGTGGCTTCAGCAATTAGATCTGCGTATTCAACAACAGATTCATTTATAACCGCATTATTTGCTTCATTTGTCTTCATCGTCTCATACCATGTGGTAGCCTCGGCAATAAAATTATGTAGAAGAGCTCCGTAGAGGATCTGTATATCTTCTGCTATCGATATAAATGCTGATTTGTCTAGTTTTCTCATATTTTCCGGGTGAAGCTGCATAAGCGAAAATGATTTTTTGTTTGTTGTAGAAGATCGATTTTTTAATGAAGAAATAATAGAATGGCGGGTCAATAAGTCCGTGACTTTTGGAATAAAACACAGATTTTTTGATAAAAAAAAAAAATATTTTTAACGTAGTCTCCCTTGAGCTCTATACACTTTGTCCAACGCTTCTCCAATTTTTTTATCCCTTCCAAAAAAAATGATTTGTCGAGGTCCTCAAAATAGGCCTTTGTTTGCGAGATGACTTCATCATTGGAGTCAAATCTTTTTCCACCAAGCCATTTCTTCAGGTTTGGGAACAAGAAGTAGTCGCTCGGAGCCAAATCTGGAGAATAGGGTGGATGAGGGAGCAATTCATAGCCCAATTCATGGATTTTTGCCATGGCAACTGCACATGTGTGCACCCTTGCATTGTCTTGGTGGAAAAGAACTTTTTTCTTGGCCAAATGAGGTCGGTTTTTTTTCAAATCGTCATTGAATCGGTCCAATAAGTTGGCATAATATTCCCCATTGATTGTTCTTCCCTTTTGAAGGTAGTCAATGTGGATTATCCCGCGTGCATCCCAAAAAACAGTCGCCATAACTTTATTGGCTGACAAACCCACCTTGGCCTTCTTTGGCGCCGATTCACCCTTAGAAACCCACTGTTTTGACTGTTGTTTGGTCTCTGGTGTGTTGTGATGGATCCATGTTTGGTCCACGGTTACAAAACGGCGCAAAAACTCCTCCATATTGCGATTAAACAACGCCAAACCTTCCTGTGAAGTTGTTACGCGATTGCGTTTGTGGTCGACTGTGAGCAAACGCGGCACCCATCTTGCGGAAAGCTTTCTCATGCCCAAGTGATCATTCAAAATTGAAACCACTGAGCCATTCGAGATCCCTACGGCTTCCACAATCTCTCGCACTTTCAATCTTCGGTCGGCCAACAACATATCGTGAATTTTTTCGATTGTTTCGGGTGTAGAGACCTCAACTGGGCGTCCAGGACGTTCGGCATCTTCAGTGCTTGTACGGCCACAACGAAATTCAGTAAACCACTTTTTTACCATTGAAATCGATGGTGCAGAGTTCCCATAGTATTTTTCAAGCTTAGCCTTGATCTCGGTAATTGGTTTTTTTCGCAAGAAATAATGCTTAATAGATAAGCACACGAAATTCACTTTTTTCCATTTTCTCCTCAAATTAGTGAGTAGTCTGATAAAAATAGCTGTCAAACACAAACTAACTGACGCAGCAAGTTTAAATTTTGACAGGAGTCAACTGACAGATGCCTGTTGACAGGAGCAGTGTCGCTGTTTCAGTAAAGAGGTCAGAAATTCAAAAAGTCACGGACTTATTGACCCGCCCTCGTAAGTATGGGATAAATATGATCTAAAAAATTCGTCCATATTTTCAGATGGTTGATTTGATCTATAAGTCTGTCTTGTCGAGGACGCTTAAATTCAACATCGAGTTTTTCGCAAATTTTTCGAGCTTTCTCGAAAATTACCGCAAACTCTATAGAAGCATTATCGCGGTGAGATTGAAACACATCAGTTAATTTATTTACGTGATCGTGTATTACCTTTATGTTTATATTTACTTCTTGTAATTGATTGCATACGGGTACCAGTTTGGCAGAGTAGGCAGCAATTACTAAAAGTGTCACAATGTATGTTGAAGTTGTTGCAATCGTGTAGAGTTGATACACTTTGGTTTCTTCTAAACTTTTACAATAGGTAGAAAGTTTTCAGAAAATATTCTGAACAAATTTCTATCAAATCGTTTTGAATTTGATGCTATATGTATAAGGAATTTTTTGCTCCTGATTCTAAATGATTCTTCAAAATCTCGTCTCCAGAGTCAACTCGAAAATGTAGCAGGTCTGTAAAAACAGAACCCTCGTCGACTTTCCCACGAAGTGGAAGGTCATATCGTCCGCAAAATAAAATTGTTGATATGATATATCGAAGTTTTAAACGATTTGCTCCAACTTCATTGTGATATGCCACATTTAAAGAGTCATGAACGTTTAGACCCTTTTTATCCATGATCTTTTCAAATGAATTTGACGAAGCCAGTGCGTCACAATGACTCTTACTTGTAGCATGGGACTGTGCAGCTTCATGAAACTTTTCATATTTGAGGCAAGGAGAAACTATAAACTGTCCTTATAGACCGCGGTGCACTGGAGGATTAAATAAAACACATATTCTACACAGAGGTCCCTTTGCTATAGCTGAGTAGGCTAACCACGGATATGTTGTAAGCCATTCATGTCGAAAAGCTCGTTTAGCATCAAGGCTAACGTTATTTTTAAAATTGTATGTTTTACTAGGGTTCCAAGGATGTCTTAGTAAGTACAAACGTAGATTATCATTGAGTTGATAACGTCGTTTCTCGGACACGTATGCGGAGCCGTATGCGGAGTCGTCCATTCCATATGTCATTGACTCCATTTGTGGACGTAAAACGGAGTCTCTTGCTTGAAGGGTACTAACAGTGTTTTCATTTGGATCCGTATCGTTTTATTTTATCGGGGTGAACCATATAAGTTATGGGCGATAATAAAACGTGGCTAATGCTTTCGACATTGTTCTATCTACTTACTTCTACTCGCATGAAGGTAAACAAAAACGTTGGCATGAAACAGTCGACATAGAAAATTCATCGCTGGATAGAACAAATTTGTTTTCTCTCCCTTTTTGCTTTTACTTCTCGCTGCGGTCATATCTCTTTGTTCAACAAACGCTTTCATAAGCACAGAAATAACCCGATTGTCTTCGACTTATTTGGTGAATTTGTATGTATCTTTCAAAGAAACTCTCACTTTGCCGACTTAATAACTATTAATAGTTAATACCTACTTAAATGGTAATTTTTTAATTTACCTAGTTCTGGCTGGACTGATTTGAAAAATGGGAGGTTGCCTTGCCACTACAAAAAAAAAATATGTAGTAGATTTATTTTTGGCAGAAAGTTATTGCAATTGCAGATTGCAGTTAAGTAAACTGGCCAAATGAATTAAGCAAGTGCAAAATTGAGGTATGTATGTTTAAAAATTCGGTTTGGAGCCGATTGCCGTTATATTATACTATACCTATTCAAACAAATACCTACCCGACACGCCCGATTTGAATTTGACATAATATAGGTACATTCACATTGTGTAC
Organism: Portevinia maculata; assembly: GCA_949715645.1. NCBI lineage: Eukaryota > Metazoa > Arthropoda > Insecta > Diptera > Syrphidae > Portevinia > Portevinia maculata. The sequence goes on from OX454527.1 coordinate 98,677,401, forward strand.
CTATGATTCTATATTTTACATTAGTAAATAGTATAATGTGTAGTTGCTGATGCAAATGCACTTTATGCACCCCCTTGAAAGAAATCCTGGCGGCGCCCATATTCTACACCGACATGACCCGGAACCTACCATAATTTGGTATTGTTTCTTACTCCGAGTGTTTGTAGGGCATTAAAGCAGTACATGACTGATTTGAAGTCAATGGTATACGAGCTAAGGGCGTTTATAGCTGCATGACTATCCGTGAATATATGGATGGTTGCACCTTTTATGCCAAATAAATTAATGTGGCTGGCGCATTCTTGAATGGCGTGGAGCTCTGCTTGAAATACGCTGGGACTTTTTCCCATGGGTATCGTGAAGCGTTTGTGTGGTCCGTATATTCCCGCTCCTATCCCCGTTTCCATTTTAGAACCATCCGTATACCACTTTATGCCGTTGTGGCTGTTTGGTGGGTTATTATAGGTATTACTAACCCATGCTTCTCTTTTGGGGATCTCCGTGGAGAACCGTTTGTTAAAGCATAGTTTTTTTTGATGTTAAGTTCTGGCAGTTCATCGAGAAGGGTTTTAAGTTCCAGATGACCGTTAAGACTTATGTCGTTTAACTGTATTAGACTAATTGCACTGTGGATCGCCACTTTTTGAATGTATATGTGGAGAGGTGTAATTCCTGTTATTGCCTCTATGGCGGCTGTTGGACAGGCTTGCATGGCTCCGGAGGTACCAAGGCACGCAAGCCGTTGTACCTTTTTGAGCTTCTCTATTGTGACTTTTGTGTGGATTTTGTCCACCATACTATGGAGGCGTATGTTATAATGGGTCTTATCATCAGTGTGTAGATCCAGTGGACGATCTTTTAAGAGATTCCCCAGGTTCTGCCATATGTGCGACGACAGGCCCATAAAGCTCTATTAGCTTTAGTGATTTTGTTATTAATGTGAGAGTTCCAGTAAGGTCTCTTTTATCTAGGACTACTCCAAGATACTTGACTTCAGCGGAATACTCTGCGACCGTGTCGTTTATTGTGGCCAAATCACAGGTCTTATAGTGAAAGGAACGATGACGTCTTTACTGGGATTTATGGATAGATTTTCCTATGGCTGTCTTTAGAGCATTTTTAATTTTTGATGTGATTCCAATTGAGTCTTTGCCCCTGACAATGATGACAATATCATCGGCGTACCCAATTGTTGTGTAGCCCAAATTGCTCATCTTTTGTAGCAGGTCATCGATGACCACAAAAGGGGTGAAAGTACTTCCCCTTATGGGCAGCCTCTTACGGCTGTTACTGATACTGAGGTCATTCCTGACAAGGCAGTTATTTTGCGACTTTCCAGCATCGCTTTGATCCATTTAATAGTTGGTTTGTCTATGTTTTTATGGTACAAGGCTTTTTTTATGGATTCATATCCAGTGTTGTCAAAAGCACCCTCTATGTCCAGAAAGGCACAAAGTGCGTTCTCTTTCCAACGGTTGGCGTTTTTTTTTATCTCTGTTGTTAGTTTTAACAGAGCGCCTTCCGTGGATTTGCCCTTTTGGTACGCATATTGGTGAGGCTGCAGAGGCATGCTTTTTGATATGCATTCTCTAATCTGGATGTCAATAATCCTTCCCATTGTTTTCAGCAAAAACGATGTCAAGCTTATCGGACGATATGATTTAGGTAATTCGCTCGGCTTGTTTCCCGGTTTAGGTATAAAGCCCATAGTTCATTCTATGAAAGGGTTCACAAAATAAATTTTTTGTTCGCAAATATCTCGAGGGAGCATAGATCTCAATTAGAGAGCGCAATAAAGGGCAGTTAATTCGATTACTTAACATGTCGCGTATGAAGATTATCGAAAAATATTTACGGCGATCTGACAGCTTTAGTAAGCCTATAAGTTGACATCGTGCATCATACGGTGGCATTCGAATATTCCAATGTAGACGATAAACGACTAGTCCTGTGAAGCGTTTTTGGATATTTTCATTCCTTTGTGGACTTGTTTTATAAAAAGGGCACCATATAGCAGAGCAGTATTCCAAAACAGATCATACAAAGGCAATAAAGAGAGATTTGAGAGTGTATGGGTCAGTGAACTCCTTGGAATGTCTCCCATTAAATCCCAGCATAGAGTTAGCTTTAGCTACTATAACATCAATATGAATGTTAAAGTTAAGTTTACGATCAAACCAAACGTTAAGGTCCTTCTTTTCTTCTATTCTTGTGAGAGGTATATCGTCAATTTTATAATTGTAGAACAACGGAGACAGGTGACGATAAAATGACATAACTTGACATTTTGCAACATTTAGAGACAAACGATTTATTTTGCACCATTCACACAGTCTGTGAAGGTCTTCTTGAAGGTGTACGCAATCTGAAAGCGATTTTATCCGACAAAAGAATTAAATCATCCGCAAACAACAATTTCTGGGAAAACAGGATACGGAGTGGAATATCATTTATTAAGATTAAAAACAAAAGTGGGCCCAGGTGGCTTCCTTGTGGAACCCCAGAGGAAACATGAATTTGATGGGAGATGACATTATTTATTTGAACATATTGAAAACGATAAATAACACTCAAACCATTTCAGTAGATTTGAATGAAATCCTGTACCTTCCAATTTTTGCATTAAGATTTTGTGATTGACTCTATCGAAAGCTTTGGCAAAATCAGTATAAATGACGTCGCATTGAGATCCGCTCTCAAAACAACTAACGGTGTGATTACATACAATCATATGATTGGTCGAGGTAGATTTTCCAGTGACAAAACCGAGAAGAAACGATAGTTTCTTAGTAACAATTTTTTCAAATAATTTAGGGATAACAGAAAGTTTACAAATCGGACGATAATTAGAAACATCTTGTTTAGGTCCCGCTTTATGAATGGGGACTATGAACGAAATCTTCCAGTTATTAAGGAAATTACCCTCACTGAGGGAAGCGTTAAACAAAAGTGACAATGGTAAACAAAGAGAACTTGCACACTGTTTTAAAACAAAAGGAGATATTTCATCAGGATCAGGGTTTTTCACCGGACTCAAGCTACTCACGGCCTCTGAAATATCGGATACACTAATATGTAAGGTACCAATATTTATGGGACTATTCATGTGGTCATGGGCAGAAGAAACAGGGATATCGCATGTCGTATATACTGATTGAAAAAAGTCAGCAAAGAAATTACTGATCGTGCGTGTATCGTTGGAACTTTCCTGTAAGTAAAACATTTTATTTGGAATGCCATTGGAATTTCTTTTCCCATTAATATAGCTCCAGAAAAGTTTTCTATTTAGCTTTAAATTCGATTCCGTACGAATCAGATAGTTTTTATATAAAAATCTATTTAGAACTTCGAATTCGTTTTGAAGACGTCTATATTTACGTAATAGGAAAATATCGTTATTTGAACTACGAAATAATTTGTATGCTTTATTTTTTTTATTTCTTAAATTTCTCAGTTGAATAGCTAAAGTTTTTATTCTTATTTCGCGAATTTCAGAAAAAGCATTATCTACTTACCAAATTGGAAGTCCTTATTAAAATTCACAAGATTTAACACTAAAAGAAATTACACTGATAGGTGTTTACGCTTTGATTTACGAATATCGACTAGCCTTTAATTTAGGAAATGCAGGAAAATGTTACAAATTGATTATATTTTTGGAAAACGAAAAGTATTCCTCAAAAGAAGTAACTGGAACAGAGCAAATCGCTATTGAGGAGTCAACTACTGTTTTAAAAAAAAGGGTGTCAACCGTGTATCCATTGCGGTAGTTGTTCAATTCGACCGCGCAGAGAACCAAATGACATTTCAACATGCGAAGTGCCGCCAATCTTCCAACATTTTTTTCGCGATCGCAAAGAATAGTTGCTAATCAATAACGGCAATCAAAAAAGCGATAAACGTGTAGGTATGTCTCTTTCTATGGTTGAATGAACAACAGTAACTTGTGACTGCTACCACGTGAAGTGGGGCTGAAGTTAAAGCGTTTTGTCACGGCTTGCCACAACCGATCACCTACTCCACCTTTTTTTGTGGTGCTGGTATATTTTCAATTCACTATTCTCGAAAAACCCGTTCCTTCACTGAACCTAAGACCTACTTCAGCCACTTAACAACTTTAGCCGATCCTGCCCCAGGATCTAGAATAGATGTCCAATCCAATGGCAAATAACAACTACATCCTTAGGGATAGACATTTTTACGCCGGTTAACATGCAATTTTGGGTTTCACAAATAAAATTTCCCGGCGAAATATAGCTACATATGTACTATTTTAAATTTCAGCAAATTGCCTACCAAAAAAAGTTATTTTCTATGTTTTTAATAGGTGGGTTCCTACCTACAACCTACCTACTCGTATATATAATGTGTGCGTTTTTATACCCTATTCTAGGGGTATATTAATTTTGACGCATAGTTTGTAACATACCTTAATATTGCCCGTAGACCCCTAAAAGTTACTATATTTATGATCAGCATCGATAGTAATGTCGATCTAGCCATGTCCGTCCGTCCGTCCGTCCGTCCGTCGGCAAAAATTAGGCCTTTAAACTGGACCTAGAGAGCTGAAATTTTAACCATATACTCTCTAGGGTCCCGAAATAATCAAGTTTACGAATTTTTGAAATCCGCCCACAGACACGCCCACAAACTCAAAAAAACAAAATTTTGGAAAAAATCGAATTTTGAGCTAGGAAGCTGAAATTTTTTATATATGATCTATGACTCCTAAAACTGCTCGGGATATAAAATTTTCAAAATCCGCCCACTGCCACGCCCACAAAAAAATAAAACAATTTTATTGAAAAACCAAAATTTGAGCTAGGGAGCTGAAATTTTTAATATATACTCTCTAGGGGCCCTTTAAGCTCATGTATAAATATTTTCAAAATCCGCCCACTGACACGCCCACAAATAAATAAAACAATTTTTTTGAAAATCCAAAGTTTGAGCTAGGGATCTGAAATTTATAATATATACTCTCTAGGGGCCCTTTAAGCTCATGTATAAATATTTTCAAAATCCGCCCACTGACACGCCCACAAATAAATAAAACAATTTTTTTGAAAATCCAAAGTTTGAGCTAGGGAGCTGAAATTTATAATATATACTCTCTAGGGGCCCTTTATGCTCATGTGTTAATTTTTTTTTAAATCCGCCTACTGACACGCCCACAATTAAATAAAACAATTTTATTGAAACACCCAAGTTTGAGCTAGGGAGCGTTTTTTTTGATAAAATCCTTTAAATGTTATATAACAAAATATGTAGAGCGTTCTTAACAATTTAACCATACTTAGACTTTTGTCACGTCCACTTATGAGGGATAGGAATAAGAATAGGGTATCCAACAGTTCGCCCAAGCGGACTGTAGCCCGTCCCTATGTTTAATTATATTAAAACACTAGCTGCTGGCCGCGACTTCGTTCGCGTGAATATCAGTTATCGCGGTTGGATAAATAATATCACTATGTCCTTCCTTGAGGTTTAAGCTTACTCTGTATTAAATTTCGTCAACATCGATTCAGTAGTTTAGCCGTGAAAGCGTTACAGATAGACAGACAGGCAGAGTAACTTCAAAAACTGTTATAACAAAGCAGTGCACCGTGGTTTCACCCGCGTTTTTTTTTTGGAAAAAAAACCTACAAAAAATGGAACCATAGTAAAAAATGTGACGGGAACAGGAATTCACGCGGAGGAAGTCAAGTACATGTTATAAGGCCTAAAGCCTTCCTCGATAAATGAAGTATCCAACACAAAAAGAATTTTCTTAAGTGATTCAAGAAATGCTTTGAGGATGTATGTGAACCTGATATCAGTTCTATTAAAACTGATGTTGGTTCCGGAATTTCAGGTATATTTACTTTGCCACCACTACAACAGAGCCCAGGAGCTTCAGTCTTCCATTTTTTTGCTTGGCTTATGTTGCATATTTTATCCATTCTACCAATATCAACATCATTTAGCACAGATTAGTCAAGGTTACAATCATAAGCAAAGGCAGAATTCAATTAATTTATTGTGTTGCCTGCAAGTTCTATTCATTGCTGATCGTGCATTTTGTTGTGCTAATCGGTAGGAACGTTCAGGGCTTGATTCCTGTTCACGGTTCGCTAAAGTTCTGAAACTCTGTGAGGCCAAACGTTGAGAACGTTCAGCGCTTGATTCCCGTTGTCGGTTCGCCGAAGTTTGAGAATATTCTGCGAGGCCAAACGTTGAGAACGTGCAGGGCTTGATTCCCGTTCACGGTTCCGTTCATTGAACACTCGTTGAGTCCCCAAACCATGCATATTTTCTTCCGCTGTTTCATTGCTGCACGAAAGTCGCAGCCGCTTTGCAGTAGCAGACTGCAGTGAAAAAGTTAAAAGAAAGAACGTAGTAAATTAAGTACTTAACCTAGCCGTATAATTAAGAAAACAAACTTACGGTGAATAATGATGTAACTAATGTTATACCTGCTTTTGATACGTAAATCAAAAAAATATATACCAAAGGAATTATCGTAAAATGACTACAAAATCAAATTACGTTAAAAAATGCGACGCAATGTTGAATTGTAAGTAAATATTCAAATAAGTAGAATAAAAAGTCCCGTTACTTGTTGGTTGTATGTTTTTGCGTTTTTGTTTGGCTACAGTGCGCTTGGGCGAGTCAAATCATACCTATGTAAAAAATTCCAGACGTAATTTTTTCGATAAATTTGTTTTTTTGAGTTTGTGGGCGTGTCTGTGAGCGGATTTCAAAAATTCTTAAACTTGATTATATCGGGCCCCAAGAGAGTATATGGTTACAATTTCAGCCCTCTAGGTCCATCTTAAAGGCATAATTTTTGCCGACAGACGGACGGACGGACGGACATCGCTAGATCGACATTACTATCGATGCTGATCATAAATATAGTAACTTTTAGGGGTGTACGGGCAATATTACAAACTTCGCGTCAAAATTAACATACCCTTAGAATAGGGTGGTATACAAATGGCACCAGGGTTTGATTTGATAACGGGAGACATTTTGAAACAACTTCCACGAAAATGTTTAAAAAAACTAGAGCAATATCTATTCTACCAATGTTGTCCAAGTTATTCGAAAAAGTGCTGGTAAAACGTCTACACAAAATAATAGATGAAACATCGCTAGTCCCAATTCACCAATTTGGATTTAGAAATAAGCACTCTACCATTGATCAGGTGCATACAATCACAGATGAAATCGAAAAAGCATTTGATTCTACAGTATTTCTTGATATAGCACAAGCTTTCGATAAAGTCTATCACAAAGGACTGATACACAAATTACAAAAGCAACTGCCGAAGCAGTATGCGACCATTCTGGAGCTTTATAGATCAGATAGATTCTTCAGAGTTAAACAAGATACAGAGTACTCAACTCTCAACATTAAGAGAGATTAAAGCTGGTGTACCACAAGGCAAGGTGCTAGGTCCAGTTCTATACCTACTTTTCACTAGCGATCTGCCTGAAAGTGAAGAAACCACCATAGCCAATTTTTCAGATGACACAGCTGCCCTTGCTGTGGGAGCAACTGTCGAAATATCAACAAAAAAGCTTCAGACAGCAATGAACAATATTTCAGAACGGACTAAGAAATGGCAGATTAGATTAAATAACCTTAAGTCAGTCCATATTAATTGTATGTGTAAAAACGTACCACACAGTCTAGTCTACATTAACAACAATGTAGTGGAATATTCAAACACAGCCATATATCTAGGCATGACTCTAGACGCTAAACTGCCTTGGAAAGCGCACGTAAAAAAAAGAGGAGTTGAATATGCGATACAGTAAAATGTATTGGCTTATTGAGAGATACTCATCTCTCTCCAACTACAATAAGTTATTGCTATACAAGTTCTGACACCAGTATCTACCTACGGGCTCTACTTGTGGACATGCACATGCCAAACAAATTTACAAAAAATTCAGGTTTTCCAAAATAAAGTACTAAGGAATCTGCATAAAAATCTGAATGTTGAAATGTTTGAAGATGAAGTTAAAAAGTTGCTCAAAGGCATGACAATGTAATCAGGAGATTGAGACGGGTAAAACCTTTTGAGAGTTAGCTAGGGCTTAGAAATCAGGTATTGTTTTCAAACAAAAAAAAGTTTACAAATCCGACAAACGGCGGATTTATCTCTTAAATTCAACAAATAGTTCAAAAACAAATTGCCGATTAGTCGTCGTCTAGGTGCAATATCATTCAGGATAGCGACTGTCAGTCCCTCGGGAGTTTTTTTTTTTAGATGAGTTAAAGTCCATCACTAATGCAGAAGCATCCCTTGCGAACTAGCTCTGAAATGTCTTTCGATGATTTTTTACTTCCAGCAAATTCCCAATACAAAACAAAAAAAACAAAATTTAACGAAATGTTTTTTTTTGGGAGACCCAGTCATTCGTTACATTAGAGCAACACAAATGGGTTGTTTTTAACAGAGAGATTGTCAGAGGTTAAGCTAAATTTTTCTGCATGTGGCGACTTGCTCTGACCCGCACGCAATATCGCCGATCTTACCGCTCCCGCCTTCTTGCAATGCTTTTTTTTAGAAGTCACGGGTCTTTAAGAACAAACCACAGACCTTAACGTCTCTAATTGAGCTCCCACCGCGTAGCGTCGGTTGGGGCCTCCCGGGACAGACCCAATTTATACCGCCCCTTTTCATTTTTCACACACTAAAAAAAAAACTTTGTCTACGGTTTCAACCACTTCTACCTACACATATGTATGTCAATAAACTTGATAAATTTCTTTTCAAAATTTTGTCAACTGTTGTTCGTGCTACTATCTAGCAAATGAGGCAAAAATGAAGCCGCAAATTTAAAATGTTCCCATATTGATTACTTGCCGATTTCCCAATCTCTAAGCGGGTAAAAATTACTTGTACCTCAGGATATCAAATAAACAACGGTAATTCCCATTAAACTTAAATTATCTAAATTAAAATTCTTCAGAAAAACAGGATTCGATTATTTGTTGTAATTTATTTTCTATTTTTTTTTTTTAGCTTTTGATATTTTTTTATTACAGTAAATTACATTGCATTAAATTATTTGCTTAGATTAATTACATTAAATTATTTTTGTTTATTAATTAATCGAATTCACTTATAAATAATTTCATAACTAAAATTTGTTTAACAAAATTATTTTTAAATGAAAGGATGAAAGCATTTGATTTAGTTTTTTGTAAAAGGGAAAATAGTTATAGGAGGTTAGGTACCTAAATAATGCAGGTACATTTACATATTATGTAATACATTTTTTTTGAGTTATAAGAAACTTTTTTATTTAATTATAGAAAACGTCTTTAAAATTTTATTTTCCTACTTTTCATCAGGGCAAAATCTCTTATTATTCTTTCAGTATCGCTGGTCCCTTTGATTTCCTGCTCTATAGCTATGATACCCAGATTAAATAGCCTTAGAGTGCTCATTGTGGACCTTAAATAATAAGCTTCAATTGTGAGAAACTCCTCTCACAGCTGGCATTACTTATTGCACTTGTAAGAAAAAGACGAATCATTATTCTTATGTTAGGCAGACTAACTTCCAGTCTAAACTCTAATATATATTTTAACTAGCTGCACCTGCCCGGCTTTGCCCGTGCCCGAGAATTCTATTGGCCAATATGTTCGAGTAGACTTTCTTATAATTGTCTATAGCGGGTATCCGGCGTATGTTGCTGCGCCTAAAAAAAGAAGACCGATTTTTACCAAAGTTCACAGAAACACTCTCAGGCCAATACCGAAGATTGCCTGATTTGAGCTCAACCGGTGAAAGGGTTGGTTTTTCTCCGCATGGCTTAGGCCGCTCACACAACTGCGTTGTTCCGTTTAGGGTAGGTGCTTGTTCTCTGGCAGGCGCCTATGTCACCTTACTTCTGCGAATCAAACAACAAAGCGAAAATAAAAAACTTCGATTGAATCACTTTTCATTCACTTCCACACCGATTGTTATCAATGTTGGAAAAGCAACTTTCCGATGGCCGATTCACAAAAAAATGCAAAAAATTTCAATAAGAGTTATTTGAATAAAATATTGAACACACGATATCTCAAGAATGAAAGTGCGCACAAATTCCACAATAAGCTTGAAACGTTCGTGTGGTCTCCCTCTTTCATATGCTTGTTCGGATAACAAAATAAGTGACGTCTGTACGGTCTCTGTATCTGCGTCGTAATTTACACGCATACGCACATATGCATGTGTACTCACTCAAATGCCCATATCTCACACACCGATGCAGATATAGCCAAACATAACAACCTTCGTGCAGACGTCGCCTTTCATGGAAAAAAATTTCATTGGAATCGGTTAACGCGTTTGGCCAAACACCGGCAACAAACACAAATATGGATTGATTTTTATATATAGAAAATATTACACAAAAAAACTTTTTATTATTTCACTTAAATTAGTTTTTTTTTCAAAGCACATGATACCTGCATATGAAACACACAGTGTATAAATACATTGTCTTTTTTTTTTTCTTTTTTAAGAAACACATAATTAACACACCGATGCAGATACAGACATCGCACATACATAACATCCTTCGTATAGACGTCACCTTTCTTTAAAAAAAAATTTCATTGGAATCGGTTAACGCGTTTGGCCAAACACCGGCAACAAACGCAAATATAGAATGATTTTTATATACATATATATATAAATAGATATAGATATATTCTCATATCAATTTTAATTCACAAAAACTCACAAAATCGCAATGAAGAAATCCGAATCCGACAGCGCCACCAAACATGAAACAAAATTGGCTTCTCCATTGATCGATAATAGGTGGCGTTACGTTGCGTGTCTATCTGAAAGTTCAATTGTGATACGATATGTTACATTCAAATGTGATTCTTTATTTGGTTGTTGCCAAAATAAATAAATACAAAATGAAAAAAAAAAAAAAAATTTAAAAAAAATCGAAAAAAACCTGTCGTAACACGCTGGGTGGTTAAAATAAGCCATTTTGAAATTTAGATTTTTTTCTTCTAAAACCCGTGCTGAGAAAATACCTTTCCAACAAGGTATAAATCATCAAAATTGGTTCGGCCAATCTCGAGTTATGCGGTTACATCGCTTCGGACACTTTCTTTTATATATATATAGATATATGGGCTTTTATTGGCGAGTTCATTTGTTTTGCCTGTAGGACGACTGCGACGATTGATAACTTATCAATGTCATCCTCATGACGTGCGACATCTGAATTGCTTTCATAGTTTTTATCTAAGAGGTTAGCTGGGGTGTGGAAAACGAACTTTGTTGTTAAATTTCGCAGCTGTGGAAATCTTTGCTGTATTTCAGCACTGACCCTGTCTAAGGAAGACAATAATTTTCGTCGCTAAAGCAGCATGTATATTTCCGTCACCAAAGATATGTTTTTTTTTTTATTTTCCTGGGACGTTCCATTAAAATTCCAAGTTTTTGACAAACATTTTTAGCATACTCGTAAGTAAAAGCACCGTCCAGCAATTCATCTCGTTTTTCTGTAAGGAAGATCTGTAATGCATTTATTTTTTGAGCATATTGATGAAGATTGAGTCCTTCTGTTTGCAAGTATATTTGGGCATCATTAACTTCGTGCAGTACTGGTTTCCAAAAGCCCAAAAAAGACAAATGAAAACGATTGCAATGCTATTAGCAATGCTCCTGCATCCGTCCGTATGTTTAGGCTTTCGTCTGCCTTCATCAGTTTTTCCAAGGTTTTAAAAATGCTCTTGCGCTCCATCTTGTTTCTTGCAGCCTCTGCAATACTTTGCATGAAGTACATAGCAGAACTTCGCAACGGTGTGTGGACAAGATACCGATGAAAGTGTATAAATTCTGCTTTGGGGTTTTACTTGACTTGTTTGATCTTTGTGTGATACATCTGGGATGCGATCGAATATAATGGAATAATATTTGGCTTTTTTAACTTGACCGAAAATTCGTTGACGAGCCAAATTCTATTTCGCGACGAATTTAATAATATCGAACATTCTAGTAAGAACTTCCTGCCATTTTTTTGTTTCTTTGGCTACGATATTTTCCTGTCTTTTATCAATTGTCTCTCCTGTTCGAAGTCTGGCCTCTAACTCCTTCCATTTTCAAAGATTTTGGTTGTGTTGGGGACTTGATTCATGCTTGGCTACTTTGGGATTTAGTTTTGTGCCAGTTATTAAAAACATCATATGAGCAAAACTGTGAAGCCTGGTTTTTGTCCGGAATTTCAACAACCGGTAACAAAAGCAAAAATAATGCCGATATAGAAGGAAAATAAGCCATCCAACAACGTAATACTTTTTCGCCGTTAGTCAACGCGCGATCATACCATTCTTTCGTTAGCCGCCTCGTCGTTCCTTTCGGTGCAGCAGAAACCGTGTCGCTTACATGCACAAGTAGCAATCTCATATTTTCATCTATATCATTAGGCCACTGTCCCATAACATCTAAATTTTTAGCTGATGCCAATGCTTTATCAGTCCCAGTGGAGCCGGAGTCAGATCCGGAGTCGGAGCCATAACTATTGACAACTACATATATTTGAACTATATTTGGATTTTCTTGTTAAGCAACACAAGGAATGTCTGATTACTTACTGTGAAGTAGTGTGAATGCCGGTAAACTTTGTAAATAAATTCCTTGGACTGAAAAAAGAATCCGTTTTGTAAATTGTACATAATGTACATAATAAAAAAAATCAACCTGCCGCCCGTGGCACCTACCGGCCGAGGCCTGTGCCCTTCTTGCCCACCCACCTCGCTATGCCACTGAGTGGCCACTTGACCGAATTTACCTTCACGATTTAATTGAAAGAATTTGAAAAAATCAAAATAAACATATTTAACAATTATTTTTACTTTGATACAAAATTGTTGCCATTTACGCAAACGTTCAATACCTTAGTATACCTATGTGTAACTATATAAAAAAAATTCCTTTGCGGGTGCACCATTGCGGGGCACTAGCAACTTGCGATTTTAATTTGTTGGCTTCCTACCTAGGTGAACAAGAAACCGACGGCTAAACAACATTCGAGAATAAAGAAGTTTGCTTTTAAGAATTAGAAAAAAAATCACACTTACATAATTCGAAACCAAATATATCCACACGCTTTCCCCAAATTAAAAATACACAACCTAAACGTACCAATACCACTAAAATATTGGAAATGGCTACGCAATCACCTTCCAGAGCAAGCTTCCGGTTCCACCTACCCTTCGTCGATCAACATCAAGTCATACCTATACCTTACCCATAAGATACCCCTGCTAAAGCTTCACCAGTTTCACAACATTTAAATTTTAAACTCTTTCGACTCTCCAGAAGTTGCTTATTAAGTAAATATTTTGATTTATAATTTAATTATTTATTGTTGTTGGCAGCTTAAAAATAAATTTCTGTTTGTCGATATTTTCAAAGATAATAAATTCAGCTTTTTATGAAGTCCTCGGCTTGTGCTTGCACACTCGTCCTTCTGAGCATATTATTCTTTATTTTGGCGTTTCTATCGCAGCACAGGATATACTTACACACGAAATGTCATTGAAACATCACAGCACACAGTCGGTCTCGGTCTCGACTTGATGGATGGGTGTGGTGTTCGCTCAACCCTTTCTGATGAGAATAACTCTGTTCGCACGACTGGCAGACATACCGATAAACAGCAAGAGGATGAATCGCTGGGGCTATCCGGATGATGATGATGAAAAACTTTCGTTAAAAAATATTTATGTTTGGATAAATAATTTTGAAATGCGATTGGAAAAATCGTCTCCTCATGATGATGACGAGAGCGGCGAAGTATGTGTGTGTTTTTTTCTTTTTGCAGATACAGTAGGACTTCTTAGCACTTTGTTTATTATTTTATTAAATTTTCCTATTTGGTTAAGGCTTGTCATCTTTTCCTCGTTTACGGCTATGATTCATTCGATTTAGGTCATTGGGTCAAGTCGAAGGAACTTATCTAAAATACTTGCGAATGATGGTGAAGTGCGCCTTAAAATAATATTATTTTACGAGTGAAACACATTTGAAGGTAGTTAGGTAAGGCTTTCGTGTCAAAGTGAACTCGGGCGTTACTTGACATCGTGCATCTGGAGTTCGGGTGGTTTCAAAAATTCTCTATAAATACTCCACAGCATGTAGAGACGAGCGAATTGAATTGCATTCGATTACAATTATTGGCACCCCTAAGGAAATTTCAACTTTTATCGACTATTACATTTTTATTTCTGAACTTATTTGAATCTGTTGTTTACCAGAGTATAAAATATTAAATTTCGCTTTGGTTGAGTATAATAAATAAAGACTTAATAATTGAAAAATATATTTAAAATGTCAATTTAAAAAAAGCTTACTAAAAACTACAATTATTGGCGCTCTTTAAAACAGAAAAAAAAGATATTTTAATCAAGGGTTATTATTTTATTTATGTTTTCAAAACGTTTTATTTAAAATTATAAAACAATAGATAAATAGAGTACCTATAAATTAATAAATACATATACCTATATATTTTTTTAGGGAACTGTCATTTACTTCACTATTTAAGGGAACATAGCTATTTATTTAATTAAAAGGAAATAGATTATCAGGCGTTGAGCTATACAAAATTCGCAAATAGCTATATAGTTTTGTGAACAAATAGCTACATAGCTAAATATACACATTTTTTTATAGGAAACAAAATTTAAATCATTAGAAAATTAATAAATTAAAATAATTAAATAAATAGATACCTATATCACACTTTTAAATTCATTCCAAAATTAATAAAATAAAATAATTAAATAAATACTTTTCATATTATTATTAAAGGAAACAAACAAAAATCAGTTTCTTATTAAATACAAATTTAATAAATTAAATTAATTAAAAAATGGCTATGTATTTTTTTAAAAGTTAAACTAAATTTCATCAAGCAAGGCTTTGTGAAGATCGTTCTCATTGTATTTAATTTTTTTTGGTATTTTGTTTAAACTGAAATTAATACCGGTTGAAAAATACATTGGCATATATAAAAGTACAACTATTAGCATGGTCAATAATTGTAGCTACATAGGTTGTTATTATGCACCCCCCGCCCGCTAATAATTGAACCCTAATTTTTTCTGCAGCCAATTATTGGCATTTGGCACCCCTTTTAATTACAAAATAATAACTTTATTTATAAAATATATTAAAAAGCGACTTCTTTAATGAATTATTATAGTAAATAAAAAAAGTTTTCATTTAAAAATATAAAAGGAAGTAGTGATAAAAAAGTTAGATTAACGAAAACGAAGGAAATTTCGAAAAAAAATTATTTTTGTCGCACGTGTTTTCACTTTCACTTACAAAACAGAACTTAAAAGGAATATCTCCTAACTAATGAAATCTGAAAAAAATGTGCATTCGGACCAAGGGTACCGAGAAAATCAGTGTTTAATGATGGGGTGCCAATTGTTGGGTTGGGGACACAATCCCGAAAACCAAAATCCCGAAAATCCAAAACACCGAAAAAAAAACCCGAAAACGTAATCCCGAAAAATTATATAAAATGAAAAATTTGCGCAAATTTTTAACTTCCCAGTGGAAGTTCTTGTAATGGGGTCGATTTTGTGAATCGCGGATTTTGACATATCTTCACGTTTCAAGGTCACCAGAATTCAAATTCAACATTTTTATAGAGATGTCTGTCCGTGTGTATGTACGTATATGCGTATGTACGTATGTGCGTGCGGAATTATCTTTCGCCACGATTATCTGGAGAACCAAAGATGGTATTGACATAGGTTTTCAGCGAAATCGGTCCAGCCGTTTTTTGTTAATAAATAAATAACTAAAAAAATAAAGGCAAACTAGCTGAATTTTGAAATTGATGATTTGTGCTATTTATTAACTTCCCAGTGGAAGTTGTTGTAATGGCCTATTTTGTGAATCGCAGATTTTGACATATCTCCAGGTTTCAAGGTCACCAGAATCCAAATCCAGCGTTTTTATAGAGATGTCTGTGTGTGTGTATGTAGTACGTATGTACGTATGTGCGTTCGGAATTATCTTTCACCACGATTATCTGGAGAACCAAAGATGAAATTGACATGGGACCGGGTTTATTCGAAGCGTAATTACGTAACTCAGAACTGATTAAGTTTTCAGCGAAATCGGTCTAGCCGTTTTTTGTAAGTAAATAAATAACTAAAATAATTTGCTTTTATTTGTACTATTTATTGTCATTTGTCATTGAGCAAATCATTATGACATTGTGCTCCGTTATTTCGTACACATGTAAATTTACAGGTCACCGTGTTGATAACAATGGTTGCATTTATATATATCACACTACGCTGTTATTAACAACATTTAATTTCCATGAACAATATTAAATAATTCTTAACCATATCTTATGGTTAACCACATTTCAAAATTTGCCACTAATCGCATAAATCATATTGATCCCGCAGGGAAGTTAGTCGTGTGGACCTTGCGGGTCGCACCCAGACCACTTTTTTTTATTTATTAATTTTTATTAATTTTTCGGGATTCTTTATTTAATTTAGAATGTAAAATAGACAAGTGTTTGTCCACTCCATTTACCGTAATAATGTTTTGCAATTGTTTGCATTGTAATGTTTTGCAATTCGCAATGTGCAGTGTATTCAGTTGAGCTGATCTAAAATAGTGTGATAGCTGACCGACTAGATTTTTGTTAGACAGTGAACATCGTAATACAAAGTGAGTATCGTGCATGCCTTTATAATTAAAAACTTTATATTATCAGTGACATTTTGTGTTTGAAGTCTTAAGTAGAAATGAACGTGTCCATCGTGAAAACCAACAAACAGCGTGAGAAACTGCTTATTGACGGCTACAAAAAATACAAGGACACATTTTACTGGGAGTGTGAGCAGCGAAAGCGTTCTGAAATAAGTTATCTCACATTAATTGCGTACAATATGAAGTTGTATTAAATATTGTTTTGTCATGGATCGTTTTTGATATGTTTTTGTAAGACTTGAACTGTTTCTGTTATGTTTTATTTATTTGAAGTTTTTGATTTGGTTTATTTTGTTAAATAAATTTGTCAAATTTTTTTGTTGCTACAATAAAATTTTTAGTTTCATTTTCGGCATTTTGGTATTTCGGAATTTTGGATTTTCGGGATTGTGGGTTTACGGGATTTTAGTTTTTCGGGATTGTGGCTTTTCGGGATTTTGGATTTTCGGTATTACGTTTTTCGGGATTCTGTCCGACTCCCCCAATTGTTGGGTCAAAAATTTGGGGTGCCAATAATTGTAGTCGTTACGTTTTATTTAATCTGAAAATAATTGATCATTCTTCGGTCAGTATCCAACTTGATTAGGATGTATCCAGAACTATGAAATTGATTTTATTTCAAAGAATTGATTCTGCTGGCCTTAAGTCAGCTTTGAATTTTGAGTTTTGGGATGTACGAGGGCGGGTCAATAAGTCCGTGACTTTTGGAATAAAACACAGATTTTTTGATAAAAAAAAAAATTATTTTTCAACGTAGTCTCCCTTGAGCTCTATAAACTTTGTCCAACGCTTCTCCAATTTTTTTATCCCTTCCAAAAAAAATGATTTGTCGAGGTCCTCAAAATAGGCCTTTGTTTGCGAGATGACTTCATCATTGGAGTCAAATCTTTTTCCACCAAGCCATTTCTTCAGGTTTGGGAACAAGGAGTAGTCGCTCGGAGCCAAATCTGGAGAATAGGGTGGATGAGGGAGCAATTCATAGCCCAATTCATGGATTTTTGCCATGGCAACTGCACGTGTGTGCACCCTTGCATTGTCTTGGTGGAAAAGAACTTTTTTCTTGGCCAAATGAGGTCGGTTTTTTTTTCAAATCGTCATTGAATCGGTCCAATAAGTTGGCATAATATTCCCCATTGATTGTTCTTCCCTTTTGAAGGTAGTCAATGTGGATTATCCCGCGTGCATCCCAAAAAACAGTCGCCATAACTTTATTGGCTGACAAACCCACCTTGGCCTTCTTTGGCCCCGATTCACCCTTAGAAACCCACTGTTTTGACTGTTGTTTGGTCTCTGGTGTGATGCGATGGATCCATGTTTCGTCCACGGTTACAAAACGGGGCAAAAACTCCTCCATATTGCGATTAAACAACGCCAAACCTTCCTGTGAAGTTGTTACACGATTGCGTTTGTGGTCGACTGTGATTGTTTCGGGTGTAGAGACCTCAACTGGGCGTCCAGGACGTTCGGCATCTTCAGTGCTTGTACGGCCACAACGAAATTCAGTAAACCACTTTGTTACCATTGAAATCGATGGTGCAGAGTCCCCATAGTATTTTTCAAGCTTAGCCTTGGTCTCGGTAATGGTTTTTTTTCGCAAGAAATAATGCTTAATAAGCACACGAAATTCACTTTTTTCCATTTTCTCCTCAAATTAGTGAGTAGTCTGATAAAAATAGGTGTCAATCACAAACTAACTGACGCAGCAAGTTTAAATTTTGACAGGAGTCAACTGACAGATGCCTGTTGACAGGAGCAGTGTTGCTGTTTCAGTAAAGAGGTCAGAAATTCAAAAAGTCACGGACTTATTGACCCGCCCTCGTAGTATAGAGTGCCAAGACTCGAACTAAAGCTCAAGTGTCGAGGAAACTACTTGCGGTTGCGAGTACTTCCTTCCTTACGCGATTGCTTTGACTTTTGAGCCTAGGCTTGGTCTCTCTTGCCTTCTCAAACCTAGGAGCTAAGAGACGAAGATCCTCTTGGGGGAGCATTATTGTTCATTCGCTGAAAGTAGCCGAACCAATGTAGTCGACGTAATTTAGCTTTTTAGATTACATCCACATCTTATATATTATCGTCCATTCGCCCTCCTCGCACACAAGACCAATTATCCTCCTGAGTGTTTTTTTTTTTAAAAGAACCCAATATTAGCTCTACTTTCCTATTAATCGTCCAGGACTCGGTACCATAAAGCAGGACTAAGGTTCGGATGAAGGTTCGTTAGAGCATGCGTTTTGTTCTTTGAGTCAGGAGTTTTGAACCCATTTGTTTTTCCAAACAGAAGTAGCAGCGGTTTCCGAAGGTAATTTTCCGTCGGGTCTCCAGGAAGGTGTCATTCGTGGAGTTGATAATTAATCCAAGGTAGATGAATTCATCAATTTTATTGCTGTCAACACTGGAGTTTTGTCCTAGGTGGTGGACAGTTGTTTGTTTACTTGTTGATTACATGTACTTTACTTAGCCTTGTCCTCGTTAACTTCAAGATTAACTCCACGATGTGCCGGCGTTCGCTCGGCTTATTGGAATCTCTGCTTATCATCTGTGAGGTGAGTTATGCGGATATAATTCCGATAATAGAAGTTGGAACTTGGAAAATGCAGAGTCGAAGCAATGCAACTGTTGCAGTCGAACCTCAGTTCTGGTCCCATTTTTCTGCTCGGCGGGAAGATAACATAGCAAGGGTGACTGCTTCAGTCCAACACGCTGTGTCTTATCTAGCCCTAGGAGTGTAGTGCTGATTGAAATGACTGTTGCAGTCTAACCTCTAGCAACCAACGACCATACCACGTCGAGTTAATCGGTTCTCGTCACATAACCGAAATTAAACGACGTTTAATTGAGAACAACCGCGTGTCGTTGGCCAGTCCCATCTACAGAGTTGAGGTAGATAATATACGTGGTATCACAATGGACCTAAATTGGTCTAAGTGTGTCGGCTTCTGCCGACAGCCACATAAACCTAACCTAACCTCACCTCTGGTAGTCCTCTTGCTTTGGCAGGAGTACTGGTTGGGATGACTTATCTCAGTTGCTCTAAATTCCTGGCGAGGGACCGGTGTGTGGCTGCTATTGCTGCATATCTTAAGGAGTGACCAGTGCATCAACTCTCGAATCCATGTGTTAGTATCCGATTGGGGTGACTGTAATAGGAGGGTGCTTTGAGGTGATTATTTCAGTTGAGCCACAAAACTACCCTCTGTTCTCTTGCAGGTAATAATAGTCGGTTGACTGCTTCAGTCGAACCCTGAAAATGTTTTTTTTAATACATGGAAGGGAAGGCGTGATGGTACGCCTGCACAGTCGATTTTCGGTTCTTGCGGATACTGGCTGAGGCGAACGAACCTCTACATGATACACGTATCGTGGATCGAGTGTGGCTTGGGACGATTGTTTTTGTACGAACCGCAAGTCATACTGGTTCACGGAAAGAGGGCATCACAGTCACAGGGGGGTTCGACCTCGGTTTGTTTAAACATTTGGTTTTTGTGACGAATTTGCTTATGCATCAGCAATTATCTGTATCGCTAAGATCACTTAAATCGTCAGACAAGTAGTTGCCAAGAATTTGTTTCCCTGCATTGGTTAGCTCATGGCAGTTACACAAAACAGCACTTGTCGCAAAAAGCGACTAAGGGAGAAATCACATCTGGGCAATTTAAACATCCAGGTGAGCCTAGCGACACATTTAACATTTTTAAGCTGTTCCGCAAGCATGCAAATCCGTGAGCTGACACAACTGGAGATCACCCGTATCGTAAAGGCAAGATCAAACGAGAAATATTGGGAGCATGTACGAGTAAGTGTCGAACTCGTTAAACTAACACCCCTATCGTGGAATCCGTCGGGGGGAACGATCCGCTAATAGCAAACAATTTGCATAGTGTAATCCGCAGACGTGAACCATCAACATGTCGGTAACGTGAATGAGATTCAGTGTATCGTGGAAAACGAACGGATCGAATCTCCCCATGCATTTGACATCCGCAGTTTTCTCATTGCGGATCTGGTTGTTATTTTGTGAGCTGTGCTGCAAAAAGGACGCGAGTCGTGAAAAATTAATGTAATAATTTGTTTGTATTTGTTTTCTTATTTGTATGTTCTTTAAAAAAAAAAACACGAATAGAGAGCAGTTTGTGCAATGAAGGATAATCCTGACATTGCTAAAAATAACTCCAAAAGACCGCCAGAGGATATACGGGACTTTTGGAGGAATCTCCGAAATAAATTAAACACTTTAGGTCCTCCATGTAAGAAAGTTATCGAATGGAAGAAGATAATTGACACAGAATTTTCTTTTCATCATCTATTACACAAAATGTATTGTTTCAGGTTTGGAGCGACCAAAAAACCCACCTGAAAAAAAACTGGCCTCAAATCGAAAAGAATTGAAGGCTACAGGTGGTGGACCAAATGTAACATTACCTTTCACTCCCGAGGAGGAAGAGGTTATGAAATTGGTTCAACTGACTGAGTCAACTGAAGGAGTAGAAGGGGCAAGGAGTTTTGGAGCACCTACCCAAGTAAGTGAGGAGCTTCCTTTTCCGAAACGACTGCGGTTAAGTCAAAATGAGGAGATTGATGCTACTGGAGTCGATGAATTCGAAATGTTTAAAGAAAATAAAAAAAAAACTGTCTTCTGTCTTCGATTTTCTCTCGAAGCAAATATCCATACAGGAAAATCTATATAAGGAGGTGGTTAAGGCCTTGGAGAGCCAGAGAGACAATGCTGTGGACTCCAATACCAGCATCAAACAAATTTATAGATACCTGGACAAGATCTACAGGGAAACAAAGGTTCTAAAGATTGAAATAGCAAGGCATAATGCTCAAATGGAGTAGATGCGGCTTGTGGCGACTGTTGCAGTACGAACCTCTGGTAGTTGCTTCTGGTAGTTCCATAACATTTTCCGCTCTTCCCCTTAACTGAAAACGCCTTTTTCTGTCTAAAGACAATATCTCATTAAAAAACAATGCAACGCTATCCATTTTCACACAAAATTTATTTTCTTTTCACTGAATTTCATTTTTACAAAACACATGTGTTTGAAATGAGCTGTCTCAATTGAACTTCCTAATCACTAATAGTGGTCGGTAAGGAAGACTATCCGACGGATCCTATGATAGCATTTTTCTGTTCCCGTGAACCGAATAAGGGAAGTGAATCTCAGATCCGACGGATTCCACGATAGGGGTGTAAAGCTCTATGGAAATATACGCTAATAGCAAACGTACTACCCCGCCAGGCATTATTTACTATGCTACGAATCCTGGGACGGGCAGAAATGCTCGGGTCAGAGCTATTCGGTTTTCGGGGGATAGCAAAGTAATGCTTAAGCTTGGGCGAAACCTAAGGGTCACGAGTTGGTACGTTGGAAGTTCGTAGATACGAGCTTGAAGAGATGATGGTTAGAAGGCGCGTTGGCGTCTTATGCGTTCAAATCAGTTGCGTTTCTTGGAAGTTATGACAAAAGCTTTCAAGATGTTCTACTACGGGACGGAACAGGGTAGGAAGGGAATCGGTATCATGCTCGCGGCAGAGCTACTTGGCAGCGTCTTGACAATTTCCAAGTCCAGTGATCTTCTTATGTCTCTCAAACGAATTGGAATACAGGCTTTGCAAGGAGCTCGTGAAGAGAATGCGCTCAAATTCAAGCAAAGTATGTGCAGGGCCTGTATCGGAAGTTTGAAGATATTTCTTCTTCGACTGCTGATAGAAACCAGGCTATCCACAAACTGCGGCAAACTAGCTTGAACAGGGGCACAAACATTTTCAAAATAGCTGCTTAAAGAAGAAGAAGTCCCAAGGAAATCCGTTCGCAAAGTTCATCAACGCTCAGGGCTGCTTCTTGTGGATGACTAAAAAATACTAATACTAAAAAATAGTAATACAGTTAAACGAGATAAGTCTTAACGATCATCCGGAACTTAAGACCCTTCTTGATGAACTGCCAGAACTCAACATAAACTGCGCGGTCACAGACCGCATTCATTAAACACTATGCTTCAACAAGCGATTCTCCACGGAGATCCTGAAGAGAGAAGCATGGGTTAGTAATAACCCACCTAACAGCCACAACGGCATAAAGTGGTATACTGATGGTTCTAAAATGGAAGCGGGGGTAGGAGCGGGAATATACGGACCAAACAAATGCTTTACGATACACATGGGGAAAAGTCACAGCGTATTTCAAGCATAGCTCCACGCCATTCAAGAATGCGCTAGCCACATAAATCTATCTGGTATAAAAGGTGCAACCATCCATATATTCACGGATAGTCAAGCAGCTATAAACGCCCTTAGCTCGCATACGATTGATTCCAAATCAGTCATGTACTGCTTCAACACCCTACAGGCACTCGGAACAAGTAACAAGACCAAGCTATGGTGGGTTCCGGGTCATGTCGGGGTGGAAGGTAACGAAAAGGCCGACGAACTGGCCAGAAAAGGTTCGGAAACACCCTTCATAGGTCCCGAACCTTTCTGCTGCACTCCTAGATCAGCAGCAACGGCAGCAATAAAAAGCTGGAAATACAGAAAATGTATCCATCTTTGGGAAAGCATCCCAGGTTTAAGACAGACCAAACAAGCCGTTCGGCCTTTCAATAAAAATGCCAGCAAATGCCTAAACCTAAGCAGGCATGATATCAAAAACTTAGTAGGTTACCTTACTGGCCACCATGGTTTAAGATATCATCTACACAAAATGAAAATAGTAGACTCTCCTGAGTGCCGACTCTGTCTTGAAGAGGACGAGTCAGCTGAACACATTTTATGTGAATGTCCGGCCCTAAACGGAATTAGAAAGAAGATCTTAGTCAGGGAACAAATGTGCCCCGAGGACATAAAGAATTCTTCTACTAGTAGAATTGTCCGCTTTACACGGAAAGTGGAAACTCTACTAGTCTAAATTTTTCTTTTTAGGTCGAAGTGCCCCATATTTAATCGCCTTGGCGAGCCAGAATTAAAAAAAAAAAAAAAAAAAAAATACTACACTGATGGCAACAGTATTGTGAAGGACTTCTAAATGCACAATTTCCCCGGATATATTTTCCGAGAGCCTTTCCTCACCATGAAGAAGTACAGGCGGTCAAAGACTCCAACAATCGAAAAGCAGTTGGGCCGGACGAAATACGCCCTGAGCTGTGGAAAAACTTGGGATCTTGAGCCATCGGTCCAATTGGCTCATGACTCTCATCTCTAAACTGATGAGAGGCAATCCAATGCCTAACCACTGGAGGGAAAGTTTACGCGAGACTGTGATAGTTACCGTTCAATCAAGCTTATATAACACACCATGAAGCATGAAGATCGTTGAGCGGGTATTAGATAGCCGAATGCGGAAAATAATGCAGCTTTCTGAAGATAAGTGCGGCTTTGTCGCAGGTAAATCAACCACCGATGCAATCCAACGTATAAGGATCATGATGGATAAACCTCGTGATTCCTTAAAGGATTTGCATATGTTGTTGGTTGATTTTGAAATGGGCTTTGATAGACAACCAAGGGATCTGTTATGGGTGGAGCTAGGTTAGGTTAGGTTAGGTTTAGGTGGCTGTCAGCGGAAGCCGACACACTTAAACCAATTTAGGTCCATTGTAATACCACGTATGTATAATTTACCTCAACTTCGTAGATGGGTTGTTCTCAAACGGTCTCCCATCCAAAGTTCATTAGTTATTCTTTGCTGACGACGGAGCCCTCATTAGCGAGGATCAAAGGCCCCTTCAACGAGCAGTTGATGTATGGGTGGAAGTTTTGGATGGGAATGGGTATCTTATTATTCCAAAGAAGAAAGAAACAGAATACTTGAGCTACCCGTTATCTGATCCACTCTGACCTATTCCAGACATGAATGG
Organism: Portevinia maculata; assembly: GCA_949715645.1. NCBI lineage: Eukaryota > Metazoa > Arthropoda > Insecta > Diptera > Syrphidae > Portevinia > Portevinia maculata. Next base: position 98,702,021 of record OX454527.1, read on the forward strand.
AAGAGTGATTCCCAAGTGGAAAAAGTTTAAATATCAGGGATTAATAGGGTGGATAAGGTGGCGGGAAAATTCTGCTATCTTCTGTGACCGAAAAATTTCCCTGAGCTGAAAGGAAACCTCTACACTGCAATTGTGCGCCCGGTTGAGATGAAGATGCTTTCTATGACAGCATCAGTGACAAAGGTTTATCGAATAAGAAGTTCCAAGATCCGAGAAAGCCTTCACGTCAAAGAACATATCCCCCAAAAAAAAAAATGGATAGCAAACTGCGCAGTTTGTAAAATTCTGGATCACACAAATGCAGCAACACCAGCATTTGATTGGCCTCAGTGACGAAGCGATTCAAAATCGACGAAGGTATGATCAGAAATAAATGGATCGTAAGCCTTCCACTTTTTTTTTTTTTTACGCTGGGAGGTGGTAATCTTCCAAAGACGAAACCGAGCCTGTACTCAGTAACAGTGTGGTGATTTCTACCCACTAACCCCTTCTCCCGTCTTCCCATTTTCCCTGCGATACAACCTTCTTGGTATTTCATTTTTGCAGGGCGGGGATTAGCCAGCTTTCCAATTATTGCACCTAGTAGTTAAACCAATCAGCAATTTGTCTTTCATATTTTTAAAATTCATATTCTAAGTATTTGTCCATAGAGGATTTAATAATGTTTTTGTTTTATTTTTGGGACTATGTAGCTAGTTCAAAAGGTTTTATTCTTCTTAACCTCCTAATCATATTGCTAGTATTTAATAGTTCCTTCATTTCTGAGCTGACGTGATTGAGAAGCCTAAGTTTATGTCTATTAGCTACTTTTTATACCCTATTCTAAGGGTATATTAATTTTGACGCATAGTTTGTAACATACCTTAATATTGCCCGTAGACCCCTAAAAGTTACTACATATATTTATGATCAGCATCGATAGTAATGTCGATCTAGCCATGTCCGTCCGTCCGTCCGTCTGTCGGCAAAAATTAGGCCTTTAAACTGGACCTAGAGAGCTGAAATTTTAACCATATACTCTCTAGGGTCCCGAAATAATCAAGTTTACGAATTTTTGAAATCCGCCCACAGACACGCCCACAAACTTAAAAAAACAAAATTTTGGAAAAAATCGGAAAAAATTTTGAGCTAGAAAGCTGACATTTTTTATATATGATCTATGACTCCTAAAACTGCTCGGGATAAAAAAATTTCAAAATCCGCCCACTGACACGCCCACAAATAAATAAAATAATTTGTTTATACCCTATTCTAAGGGTACCTATATTAAGCTAAAATTTATAATATATACTCTCTATGGGCCCTTTATGCTCATGTGTAAATAATTTCAAAATCCGCCCACAATTATTTTTTTTTTTTTTTTTTGAAAATCCAAAGTTTGAGCTAGGGAGCTGAAATTTATAATATATACTCTCTAGGGGCCCTTTATTCTCATGTGTTAATTTTTTTTAAATCCGCCTACTGACACGCCCACAATTAAATAAAACAATTTTATTGAAACACCCAAGTTTGAGCGAGGGAGCGTTTTTTTTATAAAATCCTTTAAATGTTATATAACAAAATATGTAGAGCGTTCTTAACAATTCAACCATACTTAGACTTTTGTCACGCCCACTTATGAGGGATAGGAATAAGAATAGGGTATCCAACAGTTCGCCCAAGCGGACTGTAGCCCGTCCCTATGTTTTGACTTCATCTACCCCCTTCGGGTAGGGGCTAGAATTTACCCGAGGTAGGCATGCCTGTCGTAAGAGGCGACTAAAATCCAACCTCCGTATACCGAGCGTATAGTGTATACAAAAAATGCAATGAACAAAACGAAACGATTAATTACCCCAGGTGGCAGTCCAGCTTTACTGGAAAATCCACCCTCTTCGGAGGTCGGCTCTACGGATTCTGGGGAGAGCCGCTTATTGCAATCCATTGACCCTTTTATTAAAAGTTCAAGGGTATCTCGATCACCTCCATCAAGATCGAATAACCCCGGGAAAAGAAGTCCGCCGGGAGCGCCAGCGCGTGAAAAACAGGACTCAGTGAAAAATACAAGTTTTGAGGAAGAAAATAAAGCACTCCGAATCAAGCTTAAGGAAATGGATCTACTCTATCAAGATCTTAAGAAAGAGATAGATCTGTTAAAAGAAGAAAATAAGGTCCTAAGGAACACTTGTTTGCAGAAAGAACGCGAATGTACTACTCCACGCCTAGCTAGTCCGGAATACCACACCGACGAAGAAGAGCTAGCACGCGAAACGAATCGGGTCCCTAAGAAAAGACCTACTAAAAAAAGGAGAGCTGGTTCTTCGCCCGAAGTCGAGTCCCCAAAAGAACAAAAGCGTAAAGTACCGCAAGAAGAACGTTAAAATCGAAATTTAAGGTCACATCTTTGAGGAATAATGCGTGGAAAATTAACGTTGATAACCACGAAGACTACCGGGCAATTTCTCACAAGTTAAATGCCGAGAAGTTCCAGTGGTATACTTTCGAAATAAAGTCTGAAAGGCCACATCGTGTTGTAGCAAGGGGACTCCACCCCTCATGCACCAAAGAAGAGGTTATTAACGACCTCCAAGCCAAAGGGTTTAAAATTCTTGATGCCGTTAATATCATCAAGAAGGAGAAGCAACAAACGGAAGAAGATAGGGATATCCTGGTAAGGCGTGGACTTCCGCTCTTTATGCTTACCTTCGATAGGTCTGATAACATCGAAGATATATACCGAATTAAATCTATAGTAAATATTGTGGTAAAAATCGAGCCTATGCGTAGAAATTCGAAAATAATTCCACAGTGCAAACGTTGCCAAGAATTTAATCATACGCAAATGTATTGCAAAAAGAGCCGCGATGTGTGAAATGCGCCGGAAATCACTTTTCCCAAGACTGTAGAGGAAATAAACAATCCTCCGCTACCTGTGCTAATTGTAAGGGAAAGCACCCGGCAAATTATAGAGATTGTGAAGTAGCTAAGGAGTTGCAAAAACGGAGAGATGCGTTCCTCAAGCCTCAAAATAGGAATACAAAACCGTTAGCCAAGCCGAAGTCTAAGACTGCCCAGGAGGTAGTAGGCAATACAAAACCTCCGGTTCAAGAGCGCAAAAATGTCAGAGAAAGAGAGACAACAGAAAAGCCCTCAACCTCTGTTGTCAAAAGAAACGCTATTGAAAAGTTACCATCAGGAAAGCCATCGAATAGTGGCCCTCGGACAGCCAGAGTGCAGACCTACGCTCAGGCCGCGGCATTCGAAGGAGCAAAAAACGTTGAAACTTCGCCGGACCCTGTTTCTCTCGTTTTCTCAGTTATTCTCGAGAAACTTGAAGAACAAAGTAAAATAAATAAAATTATTCTCGATCGGCTGGTTAAGCTCGAAAATAATTCATGGAAAACGCGCACTTCAAATACAACATAAATGAAAAACCAATGTTAAAAATATGCACTTGGAATGCAAACGAACTTTTGCAAAAACTTGACGTATTGGAAATATTCATACGTGAGAAAGATCTTGACATTTGCTTGATATCTGAAACTCACGCAAAAAAGGGATCGAATTTAAAAATAAAAGGATATAATGATTTCCACGCTTGTCACCCTTCGGGAAACGCGAGAGGTGGATCATCATTGTTTATTAAAGACTGCATTGAACAATACGAAGACCTGAAGATAGAGCTTGAAACTATGCAACTGTGCACGATTCGAGTAAAAAATAGTCAGCGTACTCTTAGAATTTCATCTATCTACTGTCCACCGCGTTCCGCGCTTGAAAAAAGTGATTACACGAACTTGCTTAAATCGCTCAAACCAAATTTCATTATTGGCGGCGATTTTAATGCGAAACACACGTTCAGGGGTTCTAGATACATCTCGGAAAAAGGTAGAATGCTCTATGGGGCAGGTATGGAGTACAGTTGCGATTTCCACTCGACGGGCAAACCGACCTACTGGCCAACTGATACTTCAAAAATACCTGATCTGATAGATTTTTTCGTCGTGAAAGGAATAACTACCAACCACATTAAAATTGAAGAGAGCTTTGATCTGTCATCTGATCATTCACCGGTTATTTTAACATTGAGCGTAAAACTAGCCAATAACCTAGAGCCAGCGAGATTAACTGGTAGATCAACTAACTGGGAAGGCCTTAGGAACGAAATTGAAGAGAATGTTGAACTGAGCGTTCCACTTACGACACCCTATGAACTTGAGGCTGAAGTTGATCGCTTCGTTGAGATCGTACAGCTCGCCTCCTGGAATAATACGCCTAATCCAAGAAAAACGCCGGCTAAATACGGCTTACGATATCCTCAAGAAATAAAAGAATTGGTCAACGAAAAAAGGAAGGCGCGTAAAAAATGGCAACAGAGTCGGGCTCCGCAACATAAAGCACATTTGAATTATTTGTGCAATTTGTTGAAGACAGCTATTAAGGATTTTAAAAATCGGGCGATATGTTCCTACCTTGAAAATTTAACAGCGAAAAAAGATTCCAATTATTCACTTTGGAAAGCTATAAAAGGCACCAAAAGGCCTAAAATCCCCGCGCCGCCAATTAAAATAAATCAAAATGAATGGGCAAGGGAAGATAAGGAAAAAGCGGACGTTTTTGCCGCCCATCTAGAAGAAACCTTTAAACCGTACGATGGTCAAGCGGTCCACGACAATATTAATAGGACGGAATTACTACCTGACAATTTAACACTCACAAGTGCAACGCTAAGGGAACTAAAACTTGAAATCGAATCTCTAAAACCTAAGAAAGCTCCTGGTTATGATTTGATCACTGGAGAAGTTCTCAAAGTCCTACCAAGAAAAGCATTAATTAAGCTTCTTCAGATTATAAATGCGGCACTCAGACTAAAACACGTGCCGAGCCAATGGAAAGTTGCGGAGGTCATAATGGTTTTAAAACCAGGAAAACCGCCAAATGAAGTAAAATCATATAGACCAATTTCCCTCCTTCCAGTGATATCCAAAGTTTTCGAGAGAATACTATTAAGGCGAATACAACCGGTTATAGAAGAAAATAATCTTATCCCTGACCACCAGTTTGGGTTCAGAACCAAGCATTCGACGATTGACCAAGTGCATAGAATTACTGACGTAATCGAGAAAGCATTTGAAAAAAAAAAAAAATATGCTCAAGCGTATTCCTTGACGTCTCACAAGCCTTTGATAAGGTGTGGCACGACGGCTTAAAATTTAAATTACGACAAGTTCTTCCCGTATGCCTATATGATATTCTAGAATCATATCTCGGGAATAGACTCTTCCGTGTTAGAAATGGGAACGAATACTCGGAGCTCAAAGAAATTTCGGCCGGCTTACCGCAAGGTAGCGTCCACGGGCCGCTTCTCTATCTCTTATATACACGCGATATACCAAGAGAAGATGAAACTACCCTTGCTACGTTCGCCGACGACACCGCTATCCTTGCAGTAGGTAATACAATTGAAGAAACGACTGCAAAACTACAAATCGCACTGAATAAGGTAAATGAATGGACGAGGGACTGGCGGATCGCCCTCAACGAAACTAAATCTGTTCACGTGAATTTCACGTATAAGAAAACTAATGACTCGCCAATTTTCCTAAACATGTCCCGAATACCCTTTGCAAACGAGGCCAAATACCTGGGAATGACTCTCGACGCAAAGCTAAAATGGAGTTCGCACGTGAAAATGAAACGTAAAGAACTCGATATCAAATATAGAGAAATGTACTGGTTACTCGGAAAACATTCCAAGCTCAGTACCGAGAACAAACTGCTTTTATACAAGCAAGTGCTAAAGCCGGTGTGGACCTACGGTATACAACTTTGGGGTTGTACCAAGAAAACAAATGCCAATATTTTACAAACTTTTCAAAATAAAGTGCTTAGAGAAATTGTACAAGCACCATGGTATATTAGAAACGACGATATCCACAGGGATCTCGGAATTCCAACAATCGAAGCTGAAACTAGAAGCTTCGCGAGAAAGCATAGAAACCGACTATTCGGACATACCAACAATACAGTCCGACAAATCTTGGATGAGAGCAATTTATTGCGCCGATTACAAAGAACGAAACCGTTCGACTTGGCAAGATAAGATTAACCGCGCCTAAATTGCGGAACATGCAGGATCTTTCATTGGAAAGTAACCTGTCAAAAGTTATTATTTCGTGATAGAAAAATTGCTTGATAAGTTATATCTTAGTTGCAGTATCCATCAATCTATCGAAGGGAGGTGTTTTTAGTCAGTAAAAATCTGACACTACTATGAGCACGCGCTTGCTATTCTCATAGTGTCTTTGGAAGATCTTCACCTACCCTCTTACAAAAAAAAAAAAAAAAAAAAAAAAAAAAAAAAAAAAAAAAAATCTTCAATCATTTCTATTTCTAGATCTCTATGCAGATCAGCGTTTCTTATGTACCATGGTGCATTTACTATATTCCGTAGAACTTTGTTTTGAAATGTTTGAATTGTCTGTAAATTTGTTTTGCATGTGCATTCCCACAGCTGGAGCCCGTAGGTCCATACTGGTTTTAGAATTTGCTTATAAAGCAGGTAATTTATTGTAATTTGACAAACAAGAGTATTTCCCTATAAGCCAATACATTTTACTGTAGCGCATATTTAGTTTATCTCTTTTTTTCTTTACACGTGCTTTCCAGCGCAGTTTTGCGTCTAGTGTCATGCCTAGATATTTGGCTGTGTTTGCGTAATCTACTTCTTTATCATTTATGAATACTGGTATGTGCTGAAAATTTTTATTTGTAAAATTTATATGGACCGATTTTAGGTCATTTAGTTTAATTTGCCAATTTTTTGTCCATTTTGTTATATTGTTCACTGCCTTCTGTAGTTTTTTTGTCGCTACTTCTACAGTTTCTCCCACAGCAAGTACAGCAGTATCATCTGCAAATGTTGCCACAGTTGTTTCATCACTGTTCGGTAAGGCGCTAGTAAATAAGAGATATAATACAGGACCTAACACACTTCCTTGTGGTACACCAGCTTTTATTTCTCTTAATGTGGAGTAGTCATTTCCTTGTTTAATTCTAAAGAATCTCTCTAATATATAGGACTCTAAAATTTCTGAGAATTGTTTTGGCAGATGCTTTTGCAATTTATAGATCAGTCCTTTGTGCCATACTTTGTCGAAAGCTTGTGCTATATCGAGAAATATAGTAGAGAATATCTATTTTTCTTCAAATGCTTTTTCGATTTTATCTGTTATTCTATGCACCTGATCGATCGTGGAGTGATTAGCAATTTTTCTTCGATTATTTTGTTGAGACGTTTAATCAACATCTTTTCGAATAGCTTGGACAACATAGGTAGTATAGATATGGGGCGAAAGGAGGTGACCTCACTAGGCGGTTTGCCTGGTTTTGGTATCATAATCACCTCTGCGACTTTCCACATGCTAGGTACATGCCTTATCCTGAATGCAGCATTTATGATCTGTGCTAGTTTTTTTAAGGCCTTTTTTGGGAATTGTTTTAGGATTATCCCTGATATTAAATCAAATACGGGGGCTTTTTTAGTACTGATGCCCTTTTTTATTTCATTGGCAATTTCTTTAGCCGTTACCGGTTGAATGTGTCTTTCCTCTTCGCACAATTCTTCGCTTTCTTGACAGTCTTTATCTTCATATGGTTGAAAGACGCCTTCGAGATATTCAGCAAATAAATTAGCTTTTTCTTGGTTGTTTTTTGCCCAGTTACCTTCACTGTTTTTAACTGGTGGAATGTGAGCAATTGGCCTTTTCATTTTCTTTGTTGCCTTCCAGAGTAAGTACTCGGTACTAGCATGGGTGGCGACAGTGTAGAGGTTAGTGTGTTGGCTTGTGACCCGTGCGGTGCAGGTTCAATCCCCAAGGGGAACAACAACATACGCCACCCAATCACATGCCTCTATACACAAAAGGAGGATTTCTGCCTGGTAGTACAATGGAACGTTATCGAGTCTGAGTGCTCTGGGATTTGGATTTCCTTTTTTTTGAAAAAAAAAAAGAAGAAGACTCGGTACTAGCATCATTTGTAAGATTGGTAAGGTATTTTTTCCACTTTGTCGCATCCCAACTGGTGCTCTTTGGGGTCTAACCAGCCGACCTCACTAAATATTGGCAGGCTTCTCGGTTTCGAATCCTTTCTTTACTGAGGCCAATCAAATGCTAATGTTATTGCGTTTGTATCCCGGCCTGTGTATTATTTACAATTGTGTACGCATCGAAATGCTCCTGTTATTGGTTTTTGTTTGAACGTCCTTTTACGACACCGGTAATCTTCAATCGTATACCGCACGGATTTGCATCCACACTTGCGGGATAGTTTCAAGATGCAAAATGGTAAAGTTGCCTAGACGTTATTTTTCCAATAGCTGGCTCTTACGACAAATGATGTTTTTTTGGAGGCATCTGTATTGATATCTTCGGACCGTATTTAAGAGAGGACAGTTCGCGGGGCTATTGTCAGTGCAGGACAAAAGCTTTTATAGGGTTGGGCTCGCACTCAGCTAAATGCCCGGCATCCCTCACTCTTACAGTATTTATTGTATTACATCTAAAGCATGACAACAACAATTTTTAGCAGATGTGAAGTCTTGAACTCCAAAAAAATGATGGTACCTATAGTGGAAGGAGATATATCTATATTGCAGCTGCACAATTCATGGTCAGACATACTCCATAAAAATAGTCATATTTTACGTTAAGCATCAGAGTGATCAGATACAAAAAAATAGATCAGTAAGACAGGGCGGATGATTTGGAGCAAAGCATATGGCATATGAATTGACCACAGCTAGACTAGCCGTGCGTTGAAACTGGGAATAGTTTTCTTCTGTATCAGAGAGTGAGCTTGTTGCGTAGAAAACAAGTTTAAGGCTGTCTTATATAAGGTTGTCTGTGAAAGCACCGCTCCTACAGTATGTATATTGGATTACATCAGTAGAGACGAAAATTGGTTTAGCGCGGTAGTACAACTCCAGCACTTGATGACTTCCCATAAGCTTTTTATTTTTTTCAAAAATCTCTCTATACTAAGCTGACTAGATGTACCGCGATTTTCTTTGCAACAGCTTGAACAGTACATGTAACTCTGACCATAACTCTGGCAAGAACAACTTATAATAATTTATGAGACCAAGTTAGGACTGACGCTGGGATAATTCTTGAGAAGGAGGAGCCTTCCGAATAGCCTCTAGTTTTTCCGGGTTAGACTTAATCTGGTTATAGCAAATAACATGTTCTTAACATGGAACCCGACTTTGAAAAAACATACATGTGTTTCTTGAGTCTGTCCAGTATCATTGAGAGTTAATCTTTACACCCTGAAGGCAAAGCTGTACCGACGGTGGCATCAATAAAAATGAAGACCTGACATAAATATATGTATATTGAAATGGCTCTTTATTTGTGTGGATCCCTAACAAACTTGAAAACCGATCGACGGATTTTGATTAAATTTTATGAGTGTGTTCTTCATGGTGTCTGGATAAATCTTAACAAAGTTGGGTTTATTTTTAAGTGATTGTTGGCGACGACAATAACGACGGCGCGTTTTAGGACTTAGAGGCGAATGGAGCTAGAAGAGATGACACCACGGCTGCCAACTGTGGGAGCATGCTTGAAGAAGGAAAAGAAGAACCAGAGAGTGATTCAAAGAAGAAGGTGTCTGAACGAATTTGCGGATAAAAGGCAACATCAATTTTAAAACAGAGATAAATATAATAAAATGAAATAAAGTAAAGAATTGAAATTAGCAGACAGTATTTTCTTTCGTGGTCACAGCATTAGTTTTTAAAATGTTTGTCTTAATTCGGCTCATGAACGCTTCTTTTTAGAAGAATTATCTTCTGCAATTGAAGATTGATGAGACGCCACCAATGCCATTACACATAAAGTATCTTTTAGGAATTTAAAAAGCAGGAGGATGGACAACAAAGTATCTTGACAAGATACATCAGACGATGAGCTGGAAAGAACTGTGCTCGAGATAAATACGCTATCACAAACACAGCAAATTATTTCCAGTGAACAGTTTACCTCACTTATCGCAGGCATAAATACATTACGTGATTCTGTCGAAGAGTTGCGCAAGGAATCGTCGCAAAGCAAAAATTAATTACAACAACTGCAAGCACAAGTAAATGCTGGCAACAAAATCGAACCTCAATATATGCATCCAATATCAGAGCAACTGCCCTCTCTTTCCTCTGTCTTACAGTCGCCTGTATGCAACCAAACGTCGTCTTTTTCATCCGAATCCTCGGAATCTAGAAACCAGCCTCAGCCCAAATTGTTTGATTCCATCCCATCATTGTCGCCATCGCTTATGCATCCGCCAATCTCTCCGATTATCTCCTCTGCCGAAAAGGCTCTGGCATACACCACGATGACGTCATTTATGAAGCAGTCACAGAAAGTCACTGTTTGGTGCGGCTTTCATGCCGGTGGCGTCATTGGGCCGTTTTCTTCATCGATGAAAATGACCACCACGTTACGGTAAATGGTATTCGCTACAGAGACATGTTGGAACGTTATTTCTTTGAGCAATTGCATGAATTGGACATCAGTGATAATGTGGTTCCAACAAGACGGTGCCACAAGGATTCAACAATCGAGTTATCGGAAGTATCAGTTTGGTGAACGTGCATCTCGAGAAACGGACCCGTCTATTGGCCGCCAAGATCGTGTGATTTAACGCCTCTACACTTTTCGCATGGGTCTATGCCAACAAGCCGGCAACGTTGGAGGAGCTCAGAGCCAATATTGAACGAGAAATAGCGGCCGTATCGGTCGAAATGTCCAGCCGAGTCATCGAAAATTGGGTTCAACGTATCGACCGCTGCATACGTTTCCATGGTGGACATATGAACGAAGTCGAAATCCATTCATAAATGTTTTGATAGTAGTTCAAGCCAATAATTTTTTTTGAGATTTCTCAAGTAATTTACATTTTGTTTAAAAAAGAAGTTGTCAAGTCCTTAATGAAAGACCCTTTATAAATTAAGCCCCTAGTTCAAAATATTACCATATATGACTCTTAAGGAGCATCATTTTGGCTTTGGATGGCCAGTTTCGAGGGATCTAACTACCTTTCCGGAGAGTACGCGCTACTTCGTTGCTTTGCTTAGGGCTTCTTGTCTGTCAGGCACCATAAATTCTATGAAATAATCGCCCAATTCCGCATAATGATGTCCATGTATGGTTCAGTAGGTACACCTCTTTTTGACCATTCTTGTCTGACAAAAAAAAGGCTTTTACTACAACTTTTGTTGATCGTATGTAAAAAAGTTACTTAATAATTTTAAGAAAATTTTTCAAGGATAAAAATGTCATTAAAAAAATTATTAAGTAAAAATTTTGAGAAAACTGTAAAATAATTAAATAGGCATTAACAGCCCATACAGGGCCTAAAACCTAGCTTCTCCGACCACTTTCTTGTGCGAAGTGGAAGGGAACTACAATTTTAGCTGAATCCAAAACCCACGTTTGAGAATCTTCTTATGACAATTGATACTCTTGGATGTTTGTCAGACGTTCGCAAGAGGTGGGGCAGTGGAAAAAACTCTAGATGGTACTTGATCGCTGCGGGTATTGAACTGGGGACCTTTCGATTAGTAGTCCGACACACTAACCAATGAGCCACTGCGCCCGACTTGAAAAAACTGTATTTTAAGTAAAAAAAATAGAACAACGAATTTTCATAATTTTGAGTTTAAGGAGCCATAACTTTTGTGTAGCCACACAGATGTACCCAAAGTGCTTAAGACTTGTAATGCGCTACTATTTCTCTTTCCAAAATGTACAAAATACCTATTGTAGGGGAGGCCGGGGTTCAAAGTTCCGATTTTTAGAAATTCGAATGAAACACATTACAAATTATATGTTATCGTAGCGATATTTGGACATGTGGAAACTATTTTAGTGAGGATATTAACAAAGTTATCGTATTAACTATTATTATAACGGTTTTCAGCACAGTTGTGTCTTTGTGCAAATAGATCGAGCGGAACAACGTGCCCCATAATGGGGCTGGTTGTTCCGTCTTTGGGGCGGCTTGTTCCGAACATTTATTCGACAACCTGTAAATAAAATAATTCATGTTTTGAAAAGAAGAGACTTCATTTAAGCGTATTTTTTTTAATACGTATGACGTTTATTTAAATAATTCATATAAAAAATATTTAAAAAAAAAACGTTAACTTCTAATTAACTTTAAAAAAACAACAATTCAAAACAAATAACTTCAAACACTAAACATTAAGTTTTGAAACAAAATAAATAAATTAATTTTTAATTAAGTCTTATTTAATTAAATTTGATCAGCATCTTCTTCGTCGGAATTGCAGTTAGGGCAGATAAAGGATCTCAAATTGCAGTTATCCAAGCATTTTGAGTGTGCCCAATTTTTTGGTTTCGAATAGGTATATGAATCGCAACATATAAAGCAAAACCATTCCAATGCATCGTTCTCATTTTCACTTTCGATGTCATTATCACTTTGAAGAACACGCCGCTTTGCTTTAGTTTTATTTTTTGCTTTAATTGCAAGTTCTTTATTGTGTATTTTTTTTAGCTTATTATTTTCCTTCTCGTTGTTTTTGTTTTGTTTTTTCGATTGTTCTTCAGCCAATGCATTTTTCTCTGGTGTGTCTGTTAATATTGCGGATTTTCTAATGCGCCGGCGAGAAGAAGTCACTAATCTTTGCCCTGCCTTTGTGTATGGTTTGACGACTTCTGGCGAAAACGTTTCCATGTCGTTTGCTCTAAAATTTGACAATCTTGGTTGATTTTCACAGCCCTCATTAATAGTTTGCGTGATCAAGATATTAGAGGGCCCAGGGTGTACTTCGGGCCCAGACTGTGGTTCATTATTTGGCTCTTTTCCATCAGGCAAGGAAGTCTCAGGTATTGGTCGATCAGTCACGAAAGAGGGGGCGAAATCATCCTCGGAGAAGACGTTGGGATCGAATGGGCATATTCCAGCCTTCTTGAATGAGTTCATTATGTTGTTTGGGGTTGATGCCAAAGGCCAGGCATACTTCACAATTCCTGGGATTTCGTAAATCGACATTGTCTTGCCAGGATTGTTACGAAGCCAGTTATCTTGAGCTTTTGTACAATACGTTTTAAAAGGGCCGTTAACGCCAACATCCATTGGTTGTAGCCGGTTCGTACAATGTGGTGGAAAAGACAACATTATAACCGAGCTCGATTTAGCTTTTTCAACAACGTCAATGTCGATGTGCGATGTGTGATTGTCAAGCAGCAACAGCACAGGTTCTTCTGGAGTTGGTTTCGTATATTTAATAAAATGGTTCATGTAAATAAGAAACTCCGTGTTGGTTATCCAACCTGATCCGTTTCCAGCTCCAATGGACTCAGGGGTGCCGTCACGAAGAAAAAGGTCTTTAAATTTCAACCGAGGAAAGATAAACATCAGCGGTATTGTGTTCCCAGATGCACTAGCTGCCAGCTCCACTGTTACCAATGTGCCGCGCTTAGCTGAAACAATAGCTCCCACCTGCTTAATCCCTCTCGAGGCTACTACGTTCCTTGGCTTTAACACAGTAGTTACACCAGTTTCATCTAAGTTCCAAATTCGTGACGGCGGCAACTTGTATTTTATAAGGATGTCACCCAGTTTTTTGAAAAACTCGTTGACGTTGTGCTTATTAAATGAAGAAGCACGCCCTGCACTTGTTGCTTCCGGAGTTCTTATCGCCAATGACGGTTTCCTCTTCATGAATCCAGTCAACCAGTCTTCTCCTGCCTGATGATTTTTATGCCAGGAAGTCGGAATATTTGCCTTATTGAACTTAGAAGCACACTCGTATGCTAACTTCCTCACGTCTTGGGGTAAAAGTCCAAAATAAATTGACGCGCATTTCAGCAAATATTGCACAATTTTCTGTTCCTCCTCCGGGCTAAAAATTTGTCTCAAATAGTAACCAATTTTAGGCACCACTCCATCAGCTTTCAGCTTTTTAATGAAACGATGCATTGTCATATGGCATATCTCCAGCTCTCTCGCGACTGTTTTTATTTTTCTTCCATCTTTAACGACTGCATCCGCTGCTCTTTGCAATATTTCTATTGAAGTTTTTCCCCTTTCCGTTTTTCGTTTGTAATTTCGCATCCTGGAACAAGAGAATAAATCCTATAAAACGAACACTATGTATGAACCGGGGTAAGCACTACGCGGAACAACCAACCCCGGAAGAACGGAACTTTCAGCCCCATTTATAGCTTTGTGAAAATCTGACAATATCTAATACATAACCTTATGCTTTGCAAAGGTTTCCCTGAAATATGATTCTCCAATAGATTTTACGCATTTAAATATTAAACATTTGACAATATCTTCACAAATAACCAAAATAAACCAAAAAGTATGAGGCCAAAAATATTTACTCACGTGGTGTTTTAGTTACTCCGACAGCACACCTCCATCAACGACGTCAAGAAAGGAACTAAACTGGCTGCCAAAAGAGTGCAGTTCGAAAAGAGAATGAAATACATCTTAAAGTTAACGCTATTTTTTTTTTCTTAGAAGCTATGCCCATCGGAACAACTTGCCCCCGGAACTTTGAACCCCGTCCTCCCCTACCTATAAAAGTTGAAAAGTAATAGCGTTTAAAGTGGTTACACCTCCATATTAGAGGTCAGCCGCTTTGATGGGCTATAAGTTGAAATCGGATGAGAATAAACCCCCCCCCCCCCCCCCTCGCAAAACGATTTTTTGTTCAGCGGAACTTCAGAAATCTCCTTTTAAAGGATTATACTGCTTAACTGGGAGACCCTTTATAGAAGCTGCACAGCTGTTAGTTGTTTTGTGAATAAACTTTCACGGTGTTGCCCCCTCTTCCGCATTGGAAACATGTCCATAATCTGGCTGGACTTACCTGCGTGTCTTAACTGCGATGTCTTCCGTATCTTCTGTAACTGCTTCAAAGTGTACGACTCCCATTCCCACTGCCACTGTGATGACTTTGACGACTTTTACGCCGAACTACCGATACCGGGGAAGATTTCAAGTTTCTCATTGACATTCCATTATCAAATGTCGCCTCGACACCTTTTATGACACGAAAAAATGGTTTCGGTGAGCAAGTTCTTTAAGTATGACCAACACCGATGACGCACTAAATATTTCCATCAGTAACTTCCATCATAACAAAGGTAGCTATTCCATCTCAGCTTTCTCAAAAGCAGGCTTATCTTAATAAATAAAAATATCTTAAGCGGCAAGCTGCAATATACACCACCACTCCTCCACAAGTTGCGGTAGTGATTCTGTCATTGCGAATTAATTTAAACTTTTTGTCCGACATGTTCGAATTTATTGTTTAAAGCAGTAGAGCAGTCATTGGTGGCTGTAATTATACCTTTCCTTCTTTTTAATATGTATACCTACGTGTAATTTTGTAAAGCCATTATGAGGTTTTCTCAATGAGAAAAGTCATAAACCTTACTATGAGTATGGGGTTATCCTTACTGAATTTCTGAATGATATCTTTATAAGTTTGCTAGGTATCTACCTACTTAGATACCTATTCAAATACGTTCCATACGTAAGTAGATACCTACATAACAATCCCCAATAAAGTGCAACCTCACTCACAGGTAACTTAAACACCGAAGGCATTCGCATCAGATTAGGACTAACTTTCCTGTTTCTAATCTTAGCACATAGCAGAACGATTTTTGTCCACTTCTCTCTCTCAACTCAGCTACTCAAATTCTTCAACTAATATTTAGTTTAACCGTGTTAACACCTAAAACATATTAAGCACGCCCAATTAGTTATCCAAAAACAAAAAAAAACAAAAAAAACCCAAAATAAATAAATATCTTCTGGCAATACCTACACTCCGGCCAAAAAAATATTATCCTTCCAATTGCTTATCCAATTCAACAATAACATCTTTGCATCTCTGTCACTCCTTAGCAAGCCAGCGGCGATGCCTTCTCTTGAGCAAAAGGATTAAGTTCACATGCCATCTCTTTTGCGAGGTCCTTACACTCCTTCGTACACAATTTGAATGGCTAATGCCTTCCAATGAAAACACTTCATAACCACCCCTTCCTCGCAGCACTTTCAAAAACAAGGACGACACAATAAATGCATTCAATTTCCAGGACAATATTTACCCATTGCTGTGTGTATATATTTACGCTGCACCTTGTTCCATTCAAACACCAATCTAATCAGTCAAGCGTTGAGTGTGTGCGTGTCAAATTCATCCAATTCGGTTTAAGGGGGCGGGAATTCAGCGCGCAAACACAACCACAATACGAAAACATATTTTGCCGGTGTAGGGGTGTTATCGTCGTCGATTTATATAGTACAGTCGTTTCACTTCACCTAATAATGGAGGATTCAGCTTGTTTGTATGTGTGTGTGTGAATTCAAATAAAATAAAAAAATCTAATAGAAATAACAAAACCTGCCTGACTGGCTGCCATGGCCCATCCATCCGAGTTTGTCCATTCATCCATTCGTGTGTATCTCTTTATACAAGCTGTGGAACCCCCTCTTTCCGCTGCCAATCCCCTTGGAGGAGGAGGAGGAAATGAAAACAAGTCTGAAGTGATTTTGTGGGATCGTGTCGAGGTGAATGTTATTTCAGATACAGATTCAGTATCAGACGTGTGACTGTCCCGAACGGATGGTAGTGAATCAAGTATATTTGTATCTATCTATCCGTTACCGTTGGGAAATTAAAATAATATTTTCATTCAAACGAAGCGTAAAAAATAAATATTTTTTTCGAAAACAATATCCTCCCCTTCCGTCAGTCACCTGCCTTTAAGTAAATATTCGCGAAAAGGAATTCCTAGTTACTATCCCGGGAAACATGCACAAGATGCAAAGTTTTTGAAATGATTTCTTCCCATGGATACGCAAAGTGAAATTAAAAAATTGTGAAAGGATCTCAAGCTCAAAAATAGAAACTGTGAATTATTTTGTGAAAGTGAAAAGTGCCGAAGCGGTTTACTCATTTTCAACTAGGTCCGTTCAAAATGCATACCCTGTTTACCGATCAGAATTCTTTTTCCCGCCATTATGCCGCCCAAACGGCGGGCTATCCTACGGCCGCACCAGGCATGACCACCGCTGCCCACTACGCATACGATCAGTATTCCCGGTATTCGTATCCAGCGTCGGCATATTCCATTGGAGGGCCACATCAAAACAAGGAGATTGTAAAGCCGCCGTATTCGTACATTGCCCTTATTGCCATGGCCATCCAAAATTCGCCAGATAAAAAGGTCACTCTGAATGGAATCTATCAGTACATCATGGAACGCTTTCCCTACTACCGGGACAATAAGCAGGGCTGGCAAAATTCTATCCGCCACAACTTAAGTCTCAACGAGTGTTTTGTAAAAGTGGCGCGAGACGACAAAAAGCCGGGCAAGGGAAGCTATTGGACGCTGGACCCCGACTCGTACAATATGTTCGACAACGGATCATTCCTGAGGCGGCGTCGCCGCTTCAAAAAGAAAGATGTCCTTCGCGAGAAGGAGGAGGCCATGAAACGGCAGGCGATGATGAACGAAAAGCTCGCAGACATAAAACCCCTGAAGCTCATGCCCAATGGCATTCTCGAAATGAAGCACGCCCAATTCAAGAAGGAACCCCTCATGGACCTGGCCACTGGTTGTTTGTCAAAAGATGGTCACCTCTCCGTGCTCAATTCCTGCCACGACAGCCTGGCCCAGCAAATGAATCTCAATCTTGGCTCATCAATGGACCACGGTTTCAGTGTAGACTCCCTAATGAATGTCTACAACCCTAGGATACATCACACCACATATCCGTACCACCTAAACGAAGAAAATCTCGTTGCGACGGCGGCCGTAGCCGGTGGTCAGATACGACATCCGCATCATCATCACCCACATCACAGCAATCCCCACCATCACCATCCGCACGGTGGTTGGTATACGCCAGAAACACCACCCGAATCCGTCCTCAACCATACGCACAACAACAATAACAATAGTAGTAACAATAACAACAACATGTCAGCCGGCAGTAATCATGCCTCAGCGGTGGCTGCAGCGGCAGCAGCAGCAGTAGCTGCCACCACAAGTCCATCATCCCTCACAACTACCGTCGGCTTTCGAGACATGGTCTTCGAGCACAATCAGTCCTGCCAAATGGATACGGGCAGTCCCAATGGCAGCATTCAATCGGCCAGTCCTCCAGCCGTGACGATCGGCAGTCATCATTCGCATCACCATGCGGCGTTAAATCATCACCATCACCACTTGCATGCGGGAAACCTCAGCAACTTGAGCAACCTAAGCAATCTGACACACTACCGACCTCATTACCAGGACTACGGTATCAAGTATGGTGTTTAAAGCGTCAACCCCCGTCTTTGTTGTAGGTTCAATTTAACATTAAGTTCTGTACAGGAAAGAGATTATTATTATTGGCATTTCTTTGTAAATAGATTCTTCTTCTTTTCCGAAAATCGCAATAAGCCGTGAGAAAGAAACGAAACACAATATTTAAAATAAAAGTATGTTTGGAATGAAAGTTTAGATAATAAACGCATTTTGTGATGTAAAAAATTATTTTAAAGAAAATGTGTAAAAAACTGTTAAGCAAATAATAATTATAACGAAAGTAGAATTATAAGTTGAGAAATAGAGAGAAAAAAAACAGTAGGTACGTTTTACCGAAAATTAAATGATTTGACTATTTATTTAAAAGACTTGTGAAAGATTTTAAGAGCCAGAATACGTTTTACCAAAAGCCCAACATTGGAAAAAAAATGTACAAATGTGGCAGCAGGGCATTTTCGGGAATCGCGTTTATAAACTAAGAGCTTTGTGTTCTTCTGCCTCGTTTGGTTATACAAAGTTATTGGTGTGTTTGACTATTAATCGAAGGGTCTCAGGTTCAAATCAAGCGGGCGAAGTAACGTCGTATTGCTCTGAGAAGTTACTCAAATTTGCCATGTCGGAGTCGGTTTAACGTTTTACGTCCCTTTCATTTCGAACAAGGATATTATTGGAGAAGCTAGAATATACCTTTGTCCTTTATAGGGCGATATTTATTTATTTTTTACTGTGCTGCCTAAACAAGAAAATTTAATAAAATCTTGATAAGAAAAAAAAAACTTAAACGATTGCAATTGCAAGTTAGCAGAAATTTTGCAACACTCTTTTTTAAATACAAATATATTACAGAGAATATCGTTTATCCTTTAGTAACAGAAACTAGTGCCAGATGCATCGGATGCAACAAAGAATGCACTATAAAAAAGTTTCTTGTGGGTAAAACACTAAAGATAATAAAAAAGGATAAGATAAGATTAGATTAGATTTTTGTGGAGGTATTCACCCCTATCGGGAATTCCGAGGGAAAAATGTTTCCCCCGAACATTTTTTGTTCCCGGGAACTAAATCTAACCATCGTGAATTTCCATCGGAAAGTTTTTTCCCCGGGAATCAGAAAAGTACTTACGAAAATATGTTCGAATGTTTTGACACCATCAAGTAGACAAGATACGTGAATGCCATTTGTTGAAAAAAATTAAAAATTATAGTTTAATATGTTTAGAAGTGCGCATTTTTCAATATGTTTTGTTAGAAGTGCGCATTTTTCAATATGTTTAGAAGTCTGCATTTTTTATTAAAATTTAAGAGAGCTTCACCAATCTGGTCTAGTTCACGTTGCAGTTGAAGCTCTTTTTGTAAAATATCAGTGATTGTAGTTGTTTTCTGTTGGCCTTTTTGTTTCGTTTTATTTCTTCTATTTGCATTTAAATCCATAGCTCTTTCATCCGGGGGTACGCATTATCAGAATTCAAAAGCAATTCAGTTAAGTACGATTCGTCGAAATCTGAAGATAGCCGATTGGATTGCATGGTTTTTTTGATTTGCGATGATCCTGTGGCTGTTTTCTTTTTGTGAATCACCGCATTCCTCCTCATTTCGTGTTTTGGTGCAAGAAGCCAATCCGAATCGCTTTGCATCTGAAGAACCTTCAACCGACACACTCATAGCACAAATGTTGATGACTGCTTCTTCCAAGGGGGAATATTTCTATTCTTTGTAAGGACCTCCCCCGGTTGCATTTTTAGCTTGAGGTTCTCGGACATCTTCTTTCTGATGTTTTTTTTTGTCACTCCAAACCTTAATTTGGAATTAAAAATTAAACATACGTATAAAATATGAAACTTACCTTTTTCCACTCAAATACAGACTTCATGGATAGCCCAAAAATGTTCATTTTTTCTCCAAGGCTCTCCAAAAGCTGTTCACTTCCTCTTTTTTTCTTTGTGTATATCGAATTGCTATATTCGGATATTTTTCCATATGATTTACTTATAATAATCTGCATCTGTTTTGTATTTGTTGCGTTTGACCTTCATCAAAGCTAACTGCATTATTTTTCTAAATATTTGTCAGAAAAAAAACTTATATTGTTGCTCTTTAGCTAAAGTTCCCGAACGAAATGGTAGCGCAATATTTCGGGGAAAATTAAGGCAATATTTCCATCGGATTTTCATTCACGATACCTATTTTTTCCGACGGAATTTTTTGTTCCCTTTCGAAAATTGTTCACGATAGGTACCTATTTTGTGAAAAAGGGAAACATTTCGGCGAAAATATTATTCCAGATAGGGGTGATTATACTGTATCCGGATCACTGCGGCCGCTTGTGGGCCTATTGTGATGTCATGTGCTCCATTTAGAGCTCGTCCATGATGCCGCAGTTTTTTTTAGAAAGGCGGCTAATTCTTTGAGAGAACTGGCAGCTATGTCTGCTGCTTCAAGGTACCTATAATTTACCTAGGAAACGTTGACGTGTTTTGATTAAACATTGCATAATATATGTTCTGCTGTTTCTTCGTCCTCGTTGCACAGTCTGCATGTATTGTCTTGTGCTATGCCCATATCCATCAGGTGTTTTTCTGACTTCTACTTAGTTGTAGTAGTTGTTTCGTTTTTTTGTGGAAACTATTTGGCATAAAGTTTTTAGCTTGCCTGTTTCCTTCGGTTTCCCTCCAGAAATGAAGCTTCTTTTCCTCAAGCCAGGTTTTAACACAACTTTTTGTAGTGTTTATTGGTAGCCCACAGGTAGGGATATGGATCCTGTTCTGGCTAGTTCGTCTGCTTTTTTATTGCCTTCGTATCCACTATGTCCAGGCACCCAAATCAATTGAACTTTATTTGTGGTGCCCAGTAGTTGTAAGCGTTGGAGACAATCTCAGACCAGTTTTGATGTTATTTCAAAGGCGTTGATTGCGAGTAGGGCCGCCCTGCTATCGGAGAGAATGTAGATGTTTTTGTTTTTGAAAAGTCTGTTTAGATTCTTTCGAATTCATAGCTCTATCGCGTGGCACGTTTAGTGTAAGGGCCGTATACTCCTGCTCCAACTCCTTCATTTGTTTTCGATCCGTCTGTGTACCATACATGTGAATCTTTGGCAAATGTAGGTTTATTCTGTTCCCAGCTTAGAAGGTCTGGGAATGTAACATTGAAGTTGTGTCGGAAGTTATACCTTGGGAGACATTTGTCTGTTAGGTGTATTTCAAGTCAGGGTAACCATTTCTTGAAATGCTTTGGTAGCCCAATTTCGAAATTCTTGTAGCCCAATATCGGTGCCCAAAATGTAGCCCAAAAAGTAGCCCAAAATAATTAAACAAATTTCATTTTCATATATTTTACTTAAAACAATAACAAAAAAACAGAACTTTTATAAAAAAAAATTAGGAATATTAAGAAAATCTTAGTATTTATATTATAGATAGTTAATGTCATTGGTACCTTTAACTATCATCTTTTATTATTAACATTTATTAGTCTAGTAATACTATTTCATCGACATTATCATCACTAGTATTATTGTCATCAGCATCACTATTACATCGGTACAATGGGTAAATTTGTTCAGCATATCGAGTGTGGGTGAAAAATCTTTTTACGGTAGCATCAATACGCAAGCGCATAATTGCATCAAGAGATGTTGTTGTCAAACGATTTCGGGGCTTTGTTTTAACACAGTTCATAAAACAAAATGTCCTTTCTACTAACGCGTTGTTGACAGGCAAACTAAGTACAGTACGTTCTCGATTATCGCAACTAATTAAAACAAGGGCGGTTGCAATGACCGAGGTTGTTGCCATAACCGAACAAATATTTTGTTTGGCTCAATTCAAGATGCAATGATTTAATTGAAGCACCTTTATTAATTTTTTCTATTATTTAATTTTTTTTTTAATTGACAGTTTCACAATTTTTTTTAGTAACACCCATTTTTTTCGAAACACACAAGCGACTGATCACTGGACAAAATTCATTAAACTAAAAAGAAAATCTTGCATTATATAGATACATTATGATGTACATTCATACAACTTCATCGTACCATCACTCAAAAGTAGCGGTAAAATAACTACCGAGACAAAATGTAACGTAACAGAGAAAAACAAACATAGCCAAGGACCTGAGTAAATAAAGACAAGCATATAAAAACAAAAGTTGCACTTATGGAATCAATTTTTAAAGAGTTGCTATTACTGCGTCAACAATGATATAAATTCAGCTGTTGCGAAAATCGAGGAGTTGCGTGAATCGAGAGTTGCGTTTACCGAGAACGTACTGTAATTGAATAACAAAATTGGCCAAGTCCTTGAAATCTAATTCGCTTGAATTATTTTGTACCTTTGTAGCCAAATGTATCCAAAATTCTTCCATACATGATGGAATTCCCGATGGAAACACCATACCTCAATCAAATAGAGGAAGTTTATTCCATTGCTCTTCCAAATTTCTAATATATTCCATCGTCTTTTTTCTCTCGGGAATTATTTCTAAAGGCAAGTCCTTAAAATCTGGACGAAAGTGGTTTAGGCATACAGTTGGATTGAAGTACCGAATTTTCTTAAAAATTGTATAGTTTTCAGGGATTCGTTTTTCTATTGCATGTAGAAATGTTTTTATGAATAATTTTATGGAAGCTTTAACTTTTAATATACTCGTAACACCATATGGGTAACTTTTTTCCATTTCCGAAAACTCATAATTTAGTTGCATTTCATCTAAATTTTTCAAATTATTTTCAGTTTGTAAATAACTCAAATCATGTACTTGAGATGATGGTAACGCCGACGAAGAAATAAATTCGCTCTTCAGTATAACTTTTCACATTAAAATAATGAGAAGATTTATATCATCTTGGGCTTGACAATAGTCAAGGTTTGTACTTTGAAATAACTTATTTAAATCTGAAATTTGTTTTAATAAAGGTCTTAATGCAGTCAAAAGGAGATAATTGAAGTCATTTTTGTACAAATCAGAAAGGAGCATGGTAGAATGGCATTTTTCAGATAAACTTGCTATTCCAAAATAAATGATTGCATTCAACGAAGAAAAAGTTAAGTAGTGCCAAATTTTTCAAGTGGTTCAAAGGTGGATTTTTTTTTAAATATACATAGGTACGTAAATTAAGAAAAAATATCGCCCAAAATCATAGACTCTTACCGATTTATAACCCAAAGTGTGATTGGGCTACTATTTTGAGATTGTTGTCGGAAATTTACAAAAAAATAGCCCAATTTGCGATAAATAGCCCAATATGGCAACGCTGTTTCAAGTAGTTCGTGTTCTCTGAGTTCACGTAGGATTTGATGAGCGTATAGGCATTTATCATCGCTTCTTTCATGAGTTCTAGGTGAAGTGGAGGGATGTTTAGTATAATTTCAAGTGCAGCTGTTGGTGCAATCCCCAATTTTTACTAAGTAGGCTTTTGATGGTTCATAATGAGGTCCTGGCCTTGTCAATAGTTTTGGTAAGGTGAGAGTTCCATGTACGTTTTTTGTCTAGTGTGATTCCTTGTGATGAAAAGAGATAAAAGGGAGTTAGATTGCCATTAGAAAAATATTCTGTGGGTCAGATCACGGCCGTAGCCAGGACCTAATGTATGGGTAAGTTCCAATTTTGTTGGGTGAGCTGACATTTTTGTAGTATTCTTCGGTTTTTTCGGCGAATTTACGTAAAATACCATTTATTTGCAACGAATTCAAACCTTTTTTTTCAAATGCTATAAAAGAAAGATG
This sequence comes from Portevinia maculata, assembly GCA_949715645.1. Lineage (NCBI taxonomy): Eukaryota > Metazoa > Arthropoda > Insecta > Diptera > Syrphidae > Portevinia > Portevinia maculata. The sequence goes on from OX454527.1 coordinate 98,726,094, forward strand.
TCGCAGTCGTTGATCAGTCATTGATGAACGTCGTATTGCGTAAAATGCCGAAATCGATGACTCGTTCAAAGATGTGCTAGCACCAAATGTCTCGACAGCTTCAAAGAGGCGATAAGTTGTAGGAAAAGCGCTTCTAACAGGAAACAACACCTGAAGTATATTCTAATCTTGCAATCCAGAGCTATTTTTTGTTTTGAGCAGATAATTTTTTAAAACTAAAATTTCTTCGTATGCAGGCAATACCAAATTTAATTCCGTCGGTGGTTTTACGTCGTAGTTAAAATATTCACTCATAAAGTCTGTAGCAGATTCGACAGCATTTATTTATCTCTGAAATAACTGGGTCGATAATTTCAAAAAATAGATTTTGTTTTCATCGCGGAATCAAGCAATTCTATTGCTGTTACCATATCATCTGCATTAAGGTTGTGTTCGTTGCATTCCTTTATTTTCATCAACGTTTGAACTAACTGATCGAAGAAGAAGCAATGGAATGTATCTACCCTCGTACAATTTGCGAATCTTGAAGCGATTGCCTACGGCCGTGGTTCAGATTATGCTAAATGAAAACGATCGAACGATCTGATTTTCATGATAGCTGGCTTTATCATATCTGTGGCAATAGACAGGGATCGCTATTGTCGATGTCGTCGGATCGTTTTATTTGACGTTACCGGGCCCCTGATTAGATTGGTGATTTCATTGAAATCAAAATTTAGCAGTAATTTTTTAATTTCTTAGTTGTAAAGGGTGTTCAAATTTGAGGTAGGTATCATTTAAAGTTTTGAATGAAAGACATAAATTGTGTGAAATCTGTATTTATTTTTATTGGAGATTAATGTACATCGGTTCCGATTAATAATGAAAAAGAATGTCGTCCAAGTGACCTCCTCCGTTAGCTCGGTAGACTGTCACCCTTTTACCAACATTTTGAATCACTTTTTCGCATACTGATGGTTCAATAAGTGATATTCACGTCTATCACAGAATCCCTCGTAATAAAGTTACGAATTCGGATCTATGTTACGAATACGAAAAAATGTATATCATAAAATCCGAATGTAACCACAAAAGGCATTGCCACACTATTAAGTCATATTCGAAATTTCGAAATCAGCTGCTTAACGTCAAAGTATGCGAGATTGAAGAAATAAATAAATAATAAATCGTTGTTTTGTGTATTTTGAACAAAAAAAGGGTTAGAAATGGATTCTGTTGCATTTGCAATTTTTACTAGTGAGAAGGAGAATATTAGGTACAAAAAAGAAATATAAATGCAGCGTAAAATACCGAGGGATGCATGCAATCCGTTTGACCTCAAGGATTAAGTGTGAGTTGTTGCAGAACATTTTGTTTTATTTCAAACTAAATTCAAGTTTACAGATTTAAAAAAAATGTTCGTCTCAACAAACGAGCATTCAAGTATGTATTGAAGGAACTACAACAGGAACTTGGTCCTACTTTTTTATTCTCTTCAATCATTCTTTTAAGTCGGCTTGTAGCCTTATTAAGGTTTATGGGCGAAGGCGGATACCAACACGGCGTTGATAAAGACCACTCAGTTGGAATGGCGCAGTCTTCAATTTCATGCACGTTAAAAATGCTGCTGGATATTTTGGAATGAAGGCTCTGTCCAGTCTGAAAATTAGACTTCTACTCAAAGAGCAGATTTCCGGGTGTTGTTATGTGCATCGATGGAATTCATCACTTCTTTCAAATGCCCTTAAATCAATTTTTCTTAGATAGCAAAATGTGTATACGCTTCATCGATGCACGGTATCACGGATCAAACCACGATTCTCTCTTATGGGAAAGCAGCTCCACCATTCCCTCGAACTGCATTCTATTTGTTGAAATTTTCGACCTTTAAATATAATAATATAAAAATAAATGATTTTTTTCTATAATTCTGTAACAAACTTACGGTTTTTGCATTTTGATTCTTTTTTGTCTGCGCAATACGAAAAATCAAATAGTTCGTAGATTTAAATATAAAAATTCCGATTCATTCGGATTCAGTGATACCACTTTCCACGAATTTCGAAATTCGTAGCAAACATTTCCCCTACGACGGATTCTGTGATAGTACTTTCGGGGTTCGTGGCGAAATTCCGAGTACGACGGATTCCGTGATAGACGTGATTTCCTCGATGTTGTTTTCTTTGAGGTGTTGAACAGTTTGGGGATTATCGGCATAAACTTTACTCTTCAAGAAACCCCATAAGAAAAAATCCAGTGATGTTAAATCTTAGTGGCCAATTCAAGTCTGTTCTTCGGGAAATTATGCGATTGTTAAACTTCTCTTTCAAAAGATCGATTGAGTTCATTGCTGTTGCACCATCCTGTTGAAACCACATATTCTGCACATAAATATCTTTCAATTGATTCCACAAAAAGTTTCTAATCATCGCTTGAAAAGCTATGAATGGAGCCACAGTAACTGCATTGCCATTTTCATCTTCGAAGAAAAATGGACCAATTACGCCACCATACCAAAATCCACACCATACAGTAACTTTTTTTCGTTTCTTTGGCCTTTCAAACAACCCTCTAGGATTTTCTTTAGCCCAAATGCGACAGTTTTGTTTATTGACAAAACCGCCAATTTCAAAATGAGCCTCACCGGTGAAGATAATTTGCCTGAAAAAAAATTAATTTTGTTGTTGCTTCTCTATGGCCCAATTAACGAATTGCCGACGAAATGCGTGGTCATTGGCTTTAACTCTAGCCGTGTTTCTTTGCACGCGGATATAGGGATAATTTGAAATTTGCATGTAAAATACAACAACAACTTATATACGCTAACTTTAGCGGGGATAGCTATCGTCCTTTAGCGGGGATAAACAGTGCTTCCAAAATCGATTTTCTTCGTTTCTGATGAATCCTTCCGATGAATTTTTCAGGAAATGTCAAAGTTTGACAACCCACCGACCACTCACACATCCCGCCGAATATTTTATTCGTGATTTTATTATTATTATTTTTCAAACCTCATTTTAAGGGTAATTGAATTTAGCAAATCTGTTAATGAGAAATTGTTTTTCATAATTTTAGAATATGCTTGGCATCAATTTCAATTGGCGGAAGTAAATATTTTTCAATTTCAGGATTTTCAATACAAATTTCTTAACTACAACTTACAGCTGTGTCACGGTGCATGTCATAGGTGCATGTGTGCTGCCAAGTTTTTTTTTTGATGAATTCTTAAGCGGCCATAGTCGTTTTCTGATGCCATCCCTATATCCGCGTGAAAAGAAACACGGCTTCTGTATACTGTATTTTTTTTTTCCTGTGCCAATGGATGTGGTACCTAATCTTCAAAAGATGGTATGCACGATTCGCAAACCCGAATAATCGATGCCAGGAATGCGCATACGTACTAATCCACACCCAGCAGACGTCAACCACTATCCCCGCGGCACTGCCGTTAGGTATTAGTTCCCGGGGCTGGTTAGCAATTCATGCTATGCGCCTTGTCTTGTGTCAGTTTCTTCTGATGCTTCTGCTGCTTCTGATTCTCCCCTTAGCTTTTCTACTCTCCGCAGTCCATTTTGGATAGTTGTTACTAGATTGCAAACTGTCGTCCAATTGTCCTCCGACTGCAACATATGGTCTATTAGGAAAGGCGGATTGGGCAGATTCGTTCTCCATCCTACGAATTCAATTCAATTCAATTATTTATTTTATTGGTGTGTACATTAAGATAATATCTTTTATAGTACTTAGAAAACTTATAACCAGTTTTAAAATAAATTCAAATAAAGTGACTTAAAACTAAATTACAAAAAAGTGCAGATGATTTGAGGAGCGAAAGTTTGGGATAGATTTATGGAAAGTAGAAAGAAAAAGGAGAGATAAGATATTTTGAATAAGTATTAATTATAGGAAATAGTCGATGAGAAATAAAGAAGAATGGCGCTTTTGAAACTTGTGAAATTAGAAATTGTTTTAATCCGCGTAAGTAACGAGTTCCATAGTCTGACAGCATGGATGAAGATTAGACGTGAGGAATTGAGGTGTACGTAACGGAAAGGGGATAATATTCATGGTCCTATTGGAGCGAGAAAAGTTGAGCCTTGTGAACAAGTAGGTTGGGAAATGTTTGTATATGATTTTGTGAAGAAAAATGCAGTTCCTGGCGTTGATGTATTCTTGTAGAGAACATCCAAGTAGTTCCCGAGAGTGAATGGAGATGTGGTCGCTTCTACGAAGGCCATACACATATCGGACCGCATCATTGAAAGCAACTTGCAGTTTACGTTGTGATAAGGAGTCGAGTGTGCTATAGACAGCCTCAGAATATGTGATGAGAGGTAGTATTAAGGCTACTACCAGCTTTCGTCGAGTTTCAGTGGGTGTAAAATAAGCAGACAGCCACAATTTACGAAGACAACCATAGATTCGTCCAATGACAGTGTTTATATGGTTATAGCAAGATAGGCTACGGTTAATAAGGAACCCTAGACTACTGACAGTTTCAACTACTCTGATTTTATTATCATTTAGCCAAACATCCGGTAAAAAATTAAGGTTGAACCTTTTGTGACATAAAGGGATAACTTGCGACTTTTTAGGATTTAGTTGTAGTCCATTCTCTACAGACCATCTGTGAATTCGTTCCAAATCTTCATTGACAAGTGCTGTGAGTTCATCAATATTTTGAAGCGACTTTGCAGCATGAAGTTGCACATCATCAGCATATAAGTGAACTGATGTATGTTTACAAACATGTGGAAGGTCATTTATAAAAATGCAGAATAAGATCGGTCCTAATATAGATCCCTGTGGTACGCCCTGTGTGATCGTTTTTAAAAGAGAGTGATTTCGATTTGTGACTAGTGACTACCCTTTGCAACCTATCAGAGAGAAAACTTTTTATCAGTTTAACTGCTCTGTCACTGAGTCCGAATACATTTTTTAGTTTCCAAAGCAGAATTTCATGGTTCACATTATCAAATGCTTTTGAAAAATCTAATAAGCACAGCAGCGTTATGTTGTTTTTATCGTAGTCTTGCCTTATTTCCTCAAGTAAGCTGAATCGCATACAACGAAAAGCTCTGTGTCTTCATCCTGGTCTGGACAATCTGGGCAAAATGGCGAGCTATCGTGTCGCCGTGGCCAGTCAGGAACTGCGTAAGTTGGTAGTTCCTCTTTCCATGTGCTCGCTTTGTCCAGGTCTCGATTGCCGGGATCAGCTTGTATGTCCATCTGCCTTTTGAAGTTTGCCATATAGCAATTGAAGCTGCTCTTTCTTTTACTTTAATTTTTGAAATTTCCCTTGCATCTTGTCCGTCCGGCGTTTTTCTGTTGTAGATCCTCAACATCTCGCCCGCTAGAATGTCTATGGGTATCATTACAGCTATGACGAAGGCCGCTTCGTCCAAGATCGTTCGAAAACCGCAGATCGTCCTTAATACAGGCTTAGCGTATTAAGGACGATCTGCGGTTTTCGAACGATCTTTTCCTGCTTGTTTTTTTCGTTGCTCGTGCCGCCGCCCAAACCGGGGCGGCGTAAAGGAGGACTGAGCTGACTACTCTTGATAAAACGGTCCTCGTAGTGTATCCAGGTCCACAGATGTTAGGTAGTATGCGTGAGAGAGCTCCCTGTATTTGCGATGCTTTCTTTGTAATATACTCCACGTGCGTCTTGAACTGCAGTCTGTTGTCTAGCATGTATATTGTAAGCCTTTACATGTAGATTCTTTGTGCAAAATGTTAAACAAAGTTGTTGGTTTGAGGTGAAATTGCTGTGAACGACGACGAATTGACTTTCTTGCTTCTTCAGCAACACCTCTGCTAACAGCTGCAATATTTTTACTCGAACGATCACTACGATGATAGGCCTTACTTCTCTGATATTGAACCGAATCAGTTTCTTCAAATTTATGAACGATAACTTTAATAGCACGGCTTGACGGAGCATTTTCTCTATCGTATTTCGAACGAAATTTTCTTTTAACTTCTGCAAAACTTCACCATATTTAAAATAAGTTTTAATAATAAAAACAAGTTGCTCAATAGTATACCGATCCAGCTAACGGGAATGTATAAACTTCATACCTGAAAAAAACTTCGGTGTAATTTAATAGCTGTACAAAGAGTGGCGGCCAATTTAAAATGATACGTCAAATTTGTAGACCCTTTTTAAATTTAAGCGGTTTTGGGACACTTCGTATTTCATTCACGGGTGCCACTGCGGTATAGCAATTTAGGAAAATGTGCATTTTGTGAGATCTTTGTTTGACGACAATCCATCGTTACGATGACGTTCGTAGGCAATGGGGTTCCGATAGAGTACTTCGTTACAACATCAGTGGCAAATGAAAAAAAAAACTGCAGCAGAATGAAATGAAGGAAAATATTTGCCAATTTGTATGGCAGGAGACTAGATTTAGGCGAATACTTCGTAAAAAGTTTATAAAAAATTGAATTTTAACAAAAAAGATCCAGAATTAAGAAGGAGTATCCAAAAAATGTTTTTGAATACTAAAAAGTCAACAATGAAGGATTGTGTCAAAAAAAAAGCCTTGGGAATCGCGTTGTTGTGTCAAAAAAATATGTTTGTTTCTAAATAAATCAAGTTGAACCATTTTCTATACATACATTTTAAACAAATTAATACAAACGAACAACAAACAATTAATTAATAACAAAATTGTAAAAAAAAGTTAAAATGTTTGTAAATGGCTGCATCTAGAGGTGGACAAACATTTTTAGTCAACATGTTCAAAATTTTTATTGTTTTTTGTTTGCTTTAATATACTTTCTTTATAATTTGGTACCTTTTACTCTTCAACAGCTTTTATGTTCACTTAAATACACACTTTACACACAATCACAATGAGTTTTCTATACAATTTGTGCAAATTACTGAAATTGTTTCATTCGATTTGTTTTTCACATTTAAGGAGGAGATACTTATTTCAGAAAGAGATAGCTTCGCAAAGTGGTCTTATTAGTAAATTTCCACTCCAAATGACACAAATTTTGGGGACTTAGTAAAAATATAAATGTATATTTGAGTAACAGAAAAGGCCAATGCTGTGTTCATGGCGGCGTTTCTTAGAGATGGTTCCAGGTTTTCCAGTGTTTCTGGGTTACAATCAAGAGGCCCTTTTCCTTTTTAGTTCAGAGCAGAGCCTGAGTTGTCAAAAAAAAGTTCGTGTTTCTTTTTTAGTTCTGACACATAAGATCGTTCAAACTGTGTTTCTTTTTTCGTTCCGAGCTTGATCAGAGCGCGCTCTATCAGCTCAGAATAAATTGACTGAGCAGCCTGAGTAAAAAAACATGAGCACAGACACGGACAGACTGAGAGGGGAGAAAACTACTAAGGAAAACGAAATGAAAAACAATTAAAAATTCGCTCGGGGGTTGTTTTTCTGGAGTAGAAAATAGTTCTACTTTATAAAATAATTTTTTTTTTGTTGTCTTTAAGACAAACACGATTTCTAATTAAATGACAGCTGAGCGCTCAAGTGTGTTTCATAAACAAATCAGAACGCTTTGAGCACGCTCGGTTCAGAGCATGCCCTTCTTACTCACGCTCTGTTCAATGAACTAAACAAGAAAAACGCCTAAGGGTTGTACATTCTTGGAGTACATGATGACCAGTTTGTGCATACAAACCCAGTGCCTTAAGACCTCCAAATCGTGCTTAAGGTTTCTAACTAAATTGGCTAAATATTGTTTTTTTTTTTTTTAAATTAGAAATAAAGTAAGACTAAAAACGGAACCATGTGGGACATCCATTCGAACACAACGATACTAATTGAGAGTCCCTCAAATCTTGACCATTTGTCACCGATTCTTTAGTTAAGAAGCAAACCTACCAAGAATAAAGACTCTAAAGTCAGCCTTTTATAATTTGGCTAATAGAAGTTCGTGGTCAGCGGTATCAAATGGCTTTGTTATACTTATATACAGCGCAGCAGCTTATTTTTTATTATTTAAACTATCGTATACATACATGATTACGAAAATTTAAAAGCGCATCTTCCGTCGATATACCAGCTCTGAATCCGTATTTTTTGAGACTGAAAATGATATTTTTCCAAGAAATCAATTACTCTACTTTATTTAATTAATTTTATTCATTTTTCGACGATTTTTGAAAATACTGAAAGGAGGGATATTGGTCTATAATTGTTCAATATTTTTCTATCACCTTTCTAAAAGATAGGTATAACTTCAGCAACCTTCCTTCTATCAGGAAAGGTTTCGTTGAATATACTTTTGTTGTTAAGGATATGTGTATTTGCACACAAGTTTGCTTAAATAACGCCTAGCTCAAGATGACATACTTTTTCTTGAAAGCAAACATTTAAAATATCTACAAACGAAAGGCATCAAAATAATGTGAATTCACTTTACCCAATTACACCAAAAGTTTGTATACCCTATTCTAAGGGTATATTAATTTTGACGCATAGGTAGTTTGTAACATACCTTAATATTGCACGTAGACAATCAGCATCGATAGTAGTGTCGATCTAGCCATGTCCATCCGTCCGTCTGGAGAGCTGAAATTTTAACCATATACTCTCTAGGGTCCCGAAATAATTAAGTTTAAGAATTTTTTAAATCCGCCCACAGACACGCCCACAAACTCAAAAGAACAAATTTTTCGAAAAAATCGAATTTTGAGGTAGAAAGCATCTATGAGTCCAAAAACTGATCGGGAGATAAACTTTTTAAAATCCGCCCACTGACACGCCCACAATTAAATAATATAATATATACTCTCTAGAGTTCCTTTATGCTCATGTGTAAATATTTTCAAAATCCGCCCACAATTTAAAAAAAAAATTTTTTTGGACATGCAAAGTTTGAGCTAGGGAGCTGAAATTTATAATATATGTATATACTCTCTAGGGGCCTGCGTAATTTTTTGATAAATTTGCATACTGACACGCCCACAATTAAATAAAACAATTTTATTGGAAAATCAAAGTTTGAGCTATAAAATGAAATCTACCAGCCTACGTTTTTTGAAACCCATATTTTTATTTCAAGCGTATATTTTTTTCCACCATTGTTTTGTCCAGCCTTTTTGCATCAATTGTCCTGTGGCAGGAACATTCGGTTAACATTTTTATTTTGTAACTGTATTTATATAAAACATATCTAACGTTTATAACGTAAATACCTATATTTTAGATTTTTAAATTTTCAGGAAAAATTTTAGAGCAGTTTTCGTGGGTAGCTACTGAACATGTTTCACACTTTTTCAATGTTTGCTTTTTACAATGCTTGCAAAGAAATCTTGTGGATAAGAAGTTAAACATCTTGTTGGTTTTGAAGATCTTCCTCGCTGACTTGGCATCCAGTGTTAATAAAAGCGCCGCTACCAGCTGCTGTCTAAACTCAAGCCGATCCAATGTATATAGCTCAAGTGTTTGGCCAGACTTCAAGACTTTGTCTCTGATAAATCAATCAGCATCATGAAATTTGATGAGTTCCATTTTTTACCTCATACACCAACCTTGCAATTGGCTATATGATTATCAATCAAAGTAGGTAGAACCACATTGCATTTTTCTTTTCTTCGTGAGAATACAGTGTTACGGTTCCATTAATGTTTGATAATATGTGTAGTACTGTTTCACTATACGACGCGGATTAAATAACGACACGTCCGTTTTGTTTTAATGCGATCATGAAACTGACGCTCTCTTTATTATTATTCTTAATCTTACATGTATGACTAGATGTGTATATATAAATATAATATATTTTTTTTTTTTTTTTTTTTTTTTTATAATTTGCGTGCGCTAAAGGGAAATGAATATAAATATGGTTTGACAGTGTGAGTTACATGCTTAACTCTTACAATAATAAATATGGTTTGACAGTGTGAGTTACATGCTTAACTCTTACAATAATTACTACAACTCGGCCATCCTGACCATTAAGATCACCTGATCTTGCAAATTTAAAATCAATCATTCGCTTTACTCTTGTTCAACCATGGTTTCATATTGCCGACCGCCCATACTCCTTGGTAAGGTAGTCGCGACTGTTGAAAACCGTCAACATCTTTAAGCAGATATCTGTCGTTTCGTAGGACTTTTTCGATCTGGTAGGGTCCTCTAAATTTCGGTATCAGTTTTTTAGACGCCCCTGGGTGCGAGTCAAAATTTTTTATCATAGCGTAGTCTCCTATATTATATTTTGTGGGCTTGCACCGTTTTTTATCTATGTATCGTTTGTTGTATGCCTGTGACTTTTTTTGTTCTAGAGCTGCTTTGCTACGTGTCTTTGCCAGGTCGCGTACATCTCCTGATTCTACTTCTGCCAAATTTTCTTTAAGTTCATCCGACCATTTGCCTTTCTGATTCACTCCAAACAACATTATGTTATATTATGTTCGACTACCTCTAAGACGTGGTCCCAAAATACCCCTTCTTCTGGTTTGACTAATTTGGCTATCATTGGTCCTAAACTCCTGTTCACTCTCTCTACTTGTCCGTTTGCTTGGGGTGAACCTGTCGCAATCTTTACGTGTTGAACACCTTCTTTGGACAAAAAGTCCTTGAACTCTGCAGAGGTAAAACAACTACCCCTATCTGAAATAATATACTTCGGTCTACTATACGCTCTAAAATAGTCCGTTAACGCTCGATTTACTTCCTTTGTATTTGTAGTTTTAGTCGGGTAGAGTCTCACGAATTTTGTAAAAGCATCTATTACCACTAGTATATACTTTTTAGCCGTCCTTGAATTGTCTATTGGACCGTAATGATCTACATGTACTACCACGAACGGTTTTTCTTCTTTGGGTATGTTGTGAATGAAACCCTCTTCACGGCCCTGTTTAGCCGAAAAAGCAATACACTTCAAACAGTTTTTTATGTGCGATCCTATCTTCTCTCTCATTTTGGGAAACCAGTAACTTTTTGACACTAATTCTAACACCTTATCTGTTCCTACATGACCTACTTCGTCATGATATTTATACAAAACGTGACTTTCCATCTCTGTTGGTACACAAAACACGACACTGCCATCATTTTTCTTTCTATATACCACTCCGTTTCTCATCTCGTATAAATTATGGTTCGATCGTTCTAACAACTCTTTGATCTTAACTATATTTCCGTCTCTTCCTTGGCATACTATCAGGTTTTCCTCGAAAGTATTCGTTTCGATCGTCAGAATATTTGTCGATCTACTTAACGCGTCGACGTGTTGCATGCGAGTACCTGCCCTGTGTGCTAGAGTGTAATCAAAATTTTGTAGCTCTAACGCCCATCTGGCAATTCTAGGGTTCAGTTCTATCTTGTTTAGCGTTAGGGTCAACGAATTACAATCAGTTACGATCTTGAACTGTTTACCTTGTAAATATACCCTAAAACGTTTTAAAGCACTTATTATTGCCAGCGCCTCTAACTCAAAACTATGCAATTTTGCTTCGTAATCTGTCGTTCTCTTTGAAAAATAGAAAATCGGATGTAACTTTCCGTCCTGCTTTCTTTGTAGCAGAATCGCTCCAAATCCCTGTGCGCTTGCGTCGCAATGAAGTTCTGTTTCGTCCTTTGGACTATACAGTGCCAAGACCGGAGCTTCTATCAATTTGTTTTTCAAGCTTTCAAAAGCCTTTAATTGTTCGTCACCAAACTTGAATTCTCTGTCTTTTTTGGTAAGGTCGTACAATGGTTTTGCTATGGTAGAAAAATCTCTAACGAATCTACGGAAATAAGAACACAATCCCAGAAAACTTTGTACTGCATGGGTTTTTTGTGGAATCGGAAAATTTTGTATAGCTTCGATACCCCTATCATCTGCCTGTATACCCTCTCCCGTAATCGTAAAACCTAAATATTTTACCTTCTTTTGTAAAAATTTGCACTTATCTATTCTTAGTTCCAATTTATTTTCTACCATCCTCTTCCAAACTTCAGAGAGTATCCTAAAATGGTCTTCGTATGTCGTCGTAGCTATCATTATATCGTCTAGGTATACTATAACTTCATCGTTCCTAATCATGTCTGCAAATATCTTGTTGATGTGTCTTTGAAACGTTGACGGCGCGTTTTTCAAACCAAACGGCATTCGCAAGAATTCGTATTGCCCCAACGGCGTAACGAACGACGTATATTTTACCGCGTCTTCATGCATGTATACGTGAAAAAAACCGTTCTTGAGGTCTAGTTTAGAAAAAATGGTCTTATCTACCAGTTTGTCTAGTAAATCGTCGATCACCGGTATTGGATAACTATCTTTTGCAGTTGCTTTATTTAACGTACGAAAATCGATACACATTCTAAGATCCCCTGTTTTCTTTTGCACCAATACTATCGGCGCAACGTATTCAGATTCGCTTTCTCTAATGTACCCTTTACTGATATATTCGTCTAGTAACGAACTAAGTTCATTTTTTTCGGCATACGACAAACGACGCGGTCGACACTGAAACGGTTTTATGTCATTTAGCGTTAAATTCATTTTAGTTTTTATTACCGGTTCCGTAGGGCGATCGGCAAGCAAATAATTTGACCTATATAACATTTTAAGCTTTTCTTTAAGACCATAACAAACGTCTTCACCAACTTCTAAATCCAATTCTGAACTATCATTATCTTTACAGTCGATTAACAAGAGCTGTTTTTCAAAACGTTCACTATCATTTTCTATTTCATTTGAGCAAGTTGTATTATTCTCTAACTGTGAAACTAGTTTAAATTTTCCACTTTTTATGAAATCCCTCCCCAAGATTGCCTCATAACTCGTCGATCCATCGTCTATTACCATAAAATTTACTTTAATTCCAACTTGTTTATAAAAAACGACGCACGACACCATTCCATATATTTTAAGCAAGCTTTTGTTTAACCCGAAATATTTTTTTCGTGTGTTACATTTATATATGGATATATTAGTCGGTATACACGATCTTCTAACCATACTTATCGGACTTCCGGAGTCTATGAGGCAGTCAAAGAGGATACTATCACTATTAATTATAAACTTAAAATACAAACGTCTTACGTAATCATTGGTCTTGTCATCTTCTGACAACTGATGTACTGCTGACTTCCTCTTTGGCTTAGAACAGCCATTTGCCATGTGTCCCACCGAGTTGCAATTATAGCACCTGACTACAACTCTTTGTCCGTCCACTTGTCTATCTTTTGCCGTTCTATCCGCTGTCGATCCTGTCTGCACCTTCCGTTGAGTGACTTTGCCGAACGCTCGAAGTAGTCCTGCCTTTGTTGTATACCCCTGGACACGGGCATATAACCTTATGTTATCATCAGAAAATCCCTCAATCGCGTATTCAATCCATTCTTCTTCGTCCATTTTCAATCCAGTCGCCAGTCTGACTTTGTCGTAGAAATATTCACTGAAAGTTTCGCTCACTTTCCACTTTCGGTTTTCGAATCTTTTTCTCATCTCCATCTTGTTTTGTTTTGTACCAAAAACTTCTTTTAACTCCTCTGTCAGGTTATCTATGTCGTCGTTTAAAAATTTAGTTTGTGCGTACAACCATTCTTGGGCCTTGCCTCTCAATTTACTTACGAAAAGTGCGTGTAATTTTTTTTTCTCCACACCGTACACTTCTTCGACATTCCTTAGCTGTGCCAGCCACACATCAACACTTGTCGTTCCCCTAAATTCCGGCAACATCTCCTTCCACAATCCAATTTGTTGCGCCACGTTAAACTCCCCTGTCGTCCAGTCCGATCGTTTTGCACCACCTTCTGATTTAGCTTCTGCTCTATCGTTTGCTTTTGCGATCCGTTGCAACAGTTCATTTTCTTTCATTATGACGTTTTTTTTTTTTCAGCTGCAGTGTCTAGCGGCTGTTTTTCGATCACTTCTCGTAGTCGTCCGTTACTCGGATGTTCTCCTCGCACATCTGCTGCTATGAATTCGATTGAATTCAATACTGTCTTTTATTGCGAAGAGAATAAAAAAAAATTTTTTCGCGGTGACTGAACAAGCGGCGACAAAAAAATTTCGCGGTGACTGAACAAGCGGCGACACAACCAACTTTGTGGTAAACACACAATCTGTAATACCAATTTTATTTTGCACTCAATTTCACTTGTGGCAAGGTATTATTTTATTTGTTTTTTTTTTATGATCCCACTTCTGAGAATTTGTAGTACTGTTTCACTATACGACGCGGATTAAATAACGACACGTCCGTTTTGTTTTAATGCGATCATGAAACTGACGCTCTCTTTATTATTATTCTTAATCTTACATGTATGACTAGATGTGTATATATAAACATAATATATAATTTAAGTACATGAATATAAATATGGTTTGACAGTGTGAGTTACATGCTTAACTCTTACAATAATAAATATGGTTTGACAGTGTGAGTTACATGCTTAACTCTTACAATAATTACTACAACTCGGCCATCCTGACCATTAAGATCACCTGATCTTGCAAATTTAAAATCAATCATTCGCTTTACTCTTGTTCAACCATGGTTTCATATTGCCGACCGCCCATACTCCTTGGTAAGGTAGTCGCGACTGTTGAAAACCGTCAACATCTTTAAGCAGATATCTGTCGTTTCGTAGGACTTTTTCGATCTGGTAGGGTCCTCTAAATTTCGGTATCAGTTTTTTAGACGCCCCTGGGTGCGAGTCAAAATTTTTTATCATAGCGTAGTCTCCTATATTATATTTTGTGGGCTTGCACCGTTTTTTATCTATGTATCGTTTGTTGTATGCCTGTGACTTTTTTTGTTCTAGAGCTGCTTTGCTACGTGTCTTTGCCAGGTCGCGTACATCTCCTGATTCTACTTCTGCCAAATTTTCTTTAAGTTCATCCGACCATTTGCCTTTCTGATTCACTCCAAACAACATTATGTTATATTATGTTCGACTACCTCTAAGACGTGGTCCCAAAATACCCCTTCTTCTGGTTTGACTAATTTGGCTATCATTGGTCCTAAACTCCTGTTCACTCTCTCTACTTGTCCGTTTGCTTGGGGTGAACCTGTCGCAATCTTTACGTGTTGAACACCTTCTTTGGACAAAAAGTCCTTGAACTCTGCAGAGGTAAAACAACTACCCCTATCTGAAATAATATACTTCGGTCTACTATACGCTCTAAAATAGTCCGTTAACGCTCGATTTACTTCCTTTGTATTTGTAGTTTTAGTCGGGTAGAGTCTCACGAATTTTGTAAAAGCATCTATTACCACTAGTATATACTTTTTAGCCGTCCTTGAATTGTCTATTGGACCGTAATGATCTACATGTACTACCACGAACGGTTTTTCTTCTTTGGGTATGTTGTGAATGAAACCCTCTTCACGGCCCTGTTTAGCCGAAAAAGCAATACACTTCAAACAGTTTTTTATGTGCGATCCTATCTTCTCTCTCATTTTGGGAAACCAGTAACTTTTTGACACTAATTCTAACACCTTATCTGTTCCTACATGACCTACTTCGTCATGATATTTATACAAAACGTGACTTTCCATCTCTGTTGGTACACAAAACACGACACTGCCATCATTTTTCTTTCTATATACCACTCCGTTTCTCATCTCGTATAAATTATGGTTCGATCGTTCTAACAACTCTTTGATCTTAACTATATTTCCGTCTCTTCCTTGGCATACTATCAGGTTTTCCTCGAAAGTATTCGTTTCGATCGTCAGAATATTTGTCGATCTACTTAACGCGTCGACGTGTTGCATGCGAGTACCTGCCCTGTGTGCTAGAGTGTAATCAAAATTTTGTAGCTCTAACGCCCATCTGGCAATTCTAGGGTTCAGTTCTATCTTGTTTAGCGTTAGGGTCAACGAATTACAATCAGTTACGATCTTGAACTGTTTACCTTGTAAATATACCCTAAAACGTTTTAAAGCACTTATTATTGCCAGCGCCTCTAACTCAAAACTATGCAATTTTGCTTCGTAATCTGTCGTTCTCTTTGAAAAATAGAAAATCGGATGTAACTTTCCGTCCTGCTTTCTTTGTAGCAGAATCGCTCCAAATCCCTGTGCGCTTGCGTCGCAATGAAGTTCTGTTTCGTCCTTTGGACTATACAGTGCCAAGACCGGAGCTTCTATCAATTTGTTTTTCAAGCTTTCAAAAGCCTTTAATTGTTCGTCACCAAACTTGAATTCTCTGTCTTTTTTGGTAAGGTCGTACAATGGTTTTGCTATGGTAGAAAAATCTCTAACGAATCTACGGAAATAAGAACACAATCCCAGAAAACTTTGTACTGCATGGGTTTTTTGTGGAATCGGAAAATTTTGTATAGCTTCGATACCCCTATCATCTGCCTGTATACCCTCTCCCGTAATCGTAAAACCTAAATATTTTACCTTCTTTTGTAAAAATTTGCACTTATCTATTCTTAGTTCCAATTTATTTTCTACCATCCTCTTCCAAACTTCAGAGAGTATCCTAAAATGGTCTTCGTATGTCGTCGTAGCTATCATTATATCGTCTAGGTATACTATAACTTCATCGTTCCTAATCATGTCTGCAAATATCTTGTTGATGTGTCTTTGAAACGTTGACGGCGCGTTTTTCAAACCAAACGGCATTCGCAAGAATTCGTATTGCCCCAACGGCGTAACGAACGACGTATATTTTACCGCGTCTTCATGCATGTATACGTGAAAAAAACCGTTCTTGAGGTCTAGTTTAGAAAAAATGGTCTTATCTACCAGTTTGTCTAGTAAATCGTCGATCACCGGTATTGGATAACTATCTTTTGCAGTTGCTTTATTTAACGTACGAAAATCGATACACATTCTAAGATCCCCTGTTTTCTTTTGCACCAATACTATCGGCGCAACGTATTCAGATTCGCTTTCTCTAATGTACCCTTTACTGATATATTCGTCTAGTAACGAACTAAGTTCATTTTTTTCGGCATACGACAAACGACGCGGTCGACACTGAAACGGTTTTATGTCATTTAGCGTTAAATTCATTTTAGTTTTTATTACCGGTTCCGTAGGGCGATCGGCAAGCAAATAATTTGACCTATATAACATTTTAAGCTTTTCTTTGTGACCATAACAAACGTCTTCACCAACTTCTAAATCCAATTCTGAACTATCATTATCTTTACAGTCGATTAACAAGAGCTGTTTTTCAAAACGTTCACTATCATTTTCTATTTCATTTGAGCAAGTTGTATTATTCTCTAACTGTGAAACTAGTTTAAATTTTCCACTTTTTATGAAATCCCTCCCCAAGATTGCCTCATAACTCGTCGATCCATCGTCTATTACCATAAAATTTACTTTAATTCCAACTTGTTTATAAAAAACGACGCACGACACCATTCCATATATTTTAAGCAAGCTTTTGTTTAACCCGAAATATTTTTTTCGTGTGTTACATTTATATATGGATATATTAGTCGGTATACACGATCTTCTAACCATACTTATCGGACTTCCGGAGTCTATGAGGCAGTCAAAGAGGATACTATCACTATTAATTATAAACTTAAAATACAAACGTCTTACGTAATCATTGGTCTTGTCATCTTCTGACAACTGATGTACTGCTGACTTCCTCTTTGGCTTAGAACAGCCATTTGCCATGTGTCCCACCGAGTTGCAATTATAGCACCTGACTACAACTCTTTGTCCGTCCACTTGTCTATCTTTTGCCGTTCTATCCGCTGTCGATCCTGTCTGCACCTTCCGTTGAGTGACTTTGCCGAACGCTCGAAGTAGTCCTGCCTTTGTTGTATACCCCTGGACACGGGCATATAACCTTATGTTATCATCAGAAAATCCCTCAATCGCGTATTCAATCCATTCTTCTTCGTCCATTTTCAATCCAGTCGCCAGTCTGACTTTGTCGTAGAAATATTCACTGAAAGTTTCGCTCACTTTCCACTTTCGGTTTTCGAATCTTTTTCTCATCTCCATCTTGTTTTGTTTTGTACCAAAAACTTCTTTTAACTCCTCTGTCAGGTTATCTATGTCGTCGTTTAAAAATTTAGTTTGTGCGTACAACCATTCTTGGGCCTTGCCTCTCAATTTACTTACGAAAAGTGCGTGTAATTTTTTTTTCTCCACACCGTACACTTCTTCGACATTCCTTAGCTGTGCCAGCCACACATCAACACTTGTCGTTCCCCTAAATTCCGGCAACATCTCCTTCCACAATCCAATTTGTTGCGCCACGTTAAACTCCCCTGTCGTCCAGTCCGATCGTTTTGCACCACCTTCTGATTTAGCTTCTGCTCTATCGTTTGCTTTTGCGATCCGTTGCAACAGTTCATTTTCTTTCATTATGACGTTTTTTTTTTTTCAGCTGCAGTGTCTAGCGGCTGTTTTTCGATCACTTCTCGTAGTCGTCCGTTACTCGGATGTTCTCCTCGCACATCTGCTGCTATGAATTCGATTGAATTCAATACTGTCTTTTATTGCGAAGAGAATAAAAAAAAATTTTTTCGCGGTGACTGAACAAGCGGCGACAAAAAAATTTCGCGGTGACTGAACAAGCGGCGACACAACCAACTTTGTGGTAAACACACAATCTGTAATACCAATTTTATTTTGCACTCAATTTCACTTGTGGCAAGGTATTATTTTATTTGTTTTTTTTTTATGATCCCACTTCTGAGAATTTGTAGTACTGTTTCACTATACGACGCGGATTAAATAACGACACGTCCGTTTTGTTTTAATGCGATCATGAAACTGACGCTCTCTTTATTATTATTCTTAATCTTACATGTATGACTAGATGTGTATATATAAACATAATATATAATTTAAGTACATGAATATAAATATGGTTTGACAGTGTGAGTTACATGCTTAACTCTTACAATAATAAATATGGTTTGACAGTGTGAGTTACATGCTTAACTCTTACAATAATTACTACATATGTTAACTGTGTTATCCTCCCATCGAGTCGAAACCAATTGATTTTTTTTGTCAACAAAAGATTCAAACCCCAAATTTTTTGTTAATTACTTTTGGATCGGTAAGTTTTATATTTTTTCAACAATTCTCTCGAAGAGTTCCGCATCCATCAAATTCCATTTTTGTCAGGTGCGTCATTAGGTTGGGGTGGAGAAAAAATTAATAATCATATAAAGGGTTTTTTCAACAGGGACGCTACAAAAGTAGAGCCACAGGGACAGCAAACGATGCCGAATTTCTTGCCGCTCTTTTGACATTTCTCTTCAGTAAGGTTTGCCATTTCATGATGGAAAGATATACGAGCCAACAACGAGTCGAAATTATTAAAATTTACTACCGAAATTGGGAGTCAGTGGCCTCAACGTTAACAGCGATTTTCATCGAAAAATCATCTTCAGCGATGAGGCTCATTTCTGGCTGAATGGCTTCGTCAATAAACACAATATGCGGTATTGGTCAGGCAGCAATCCACACGTACTCCATGAGTCATCATTGCATCCCGACAAAATTACGGGTTGGTGTGGTTTATGGGCCGGCGGCGTCATTGGGCCGTACAGTACCTTCCCATATTATTAGACCCAGCATAAACAATTTTTTTTTTGTTTTAAATGGTTGCTGTGACTAAATTTGTAATAAATATGTTCTAGATTGAATTTGTTTACTATAATATATAATATCAGGAATAAAAAAAAGACGGAAAGGTTTTGCTAGTTAGTTAATATTGATTTATTTTTTTTATTTAAGAGTTGGGGATGCATGCTTTTCCTAAAAATCAATATTTGGTGTGCTCTCTTTTTGCAGCTATAAGTGCCTTAATTCGCCGTGGCATGCTTTCTATGCAAGATTGCACGGTTACTTGATATGTGGGTTGTGATACCACTAGAAAATGATCTTCTCCATCAGCTGCCTTTTCGTGGTTATGGCACTTTTAGCCACCGCCCGCTTCAAGAGCTCCCAAACATTCTCAATCGGATTCATGTCCGGGGAATTTCCTGGCCAATCCAAAACGTTGATGCTCCTTTCTTGGAGAAAGGCAGTTATGCTCTTGGCTTTGTGGCAGGGAGCCCCATCATGCATACAAATGGGTTGCTCGCCCACAGAAAACCATTCTTGAAGCTGCGGTAGCAGCCTTGTTTCCACGACCTTCTTGTATTGATCCTGCCGCATAGTCTTTTCAACCAGATAGAGCCGCCCTGTGCCTTTCCCAGAAATAACTGACCAAATCATTATGGATGGGGGATGTTTAATTGTGGGCGCAATGCACTCTGGTTTATTTTGTTCGTCCGGTCTCCTTCTGACAAACTTCGTTTTTTCCATCATTACTTGGAAAACAGATTCGTCAGAGAAACAAACAAGCGAAGTTAAAGAAATAGCGATTTTAAGGTTAAAAATTAGTTGTACTTTTATAACCTTATTGGCTTTAAGTTTGTCTTATTTTATTACCTTTTTCCAATCTTCAACAGTGAATTTTTTGTATTTATGAGCCCAGTAGAAACCCTTTCTAATCATGGTGGCAGTCAGCTTTGGTTTTCGAGCTGGTTTTCTGGCAAAAAGACCGATTTCAGCCAATCTACGCTGCACTGTTCGCTGGGAAATTCCAATTCCTTCATCAGAAACCTTTTTCGCCAACAGGGAAACTGGTAATTTTCGATTTGCCGTGCAAATATCCCGAATTTTGCGGTCTGTTCTGGGGGTTGTGTTGCGAGGCCTACTGCAATTACCCTTCCTCTTCGGGCTTAAAGACACCCCAAGATCCATTTTTTTTTTTTATATTCTTAACAGAACTTCGCGACACTCCAACTACACCCGCAATATCATATTGGGATAGGTTGGATGCCTTTAATAGGCCAACAACTTGACCGACTTTCTTCGGGGAGAGGTCTGACCCTTTTTCCATCTTTCGAACGATTGAATACTAAAAAATTTTTTTTTTTAATATAATGACTATCTGTATGCATAGTTTTACCCATGAACAAAAGTAAAACATCAGAGCTTACCGAAAAACACGAGCTTTATTTGACAGAAATAACTTTTATATGCAAATAATTTTAAGGCACTTTTTGAACTTTTTAGTCATACAACCATTCACTACTTAATAGAAACTTCAAATGTTGCATAATTTACCGTAAAGAAGTCTCAAATAAAGCCTAATAATTACCTAGGTAACGCAAAATATAAATGAAAAATAAATGAAGCCTACTTCATACTATTTAAATAATTAAAAAAAAAAAATTTAATTTTTTTACTTGGTAATAATATGGCAAGGTACTGTACTTCTTCCGTGATGATCAAGACCGGCACGTTACTGTGAATGGGAATCGCTACCGTTCAATGATAACCGAATATTTTTGGCCCCAATTGGATGATATGGACTTGGAGGACATGTGGTTCCAACAGGACGGCGCCACAAGCCACACAGCGAATACCACAATCAATTTATTGGAAACCAAGTTTGGCAATCGTGTTATATCACGAAATGGTCCAGTCGCTTGGCCGCCTCGGTCGTGCGATTTGACGCCGTTAGACTATTTCCTGTGGGGCTACGTCAAGTCTATGGTCTATGCCAACAAGCCAGCGACGATTAATGAACTTCGTATGAATATCGAACGTGAAATTGCAGCAGTATCGGCCGATTTATGCTTGAAAACCGTCGAAAATTGGGTTCAGCGTCTGGACTTCTGCAAGCGTGCCCGTGGTGGCCATGCAAAAGAAAACGAGTTCCATACATAATGGCATCGAACGTACTTTCACAGGAATAAAGAATTTCATTGATATCCAAAACCGTTTTTGTTTTATTTAAAAAAAACTTTTGTAGCGCTCTTATTGAAAAACCCTTTACAAACGTGAAACGTCGGGCGCAATGGTTAAGTGGTTAGTGTATCGGACTACTAATCGAAAGATCTATAGCATTTTTTGTCCACTGCCCCACCTCTAGCGAACGTCTGACAAACATCCAAGAGTATCAATTGTCATGAGATGCTTCTCAAATTTGCCGTTCGGATTAGGATTGAAATTGTAGGTCCCTTTCCAGTCCGCACAAGAATGTGTTTGGAGAAGCTAGGTTTTTTGGCCTTGTATGCGCCTAATACTCGTATTTTTATTTTTTTATTTTTTTTTTATTTTATACAAATGTGAAACAGAGGTCTGGTGCATTCGCTTGTAATATTTGAGCGAAGTGAAGAATGACTGATTCACCTAGTCCGAGGTTCGGATCACGTTTTGCTGACGTTCCTTGATGTACATCAAATGGTACACAATACCCTAAGCAGCGTGCAGCACACTTTTCATGGCCAAAGCAAACAGGTTCATTTCTAAAAAAAAAAAAACTGGACCACAGTGGTTTCTAATGGGGAGAATCTTAAAAGCTGAGCATTCAGTTGGTCAATAATTGGTTGCAACTTAGCCAATCTGTTCTTTATCGCAAAAAATAAATTTTTGTAAAAATATCTTCAATTCGCCTCAATTATTTTGAAATTTTCACTGTCTTCTTCCTTCTTACAGTTAACCTACGAAGAGACCCTCCAGGGGTAAGGCAACCGCCTTAAAATATCTATTTGATAAAGTTAGGTCGATCACCTCCTGTCTTCTTGACGTCACAAAAGTTGGCTGTGAACCAACATTGTTGATGTTAAGATCAGACGATAGAATGAAATCCAGGCGATGGTTGCATTTGCTGCTGCCCCAAACAATGTTTGGAGCATTGGCATCGCAACATATAATTAGGCCCATCAATAGTCTATGAGTTCAGCAATTACCCTAGGCGGTGGTGGCACTACCGAATCATAGAGGAGATAAGCTGACGCCACGACGAAGGTCTTCCAATTTCCATTCGTTTCGTAGCTTATGGCTGCAGCAACAAAATCTTGGCCATAAAAGTGTCCATGCTTAGTCGCTGAGAGAAGTTCCGACACAGCAAGATAAGCCCTGGGCCTTTGGGACCGCTCGTCGCAGAGTATGGTGGTGACACGAACACCTCCAATGCCACAGATGCGATTTTTCCACACCCATGGTTGCAGAAACTGTTTCTTGCGCCTTCAACTTTTTCAGTTTCTTTGGGCCGCGAGATTGCCGCCTTCCTCTGTTTCCTCTTCCGCTGGCTCTTAGACAGAAGTATGCGTACCACTTCTGGAGCCCGTTCAGCCTGTTAACTCCGCCATAGATTTCTATGCCGGTCCCAAGCCCGGATAAAGGAGGAGGGTTTAGGGTAACGGGGGGAACTCCATCCTATCCCTAGTAAAATCCTGACCCCTAGATGAAAAACTAGGCTAAAAAAGCAACAACAAAAAAACATGAACGACACAACAGAAAAGGAACAATTTCGAGTGGGGATATCTGCTCAAATGTCGGTAGAGACCGCGGCTACCGGCACGAGCTTGGCGCCTCCAGCTATTGGGGGCCATAAGTCGCCAGCGGCGCACACAAGCAACATGACAAACACGACAAACACGACATCACGAACGAAACGGAACAAGAAACCGAACAAGCAACGAGAACTGAACAAACTGACGCAACAGGCCACAAGACAGGACGAGACGAATTCTACTCCGGCGCTAAGCGCTGATACGAGACTAAGCTCGGAGATCAAGCTGGCGGATGCACCCAGCGTACTGGCCGATCCTGGCCGGCACAAGGATGCGACTGCTGGTAAGAGCGAACTCTGTAGGGAGTCTGCTAAGAGGAGCTCGGACGCTACAAATGTGTCCTTGAGTCCCTCTGAGCGGCCTTCCCTGCAAAAATTTCACGCTGCTACTACTCCTGTGAATGCCGCGGGGACGGATAACCTGACGAAGCGAGCACGGGATTTCCTGTCCAGCACGTCCAGTGATGCTCCCCTCTGCAGCCCTTCCAGGAAGCAGGCGGCCCTCAGGAAAAAGCTGAAGAAGCTCTCTCTTGAGGAATGCGAGAAGGCTCCTTCCGGCTGCTCCTCGGAGGATTCCGCGACTGATGAGCTCTGCGAATCGCTTAGCGTTGAAACCACCAAGGAATCAGGCTGTAGGAAGCGAAAGGAACGGAAGCGTGGTAAGAGGAAGAAGCAAGCAGGAATGAGGGACTCGGAGAGTAGGGTTGCAGTAAATGACGACCCCAAACCTGGTGGCCCCGTACCTAGTGCCTCTGATCTGACTGCTCCCAATCTCTCAGTGACGGTCACGGAAACAGAGAAGTCTGTGAAGGTGACGGACACAAGAGTGGTTAAGGGGTCACCCAAGGTAGCTGGTACAGCATCCAAAGGCACAAAGAGGTCTTGCACTAGCAATGATGCAGGACCCCCCCTACCAAAGAAGAGCTACACGGACTCGGCCCTGTCTGGTTTGCGATTGGCGGTTGTTTTCCCGGGTGATCACCTGAGGAAGTATACTGCGGAAAACATCTGCGTTCTGGACAAGGCCTTGAAGGACGCTGTGAGGAGGCGAGTCAAGGAAGGCAATAGCCCGGCATTTGAGCGCATCATCAAGACTAATGGAGGCTTTGTCCTCTGCTGTAGTGATGAAGCCACGAATGCGTGGGTCAGAGCTGATCTTGCTCGGATTTTCCCTAAGCTTGACGGGAGTGACCTTGTCTGTCTTCACCCGTCAGAGCTAGTGGGATATACCAAGATGAAGGTCTTTGTCCCGGAAACTGATCTGGAGACTAAGGAAATCATCGATCTTCTCAAGGGTCAAAACCCGGGTCTATCCACCGATAAGTGGAGGGTCTATCACTTCAACAAAATGAAGGATGGCCGTCTGTATACTTTTGGTGTTGATGACGATTCGGCGAAGATGCTTGGGAAGTGCTCTTACCGGCCTTTTTTCCTCACTGGTCGCCTGTTCTTCAGGCCAGAAAAGAGGGGAGAGAAGGCTGGAACTTCCAGTGGTAATTAGCTCTATGGCTAGCTCATCACTGGAGGTCCTTCAAATTAACTTGCAACATTCCAAGGGGGCTTCACCTGCATTGTGTCGTCGTCTTGGAAAACTGCATACAGAGGTGTGCCTCATACAGGAACCTTATCTGTATAAGGGGGCGGTAAGTGGCATCTCGGGTGTACCAGGAGCAATTTTTGTAAAGCCTGGGATTGTTAATACTCGCACGTGCATCTTTGTAGCAAAGGGCTTAGATGCTAGTCTTATGCCTGAGTTCAGTTCTCGAGACTGTACAGCTATTAAAATGTATCTTAAGCGAGGAGGGTTGGTTACTGAGATTATTTTAGCCTCAGTGTACCTCCCATTTGACTCACTGCCCCCACCTCCAGCGGTGGAACTGGTAAGGCTTGTCGAGCATGCCCGACGAGGTAACAAGCATTTGATCGTTGGTATGGACGCGAACGCGCATCATCGCGTTTGGGGTAGTACTGACTCAAATAGCAGGGGTGAATCCCTACTAAATTTCTTTGCTGCCAGCCAGCTCGATATACTGAACACTGGTAATGAGCCAACCTTTGTCACTCGGCTGAGGCGGCAAGTTATTGATGTGACAGTAGCAACTGCTGCTGCATCCTTTCGGGCTGGAGGGTTTCAAGGGAAGAAACTACATCTGACCATCGGTATGTTATCTTTAAGTTAAGTGCAGATCGACCGATCAGAAGCAAAATCAGGAATGTGCGACGCACTAACTGGGACGTCTATTCCACGGAGTTGCGGGGTCAGATAGGTTCCCTGCCTATCAGGATCCTTAGTAGCGACGACTTGGATAAGGCGACCGACACGCTACACAGCGGTATTATTACGGTCTTTCATACTGCTTGCCCGGAGAAGGAGGCTGGTGGTGCGAAACCAACCCGATGGTGGAACGCTAAGCTATCCCTTCTCAGGAAAAGAGTGGGGAGGCTGTTTAACAGGGCCAGGAAGTCTAACCTGGTAGCCGGTTGGTCTTCTCATGCGGATGCGCAGAAGGAGTACAAGAGGCAAATTAAGAGCGCTAAGAAGGTATCTTGGCAGAGGTTCTGCGGAGAACTGAAGGATGTTAGCGCGGTTTCGAGATTGCAGAGAGTCCTCTCAGCTGATCCGGGGCTTGACGTCCTTCGGAAGCCCGATGGCACCTCGACCAACTCCAATGAGGAGGTACTTCAACTGATAATGGACACCCACTTTCCTGGCTGCAAAGCCGTTTATAATTGCGTGTGGCCAAACAAAAGCAGAGCTACCACTGAGCAGTGGCGGGTAGCGGCGAGCATTGTTACGAGAGAGAGGGCGAGAGCCATTATCCTGACCTTTTCTCCTTTCAAGGCTCCTGGACCTGATGGCATCTATCCCATACTCTTGCAAAAGGGTATCGAGATTTTGCTCACACTGCTAACTAGAATCTACAGAGCCAGCGTGGCTCTGCGACATATTCCTTTGGCCTGGAGAAGAGCTAGGGCGGTTTTCATTCCCAAACCGGGAAAGGCCGCCTATGATCTTCCCAAAAGCTTCAGGACTATTAGCCTTTCATCATTTCTGTTAAATGGCCTTGAAAAACTGATTGACGTACGGCTTAAGAGCATTCCAGCTTCGCTGGGTATTCATGATAGCCAACACGCCTATCAAAAAGGCAAGTCCACTGAGACGGCATTAACGGATCTGACGGCCAGAGTGCGTAGGGCGCTCGACCGCAAGAACTATGCTCTTGCTGTCTTCATGGATATTGAGGGTGCCTTTGACAATCCCACCTTTTGCAGAATTGAGTCTGCCTTAACACTGAAGGGCGTCGATTCTACAACTGTGGAATGGATCCTGGAAATGCTTAGGAGCAGAGAAGTTACAGCTACTGTTGGCGGCTGCGTCAGAACTGTGCGCGCTGTTAAAGGCTTTGCGCAGGGCGG
The DNA here is from genome assembly GCA_949715645.1 of Portevinia maculata. Lineage (NCBI taxonomy): Eukaryota > Metazoa > Arthropoda > Insecta > Diptera > Syrphidae > Portevinia > Portevinia maculata. The sequence goes on from OX454527.1 coordinate 98,752,754, forward strand.
TGTACTTTCCACTACATTGTGGAACCTGTTGGTCGACTCCTTGTTGAGAAGACTTGATGGGGAAGGTCACCCTGTTATTGGGTACGCTGGTGATGTGTGCATTATTGTCAGCGGCAGGTTTTTACCAACTCTTTGTGAGCGGATGCAAACAGCGCTCAATAGTGTTGGGAGTTGGTGCCGCGAGCAAGCTCTGTCAGTCAACCCAGCGAAGACTGAGATGATGCTGTTCACGAGTAGAAGGGCAATACCTCAAGTGAGGTGGCCTTATTTCCAGGGCACTCAACTAAAGCTATCAAGCAAGGTCAAGTATCTGGGTATTGTGTTAGATCCACAGCTTAACTTTTCTGAACATTTGCTTGGATTTCGAAGGCAACTAACATTCTCTGGCAGTGCCGCAGGATGTTCAGCAGAACCTGGGACTAAGTCCCAGGCTGGTTCACTGGATTTACACGTGCATTGTTAGGCCATACCTTATGTATGGTGCGATTGTATGGTGGGCTAGAGCTCACATCCTCAAACGTCAACTGTCGAAGCTACAGCACCTTGCGTGCTTATGCATTACAGGTGCGATGAGAGGAACTCCCACTGCTGCTATGGAAGTGTTGCTCTGTTTACCTCCCTTGCAGTTCCTTGCTGAGAGTGAGGCCAGAAAATCACTATACCGTATGTGTGTAGTACTTGGACGGCAGGTCAATCTCGGCGATGGGGCCAGAGGTGCTAGGTACAGAGCTCTCTATGACAGCCTACCCGGCCATCCGCGAGGAGCACTTGACACTGTGTGCATGAAGCAAGTATTTGAGCACCGTTTTCAGGTCATCCTTCCTGAACGGCAGGAATGGAACAGTGAGGGGTGGAATGGCTTTAAGCCGGGTGATGTCATCGTCTATACCGATGGCTCACTCATTGACGGTATCTCCGGAGCCGGGGTCTACTCTAGAGACTGTCGGATAAATCTATCTGCAGCCTTGGGTAGACAAACAACTGTTTTTCAGGAAGAAATCTTTGCGATTGCTACTGCCGCAAATATCCTGTTAAGGAGAAGGATTAAGGGTAAAACCTTATACATCTGCTCAGATAGCCAAGCCGCTATCAAAGCCTGTTCGGCTGGTTCTCTCAAGTCAAAAATAGTTGAGGAAACCATGGTTAAGCTTAACCGTCTGGGTAGATGTAACTCGGTATCACTTGCATGGGTTCCTGGGCACACAGGTATCGAGGGAAATGAAAGAGCGGATGCTCCGGCCAGGAAGGGCTCTTCAACAGCCTTCATTGGCCCACAACCATCTATAGGATGCTGCTCATTCGTCCACAAACGTGAAATAGATTCGGCTCTACGCCAACAACATTCCGAATACTGGCATGACCTGGTCTCATGCAGGTATTCGAAGAAGCTAGTGGACGGTCCGAAAATCAGCAGAGCTAAGTTTTTGCTTGGACTAAACAGGAAAGACTTGAGACCCTTGATTGGTCTCGTCACCGGTTTCAGTCCTCTTAACGAGCACCTCAAAACCATCCACATTAGGAGCTCGGGCCTATGTGAGTGCTGCCTGGAGGTGGATGAAACGGTATCTCACTTCATCTGTGAATGTCCGGCTTTCGCCAGAACCAGGCTCACCACTATAGGCAAACAATTCGTCAACGAAGATGAGATGGGGGACATTGAACTTGCTAACATTCTTCGCTTTGCCAAGGCTACTGGTAGGTTCTCCCTCACTATATCTTACTAATCGCCAATAACCAGCGAGCGGGCAGCTATGCTGAATTACAATGGACCAATAGGTCTAAGTGCTTGTCATCTACTGATGACCCCACTGCACATACAATACAATACAATCAGCCTGTCCGGTTTCCTGGGCCTCATCAGCAACAACGCAACAATCAGCTGCCTGTCTATTGGAATTAGTGATGGGCATAATCGAATGATTCCAATAATCGAGATATTAGTATTCGAGTGATCTAAATAATCGAATGATCACTCGAGATATAAAAACAAACAACAACACAAGTTTCGCAAAAGGAAACATCAACAGGAAGCAATTACTAATACTAACACGAAGCCAACGAAAATTTAATCAGTTGAGCAGACGGCTAATGCACTTACCGCAAACATTATGTGAGTGAAGTAGAAATCCGTATAAAAGTTCTCAAATGTCGATTCTTTCGAAGAGTAGTAACTAATTATAAATTAAATAGTAATGCTACTGTTTCTTCATTCGAGAGCTCTTGCATTCGAGATCGAGTACGGGGAATACGAAAAAGGCAGCTGCTTATCATTCGAATGGACAAAATCAAAAACACAGAGCAAGCCATGAGAATATCAGCTATTATCTTTTCATACTTAAATAATATAGAAACAGGTATTCTTCATACACAAACTCACCGTCACCACTCGAGCTTTGTGATTAGTGTGTAGTGTGTTCGGTGCTTAAGTATGTAGTTGTGATGAGACATTTTGTTCTAAAATTAAGCAAAAGTAAGTTATTGATATTTTTCCCCGAATGTTACTATTTTTTTTCATTCGAGTTATGGGACTTGGGGTAGTTGCGCATCATTTCATTCGAATGAAAAACACAGTCACAAGGTTTTTCACATTTGCTTTGCGACGAATGGGTTGACTTCGTACGTGCGTGCAGGAAAGTGCGTTCTCTGTGTTTTATTTAGTAGTTGTGTGTGAGACATTTGGCTCTAGTGTCGAGTCGAGCGCATGCGGGAGATCATTCGAATGATTTGAAATGAAGAATCGAGATATCTCGAGATATTGCAAGAATCGATTATAAACGATTAAATCATTCGAATGCGCCCATCATTAATTGGAATGAAAGCGTATCAGGTTGAACCTCGCCGCTACTTTCTCCATTTTTCCAGGAGTCTTCGGAAGCAAGCATTCTTACAACTCGTAAGTGAACACCTGTGCAGATGGGGGGCGTTGGTAGTATGATGTTTGGGGCGCCCAGAATCATTGCCCCGACCGCGGTCGTTGAGACCACGGGTGAATTTTCGCTGTTGCGAGTGCCACCTGGAGTAGATATACCCTTAGGTTGTTCCTTCATCCTTTTTCTTTTGGTTTGGTTCGCGGTAGGGCATTTACAGAGCAGATAGTAGTCTATGCACATACAGATATCGATTACATCCTCTGCTATAACCCTACGACATCGAATAGCGAGCGTATCTTACCGAGGCTCCCCTATGAACCACCTGGGGTCGTGTATGTTGGGGAACCACTTACAACCGGCATGCCTACCTCGGGTGATTTCTAACCCCTATCCCGAAGAGGGTGGATAAATACACACATTAATAGCTAGGGCGAGTTTGAAAACCCGACTTTTGAAACTCGAATGAACTCTGCAATGCTGCTAGTAGGAATGCAGAGAAGTGGAAGGGTTATGGTCCTTTTAATTCTGATCATAACTTCGCCTTTAAGAAGGAAAAAGATGAAGTTGGAATAATCCATGGGAATAGGAAGGAGTTTGGGTAGCTATGGTAGAACTCTTCTATTGCAAGACAGCCATTGGCAACAAAGGGCGGCTTCAACGCCGTATTACTTACTGTCTAGACAAAGCAGTAAATAGTGATGAGTTAAGCATAGTGCAAAGATAGGCATGTTTGTGTATGAGTGGAGTACTTAAAAATACTCCCTCCTCAGCATTGGGCATTCCCTTTCACCTGACACCCCTCCACATCCTTAGTAGGCATATATGCAATCTCCCAGGGGACAAAAAAAGGAATTGAATACCCCGCTATTCTAAGGAAATTCAGAATCGTTCCAAAAAACACAAACAGCTACAGTTTGACAAAAACTTCCAAGTCACCTCCCCTCAGATCATTCTGATAGGAAGGCGTTTTCGTAAAGGATGAATCCACTTCTACAACGAAGGATCGAAAGCTATTGATGGAAGTGTTTTTTTTACGTTTGTTGATGTGATCAATCATTTGTGATTAAAAAGGCTTAAAGCACTCTACAAACCTTAAAAAGTGCCTGTAATGCAACATAAAACCCAACCACTTCACGAGGTATATACGTACATCATTAAACAGAAGTCCAGTTTTAAGCAGACTAAAATTTAAATGTGTCCCAACTGCGAAATTAAATTCACTCGCCCTTTGTTGAGACAAAATTCCTAACCATTATGTTCCATGGGGAACCACAATCTCAAATGACAAACAGAAATCTGTTGCGATCATCCCGATCCTGAGATACTGTCATCAATACGCTCCCATGGCAACTTAAGCAGCAAAAGCAGCAGAAGGAATTCTCTTTATCTGTTGGAGCCTCCAAAGACCAATGGGATCAATAAAAAAAATGCTGACAATTGACAATCGGAGTATTTAACAAGTGGAAAAGGATTTGTAATCAACCAACAGCAGCATCGGATGCGTTGACGAAATAATCCAATAGTTCCAGAAACACTGCGTCATGCTCATACCACTGGATATTGGGACTCAACAAGAAGAACTCCCAAGACAACTGATCAGAAATCCGGCGAAGCTGGTGATTCTTTTTCACTCTCAACGCGCATACCTTCGTTTTAGTGTCAATGTATGTTTTCATGTGCTCAGTGTCGATTTGCAGAGTGAGTTCGTCTTTGTTGGTTTATTAATTCGATAATTTAATTAAATATGATTAATGGTAAACGAGCTCGAGAAAAGGTTTGCCTCTTGTTGCTGTGGTTCGGTGTAATGCGACGTGACAACGATCAGAGGTTGAACCATTGTCAGGCAAAGAGCTTTTGTTGGAGCGTTTAATTTGCCATGTCATCAATCTTAAGCTTGTCACAATGTGATCGAACATACTCGTATTATCCTCACACAAATGGACTTGGCGAGCAGGGGGTTCTTCGTTTGAGAGGTTAAAGCACTATATGGTTTTTTAGCTATATGATTTTAGTGTTGACAAATTTCTGGATACGAGCGTGGGGTAAGGTCGGGAGATATAGTACCCATTTTGTATTGTCCTTATAACTAAAAAAAATAGAGGAGATTTGAACTTCAAACAAAAATATAAAACGTCTTTCTTTAATTTAAAAACAAAAACAAAGAACATAAATATAGTTCAAGGGTTAACTTTTATTGTAAAAAAATAAAAAAAAAACCTTAAAATAAACGTCTTAGAAAAATGCAGGGTAATTTGGCACACATTGGTGGGTGAATTGGCACCTCAATTTTTCTTGGCGTTTTTCTTGCCACACTTGCATTGAAGAACGGTGTACATGAGTCTTGCGACTAGAAATGACATATTAAACATTGCATCCATTTATCTGGTTTTTTGGTACCTGTCAACAGATTCCTGTGAACAGGTACATATTTTCCCAACAGTAAGTCATAAAATTAAAGGGTAAATAAGAAACGACCCCTTGAATTTCCCAAGATCAAACAATGAACTACTTCAAAAGCGTATAAAAAGATGGCGCATTTTTATAGTCAAGTCTTAAAATAATTCGCTCAAATGTGAAGATAAGCGAACATCACAATCTGAACAATAACTTGTTTTGATAAAAATACGGTTCCTTACCGTAAGTAGTAAGTAGAACCACCAAAATGCAAAAAAAAAAATAATTGAAGTCTGCTTCGGTATTAAAAGGAGAAAGAATTACCTAGCCGTGATTTTATTTTAGACCAAATCTCTTACCTTTTCACCAGCCACCGTTGCTGAAGATTCAGTCATAATCTGCATGAGTGGGGCATGAGAGGGACATGAGTATACCGGTAAATTTATATTTATTTCCGAAATCGACTGCACGAGGTTTGGGAGATCTGAATCATTTATTTTATGAAGAGTAGCATGAGATGTTACATTTTATTCAGCCCCAAGTTATCAAGTCAATATAAGGTCTGTTCGCGAACTATAGGGTAGGTAGGTAGAGGTGGCGGTTCGGCTTGAACCCAATTAGCACTTGTTGTGCCTTTTTGTTACTACGACTCGTGTGACCTATGTTGTAGTGGTTGTATAGCATTTTATGTGTGGCTATATCCAACCTGTGGAATTGAGAAAACGGATAAGATCTTCTATCCCTTTGCCCGATATAGCGCTAAGGTCGTCGAAGAATGGTTGGTTCAGTGCCCGCTGTCTGGCTCTTGCTAGTGCCGGACATTCGCAGAGGAAATGGAAGAGAGTTTCTCTTTCATTTACATTCCCGCAGCTTCGGCAGTGGGTGTTAAATGGGATACCCAGTTTGGCCGCATGGTCTCCAATTGGCCAGTGCCCGGTGATTATCGCCGTAATTCTGGAGACTTCGGGGCGGCTTCTGTTTAGAAAATCCTCTGTTCTTCTTTTGTCATAAGTAGGCCATATTTTCCTCGATATGATGCTGTTAGTTAACCTTCTCTGTTGAATATTGGCTTTCTGCAGTATGTATGTATGAGTGTATTTGTGTCTTGACCGCACCTAGCGGAATGCGAACCCTTGCAGCGAGTGAGCCGTCCAGAGCTGAGCCCTGCCTTGCCAGCTCATCTGCACGCTCATTTCCTGTTATGTCACTATGCCCTGGAACCCAGAGTAGTGTAACACTGAAACGTTCGCCCAGTCGCGCAAGCTCGTTGCGTCACTCCTGCACCAGTTTGGAGGTTATGGGAGCCGAGTCAATAGCTTTAATTGCGGCATGGCTATCTATGAGGATAGCAATGTTTTGGTTGTACGCTGTGTCACGCCCTAGTTGCGTGCAGGCCTCTCGGATAGCCAGTAGTTCCGCCTGGAAAACGCTGGCAAAATCCGGCAGGCGAAGGGATATTGATATGTTTAATGATTCCAGACACCGGCCCACACACCACAGTTCATCTTAGAACCGTCGGTGTATATGTCCGTGTCGAAATCTTTTACTACTTCGTCCCTCTTCCAACAAGCTCTGGAAGGGAAGCTTACTTGAAAGCCTTTTTTGAAGTTTAGTTTGGGTGTGATGTAGTCGGTTGGAAACGTGACCATGCCTTCTGGTAGCGAGTCCAAATTGCAGCTGTGGCCGTATGGCCTTTCAGTCCAGCACCCCGATTCCCTGAGTCTTACCGCACTGCATAGTGCGGTATCTTTTGTGCAAGAGCACAGTGAGGGCATCCGTAGGGGCCGACCTCAGTGCACCCGTGGTGCCTACACTGGCTGTTCTTTGTAATCTTTTCAGTTTTGAGAGGTTGTAACCTTTACTCAATGCGGGCCACCATACAAGTGATCCATAGGTGAGGATTGGACGTACTACTGCTGTGTACATCCACAAGGTCATCTTTGGTTGAAGTCCCCACTTCTTTCCAAAGGTTCTGCTACAGGCATAGAAGGCAATACGTGCCTTCCTCACTCTGTGTTCAATGTTATGTTTCCAATTAAGTTTTGGATCGAGCGCGATACCCAGATACTTAGCGCTGGAGGATAGTGTAAGTATTTGACCGTTTAGGCGGGGTAGGGTAAAGTCGGGTATTTTGGTTTTGGTGGTGAACATCATCAGTTCGGTTTTGCTCGGGTTAACGCCGAGGCCACAACTTGTAGCCCAGGTTCTTACCTTGTTTAGAGCATTCCCCATGATATCACTTATCATGGAGGGAAACTTCCCTGACACTAGTATCACTACGTCATCCGCATACGCGACAGCTTTGACCCTTTCCCTGTCTAGTTTTACTAGAATTTTTGTTCATAACAATTAGCCATAGCAGCGGAGAAATGACTCGACCCTGTGGCGTTCCTCTATGGGCAAATTTGGTTAAGTGGCTGTTGCCTAGTGTTGCTTGAATAACTCTTGTTCCGAGCATAGAAGCTATCCATTTCCTAATAGATTCCTCTATGCCCAGTTCGACCAGAGATTCAAGAATAGCTTCCGTGTGTACGTTGTTGAAGGCTCCCTCTATATCCAAGAAGGAGGCTAGGGTGTATTCTTTGTAGTGTATGGATTTTTCGATAGTTCGCACTACCTTATGGAGAACCGTTTCCGTGGATCTGCCCTTGTGATAGGCGTGCTGTGATTTGGAAAGCGATATTTCTGGCAGAGAACTTCGCATATGGATGTCTAGGACACGCTCCAGGGTTTTGAGTATAAAGGAGGTCAGACTGATAGGTCTGAAGTCCTTTGCGGATACGTGCCCGGGTTTACCCACCTTCGGTATAAACACCACCCTGGCGCGTCTCCAGGAGTGTGGTACGTGGTTTAGCAATAAACAGCTTCGGAAGATCGACGCTAACCAAGGTATTGATAGGTTTTGCGTTTTCTGTAGAATGACAGGCATAATGCCGTCAGGCCCCGGAGACTTATACGGGGAGAAGCTGTTAATAGCCCAGGAAATATTTTCCTCGGAAATTATTGAAGTGTTGTTGTTGTTGGGAGCAGGTTGTACTTGCCGAGGCCTCTCGGGTTGCGTACTAATATCACTGCATCCGGGGAAGTGAGTGTTTATAAGGAGTTCCATGGTATCCGCTGGGGATTCCGTCCATCCTACGTCTGATCTTTTCAGAAATGAAGGGTTGGAGTGTTCCTTGGACAAAATTTTGCTTAGCCTTAGACAGTCCTTATAAGGCCGCCAAAAATTGTGTTTGTGGCAGATGTTGAAAATCGCTCTAGTCATCTGTCTGAGACTGGAGAGATCTTCGTTCCACCATGGGGGAAGCGTTTTTTTACTGCGTTTAACTGGGCACGAGACTTTGTATATGCTACATCCATAGCCTTCTCAAAAGTCTTTACCTCTACCTCCAGTTCTTTAATTGCAGCTGTGTTTGTTTCAGGTATATTTTTGAGTTTTGTCCGAAGGACTTGGCCAAACTTGGCCCAATTAACTCTTTTGGGGTTTCTATAAGGTTTTGTGGTCTCGACCTCGAGACTCATGTTGTAGAGGATCCATCTGTGGTCTGAGAGTGACTCCAGATTGGAAACTCTCCAGTTGTCGACATAAAAGTTATTATTGTTTGTTTTTAATGTAACATCTAGTACCTCTTCCCATCCCCTGTACGTTTCCGTACTCGGAAAGACAAAAGTTGGGGTCGTACCCTTGTTGCAGACTGATAGGTTAGTGGTTAACAGAAAATCAAAAAGTGACTCACCTCTTTCATTATCTTCTGAGCTGCCCCAGATAGAATGCCTGGCGTTGGCGTCGCAGCCTATCAGTAGGTTGTCCTTCACTGTTGTTGAGTCTATGAGCAGCTCCACATCCTCTGGCGGTACAGGTCTCCCATGAGCCATGTATGCTGAAGCCAGGTATGTTGTTTGGTTCGCACACTCCAGTTTAATCACTGTCAAATCGTATGAGCTAAGATTGGGACATAAAAAACCTTTTAGATGTTTCTTAGCTAGTATGCATGTTCTAGGCTTACCTGTGGCCTGGTGTTTGTAAAACAGGTCGTATTGTGTGTCTTGGAGCCCCTTTACGGATGAGTCTCTCACCCATGGCTCCTGGATAATGTCGATGTCAATGTTCATCTCCCTTAGAAAAACCATTAGATTATCGGAGGCACACCTTGAGTGCCTCAGGTTAATCTGTATGACTTTCGGCATTATGTGGTTGAAGGGGTTTCGTCGGCGATCATCAGGTCCTCCAACAACTTGTCGGTATCGACGATGTCCGCATCGTCCTCAGGACCCGAGGAAAGGAAGACTTTGAGCTTGGCATGCCGTATGCCAAACCTAAGTTTGTGGTCTGTTTTCTCCAGAGCACCCAGGCACTCGTTGTTTATTAGTAGAAGGAAGGACATCGTATTTTTGTAGGGTTCCTCCGCCTTAATGACAGACCAGTCATCCATTGGAACCGCCGGGTTGTGGAATTTAAGGCATTGGAGAACCCTTCCCCTTCTATCTTCATATTGGGCAACCAAATACGGGCCCTAGGTCTCCTCGGGATATCCTTAGCTGGGATAAGCTTGAGCTTCAAACCATCCCAGGTGTCGCTAACGTTAGGAACGCATCCACTAAGGAAGTCTTTGGAGAATTGGTCGGCGCACTTGATTACCCGATGTCCCCTCACCACCTCGGCGGAGTCAAAGTCGGGAAGAGGTTCCCCTTGGTTGTTGACGATGTGGTCTATCACCATTTCGGAGAGCTTGACCTCAATGCTTCCCCACGCATTGGCTATGGATTTCCCGTTTGTCGAGAGGTCATCCAATAGTGCGACCTGAAGGTGATCCCTAACCACCTCGGTAAAGGGTCGCTTCTGGGCCGCACCCGCCGCCGACGTGCTTGGCTTGGCTATTGCTGCTGAACCTTCGGCAACCTTGGTTTTTTTAGGGGCTGGGCGGTGGGAGATCTCTTCTTGAGACCTATCATGCTTCGCTCCCTGCCGGCTTTTGTTTTTTAGGCTCTCGTTGTATTCGTCAACGATTACCTGGTATTTGATCTTATCCGCCTGATCCTTTTCGTGGACCTTTCCGGCAGTCTCATTTTTCGCTATCTTACCTAAGATATGGAGGGCCATCTGGTACTTGCTCTTATTAACTTTCCGCGCAGATTTGGTTTTGTTTTGGGTCTGTTTCGTTGTTGTATGGTTTGTGGTCGAGGTGCTAGCCTTAGCACTCTCGCCGCTTGATGATGGGACGATTGTCCCCTGACTGGAGGCCAGCAATTCGTCCTCTGATAAGGTGCCAGGCTCTGGCACCCTCATCTGCTGGTCTTTTTGTTCTTCTCCTTTTTTCTATCCATATTTTTTTTTTTAGATCTTGTTCCCACGAGTAAGACGGGAAGGGGCGGTCCATCCTGGCAGAGCCATCTTACCAGGACAAGGCACTTATACAACCGACCTTACCTGGGCATTGGAGGGGGCCGTTAGCGATCAGTTGGTTTAACCACTTACTGACCATGCATCCATCGGCACGGGTACCTCTACCTTGGCTTAAAAGTGAGATTTTTAAATTGGCTTTACTCACGAAAAACTCCCGAATACGCGGGGTCACCTCCCCGGTGATTACCGGAGAGTAGGAAGGGATGAGGAAGGAAAGGGGGGGGGGGGGGTGGGGGTATATGAGGATGATAGCGGACGTAAAGTCCTGGTCAGTTCTTAGTTGACGCTCATCAGACGGCCTGTCCCTTAACAGAGAAGCCCGATGACTCTTTGCGCGGTAAGCCTCCGTACCGGCACCATCGAATTTGTTTGCGGTGATGGTACACACGTCAAGGTGACAGGGGACTGACCCCGCAGGAGGTCGCGAACTATACGCTATCCAACAAAAATTGTCTGTACAAGGAAGATAGGATGTTTGTCTCTCAGTCTGGTTGCGATGACTTACATAAATCGGCCCCTCTTTAAAGCTCTCACAGGGTTCACGTAGTGTGTATGATAATTCGGTATAACTCAGAGAGCAATTCTATTAGGACTTACCATCTTCCAATTTAAAATAAAAAAATTGGGGAACGAAATGAATTCCGTTTATCTTTTTCTTTTTTTTTGGTAAGATCCAGTAGACCAACAAAATATATAAATTTCGTAACAAAAAAAAAAATCAAAACGAAAAATATATCACTGTAATCCAATTTATTCATTGTAAAACATAAAATACTAATTTCTAATATCACTACTCAACTAATCCGATGAGCAATTACTGCTACTGCTCTCGTTATTTAGGTCTATTATTAACCTTTCAACTGCTTCCTCGGCAAAAACGTCAATTTCTTCAACAATCTGTTCAACGTGTTGGACACATCGATGCCATTTTTCCTTGTCAACCCTTGTAAGTGCTGTCGTTAGTAAGACTCTTATTTCAGCCATTTTAAATGACTTGTTTTGGCTTGCTACAAACCCTTTGACTTGAGCCCAAACCAATTCTATTGGATTAAGGTCACAGTGAGGGTGGCGACGGTGTAGAGGTTAGTGTGTTGGCTTGTGACCCGTGCGGTGCAGGTTCAATCCCCATGGGGAACAACAACATACGCCACCCAATCACATGCCTCTACACCAAAAGGAGGATTTCTGCCTGGTAGTTCAATGGAACGTTACCGAGTCTGAGTGCTCTGGGATTTGGATTTCCTTTTTTTATACAAAAAAAAAGGTCACAGTGATAAGGCGGCACGCAGCACTTTATGTCCCGCATTTTGAGCCATTTCATCCACGACGTATGTTTCATACTTGGCTTCGTAACGTTTAACGATTTCAAGCAACTAACTTGAAATCTTCCTTTTGGGAAATCCCGTATTCAGTGGCAAAACAGGCGTCATTCATCGGAAAAACAAAGACATCATACAAACAGGTACATAATGAGATGAAAGGATGTATTTATGTTTTTTTTTATTTAAACAGTTTGCGACGTAAACTCAATCAGCAAGATTTTCTAAAAACATTTCCCAGTCCTTTCCGCTATATGTATATTGTGAAAGGTAGACACAATCAGGCAATTATGTAGAACACAAAATTATATAACCACGACGCAATGTCATATACCTAAACAGATGGTAAAAAAAACTGCACTTGTGCAACTGTACAATACAAATACAATCAAATTAAAAGCACCAAAACCGAAAGTTCTTTGACAAAATCCATAGAAAAACCCTTAATGATATGCTTCATTGTAGAGATGGTAATACTATTCTGATGTGCTTCAGTCACAAACACTGATTATTTTGGTGAATGATAATAGCAAGCGAACACAAGACGATCATGCTCATTCCCATTCGGCTGTATGAGAGACTGGTTGTGGTGGGTTGTATGCAAATTTTAGAAAAATTACAACAACAATTCCTTGGTATGACAGTGGTTTGGTTTTTATTTCAGTGGCAATTCTTGCGTTTGAAAGCCTTGAGAGTATCTAAAGGCACCACTGGTAGGAAAAAAGGTCCTCCATAAGGCCTGTACTGACAATTTTTGTTGGATAAAGTATAATATGCAAACGTAAATTTACATAAACTTTTGTGCAAAACTACACAAACGCGTTCGCGTACTGAGAGAATGGTAAAAAGATGAACAAAAGAAAAATGTATTTTCGTTCATTTTTCTTCACACAGAATTTCAGCTGGTAAAAAAATGAAAACTGTCAAATGATGAAAACCTATGAGTTTGCCAGCAAAAAAAACAGCGGTTGCTTCTTTTCAAGCCAAACTTAGACGTTTATCATCTTTTTACACAAAAGCGTTTGCGTACTTTTCTTTGAAATGAGAGGATTCTCACTCGATTTTATTTATTTGACAGATTTAATTTTTCTACAAATAAAGTACACGAACGGACTTATAGTTATCCTCTTCAAAGTTTAACTTATGAAGCTATTTCTCGTTCAATATTGGCTCTGAGCTCCTCTAACGTCGCTGGTTGTTGGCATAGGCCAATGATTTAATGTAGCCCCATAAAAAAAAAGTCTAGAGCCGTTAAATCACAAGACCTTGGCGGCCAATAGACAGGTCCGTTGCTTGAGATAACACGTTCCCCAAACTGACTTCGATAGCTCAATTGTTGTTCCCGCTGTGTGGCTTGTGGCACCGTCTTGTTGGTACCCCATATTACTGATGTTCAATCCATTCAATTGCTCAAAGAAATAACGTTCCAACATGTTTTTGTAGCGAATACCATTTACCGTAACGTGACTGTCATTTTCATCGAAAAAAGAAACGGTCCAATGGCCCCACCGGCATGAAAACCGCACCAAAAAGTGACTTTTTGCGGATGAAGTGCTGTTTGATGAAGCACATGAGGGTTCTCACCTGTCCAGTAATGCATATTTTGCTTATTGACGAAGCCGTTTAACCAAAAATGCTCTTCATTGCTGAAGATGATTTTGCTATAAAATTCTTTATTTTCTTCCATCATGTCGAGTATATCGTATATCGCTTTATATGATCAAGTGGCTTTAGTTCTTGAGTCAGCTTGATCTTTGCTTGTCTACTGGGGCGAGAATTACGGCCGAAATTTGGCCTTAACGCTCTTCAATTTGCGACCACCGACTCGGAATTTTATACTTTCTAAAAAATGACGTAAACATCCACTCAATTCTATGTTAAAAAGTCGTTTCAAAAAAATGTGCCAGAATGTGAATCAGAAAATCAGAATGTGCCGTTATACGAGTAACTACTATTACTCTATGATGTACAGGTCACAAGGCAACCCTAAAAAAGAGTGGAAAGCTATTAATAATATAATTAACTCCAATGTATCGAACATTACTAATTCTATTATACTAGATAGTGATGGTGTTTCAATTGACGATCCTTCAACGGACGCAAATAAATTCAATAACTTTTTTTCTTCTGTTGGTCTGATGTCCCACTCAAATGATTTCTGTAATCGATGTATAGCTGGTTGTTTAGTGGAAGATACATTACATAGTGGTAGTTTCTACTTTACCTCAATCACTGGGTCTGAGATTTATAGATTAATCAACTCGCTCAACAGTTCTTCTGCATGCTGTGAGGATGGAATCTCCAACCACACTTTAAAGAACATCGCTCTTAATATAGCAGATATCCTACCTCATCTGTTTAACCTCAGTATGTTCACTGGAGTTTAGCCCGTTAAACTAAAATGTGCCATTGTTATTCCGATTTTTAAAAAGTGGAGTAGAAAAGAGGTTAACAACTACGGACCGATTTCCTTGCTGTCTTCAATGTCTAAAATTTTTTGAAAAAGCAGTTAAAAAAGGAATGTTAGTTAAAAAGGATTAACTTTTTTAGTCCTATGCAATTTGGGTTTAGGGAGGGCCTATCTACCGAAGATGCTCTTCTACAATATTGCTCCTTAATTAATAAAGGTTTGGATGAGAAAAAACATTGGTTTGTTCGTGGATATCACAAAGGCGATTAATATGGTTAACCACAGCATTCTTCTTAACAAGCTTCATTCCGTTGGTTTCCGTGGTACTGTACATGATTGGTTTCCATCCTACTTAAAAGACCGAACACAAAAAGTAAAAGTGGGAGATCACCTCAGTAAACCAAGACGCTTAACATAGGTGTACCACAAGGATCGGTCCTTGGTCCGATTTTGTTCCTTGTTTAAATAAACTCCCTGTTTAACCTACTATTCGCAGGTAAAGTAACAGCTTTTGCAGATGATCTCGGTATCGCATATGCCTCATCTAGCCCTCTAAGCTTATTGGCTGAAATAAACCTCGATGTTCACTTATTGAGAATCTGGTTCGCCCAACCAAAGGTAAATGTAAGTAACGAAACCAAACTGATGTATTTCAGCTTAAGAATACAAGAATTTCCAGATTTTGAAATCTACTTTCACGATGTAAATTGCGCGCGATATAAAATGCTAAATTGCACATGTACTGGAGACAATTCCTTAGAGGTTTTTAATGAGCCTTATGTTTGTAATAAGAATTGTTTTAAGATAGAAGGAGTTAATAATTTTAAATACTTGGGTATTTTAATTGATCAAAATATGAGCTGGTCCAAACATATTTCAACATTGAAGCAATATCTGCGCTCTTCTATCCGTAGCTTATATCATCTCAAAAAATGTTGTGATAGCAGAACTTTAAGCACAGCCTATTTCGGCATTCAAGACTTCAATGTGGTACAAGTTGCTGGGGAGGCGCCTACCTAGCAAAAATTCATCCTTCCCTCGTCCTGCAAAAGTGTGCTATAAGGAAAATCTGCGGTGTTTGCGGTGTTAACAGATTGACTCGCTCTATGCCCCTCTTTAGATCATTAAAAATTCTTTCGGTCAGACAATTGTACTATTTTAAAGTCTCTAAGTTATTTTATATGAGAGGTGACTATAAGCAGACTCATATATCTGACGTCCGTACTCTGCGTAGCAATCTTGACAATTATGTTCCTGTTCCCACTTTTCGTACCACGCATTTTAGAAACTTCTACTCCATCGTCCATCGTGTCTTACAAGTTGTTTAATACGTTTCCTTTGGCTCTTCGGTGTACCAGGTCTTTGTCAATGTTCTTAAAAAAAGTTAAACTGTGGCTTCTGGATTTTGATCACAGTCAAATTGAAGTTCTGCTGCCTTATATTGCTTTTTCCAAAAATCATTGTATAGCTTTCTTCGTGATTTGTTATAGGTAGGTATTATATCAATAATCATTTAAATATTGCGTACCCCACATAATTCTGAATTTTATATATGAAGTAGCATTTATCACTATTTGAATTTTCAAATACAAATGTCACTAAGTATTCTTTATTAAACCTGAATTTGTGTTATGATAGTTTAAGAAAATTATATTTCCATTGTTATAAAGAATAATAATTATAACTAAAAAAAAAAATACTGAAAGTTTGAAGTTGCCAGTCGCTAATGAAAGACCCTTTAGAAATAACCTCACACGATTCGCTTTTGGTTTTTTTGTAACAACAAAAACTGGGCACAGAATATTTTTCTATCGATAACTTCACTTCTTTCACTGGCATACAAATATTTTTTTTTGTTCAAATTTACTTACAGTTTTTTTTTTGATTTTTTGTAGATATAATCGAAGTTTCACCTGCCATTATGACCGCGACTGCACCTGCACCTGTCGATAGCTTACGTAGGGCTTAAAGATATTCTGATGTGTTTATTCAAAAAAAAGGCGTTAAGTGAAGGGGATGCCATATCATTTAATTTAGGCCTGCCGCTACCACAATATCAGCGTGAAGTCATTGTGAGTTTGATGTTTATATTTTTGGCAAGGATCTTTAAGATTATGCCAAATCGGGGCAGGTATATTTGAAAAGGTTGATTAAAATAAAAGGTTTGTTTATTTTTATACCCTATTCTAGGGGTATATTAATTTTGACGCATAGTTTGTAACATACCTTAATATTGCCCGTAGACCCCTAAAAGTTACTATATTTATGATCAGCATCGATAGTAATGTCGATCTAGCCATGTCCGTCCGTCCGTCCGTCCGTCCGTCGGCAAAAATTAGGCCTTTAAACTGGACCTAGAGAGCTGAAATTTTAACCATATACTCTCTAGGGTCCCGAAATAATCAAGTTTAAGAATTTTTGAAATCCGCCCACAGACACGCCCACAAACTCAAAAAAACAAAATTTTGGAAAAAATCGAATTTTGAGCTAGAGAGCTGAAATTTTTTATATATGATCTATGGCCCATAAAACTGATTGGGACATAAAATTTTCAAAATCCGCCCACTGACACGCCCACAATTAAATAAAACAAATTTTGGGAAAAATTGAATTTTGAGCTAGAAAGCTGAAATTTTTTATATATGATCTTTGGCCCATAATACTGCTTGGGACATAAAATTTTCAAAATCCGCCCACTGACACGCCCACAATTAAATAAAACAAATTTTGGGAAAAATTGAATTTTGAGCTAGAAAGCTGAAATTTTTTATGTATGATCTTTGGCCCATAAAACTGCTTGGGACATAAAATTTTCAAAATCCGCCCACTGACACGCCCACAATTAAATAAAATATTTTTTTTGAAAAACCAAAATTTGAGCTAGGGAGCTGAAATTTTTAATATATACTCTCTAGTGGCCCTTTATGCTCATGTGTAAATATTTTCAAAATCCGCCTACTGACACGCCCACAATTATTTTATTTTTTATTTTTGAAAGTCCAAAGTTTGAGCTAGGGAGCTGAAATTTATAGTATATACTCTCTATGTGCCCTTTATGCTCATACTTAATTTTTTTTTAAATCCGCCTACTGACACGCCCACAATTAAATAAAACAATTTTATTGAAAAACCAAAGTTTGAGCTAGGGAGCGTTTTTATTTACAAAAGCTTAGTTTTTTCGTTAAAATCCTTTAAATTTTTGTCACGCCCACTTATGAGATATAGGAATAAGAATAGGGTATCCAACAGTTCGCCCAAGCGGACTGTAGCCCGCCCCTATGTTTTTTTTTAAATTCGAATGTCTCACCGCTTATCCAGAAGTCCAATATACTAGCAACTTTGTATAGCAATTTCTTTAATTACCTACAAAATCGCGGCCTTAAATCCTCTGCGATCCCGGGCACGCTGCTTCCGCGATGGATTGGTCTTTCAAGCGGAGGTTCGGTTGTCCTTGCCTTCTCCAACCATGGGACTGGGAGTCGAAGATCCCCCGTGGCCGGAGCATTTTTTTCCATTCGCCCAATATGGCCGAGCCAATGTAGTCGACATGATTAAGCTTTTTGGGCTACTACATCCACATCTTGGTACAGTTCATAGAGTTTGCGGTTGTATCTTCTCCCTCATTCGCCCACCTCGCTCACAGGACCAAATATCCGACGGAGTATTATTCTTTCAAAAGAACCCAATATTAGCTCCCCTTTTCTACTTATCGACCACTACTCGACACTATAAAGCATGACTGGCTGGATTAAGGTTCGATAAAGCATGCATTTTGTCCTTCGACTGCGGAGCTTTGGACACATTTGTTTCGCTAAACCGTAGTAGCAGCGGTTGTCATTCGTGAAGTTGATGTTTACTCTTGTTGTTATTGCATTTAAAAACTGAAAAGAGCGTGCCACAAAAATAAATTCAACTTCCACTATATAGTAGATGTATCTTGCTCTCCAAGAGATTAAAGGTTTCCAACGTGCAACGGTTCTAATTTCACTTCCGATTCCCTTCCCACATGTTGAACAAATTGAATGTGCAAGCGATCGTAAAAAAAAGTAAAAGTAAGCCGCCGCGCCGTCCGCCGCCTTTTCTGGTGATCGATAATAAATGAGCAACCAACACGTGCACAGCGATTTCACATCCTCAATTGAGCTGAGGGGTAATCGAATTGTTTTGCAATTTCCAAACCACTTGGTGATCCTATTGTTTCCGTTTAAGTGATCCGATCAAGGATGAAAATCCCATTTTCGACCCAATACTATACAATATGCATTCTTGTTTTATTTTAAGATGTAGATACGCAATGCGGTCACTTTTGCCATTGTTAAGTCGTCTTTATGTCTGGGTCTGGGTTACGGAAATATGGACGCTCACTAGCGTAGGGATTCTGTTTACATAATCTCAAGTGTGCTGCGGGGTATATGCTTTAATGTGTTCCCGATGGTATCTAGTACGAGTCGAAGATAGAAAAAAGAAAATATCTGTTATCCTTTGTAATGCTTTTAAATGCCTTATTCTTGAGGGAATCATAAGCTGCTAGCTGAATGATATTGAATTATTAATATGAACAAATCCATATTAATATTATAAATAGTATATAGTTAATATAGAAAGTAACTCTGTCTGTCTGTCTGTCTCGATTTAACGCCAAAACTACTGAACCGATTTAAATGAATTTTTTTACACAGATAGTCTAGACCCTGAGAATGGACATATTCTACTTTTTACCGCGGGGAAATGCTTCATCCGCTGGCCAGAAGCGGAGATCTAAGCTGATATCTAAGAAAAGTTGTAACTAACGAATGCTTTCTAGCTCCTAGCTTTGGAATGACTCATCCTAACGAAATAGGATTTTTTACAAAGATTTTAAGATATAAATCATCTTTGTAGGTTATCCTGAAGTTGAACAATAAGCATTAAACAATAAATTTTCTACAATTCAAAAAAGGAAAATGTTCGATTGAAGCTAGATCGTTGGATTTTCCCAGCGTTCACTGGAGGAAAATGTGTGTGTGTGTGCGGCACAAATCTGTTTCTCTGCCTGTACCTTTTGTTTTTGTGCTGTGTGCTTTTTCTTTCTTTTTTTTATGCACCTTTTGTAGTTTGTGTTGTTTTTTTGTGGCGCATGGGATTGAGCAAGATAGGGTATGAAATGTAAATGAGATAGAGAGGGAGTCACACTGAGAGTGCATCCATATAATGAGTAGGGACACTCTCGACGTTTTCTTTATCAGTTCTTATCAGCAAGTATTTTGTTTTAAATTTGAGAAGTGGCAGACTGGCGAAGCAAGGCGAGCACGGGACAGCTAGTAATATATATGTTTTACAAAATTAATAGGACCATATCTGGGCTGCATCAACACTGCGTTGACTCACTGTTGGATTTGGAGTAGGTGCGATGTTGGATATATGAAAAGTTAGAGAGCGCCAAGCATGGACCCCCTCAACCCTTTTTTATTTTTAAATACCCTTGCCCTATTGGCTGAAACAGCGACCTAAGAGATCTTTTGTATCAGAAAGGGGTGTTTTAACCTGAAAGACGAATTACCTCCCTGGTGAAAGCCAATACGTCTTTAGTCGAAGAGTTTCGTAGCTCCTCCTGTGAACGTATCACCCTGTGAAATATACGTCGTCTCAACCGATGAAGTGCCGAAGATTCACAAAGAATGTGTTCAGCGGTTTCTTCAACCTCCATACAGAACCTGCATTGTGTCTCCGGACACAGATTCATTTTGTTGAGATGATATCTCAGGAGTTGCTGTCTGCATCCCGACGTAAGCGCAGCTTTTTTCGGTTTCGTGCTCGCCTCCGCTACAAAGTTTCTTTGTTGATTGAATTTAATAAACTATTGTACGCGCCGCGACATCGTGTGTGTAAACAAAATAAAATCAAAACATAGGGACGGGCTACAGTCCGCTTAGGCGAACTGTTGGATACCATATTCTTATTCCTATCCCTCATAAGTGGGCGTGACAAAAGTCCAAGTATGGTTGAATTGTTAAGAACGCTCTACATATTTTGTTATATAACAGTTAAAGGATTTTATCGAAAAAAACGCTCCCTAGCTCAAACTTGGGTGTTTCAATAAAATTGTTTTATTTAATTGTGGGCGTGTCAGTAGGCGGATTTTGAAAATATTAACACATGAGCATAAAGGGCCCCTGGAGAGTATATATTATAAATTTCCGCTCCTAGCTCAAACTTTGAATTTAAAAAAAAATAAAAAAAATTTAAATTGTGGGCGTGTCAGTAGGCGGATAGTGAAAATATTTACACATGAGCATAAAGGGCCCCCTAGAGAGTATATATTATAAATTTCAGCTCCCTAGCTCAAACTTTGGATTTTCAAAAAAAGTTTTTTTTTAATTGTGGGCGTGTCAGTAGGCGGATTTTGAAAATATTTACACATGAGCTTAAGGGGCCTCTAGAGAGTATATATTATAAATTTCAGCTCCCTAGCTCAAATTTTGGTTTTTCAATAAAATTGTTTTATTTATTTGTGGGCGTGTCAGTGGGCGGATTTTGAAAATTTTATATCCCGAGCAGTTTTAGTAGTCTTAGATACTATAAAAAAATTTCAGCTTTCTAGCTCAAAATTCAATTTTTTCCAAAATTTTGTTTTTTTGAGTTTGTGGGCGCATTTCAAAAATTCGTAAACTTGATTATTTCGGCACCCTTGAGAGTATATGGTTAAAATTTCAGCTCTCTAGGCCCAGTTTAAAGGCCTAATTTTTGCCGACGGACGAACGGACGGATGTGGCTAGATCGACATTACTATCGATGCTGATCATAAGTATAGTAGCTTTTATTGGTCTACGGGCAATATTAAGGTATGTTACTAACTATGCGTCAAAATTAATATACCCTTAGAATAGGGTATAAAAAAAAGAAGAAAAAAGGCACAAAACAAAACCTTAGTGCCAGTGCCAGTGTCAGTGAAAGGAAAGCGCAAAAGAAAACAGAAAAAAGCCACATCTCTGGGTATCCCTCCGTCCCCCATCACACTCCATCACTGTTGCATTTGCTTGGCCATTGTAGGTGCCGTACGATTTTCGTTTGTACACTTGTAATGGCTGAGTAAAGGCAACATCAGACGGATAGCGACCCGTGAATTGTTGATTTTGTTGGTGGACCAAAAAAATTACCGTACGGGCATAACACCTGCGGTAATTTGTTTTGGAAATCTAACGCGGATATTCAATTCACGGTTCTTGCTTAGGTAGCGTCGGAGTTTGTGTTTTCGTTTATGTTTGTATTTTATAATGTGTAGGAATTTTGTGGTGGATGTAAGTAACATTCGTGGCTTGAGGAAACATTTTTTTCGTTATACGCCCACGCTTTCCACAACAAACCAGCTGTTTTGGCACTTAACGAAACTCAGGTTAGCGTTGGCTCTGATTTAACAGAGTTTAGTCTGCCTGGGTACAACTTAGTGCCATTATTATTTCCCCATCGCGGTCTCGCCATATATATACGTAGTGACGTAGCCTACCAACTTCAGCCTCAATATGGCCAATGTTCCAGTCCGGAATTTAATTTCATTTGGCTCAAATTTCATATCCGTAGGCAATTAATCCACTACTGTTTTATTTACAGAAGCCCCAATTTGGACAGACATTCAACTTATAATGAGTTGGATGCATTGTACGACTCCATCACAAGAATTGTAACCCTTCATCCTCGTACTAAAATCGTCATTGCGGGTGATTTCAATATACACAATTCACATTGGCTTCGACATTCTGGACAGACAACACCCGAAGGAAGGTATGTTGAGATTTTTTGCTGAGGTTAACAATCTCACTCAGCTTGTAAATGAGCCTACACGAATACCGGACATAAGCAGTCAAACCGACAACACACTGGACTTGTTTCTCACCTCTCACCCTAAAAAATACAATAAAAACGTAGGTATTACCGCCTCTAGGTTCGTCAGACCATTGTGTCATATCAGCTAATTTCTCGTAATCCGGCCACATAGTTAAAGAACAAACTCCTAAAAGAACGGTATGACAATACGAAAAAGATAATTGGGAAAAACTAAAAGGTTTCTTTAAGAGTTTTAACTGGTCGCTGTGCTTCCTCGAGAGCGACGTGGATGCTGCTGCTGATATGATAACAAACATGATTTTTTGGGTATGAAATGCGTTATCCCTAACCGGATAAAAAATATCAAACCCAAGGTAAACGCGTGGTGTGACTCGAGCTGCAAAGCGGCTATTAGGTTAAAAGAGGTAAGCTTTCGGTCTTATAAGGCCAACCCATCTGAGGTAAACCAGGAAAAGTTTAAACGAGCCAGAAATTACTGCAATGCAATCCCACGGGTAAGAAAAACTGTTGGTCGTTTGTCAAAAACATCAAGAATTCGTCCTCGTCATCTATCCCGACAATCATTTACAACGACATTCCAGCCGTCAGCTCTTTGGATAAAGCCAATCTGCTTGCTGCTCACTTTGCAGCTAGCTCAACGCTCGCAGATTGTGCTTTATCTCCCCCTGTACTCGAGCGCGTAGAACACTCCATGGGACCAATCCACTTCCGCACTCGTACAGTGGCTAGAGTACTTCGAGATCTTGACATACACAAATCCGCTGGTCCAGATGGTATTTCCCCCATCGTTCTGAAGAGGTGTCGTTCTACGCTAAACCACTGCGTAAGCATTTCTATCTGTCCTATTCTTCAGGGCTCTTCCCGGGAATATGGAAAACAGAATTTGTCCAGTCTGTACCAAAAAAAAGCCGAGTCTTCTTCTCCCTCCTCCTACCGACCACTTACGCACTTACGTCCATTCTTTCTAAGGTCATGGAAACGCTGATCAACCGTCAGCTAATGAAATATCTTGAATCTCGAAAACTTCTCAATGACCGGCAGTACGGTTTTCGGAGCAATAGGTCCACCGGTGATTTGATGACACATCTAACCGAAAAGTGGAACCAATCTCTTCACCAAGGTGGTGAAAGTAAGATCGTTGTGCTTGATATTTCAAAGGCATTTGACAGAGTTTGGCATTAAGCTCTCTTGTCGAAAATGCGTGCAATTGGAATCGATGACAATCTTCTTCAATGGATTAGAAATTACCTTTCGGACCTTTCAATTCAAGTTGTCTTGGACGGTTTCAAGGTGTTCCAAAAGGCTCCGATCTGTCCCCGACTCTCTTTCTCATTTTTATAAATGATCTCCTGTCTGTTACTTCTAATCCAATCCATTCCTTTGCTGATGACAGTACCCTCAGCTTATCATATTCGTTTCTTGGGTCACGCCCCACTTCTTCGGGTGTCTAACTGGAACGGCAACGTATGTTAAGCTCATTAAATTCCGATCTTAACAGCATAACTCAGTGGGGTACAACCAATAGAGTGGAATTGAATGCTTCCAAAACACAATGCTGTCTCCTGTCAATAAAGCAAAACCCACGCACACTGCCATTATCCATGAATGGCACTTGCATCGCTGAAACCGAAAGGCTTTCCATTTTTTGACATGTGTGTCAAAGACAACCTTCGTTGGAATGATTCGATGTCGCCAAGAACGCTGCGAAATGTCTAGGCTTCCTTAAGCGATGTAAGAAATATTTCACCCCTTCTGATCGGCTACAATTTATAAGGCGTTTATTCGCCCGAAACTCGAGTACAACGCTCATAGATGGTCTGGTGCACCAATTACTTATTTGGAGCTACTTGACGACTCCAAAAACGCGCGATAAAACTCATAGGCGACCGATACATCGCGAGATCGATTGACTCTCTTAGTCATCGTCGCAATGTCTCCTCTCTTTCGTTATTTTATCGGTATTTCCACCGTAAGTGCTCTAACGAAATAGCCAGTTGCATTCCACCCCTTGAACATTTCAACCGCAATACCCGCCATGCAACGAATGCCTATCAGTTCACCCTCAAGCCTGTATTCGGACGTGCAGTGAAGTACAAAGAGTTTTTCCTCAGCCGTACAACACGAATGTGGAATACTCTTCCACGCTCAATTTTTCCTTTACATTATAACCTACAAACATTCAAAACCAGCGTGCATCGGCAACTCTCCTTTTCTTCTAAACCTAATTTCCCTAACGCCCGCGGTGTGTAGCCACTACATGATAAGGGTACCAAAAAATCCCTTTAGTGCGCGTAAATTATATAAAAAAACATAGGGGCGGGCTACAGTCCGCTTGGGCGAACTGTTGGATACCCTATTCATATTCCTATCCCTAATAAGCGGGCGTGACAAAAATTTAAAGGATTTTATCGAAAAAACTTAGCTTTTGTAAATAAAAACGCTCCCTAGCTCAAACTTTGGTTTTTCAATAAAATTGTTTTATTTAGCTGTGGGCGTGTCAGTAGGCGAATTTAAAAAAAATTTAAGCATGAGCATAAAGGGCACCTAGAGACTAAATACTATACATTTCAGCTCCCTAGCTCAAACTTTGGACTTTCAAAAATAAAAATAAAAATAATTGTGGGCGTGTCAGTAGGCGGATTTTGAAAATATTTACACATGAGCATAAAGAGCCCCTAGAGAGTATATATTATAAATTTCAGCTCCCTACCTCAAATTTCGGTTTTTCAATAAAATTGTTTTATTTATTTGTGGGCGTGTCAGTGGGCGGATTTTGAAAATTTTATATCCCGAGCAGTTTTAGGAGTCATAGATCTTATAAAAAAAAATTCAGCTTTCTAGCTCAAAATTCGATTTTTTCCAAAATTTTGTTTTTTTGAGTTTGTGGGCGTGTCTGTGGGCGGATTTCAAAAATTCTTAAACTTGATTATTTCGGGACCCTAGAGAGTATATGGTTAAAATTTCAGCTCTCTAGGTCCAGTTTAAAGGCCTAATTTTTGCCGACGGACGGGCGGACGGACGGACGGACGGACATGGCTAGATCATGCTGATCATAAATATAGTAACTTTTAGGGGTCTACGGGCGATATTAAGGTATGTTACAAACTATGCGTCAAAATTAATATACCCTTAGAATAGGGTATAAAAAGCCGCATTGGCCTACGAGAAAGCCCACCAGCTTCCTTATATCATCTTTATTCAGCATAAGGATTTCCTTAATTAATCATTTAAATTGTCTTAAGCCAGGGCCACTTTTCCGGTGGTTAAGACGAACCTGTTGTAAATTTTTTCAATACACCAATCAGTGTGTACCTTTAGAAATGGTCGCTAGATGTAATAAATAAAATTAATACAGCCCATTTTAGCCGAAAATCGACCAAACACGATTTTTAATTGGGATTATGGTACTATACTATATATAACAAAAAATTGAGACACCAATTAAACATGACATTACGATGATAGGGAAGTAAAAAAAAATGTGTTGGAAAATTCTGTTCGTCCGTCTGCCTGTTTGCAGATCTGCAGCCTAAGCGGATGGGCCGATTTGCAAACTTGGTTCATAGTGCTTATTTAGTAGTCTCAAACTAGGCGTTGCTGAAATTGGAATTTTAGCTCTAAAACAATGGTATATGTCATATAACGGTTTGTTAGAACTTAATTTTTCTAAAAACGGCCTTAACGATTTAGATAAAACAGTCTATCTTTTGGTAAGAATGGATTTTACGAGATTTATCTTAAAACGGTACCTCCTATAGAACCGATTTTTAACATCGGAATTTCGCGCTAACAACAAAACCGATTTCAATTAAATTTAAAATTTAGGAAGGCTTTTATGATCAAATTTATACATAACTTTTTTCGTTTTTGAAAGATTCTAGAAACGCGTATATTGAATTTTTCCAGATTTTTTTCCAGATCAAAACTACAGATTTCCTTGTACTGAAATATGTAGGTACTCAAAAAATTGTAAAAAAAATTTCAAAAATTAAAAAAAACCGGTCTAAAAAAAACTGCTTTAACGATTTTCAATATTTTTTTCCTAGGTAGACTATTGCTAATAAAATACTATTGCATAGGTACTTAGTTTTTCCAAGAAAACTCTCAAACAAATTTGAAAAACTAAAAGACTTTTCCAATATTTTTTTAAATAATTTTAAGTTATTATTTATTAGGTACATGATGACGGATGATGATCATTCTTTAAGATTTTATCACTACAAATAGTATTACATAACATGTAGGTAGGAATCATTTTTATAAAATTAAATTTAATCTTCTGGCCTTCTGCGCTGCAAATATATCTAAAACTTCCTCAGTGTCAATCTCAATTTGTTGATGAATTCACATTACCGCAAATCCTGTTCATCCTTTTTCACCGGTAGAATTTCTTAGATAAGATTTTAGACGTTTCATTGTCGAAAATGTTTTTTCCGGTGTACCTACATGTTGAAACCAGTAGTGTTGCCAAAATTTTAAGAAGCTTGTGGATCCTTATTGCATTCCCCAAGAGCTCTTATTGCACTCTTTGAACGCTATATATCTTTTTGTGTATGGCATTTTATCTTCCAAAGCGTAAATTCAGCTTTTAAAGTATCCCAATCCAAAAAACATTTATAAAATTTGAAGTTTTCCTCGTTATAATTTTGTTCGTTTTTGCCAAGGATCGATTGAATCAAAATGCACAAAGAGGAAAGTATGGACTTATGGTTTTCAAATTTCATTTTAAGCTTACTTAAAAAGTCATCTAAAAGAGGAATCATTATACAAGGTGGCGCAAAAGTTGTCAGCTGGCGCAAAAGTTGTCACCAGATGTTCTTTCGCTGTAATTTTTTTTATGAATGAAAAACTTTGGTTCTGCTTTTGGATTATGTTAATTGGTGTCTTAAGTTTGTTCTGTATCAGTTAACTTCACAAATATCAAAGTAGAATTTACATTTGCCGCCATTTGCAAAAATTATACTTCTTCCGATAGGAAGATGACTTTTGCGCCACCTTGTACATACTTATCCTAAAATAGGTTTTAGGATCTGTTGTGCTCATGTTTTGTCTGTGCTGCAATGTATATGTAAACAAAACACTCGTACAACACAAACTTACTGCAAAATCACTAGCTGAAATAGATCTTAAGAAGCAACTTGCCTTCGATGACGTATCAGAGTTCTTATCACTACACAACTCTTCCAAAGCATCAATTATCGCTTCAAAAGCGTGTTTCACACGTTGCTGTTAAATTTTTCCATTTATTTTGAAGATAATTTTCTTTAATCATTTCCTGCAACTTAATGTGTGCGCTTTGCCGCTAATTTAAAAAAAATTTCAACGGATTTTTTGGTACCAATAGTGTTGCGAATAGGCTGAATTCGACAAGAATGCCCAAATGCCAAGTTTAGAGAGTGTGCGCTACAATGCACGTATAAGGCTTCTGGATGAGACTCGCGTACTACAGGTCTGAACTCCGTTAAAACTGCCTGTCATAGATTAAAACTAAAATCAGAAATTTTTAATATAATCAATAATTATTTGAGTACAAATTTCATACTGATGCGGAAAAGTATGATTTACAGATGCATTTTTAAAAAAATTCGGGGGGGGGGGGGGCTTCAAACGACTGTGATCCCCCCCTGGCTACGGCCTTGCCATAGGTATCGAGGCTATGGTCTTGGAATACAGCAAACAAGCTGTATACAAAATTTGAAAAATCGAACTCTCGATCTGGTTTTCTCTTCTTACTCTGTTAGTACTGTGGTTCTGGAATCCCACTTCAGTATAACTAACATAGATAACAATCATTCACCCTTGGATGTATTAATTGAACGGCGCACATTTGTACGAAAATAGTAACTCGTATGACCGTTCGCAATCTTTTGACTTTCGGAAAGCAAATTTTCAAAGGCTTTCTGATGAAATTAAAAGCTTTTATTTTAATCTTGCTGTGTTATCTAATATTGATGATGCAGTAGGTTCTTTTTATTCTCTGATGTATAACTGCATGAAAAAAGTTATTCCTGTGAAATCCTGTAGGAATCTGAAGACGTCCTATTACTGGTATCATAAAGAGCTCAAATCGATACGAAACAGACGTAATAGGGCTTGGAAGGCCTACACTCGACAGCAAATAAACCGGGCCACCCGCAACGTTCAAGCTCTGATTCGATTTTCTTTAAAAGTATAACACATAAAACTAAGAAAGTGGTGCCTACAAAAAGTGCGTATACGAGTATATTGAATAAAATGAATGGAAACTCATTGGGATTATTCAATTAATTCAGTGTTTATTTAAGGTTATACAAAAAAGAGACGTTTTCCAGTTGTGTTAATTAATGTAATCATAAAATGAAAAAAAATGTAATCCAATAACAAAGAAAAAATTTTAAAAAAAAGTTTGGTCAATAGGTATTTGGTTTTGCCTCCTCTTGCTTGGATAACTGCCAGCATCCTTGCATTCATCGACCTCACGAACCTGACGATGAAATCTTGAGTAACAGCATTATAGTCCAAGTGCGATTCGCAGCTCTGGAAGCTTTGTTGAAGAAGGTATCCGGGCTCTAACCTGGCGTTTTAGTTCATCCCATAAATGTTCTATCGGATTCAAGTCCGGGATTCGAGCTTTCCAGTCTATCGTACGAATGAATTAAAAAGTCTCTGCCATTCAGACCTTGAACTCTATATAACATTATTTAATGAATTTGCATCTTTATCCTGCAACTTATATATTGACTATATAAGTAAAATGGAATGCTCTTTAAAATTGGATCCCAAACTTTTCTGGGGATTAGTCAATTCTAAGACGAAAACCGATGGTTATCCATCAAAGCCAACCACCTTGCCACATCGAATCAATCGGTTCTCATTCGATCACCGTGCGTGGTTAGTACTTATATGGGGGACCACTTACTTGGGAATACCGCGTGTTGTTGGCACCTCTTGTGAAAGTTTGACAAACATCCAAGAGTATCAAATTGTCATGAGAAAGCTTCTCAAATATGAAGTTCGGATTCGGCGTAGAAATGTAGGTCCCCTCCACTTCGCATGAAAGTGGTTGGAGAAGCTAGGTTCATTCCCTCTATGGGCCGAAAAGGCCTAAAATGTATGTATGTGTGGTTATCCATCAAAGCTTACTTACAATAGTTCTACAAATGCTGATTCGCTAGATGCAAGCAATATGTTTGCAGATCATTTCAGTAAGTCGTTTAGGGAGACCCCTCTTCACATAGATGATCAATATTTCAGTTATCTAACTAGGTGTTCCCAAATAAGTTTTAGTAGTTTCTCATCCGATTTGGAAACAATTTTAAAATGTATTTCTTCTCTGAAGAACGACTATTTATCAGGTCCGGGTGGCATTGCACCGATTGTTCTTAAAAAATGCAGTCATGCAATTGCTCCATATCTTAAGTATCTATTTGAATTGTCCATTAGTACTGGTAAATTCCCTAATCTATGGAAAAGTGCTTTTATCACAAACGTGGTGATATCACTAATTATAGTCCTATTTCAAAGCTTTCATGTTAATTGAATATTTCCTTGTCGCAATATCATTTGTAATGAACAGCATGGATTTGTAAGAAACAGATCCATTGTCATTAATCTGTTAAGTTTCTTTCATGCTTGTTTTAATGCCTTAGAGAATAAGGACGAAATGGATTGCATATATACTGACTTCTCTAAGGCTTTCGACCAGCTGTCCCATGAAATAATCGAATTTAAGCTAAGGGCTCTTGGTTTCCCACCATGTTTCATAAAATGGGTTAATTCATACCTTAGATCAAGGGTTTATCTAGTCAAATTTAGAGGACCGCTTCCTGTATCTTTCACAGCTCAGTCTGGTGTTCCCCAAGGAAGTCACCTCGGACCAATTCTATTTATACTAGCCATTAATGATGTTAAGGCATGTATAAATCACAGTAATATCCTGATCTACGCTGATGATATGAAAATATATAAATCTATCAATAGTCAGCAAGACAGAAATTTTCTTCAATCCGACATAAATAGCTTCGCCAATTGGTGTGATAAAAACGGTTTATCCCTGAACCCTACTAAATGTCAACATATGACATTGTCTACAAAGAATATCCCTTCCACCTTTCAATATTCTTTGTCTCAACATATTCTTTATAATGTTGATAATTTTAAGGATCTGGTTTTTGCTAAGCATATCAATTCTATGGTTAATAAATCGAATTCTATGCTGGGCTTCATAAAAAGGTGGGCTAAAGAATTTAATGACCCTTACGTTTCTATGTCATTGTACAATTGTTTTGTCCGTCCGATTCTAGAGTATGCCTCTCAAGTTTGGATACCGTTCTACAACATTCATTCAAATTGAATAGAAGCCATTCAACGTAAATTTATTCGATTTGAACTTATAGGACTCCCATGGGATGATCCATTTAATCTTCCTCCTTACAGTCAACGTATCTAGCTTCTTCAAATGTTACCCCTTTCTCAACGAAGGCTTAATAGCGATATCATTTGTTTACAGCAGCATATATCCAGTCAAATAGATGCACCTGACTTGCTGTCGTCTATTGGCTTTAATTTTCGTGGTGGTGCCCATAATTTACGCAGTGTTGAATTATTGCTTAGCCCCATCATAGAACGAATTATGGGAGGCATGAGCCTATTAGTCGCATGAGTAGAATCTATAACCTAAATGATCATGTGATTGACTTGCATGTTAGTAACATTAAGCTAAAAAATATTTTGCGTACTAATGCTTTAATGTCTTAAATTGTTTGCATGATTTGTGTCTGTGTTAGTTTGTTATAGGTACATATTTATTGTATTTTTAATTGTTTGTTCTTACTAACAAGTGCACTAAATGATGAACCTGTGAGAGCACTTTTAGTGCCGGCAAATTTCTGCTCGTGATAGTTGCTTGCGTTAAGCACTCCACGACACAGAGCGGATAGTGTATTTAAAAGACCCCTAAAAGTTACTATGTTTATGATCAGAATCGATAGTAATGTCGATCTAGCCATGTCCGTCCGTCTGTGGGCAAAAATTAGGCCTTTAAACTGGGCCTAGAGAGCTGAAATTTTAACCTCTAGGGTCCCGAAATAATCAAGTTTACGAATTTTTGAAATCCGCTCACAAACTCAAAAAAACTAATTTTTCGAAAAAAAATCGAATTTTGAGTTAGAAAGCTGAATTTTTTTTATATAAATGATCTATGACTCCTAAAACTGCTCGGGAGATAAAATTTTCAAAATCCGCTCACTGACATGCCCACAATTAAGTAAAACAATTTTATTGAGAAACCAAAGTTTGAGCTAGGGAGCGTTTTTTTACAAAAGCTTCGTTTTTTCTATTACATATATCCTTTGAATGTTATATAACAAAATATGTAGAGCGTTCTTAACGTATTTCATTAAAATTAAATCGGTGAGTTGGTTGAAGAGATATTGCCATATTACTTTTTAGAAGTGTTGAACCTATTCAGTTGAGTGGGAGTGTATAAGGGAGGCAGTCATTTGTTTAGGTACTTTTGTTTGTTTGTTAGAAAACATGGAAAAGTAAAAATCAAAAGCAACCGATATAATGACTGAATGCGGTACGAGCGAGGATGGTTATAACGTCATTCGGTGCTATAATGCGCCCAATATTACTTCCAACAATCGATTGAGGATCAAAGGACACACAGACGTACAGGCAGGAGCAGCGCAGACAGAGAAGTTTTTTCATCCCGAAAAGGCGCGAACATTTATTGGCAATTCGCTGGCGCAAATCACAAACAATAAAATTCGCCAGCTAGCCGTGTCTAAAATTGGCATTTGATTGAGATGGGTGTGCTTGCCGCCGTTATGCACGCTTTTGATCTTTCGCATAGAACGCGACGTGCGCTATTTGTTTCGTTAACGATCATAAGCGAACTTCAGTTTATCCACGCGAGCACGCAGAACAGCATAGATAATTTATCTGTTTCGGTTTCTTGTTGTTGAGGAAAATTTTCGAAACTCCAAGTTTGTTGTTATAAGAGCGGTGGCCTAAACGCCACCAGATGCTAGGTATAATCATCGATACTCGTGTAGTACCGTTCTATTGATGATAGCGACGATTGCAGAGAATTATACGAAGAGATGCAAATTCAATAATAGATACAAAACATTAATCCTTCCTGCCGTTCGGAAAAATTGCTTATTTAATTAGTGTATTTGTTTATTTCGTTTACTGTTGGACCGGAGCGAAGCGTCTGCATCCCTTTGATATTTCAATTTTGATGTGATTTTGATGATTTGTTTTATTTGTCAAAGATCCATATATTCATTTCAATCTTTGTGTCAATATTACCTCACCGGACGAAGGAAACAAGACAAAATGAAAAAAAAACGAAAAACAGCAGTTCTTTGGGCGGACAACCGAAATGAATCCGCACCAACAAGCTTAATGCAAACACTGCCATTCTGCATCCGTGTGGTGGCATAGTTGTTTGTCGGACATAAAACTATCCGAATCTGTTCTCATTCTGTGTGTACAGACAATATTTACATATTTCCATATGGACGTAGAAATACAATTTAATATGCAAGCGTGTCGTCTTCACAGCAAGACCATTCGGAGCCAGTCGGTCATATGGCAATACTTAGGGCCCTCCATTTGTGTGGTTCCAACAAAATAAAATAAGGGCTGTGTCGATGCATATCATGTGTGTGGTCGTATTGATAAATAATGTCATTGAAAGAGCCTCAGGTCGTTCTACGCTGAAAGACATTCATTGAAGGAGCAATTTAGTTGTAGCGTTTACTTAAATCCAAGCGCCGAGCTCTATAATTAGCTGAAAAAATTAGAGAAGTGAGCATTTTTTTTTAAATATAGATACATAGATTTGTATTGTCAGTGTAATTTATGTTGGTCAATATTTGGCTCTTGGAATCAGTTCTTTGAAATTTCGTCAGTTTTTTTTTTAAATTCGTCTCCACTATTAAATTGTCATCTCGACATTGAAATCACATCACTTTGAGTAGGCGGACCGGTCTGGTGGACGTGGACACTTGCTAAAAGCATTGTTTATGAAATTGCTAAAAATAAAACAACTGCAAATTTATTTAAAAATAAAATTGTCTTTTTGTCTTGGTAAATACGATGGGTGTCGATGTCGATCACCGCGATCAACGCATGTATATGCATACATCCATGTTTGACATAAAACAGATGTTGAGTAAAAGTCGGTATCCATGTAATGAATTATGGACGTTTTGAAGGAAATTCATCGTGTGGGTTATGATCCCTCTAATCCAGAACATTACCACGCCGTTAAAGAAGAAGATGCGTATCTAAATGATCTGGGAGTATTTAAATATTTTCTTTGCTTTAATATAACCACATTTTCCGCGTGACTTTAACCCCTATTGAATTCGTTTTCTTTAAGATCTTGTCATAAGCCAGTAGGTCCTCACAAAAGTGGTGGCATGACTCCTCAATGGGAAGATATTCTAGTTACCACCGCTCGAACAGAACTTTGTCCAAATTATATTCCTAAGTCTAAGTTTCAGAATGTCCATAACCCTTTTCTTTGCTATAGAACGCGCTTTTTGCAGAATGTTCGGGAGAATACCATCTGGACACTGAAATTCATATATGGCTAAAAAGGCAAAATATCAATATAGCCAAAAGCACCTTATTCCAGAGAGCAAATGTTGACTTCATTTTGCTTCTGCAAGCCATAGTCTCAAGGGGTTGTGGGTCCGGGAAAATGGGTTTCCACCAAGGTTTCCAGAATCTCCTAACTACTCACTGCCGATGTTCCGTCATTATTTGTTATAGGAGCATTCGTCTTTTGAGAGATTTTTTTGCAGTGTTGAAGCCTGATCAGTTATTTCAATAGCTTCACAGTACCTTTTCTATGATGATCTCTAAGCGTCGTACTTCATACTTACTTGCTTTCACTTAATGGGCTTCCGACCCGTGAAGAGTCTCTGCCTGAGACGCTGCAATCTCTTCATCCTCCACAATACCGGGCACGCTGCTTTCAGTTATCCAGACCAAACATGCTGGCATCCGCGATGGCTTGGTCTTTCACACGGAGCTTCGGTCTTGCTTGTCGAGTTGATCCTGGGGGCTGGGAGTCGAATATCATTTTCATTGAAGCACTATTGTCCATTCGCTCTATTTGGCGGAGCCAATGTCATCAGCGTATTTCAGCTATTTGGACTAAATCCATATTTTGGTACAGCTCATAGAATTTCCGGTTATATATTCTCCTCCATTCATCTTCCTCGCACGCAGGACCTAATATCCGACGGAGTTTTTTTCTTCCCAAAGAACTCAAAAACGGCTAATTCTCCGTCGGATCTCGACTAAGGTGTCAGTTGTATAGTTGATGTTTACTCCGATTTAGGTGAACTCATTTTCTACCTCGAAGTTGCTACTGCTGTCAACAGTGACGTTTTGTCCCAGTCGTTGGACAGATGTTTGTTTGTTTGTTAAAAGCAAGTACTTCGTTTTGTTCTCGTTAATTCCAAGGACATCCAATTTCGCCTGTTTTCCAATTGTGATGAAAGCCTTTAACACGGCATGCTGAAATCGAGCGATGATGTCGATATCGTCCGCGTATCCCAGTAGTTGGACGGATTTGTTGAAGATAGTGCCTTCCGAGTTGACTCCTGCCCTGCGCACTATCTGCTCCAAAACAAGATTGAAGAAGGACATGACAGCGCATCTACTGGCCGGAACCCGGTGCAGGTTTGGAATAGTTCGGAAGACTGCACATTTCTGGATCAATCCCGAGTTCGTATCGCCATGTAGGGCTCCTGGCGATTAATGTAATCATATGCGGCTTTACAGTCCATGAAAAGGTGGTGAGTATCGTCTTGAAATTCATTGTTTTTTTCCAGGATTTGCCTTAGTGTGATGATTTGGTCTATTCTCGATCTGCAAGGCTGAAAACTACACTGTACGTGCCGATTAGTGTGTTGCAGAACGGCCTTAGACGTTCACACACTACTTTGGGTAGGATATTGATGAGTTGAGGCAGGTGACCAATTGCTCGTAAGTCGAGTTCGATCAAACAGCAACAGCTTCTGCTCAATTTCGTATGCATAAAAATGAGTTCAAACCAATTGCAATTACTTGAGCAAAGGGAGATCAATCGTCTAATTGTTATTGAAGTGGAAACATATCGTCAAATCAAAATTAGAAACTGACGACATTAATAAATTTTTAGTAGAAAAAATAAAACAAAATAAATATTTACTAGAAAAGGGCCAATTACCATGCATTAAAAAAAAAAAAAAACAAACAATAGAAACATGTGTAACAGAAATTAAGCAAAAATTTGACATTGAATTAACGGGGAAAAATATAATAAAAAAAATAGCTAACATGAAATGTCGCATAAAAAATAAAATAGACATGAATAAAACAGGCAATAAAAAAATTATTTAAAAAAACTGGGAAACTGATTTGTCACAATTGCTTTGTGCTAATTCTAGTCCCTCAACAAACAAACTTCCAGGTAAGTGTACCGTTATCGAATTCAAAATTTGTTATTGATTTCGCTCTTCGTTTATTTTTTTACAGTTCATCTCTCTCTTGGAACCAATGATGACAACTGTACGTTTGATACATTAGAAGAGACATCAGCAACAACAACATTAGAAACAAGAACAACAGCAACATCAGTAGCAAAACAGCAAAGAAAGCGCCGTTGCACTGATAATGATGATCAACCTGTAATTTTTTTTTTTTTTATTTTACATTTTGCTATATGTTGTTTATTTTTGAAGGTTAACAAAACGTCAACAGCCGTTTTGAGTCGTTATGAAACTGATGAGACAAGGGAGTTGAATTTTCAAGGTCTGCAGAGGCTTGTTTTGTTAAAGCAAAAGTGCTTTCTACAAAAATGCAGAAAACTTGTGGAAAGAAACTTGCAGTTCCATGAATTTTGAATTTTATTAATATGTAATTAATTAATATTTAATGCGTAATAGGGAATTACATTTATTTTATTTTTGTATAAAAAAGTGAATTGTATTTACGTTTATTATTTTTATAAACCAAAAAAAATTAAATATTTTCATTTATATTATTTTTATTATAAACTAATTTAATAACAAATTTGCGATCATCCTCCTTTTGTTTTTTCCAGCTTCTGAATTTCTTACTGTTTGTTGTTCGATATCATTTCCTAATTGCCATACATCATTATTGTTGTAATCGTCATTGATAATCTTTTAAAAATTTAGCTATGTTATGCAAAATGAAACAACTGGCTATTGTATTTGAAGTATCGAAAATCTTTGCTTCAATTGCCCAAAACACCGTTCTATAATGACACGTTCCCTTGTCAACACTTTGTTGAATGTTTTTTCTATGTCAGTTGTTGGGTTCCGGAATGGTTCCGGAATGGTGTCATTAGCAATGGGCATATTCCATAGCCCATCCCCGAGAAGTAATGCATCGTTCGTTGCATTTTGCATTATTCTACATTCCTCGCTGTTTTGTAAGATGCGTGAGTCATGAACTGGACCAGGCCAGGATATGTCAACGCTTGTAAAAAGTTCTTTTCCATCACAAGTTGCCTGCACATTTATAAAGTGGAAGCCTTTTCTACAAATATACTCATCGCTTTGATTTGTGTGTTTTCCTAATACTTATATGAGTACAATCAATCACTCCAATTGCAAATGGAAAGCAATAATTTGCTTGCCATTTCATTTGAGCATGTTTTATTTCATCTGCATCTTTCGGGCATTTTATCCACTCGCTTGCTTTGGCAGATATAAGTTTCGCAACTTCCGCAATAGTTCGCGACACAGTTGATTGATGGACTCCAATATCTGTGGCTATACCATTTTGGAATCCAGGATCTGCACAAAATCTTAAATACAGTCGAATTTTATCAATGTTGCTGAGGGCGCCACCACGTGTTTCTTCTGACTCCTCAAAAAAATAATTAGCCAACCAGCAGATGCTACTATCATCAAACCTATGTATTTATTATTAATTTAAAAAAAAAATAATAATTAAAAATACAAACCTGTATAATTTTTTATCCTCACTTGATAAATTTTTTTTACGCTGTTGATAACATTTTGTATTTCTTTGTGGCACAAAATATTCAGCTATGATTCCTTTTTAGTGTACGCCAGTCAACTATAAGGCAGGCTCAACAAAATTTGAGGAAGAGCTCACAAAAGAAAGCAAAAGCTTGTTTTTATGCATATGAAAATGAGCACAAGCTCATCTAACTTAGTTAAAACTGAGCAAGACGAGATCAAACGTGAGCAGTGAGTAAAAGCAAATACATCAAATTTTATTATGCATACGACAAGCACCTTTTACTCAAAAAATCGAGTCCGAGCTCAAGCTCACGTTTTATGCATGAGACCCAAAGGATCGCCTTTCTTTTAGATGGAGCATATGGAGGTGATAGTTCAGTCAGCGGGCGTTCTTTCCACCCATTCTTGGTTGATGATTTGGTGCATGCGCCCTACCAAAACATCGACATCGTATTTGAATAGCTCCACCGGTAAACTACCCCCAAAATTGCGGACTTATTGCATGGGTTTTTGAGGACTTATTTCTTACAATTTGCAATAAGGCCAAGTGCTAAAATAGAACCTCGCACCTTGGGGTTTAGTGACCCCAAGCAGGGGGGTTGCGGGGGTGCAGCATGCCCCCCGCTATGCATTGCACTGTTTATGGGATTAGTTGCGAACCCATAAACAGTGCAATGCATATGGCCTGCAAACCCTCTGCTTGGGGTGACTGTTTGATTTGGAGTAGGTGCGACGTTTTATTTCAGCACTTGGAATTATTTAATTTTTTGGGGACTAATTTCATATTCGATTTGGGGAGTTATTTCATTTTTCATTCGGGGGATTATTTCGTTGGGCGGTTATTTCATGGAGCCACAAAATACATCTGAATCGATTTTAAATACACTCAATGAAAACAAGTATTAAGAAGCCAATAGTTTTTTGGAATATGGCAGGTATGAAACAAGCATTTCTGGAAAAATTGTCTAAGGAGCTACGGCTTATTCCAGCATCAACCGCACAAATTGAAAAACTTTTTTGAAGTTCGGCACACGTTCATGCAACAGATCGAAATAGGTTGAGAAACAAGTACAGCTTTACTATTCGCTGACAATCGCCAATGAATATAAGAAAACTGTAAAAAAATGTACATTTATTTTAAAAAAGAAAGAACCACTTTTTATACCCTATTCTAGGGGTATATTAATTTTGACGCATAGTTTGTAACATACCTTAATATTGCCCGTAGACCCCTAAAAGTTACTATATTTATGATCAGCATCGATAGTAATGTCGATCTAGCCATGTCCGTCCGTCCGTCCGTCGGCAAAAATTAGGCCTCTAAACTGGACCTAGAGAGCTGAAATTTTAAACATATACTCTCTAGGGTCCCGAAATAATCAAGTTTACGAATTTTTGAAATCCGCTCACACACACGCCCACAAACTCAAAAAAACAAAATTTTGGAAAAATTCGAATTTTGAGCTAGAAAGCTGAAATTTTTTATATATAATCTATGACTCCTAAAACTGCTCGGGATAAAATTTTTTCAAAATCCGCCCATTGACACGCCCACAAATAAATAAAACAAATTTTTTGAAAATCCAAAGTTTGAGCTAGGGAGCTGAAATTTATAATATATACTCTCTATGGGCCCTTTATGCTCGTGTGTAAATATTTTCAAAATCCGCCCACTGGCACGCCCACAATTTTTTATTTTTATTTTTGAAAATTCAAAGTGAGCTAGGGAGCTGAAATTTATAATATATACTCTCTAGGGGCGCTTTATGCTCATGTGTTATTTTTTTTTAAATCCGCCTACTGACACGCCCACAATTAAATAAAACAATTTTATTGAAACACCGAAGTTTGAGCTAGGGAGCGTTTTTTTTTGATAAAATCCTTTAAATGTTATATAACAAAATATGTAGAGCGTTCTTAACAATTCAACCATACTTAGACTTTTGTCACGCCCACTTATGAGGGATAGGAATAAGAATAGGGTATCCAACAGTTCGCCCAAGCGGACTGTAGCCCGTCCCTATGTTTTATTTTGATTTCAATTAAGAGTTTGTGTAGGCAAATCTATAGATACTTTACTTCACCTATTGTCTACGCGTAGATCTACATGGAACAACGCTGCTTTTAGGGGGTGTTCAAATTTGATGTATGTAGAAGTTTTTCCTCAATCAAATAAAACGCCCGTTTACATAGGTATTTGAAATATGTATAATTAATTTAATGAAAAGAAAAAAATAGGTAAAGGAAAGAAATCGATGTATGCACAGTGCCGGTCGTCGCGTAACTCTCCCGCTGTTGTCCGTCTTACACACTCTCGGCTGCTACATTGTGCAATACGCCGCGCTCTCACAAGCGTTGTCACCCACACGGCCATCCTGTGATTCGACAGACCCATTCGAACGAACAGCATCATCCGCATCTTCTTCCTCGGAAGTATAACCCGTCTCGAACGTGCACCGCCGCTTCATATAGTCAGCGGCCGTCGAAGTGCGGTTGGGACCTTCGTGATCTCCCACTTTCATGACCGAGTACCGATCGTTACCACACACCTTAACTATCTCGTAAGGCCCAAGATATTTAGGAAATAGCTTCTGCCCCGTAGCAAACTGCGTCTTTTGAATAGCGACCAGCTCACCCAGATCGTAGGTGGGCGCTCTTTTCCTCTTCTGATCATAAGTTTTCTTGTTTTCTTCTTGTACTTCGCGTATCTGCATTTTCGCTTCTGCCCTTAGCTGCTGACGGTTCTCCTCGAACCCAACAGTTATCTCGTCTTCCAGAAGCTGTCTGAACCCCATGTCGTTTTCCACAGCCATTTTGACACCAAACATCAACTCAAAAGGCGTTCTTCCAGTACTTCGCGACACCGTAGAATTTAGGACACTTTGTACTTTCGGAACGAATCTGTACCATTTCAATGGATCTTCAATGGTAAGGCGCGTCAGTACTTGAATGATGGTCTTGTTCATCCTATCCGCCTGTCCATTGCCTCTGGGGACACCGGTCGTCACGAGATGATGCTCGATATTCCTCTCCAACGAATACGTTGCGAAATCGTTAGACGTGAATGCTGACCCTTTGTCGGATATGATACGTCGAGGGTGACCAAAAACCTGCGATTGCATGTCCAAGCGGTTGATGACTTCAGTTGATGTCGTACTTTTCATGGAATACATCCAGATAAACTTGCAAAATGCGTCTACAACCACGAAAAGATATCGGTAATTCTTTGCAGTAGAGGGGAGCGGCCCGAGATGATCCAGATGGTACGTGTGTAATGGTTGGTCAACCTTGGCAATTGGATGAAGAAACGACTCCCTCTTGCCAGCCTTCTTTGCAGCGAGGATACAGGGGATGCAATTACTGATAACTTCAGCGATCTTGCGGTCCACCTGTGGAATAAAAAAGTCTTCTTCAATTAGTTTTGAAACCTTACCGAGACCAAAATGCCCCTTCTCGTGAACCAGGCGAATGATTTGCTTCTGTAGAGACTTTGGAACTACCAAAACGTACGTGCCCTCCACGAATCTGTACAGCACATCGCCCCTGAGATGATAGTCTTCGTACGAATCAGACTTGATAAGTATATCTCGTACAGCACAACAAAACTCGTCCTTCAGTTGTGCGTTCTTAACTGCTTTCAGGGACCAGTCCTCTATAGCGTAAACACACACTGGATGGCGACTTAGCGCGTCAACATGACGAATCGCGGTGCCGGATCGGTGATGAACTTCACAATTGAACTCCTCTAGCTGAAGAGCCCCGCGGCTATTCAACCCTTTCTTGGCCATTGTATCCCTGAATGCCTTGCAGTCGGTGAAAATCTCGAATCTCAACCCCAGCAGGTAGATGCGAAGTCTTTTCAGAGCCCTGATTATAGCGAGCACCTCGAGATCATAACTGGAGTAATTCTTTTCCGAACTTGTAGTTTTGAAGCTTAGAAAAAATACTGGATGATATAGACCATCAGCATGTTGTTGTACCAGCACGGCTTCGTATCCATCCTTGGAGGCATCGGTATGCAGCTGAGTAGGTAAATGCGGGTTGAAAAGCTTCAACACTGGCTCTTGACATAACAGGCTCTTTAACTTACAGTAAGCTTCTTCTTGGCAAGGTCCCCATACAAACTTGGCGTCTCGTTTTGTTAGGTCAGAAAGCGGCTTTGCAATGGTGGCGTAGTTGGGAATAAATTTCCGGAAATAGCCAGTCAGCCCAAGATACTGCATGACCGACTTGACATTTTTCAGTGCAGGAAAGTGTTTAATTGCGACTGTCTTCTCCTCAGATGGTTTGATGCTGCCGTTCATAATAACTTGTCCAAGGAACTTAACTTGCGTTTGGA
This sequence comes from Portevinia maculata, assembly GCA_949715645.1. Classification (NCBI taxonomy): domain Eukaryota; kingdom Metazoa; phylum Arthropoda; class Insecta; order Diptera; family Syrphidae; genus Portevinia; species Portevinia maculata. Next base: position 98,794,316 of record OX454527.1, read on the forward strand.
GAAAAGCACACTTTCTCCAATTTATCATCAGCCCATTCTCCTGAGATACCTTCAAAACTTGCCTTAGCTTATCAATCGCTTCCTCTTCGGATCGGACGGGAATGATTAAATCATCGATGTAGGCCAGGACAACCCCTCGGCGCTTGAGATCTTGGAGAACAACATTTACATACCTCTGGAACACTGCAGGAGAGTTGCACAAACCAAATGGGACCTTGTTGAATTCAAAGTGCCCATCGGGAGTCACAAATGCGGTGTACTTTTTGCTACTCTCTTCGATGTCCACGTGCAAAAATCCATTTTTCAGGTCCAGGATGGAGAAGACCTTGGCATCGTACAATTGTTCGAGTACCTCCTCTATGATCGGCAACGGATAACGGTCTTTCAGAACATGTCGGTTTAGTTGACGGAAATCGACACAGAGTCGCAGCGAACCATCTTTTTTGCGTGCCAGTACGATGGGACTGGCAAAGTCGGAATTGCTGTTGCGAATGATCCCATCTCGCATCCACTCGGAGATCTGCTTGTCTACGACTTCTTTCTCCAGGGGAGCCAAGCACCTTGGCCTTTGGTAAATGGGCTTTTCTTCATCCAGGACGATTTTCGTCCTCACACAGGTTGTTTCGGGACATTTCGGAGAGTACTCCGCAATCATCTTTTCCACTTCACTACGCCGTTCTGGTTCTAGGATGTTTCTAAGTGTTTCTGTTAGTTCAGAGTCACCACAGGAGATCAAGTTTGTTCGAAATACTGGGTTATCTGCCTCTGCCTTCTTTTTGCATATGATCGGATGTCCGTCTTCGATGACCAGACACACTTCTGGCAGTAAGTCCTTACCTGATATGTCTATGTTGATTTTCGAAGCGCCCAACGTTTTAGCCGGCTGGCTGCCAAATGCAATGGTGACAACTCCCGGGTACTGGACCTCACTGATACCAAACTTCTGTCGGAGACTGTCCTTGACTAGCGTTATATCACTGCCTGTGTCGATAAGGGCCTGGAACTCTTGATCGTGTACCCTGACAGGAATAGTTATATCTGGAACCACCACTCTGTTGACATTTGCACTCGATGTCGGCTTGTTCTCCGAGCAATTCTTAGCAATGTGCCCGAACCGGTTGCATTTGAAACAACGGCTGCCTTTCTCCTTGTTGGGGCAATTGTGGGAATTATGAGAAAGAGCACCACAATTACGGCACCGATACTGCTGGCTTGCGTCTTCTTTCCTGTTGACAATCCGCGAGGCTGACTTAGCCGGAATGACATTCTTCGTGCGAGATTGATCGACTTTCATACGCTCGTAGGACATAAGCTCTGCCGTCAACTCTTCCAATGTCTTGGCATGATAAAGAATACCCTTGCTCAAAACGTCATTCTGGATACCCGCTATAATGTATGACAAGAGATGCCCTTCGTCTATGGTACCCCTTGCCGCTATCTTCTTCATCTTATAAAAGTATTCGAGAAATGATTCACCTTCACATTTAGTTGTCTTCTCGAGTATTTTGTGGACATTTTCGTGTTCCTGCTTGCCGAACTCCTTCATCAAAAATGTATTCAATGAACTCCAGCTGTTGACCGCCTTTTCGGACTCCAGTGATTAACAATCGCCTAGAATACAGAAATTTCTGGACTTCTCCCCACCCGCAAACTGTGGACACACTTTCAAAATCTGATATCCATGATTCCACACATTTCCCATCTTCACCGCTGAACTTTTCTAACGCCTCTTCGACGTCTTTAAATTGGAACGCATTATGAACGCTTCCAGATTCGACCTTAGGAGATGTCATCATGCCGCTTTTCTTTAAAAATTTTACTTCACTGTCTATGATTTTTCTTTCTTCTTTTCCTTTACTTCTCGATGTGTTCTTTTCACTTCCTGCGTCTTCCTCCTCGCTTTGTTCTTCGCTGTGTCTTCACTTTGTTCCTCGCTGTCTTCGTCTCCCAATCTGCTTTTCCGTTTCAACAAATTTCGAACACACGCGACTAACTCCGTTTTTTTATTGTAACGGACCGATAAGTCGTTTCGTCTTAGAATTTCTTGTAATTTCTTTACCGTAAGTTTCTCTAAGCCACGTCCGATCGGCATGTAGGAAAATGACGCAATCCCCAACAAAAAACGACCGTATGCCTTTGGCAGCAGACAATTATTGTGCAAATTAACGCTCTGTGCAATCTCTTTCCCTTTAACTTCGCGATTTCTTTCCTTTAGCTTTTCTTTTACAGCAGGATGAAGGAATAATTATCCCACTTCTGACACCATGTAGAAGTTTTTCCTCAATCAAATAAAACGCCCGTTTAAATAGGTATTTAAAATATGTATAATTAATTTAATGAAAAGAAAAAAATAGGTAAGGAAAGAAATCGATGTATGCACAGTGCCGGTCGTCGCGTAACTCTCCCGCTGTTGTCCGTCTTACACACTCTCGGCTGCTACATTGTGCAATTCGCCGCGCTCTCACCAGCGTTGCCACCCACATGTATCATTTTAAAGTGGCCGCCACTTTTTTACAAAGATTACACCGAAGTTTTTTCAGGTATGAAGTAAATACATCCCCGTTAGCTAAAATGAATTGGCACACTATTGAGCAAGTTTTTCAGAAGTTGAAAGAAAATTTCGCTCAAAATACGGAAGAGAAAATGCTCCGTCAAACCGTGCATTAAACTTATCGTTCATAAATTTTAAGAAACTGGTTCATTTCAAGATGAGAGAAGTAAACATCGTAGTGGTCGTTCGAGTGGAAATATTGCAGGTGTTAGCAGAAGTGTTGCTGGAGAGCCAAGAACGTCAATTCGTCGTCGTTCACATCAATTTAAACCAACAAACCAACAACTTTATTAGAAGAAGCAATAGAGAAGCAACAACAAAATGACAATTTTTTTAAGCAAATTATGTTTACTGATGAGGCTCAATTTGAAATTGGCGGTTATGTCAATAAACAAAACTGTCGCATTTTGGCTGAAGAAAATCCTAGAGGATTGTTAAAAAATGGATGAAAGGCCAATGAAACTAAAATAAGTTACTGTATGGTGTGGATATTGGTGTGTTGGCGTAATTCGTCCATTTTCTTCGAAGATGATTTTTTTTTTTTATTTCAAACATAATATACCTACTACAAAGGATAACAAATGTTTGTTTACACTGCGACTAGTTATGAAACTAAGGAGCAGTTTGCTTTTCAGTATCATTCGCGGGAGAAAAGTAAATGGCTAAAAGTTTACTATTTTTTAGATACATTATAATTGTAATTTGTTGAAGGTTCTTTACTTTTAATGACAATAACAAGAGCATAGTGCATATATGAGATTTAATTCATCCAAAGCGTTGGAGGTTAAATTCACTCCGAGCGCCTCTTTCGCTCGTTGTTGTCGCACGGTTTACGGTTGGCCTGCAAGATCTGACGGTCTTATACGGTGCAGTTGTCTCACGCCATATACCTTTAGAAGAATTGATGCTTCCTCGGTAATATGCTCCTGAAGTCCCTTCTCGGGTGCTCTGGCCCTAGCGTTGATCTCTTTAAGAACAGTAGGAATCTCTAGGTCCCGATGGAGGTCGCTGTTTCTAATGTACCATGGAGCATTCACAATACTTCGAATTACTTTATTCTGGAACCGCTGGATGACTGCAATATTGGTCTGGCTGGCACATCCCCAGAGTTGAGCGCCAGTTCCACACTGGTCTAGGATCTAGCCCTGACTTCCTGTCTAAAAGCCATTCTAATTTTCGCCATTTTATGTCTAATTCTAGTCTTTTGATTTTAATATGCTCCTTCCAATGAAGCTTGGCGTCTACAGTCATACATAGATTAGATACTTCACTGTATTAGCATATGGTATTGTCGTGCCTGATATTGCTATAGGGGAGTACAAGACAGACTTATTTGTGAAGTCAATATGTACAGATTTGCTCGATTTGAGTTTTATACGCCATCTTTCAGTCCACTTGATAATTCGGTCTGTAGCAGCTTGGAACTTTTGTGTCGATTCTTGCGTTGTATCTTTCACTGCTAAGACTGCCGTATCGTCGGCAAAGGTTGCAGTCTTGGTGTACGTGTTGTAGGCAGGTCCTTAGTATAAAGGAGGTATTACAGAGGTTCGAGGACATTTCCTTGAGGAACTCCAGCTTCGATCTGCACTAGTTTAGAGTATTAGTTTTCTTGTTTTATACGGAAGTAACACGATGTTAAAAAAGACTCCATTAGGTGGAAGTACTGTTTTGGCAGGTACACTTTTAGTTGATTGAGTAGACCTTCATGCCATACTCTATCGGAAGCCTGTGCTACGTCCAAGAAGATTGCAGCACATACTTTTTTTTCTAATGCTCTTTCGATTTCACTTGTTATTCTGTGAACTTGTTCTATTGTATAGTGCTTGCTTCGGAAGCCAAACTGATGATTTGGGATTAGGTTTCTTGATTCTACAATTGGTTTGAGACGCTTAAAAATCAATCTTTCAAACAAAGCTTTGATGTTGAAGAAAGTAGAGATATTGGTCTATATGAGGATACGTCATGAGGGTCCTTGCCGGGTTTAGGGATCATTATCACATCAGCTACTTTCCAGACGCTTGGTACATACTCAATGCTAATTGTTTTATTCATTAACCGTAAGAGATTAACTAAAGCTTTGTTTGGCAGTCGCCTCGGGACTTCCGCAGTGATCAGGTCAAAATCTGGTCCTTTTTTGTCTTTTAATCGCTGTAATGATGCCGATAGCAAATGAAATGCACGCTAGTTGATTTTCTTGATACAGTTTAATTCATGATTTAAAAGCTTAAGTCTAAATAGTGTACAAGCAGATTTAATGGTGGAGGACGAACAACTAACTGCCTGACTCTCTGACAGAATACATTTCCCCATAGCTGTGGAGTCCTACTGAGCTTAAAGCGCCATTTGAATACAGTGAGTCACTTCTACTCTCGTAGTCACTACAACTTCCCCCTTTAGTTGCTTGTCCTTAACCATTTACAATCTATTTATCTCTTTTTCTTAGATTATACGGTTTAACATTAATAGTTACAGTAGATTCTACTGGTTCTTCATTGTTTTTAATTTCAAAATTTGGTTGACTATTATTTAATTTAAGCGTCGGATCTAACAAAGGTTGAGGAACATAAGTATCTATTTTTGATATTACATTTTCTTTACATCTGATCATTTGATTTAAATGCCTTTTCCAAATTTTGTTAGACTCTTTCACCTGAACTAAATATGTCTGCACGCCTAACCGTTTAATAATTATTGTTTTAGACCATATAACTTTGTTTGGCGCTGAGTAATTTTTTACCATGCAAACATCGTTTATTTTGTTGTTGCTTTTCAATGTTTGTTTTAACGTTATTGATATCGATTTTCATATTACGATTTAGATTTAACTAATCCAATCGAGTTCTTAATTTTCTACCTAGCATTAATTCAGCAGGAGATGCTCTTGTGCTAGAGTGAATAGCCTATAGTCTAGTAGAAATAAGTTTAATGCAGTTTGTATTTCTGTCTGCGAACCGCAATTCAGTGCTCGTTTTAGCGCATTTGTTATGGTTTTAACAAAATTTTCGGCTTGGCCATTTGTTGCCGGGTTACCTACACTGGTGTTGTTATGTGCTTAATGCCATTAAATTTTAAAACATATTCTAATTCGTGCGATACAAATGATGTGCCGTTATCGGATACGAACGTTTTTGGTACACCAAATCGAGCAAATATAGGTTTTAATTTCTGGATGGTGGCTTTGATTGTTATGTTGGTACCCATAGCCAAAACCTCGGGCCATTTACTGTGACTGTCCACGATTACTAAAAACATTTTTTTAAGAAACGGACCTAAGAAGTCCACATGAACTCTTACCCACGGTTCTTGGGGCCATTCCCAATTAATAAGCGTTGCATTAGGCGGATTATTCCTAGTAGCTAAACATTTCTCGCAAGATTTAGCAATTTGCTCTAAGTCAGAATTGAGTATTGGCCACCAGCAATACTCTCTGGCCGTGGCCTTCATTTTGGCAATACCCATGTGCGTTTTATGCAATTCTTGCAAAATAGACTTTTGCAGTGAAGAGGGTATAACAATACGGTAGCCCCAGAACAAACATCCTGATTCCCAACTTAGTTCATGCCGTCTCAAGAAAAAAGGACGCAAACTTTCATCTACTTTGTCGTGTGCCCATCCTTCATTCATTGACTGTCTTTGGCCGTCTCTCGCTCGACTTCCTCTACTGTAGTTGGCAACCTATCAATTTCTTTGACATACTTTATGTACAAAAAATCCGACTCCACTACGTGCTTATCACAACATTCAGATTTTTCACTAGGGCGACGTGAAAAGTAGTCGGCCACATTGTCTTTCGACTTAACACATTCGATTTTAAACGTATAGCCTGCCAAAGTAAGTGCTATTCGTTGCAGTCGATAGGCTGCCATTACCGGGATTCCCTTTTTCTGGCCAAAAATGTGCATCAGTGGCTTGTTGTCCGTCACTAGTATAAATTCCCTAGCAAACACGTAGTGGTGAACCTTTTTTACCCCAAAAAGTATGGCAATGGCTTCTCTATCTAGTTGCGAATACTTTCTCTCCGTTTCCGTTAATTTCCTAGATGTATATTCGATTGGCCGTTCGGTGCCATTTCTATATACGTGAGACAACACAGCACCTAACCCTACTGGGCTGGCATCCACTGTTAATTTGACCACTAAGGAAGGATCAAAGTGTGCTAGCACTCTGTTCTGTTTCAATTCTTTTTTAATTTTGTTCATTGCTTCAGAATGTCCGTCAGTCCAATGAAACTTTACTTCCTTTTTTAAAAGGTCGTATAACGGGGCACAGAGTAAGCTAGTATTTGGTATGAATCTTCTATAAAAATTTACCACCCCCAGGAAGGACTGAACTTCCTTAACACATGTCGGGTTCTGTATTTGTTGGATCAATTTAATTTTCTCTAGGCATGTATGCAACCCAAATTTATCAATGGCATGCCCTAAATATGTCACAGATTTGGAAAAAAACTCACATTTGTCTTTGTTCAATTTTAAGCCCACCTTAAGTAATATTGCCAAAACTTTATGCAATTTCTGACGATGCAGCTCTCTATTAGGAGCTGTGATTAAAATGTCATCCAGAAACTTGACAACACCCTCAATTCCACTCAACAAACCTTCGATTTTTTTCTGAAACAGTTCGGGCGCTGACGACAGCCCATACACCAGTCGTGTACCTATACCGAAACAAACCTTTTGATGTGGTTATAGTGGTTAAGTTTCTAGACTTCTCATCCAGGACCATTTGCTGATATGCCATGGATAAGTCTAATTTAGAGAACTCTTCTCCCCCATGTAATTCTGCAAACAAGTCCTCGGGTCGAGGCATCGGGTGCTTTTCAATGCACAAATGCGGATTTACAGTGATTTTGTAATCGCCACAGATCCTTACCTCCCCTGATTTTTTTAGAATTGGCACAATTGGTGTTCCCCATTCACTATAATCTACGGGTTCTAAGACCCCTAATTGCACAAGTTTATCTATCTCGCATTCCACTTTTGCTTTGAGACCTATAGGAATTTGCCGCGCCCTAACGAATTTTGGGCTAACGTCATTTTTTAACTTTAACTTCACCGACCCTTTATTGAAGGTGCCTAAAATTCCATCAACGAGGGACCCGAATTTTGCAAAAATTTCCTTTTCTGCTGGGTTTTCAACACTTTTCACAAAGTTCAGATTTGCGAATTCAATATCAAATGCCTTTAAAAAATTTCGACCAAGTAATGGTGGCCCACCGTTTTCCACCACAACCACCTCAATATCTTCGCATCTATTTGACACTTTGACACTTTCATCACGCACACACCAACCGGTTTAATTTTAGAGCCATTATAATTGTTAAAAACCATATTAGTTTTTTCCATCTTATGGGAATTAAGAAGATTTTGGTAAGTAGCTAAAGAAATCGCGGATATCGACGCCCCCGTATCTATTTCTGAATCGGTTGTAAACTGCAAAGTGCTAATGTATGCTGATGATGTTTCAATATACCTAGCTCGACCTATAGGTTTAATGGAAGATTGTGTTGCTCGAGTTAACGAAGATCTAGGGAGAATTTATAGCTGGTCTTCATTAAATAAACTTCAGCTTAATCCATTGAAAACTGAGGCTATGATCCTCTCGAGATCTCAAGTTAATTCACTTGGTTTTCCAGCGATTGAACTAGGTGGCAAAACTATTCCGTATGTCAGCAAGGTTAAATATCTGGGCTTCTGCATTAACTCATCCCTTAGTTGCTGTGATGCAGTCTATGACACAATTAGGAAAGTTTACGCCGGTCTTCGTACCCTAAGATGTTCATCTCACCTGCTGGTTCCCAGCATGAAACTGCGTCTAGTAAAAAGCCTGATTGTTCCGTTCTTTACGTTCAATTGTAATGTCTATCCTTCCATGGATTATGAATGTCATCGTAAACTAAATGTTGCGTTTAATGATTGTGTACGTTACATATATGATGTCCATAGATACACCAGTGTTTCACGTTTTAATTCTACACTTCTGGGTATCAACCTGGATAAATACTACTCCTTCAGAAATCTTTTAAAGATGCATAGTATTATTCACAACAAATGTCCGGTATACTTAAATGATACATTTTTCTCAGTCACGTAGAGGAGTTTGCTTGATATTTCCACGCTTTTCTCACACAATAGCAGAACGCTCCTTCATTGTGTCAGCGATTCGACTCTGGAATTCTTTTCCTGTCGAATTGCAGACAATTACTTCACTACCCATGTTCGAGAGGAGGATATTTCAACACCTATCAACCTAATTTTATCAAAGAAATATTTAAGAATACAATCTTTATATATATATATAAAACAAAAAATAATAATAATATCAATTAGTTTGTAAATGTACTTTTAATAACTTTCATATAAGTTTCCTTTTCCCTAAAATGTTTTGTATTATTACTAGATACTTAATTTTAAGATTATAAATCTTGTAGTATCGTGTATTAATAAGTTCAAAAATAAATACAAATACAAAATACAAATCCCATATTTCCATAACTAAAGGAATACTATTCATTACAACCTTAATTTCAATGGGTTTAATTTTACTCAACTTCGTAGTAACGTTAAATAAACTTAAATCAAAATTGTTGATATATTTTAAATCGTTATGATAAGTATTAGCATTTTTTGTTTTATTAGTACAAACTCTCTGCAAATGACCACGGACATTACACCGTTTACATATATAATTTTTAAATCGACATGCATTTTCCGAGTGATTAAATAAACCGCAAATCCTACACTTGTTGTTGCTGCCCCCAAATTTACCTCCATTAGAGTGTTGTAATCCACGCTGGTGCTGCTCTTGCCTTGTCGTTGTTGTTTTTCAGAGCTTTTTTTCTTCACATATCCCATACTATACAAGCCTGCTGATGTACCTGGCTCTTGTTTTACCACTACATCGACTTCGTACAGGTTTTTCACACACTCCACCGCATTAGCTACCTCCACCGCCTTATCGAACGTCAATGTTAACACGTTCTCCAAAAACAGTTTATCCTTCGCCGCACCCTGCTCTAGTCCCATCACAAATTTGTCTCTTACCGCTGTATTGAGCTCGCTATTGAAATCATAGCAAACTGCAAGCATCCTCACCCTCGCTGCCCACTCGTTTATCGTCTCATGACGATCTTTAACAGCTGAATAAAATTTGAGACGTTCACCGAAACCAGAGACTGTTGGCTTAAAATGTTTGGTAAAAGCTCCGTTAAGCTGATCATACGATGCCGCCTCGAATTTAATGGGATGGATCAAATTTTCCAGCAGTTTATAAGACCCTTCTGATAATGCATTTAACAATATCGCCTTCTTCTTTTTTACATCCGTAACGTCGTTTGCGATGAAAAAATGTTCTAATTGCGATTTGAACACACTCCAATCATTATGATTGAAATCAAAAGTCTGTACCGTGCCAATTATGGACATAGCTAAGCTATATATTTTCAATGCACGCGAAAGATGGTAACTTAAACTTTTATTTTATAAACAATTTTTTTTATCCTCGTCGCCACTGTTATGATTCCGATAGCAAATGAAATGGACGCTAGTTGATTTTCTTAATACAGTTTAATTCATGATTTAAAAGCTTAAGTCTAAATAGTGTACAAGCGGATTTAATGGTGGAGGACGAACAACTAACTGCCTGACTCTCTGACAAAATACATTTCCCCATAGCTATGGAGTCTACTAAGCTTAAAGAGCCATTTGAGTATAGTGAGTCACTTCTACTCTCGTAGTCACTACAATCGCCTTATCTCATACTTTAACTCATGCATTTTATTTGGAGAAATCGTAGAACTTTTATTTTCACTGAGAATTAGCAGTAGCTTTTTCTTCATTGCTTTTAGCCCATATAGATGAAAATGGCAATGAATTTACTGTAGATAGAGCTCGATATCAAGCGATGATTAGAAACTTTTTGTGGAGTCAATTGGAAGATATTGATGTGCAGAATATGTGGTTTCAATAGGATGGTGCAACATGCCACACATCAACGAACTCAATCGATCTTTTGAAGAGAAGTTTAACAATCGCATAATTTCCCAAAGAACAGACGTGAATTGGCCACCAAGCTCATGCGATTCAACACAACTGGATTTTTTCTTTTGGGATTTCATATAGAGTAACGTTTATGCTGATAATCCCCAAACTTTTCGACAACTCAAAGGCAACATCAGCGAACAAATATCACTTATTGAACCATCATTATGCGAAAAACTGATTCAAAATGTTGGTAAAAGGCTGACAGTCTGCCGAGCTAGCAGAGGAGGTCGCTTGGACGACATTCTTTTTCATTATTAACCGGAACCAATGTACATTAGTTTCCAATAAAAACAAATACGGATTTCACACAATTTATGTCTTTCATTCAAAATTTAAAATGATACCTCAAATTTGAACACCCTTTATAAAAATCGTTTTTTTTTGTTAGGAAACCAATTTTAAATTAAGTATACAAACATGGAACTAACAAATGTTGTATCATAGTTGCACTTTTCTAATATGTTAACACTGCAAGATACATAATGTACCTATAAAATTTAAAAATACAATCATCAATTGACCCAGAATAACCTAATCTAACTCTGAATACAAATGACATAGTCCGATCGTATTTCCATCACTTTGTAGTCATGCCAAACAGAATGCTACAATTTCATTGTTGCCTTAATAAGCACATTACGCATACATCATTCTTCATTGTTGTAATAAAAAAGTTAATAAAAACCCACAAGAAATCAATACGTAAAAAAACGTCTCTGTTTCTAGCCCCAGGCCTTTAACCGCTCCGATAAACGAGATGGATAATTCGAATCGACATATAAAAAAATGCTTACGAAACCAACGACGCGATCGTTAAAAAATTATTGTTTATAAAATTAATACGATGGACTTCTGGGAGTATGTAAGTAGTGCGTACTCTGCACATTTATACGGTCCTTATTGGAAAAAAAGTAAACTCCCTGACCGTGCTGTGTAAACAGGAAGTCGACCAGAAAACTGAAAATCACACCACAGACGATGAAGCAGAGCAGAAGACTCCAAACTCCAAGAATGGCAGCTTGTGTTCTGTGCGTTGTACACGGTACACCTTCTTCGATGGGGTGCGGTGGCTGATTGCCACATCAATTTCAAGGAAGTATTTGAGTATTGTAGGTATTTTTGTGTATAATATTGAAAATAAATTTATCGTTGGTCCTCCATCATAGACGCATTGTCGACACTGCCATTGGCTTTTCCCTGAATCATTTAAAATTTTACGAGTTCAATTGGAAATTTAGATTGTTCCAATTAGCTGGAATCGCATTCTAGAATTATCAATACAAACTGTATCTTAAAGATAATAAATTAAATCAACTAACTTAGCGCCAGCAAACGGATATTCACTTTATTCCATTCTTTGTACATCTTTACCGGCTGTCAGCGGGAGAATGGGATTAAAAACCGCACGCACAGTTAATGAAATAATTTTATTTTCATTTTTTTTTACTTTTTCAGATCATCCGCACTTTCTATTGTGTGACTATAGAGTGGCGAAAACCGATAAACCACAGCACACGGCCTTTCTTTGGTTGATATTTTGATGCTCAGTTCATCCCCTCGATAAAGAAACAATGGGATTGTAAAGCTGGGTGTGCGCTTGAATGTATGCGCCTTTTTCTTTGTTATTTGAAAAATTGAATTGTTAAAAAAAGTATGTATCTAAAGTATCTACATTTGTGTACGAGGCGAGGACTATGGTGATTAATTTTACGTATGTTGAGTTCTTTTTTCTTACATATTATTTTGAACATAATAGCGCTGCCATAGCGCCATGAAGCGTAAATATATTCATAGGCAGATTCAAATTAGATTCCTATGGAAAAATGTCCCGCGCAAATAGGTGGGTGTTTCTGGAACTTACTAACTTACTTAATGGGTTCCCGACCCGTGAAGAGTATCTGCCTGATCCCGAGTAAGCTACTTCCTGTTGTCCAGACAAATGCTTGCTCTTTAAAAAAGTGTCATGTAAGGGTATCTTCCTTGTCTATCGATTGAGTACGAGTCCCTTCAAAAATGGTATTTTCTGCCTCACCCAAGGTAGAATACATGGTATGTTCTTCCGAGATGAAATATTTTTTTATATTTCGTTCGATGCATCTACGTCGTGAAATCTGAAGTTTTGCTTTGTTTAAATCGCTTTTTACCTGAAATAAAATAATAAATCAACATTCTTCGACCCAGGAATATTTAACTAGCTGACCTCAAGATTGATGCCACAAACATCCAGCGATTGTCCTTGCGACTTATATTCGAACAGCTACTAGATTCTCTCCATCTACTTTGGACCTATTCATTACAAATTTGCCAACAATGTTTTATCAACCAACTGTGATAAATGTGTTAAGTTCCGACCATTTACCTGTAAGCTGTGATATTTCATTAGGAGCTAGTAAAAACAAAATGCAATATTTAGATTTTAAAAATGCGAATTGGAACTTGTTTAGAACTCATTTAACGTTGAGTGTTGGTGAATGTCCCTCAAACCTTGATGTTATAAATAGTCGTGAGCAAGTAGAGACGTGTATTGAAGCCTTCGAAAATAAAGTTCTTAACAGTATCAATGTATCGGTCCCCAAATAACGTCATGTAGTAAATCAATTATTCTGCCTCTATTCATTCTAAACCTTATTAAGTATCGTTATAGTATCAGACGAAACTGGCAGAGATATCGATTGCCAAGCGAGTTGACAAATCGATTAAACAAGATTATTATAATAAATATTAAAGACTTCAGAAATAAAGAATGGAACAGAAAGCTTAGGTCACTAGATAGAACTTGCAAGCCCTTTTGGAATCTATCAAAAATTTAAAAAAAGAAAAACTCTATAATCCCAATGCTGCAGGAAGCAACCACCATCGCTTTAACTAATGATGAAAAAGTTGAGCTACTAGCCGAATCGTTTATATCAAACCACACTTTTGATAATACAAACTCGACTTTGTCAACAGAAAGATAAGTCGAAAATGATATTCTTGTTTTAAATAATAGGCAGATCACACCTCCTACAAACGAACTAGTTTCAACTGAGGACATATAAGATATTGTAGGATGTCTAAGAAGCGGAAAGTCTCCAGGTTTGGACAGAATAAACAATCACATGTCGAAAGAATTTCGGGTTAGCGTTTTTCATCCGACAGAAAGTTTACTATATCAATCAGAAATATCAATCCCAGCTGGCGTTCCTCAAGGTTCTGTATTAGCCTCAACTCTATTTAATATTTTACGGCGGATTTTTTAAATTTTCCAAGTGTAATATAGCAATGTATGCTGATGATATAGCTCTATTTATATCTCATAAGAAACCTCCCTTTCATGGTTGATAACATTCAAAACACACTCAATAAAACCTTTGAATACTACAAGCACTGGCAGATCAAAATTAATGCAGGCAAGAGTCAAGCTATCTTTTTCACTAAAAAAAGAAAGATTTGTTTCCTGCCTGCAAATAGATAACGACTAACCGCTTGCGATATCCCTTGGGTTGACTCGAACAAGTATTTAGAAATATATCTAAACAAAAAGTTAACCTTTGCCCTTCATATTGCGAATATTTGTAAAAAGATCAATATCACAATAGAAACGTTGTATCCGCTTATAAACAGAGGTTCACTGCTGAGCAAGCATAATAAAATGGTCATCTACAAGGTCATGTTCCAGGCACTTATAATGTATGGTTCGCCAGTATTGGGAAAGTGCGCCAATACTCACAACAAAAAGCAACAAATCATGCAAAATGAAGTACTTAAAATGATTTTACGACATCCTTGCAACTTTTCAACAATGATATTGCATGAAAAAGCCGGAATTCTGCAAGTCGTTAGGAAAATTGAAATGCTCAATACAAACTTTTTCGAAAGATGTGTTCGTTCTGACAACAAACACACTTATACAAAGCTTAAGAAATTAAGATTCTATTTATTTATTTATGTTTTTGTTAATAAATTTATTTATACACGTTTTTGTTAATTTATTTACATTATATATTATATTATATATATTTATTTATTTATATGCTTATTTATTTATAGCTTATTTATTTATTTATCTATTAATATGTATATTTATTTATTTAATTGATTATATAATATGCTTTCAGTAGTTATTTTCCTTTCCTTGCTGTGGTATTAAGTAAGACATAAATCGATATTGAGGGTGCTTTTGACAATGCGACTTTTGATAGCATGTGCAGCTCCGCCAGACAACACGGAGTAGACGAACCATTGGTGTTGTGGATTAAAGCAATGCTAATGAATAGAACGTTGGTTGCGGATGCGGATTGTGGCCGCTATGTTATGGCGGGGGTAAACAGAGGCTGCCCGCAAGGCGGCGTCATGTCTCCACTGCTGTGGTGTATGCTGGTCGACTCTCTGTTGAACGCACTCAACAGTTCTAATATTTACGCTCAGGCGTACGCGGATGATGTTGCCGTGCTTTCTGTTGGATCATGCCTAGCGACTGTATGCGCCAAGGCGCAGGCGGCCCTTGACGTGATCGACGAATGGTGCACTAGGAATGGGCTCTCGGTCAATCCTCTTAAAACTGAGGTTGTTCTCTTTACGAGAAGGAGGAAGCTGGTCGGGTTGACTCAGCCAGTGCTAAAAGGCGTCACAATCCAACTCTCCAATGAAGCAAAGTATCTGGGAGTCATCCTGGATAGCAAACTTCTTTGGTCCAAACATGTTGAGCTGAAGACTGCCAAGGCGCTGTCTATTTTCTGGCAGTGCAAAGGCATTTTCGGCAAGACATGGGGCTTATCACCGAAAAGAGTCCTATGGATTTATACGGCTATGATAAGACCATTTATAGCATACGCATCGGTTGTTTGGTGGAATAAGCTTTCACGTAAATACGTCACTGCTGCTTTTGCCAAACTCCAAAGGCAGGTATGTCTCGGCTGCACGGGGGCCTTCCCCAGCACGCCTGGCTCCGGCCTAGATGCACTATTGAACCTTCCGCCCCTTGATGTTTACATCATGGGCTGTACAATCAAGGCTATCTCACGTCTTACAAGAGGTGGCTTTTGGTATAACTCGCACTGGAGTTTTGATGAACTTGCGCAACGGTTGTCCTTCGACTCCTGTCTTATGGATATGCCGTCTGATGCGATGACACCGGAACTTCGGCTAAAGCGCAAATACGAGGTCGACTTTCCTCGCGTCCAGGACTGGCTCTGGCCGGACTCTGAACCTGGAAGGGAATGCAGTCGAATCTTTACGGATGGCTCCAAAACCGATCAAGGATCTGGTGCTGGTGTCTTCGTGGAGAGCGATAGCGTTAGACTTTTCTTTCCGTTAGGCAAACATGCGTCAGTCTTCCAAACAGAGACTTATGCTATCCTAATGGCCATGGACTATGTCACGAGGAACAGGTGGAGGGGGCGAAGTATCTGCGTCTGTAGCGACAGTCAGGCTGCGCTTAAGGCCTTACTCAAACCCTTAACTACCTCCAAAATAGTACGTGAATGCAAGATATCTCTGAATTCGGTCGGAAGGCTGAATTCACTTAAACTTGTCTGGGTCCCGGGTCATAACGGGATCACGGGAAATGAGATCTCCGATGAACTTGCTAGACAAGGCTCAGAGGGGGACCTCTCAGGACCTGAACCAGCGATCTGTCTGCCTGCGTCCTCGGTCAGGGCTTCCATTGACGGTTGGGTTTCCTATGAACACAATCGCCGTTGGCATGACTCTCCAGGATGCAGACAGACTAAGCAAATGCTCCCCGACGTCTGTGGGAAATCCGCGGCATTCTTGTTGTCTCTCAACAGAAAAGACTGCAGACAGACTACTGGCGTTCTTACGGGACACTACGCTTTTGCCAAACACCTTAAGGTGCTAGGCCTAAGCGACACCACCATCTGCGAAGCCTGTGGAGAAAGCGACGACACTGCGGAACATTTCGTCTGTGATTGTCCTGCTTTTGCTCGTATCAGGTGGCAGGTATTTGGTGCGGATATGGTGAGTGCTGTAAACCTAAGCTCCTTATCATTGAAGCGCCTTCTCGTTTTTCTTAGAAAAACGAGTAAATTCCCACAGTAAAATGTGGTGTGTCTGCCTGGCAGTACAATGGACCAGTATTGAGTCTGAGTGCTCCAGTGCAGAAAGTTTCACACATCCCGACAAAAAAAAAAAAAAAAAAAAAAAAAAAGACATAAAATAATCAAAATATTTATATGAAGATTTTTTTTCCATAATTTTTTCTTCAAAGCTCTCACAAAATAATGCATAATTTTCTAACAAAATATAAATTTTTCAGTTGTAAGATCAGACTTAGCGATCAAATCTCTGTGCAAGCTGTGCAAATATTTCAAAAAATTAAATATTATTTATGGTGAAAACAATAAAATATCTATCTATCTATCCATGGGATAGTTGCTTACTTCGTTTTCGTCCATCACGGAGTTGACGGATTTGTATGAATGTAACTCACCGACGATATGATTTTGAATGACAAAATTCAAATGATCGGCATCCTTGTTTTTCGCAGCCAAAATCAGCCAATCATCAGTTCAACATAATTCTGAGCGATAATCAAGAAAGAAATGGCGAATGTCAGTCCCCCTGGAGTTTTTTTTAGATGAGTTAAAGTCCATCACTATTGCAGAAGCATCCCTCGCGTACTAGCTCTGCAATGTCTTTCGCTGATTTTTTACTTCCAGCGAATTCCCAAGTCCCAACAAAAAAAAAAAATTGGGCTTAATTGGTTCGATGGTTTAAGGGACCGCACATTTTCTGCGCTTTCCTTAGCCCGCTGCGCTCTCGCAACTTTGTTGCTACGCTGTGGGTAGGTGGTAGTTGTCTAGCAGGCGCCTATGTCACCTTACTTTTTCAAATCAAACCGCAACACGAAAGAAAGAAACTTTGATTTTTCTTTTCTTTTAATCAATTTGTTTATGCACACACTTAAACTACATGCAACAATTCTTATTAAACGTCAACAACCAAATCTACCAACATATACAGAGAGGGAATACAGCGCCACCTATCAGAATCCAATATAATTACAAACACCTAGAATTTTACTACATTAGCTCCCATGAGTGTAAGCAAATGGCGATTTGAATATTTTTTAACTTCCCAGTGGAAGTTCTTGTAATGGGGCCGATTTTGTGAATCGCGGATTTTGACATATCTCCACGTTTCAAGGTCACCAGAATCCAAATTCCACGTTTTTATAGAGATGTCTGTGTGTGTGTGCGTGTGTGTGTTTTTTTTTTTCTTGGCTGTACCAATGGATGTGGTAATCTTCAAAAGATGGCATGCACGATTCGCAAACCCGAATAATCGATGCCAGGAATACGCCTACGTACTAATCCACACCCAGCAGACGTCAACCACTCTCCCTGCGGGACTGCCGTTAGGTATTACTTCGCGGGGCTGGTTAGCAATTCATGCTATGCGTCTTGTCTTGTGTCAGTTGCTTCTGACGTTTCTGCTGCTTCTGATGCTCTCCTTAGCCTTTCTACTCTTCGCAGTTCATTTTGGACAGTTGTTACCAGATTAAAAACTGTCGTCCAATTGTCCTCCGACTGCAACATATGGTCTATTACGAAAGATGGATTGGGCAGATTCGTTCTCCATGATACGAATCGCCTACAATGAAAAACTGCGTGCTCCGTGTCTTCCTCCTGGTCTGGACAATCTGGGCGAAATGGCGAGCTATCGTGTCCAAATCGATGTAGGTATTTGCGGTAGCTGCCGTGACCAGTCAGGAACTGCGTAAGGTGGTAGTTGCTGTTTCCATGTGCTCGCTTTGTCCAGGTCTCAATTGACGGGATCAGCTTGTATATCCATCTGCCTTTTGTAGTGTTGTTCCACCTGGTTTGCCATATAGCAATTGAAGCTGCTCTTTTCTTCTACTTTAATTCATGCCATTTCACTTGCATCTTGTCCGCCCGGCGTTTTTCTGTTGTAGATCCTCAACATCGCGCCCGCTAGAATGTCTATGGGTATCATTCCAGCTATGACGAAGGCCGCTTCGTCCGAGATGGTTCGAAAACCACAGATTGTCCTTAACGCGCTAAGCCTGTATGCGGTTGATAGCTTCCTTCTTGTTTCTTTCGTCGCCAGTGCCCCCGCCCTAACCGGGGCGGCGTAAAGAAGGACTGAACTGACTACTTTTGATAAAACGTTCCTCCTAGCGTATCCAGGTCCACCGATGTTAGGTATTATGCGTGAGAGAGCTCCCTGTATTTGCGATGCTTTCGTTGTAATATACTCGACGTGTGTCTTGAACTGCAGTCTGTTGTCTAGCATGACTCCAAGATATTTGACTGCTTCTTTGGATCTGATGATCTGGTTCCCCACCTGGAAATCGGTGTGTGTGTGTGTATGTACGTATGTGCGTATGTGCGTTCGGAATTATCTTTCGCCACGATTATCTGGAGAACCAAAGGTGATATTGACATGGGATCGGGTTTATTCGAAGCGTAATTACAATACTCAGAACTGATTAAGTTTCCAGCGAAATCGGTAGATCCGTTTTTCGTTAGTAAATATATAACTAAAAAAATATATAAAATTTTTAAATTTTAATATCTATATAAAATTTAAATATTGATGCCGAGTTTTAAAAATGTTCTCGATGAATATAAACTATACAGTGCTCTTCACTTGATTAGAAGCACACATTTTTTTACATAAATTTATTTTTTTTGTTAGTGAGTGTAACAATTATTAAAAAATTGCATTTATTAGAAATGTTATTAAAGTGAGTGGAATTTAACGGATATTTTGTATACCCTTTTCTAAGGGTATATTAATTTTGACGCACAGTTTGTAACATACCTTAATATTGCCCGTAGACCCCTAAAAGTTACTATTTTTATGATCAGCATCGATAGTAATGTCGATCTAGCCATGTCCGTCCGTCCGTCCGTCGGCAAAAATTAGGCCTTTAAACTGGGCCTAGAGAGCTGAAATTTTAACCATATACTCTCTAGGGTCCCGAAATAATCAAGTTTACGAAATTTTGAAATCCACCCACAGACACGCCCACAAACTCAAAAAATTTCAAAAATTTTGGAAAAAATCGAATTTTGAATTAGAACGCTGAAATTGTTTATATATGATCTATGACTCCTAAAACTGCTCGGGATATACAATTTTCAAAATGCGCCCACTGACACGCCCACAAATAAATAAAACAATTTTATTGAAAATCCAAAATTTGAGCTAGGAAGCTGAAATTTATAATATATACTCTCTAGGGGCCCTTTAAGCTCATGTGTAAATATTTTCAAAATCCGCCTACGGACATACCCACAATTTAAAAAAAAAACTTTTTTTGAAAATCCAAAGTTTGAGCAAGGGAGCTGAAAGTTATAATATATACTTTCTAGGGTGCCCTTTATGCTCATGTGTAAATATTTTCAAAATCCGCCCACTGACGCGCCCACAATTTAAAAAAAAACTTTTTTGAAAATTCAAAATTTGAGCTAGGGAGTGGAAATTTATAATATATACTCTCTAGAGCCCTTTATGCTCATGTGTAAATATTTTCAAAATCCGCCTACTGACACGCCCACAATTAAATAAAACAATTTTATTGAAACACCCAAGTTTGAGCTAGGGAGCGTTTTTTTCGATAAAATCCTTTAAATGTTATATTATATCTAAGGCCCTTTATGCTCATGTGTTAATTTTTTTTAAATCCGCCTACTGACACGCCCACAATTAAATAAAACAATTTTATTGAAACACCCAAGTTTGAGCTAGGGAGCGTTTTTTTCGATAAAATCCTTTAAATGTTATATAACAAAATATGTAGAGCGTTCTTAACAATTCAACCATACTTAGACTTTTGTCACGCCCACTTATGAGGGATAGGAATAAGAATAGGGTATCCAACAGTTCGCCCATGTTTTTTTCTTGCCTTTGCTGTAAGAAAAAGTGCAGTTTTTTTTTTGTTCACATGATTAGACACACCTGTAAAAAACTCTTAAAAATGAAAGATTCGACTTTTTAATTTACTTTGTTCTCTTTTATTTTTATTTTTGTTGTTTTTTTTTTTATATTTTCAGTACTTTGTACAACCACCATGTTTTAAAATCACATCCAAAATCCTATTTTTAAGTGAATCATACAGTTTTTCTAAATAATTTAAGGGAATCGTCCTCCTGGCTTCTTTTATTGCGACAGTTAGCTCTTCACAGGTCTCATACTGCCTACCTCCTTCGCGTGAGCCATCCTCAAACATTTTCAATTATATTGAGGTCAGGTGAATATGGTGGCCACGGAAACAATTCCTCCAAATCGAACGCCCCATTGTACGAAATGGCTCCCCAAGCCATTACTCCTCCTTGCCTCGAATGGTGACTTGTCAAAAAATTTTCCTTTTTTTCTAAGATCATGGAAGTAGTAGTTGTAATCATCAGGGACATCCAAATTAAATTTTTTCCATCTGAATTGGTTCATCTGGTTGGTGTCCCATGTCATGTGAAGGCGTGCAAATTCCAACCGCTGTTCTTTTCTTACGGCGTTTAGTGAGGGCTTTTTTAGATTTTTTTTTTAATTTTAGATGTTCTGCACTGAAAATATCTCGCCGAACAGTTGATGTGCTGGCAGTTATCCCAGCTTTTCCCTTTATTTTGCTTGTGGAGACAGCTGAATTTGACGCGATTCTTATGATTTTTCTTTTGTCTTGAGGTGTTTTTGTTTTTGTCCTTCCCTTGTAATTTTTACCGTATTGAAAACCCTTCAGAATTCAGGGTGTCAATTTTGCCGTTTTCTTCCGCGGTTAAAACATTTTTTTCCCCATTTTTAATGAAAATTAATAAAAAAACATTCCTTGCTTTTAAAACTTTGTAGCTAACTAAAATCTACGTAACAGATCGCGACCAACTAACTAATTCAATGCGTGCGTCTAATCATGTGAACAAAAAAAAAAATTGCACTTTTTCTTACAGCATAGGCAAGAAAGAGAAAAAATATCAGTTAACTTCCACTCACCAACTAATTGTTTGTGTTTTTTTTCTTGAGAACTTAATAACCTTTCTAATAAATGCAATTTTTTGATAATTGTTACACGCACTAACAAAAAAATTAAATTTATGTAAAAAAAAATGTGTGCGTCTAATCAAGTGAGGAGCACTGTATATGTACGATTAGTTCGTAAAATAGTTTTAAGACCGAAAGGCAACAATTATAATGTGATCGTTAAGTTTAGAGCGTCCGCATAAGGACCAATAATTAAGAATAAGTATCTTGTTAAGTATACCCTATTCTAAGGGTATATTAATTTTGACGCATAGTTTTTATATTATGATCTTTGACTCCTAAAGCTGTTCGGGAGAACAAAATTCTAAAATCCGCCCACTGACACGCCCACAATTTAATAAAACAATTTTAATAAAAAGTCAAAGTTTGGGCTAGGAAACTGAAATTTATAATGTATATATTCTCTAGGGGCCCTTTATGCTCATGTGAAAATATTTTCAAAATCCGCCCACTGACACGTCCACAATTCATTTTTTTTTTTTAAAAACCAAAGTTTGAGCTAGGGAGCTAAAATTTATAATATAGAGGTGTCTAGGTGTCTGATATGAATAAGAATAGGGTATCCAACAATTCGCCTAAGCGGACTGTAACACTTCCCTATGTTTTTAAGTTAGATTTAATAATTTTTGGTCTAGTATGTAAGTAGATGTCTAATAATGAATAAAAAATGAATTTCAAAGTCAAAAAGTATATATTTATATTGAAACACTACCTAACAAGTGGTAGCCTAACTCCTGCTAGCGAGTTAGAGTTGTCAAACATCATTTTGGGTCGCCGAAATCGACACAAATATATAAATAATCAGACGACTGCATTTTTCAGCATCGCGCAATAAATCTACATTAATTTTCATTTCAAGCAATATTTTTGGACAATAATATTTAAAATATATAAACTTAATATGTATTTAATAAAAAAAAACATCTGGATGAAAACCCCAATTGGAAAAAAAAATCGATTATGTTATAATAATAATAAGCGAATATGGGTTCTATGGGAGGTGAAAGCCTACAGTGTCTTTTTAACCCTCCTCCACGGTAAAGTCTGCATAATTTTGTTTTAAAATTACTTTGCTATGAGCAGCTTGCTTAAAAACCATCACCACTTAATAATTTAAAAGAAACTTCCGTACACCATCGGAATGCATAACAGGTGCACCGTACCTACATCCATGGAACTATTTATCAATTGTTTGGTTTAACACCTTCTTTTGCGTTACGCACCAGCGATAAGTATCCCCGCGAGACCACTCTGCGTGATAATTTAATTACTCGGTTAATTCCGATGTGAACTATATTCACCCTAGGATGACTATTTTGGGGAATCGAGGGCGCTCTGGTTAAAGGCTGCAACTGATCAATGTTTTCACCTCAATCCCTTAGCGCCTAGACAACCCCCAACGGGGAATCAGCAAGTGGTGTCTGCAGCACAATTCGTACTGGAACACACATAACAGCTATCGATGTGTAAACAGAACGCCCAAGAGCGTGTATTAGCGCCTCGACGATTTGTGGCGTTTGCATCCCGCATCGTCGTCGAGTGCATTCAACGCAAGGGTAATGGAGAGAGGTGAAGGAATTGAAGGAGCTCATCCCTTGTAGCGCGGTGTGCGGTGGCTGATTCGTTTCTTTTTCAGGAAGAAACTCGATCCCGAACTGGTTATTTGGCATTTTATGTTTACACAAAGCGACGACGACAAGAATGATGATGATGATGATGCCGACGACGGAGTCAATTGCGTCTGCCGTTGTTCCATTCGAGCATGAGTGTTCTTCGGCTGACTCTGTTACTTGCGGTGGTAGTGGTGTAACTTAAATGCTAATGCTGACGAAGACCTTAGTGCGCGCGTCATGTGGTTGCGCTTTGGTTAATCTCTTGCACATGGTTTGGATTTCCTGGTTGTGCTTCGCTGGCCGCGCCTGAGATTTCCCAATCAACGTGGACTTCGTTCGGTAAGCCAAAACATATTTCTCGCATTTTTCATCGTTCCTCGATGGTCCAGTGAATGGATATTGGCAGCTACTGACAGGTAGCGAATCTCAATTAGTCAGAGACTGATGTTCAAGTGACGACGGAAGGATAAATGGGCGCACCCCTGTGTCGGTGTGCGTGGAAAATTGATTGGAAATCTTTTATTTTCTGCAGGCGATTTGAAGTGCGTAGGTGTGAAAGGGAATTAATTTCCATTCGTATGTTTTGGATAATTGTACACACCTTTGGGTCGAAGAACTGTGGTCAGAGGACAAAAGGGAAAATCACTCGAAGATTTGAGTAAATAAGAATCGAAGGCAACTTGCACGCGTCGTGGGGGTGTATTGCGAAATAATTAAGTACCTAGATACATAATTGTTTCTGAAAGTGCAAAACAGATACCTATTGGAAGGTGGTGATGAAATGGTGATGACTTTTGCAAAGCTGAGCCCTGCTGAACCTAACGAGGAGGACAAAATTAATAAATTTATCATCTGTACTTTCAGGCTTATAAAGGAGGTATATAAGACTTGGACTGCTGTGTATATTATTAATAGCCTTGTGGATAGTCTTAATTGAAATAGGTATATTACCCAATATTTTGTGTCAGTAGAGGTTATAAGATCAAAACCAGGTAGAGGTACCTTTCGATTAAATTACACCGAAAAGAAGTACGAAATTTTACGTAAATATTCGAAAATTCTATTTAATCGCTTCCAATGGACAATTTAATTTTGCACTTTGAAATCGGAACTAAGTTGCGCTGAGTCTCTATATTGCAAAACAAATTGTTTAAACCTGGATTAAAGTGCCTGTTTATTTGCTTTTAGCACTTAAGTGCGTTTTTTTTTAAATTGTTGGCTCAATAGATTGAGACAGATCCAAAAAGTGGTCTCTTTGGTAAAGACGGAGCTCACGTTACAGTTAATGGCCAATGTAACCGGACAATTATTAGTTATTATTCTTACTTCTTCTTTTACATTAACGAAGAGGTTATGATCTTTACTCAAAGGATCATAACCCTCATTCATTTATCGGCAGACCTCCCGATTCGGAACGGTGGCCAAAGTTGCCAATTGTGAGTACCCAATTTGTAACATGGTTAGACATGTTGCTAAAAAAACCATTTGAATTTGACAATGAATCTTTTTAGATCCGATAAAGGTATCCCTGCCGCTTGATTCAAGCTGTCAAAGAACCGCATTCCCATGCGAAGGAAACGACGTGCGGAAGTCATTTCTAAAGAACCAAGCTTTCTTGCAATATTTCCGATGATACTTAATACTCGGAGGAGCACACGGATTTGGTTTCTATCAAAGGATACAAGAGTCTCTAACCCTAGTAAGCATGGGGAGAGTTTTTGTTCGACGCTTCACACAACCTGGTGGGGTAGCTGAAAAAACGCTTTCAATCACATCTATTGAAAGCTTGCTAAAATTTGTCGATGACATTACGACAACGAATGGAGAAAATCACCACAAAATGTAAGCTGCGATCAATGCAGTTTTATTGTATTATTTTGTATTATCTTGTTAATTTGTATCTTTTAATCTCTATCTTTATTAATACGTATACTGACAAAATGCCTCAATAGGCGTTTTTCTTTTTTAGCTCCGAGCGGGGCACTGAGCTGTCAAAAAGAGAACTGTGTTACTTTTTTCGCTCGGAGCGCTCTGAGCACAAAATTTGTATTTCTTTTTATCTCTGAGCTAGCTCAGGGCTCGCTCGATGAGCTCGATTAAAAATGACCGAGCACATAGAGCGAAAAGCTGAGCGCGGCTGACTTCACTCATTATTTGTGCTTTTTCCATAGTTTATTTACTAGAAATTATAATTTAAATGGAACAATCCTTGACAAACACCAATTTCAGAACCAATCCTGACTATTTTGAAAATAAATAGAAAAAAAATTACCTAATGACAGTTTAGTGCCCAATTCTGTTTCTTAATTAGCTCGGAGCGCTCAGGTTATGTTCAGCTCGGAGCGAGCTCTGATCGCTCGGGCCCCGCTCTGTACCCCGCTCGGGGCTAAACAAGAAAAACGCCTAATATCTCATTTTCCCGTATTCGTGCCCCTTGTTTTATTTGTCTGTTTATTGTGGATTCCGATTGCTATACTTTTTTGAAAATGATTAATAGCAATGTTTGTACATATGATAACGGAAACAACTTGCGCGTTATGTTTGAAATTTTGTGTAATCAGTGCAGCGGTCTCCGAGTATGCCACTAAATGCTCAAAGCCTTTATCCTAAGATAGATGAATTAAAACATAGTTTTGATGGTTCAAATGTTGACATAATATGTGTTTCGGAGACTTGGTTTCAGCACGACATTTCCGACACTTTGTACGATTTAAATGGCTACAGAATGTTTCGCGCTGATAGATATGGGCGAGTTGGGGGTGGAACTGCAATTTAGATTCACAGCTGCATTAAGAGTAAATGTATTGTACGATCAAAAAGACAACTCACCCATTGAATATTGCTTTATTGAAATATTAAATGGTATAAACAAGTGCTTACTTGGAGTAGTTTACAGGCCAAACCAATATGTTGAACTTACAAATCTTTACACGTCTCTTGAATATTTTGCACTTCTTCTCTATACCCAGCTGTCAGCCCCTGCTTTTTCGAAACATGACATAATTTTCTTAACTCATAAAATAGTAACAGAAATAACAACTTCTATCTACCAGGGATTTTAAAAACATAAACTTGATAAACCTGGAACAGGATATGAATCAGATAAATTGGCAACAACTCTATTTTATGAACTCACCAAATGATCAAGTCACTTTTATGCAAAACGCTATTTCTTTCCTTTTCAGTTCACATGTTCCGCTTAAAACTAAATACAATCACAACAAAAATAGTTCATGGTTTTCAACTGAAATAAATGAATCAATGAAACTAAGGGATATTGCGTATCTGCGATGGAAGAAATTTCGAAGTCGTGAATTTCATAATATTTTTAAAGTCCTTCGTAATAAGGTCTGCATTAAGATAAGAGAACCTAAAAAACGATTTTTCTCTAATCGGCTTAATCCGAACCTTCCTCCAAAAACGCTCTGGAAAAATATTCGTGAGTTAGGCGCTGGTAGACAAAGTGGAGCTTGCCTTGAAAATGTTGATGTTAACGATTTAAATGTAGAGTTTGCTTTAGTCCAAACTGACTCATCGAAATTATCACTTTTAAAAATTCCTGAATCACTGAACGATAATGAATGTGCAGATAGCTTCGATTTTAAGAGGGTAGAGGAGAAAGCTGTCGTTGAAGCTATTATAAATATTAAATCAAAAGGCTGTAGGTCTTGACGAAATGCATCCAAATTTTATTCAAATAATCCTGCCACATCTGCTTCCTGTTCTGACTCATGTATTTAACACAATTATCTTGACTAGTTCCTTTCCTCTGGCTTGGAAGTTCGCCAAAATAATTCCCATTTTGAAAAAAACCTGCAACTCGGTTATCAAAATCAGAGTTTAGACCTATTTCAATACTTCCATTCCTATCTAAAATTCTGGAAAAGCTTTTGCAAAAGCAAATATCGGGGTTTCTTAGAAGTAACATACTCTTAAGTACACATCAGTCTGGGTTTCGAGAAAAGCACATTTGCGGTTCAACAATTCTAAAAGTAACTGATGACCTGAGGTGCTCGATGGATCGTGATTTAGTTTCATTTCTTGGGCTGTTGGATTTTTCCAAAGCATTTGATACTGTTAATCATAAGATATTAGTAAGCAAAATGAAAAGTTACTTTCGGTTTTTCTAGATTTGTTGAGCTATCCTCTGGAGTACCTCAAGGATCAATTCTTGGACCACTACTTTTTACCATGTTCATAAATGATCTCCCTCTTGTGGTCAATTATTCGTCCTTGCACATGTATGCTGATGATGTGCAAATCTATCTAAACTGCAAATTGAGAATGATCGAAGATGGTGCCTGCAGACTAAACAGTGACTTGAAGAATATAATGGATTGGTCTGACAAAAATAGCCTTCATCTTAATCCGAAAAAAATCTAAGTGTTTGCCGATTTATAAAAATGAACTTGATACAAGCTATTTTCCTAAAATAATCTTGGGGTCAACTGTGCTTGATTATACCGACAAAGCGAAAAACTTGGGTATTTTGTTTAAAAGCACGCTAAGTTGGGACTATCACATTCAGTTGACAGTTGGAAAGATATACGGCTGCTTACGCAATCTCTCAATGTCCAAAGATTTTACTCCTCAGCAAATAGCTTACCACTTCAGGCGATTTGACCATGTATCGGGGTACATGAAAAATATCGTCGGCTGTAGTTTATACAATTATTTTAAATACCTGGGAACTTAAAACTTTACACAACATTTTAGTCAACAGGGAACTATCATATCTATATGAAAAAATCGCATTTGCTGTTTCGTCGCGTTCCTTGGTATTAATTCAACCGAGATTCACATGCTCTAACTCTGAACGCCAATTTTTTGTTTCTGTTATCAGGAAGTGAAATTCGCTACCTACAGACATTAAAAGACTTCGTGGCACGAAGTAATTTGAGAGGGTTTTATTTGGGCCTTTTTTTGAAACATCTTAAATATACATATAGAACATACGTATTACAAGTATTTTTCGGTTTTATTTTATTATTTAACGTAAAGATACTTAATTGTTTCGATTTTTGTTTTTCTACTTTTTATTCTATTATAATCTAAAACTTCTATTGTTCAACTTTTTAATATATGCATAAATGTAACTTTTGCTAGTAAAGGCTGTTAGTCTATTGTGAAAGATATACCAAAGTAAATAAATAAATAAATAAATAAATAAATAAGTGGATCATAAGTCCAGAATTTTTATCGTCGAAACAAAGAGTTGGAAATATTTTATATTTTATTAACGTTCATAAATTGATAGGTAAAACATAATTAACGAGAAAAAATTGAAGAACCGTACCTCGCACCTACTCCAAATGAAGCAGTGACCCCAAGCAGGGGGGTTGCAGGGGCATCACGCCCGCCCATATGCATTGCACTGTTTATGGGATTAGTTGCGAAATCGCAAGTAGATTCTATAAACAGTGCATGCTGCCCCCCTCCAACCCCCCTGCTTGGGGTCACTTTTTGATTTGGAGTAGCTGCAAGGGCAAATTTTTGAAGACAGCACCAATGGAAAGAGAAATAACGCCAAATTGGCCTTATTGCGTTAGGCCTTATTTCACGGCACCGGTATAGTGGGACATAAGTCCCGAATTCATTTTTCGGGACTTATGTCCCAATTAAGTGGATCATAAGGCCTGAATTGCATTGCCGATATATATACACTCATGTGTCGCCTGTGAGGCAAAGTTTACCAATAGAGGTATTTTTTTTAACATATTTGTTTGTGCAATTTGAGCAAAATTGTGAAATGTGAAGTAAAAAAGTAGTTGGAAAATCCACAAAATTTATTTTGCTCTGCACAAGTTTTTGAAGTTATACGCCTTACATTATTTTTTAAATATGTTAATTAGATTTAATGGCTATAAGAAACAGACTTAGTTTTTTATTTCGAACTGATTTTTATTAATTTTTTTTATTTTTGTTAAAGATCTCTATATACCATAGATTAAAATATGTGATCTCCAAATATTCCTATAATATTCCTATATTAACGAATTGTATATATAATAACGAATTGTTTTTTGTCAATTCTTGTAACCAAATATGTAATAAATACGTTTTTTCCTGTTTTAATATTTTTTTGTTTTTATACCCTATTCTAGGGGTATATTAATTTTGACGCATAGTTTGTAACATACCTTAATATTGCCCGTAGACCCCTAAAAGTTACTATATTTATGATCAGCATCGATAGTAATGTCGATCTAGCCATGTCCGTCCGTCCGTCTGTCGGCAAAAATTAGGCCTTTAAACTGGACCTAGAGAGCTGAAATTTTAACCATATACTCTCTAGGGTCCCGAAATAATCAAGTTTAAGAATTTTTGAAATCCGCCCACAGACACGCCCACAAACTCAAAAAAACAAAATTTTGGAAAAAATCGAATTTTGAGCTAGAGAGCTGAAATTTTTTATATATGATCTATGGCCCATAAAACTGATTGGGACATAAAATTTTCAAAATCCGCCCACTGACACGCCCACAATTAAATAAAACAAATTTTGGGAAAAATTGAATTTTGAGGTAGAAAGCTGAAATTTTTTATATATGATCTTTGGCCCATAAAACTGCTTGGGACATAAAATTTTCAAAATCCGCCCACTGACACGCCCACAATTAAATAAAATATTTTTTTTGAAAAATCAAAATTTGAGCTAGGGAGCTGAAATTTTTAATATATACTCTCTAGGGGCCCTTTATGCTCATGTGTAAATATTTTCAAAATCCGCCTACTGACACGCCCACAATTATTTATTTTTTATTTTTGAAAGTCCAAAGTTTGAGCTAGGGAGCTGAAATTTATAGTATATACTCTCTAGGTGCCCTTTATGCTCATACTTAATTTTTTTTTAAATCCGCCTACTGACACGCCCACAATTAAATAAAACAATTTTATTGAAAAACCAAAGTTTGAGCTAGGGAGCGTTTTTATTTACAAAAGCTTAGTTTTTTCGATAAAATCCTTTAAATTTTTGTCACGCCCACTTATGAGATATAGGAATAAGAATAGGGTATCCAACAGTTCGGCCAAGCGGACTGTAGCCCGCCCCTATGTTTTAACTTTGAAATGAAAGGCGAAGTTTACCAATAAAGAGTTCACAAATATGTTTACCATTCTAGGGTTAAGCATCTGTTTCAGGCGACAGACTATTGGTAACAGCACAACTGCTTAAGTTGTTCCATTGATCCTTAGATAAGCGTATTGTGACCTTTTTGATGAAGCTCTTCGTTATTTTGAAGGCTCGTAGTATCGCTCTGTCAGCTAAAAGCACGCCTGATTCCGAGCTTCATCTGGCGCCGATTGCCCGCCGTCTCATTCCCTTCCACTCCGACGTGTCCGTTGGCAGAATAGAGCAGTACTGTTTGATATTTTATTGCTCTATATGCTGATAAGCACTTACACATTTCGCTTTTATAGATCCTTGAGTTTCTATGGTTATTTCCAAAGCAGGTAGTTCCATTGCCAGAACGGTCTGAGCAGCTTTCTTAGCAAACGCTGCAGTAATCTGGTTGTACCGTGGTCTATCGTAGTCAGTGAGTGGCATAAGTCCTCTCTGAATTAAAGAAGTCAAGTATGCTCGTGTGCTCCTCGAACAAGGAGCAGCGCTTGAATCTTCTGGATTTATTTAAAAATATTTTAATGAGATTTTGATGTGCAGTAAACAATCCAAAATAACGCGAAAGATTGATGGCCGAATTAATTAAATGGTAGATATTGAGAGAGATTATTTTGATTAATAAATGTGTTCATTTAATATTTAGTTTGAAATTAAAGTAGATAATTTGTTTTACTTCCACGTCATTAGATTTTCCATATTCGAGTTACCTGTAAGTAGATACGGCTTCATTTTGGTTTTGTTTGAAAACGTCAAATGCGTTTGCCGCAAAAAGTCATTTGACGATGATCAGAAATGTGTGTGAACATAACGATTGCAAATTTAACAATTACAGCTTCTGCGTCTACGTGATGCTTTCGAAAACGGCGGCCATAAGCTGCTTATGGCTGAAACAGTTGTGCGGGAAGAACCGTCCAGAAAGATGATTTTGTAAAAATGACACATTGCTACTGCCCGTCAATTCTAGCTGCAAGTTGTCTCTATTTCTAACCTTTCTGTACCAATTGTAGTAAAACAGCATAATTTGGTAACATTTTTCCGATTTGACATTTCGTGATGTGAAATTCTACGAAATTACGAGTACCTAGCAGTTTAGTTTGTCTGGTCGTTGAGGGGTATGATACCCTTTTGATTCCATCCAAGTTAGTTTCGTATCGTATCGAATTGTATAAACGAACATATTAATTGTCCACGGTCATAGTGTCGCTTATCCTCCTCCACAATTTTCATTATATGTATAACAATTTTAAAAATAACCCCTTTGGTGAGTTGTTTAACAAAGAAAATCCACCATATAACGATCACATCGAAGAAAGTCCTGCAAAGTCTTCAAAAAGAACTTAACAAAAGATTTGAATCAATTGAAATGAATACGCATATAGCTTGACCCTAGGTTCAAATATATTAATTTTCGTGACCCAAAGGTATGTGGTAGAGTAATTCAAAACTCAAAGATTTGACTAAAGATATGATGACAAGTGGTCATTCGGAAGAAGAAAATTCTGTGTTGAGTGACTTTTGGCAACATCACGAAAGACTCGTCCATACCAAAAAGCAAAGAAGTGCAACAAGAAATGAGACTAGCTTTCATTGTACTTGGGTAGCCCTGCTTCCAATTTAAGACGAAACCCACTTGAGAAATGGAAAGATATGAGATATATCTTCCCATTGCTTTACAAGCAAAAGAAAGAATTGATAGGACGTGGAAAACCATTACGAAACATTGTATCGCCACGTACACGGAAGGTGTCAGATGGTATCCAATTGGCATCGATAGTGATTCATCCTACGTGAAGGTTAGATTAATTTCACGTGTCTGTTATTGTTTTGACCCTACAAACATTAATAAAAGCAAATGTATCATTATTGGATGTATCACAGTTTGTGTGATGATACAATTAATGCATGTGATGCCTAGAGACATTAAAATACAATTATTTAAAGCAAACGAATCAAATTGATAATATGCAGTATTTATTATGATTAGATCAGTCAGAATTATAGTTCAGATTTTTGTATATAAAGGCAGCGTCGAACATAATAAAATCAGTCTTGAAACCAGTGTTGACTCCTTACTTGTTGCGTCAATGGCACGCCTGTGAAGAGCGAGCTGCGCTTTATACAGCTTAGGGCGGTAGGCGACGTTACATTCCTACCAAAGTTGAATCGCGATAAGAACAACACGAGCCTCCCCAAAATTAAAACTTCACACATTTTTTTAAAAAATTTTAATTGAATTCAAAATTGAAAAAAGGTAATTTTATTCAATTCAAATAGATACTTATAGTGACCCATCACACAACAACTGTTGAAGAAAGTATTCGTTTCGATACGAATAGGTATCGATACATTGGATTTGATACTATATGCGTATCGCTACCCTATTGAGTACTGTTATAAGTACTGACATCGTTACTACCTTGGTATCGAATCAACCCTAAGCGCCTCTGCATTGGTATGCTCACCCGTTTTTGGGTACACGCTATCGTATTTGAAACCTTTTGAAAACTGCATATGACGTCGACGAAAATCATCTCCCCAATACCATCTCGAAACTTCGATAGTAGCACTATGTGGAATATAGCAGCTATATAAAAGTAGTATTTACTTACCATGCCCCGTTTTAAGTGATCCTTATTTGCAAAAAGGATTATGTATTGCTCGAAAAGAATCGCTTCATTAACTCTAAATTCACGAGCCGTTTGTTCTAGAAGGTCTTCAGCCACTTCACAATGATTCAGATTAAGCAGCTTATATATTCATCCATACATATTCTCTATTAATTTTGTGTGAGTGCAGTGGCTAAGTGTTTGTAGTTCAACTTCTCAGCAGGTTCGAGATTCGACAACAATGTTTTGTTTCACTGATGCACCACTTGCAAAAGTTTAGCAAATACCCAAGAGTATACATTTTCATGAGAAGTTACTTAAAGTTACCGTTCGGAATCGGACTCAAACAGTTAGTGCCAAAAATATAGCTCTGCGCACACAAATGATTGGAGAAGTAAGGTTTTAGGCCGTCAACGCCTCATATTTATATTAGTATGTATTGTTTTTCATTTGTATTTTTAAAAATGTCCCCTGGCCTATCTATAATGTCAAATATATTTTAGAAATTCCAGCATATAAATAACTCGTTTTCTTAAAATAATTTCTCAACACAATTCCAAGTAAAGATACCTACACAAATAAAAAAGTGATATATATCGAACTTCCAGTTGAATACTAGTCCGCGCGGCCTTATTTATTGGCTTTCACTATAATTTCCCGACCATTTTGAGTGAGAAAACATTCACTCTCTTAATGTATTGTTGGAAAAACATATTGTTTCCGAAAATTTATATGCAACATTACAATTCGGCAATAAAGATATCACTGCTTCCAATTGATCCTAATTTACAGTCATTTAGGCGATATCAAGTCTACGCGAACCTAGATTCAACATCGCCTTCTTCCCCACCATATCAGTTCGCAGCTTTCATATCTGTTTACCGCATAAACAAACAAATCGAATACCAAACACTTGGATTGCAGATACAAATTGGGAATTCTGAACTTCCCAAATTTCGAATAAACTAAATCCGATGAAACGATTTAACTTCGAAATCAGATTGAGAATCTATTGAGCCCCCTGGTGTGAGCATGTGTCATTATTAAATCATTCATTTCAGAACGAGCGAGCTCGGTCAAGTGGTGGCCCAGTTATTAGATGCGAGAATAGGATACTCTTCAGATACGAAAGGGTAATGAACATTTTATCACTCGTTCGAAAAAAGTTGTTTATTTGGATTGATATCTTTTACCCACGGGTTGGTTACAATAATAGATCGATTCTAATTTATTTTCGGGTCTTGAAAAGCTCAACCCCGTTGTTTTAGCTTCCGATATTCATTACAAAATACAATAAATTCTCCAATCTGATTAGCGAATAATGAAAAATTATATTTTACGAATATTTATCTGAGACTACATCTGCTCTGAGAGGTGATTAGTTGCGTATCTTTCGTATTTGCTCAGTGCGATAATTGTAATTGAATATATTTGAAAACAGAAAAGCGGTGATATTGAACATTATTGATGGTGAAGAATTGAATAATTTATTGCGTTACACGGAAATACACGAGCTATTTGCATGGTTGATTTATATTTGTTTCAAACCGGCAATGGCGACGGTTAAAGAGGATTCATAGTTGTTAATTTGGGGAACGTATATTTAAGAGTTTTGATGGATGAATGCAGAAAATGCATGCAGAAAAGGAAATTGAGTCTCTGCAACTAATTCTTAATAAAAACACAACTTAATCATTCTGAGCATTTTTTCAGTAATAAATTGCTGAAAGTGATTTTTTGTACGACCTCAACCCTTTGCTATGGTGTGAAGAATAGAAATACCTAGAGCGAGGTACTTTTGACATAGGTTTAAATTCATCTGGTGCTTTTAGGAATGCGGATCTTATATAATTTCCCGTGGTCCTGTTATGACCCGGGACCCAGACAAGTCTAAGTTAATTCAGCCTTCCGACCGAATTCAGAGAGATCTTGCATTCACGGACTATTTTGAAGGTGGTTAAGGGGTTGAGCAAGGCCTTAAGCGCAGCCTGACCGTCGCTACAGACGCAAACAATTCGCCCCCTCCACCTATTCCACGCAACATAGTTTATGGCCATTGGGATAGTATAAGTCTCTGTTTGGAAGACCGACACATGTTTGCCTAATGAGAAGAAAAGTCTAATGTTGTCGCTCTCCAAGAAGACCCCAGCACCAGATCCTTGACCGGTTTTGGAGCCATCCGTGAAGATTCGACTGCATTCCTTTCCAGGCTCAGAGTCTGCCCAGAGCCAGTCCTGAATACGAGAAAAGTCGACTTCGTATTTGCGCTTCAGCCGAAGTTCCGGTGTCATTGCATCGGACGGCATATCCATAAGACAGGAGTCGAAGGACAACCGTCGCGCAAGTTCATCCAAACTCCAGTGCGAGTTATACCAAAAGCCACCTCTTCTTAAATGTGAGATGGTTTTGATTGTACAACCCATGATGTAAACATCAAGGGGCGGGAGCTTCAATAATGCATCTAGGCCGGAGACAGGTGTGCTGGGGAAGGTCCCCGCCCAGCCGAGACATACCTTCCGTTGGAGTTAGGCGAAAGCAGCAGTAACGTATTAACGCTTATTCCACCAAACAACCGATGCGTATGCTATAAATGGTCTTACCATAGCCGTATAAATCCATAGGGCTCTTTGCCCTTGCACTGCCAGAAAACCGACAGCGCCTTGGCGGTCTTCAGCTCAACATGCTTGAACCAAAGAAGTTTGGTATCCAGGATGACTCCCAGATACTTTGCTTCATTGGGGATTTGGAATGCGTTACGGAAGTGAGTGTGATCGGGCGAGGCACATGGAAGTTAAACGACGTAGGGCGTGGTTAGTACTCAGATGGTTGATCGCGTGTTGTTGTTTTTTTTTGAAGTAAAATTCTTTACGCACGCCTGACTTGGGAAGTGAGTGTGATCGTGCGAGGCACACGGAAGTTGAGAGGGAAATATAAGTTAGTGAAGATAGAAAGAGAGAGAGTTACGTTTCGTATATTACTGAAGGGGCCAGTTACGTTTCGTATATCTAAGACACAGTGCAGGTCTATTGTCTGTTTCACACTGTAGGAGCAAGAGAGAGCAGTGCGCGCGCACATTTTCTTTCTCCTTTCCTCTCATAGCCAGTGCATGAAATATATATACATATATATCTCAGTCATCAATTGGTGATATATGTGTTGCTCACTGTATTTTGGACGATGGAACAAACATAATAATGGTAGTTGTTTACAATTCGCCCAATAACACAGTTAACTTTTTATATAAAAGACTTATAATTTACGGTCGAGTAGGCTCTGAAGAATTAGGAGAAAACTATCATATGTTGCCGCTAATTTTAGCAGGAGATTTAAATGTTAATTTCGCTTCCGAAGATGGACAACTCTTGGTAAACTTTCTACAAATGAATAATAACCGAAATGAGCCTACCACAAGACATGGAAAAACAACCAAGTGTATAAAAAAATTCCCGAACGAAGGATCAGTATTACAAACTGCAGTTTGGACTGGTGACATGCGACCCAAAGAAGACATGGGGATTAATTAATGAGTTACGAAAAAAACCCCCCTTGGATGAAACCATAAAGAAACATTCTGCACAGAACTCAAACCCAGATGCACTCGCGAATGAATTTGGAGATATTTTTTCACGACAAGCAACATCTATAATTCATTCATGCAATATTATAGCATCAGACCATCAAAACACTATACTACAAGACTCAATATTTCTCCGATATACTGATTACACTGAGGTCGTTTAAATGGCCAAAAAGCCCCTGGTGCAGATAATATCAGGACACCGATCTAAAATAGAATCCCGAAATATTTGTACCTACGAGTATACTGACAAAATTAATAAATATGAGCATCGACACATCAATCGTACCACATCAGCTTAAAAAGGCAATTGTTAGGCCAATTTATAAAGGTGGTATTAAGAAGCATGTAGAGAACTATCGTCCAATAGCAATTCTATCAGCTATAAACAAAATTATGGAGCAGATCATATCAGACCGTATAAGAGAATTTATAGAAAAACAAAATATAATAAACGAAAATCAATACGGGTTCCAAAAAAGGAGAAGCACCAACCAATTGCTCGGCAATTTTTATAACTTAATCAACACCACCCTGAGTAACCGTCATCACGCTTTAGTTCTATTCTTGGACTTTAGCAAAGCTTTTGATACCCTGGACCGTAAAAAACTTATCGATACCTTAGGAAGAATTGGAATTAGAGGGAAGATATCTGAATGGCTTTGGAGCTATCTGAAAGAAAGAACGTTTCAGGTTAAAATCAACAGTTCCTACAGCAGTGAATTGGGAGTACTGCATGGGGTTCCACAAGGTTCCAAGCTTGGCCCTCTACTTTTTATCCACCAATGAAATGTTGAAGTGTTTGAAAAGAGGTGTTCCATTTACCTATGCCGATGACACGGCAATCATAGTATGTCATCCGTATCTGGAAGAAGCAGAAATGGTAATGCAGCCCGAGTTCGATAAAGTAGGAAGATGGTGTCATGACAATGGGCTGGTAATTAATGAACAGAAGACCAAATTAATGCACATCCGCAGCCCAATGTATCCAGAGTCAGTCATCAGCTTAAAAACATATAGATGCGCTAATACACAAAGATGCGAAAATATTAAGGTTGTTAGCACGTACAAATATCTCGGAGTCATCATAGACTCTCATTTTCTGTGGGAGCCACATATCAATGCCTTACGGAACAAGTTGCGGGGATCGCTTTTTGCGCTGGCATGTCTTCAGAACAAATAATCTAGTTGTGTACAAAAACTAGTTTACTACGGTCTTATAGAATCGAGATTGAGATATGGCATATTAGCGTGGGGAGGAGCGTTGAAAACGCATATCGAAAAGCTACAAGGCATCCAAGACAGGGCAGTCAGGCTACTCGCCGGAAGAAATGGCCCGAGGGAAGTGAAAGTCCTTAAGGTGAAGCAGATATTCGAGATGAGTGCTGCGTTAGAATATTACAACGATCAAAACTTGCGAACACCAATAAGTTATCGGTTTGAAACGACGCGTAGCAGAGCAGAGGGACTATTAGAATTACCACCTATTGTCAATTAGTACGGCAGAAGACAGTTGATGTATACAATCCCCAAAATTTACAACGCCTTACCCTATTAATTAAGAAATATTGAACAACCTAATATTAGAAAAATGAAATTAGTCACAAAAATCCAGAAGCGTCTGACCCATATTGGGCGGCTCCCTGGTCAGCGTCTGTTCTTCATGTCAGGAGCGGCTGTGCACAATAAAAAAAAAATCAAACAAAACAAATGATATAATTACCCCAGATGCTAGTCCAGTTACCCTGACATTGAAGGCTAAATATTTAAAAGCCTGTGATGAAAGAGATGGGTTTAAGCAGCTCAATGAGACACTGCTTAAGGAGATAAATAATCTGAAGCAAGAGTTGCAATTGTTGAAAGAAGAGGTCAACAACCAGAAAAAAGTGAATGTCCAACCTGCCGAGATCTCAACAGACGAGGAAGAACTAAGAAAACAGACAGAAGGACGTCACAAGGCGAATAAAAATAAAAAACGCAAAATGAGTGCGTCCCCAAAAATCTCACCAACAAAAGAAAGCTGCACAGTCACTGTGTATGCTTCAAACAAAGAAAATAAAACACAAAATCCAACGAAGCCCCCACCAATTATCGCGCTGCAAGTAAATACTCGTAAGTACGAAAGCTTGGCCAAAGTATTGGAGGAAAATAAAATTAAAGCTAGTACAGTGCTAATAAACAAAAATGACATCAAAATCAATGTGGATGAAGAGGATGGATACAGAAGCCTCACTAAGGTTAGGTTAGGTTCATGTGGCTGTCGGAAGAAGCCGACACACTTAGACCAATTTAGGTCCATTGTGATACCACGTATATTATCTACCTCAACTCTGTAGATGGGACTGGCCAACGACACGCGGTTGTCACTAAATACTAAACCAAAAAAAGGTACAATGGTATTCTTATGAAAATAAGCAAACCAGACCAATGAAGGTGGTAGTTAAAAGACATAGGCTTTAAAATCTTGGAAGTTGTAAATATGCTTAAATTTAAAAGCAAAACACCCTACCAATTTTTACACTCAGTTTTGAGCATGACGAAGATAAGAAAAAAGTATATGAAATTAAAAACATACTTGGGATTCAAGTTGAGATGCATACCCTACGTAAATCGTAACAAGTGCCCCAATGCAAAAATTGCCAAAGATATGGGCATACTCATAGATACTGCAACTCAAATCCAAGATTTTTTAAAATGTGCA
Organism: Portevinia maculata; assembly: GCA_949715645.1. Taxonomy (NCBI): domain Eukaryota; kingdom Metazoa; phylum Arthropoda; class Insecta; order Diptera; family Syrphidae; genus Portevinia; species Portevinia maculata. Next base: position 98,833,524 of record OX454527.1, read on the forward strand.
GGAAGTCACCACACTAAAGATTTTAAGAAGAAAGAGGATGAACATCCTAAATGTGCAAACTCCAAAGGTCCTGAGACAAAAGAAGGCGGATCCAAAAATGGCATATGCTCAGGCAGCATCAATAAATACTCAAATACCAGCAGATAAAACGGTAAAACGCAAAGTAGAGCCAAACACTGGCATGGAAAACCTCATGAAACAAATCCTAAACAGGATTGGATCCATGTAAAAATCGAATTAAACGATATTAGATAGAATATTGTTGTTAGAAAGATAAAACAGCAACAAAAGAGCTGTTACCAAAAGACAGACATGATGAATAAAATAAAAATTCTTGAATGGAATGCTAATGGTATCGAGTGTCGCAAGGACGAGATGCAAGTGACTCTTGACATACACTAGATAGTTATATGTCTCATTTCAGAGACGCACTTTAAATTGATTACTGACTTCAAACTGCAAGTATATGAATTCTATCACTCCCCACATCCTTATTACTGTGCAAAAGGTGGGGCCGCAGTGTTAATAAAGAATACAATAAAACACCATATAGAAACAAAATTCCGATCATGTGCCATCCAAGGAATTTCCATATGTGTAGAAACGAGCAGTGGACAAATATCTGTTGCAGCAGTATACTGCTCTCCTAGCTATAGACTAAAGAAAAATGATTTTAAAAGTCTTTTCCGCATATTTCACAATAGATTAATCGCGGGAGGGGATTTTAACGCCAAAAATAAGTATTGGGGATCTAGATTAACTAATACTAGAGGCAGAGAACTATATGAAGCAATTAAAGAAGATGGCGCCAAATATCACTCAACGGGAAAACCTACCTATTGGCCAACAGATAGAAATAAAACCCCAGATCTTGTCGACTTCTTTCTATCAAAAAATATATCTTCAAATAAAATAAGCATAGAGGAAGGACCTGATCTTCAATCAGATCATTCCTCTATACTCTTAACACTGCGATAAAATAATAATAAAATACCATAGCCCAAAACTAGTAAATAGACTGACTGATTAGAACTACTTCAGACAGAAGTTGGAAGAAAGTATCCAACTAACACCAGCTATTCAAACAGAAGATCAACTAGAAGAAGCAGTCCAAATATTGATGCTCAGAATACAAAAAGCTGCGTGGGCTGCCACTCCCAAAACAACAAAACAGATCAAACAAAACTCTTATCCTCCCGAAATATATGAAATTATTACAGAAAAGAGGAAAGCTAGAAAACGCTGACAACAGACAAGGGCGCCAAGCGACAAGACCACACTGAACAACTTAAATTATAAGCTCAGAAAATCTGTAAGAGAATTCAATAATGAGTCTTTGAAAACTTACCTCACAAGTCTTACAAATGATGCTAGTACCGACTACTCGCTCTGGAAGGCAACGAAGAAAATGAACAGGCCAATAGCTCACATTCCGCCAGTAAAAACCAGAAAAGGTAACTGGGCGAAAAGCAACCAAGAGAAAGCAAACACTTTCGCTGAGTATCTTGAAGACGTATTCAAACCTTATGAAGATAAAGGTTATCAAGGACTCGAAATAAGGTGCGAAGAAGATGCACCTATTCGGCCGGTAACAGCTAAAGAACTTGCCAAAGAAATTAAAGAAAGAATAAATATAAAAAAGGCCCCAGGGTTTGATTTGATTACAGGAGAAATTTTTAAACAATTTCCACGAAAATGTTTAAAAAAAACTAGCGCATATTATAAATGCTGCATTGAAATTAAGATATGTGCCAAGCATGTGGAAAGCCGCGGAGGTAATAATGTTACCTAAACCAGGCAAACCACCTGACGAAGTTACCTCATATCACCCAATATCGCTTCTACCAATGTTGTCCAAGTTATTCGAAAAAGTGCTGGTAAAACGTCTACAAAAAATAATAGATGAAGAATCGCTAGTCCCAATTCATCAATTTGGATTTAGAAATAAACACTCTACCATTGATCAGGTGCATAGAATCACAGATAGAATCGAAAAACCATTTGAAGAGAGAGTACTTCTTGATATAGCACAAGCTTTCGATAAAGTCTTTCACAAAGGACTGATACACAAACTACAAAAGCAGTATGCGACCATTCTGGAGTCTTATATATCAGATAGATTCTTCAGAATTAAACAAGATGCAGAGTACTCAACATTAAGAGAGATTAAAGCTGGTGTACCGCAAGGCAGTGTGCTAGATCCAGTTTTATACCTACTTTTCACTAGCGATCTGCCTGAAAGTGAAGAAACCACCATAGCTACTTTTGCAGATGGCACAGCTGTCCTTGCTGTGGGAGCAACTTCAAACAGCAATAAACAATATTTCAGAACGGGCTAAGAAATGGCAGATTAGATTAAATGACCTTAAGTCAGTCCATATTAATTTTACGTATAAAAACGTACCACACATTCCAGTCTACATTAACAACAATGTAGTGGAATATTCAAACACAGCACAGCACATGCCAAACAAATTTACAAACAATTCAGGTTTTGCAAAATAAAGTACTAAGGAACATAGTTAATGCACCTTGGTACATACGCAATGCCGATCTGCATAAAGATCTAAATGTTGAAATGGTTGTAGATGAAGTTAAGAAAGTTGCTCATATAGTAGGCTTCTCAACCACGTAAACACAGAAATAACAGAACTATTAAATAATGACAATGCAATCAAGAGACTGAGACGGTAAAACCTCTTGATCTATAAGAGAAATCAGGTATTGATTTCAAACAAGAAACAAGTTTAGAAATCCGACAAACGGCGGATTTATCTGTTAAATTCAACAAATATGTAGTTCAAAAATAAATTGCAGATTAGTCGTCGACTAGGCAATCTCATTCGGGATGGCGAATGTCAGGAGGGAGTTTTTTTAGATGAGTTAAAGTCTCTCACTATTGCTGAAGCATCCCTCGCGTACTAGCTCTGCAATGTCTTTCAGGGTCTACTCCATAGACTGTCGGATAAATCTATCTGCAGCCTTGGGTAGACTAACAACTGTTTTTCAGGCAGAAATCTTTGCGATTGCTACTGCCGCAAATATCCTGTTAAGGAGAAGGATTAAGGGTAAAACCTTATACATCTGCTCAGATAGCCAAGCCGCTATCAAAGCCTGTTCGGCTGGTTCTCTCAAGTCAAAAATAGTTGAGGAAACCATGGTTAAGCTTAACCGTCTGGGTAGATGTAACTCGGTATCACTTGCATGGGTTCCTGGGCACACAGGTATCGAGGGAAATGAAAGAGCGGATGCTCTGGCCAGGAAGGGCTCTTCAACAGCCTTCATTGGCCCACAACCATCTATAGGATGCTGCTCATCCGTCCACAAACGTGAAATGGATTCGGCTCTACGCCAACAACATTCCGAATACTGGCATGACCTGGTCTCATGCAGGTATTCGAAGAAGCTAGTGGACGGTCCGAAAATCAGCAGAGCTAAGTTTTTGCTTGGACTAAACAGGAAAGACTTGAGACCCTTGATTGGTCTCGTCACCGGTTTCAGTCCTCTTAACGAGCACCTCAAAACCATCCACATTAGGAGCTCGGGCCTATGTGAGTGCTGCCTGGAGGCGGATGAAACGGTATCTCACTTCATCTGTGAATGTCCGGCTTTCGCCAGAACCAGGCTCACCACTATAGGCAAACAAAATTGTCAACGAAGATGAGATGGGGGACATTGAACTTGCTAACATTCTTCGCTTTGCCAAGGCTACTGGTAGGTTCTCCCTCACTATATCTTACTAATCGCCAATAACCAGCGAGCGGGCAGCTATGCTGAAGTACAATGGACCAATAGGTCTAAGTGCTTGTCATCTACTGATGACCCCACTGCACATACAATACAATACAATACAATGTCTTTCGATGATTTTTTACTTCCAGCGAATTCCCAACACAAAAAAAAAAAATTAAAAATATACTTTTTAGAGTCGATAACGTAGTAAAAATAGATGATGGAATTTAAACTTTGGTTTCGTTTTATTTTTTTATTTTCTCTATAGTTTTTCCGCTCAACGATCTTCAGGGTGTGGGACATTAGCTTGATTGAACGGTAATTGTAACAGTCTTGCGCGTCGCCTGTTAGTTTGTACAAAGGAATAAGAAAACTTTTCCCCCACTGGTAAGGCAATAGATCGCCTCTCATTAGTTTGGAGGTGAGAATCATGTGCCCTTTGGACCCGACGTCTCCCATCTTTTTCCAGAACTCAGAGGGTATCTAGAGGTAATGTCATGTATTTCTGTATTGTTAGGAATGGCTCTCATAAAATATATCGGAGGAAATTGTTCATTTAGAAGTCCTTCACAATACTGTTGTTATCTGTGTAGTATTTGTTCGTCATCCGCAAAAAGCAGCCCTTGAGCATTGTTGATGAGGGTGGCGATGGTGTAGAGGTTAGTGTGTTGGCTTGTGACCCGTGCGGTGCAGGTTCAATCCCGACGGGGAACAACAACATACGCCACCCATTCACAGCCTCTACACCAAAAGAAGGATTTCTGCCTGGTAGTACAATGGACCGTTACCGAGTCTGAGTGCTCTGGGATTTGGATTTCCTTTTTTTTATAAAAAAGAAAAAAAAAAGTTGTTGATGAGCTTTGGCCTGTGCATGTGCAGTCCTCCTTCTCTGGGCGCGATTTTTATAATGGTTGTGCCTCTTTTCAAGCTGGTTGGTCGAACTTCGTGGACAGCCTGGTATTAACACCAGTAGCAGAAGACGAAATTTCTTCTAACTACCGATACAGACCCTCCAAACACTTTGCTTGCACTTTTTCTTTGCGAGCCTCTTGCAAAGTCTGTATTCCAATTCGAGGCGGGCTTTTTCATCTCCATTTTTATTGGAGCAATATTAATGGGAGGAATGTAATGTATTAAATAGTAGTTAAGTCATCTCTCTCATCTCCAACATTATTTGCTCCTTCTCTATTTTATTTTCGCTCTAGACTAAGCTATAGGTATTGCAATAAACAGCTGTTATATAGAAGTCAAAGGTGTTGGTCGCTCATTTGTTACTAGTATAAACTGTCATGAGAAGCCTGCATGAAAAAAGTGATTCCTGTGAAATCTTCTAGAAATCTGAAATCGTCCCATCCCTGGTACACTTAAGAGCTCAAATCTATACGAAACAGATGTAATAGGGCTTGGAAGAACTATTTAAAAAGTCTCTGCCATTCACATCTTGAGCTCTATTTCACATTATTCTATTCAATGAATTCAAATCTTTATCTTGCAACTTATATATTAGCCAACGACCATACCACGTCGAGTTACATATCACCGTAATTAAACGACGTTGGGCGCGGTGAGAACAACCGCGTGTCGTTGGCCAGTCCCATCTACAGAGTTGAGGTAGATAATACATACGTGGTATCACAATGGACCTAAATTGGTCTAAGTGTATCGGCTTCTGCCAACAGCCACCTAAACCAAACCTAACCTAACTTATATATTGACTATATAAGTAAAATGGAGTGCTCTTTAAAATTGGACCCCAAACTTTTTTGGGGACTCGTCAATTCCCCCCCTCCCCCCTCTTCACATAGATGACAAATATTTCAGTTATCGAACTAGCTATTCAAAATAAGTTTTAGTAGTTTCTCTTTCGATTTGGAATCAATTTTAAAATTTATTTCTTCTGTGAAAACGAATATTCATCAGGTCCTGATGGCATTGGACTGATTGTTCTTAAAACATATCTTAAGTAGCTGTTTGAATTGTCCATTAGTTCTGGTAAATTCCCTAAGTTATGGAAAAGTGCTTTTATCACACCTGTATTTAAAAAAAGGCAAACGTGGCGATATCACTAATTATAGGCCTATTTCAAGGCTTTCGTGTATCCTTAAGCTATTTGAACAAATTGTTTGTGAAAAGTTAATATTTCTTTGTCGCAATATATTGCATGGATTTGTAAAAACAGATCCACTGTCACTAATCTGTTAAGTTTCTTCCGTTATTGTTCTAAATCCTTAGAGAATAAGGATGAAATGGATTGCATATACACTGACATTTTCTAAGGCTTTCGACCAGCTGTCCCATGAAATAATGGATTTTAAGCTTAGGGCTCTTGGTTTCCCACCATGTTTCATAAAATGGATAAATTCATCCCTCAGATTAAGGGTTTATCAAGACAAATATAAAGGGATCGCTATCTGTATCTTCCACAGCTCAGTCTGGAGATCCCCAAGGAAGTCACCTCGGACCAATTTTACTTATACTCGCCATTAATGATGTTAAGGCATGTATAAATCACAGTAATATCCTGATCTACGCTGATGATATGAAAATATATTAATCTATCAATAGTCAGCAAGACCGAATTTTTCTTCAATCCGACATTAATAGCTTCGCCAATTGGTGTGATAAAAACGGTTTATCCCTGAACCCTACTAAATGACATTCTCTACAAAGAATATCCCTTCCATCTTTCAATATTCTTTGTCTCAACATATTCTTTGTAATGTTGATAATTTTAAATAACTTGGGGTTTATTTCGATCCGAAAATGGTTTTTGCTAAGTATATTAATTATATTATTAATAAATCTAATTCAATGCTGGGCTTTGTAAAAAGGTGGGCGAAAGAATTTAATGACCCTTAGGTTTCTATGTCATTGTACAATTGTTTTGTCCGTCCGATTCTAGAGTATGCCTCACAAGTTTGGATACCGTTGTACAACATCCATTCAAATCGAATAGAAGCCATTCAACGTAAATTTATTCGATTTGAACTTATAGGACTCCCATGGGATGATCCATTTAACCTTCCTCCTTACAGTCAACGTAACAAGCTTCTTCAAATGTTACCCCTTTCTCGACGAAGGCTTAATAGCGATATCATTTTTTTACAGGAGCTTATATCCGGTCAAATAGATGCATCTGACTTGATGTCGTCTAAATAAATAAAATTAAATATTAATCATTAACATATACAGGGCCTAAAACCTAGCTTCTCCAACCACTTTTTTGTGTGAAGTGGAGGGACCTACAATTTTAAGCCGAATCCGAGCGGCGAATTTGAAAAGCTTCTCATGACAACTGATACTCTTGGATGTTTGTCAGACATTCGCAAGAGGTTGGATAGTGGAAAAAGCTATAGATGTTATTTGGCCCCGGCGGGAATTGAACCGGCGACATTTCGATTAGTAGTTCAGCAGCCTAACCACTGAGCCACTGCGCCCACAACTTGCTGTCGTCTATTGGACTTAATTTTCGTGGTGGCGCCCATAATTTACGAAGTGTTGATTTATTGTTTGGCACCCATCATAGAAGGAATTATGGGAGACATGAGCCTATTAGTCGCATGAGTAGAATGTATAAGCTAAATGATCATGTGATTGACTTGCATGTTAGTAAAATTAAGCTTAAAAATATTTTGCGTAATAATGTCTTAGTGTCATAAATTATTTGCATGATTTGTGTAGGTTTTAGTATTTTATAGGTAATTATTGTCTTGCTAATTGTTTTACTTTGCGTATGTCTTTATTGCCGGAAAATTTCTGCTCGTGATAGTTGCACGAAACAGAGCTGATAGTGTATTTAAAAAAATGTGACGCAGTTTGTTAATTGTTTTAACACTATTGATTATGTACCATGCTTATTGCATACTCTACTCTTAAAACTTAAACTAATGTTTAACTTTAATAAAGTCCAGCCAAATTAACTGAATTGAATTGTTATTGGATGTTCTGAATCAACAAAAAAAAATCAAATAACAAGATTTTCGAGTGGAAGAATGGATATACATATCTAATTAATCTTTATTTGTCCATTTCTACGACTCTAAAAAGTTTTAATATTTAGCGCCATACCTACAATGTCATTGCGTAATTGTTACGGCAAATACAAACGATAGATAAATGCTTTCACATTCCATTAGATACACTCTCTCTGCACACAACGTTCAGTCGAAACAAATTTTCCAAAATATCAATGACTTGTGTGCCGAAAACAATTAAATCACCCAGCCACAAGCAATGAAAAGTCGAAAAATCAAGAAAACAAAAAGGAAAACCAAGAACAATATAAACGTAGGTATTTCTACGCTCACGTAAGAATCGTGTTTTCAAACATATCGCACCCGCATTTAGTGTTTTCTCAAACAACAAGCCAATGTTTTTCTTATAAATATTTAAATATTTACATTATGTAAACAAAAAGATGATGATGCTCTTCTCGAAAATATTTGCAGGAAAAATAAGCACCAAGGAATAAATTTATACTTTCTGCTCACCGTCACCATAGAAGAATGCCTTGGCGCAACACAGTGTTGTCGACAATTCACCGGGATGGGACGTGACAGGCCTAATGTGCCAAGAAAATTGTGCTAAACGGGCCACTCCGCTGAGACTCTCCTATATGTAAACCGAACGAACGGTCAAGACAATACGGCGCAATGAGTTATTAGTGTACGCAAGTGGGACATTGGAAGATGCTTTTAGAAAAACAAAAAAAAATTAAATAATTATCTGCTCAGTTTAATGGAAGCCAATATGAATTTCGTCTTAGGTGCAATGTGATTCCACTCAGCTGTTCGGTTGCTAGGATGTAAGTGCTTTGTTTAGATTTCCAGAAGAAGGGAAACATCTTTTGCAATGAACTGATTACAGAAATAAAAATAATTACAAAAAATAGACGCTAAGGCAGCGAGCTATCGAGCCCTATTTGGTAGATTAGGTTAAGGTGGCTGTCAGCTAATAGCCAACACACTTAGACCAATAAGGTCCGTTGTAATGCCACGTGGATCGGGGAGTTTCGACCTCTACTCGCTAAACCATTTGGAGCTTCTAATGAAGCGCGATAGACTTCTAACATCTGCGTCACTAAGTTTAGTAAGGAAGAATTTGTATTTGTATTTGTATTTTTATTTGAGCTTATTAATACACGATACTTCAAGATTTAAAATCTTAAAATTAAGTATCTAGTAATAATACAAAACATTTTAGGGAAAAGGAAACTTATATGAAAGTTATTAAAAGTACATTTATAAAATAATTGATATTATTATTTATTTATTTTTTTTTTTTTTATATATATATAAAGATTGTATTCTTAAATATTTCTTTGATAAAATTAGGTTGATAGGTGTTGAAATATCCTCCTCTCGAACATGGGTAGTGAAGTAATTGTCTGCAATTCGACAGGAAGAGAATTCCAGAGTCGAATCGCTGACACAATGAAGGAGCGTTCTGCTATTGTGTGAGAAAAGCGTGGAAATATCAAGCAAACTCCTCTACGTGACTGAGAAAAATGTATCATTTCACTTAAGTATACCGGACTTTTATTGTGAATAATACTATGCATCTTTAAAAGATTTCTGAAGGAGTAGTATTTATCCAGGTTGATACCCAGAAGAGTAGAATTAAAACGTGAAACACTGGTGTACCTACGGACATAATTATATGTATGCTTGTTACGATGACATTCATAATCCATGGAAGGATAGACATTACAATTGAACGTAAAGAACGGAACAATTAGGCTCCTAGATAGAAATTTCTTTCATCGGAGAGGGCAGGACATGTACAGAGGAGATGAGGTGTAGTCTCCTCCTCCTCCTCGTCCCTGCAGCTTCTACAGAAGTCATTTGAATATTGCCTATTAGACAGAATATTGCCTATAGCCAGTGGCGGATCCACGGGGGGGAGGTCATCGAGTCCGGATCCCAACCAGGGAGGTCCGAACCGACCTGAATCTGAAATGCTGGTATTCTGTTGCCGAAAGTTTGCATATTCTATTTTACGATTCGAAAATCCAAAAAAGATTTTAATGTGCAAATAAATGATTTCCCGTATTTTGTCATGCATAATATTATTATTCAATTCATGTTACTACAACATATTAGCAATAGTGCCAAATCTAGAGAAAATCTCAAAGGTTTTTGAAATTCCGCGGTTTTTTTGTAGAATTGTTGCAGAATTTCGTCTTCCGTTTTTTTTTTTTTTTAGTTAGTCCAATTTCAGGATAGATACTCAAAGAAACGAGTCCATTCAGGCGCTCCCGTCCTATTGTACTTCTAAGATAGTTTTTTATTCTTCTTCGGGTCGAAAGTGATCGTTCTGGAGTTCCTGTTGTTACGGGTAACACTGCCAATACTCGTAAGATCGTGTTCATGTTTTTGAAACATTTTTCATTGATAACCTACAAAATAACGTAACCATTGAAAGTTAAGTATTCGATGGGTTATAGAAATTGATTCTGGAAGTAAAAATTGCGATCTGAAGTTACTCACTGAATGTGCATCGAACGCATTTTGAATATCTTGATTAGAGATCCGTTGCCTCCACATTCTGATCTCTGAGATGAAATTCCTTTCTGAACAGTCCAATATTTCGTCATACAACTTGTAAAGATCTGCGCATTTTTCCTCATCAACTGCTTGGAAGGAAATAGTTGTCCGAAACTGTGGAAGATCGATTTGTGTTTTTCGAATCGACTTTGGAGATGAAAAATGTAAGTATCAAGGAATGGAATGTATAAGGCAATTCTGTAATAATCTTCGACATCACAACAGACCACGACAAAATGAGTGAATGGTCTGAATGACAGATGTATACTGTCACAGCTTAAGCAGTTCGGGGAAAATCTTACGCCGCGGCGCTGCCATCGCAGTATTGTTGGCGCCCTATTTAAAATGTCGAACACGTGAGATATGTACGATACAGAAAACGACATTTCTCGAATGTGAATATATATCGTGATTTTACGTGTTTGTGACTACAACGCATAATACGTATATGCTATAATTTTTTAAACCTTTTATTAGGGCGCCTATATATATCTGTGTATGAAAAAATTATCGACACTGTGTCGCGAAGTAGATGTTCCGAATTAAAATTGTTTGCAGTGGTAACCGTGTGTCCACACAAGCGGCACTATCGTAGTTTCATGCAAAATGTATCAAAAGAATGAGAAAATGAGGTTAAGTTAGGTCATGGCAGTATACATTTTGTGGACCCCCCCTCTCATCGAGATCCTAGATCTGCCACGTCTATAGCAGAGCCAATCTGCAGTCGGTTAAGTGAGATCAAACCCATAGAGCGTCGCAGATCCAGCTTTGGCCAGATATGCTTGGTCGCTAGACGCGTATTACTACCTGTCCACCTAAGGTTTGTACTCTCGACTGCGGATAGCTTAAACATAAGTTTATACTTAGAAAACCTTTATCAGGTAGAAGAGGTAATGCGGATCCTTTTTTGGCGAGTTCATCCGTCCTACAATTCCTGGGATATCTCAAGGCCCCGGCACCCAACAGAGGTGACTATTGCACTGCTCCGCCATATCCTCAAGAGATGAACGGCAGTCTATGGCTACGATGGAGTTTGAAGAGACTGAGTTCAGGGACTTTAGCGTGGCTTGACTGTCTGAGAATATACAGATGTCCTTAGTGGATATCACATTTCTCTTCAGCCACGACAAGACTTCCTTAATAGCCATGATTTCCACCTGGAACACGCTACAATGATCAGGAAGACGGAAAGAGAGGCTAATATTTAGTCTTTCTGAGAAAACACCCCCACCGTCGGCGTAGAAGTGGATCGATTTATCCTCTGTGATGGTTATAAATAAAAAATAAAAAAAAACATGTGGAACGAAAAAAGCACAAACTTTATGACCTTATTGGGAAAAGCATCATAAAAATTGAATTTATCTACCGTATTCCAATTTGTTTCTACTACATAAACATAATACATATAGCCTTTTTTCATATTACATTTGACTTTTCCCATATTATCGAAAGAGTTAAAAAATGTCCTTAAAATAAATCAAGAAACTAGTTACATGTTCGTAAACACGTGGAAGATTCTCAACTTCATCAATTCAGAATCTGAGAAGTCTTTAGGTTACCCCATTATGTTGATACTCTTACCCAAAATGTGTGCATTAACGGCCCATACAGGGCTTAAAACCTAGCTTCTGCAACCACTTTCTTTGCGAAGTGGAAGGGATCTACAAATGAATGAAAATGAATAGGAAGCACAAAAACCAGACTCGTTGACTTAGTAGATACATTTTTTGTTGAAGTCCCAAAAACTATTGTGGACATAACTTATGTTTTTTTCTCATCTTAAAAAAGTTTTAAGTAATTTAATTTTGAACTATATTTCCACACGTAGTGGGCAAAGCTTTTACTTCTAACGTTGTGCACATTGTTGCTTCCCAGTTGTTTATTGCTTAAAACAGGTCATGTTCGGTGTCCCTTTAGCTGGCAACGATTGCTGCACGGATACGATGGTGGTATATTTAATTTTTAATGCATCGGTTCTTTCTTAAATAAACCTCTCTGAGCATTAAAATGACAATCCCCCACTTACCATGTTCAACATATGCGATACTAAATTTGTACCCTATCCCTTATCTCTAAATAAATTGAAATCGTCTGGTTTCGTTGCCTTTTGGGTTTTGTTTATTTAATTCAAATACTTTAGCTGAACCAACCGCAGCCGAATGATTCGGATGTCAGATGCGCCGTTTTTCCGCAATACTATCATGGGTAATTGTCAACTATTGCAACCACTCAACGATTGCTACCATTTGACAATATGACTGTGCTGCCTTCGACTTCTTCTTCAGTTCCACACTCATTCATTGACGGCAAGAATTCAATTTCCCCTTGAAATGAGCAATTTCCTGCCTTTGTCCTAAACAAACAAACGACCGAACCGAACAAAAAAATTGTTAAAATAATAAAAACCGAATTTCCAAAGCAACTTTATCAGACCCGATATCCTGCCACTCATTAGGACCTTTCGTTGTGTAGCAAGCAGCCAGCAGCCTCTATACTCTTAATCCGCTGGAAGATGCATTCGGCAACGCAGCATCAAATTGTCGTTTCTGAATAAAAAAAAAATCGAAATTAACGAGGTGGTTGATCGTCTCATCACCTCGCATCCTCATCAGCAATATCAACACCGTCAGGCATCTCAACTGAATGGCTTCCAATATTTAATTTGTTTATTCTGATATACAGATATTTGTGGGCTTAATTGTTTAGTTACTACGGCGACAGAGTGTCTAGAGATGGGCTACGGATGCAATAGGGAATTCCTTACGGACGATGACCACATAAATTGTTGCGAGTTTATTCGATTTGAGCCGATAACCTTTGAATTGGTTTTGTTGTGTGATACGAGAGGCGATTGTAATACGATAGGTGCGCATGACCACTCCATAAACAATGTACAGATTTAACGCTGTGTGGTCCTCATCATATGGATGGACTTTATGATGATTAAAATGCGAATGCCATTGGATTTGTTGACTACGCAACGGATTGAGGCCTTCCATAGCGATCATTTCAATTTGTTATGGGTTTATTTACATAGTTAGACTTTTCTTTCTTTGACGATCTGTTTTTTTTTAATTAACAAAGGAAACCCTAACGGGCCTTTCGAATCAATGTTTCGAAAGCAATAAGATCTTGCGACTCCTTTATACGATGGACGGCTCTTAACGTTTCAACATATTTCTAAAATTAATGGAATCCAGCTTTGTATGTATGTTCCTTCCATCGTTTGGCGCATCAGCCACGTTCCTATCAGGTGTTCTTCCGATACTAATTTTACAAGAAATTATCTCCTATCGATCTTTACCGGAATTCCTGCATTAACAGCAAAGTAGTCCGTTAAAACCCATTCTATTGACCACAACTTGTGTTCATCATAATTGAGTTAAATTCTGCATCTAAGTACAGAGTAGAAGTCACTTTGCTCAGTAGGGCCCTAAGCCGGGATCGATCAAAAGCTTTTGAGATGTCCAAAGATACACGCCCGTTCAATTGCATCCAACAGTTCGCCCAAGCGGACTGTAGCCCGTCCATATGTTTTTTTTTTTTTTTTTTTTTTTTGTGTAATTTCATCTGACTTTAAGAGAATATTTCTTTTCTCTTTTTAATTATATGTGTAGCTTATTTCAATATTTCATTCTCTTGTTTTTCTACAATATTTTCATAAGATAATTCATTACTGCCTTATTTGTATAATTTGTCCCCATCTAACACTGACCTCCTTGGTGCAGCTGGCTAAAGGGTCGTCTTGCAATTTATAGTGCGCGAGTTCAATACCGATTCCATAAATACCTAGATATATCATTTTTTTCTCTTTTTTTGTAATCCCAGTTTTAAAATGGATTGCAGCGCTGAAAAATGCTTGGAATCTAAAAATTCATCCAATCCCCTTTTTGCCTGTTATGGCCCTTGTGGCATGATGTTCCATGCTAAATGTGTCGGCTCAACCAACGCATTTATGGATAAAATAAAAAGTTCGGAGATCGCCTTATGGTATTGCTCCCCGTGTCGAAAATATTATCACTGTCTACCCTTGCTTTTAAAATGTCAGTCTTTAAGGCTGACATACAAAAATTGTCTAAGGGGTTTAAGGACTTACTCGACAACTTCAATACTGCTCTCTTCAATGTATCAACGTTCTCTGATCCTCATAGTTCGGCAGACGCCTCAACGTCTACTGACCTTGAGTTGCCGACTAATGAAGAAAATCAGTGTACCCAACGTGCCATGGATACATTGACTCTATTGGACACAATATGTTCCCCAATTGTTGAAGCGACCCCTGAGCCCATTCTTAATTTGGCATCGTCTTCATCAACTCTACTCGCAGGAAAAATGAAACGTGATGTGCCTTCCTCTGCGCTAAACCCAAAGGCAACAACGTTTAATCTTAGGAGTCAGCGAAAAAACTGTAACGATGCCCCATTCCTAATGTTAGTCCCACATGCATCAATCATTCCATAGGTACAGAATCTGCATCTATTGAATCGATTCCCAGACCAAAATCCATTTTCATTTCTCGACTAAAACCAAACACTTCTTCAGACGATGTCTTGAACCATTTGGTCTCGAGAAATTTGATTCCAAAAGATGACTCAATCAAATGCACCAAACTCAGTAAGGCTGATGGGTTTGTTGCGTCTTTCAAAATTGTCGCCCCTCCAATATATTTCGAAATACTGTGCAATAGTACTACATGACCTCAAAATACGTTATTAAAAGAATTTACTCCCCGATCGACAAAAAGTCGCAGGAAAGTTTGTCCGTCAGTGTTAAAAAACCCAGTAGGCTGTCCCTCTACTATCAAAATGTAAGGGGACTCCGCACAAAAACCGCTGAAGTATATTTAAACTCCCAACCCCTCTCTCATGATACCTTCTCCATGACTGAAACATGGCTTCTTCAATCATGAGTTCTCC
The DNA here is from genome assembly GCA_949715645.1 of Portevinia maculata. Lineage (NCBI taxonomy): Eukaryota > Metazoa > Arthropoda > Insecta > Diptera > Syrphidae > Portevinia > Portevinia maculata. The sequence goes on from OX454527.1 coordinate 98,848,717, forward strand.
GTATTCAGAAACGATCGTCATCAAAATGACCTGAAAGCGCTTGGAGGAGGTGTCCTGATTGCTGTTCGTTTCAACCTTGAGTCACGAAAGATTGACTTTCCATTTCCACTAACCGTCGAAATTATCTGTGTGAAAATTACACTTAAGAACAAGCATTTATAAATTGTTAATGTGTACATTCCATCGTATCGTCTGTGTTCCTTGTATTCGGAACTTTCTATGGCACTAGACCATATTTTTGACATATCTTGTTGTGACAGCACTGTCTTACTTATAGGCGACTTCAATCTGCCACATATTGGATGGGTACCTTCTGAGGATGATTCTCATCTCATCCCATCCTTTGACTCTGCCCAACAAGAGCTCGCTTTACTGGACAACATCTTGTCTTTTGACTTACAGCAAACTAGCTGTATAAAAAATTTCAAAAATCGAACTCTCGATCCTGTTTTTTCTTCTGACTCTGCTAGTACTGTGGTTCTGGAATCCCACTTCAGTATAACTAACATAGATAAAAATCATCCACCCTTGGATGTATTTATTGAACTAGGCGCACATTTGTACGAAAATAGTAATTCGTATGACCGTTCGCAATCTTTTGACTTTTGGAAAGCAAATTTTCAAAGGCAAAATTTCAAGTTCTTTTTATTCTTTGATGGATAACTGCATGAAAAAAGTGATTCCTGTGAAATCCTCTAGAAATCTGAAAACCTCCCATCCCTGGTACATTAAAGAGCTCAAATCGATACGAAACAGACGCAATAGGGCTTGGAAGAACTATTTAAAAAGGCTGTGCCATTCAGATCTTGAACTTTCGTGTATCCCTAAGCTTTTTGAACAAATTGTTTGTGAAAAGTTAATATTTCTTTGTCGCTATATAATTTGTAATGAACAGCATGGATTTGTAAAAAACAGATCCACTGTCACTAATGTGTTAAGTTTCTTGCATGATTGTTCTAATGCCTTAGAGAATAAGGACGAAATGGATTGCATATACACTGACTTCTCTAAGGCTTTCGACCAGCTGTCTCATGAATTAATCGAATTTAAGCTCATGGCTTTTGGTTTCCCACCATCTTTCATAAAATGGGTTAATTCATACCTTAGATCAAGGGCTTACCAAGTCAAATTTAGAGGATCACTATCTGTATCTTTCACAGCTCAGTCTAGAATTCCCCAAGGAATTCACCTCGGACCGATTATATTTTTACTAGCCATCAATGATGTTAAGGAATGTATAAATCACAGTAATATCCTGATCTACGCGGATGATATGAAAATATATAAGTCTATTACTAGTAAGCAAGACAGAATTTTACTTCAATCTGACATTAATAGCTTCGCCAATTGGTGTGATAAAAATGGCTTATCCTTAAACGCTACTAAATGTCAACATATGACATTCTCTAGAAAGAAATGGTCGTTTGAATCGTGAGAGAGTAAGGACGTGTTTTGTATATTGGAAAGAAAACCAAACCATTTTAAAGGGATTTATATTTCATTTTTAATAACCTAAGGTATCGGTGCCGCGGATTTACTACGGTACGAATGGATACGTTTTGCGGAAAGTGCGACCGAAGATTTAGTCGGGATGATCAGCAAATTGTTCCGTGCAGTGGCTTCTGTAAAAAACTATTTCACCGGGCTTGTTGCGAGGGGCAATTAACTGAATACGATGTTCGACTCTTAACAAGAAATCGAAATATTGGTTATTCTTGTGAGAATTGTAGGCACATTTCAGAGCAGATCGGTAATCAATATGATACGTTGATTAAAACGAATAGGTCGAACAACGAAAGATTAATTAATATGATTGTTGAACTTTTAAAAGAAAATGTCGAAACGGTAACTAAGGTGGTGAAAAAAGAAATAGAGTCTAATTTAATAAAGCAAAAAAAAGAGATAGTGCATGAGAATAAAGAGTGCGTGGCGAGCTGTAATAAAGTACTGGACAACTTAAGTGAGAAAATGAATAGCGTTATAACGAAGACAAACAAAAATGAAAATAGAGAAGAAAGTAGAATGTCGTATGCCAGTGTAATAAAAAAGGACGCACCCATAGTTTTAAAACCAAAAACAAAGAAAAACAATAATAAAACTAAAGAGGACTTGATAAGCAAGGTTGACCCAACTGCTCTGTCTCTTAAAGTAAATAATTTGCAAAATACTCAAAACGGCGGTATAATAATAAAATGCAGTGATGAGACGTCTAGACAAAAAATTGAATCAGAGCTAAATGAAAAAATGCGCGATGGCTATGAAGTAAGAATTCCGTCTTTAAGAAAACCAACCGTATTAGTGAGTGGAATGCGCGACAGTTACACGGTCGATGAAATAGAAGAGAAAATAAAGAAACAAAACGATTTGCACAACAACTACGTTAAATGTATTACCGTTTACAAATCAGCTAAAACTGGAAAATACAATTCGGTAGTTGAGTTAGACAAGGACGGATATAGTGCAATAATGGAACAAAAACTAGTAAACATTGGATGGGGAAAGTACAGGGTGTTTGAGAACTTTAGAATTAAACGATGTTACAATTGCAGTGGGTATAATCATAAAGCAAGTGACTGTCATTTAAAAAAAGCTTGTCCTAAATGTGCCGAAGAACATGATTTAAGGGAATGTAATAATGAGAACGGTAAAAAGTGTATTAATTGCTTTATAGCTAAAAATAAATATAATTTAAAAGATATTTCATTTGACCACGACGCGCGCAGCGAGGAATGTAAAGTCTTTAAACGGCAACTTGCTCGGTTGAAGGAGAGGACTGATTTCTAGCAACCAACTGAATTCAGAGGGGTTTTAATGAATATTCAAAGTGTAGTGTCAAACTTTGCTGAGCTAGAACATCTAGTGCAGGAGAATAAATTTGATTTTATAGCATTGACAGAAACTCATACAACCAGTAAAATTAAAAAAAGTGAAATTAAGCTTAACTCTTATAATACTCTGAGATGTGATAGTAAATCAAGGCATACAGGGGGCGTGATTTTGTACTTAAAAAATGAATATCAATTTGATCCGCCGGAGATTATTTCGGACAATATGAACTTTTGGTACTTATCAGCACGCTTGTATTTAGGTTCAAAAACTATTATAATAATGATAATTTATAGATCGCCTAGTTCGTCTAAGGCATTATTCTGCGAAAAATTTGCGGAATTTTTAGAAAATGTGGTGGAGCGAAAGGAACCCGTGTTGATTTTAGGTGACTTGAATATAAACTGGCTAGTAAAGGACACTTATCAAAATAGAATGCAAAATATAATAAGTGATAATTTCTGTAAATTGTTGATTGATGAACCAACACGAAGGGCGTGTTCAAGTGAGTCTTTGATTGACTACGTCATAACAAATTTTTCTGAAATAAGTTCAGAAGTTAACAGTGAATTGAATATATCGGACCATGAAACTATTGAAATTAAAATAAAAAATGAAGTGAGATGTCGGAATAATAAAGTGATTAGATACATAAAAGCACTAAAATATAGAAAAGATACATTTTATCAACGTTTGTGTGATAGTCCTATATGTAGTTTGCAATATTTAGATATAAATACAGATTTATTCGCTCGGAATTTTCAAATGGAATTAATGAGAACTACAGACTTTTTTGTTAATAAAGTTGAAATAAAACAAGATATGTGTGGGTGGTTCAATAGAGAAGTGAACCATTTAAAACGAGTAAAAATAACAAAATATAATAAAGCTAAATTTACAAATAATGAGTTAGACTGGGATGAGTATCGACTAAGCAGAAATATATATAAACAAGCTCTAAGAAATGCCAGAAATATATTCATTCAAAATAAAGTAGGAAACAGTACAAATCAAAAGTCAATGTGGCGAAATATAAAAACCTATGTACTCAATAAAGGGGAAACGCAAATTAATACAATTACTTTCGGTCAAATAAAGTTCTCAAATAATAAAGAAATAGCTAATCAGTTCAACAAATATTTTATAGAAAGTGTGGAGCAAATTAGTGAATCGATACCAAACACTCGGTATTCAAATATCATCGACACGCGGACGGTATTATTTGAATTTACATTGATCGATACCGAGCAATTGAAGATGGCATTAAAATCGATGAACAATAAAAAGGATCCGTTCTTATTATCAGTGAGAATTCTTATTGACCAATTCGAAGTGTTGGGACCGGTAATAGTAAAGATAGTTAATTTGTCTCTGCAAAACGGCGTGTTCCCCGAAAGTTGGAAGCAATCTTTTGTGAAGCCGATTCAGAAAGTATCTGGAACAACGAAAGGGGAAGAATTTCGTCCCGTAAATATGCTCATATTGTTGGAAAAGGTGCTGGAGAAAATAGTATATTCTCAACTACAAAATTTTGTGGAGGTCAATAACATAATTATCTCAAATCAATCAGGATTTAGAGAAAAGCATTCCTGTGAAACTGCACTAAATTTGGTTCTGGACGACTGGAGATGTTTGACTGACGCTAAACAGAAAATTATAGCAACGTTCATTGACCTGCAACGAGCTTTTGAAACAGTTGACAGAAAAATCTTGTTGGGCAAACTGTACCAAAATGGAATCCGAGGGACTGAGTGGAACTGGTTCAATTCTTACTTAAGAGATAGATGTCAATGTACAATTTATAATGATGCATATTCAGATGTCATGGAAGTGAAAATAGGAGTACCGCAAGGCTCTGTTTTAGGAACGCTTTTATTTATATTGTATATAAATGATATGAATAAGGTTGTGGAGTACTCGAAGCTGTGTTTGTTTGCCGATGACGCTTTATTATATGTTTCGGGTGCTGATGTTAATTCGTGCGCGCATAAACTTAAAATTGACTTGAAATCGTTAAATGAGTGGCTGCAAAGTAACAAATTAAAACTAAATGCTAAAAAGACTAAAGGTATGATCTTAGGAGGATCACTAAATGAGGATTTATTTGTTGAAAATGAAAAAATTGAGATCGTTAATGAAATTAAATACTTAGGTATAATAATAGACAATAAACTTAAATTCAAGGAGCATATTGACTATTTGTGTAAAAAGGTGTCAAAAAAAATCGGATTTTTTAGTAGAGTTCGGGATAAAATGACACTTATGAACGCAATCAGAGTGTATAACACGATCATAAAACCGCATTTTGAATACTGTTCAACGGTTCTTTTACAATGTTCGACGGAAAGTATGTACAGATTACAAAAACTGCAAAACAAAGCGATGCGTTGTATTTTAAAAATGTCACGCTTAACGTCAACTTTACATATGTTGGACACGCTAAAGTGGTTAAGCATCAGACAAAGAGTCATATTTAATGTCTTAATTTTTGTATTCAGGTGTAAAACAGGTAGTTTGCCATCCTATATAACGGAGAACATGCAGTTTGTTGGGGAACTACAACCTTATAGCCTGAGAAATAACCAGGACTTCAGATTGGATCGCCATCGTACTGTTAGCGGACAAAACAGAACAATGTATAAGGGTTTATCTATGTACAACATGCTGCCGGCCAGCATAAAAAATTGTGATAATGTGTTTACGTACAAAAACCTATTATTAATATATGTAAAGCAACATTTTTAAAGTTTTTAAATCTTTCTTTGTAAAAAAAAAAAAAAAAAAAAAATGTATTATAAATCTTTTGTACAATATTTTTTAATGGCCACATGTGCCAAATAAAAGAAATCAAATCAAAAATATCCCTTCCACCTTTCAATATTCTTTGTCTCAATATATTCTCTGTAAAGTTGATAACTTTAAGGATCTTGGGGTTTATTTCGATCCCAAACTGGTTTTTGCTAAGCATATCAATTTTATTGTTAATAAATCTAATTCCATGCTGGGCTTCGTAAAAAGGTGGGCCGAAGTATTTAATGACCCTTACGTTTCTATGTCATTGTACAATTGTTTTGTCCGTCCGATTCTAGAGTATGCCTCACAAGTTTGGACACCGTTCTACAACATTCATTCAAATCGAATAGAGTCCATTCAACGTAAATTTATTCGATTTGCACTTAGAGGACTCGCATGGGATGATCCATTTAACCTCCCTCCTTACAGTCAACGCATCAAGATTCTTTAAATGTAACCCCTTTCTCAACGAAGGCTTAATAGCGTTATTATTTTCTTACAGCAGCTTATATCCGGTCAAATAGATGCACCAGACCTGCTGTCGTCTATTGGCTTTAATTTTCGTGGTGGTGCCCATAATTTACGCAGTGTTGAATTATTGTTTAGCCCCAATCATAGAACGAATTATGGATGCCATGAGCCTATTAGTCGCATGAGTAAAATCTATAATCTAAATGATCATGTGATTGACTTGCATGTTAGTAAAACTATGCTTAAAAATATTTTGCGTAATAATGCCTTAATGTTTTAAATTATTTGCATGATTTGTGTCCGTGTTAGTATTTTATAGGTACATAATTATTGTGTTTCTAATTGTTTTGTCCTTACTAACACCTGCACTAAATGATGAGCCTGTGAGAGCACTTTTAGTGCCGGCTAATTTCTGATCGTGATAGTTGCTTACTTTAAGCCCTCCACGACACAGAGCTGATAGTGTAAAAAAAAAAAAAAAAAAGACGAAAATGGCAACGCAGGTACTGTGAATTCAGCTGGATATCAAGCGAAGACATTTTTTGGATTCAATTGGAAGATATTGATGTGCAGAATATGTGGTTTCAACAGGATGGTGCAACATCACTCACAGCAACGAAATCAATCGATCTTTTAAAAATTAATTTCCCGAAGAACAGGCGTGAATTGGCCACCAAGATCATGCGACTTAACACCACTGGATTTTTTCTTATTTGGTTTTTCTTTCAACACTTCAAAGACTACATCATTGAATAAATATCACTTATTGAACCATCATTATGCGAAAAAGAGATTCAAAATTTTGGTATAAGGTTGACAGTCTGCCGAGCTACCAGAGGAGGTTACTTGACCGACATTCTTTTTCATTATTAACCGGAACCAATGAACTCGTACATTAATTTCCAATAAAAATAAATACAGATTTCACACAATTTAAGTCTTTCATTCAAAATGATACCTCAAACTTGAACACCCTTTATGTTATCAATTACACATTGATTGGCATTTCCATCACTTTTCATAATATTAACAATAAAACTTTTAGGTTAGATGCGTGCATTAACGGGCTTAGAATATCACTGCAGCGCTCCTCAAAAAACAGCGGAAGAAATCACATCTAGGTCATGAGAGTCTAACGTCACATTTAATATCTTGAAACTATCCCGCGAGTGTGCATGCAAATCCGTGGATTGACAAGACTAGAGATCACTAGTGTCGTTAAAAGAAGATCGAACAGTATATATAATTAATAACGGGAGTATGCACATGTCAAAATAGGGGGAACAAAATGCGGCACCACCAGCGATTGGCTACTGGTTCTGGTTATGAAGTGACCGAAACCGGGTGGCCTGCTTATATTCATTGAGGTCGAACCGGCGAATCCTACAGGCGAACCAGAGGGAATGCAGTGAATTGAGAGGGTAATGAAATATTTAATTCATTATAGATAGGGTGTTAATTTTGCAGAGACTTTTTACTCTTTGCGGGCGGTTTTCCAGCAATATCTTCCGATTTCGCGACGTATGAAAAAGTTGCATATAACAGGTGCAAGTTCTGGTGCCGTTTTGTGTTAATTTGAAAGGTATTCCGCCCGGTCCTATTGCCTTTTGAAATCTGGTTGGATTGGTAGTGGTCGAACCTAGTGACGAATGCACTTGGAGAATAATGGTGGTTGCAGTTGGCCTTGATATACACTCCCGCTCAACTGAATAGGATCAACACTTCTAAAAAGTAATATGGCAATATCTCTTCAACCAACTTAACGATTTTAATGAAATACATTTTTTGCATAAATTAATTAAATATTAATGAAACACAAAAGTATGCGGTTTGTAACACACGTATATATACTCATTAATTATTTTTTTCAAAAACATAACAAAAAAAGCCGATTTATTTTGGTTCAACTGAATAGGTATAATATTTACACGCACGATTTTCCTAAATTAATCAACTGTGAAATTGCCATTTTTGCAGACGACACAAATGCATTTATTCATCAGATTTAGTTGGTTTAAACATTGAAACGAAATTGCAATCTGGCTTAAATGTCATCCAAACATACTTTGCCAATTGGAAAATTAAATTAAATGCTTCAAAGACTCAGGCTGTATTTTTTACTAGAAAAAGAAAAGTCTGCTTCTTACCAAGCAACAGAATAGTAATAAATAATATACAAACGGATTGGAAATCAAGTGCTAAGTATCGTGGGGTTCACCTTGACAAGTCGTTAACAGTTAGCCTTCATGTCCAAGAAACCATCAGGAAAGTTAATATCACAATTAAAATGCTGTATTCATTTATAAACAGAAAATCAAAAATGAGCCGAGAAAACAAACTCATCATTTTTAAAGTAATCTTTCAAGCAATCTTGTTTTATGGGTCTCCAGTTTGGGGCAAATGTGCAAAGAGCCACATAGGTAGACTACAGATAACCCAAAACAAACTACTGAAAATGATTTTAAGCTTACCTTGGCATTTTTCGACGGAAGAACTGCATGCAATCTCAAACATTGAAAAAATATCAGTAAGACTGAATAAATTATTGGCTGGTCTTGCAGCTCCTCTGACAACCCCTTGATTTCAGGTCTTCTACATTAAACAAACATAAAATCACTACTTGTTTCACTTATTTGTTATTATTTATTTATTTATTAATTTACTATATTTGTTATTATTTATTTATTTATTATTTATTATTTATTTATTATTTATTATTTATTTATTTATTGTAATTATAATTATTTATTAATTCATTTATCTAGTCATTTATTTACCTATTTATTTATCTATTTATTTATTTATAATTAAAATTGACTTCATTATTATATTAATTCATCGTCTGCATTTGTTCAGTTATTCATATTTGTACGCTCATATAAAAAAAAGTCCCTTTACTTGTTGGTTATGAGTTTTTTTAGGCACTGTGCCTTATTAGGCTTCGTGCGTTATTTGGTGCACCTACTTTACATCAAATTTCTAGCTTTAATTTTTTACATGAAGTTTTGTATTCACTGTCCACTGTTTCAATTCAACTCTTTTGATGTCATCTTACTGTTATTGCATGCCGTCTGATATAAAGATGCCGAGATGTGTTTGCTATTTTCTCGATAAAAACATAATTATGTAAGACTAGTAAGATAGTTTTCAGGCCGAAAGGCAATAATTATAAGATATTGCTAAATTTAAGGCGTCCGTATAAGAAACAATAATCCCCACGTTGGGCGCCAGTTTTTTGCACAATTATTCAAATTTATAAAACCCGTATCAAACTACTGAATTAACTTTATTGGAGGTATTCTGAAAAGAAATAAAACCAAATTTTTGCGGCCGCCACCTTCCGAGGAAAAATAAATCCAATAAACCAAATAATGAACTGTCAAATGCCAGAGATCGGTTGTGCAACGAATAGCAACAATTTTCTATTTCCCGGTAGTTCAGTTGGAAGGGGTGAGTTCGTTGAGAATTAAAGCGTAGATTTGCCACTGAAGTTGGTGTAATCAGGAAATCTGAAATATAGACAAGTATGTATATATGTAGGTACCTACTTACTAAAATGGGCGCCACACAATCTTATGGTTAATTGTGAAACCGAATAACGTCCTCCTGAAATTATAAACGAACAGAAACACGATTTTTCCAAAACGTTATAAAGCTCTGTTGGAGCACGGCCGTTTATTGCGGTGTTTGAAATCCCCAGAATATTACCATTACCGTTAGTGTGACCCGCTATCGCTTGTCCCGAAATTGAATTTCACAAATATTTTAGTGGGTCGTGTGACCCAATCCTACCAAACTGATAAACAAAACGCTATACAACCTAACAAATGGCACTACAAACACTCTAGTTATCTGCTTTTTAAAATATTCCGTTGTTCCTTTGTCCCGTCCTTCGCTCACTACTGCGTCGTCCTGCCGTCTGTTACTCCTGATCTTCTCTTCTATTTTTCCTTCCAGCAAAATTCCTTTTCAAAATTTAAATTTTCTGTTTTACTTTGCAAAAAAACCGCGGTCAGCAAAATTACTTTTGTTTCTCACTTTCGAAAAAACTTCTGACTTTTACGCTTTGCTGAAGCGCTAACCTTAGGCTGATTTCCGCATCGAACGGCAACCTTGATTTGCGCTTACAACATTATTGCAATCCCTAAACGAAGCACGAAAGGGACTAAGGAAGGGTTGACAAAGAAGAAGATAAGACATTGGGACGATTTGTATCCCCCTTCTGGTGAAGTATATTGTTACATAATAAAGTAACAACTCATATGATGCTCAAAGTGGCAGTCATCCTCCTCGCTACACTCGCTGTTTGAGATCAAACACCAAGTGTGCGATGGAACTTAGCCAAAAGCTGGTTCTTCTCTCTCTCTACATCTTCATGTTAAGATGAAGAGTGAGCGTCCGAACCAGAATACACAAGCTAGGATTAAGCTCTTGTCAGTTGTAAAGTGGAGTTAAACCAATAAAGACTATTATTAATTATTATAAAGTGTTCCTTTTCGTTTTCTTTACATCAAATAAAACTGGCGCAGTCGGAAAAAAAAAAGCGCGTGTTAAAACAATAATTTAACTTTGTGAAACAATCATCTTCTTAGAAAAAAATACGAATTGAGTGTTGCAACAAAAAAAAAAGAAGAAGAAGATTGATAAAAAGCGATACAATTCACGGTGTTGGTGTTGCGAGAAAAAAAAACAAGAAATAAAGAAACGCAGATTTTTTATCACTCAGCAAATTTGTGCGCGATAATTACAAGTAACTGCTCTTTGTCAAGTTCAGTGCCTATAGTGGCGTACCAAAAAACAAAAAAAAACAGTGAGAAAACAACAACGCGCGAATCAATTCAAGTTAAAATAGCTCACAGCCCCCAAAAACGCGCCAACAACACAAAAAAAAAGCTCCCACGCAATCGGCAAAAGTGCGGAACAAGCCGAAATAAGAATAGTAGCATCCAACTGAAAAGCAGAATTTACCCATTACACCATTACAACTCTAACACTACCAAGCAAAGAAACGAAAACACACCAGGCGAAATCATCAACAACATAACAGGTACCCGAATAATAAAAAAAAAAAAAATCCACCATGGAAGCTTTAAACACTGCTGATAAATTTAGATTAATATTAGACCTAATACATAAAATACCCGCGTATGACGGGAGCGAACATAGTCTAATAGAATTTTTGGATAGGATAGGCTCTTTGATACCGATTATTGATTCATTCGAGCTTGTAAGTAAATCCGTTCTAACAGGTTATATAAAAGATAAAATCGTAGGAAAAGCTAGATGTACAATTCAGATGCATGGCAGAATGGAAACTTGGGGTCAAATCAGAGAAATATTAAAAGATAACTTTGGGGAAAAGCTTTCAGTTCATACTCTATTAAATAAAATAAGGACGGTAAGAGTAAATACAAATATAGAGGACTTCTATGATCAGATAAACACCCTTTTATGTAGAATAAATAATTCATGCATGCTACAGAATATCGGCAATGATCAGCAAATGATCGCATCTAATAATAGGATAGCCCTAGAAACATTTAAAAACAATTTACCGGAACGAACCAAGTCAATAATACTTAGTAGAAATCCTATGTCTCTAATCGAAGCCTACAAAATCATCATTGAGATCAATCACCAGTCCTTTGGACCGGAGTTAGCAACCCAGCAGACGAAACATTGGCGTCAAAGGCATAACTACGATCAGGGAAACTATAATCAAACTTTAAGGAACAATCACTATTTACCAGCTGGAACATCAAGACAAACCAATAACATTGACCAGGGACACACTAATCAACATTTTAGAAACAATTATAACAATAACTATACGCAATCCGAACTATCTCGACAAAATCATAACAATGCACACAGCAGTCAGTCAAGACAATATAACAACCATGCACAAAGTGGCCAATCGCGTCAAACAAACGGTCGCAGACAACATAATAATAATAACAATAGTAATAGGGCTAATCATTCAAGGCAAGACTACGAAGCTGAGCCAATGGACATTACACTTAATACATCGCATAACGAACACGACTCAGAGAACCAACAAAATTTTCCAATAGTTTGGGAAAACAATTACCCTATTTAGTAATCGAAAATCACATAAAACCACTTAGATTTATAGTCGACAGCGGTGCCGAGTTTAGCATTATTAATCCAAATTTGTGTAATCCAAAGTGGAGCATACGCTCAGAAAACCGTATTCTTAAAGTACTCGGGCGAAACATTCAAACAAATATTGAATAGCGAATCCCTTTATTTAGGGAATTTCATAAAGAAAATTGCTTTGTTAATTTTCTAGAAAATCAATTCCATGAACATTTTGACGGTTTACTAGGTAATAATATTTAAGTTCACCTTAAATCAGTTATTGATTATAAAAATCGCTCACTAATAACAGACTGTGCGAATATACCTATATATATGAACAAAGAAGAGGAAATGTACGCCAACAATTATCACAAAAATATTTTATCAAATATTTTCTGTACTGAGGTATCTTCTAACGAAATCACCGATAAAATATTTGCCAACCATTTGAATAAAGCCGATTGCTTGAAACTAAAGACATTGCTTCATTCGTATAGGTCGATATTTTATAAAGTTGGAGATAATTTAACATTTACAAACGAAATAAGGCATCACATTAATACGAACAATGAGTTGCCTATATTCAGTAAACTATATCGATATCCGGAAATCCATACAAAAGAAGTTGACAAGCAAATATATGAGATGTTAGAGCAGAGAATTATCGTACCCAGCAGCAGTCCCTACAATTCGCCCATTTGGGTAGTACCAAAAAAAGTAGACAATAGCGGCCAAAAGCAATGAATGTTTTTTTCTTTTAAAAATTGTTCGACGGCAGAATGTACGAGTAGTATGCAGGTTTCACCATCAGATACAATTTTCTTTGGTTTTCCAAGAATGGCGACTTGTTGTGGACTATAGGAAGCTCAATGCTCAGACCATTGATGACAAATTCCCGATGCCCAATATAGATGATCTATTTGACAAATTAGGAAAATGTAATTATTTTACAACTTTGGATCTCGTAAAAGGTTTCTATCAAATAGAAGTTAATCCGCGAGATCGACCTAAAACTGCCTTTTCAACCAAAACTGGTCATTATAAATTTCTGAGAATGCCGTTCGGGCTAAAGAATGCACCTGCGACATTTCAGAGATTAATGAATAAAATTCTAAAAGACTTTATAAACAAAATTTGTGTCGTCTACTTGGACGACGTCCTCATATTTTCTACTAGTTTCGAAGAACATTTAGACTCTTTAAAGAAAATTTTCCAAAAACTTAAAGAATGCAATCTAAAAATTCAGGTAAGCAAATGTAGATTTGCCAATTTACATACTACTTTTCTGGGTCACGTTATAGTAAATAATGGAGTGAAACCGGTTATTACCGAAAGTTCGTAAAAGATTACGCTAAAGTTGCATACCCAATGATAAAATATTTAAAAAAATCGGAAACGATAAATGTTTTAGACCCCCACTATGTGAACGCTTTTAACAAATTAAAGTTGTTACTCACTACCGATCCTATACTGAAAAGTCCTGATTTTAACAAGCCCTTCGTCCTTACTATGGACGCGTCAAATTATGCGCTAGGAGCAGTGCTCAGCCAAAATACGAGTAACCATCCTATTTGCTATGCTTCACGCACTTTAAATCACCACGAGCTAAATTATTCAACAATAGAGAAGGAGCTACTGGCGGTCGTCTGGTCCGTAAGGTATTTTAGAACGTATCTGTACGGTAGGAAATTCACTGTCCGCACAGACCATAAGCCGCTCCGTCTGGTTAAACGGTATCAAGGAGCCAAACATGAAACTCCAGCGGTGGAAGATCATGTTAAACGAATACGATTTCGACATCGAGTACCTCAAAGGGAAAGACAACTTTGTAGCAGATGGGCTAAGCAGATACGTTAACCAGGATCCAGATAAATCCAATAGTAACGAGGAAGTAACTTTAGGTGATATCTTTAACAATGAGGTAGCTGAAAATAGCACTTGTGATACTCGTAGAAACAAATCTCAAAGTATTACTCTTTCGGAATAGTGCGACAATAACAACGAAGCATTATCCACTGGTGCTACCATTCACAGTGCTTTGGAGGATGAGACGCGACATATCTACATTACAGAAAAACCCGTAAACCTATATAAAAATCAGATACACTTATCTTATGGCCCATTGCTATAAAAATCATACATAAAAAAATACAAAACCACGTTCAGTTAGAAAAACACAAAACCAACTTATTAAAAATAATGAAAGGACTTATAATAAGTAAAGGACTCATTTGCATATTTTGCGAGGATATGTCATTATATCTTAAATTCCAAGACCTTTACGTGAAATATTTTTCAATGAATAGGAATGTGAAACTATTAAAATCAAATACTAAATTAATGGATGTTACAGATAAAAACGATATAATTACTATAATAAAAGACGAACATAACGACAAAAATCATAGAGGAATAAGCGAAATGTTTTCTGAATTAAAAAAAAAATATTTCTTTCCTATCTTACAAACCGAAATACATAAATTCATTAACAACTGCGAAGTTTGCAATGTAGCTAAGCATGATCGAAATCCACTGCAAATCCCAATGCAAATTACCGAATCACCAAAACAGTTTAACGATATAATTCACATAGATATATGGTTTCCAGAAAGGAATAAAATGTATCTTACTACAATAGATAATTTCACGAAATATGCTACAATACATAAATTAGAAGATAGAAACTGGATAGCAATCCTCGGCGCAATCAAGCAAAGAATACAGTTTCTTGGAAAACCAAAGAAAATTGTATCTGATGGTGAAACCTGCATACTACTCGTACATTCTGCCGTCGAACAATTTTTAAAAGAAAAAAACATCCAATTTCATAAAACAATAGCTTTCATGAAGACAGGAAATGTTGACATCGAAAGACTTCACGGGACATTAAACGAACATTTGAGGATAACAAATGCAGCCAAAGACATTTCTGACTTAGACGATAAACTTTTTAACATTATTACTATCTACAATAATACAATACACTCTACAACAAAATTAAAACCAATCGACTTTATAAATAAGAATCTAAATAGCGCAGAAATTGAAAATTTAGCTGTCAAATTTGAAAATGAGAAAAGAACAAGAATAAGTAGTAGAAATAACGAAAAACATACTAAGCTTAATCACTGTTCAAACATCGTCCAGAACACAACCGTAGTTAAGAACAAACCCAAATAGAAGAAGTTAAGCCGATTTACAGCAGAAGGTAACTACATAATATGGGAACATACGGGAATATACGGACCAAACAAACGCTTTACAATACCCATGGGAAAAAGTCCCAGCGTATTTCAAGCAGAGCTCCACGCCATTCAAGAATGCGCTAGCCACATAAATTTATCTGGTATAAAAGGTACAACCATCCATATATTCACGGATAGTCAAGCAGCTATAAACGCCCTTAGCTCGCATACGATTGACTCCAAATCAGTCATGTACTGCTTCAACACCCTACAGGCACTAGGAACAAGTAACAAGACCAAGCTATGGTGGGTTCCGGGTCATGTCGGGGTGGAAGGTAACGAAAAGGCCGACGAACTGGCCAGAAAAGGTTCGGAAACACCCTTCATAGGTCCCGAACCCTTCTGCTGCACTCCTAGATCAGCAGCAACGGCAGCAATAAAAAGCTGGGAATACAGAAAATGTATCCATCTATGGGAAAGCATCCCAGGTTTAAGACAGACCAAACAAGCCGTTCGGCCTTTCAATAAAAATGCCAGCAAATGCCTAAACCTAAGCAGGCATGATATCAAAAACTTAGTAGGTTACCTTACTGGCCACCATGGTTTAAGATATCATCTACACAAAATGAAAATAGTAGACTCTCCTGAGTGCCGACTCTGTCTTGAAGAGGACGAGTCAGCTGAACACATTTTATGTGAATGTCCGGCCCTAAACGGAATTAGAAAGAAGATCTTTTTCAGGGAACAGATGTGCCCTGAGGACATAAAGAATTCTTCTACTAGTAGAATTGTCCGCTTTACACGGAAAGTGGAAACTCTACTAGTCTAAATTTTTCTGGCCCACACGGCACAAAAGATCTTTTTAGGTCGAAGTGCCCCATATTAAATCGCCTTAGCGAGCCAGAACTTTAAAAAAAAAAAAAAAAAACTACATAATTGACAGATCCACTAAAAGAAACATAAAATATTATACAAAGCAACATAAACGCCGATATAAATATCAAGAGGAGTAATAGTTAAATTAGTTGCCTTTTCTGTAATATTCTTTTATGTTTGTATAATACCTCTATTTACCCCTATATTTATACCTATTGATATCCTGAATTACATTCGAGACGCAGTTCTTCTTTTGCTCGTATTATTTTTTTTTTTCTTTTGAGGTACCACCCAGGTTTTGCCCCCTGTTTTCATTTTGCCGGCTTAGGAATTTAAAACCAACAATTAATTTTTCTTTATTATTATTTATTTATTAGTTTTTAATTGTAATTGGACTAGACTTAAAAACAATTTGTAAATTACAAAGAAAATTATACATATTAAGTCGATACTGCTATAATAAATAATGTTTAAAATTACGATAAATAACTTTTGACTGTTTTTTTCTTTAAAAAAAAAAAAAAAAAAAAAATGTAACTAAATTTTTGTAATTATAAATATACATATTTACGTATATACATACATATAAATATTAATTATAAACACTGCGAAAGCTCATAATTTTGATCCCTTAAACTAAATTTGTAAATGATTATAATTAAGGAATATTATTATTTTTATTATTGAGCTATAGATATTCCTCGAAGAAACATGTAGGTATACACTACTCTATACTTCCAATTGTTTTAGAGACCAAAACTTCTTGGCGGGGGAGGTGTTACATAATAAAGTAACAACTCATATGATGCTCAAAGTGGCAGTCATCCTCCTCGCTACACTCGCTGTTTGAGATCAAACACCAAGTGTGCGATGGAACTTAGCCAAAAGCTGGTTCTTCTCTCTCTCTACATCTTCATGTGAAGATGAAGAGTGAGCGTCCGAACCAGAATACACAAGCTAGGATTAAGCTCTTGTCAGTTGTAAAGTGGAGTTAAACCAATAAAGACTATTATTAATTATTATAAAGTGTTCCTTTTCGTTTTCTTTACATCAAATAAAACTATATCTTAGCTAGTACGGAAAGACAAACACATAAAGTAATAAAGTCTAACCGCGTAAGTGGAGCTATTTGGTAGAATTCGGTGCAGGTTTGGGGACGCAGGGAACTGCCTATAGCGGTTCATACCTTACATCGTGGAACATTATAGGCTGGGCTCTCGGCCATGGTGGGTGACGTCCATTATGGTATGGACTGATCATAATAAACGATCTTCCCACTTGGGTCATCTTTCGCGTCGATGTCTCTCATCTGCTTGGGCTGAACCTTTAAGTTTGGCCCATTGGTCTGTCCATGATTCTTACTGCCGTTGGAGGGTGTTTTATAACTTGGTAGTCTGATCACACTACTTTGCTGTTCCTTCCGTGCTCCCTCGACGGAGTTGGGTCAAAAGGGAGTCATCCCTTCCCCAATCGAACAAAGCTCCATACCGTGGCTTTGGTAGTTCTGGGCAACTGGTTGTTGGATTGATTTTTGAGGAGGCCGTCCTTGCTTAACATCTGCCGGTCCGGCGATGTGTAGTACTCTGAGATTTTCGTATTGTTTGGCCGTCCGCCCACCCCCGTACTCATATGGTCGTACGGCACACGTGTATGGCTGGGCTCCGTACTCGCAGGCCACTGTCTGGCGCGAGTCTCCTGACCGTCCTGGTCAGACTGCGACGACCGGGATTCCTCGTCCGGCGGGACCTCTAGCCTGGGTTGACCTCCTGTCTATAGGTCGGTCTTGTCTTGTACTCCTATACATGGGACCACTAGCCTGGGTCAGTACCTCCTGTTATGTTCTCTGTTGCCTGTGTTGGTTGCTCTTCCAAGTATCCGCGGAAGATTACCAATGGCTGATGATACCTTGGCTCCGCTCCACGCTGGAGGATATTAGCCGCACAACCCGATAAATAGAGGGGCAAGGTATGGAAAGGGAAAGCAAATAAGATGGCTCTTGTTGCGGGAAAATTAACAGCAACAAGTATCCTGTTACATAATTTCAAGTTAGATTTAATCCTTTTTGTGTAGGATATAAGTTTATATTTCATAACCATTAAAAAATAAATTTAAAAGTAAAAAAAACGTGCCGTCTGATAATATGTGTTATTTTGGTCTACAATACAGAAGAACATACAATATCGAACGAGTTGCTGTTAACACAATAATATCCTTCTTCCTAGAGATAAAATTGTATCTCTATTATCTATTTATCTACGTTCAAATTATTTGTAGTTTGTACCTAGCACTTCCAGCCAGTAGTTTCCTATTCTTTGATCTTCATTATAGATATATTGAAAAAGTTTTACGATATTTATGAGCGCCTTATTACATCGCTAATTCATGACTAAAACATACACAGAAACGCCCAAATTTGTTTGTTATCTTATCATTGAAATGAAAAACAAGGAAATCCTTTAGTACCTATGTACGCGAAAAATAATAGAAACAAAACGAAAGTCACATTACTTAAATTGCCTTCATCGTTAATATGAAAGCGAATTAATCACGGCGCTGTAAAAGTATCACGGATTTGATAAGCCTTTCTTCATATAATTATCAATAGTCGCGCGAGTGTGTGTGAGTATTTAGTGGATTTGCGCGTTCGTTGAGTTCATAAACCGACCGAAAATCATTACATCTAATTCTGACCAAAACCAAAAATGCCTCAAACACGAACACATTCGTGTCCGCCGTGGGTCATCCATTCAATCGTCATCGTTATTCGGCTTGTGGTGGTTTTGGTTTCTGGGAAAGCCACACGAAACTTCGTGGAAGGCGTGCCACTGTTAGAACACTATTCTCCGCCCTTAGTGCACACAGTGGTGGTTTGCGGTTGTTGCCAAACTCGTTTTCCCTCACCGCATCGACCCAGATGAGGTGACATGACAACAATGGGGTATTAATATTATGTTTGCGGTGTAGTGGTGAGAACCCATAAAGATATACGCTTGCGCCGGTTTGGAAGTGGGATGAGAAAGTGTAGAAACATTTTCGATTTTTTGTTGTTGGTGTAGTGTATGCACTTGAGGCATATCTGGTGCAAAAATGGTTGTCATCGCTTCCTTGCTTGCTGGTAAAACTTGGATGCACGTTTAAATTGTGGCCATTGTTTGAGATGTATTGACGTGATGTCTTCAGCAACTTACTAAGGCAATTAGCCGACAAATTGCAAACAAAAGGACTTTTTTTAGAATCCGAGTAGGGGGTGATGAGTTTATTATGACGAGTAATTGTTGCATCCATTTTGGCGAAACTTTTGTGAGAAAGTGGTTCCCGCTAAATAACTAAGCATTCGACTACAATCCTTTATAAGTGAACTAAATAAATTCGTAATAAATGCGGTTAAATAAGTTATTATTCCTTCACATTGAGTGCGAAGTGCGATCACGTTGAAATAGTTATGTAAGTAAAGTCCCGCAAAATTGGGACGTCTGGCAACGCTGATATCAAGCCACTTTATGTGAATAATTTTACCGTAACTGCTGCTATTTTGTTATGAACATTCTTAATTATACTACAATTACAGCAACAAAAGTCCCGAAAAAAGGGGACGGCAGTTGCAAAAAAAGGCAACAGAAGTCGCATATCAATAGCCCTTGGTTCGTAAAACTTTTTTGTTTATTTTTTGAATGAAAATAGAGTGAGTTTGAAGTGAGCATTAATCGTTTTTTCTGATCTCAAAGAGTGAGTTACTACTGAGTTGCAGAAAAAACACCTTTTATATAGATATTATAAGAGTGACTCACCTCTTCTGTTTGTAGGTACCTCGCTGCCATAAACCGCTTTGTGTGGGTTGGCGTCGCAACCGACTATTAAATGCACCTACTGATCCTCAAAATGCGGGACAAGTTCTTGTACCGGGGAGGGAGGCACTTCGTCCGTGTTTCCACAAAGAAGCCGACGCGCATACATATTTATGTAGCTCTCGGCCATTGTGGCGGCTACAAGGTGCCTAGTCCTAAAGCCTGGAATGAGTTACCTGAAGTTACCTTTGGCGAAAATAAGCTCTCTATTGCACTGTCGAATCCAAAGATCTTACCATTAGCTGCCCCTGGTTTCCGGATTAATCCAATAGCGATGTTCTCTTCGGCACATCGCTGGCTAAATGCTTCCGAGGCACCCATTAGCCTGCAGCATGTTTATAAGAGTTGTCATTTGCGTGCGTATTCAAGGTTTCGTATTCGGTGAAGCTTGTTGTCACTCCTTCGTCGTACGACACATTGTTGAGGTAGACCATCTTGTCTGCCTCTCGGACTTTTGCTTGCGTGTCTGTGTTGCGTCCGTGTTTTTTTCCGATCCACTGCCAGCTTAGGCCTAAAACGGTTTGGGCTACTGTTTGTGGTGCTGTTTGCACTGTTGGCCTTTTCGGCTGCGCTTAGCGTCGCGGTTTTGTCTGTAGTTTCTAGCACTGGCGGAACTGCGCTTGAAACTTCTGTTCTTGAGGCAGCACTGTTGCTAGCAGTGGCAGCGTCCTCACATATATTCATAAGCCAACCGGCCTTAAACGTTACTCCGAGGAAGGCTGGTTTGACCTTCTCGTCAGGAAGTTTTATCGTGATATCCATAATCCTCTCTTGTATCTGAACTATTTCTGCGTTAGGGAGAGGATTACAATCGATGTCTACCGGTACAACCCCAGTCTTAGGATGCTATACGAGACCTTGTCGACGGTTATCTTCCAAGTGCGACCTCATTTCGCTTCGGATTGAGGCGGCGTGTTATTCTCGGTTCGCATACGCTTCCTCTCGGCCTGTTGGTGCGGTTTTCATGCCGGTGGCGTCATTGGGCCGTTTTTTTTTTCGTCGATGAAAATGACCGTCACGTTACGGTAATTGGTATTCGCTACAAACACATGTTTTGTGCAATTGCATGAATTAGAATTCAGTTATAGACCAAGAGCCCGAACTATTTTTTCGGTCTGAGAGGTTACCGAAAGATATTTGCATTACTATGTAGCCTGAGTAAAGAGTGTATCGCAAAATCCTTGGGTGGTTACGTCAAATATTAAAAAAAGCGGCCAAGTGCGAGTCGGACTCGCTCATGAAGGGTTCCGCGCGAATTATAATTATTATTTACTTAGGCACCTATTACAGATTTATTATTAGAAAATAATGGTTCACAGTTTACGTTTAAGGTTTATGTTTATGAAATTAAATGTTTTTTTTTTGTATTTGAGTTGATTGAATGAAAGGTAAATTGCGGTTTACGATTTATGACGTATTAAAAAAAACTACTTACTAGATCTCGTTCAAACCAATTTTCGGTGGAAGTTTGCATGGCAATGCACATCATATATATTACCATTTGGAAGTGTCTCTCGCGCATACTATTCAGTTTAGAAAAAAATGATATTAAAAACCTCGATATCATTTTTGAAGACCTATCCATAGATACCCAACACTTATGGGTTTGATGAAAAAAAAAATTTTGAGTTTCAGTTCCAAGTATGGGGAACCCCCAAAATTTATTGTTTTTTTCTATTTTTATGTAAACATCTTAATGTGGTTCACAGAATACATCTACTTACCAAGTTTCAACAGTATAGCTCTAATAGTTTCGGAGAAAAGTGGCTGTGACATTCCCGGACAGACAGACAGACAGACATGACGAATCTATAAGGGTTCCGTTTTTTGCCATTTGGCTACGGAACCCTAAAAATGGGTTTGGTCCCAGACTTTGGTTGCGTCTGGCAAGGACTTCGCTGCGTGCAAAACATCTTGGACCAATATTTTCATGTTTAAGCTGATCTACTCTGTCGCTTAGGGCTATAATCAAGTGGTTACACTTATTATTACTATTGTGGGAAAATCGCATATTAAACGCGCTGTCACACGCTTCGGCTGCCACGATTTGCTGCCAGACTGTTATTTTCGATACACTCTCTACTCAGGCTACACAGTAATGCAAATATCTTTCGGTTACCTCTCAGACCGAAAAATTACTTCGGGCTCTTAGACTATTCTATGTAGTTCAAACAAGACGGTGCCACAAGATACACAGCGGGTGCAACAATCGAGTTTTCGGTGAAACCGTTATCTCGAGAAACGGCCCCGTCTATTGGCCGACGAGATCGTGTGATTTAACGCCTCTAGACTTTTTTTACGGGGCTACCTTAAATCATTGGTCTATGCCAACAAGGCGGCGACGTTAGAGGAGCTCAGAGCGGCCGTATCGGTCGAAATGAGGGGCCGAGTCATCGAAAATTGGGTTCAATGAATTAGTTCAATGACCGCTGCATACGTACCCGTGGTGGACATATGAACGATGTTGAATTCCATTCATAAATATTTTGATAGTACCTAATTCAAGCCAATACGTTTTAGCATTTAGCATTTTATTTAAAAAAGAAGTTGCCAAGTCCTTAAATGAAAGACCCCTATTGGAATGCCTAAGGGACCTTTATCGGGTAGAAGGGGCAGTATGGTTCTTTTTCTGGCGACTTCATCAGCCCTACAATTCCCTGGAATATCTCTGTGTCCCGGCACCCAGCATAGGTGAATGTTGATTTGCTCCGCCATCTCCACGAGAGATGATCGGCAGTCTAGGACTACGATGGAGTTTGTGAAGACAGAATCCAGAGATTTTAGCGCAGCTTGGCTATCTGAGAAGATTCGTATGTCCAACGCAGATATCACGTTCCTCTTCAGCCACGATAGGACTTCTTTAATAGCCATGATTTCCGCCCGGAACACGCTGCAGTGATTAGGGAGACGAAAAGAGAGACGGAATAATAATAAAAATAAATAAATAAATAAGCCGAAATATTCACTGTTTTTGTAGTGCATTTTTACTATTCGTACACGTTGTGCGAGTGTGTATATCATCACAATGACAGTTGAATGTTAACGGTTCAACAATGGCGCAAATTTTAAAACGACACCTCTTATTTGCATAAGACTATTGTCCTTTTGGAGATATCTGCCGGACCATTAAAAAGCTGTTGTAGATCCTGTAATGGAAAGGAGTGAATTCTTTGGGCATGCAGAAAAAAATATTTTTGCGATTTGTAGGGATTCATCGGAATATTGTTTGAAAGTTTGGAAGATATCAAAATTTATTAAAATGATTTTGATGCCAGAATCGGCTTTAGACTATTTCTTTCTAAATCCGCCCACTGAGACGTCCACTTTTAAGAGGAAAACCATTTTATTGAAGGTCGTATGCTTCGCAAAATATGTTG
Source organism: Portevinia maculata (assembly GCA_949715645.1). Classification (NCBI taxonomy): domain Eukaryota; kingdom Metazoa; phylum Arthropoda; class Insecta; order Diptera; family Syrphidae; genus Portevinia; species Portevinia maculata. The sequence continues at coordinate 98,872,192 of OX454527.1, forward strand.
ACAGTCTTTTAACTTGTTATAGTTGTTCTATATGTTGCATTTGTTGGTGCGTTTTCATAGAATCATTCCGGAAAAACGTATATCCAATCTTTCTCGAAGTTAAAATCAACCAGAGGCAAAATAAGAAGCTAAAATTCAAGAGACGTGAGCTCAAGCAGAGTGATAAAGGCTTGAACAGGCTTTGCGTCAAACGGCTTACGGGGTTGCCGAAGCGGCGGAGTAGGCGGACAGCGTCAACAGCTTCCTATTTTATACAGCGCCACAACGAGGTACTGAGATTGTTGAAGGAGCTGAGGCTCGCAGGCATGCTGTTGCTGCAAGGTACAACTCGGAGAATTTCGCTTCATGGTACGAGTGTTCCGTGTTCAGAACATTTTTTTTATAGAGTTTCTAATATTACTCCCAAGCCATAGTAATATTAGCGTTACTCTCAGCAAGCTGAGAGTTACCTATCCTGGTTAAAAGCACGACACTTGGAACTAGAACTAGGCTCGGACGAATAATAGTGGTAGGTGGAAAATCGTACATGCGACTCTTTCTCACTTCAGATAAGAAAACAAAAACCACCTCCCTTCGAAACCTTCATACTACAACTAGGTTATTCCTATCTAGTAGTTTTATTTAAACTGTTAAATACGCGTTTGTGGAGGCACCTGCTAATACCGCCATAAGCACGCGGTTACATCTTATTGCGCTAATTCAAATGGTTTTATCCTTTGTAATCGGCGCACTAGGTTAGTATCGTCTCGAATTTGTAGCATGGTGTTATTGCAATGACCGTGAAGGCGTGTCTGTTGTTTGCGGGCAAAATGTTTTATTTCATCTTCGACGGTAGCCATACTTAGGTCTCTGTGGATATCAGTGTTTCTGATAAACCATTTTTGAAAAGTTTGTAGAATGTTGATATTACTGGATTTGGTACAACCCCAAAGTTGTATACCGTATGTCCAAACCGGTTTTAGTACTTGCTTGTCTAAAAGCAGCTTGTTCTGCATGCTGAGTTGGGAAAATCTACCAAGCAGCCAGTGCATTTGTTTACATCGAATGGCGAGCTCTTCGCGTTTCTTCTTGACGTGCGGTTTCCATTTTAATTTCGCATCGAGTGTCATGTCATTCCCAAATATTTTGCCTCGTTTGCGTACGGAATTCGTACCGAATCAATGAAAATGGGTAAGTTGTCTACCTTTCTATAAGTAAAATTCACGTGCGTTGATTTGGCCTCGTTGAGAGTAATACGCCAAGTCTTTGTCCAATCACAAATGTTGTCAATAGAACATTGGAGTTTATTACTTGCTGATTCAACGGTATTACTGACCGCTAATATAGCTGTACCGTCTGCCAACGTGGCTACTGTTGTGCCTTCCTCTTGCGGAATATCACTAGTGTATATTAGAAAAAGAATCGGTCCAAGAACACTTCCCTGGGGAACTCCTGCCGCAATTTCTTTGAAATCAGAGTAATCATTTCCGTGTTTTACACGAAAGAGTCTGTCAGATAAGTAACAACTAAGGATATCAGATAACTGTTTCGGAAAAGCTTGTCTTAGCTTATGTTTCATGCCCGTATGCCATACTTTATCAAAGGCCTGAGAGACATCGAGAAAAATACTAGAACATGTTTTTTTCTCCTCTGGGGCTTTTTCAACTACATTGGTTATTCTGTAAACCTGGTCGATTGTAGAATGCTTAGTCATGAATCCGAATTGGTGATCAGGTATTAATCGACGTTCTTCGATAATCGGATGTAGGCGCTTTAACAAAAGTTTTTCGAATACCTTCGACATTATCGGTAAGAGCGATATTGGCCTATATGATTTTTTGTCATTTAGTGGTTTACCGGGCTTTGGAACTATTATAACTTCAGATACCTTCCATTGTCGTGGAACGTACAATAACCTGAACGATGCATTGATAAGATAGGCAAACTTGATTAAAGCTTTCCTAGGTAACTCCTTAAGAACCTGTCCTGTGATTATGTCATATCCAGGAGCTTTGCTTAATTTTAGTTTCTCTATTTCGAAGCGTAGTTCGGGTAGCGATACACTTTTTATTCTATAATTGTCAGGTGCCACGGTTAGGACAGGAAGTTCGAGCAACGCTTGACCATCAAATGGTTTAAATGTTTCTTCCAGATGTTCGGCAAATATTTCGGCTTTGTTCTTGTCATTCTTCGCCCATTCTCCATTGATTTTCCTGATGGGTGGCGCTTGCGTTTTTTGTTTTTTAATGCCTTTCATGGCTTTCCAGAGCGAGTAATTCGTACTTTTATCCGCAGTTAGGCTTCCAAGATATGTAGAAATTTCACAATTTTTAAAGTTTAGAATTTCTCTCTTAAGTTTACTACAAAGGTAGTTAAGAGTGGTTTTATCCTGTGGAGCGCGAGATTGTTGCCATCTTTTGCGCGCTCTCCTTTTCTTCTTTAACAATTGAGTGATTTCCAAGGGATATTTTATTTCGCAATTTGTGGTTATTTTCCGTTTATGGGGAGTATTTGTCCAGGCTGATCATTGTATGACGTCAATAAATTGATCGACTTCTTGAAGTTCGTGGGGTGTTCGAAGAGACACTTTGAGATCGATTTTACTTTCACAGTATTTGTTAAAGGATTCCCAGTTTGTTTTCATGTTAGTTAGTCTTGGCGGGCCTTCTTTTTTTCGTAGACAGCCGTTAATTGTCAAAATGCCCGGTGAATGATTAGAAGATCGATGGAAGCATTCCTCAACTACAATAGAGTTTCCCGACAACCCTTTCGTGATGAAGAAATCGATGAGATCCGAGGGCCAGTACGTCGGTTTATCTGAGGAATGGAAGTCAACCCCCAATTCCATACCGGCTTCGTAAAGAAGAAGGTATGTTTTACATTAAAGTCACCTCCGATGACGAAATTTCGTCCAAGTGAGTCAAAGATACTTATAAAATCGCTTCTTTCCATCGCGTGGGGGGCAATAGATAGCTGCAAAATCATATTTTATGTGTTTAATTTTTACGCTTACCGTGCATAATTGCAGTTTGTCAAGTGTACTAATTGAGTGTTCAATGGTATTTTTGATCAACAAGGATGCCCCGCCTCTCGCCCTTTCCGAAGGGTGATATGCGTGATAGGCAATGTATTCTCGAATGTTTGTGCTGGATTCTTTTGTCAGATGGGTTTCCGAAATCAAACAAATATCAATATCATATTTATGAATCAATATCTCGAGCTCGTCCATCTTATGCAGAAGGCCGTTCGCATTTCATGTCACTAATTTAACTAAGTCTGTCATATTTATATTATTGCACGTGTGCTTCGAAATTGATTTTCGAGCTTGTCGGGTTTTTTAAACATACGTTTATTAATTTGGCTCTGTTCTTCTAGCCTGGCAAGAATTGCAGAGAAAACTTGGGAGACTGGATCAGATGTTTTATTTGTTTGTTCGCGTCCTTGCAACGCAGCTTCAGTGTATGTTTGTGGAACAGCATTCGGCGACTTTTTTCTAAACAATTTTCCTTCTCTTGGTTGTTGTATTTTGACCATTTCTTTAGCCTTTTTTCGTCCTTCATCGGTTTTATTGTTGCCCTTTTCAGGTTTGTTTTTGGTTTTATTTGCGATTGGTAGCGTAGTTTTCTTTATTTTGTCACGCCTATTTTGAAGTTCTTTAGCTACTTCGCATCCGCGATAATTTGCCGGATGTTTTCCATTGCAATATATGCTTGTTGGTAGGTCTTGTCTACTTCCTTCGATAAATGTTTACCGGCACATTTTACGCAACGCGTCTCTTTTTGGCAATATGTGTGCGTGTGATTGTAGCCTTGGCAACGCTAACACTGAGGAATCTGACGAGTCCTTTGGCGCATCGGTTCAATTTTAACCACTATGTTTAGGATAGTTTTAATGTTGTATATTTTTTCGATGTTTTCAGACTTTTCGAAACTAAGCATGAATAGAGGAAGTCCGCGCTTGACAACAATTTCCTCGTGTTGTTCCTTGAAATCTTTAGTTTTAAGATCTTGCAAAACATCTTCTTTGCCTCACGAAGAGTGGAGCCCTCTGGCTACAACTCGGTGTGGCCTTTCAGACTTGTTTTCATAAGGAACATTTCTCAGAGAAAACGTAACGCACACCGGCAGTCTACGGTTCAGCACGATAATATGCGTTCTTTGCTCCAGTTTTTGACCGCCGCATGCCAATTGCTCTCCGATGTTTTCCGACAACTATTCTTCTCGCAAATATATTTTTAAAGATCAATGCGTTCATGCACGTTCGGGAAACGGAAACCGACTAGTTTTGCGTTGCGGAGAAAACTCCCTTTCGAACAGATACCATGATAGAGCATTATCGTCTTATAATAGGGTAGGTAAAAGAGGGTTTTAAAAAAAGTTGATTTCGAGAGAAGGCATAGGCTCATAAAACACTATTAAAACGACTTTTCGACTATGACTCCTTGAATTCTTTGAACTGTAGAGTTACCAGGCTGCTCTCAGAATGCTTTTGCTGAAAATTTCATTATGGAACACTTCTCTGTTACATGGAAATTGCGCCTGCGATTTTCGACTCCATTTCCAAAAATCATTAGTGAATATCCCTTCAAAACGTTGCTCCATCACTGTGACATCCCTCCAGTAAAAATATCGACATTAATAAATAATGTCCTCAACAAATAATTCATAGCCACTTACGTCAATTTATATCGTTCAATCTATGGGTAAATTCCACATTAGCTGTCAACGAAAATAGTAGACTTAATTAAAAAGATTGTCTAAAAATTAATCCATTTCCGTTGTCTAATACCCCAGTAACACATTCCCATGCAGTTTCGATAAATTCCAGTTTCATTTTTTTTATAGTTCCGAAACGAAATTCTTTTTACCACCACCATGGGGTAATACCGTGAAGCCCACTGAACTGTCATCTCTTGATTTCCTATCAACTTTTCCACAGAGGGATTTTCATATTTTGTTTATCCAAAGGATAAGCTTGTGTTTTCTTTTGCTTCCCTTAATTGCCTCAATGCGAATGCTCATCAAACACAGGGCGTGCACAAATTCCCCACAGGAAAATTTGGGAAATGAACTCGAATCGCCTTTCGTCGTTGTCGACATCGTCAGAGGGCACTTTACTTTTTAAGTTTAAAATAAATTTGTTCAGGACGAACAGCGGTCGTGTGCATCATGTTAGAAGTTAATTATAAGTAAAATATTGATTTAGAAAATTATGTGGTTGTTGCAGGGGATTTAAAACAAAATTGGGATCGGAACAAGTGCCAATGAATGTCATCTGTGGGACGGGGTGATGGATTGATTGGCTCGGAGTGAGAATTTATTGCTTCTAAATGGGATCTGTCTATACTCTTTCTTTGAATAGCATTATACTGAGTAAACAAAGTGTCTGGCAGGACTGATTATTCAAAAGGTCTATCATCCTGCGATCGTTTGGAAAGTGATGCGCATTCCTTAAATGCGAACTTCAAATATTGTAAACAAATTGTCGGCGAATCTAGATCAAAGTGCAAAAGAAGGAGATCTTGCGAATTTCGTAATGAAAACATCTATCAAGCTGTGCGAGTATATTGAATTCTTAGCAGAACCCGTCTGCCTGATTGAGGACGACAGTTAAATGTAGGGCATTTACTGGTCTGATTGTCTGCTTGAAAAGGTCGTCTGACGGTGCTAAGTCCGCATCCTTTGGAGCTAAATATATGATACCGTTCGATTTCGAACAGTTGAAAAAACTTCAGTTCGTTGTAAGATGGCTTAAAACCACGGTTCAAGTCAGTTTGAACCGTTACACTTATCACTGCGAAATTACTCAATGATTCTGCTCTATGCCATTTAACTATTGGATGGGCAAATAATTAACAAATTGTCAATCCTATTTACTTGAGCTCAATCATATGAAGCCTAGTAGTAGGGATAGGTAGTATTTTATAATTCTAGTCAAGCGTTAGGAAAAACCGGACACAATTACTAAGACCGAATTTGTTCCATTAACCAAGGCGTTTTTTGAACCACAATAGACAACCATAAGCGATGATTGGCCTTATAAGAACTTCGTAGTACCTATATGACGTTTACTTAAGAGTCAAGACGAATGCTGTAAATCCTACTCCTTTTTAGAGCATACGCCCTGGGACCTAGCAAGGCAATCTGCTATATTGAATAAATCCCTTTCAAGTAGATGTGCGCTTAGTGCATATTTTACAGGCTAGATTGGAAATCCGGCATTCTATAAATGGCCTAAAACGGCCAGGGAATGCAGGAAATAATATTTGTTTCAAAAATAGCCCCAAAAATGCAAAATATTCGAATATACCTATTTAAGAAATCCAGTTGAAGAGATACCAAAAGGGATCGGATACTCCTTCCAGATCTTAAGTCGAAGATCTGTTGATAGTTTTTTTTTTAATTCGCGATTGCGTAAACCATACCTATGTTACGAGTATATTTAATAAAAATTAATATAAAAACAAAAACGTATTCTCCTCTGGTATTCCCTAAAACAAAATGTACACTAGTCCCGAACAAAAATATAAAACAGTAGCCTTAAGGCCTGCCAACGTTGTTTAGCGCAACTTTTTACGTACTTTTTCCGGAACGTTTATCGTCGCCTTATACTCGTATAGGGTGTTTTTTTATGGAGGTATTAAACTTATTGTCAACGACCTTGCCATCAAATTGTCATGAGAAAGCTTCTCAAATTTGCCGTTCGGATTCAGCGGTAAACTGTAGGTCCACTCTACTTCGCATGAAAGTGGTTGGAGAAGCTAAGTTCAGGCCCTGTATGGGCCGTTAAGGCCTAATATGTATATACAAGGTGGCGCAAAAATAGCCTTCCGATGTTTTTTGGCTGTAATTTAAAAAAAAAATCAAATAAATAGTCACCAATATTCCGCGTTCTGCAGCAGTGTAGCGTAACATTGTTTATTAACGTGTATTTCGCATGTGTTTACTACACAAATGTCAAAACAGAACTGACATTAGGGGCCCAAAATTTATAGCATTTTCTGATAGGAGGATTACTTTTGCGCCACCTTGTATGTATTAAACTTCTGAACTTTCAAACTAGCTGTAATACTAATAAAGAGTTTGATTTTGTTTCAATTACTTTGGCATACCACCATGAAAAGACTTACACCAGAACAATGTTTACTGATCGTAGAAATTTATTTCCAAAATTTTTCGCCAAACTTTAAGAGCACTTCGCCAAGTTTACAGTGCTCACCATCCATCTGAACAGCTAATACGCAATGCTATGGATCGATTCATGGCCACATTTACTCTTTGTGATAATATTCATCCAAATAGAGCCCGTACCGTACGTACAGAAGAAGCCATCGTCGCGTCGCTGCAGACGCGAGTGTGAGAGAGGACCCGAATTTATCGAGCCGACGCCGCCGTTCTCAGCAAGTCGGTATCTGCAAGTCCACTACTTGGAAAATGTTGACGAAAGATCTTGGCCTATATACATATAAGATCCAACTGGTGCAAGAATTGAAGTCAGCGGGCCATCAATTGCGTCGTGTTTTCTGTGAATGGGCTGAGAATCAACTTGAAGTTGAATCAGATTTGTATCGTCAAATCATCTTTAGCGATGAGGCTAATTTCTGGCTTCACGAGTTTGCAAATAAGCAGAATTGTCGTTTTTGGAGTGAGCACAATATTCATGAGACGCTTGAGATTCTATTACATCTCGAAAAAATCACTGTTTGATGTGGTTTACATGCCGAAGGCGTCATCGGCCCATTTGTCTTTAAGTCCGAAACCGGTGCCAACATTTCCGTGAATGGCGATCGTAATTCATAATTTTTAGGGTTCCGTAGCCAAATGGCAAAATATGGAACCCTTATAGATTCGTCATGTCTGTCTGTCTGTCTGTCTGTCTCTCTGTCCGGAAATGTCACAGCCACTTTTTTCCGAAACTATAAGAGCTATGCTGTTGAAACTTGGTAAGTAAATGTATTCTTTGAACCGCATTAAGATGTTCACATAAAAATAGAAAAAAAACAATAAATTTTGGGGGTTCCCCATACTTAGAAATGAAACTCAACATTTTTTTTTTCATCAAACCCATAAGTGTTGGGTATCTGTGGATAGGTCTTCAAAAATGATATCGAGGTTTCTACTATCATTTTTTTCTAAACTGAATAGTATGCGCGAGAGACACTTCCAAAGTGGTAAAATGTTGCCCCCCCCCCCTCTAACTTCTAAAATAAGGTAATGATAAAACTAAAAAAAATATATGATGTACATTACCATGCAAATTTCCAACGAAAATTGGTTTGAACGAGATCCAGCAAGTAGTTTTTTTTTAATACGTCATAAATCGTAAACCGCAATTTACCTTTCATTAAATCAACTCAAATATAAAAAAAAGATTTAATTTCATAAACATAAACCTTATGCGTAAACCGTGAACCATTATTTTCTAATAATAAATCTGTAATAGGTGCCTAAGTAAATAATAATTATAATTCGCGCGGAACCCTTCATAAGCGAGTCCGACTCGCACTTGGCCGCTTTTTTTTATTCCTAATGTCATTGGAAATCATAAACCAGCAACGATTGATCACTTAGAATCCAAAAATCGACGCAATATTGACGGAATAAGACCTGGTACATGGCGAAAGGCCCCGGGCGGCGGGTGCGCGGGGCGGCAGGTTAATTTGTTTAAATATGTTTATTAAATTTACAAAACGGATTTCAGTCCAATGAATTTATTTACAGAGTTTACCAGCATTACCACTGCTTCACAGTAAGTAATCAGATATTCCTTGTGTTGCTTAACAACAAAATCCAAATAAAGTTCAAATATAGTTGTCAATAGCTATGGCTCCGACTCCGGATCTGAGTCCGGCTCTGTCTCCGATTCTCTCATTGAACACATTGACACTGAGACTGATAAAGCATTGGAATCAGCTAAAAATTTTGATAATATGGGAAGGTGCAGGGAAATAAGTCCACGGGAACTAAGTCCACAGAGGGACTTAGTTCCCACTTAGTGGGAAATAAAACCACTTTCGCGAAGTGGACTTAGTTCCCATGTTAAGTCGGAACTAAGTCCATTTTTTTATGGGAACTTAGTCCACATTCAAATATAAGAAGAGGGAACTAACATCCAACATTTAGAATTAAACAAAAAACTGTGCAAAGTGCAGTTAGTTATCACACTCTTTAAGCAAAGTCTTAAGGTTATCATGGTGACATAAAGCCAAAGTTTCAAAACCGTACCTCGCACCTACTCCAAATCAAACAGTGACCCCAAGCAGGGGGGTTGGAGGGGGGCAGCATGCCCCCCCATATGCATTACACTATTTATGGAATCTATTTGCGTTTTCGTAACTAATCTCATAAACAGTGCAATGCATATGGGGGGCCATGCTGCCCCCCTGCAACCCCCGTGCTTGGGGTCACTGTTTGATTTGGAGTAGGTGCGAGGTCACGGTACCTATATTACTCTGTCTCAGTTAGAAGTTAATTTCTATTTTGTTAATAAAAATTGCAAAGTACCTACTTGCCTCTTTAATTTTATTTTGTTCTTAGTCGACAGTGAGAATTTACTTCACATTAAAAGGGAACTAAAACCACTCAGAGTTTTGGGAATTTATTTCCCACCTTACATGGGAACTAAGTCCACTTCGCGAAAGTGGTTTTATTTCCCACTAAGTGGGAACTAAGTCCCTCAGTGGACTAAGTCCCTCAGTGGACTTAGTTCCCGTGGACTTATTTCCCTGCACCATATGGGAAAGTGCCTAATGATATGTATGATAATATGAGATTGCTACTTCTGCAATGCGGTCCAGAAGTAGTGCAGCGCGACACGGTTTCTGCTGAACCGACAGGAACGACGAGGCGGCTAACGAAAGAATGGTTTTATCGCACGTTGACTAACGGCAAAAAAGTATTAGGTTATTGAATGGCGTTCCTTCTAAATCGTCAATATTTTGCTTTTGTTACCGTTTGTTGAAATTCCGGACAAAAACCACGTTTTACTCATAATGATGTTTTTAAGTACTGGCAAAAACTAAATCCTAAAGTAGCCAGGCATGAATCAAGTCCCCAACACAACCGAAATCTTTGCAAGTGGAAGGAGTTAGAAGCGAGAATTCGAACACGAGAGACGATTAATAAAAACAGGAAAATATCGTAGCCAAAGAAACAAAAAATGGCAGGAAGTTCTTACTAGAATGTTCGATATTATTAAATTCGTCGCGAAATAAAATTTGACTTTTTGGTGAGCACAGAGAAGAAATTCCCTGTACAAATAGTGGCAACTTTTTAGAACTGGTGCACTCGCAAATTACTATCCAGTGCTTCGAGAACACATTTTACGGATAAAAATGATGGAAAAACTATCACTTATGTCACTACAAGTTCAAAACTAGATCATTAATATTTTAGGAGATAACGTTCGCCAACGAATTTTCTGTCAAGTTAAGAAGGCCAAATATTATTCCATTATATTCGATAGCACCCCAGATGTATCACACAAATATCAAACCAGTCAAGTATTGCGTTATTTTAAAATCGAAAATCAGAAAGTAGTAGGGTAGAGCGGAGCTAGTTGGGCCACGGGGTAAGGAGTGCCACTCGAATTACTCCCGAAAAGCAAGTTCTGCACGAACATAATCATACTGACTGAAATGTGTGCAATAAGCAACCCGTGCAAAACTTGTCTCAGTTGCATTGTATCAGCAGATGGGGAACCACGCGAACTTTTTTGTATTGGATTGAAAAAGTAAAAAAAAATGTTTGATTATTTTTTTTTATTTCAGTGGCGAAAAGGTGTAAATAATACAATAAGGTACAGTTTTTTTATAAATCACATTATTATATTTAAGTATTCCGTTTGAAAAATTTAACTGTCTTAAGTAGTTCTTTAATTATGACGCAATATGTTCATCAAACTAGATGTGGGGTAAGTTGGGCCAGGTGGACCAACTTGCCCCCATGAATTAAAAAAATACATGTGTTTTCTTCATTGTGTGCATTCTCTGAAAGTATACCGGGTGAGGAGTGGGTACAGTGCCATACTTGCCGAAACTGGGATCATACAAAGTGCTCACCTGGACTTGGGGTCGTTATTATTTGCATAAACTGCAATAGCGACTACGATTCCTAAATTATAATTTCTTATTTCGATTTGTTTTTTTGTTTGCTTTTATTTGCTTTGAAATTAAAAATTTAATTATTTAGCTTTTATGCTTTGAATAAAATTCTGTTATAAATTCAGCCTTTTTGTCCCTTATGGAGCTCTTTTTTGCACTTTTCAGAACTTGGCCCAACGTACACCACGCGCTGGCCCAACTTCCCCCGTTAGTGGGGGACTTGGCGCATTTGAGACAATATTATTCTTCTGCGATTACATATTTTTAATTTTCCAAAATTTTATAAAGAACGCAGATGTCCATTCTTTTCATTGATCCTAGCCTCATAGCTGTATTATGAATAGATTGATATTTATGAGACTTCAAGTGAAAAGTGGCCTAACTAGACCCGCCCTACCCTACTAGTGGAATCTTTTATTGATTTTATGGAAAAAAAGAACAAAACAGTGAAAGGCATTTCTGACATGATTTTATGTAAGCTAAAAGCTGATGGTCTTGATTTAATGGATTGCAGAGGTCAAACGTAAAACATATGACAATATGCAATATACGGGAGTGCAGCAAAGACTGAAAGACATAAACCGCAAAGCAGAATTTATACCCTGCTCCAATCACTCTTTGAACTTGGTTTGTTTACATGCTGCTGCTGTTGAGTCAAATTCGGTCGCTTTCTTCCGCACCTTAGAACGCATATATTCAGTTTGCCGTGTCCACACACAGTTTGCAAGTTCTGCTTTGTACTTCACGCATAGCATATTGAAGCGGCTGCAAGAAACAAGATGGACCGCAAGTGCTGGTGCAGTCGAGATTACCTGGAACCATTGTTAGCTGGGCGTAGCGAGGGGGGGGGGGGCAAGGGGGCACAGGCCCCGGGCGGCAGGTTAATTTTTTGGAATATGTTTATAAAATTTACAAAACGGATACTTTTTTCAGTCCAACGAATTTATTTACAAAGTTTACCAGCATTACCACTGCTTCACAGTAAGTAATCAGATATTCCTTGTGTTGCTTAACAACAAAATCCAAATATAGTTCAAATATAGTTGTCAATAGCTATGGCTCCGACTCCGGATCTGAGTCCGACTCTGTCTCTGATTCTCTCATTGAACACATTGACACTGAGACTGATAAAGCACTGGAATCAGCTAAAAATATTAGATAATATGGGAAAGTGGCTTAATGATATAGATGAAAATATGAGATTGCTACTTGTGCAACACGGTCCAGAAGTAGTGCAGCATGTAAGCGACACGGTTTCTGCTGCACCGTCAGGAACGACGAAGAGGCGGCTAACAAAAGGAAGGTTTTATCGCGCGTTGACTAACGCGAAAAAGTATAACATTCTAGGATGGCTTATTCTCCTTCTAAATCGTCATTATTTTGTTTTTTTTTGCCGTTTGTTTGAAATTCCGGAAAAAAACAACGCATCGCAATTTCGCTCATATGATGTTTTTAATAACTGGCAACAAAAAAATCCCAAAGTAGCCAGGCATGAATCAAGTCTGAAAGACATAAACCCCAAAGCAGAATTTATACCCTGCTAAAAACGGTCTTTGAACTTGGTTTGTTTACATGCTGCTGCTGTTGAGTCAAATTCTGTCACTTTCTTCAGTACCTTAGAACGAATATATTCATTGTTTCCATGTCGAAATACCGTTGGGAAGTTCTACTTTAGAGTCGAGAATAACTGGAACAATTATGAGGGCATTTTTAAAACCTTGGAAAAACTGACGGAGACAGACGAAAGACTAAATACACAGTACCAGTAATTCACGAAGTTAATGATGCCCAAATATACTTGCAAACGAAGGACTCAATCTTCATCAATATGCTCAAAAAATAAATGCATTGCTTATCTTCCTTACAGAAAAATGACATGAATTGGTAGACGGTGCTTTTACTTATGCTAAACATTTATGTCAAAAACGTGGAGTTTTAATGGAACGTCCCAGGAAAATAAAACAAAACATAGGGACGGGCCACAGTCCGCTTGGGCAAACTGTTGGATACCATATTCTTATTCCTATCCCTCAGAGAGTATATATTATAAATTTCACCTCCCTAGCTCAAACTTTTGATTTTCAAACAACGTTTTTTTTTAAATTGTGGCCGTGCCAGTATTCGGATTTTGAAAATATTTACACATGAGCTTAAAGGGCCCCTAGAGAGTATATATTATAAATTTCAGCTCCCTAGCTCAGATTTTGGATTTTCAATAAAATTCTTTTATTTATTTGTGGGCGTGTCAGTGGGCAGATTTTGAAAATTTTATATCCCGAGCAGTTTTAGGAGCCATAGATCATATATAAAAAATGTCAGCTTTCTAGCTCAAAATTTTGTTTTTTTGAGTTTGTGGGCGTGTCTGTGGGCGGATTTCAAAAATTCGTAAACTTGATTATTTCGGGACCCTTGAGAGTATATGGTTAAAATTTCAGCTCTCTAGGCCCAGTTTAAAGGCCTAATTTTGCCGACGGACGGACGGACGGACGGACGGACATGGCTAGATCGATATTATTATCGATGCTGATCATAAATATAGTAACTTTTAGGGTTCTACGGGCAATATTAAGGTTACAAACTATGCGTCAAAATTAATATACCCTTAGAATAGGGTATAAAAAAAATAAATGGAAAATAAATTACAAAAATTAATCGAATCCTGTTTTTCTGAAGAATTTTTATTTAGATAATTTAAGTTTAATGGGAATTACCGTGGTTTATTTGATATCCTGAGGTAAGTAATTATTATCCGCTTAGAGATTGGGAAATCGGAAATTTACCAATATGGAAACATTTTTAGAACGACAGTTGACACAATTTTTAAGAAAAATGTTACCAAGTTTATTGACATTATATATGTGTAGGTAATAGGTATAACTGGTTGAAACCGTATAAAAAGTTTTTTTTTAGTGTGTGAAAAAATTACTAGGGGCGGCATAAATTGGGTCTGCCCTGGGCGGCTCCAACCCACGCTACGCCACTGATTATGAGGGCATCTTTAAAATCTTGAGAAAACTGACGGAGGCAGACGAAAGACTAAATACACGGACGGATGCAGGAGCATTGCTCATAGCATTGCAATCGTTTCTATTTCTGTCTTTTTTGGACTTTTGGAAACCAGTACCTACTACACGAAGTAAATGGTGCTTTTACATACGCTAAAAATGTTTGTCAAAAACTTGGAATTTTAATGGAACGTCCCAGGAAAATAAAAATAAAATACAAAAAATATTCGAATCCTGCTTTTCTGAAGAATTTTAATTTAGATAATTTAAGTTTAATGGGAATTATCGTTGTTTATTTGATATCCTGAGGTAAGTACTCGTAATTTGTATTTGCTTAGAAATCGGGAAATCGGAAAGTAAGCAATATGGGAACATTTTAAATTTCCGGCTTCATTTTGGCTTCACTTGCCAGAAAGAAGTACGAACAACAGTTGACAAAATTTTGAAGAGAAATTTTACCAAGGTTTTTGACATGCATATGCGTAGGTATAACTTGTTGAAACCGTAGACAAAGTTTTTTTTAGTGAGCGAATACGATACGCCACTGCTGGTATGCTCGAAAAAGTAGTGCAAAATTGGGCCGCCAGGATGCTTTCATAAGGCGCAGCCACAGAGGCCATATGCCAGAAATTATTTTTAAACATTAAATGACATGAAATTCGTGAGTTAATAAAGCCAAAATTTAGTCATTCCATTAAATTTGTTGTGTTTTATTTTTAAAAAAAAAAGCGGCCAAGTGCGAGTCGGCGAGTGGGTTCCGCGCGAATTATAATTATTATTTACTAAGGCACCTATTACAGATTTATGTATTATTAGAAAATAATGGTTCACGGTTTACGCATAAAGTTTATTAAATTAAATGTTTTTTTTTATATATTTGAGTTGATTGAATGAAAGATAAATTGCGGCTTACGATTTATGACGTATTGAAAAAAAAAACTACTTACTAGATCTCGTTCAAAACAATTTTCGGTGGAAGTTTGCATGGTAATGTACATCATACATTTTTTTTAGTTTTATCATTCCCTTATTTTAGAAGTTAGTGGGGGGGACACATTTTACCACTTTAGACGTGTCTCTCGCGCAAACCATTCAGTTTTAAAAAAATTATATTAGAAACCTCAATATCATTTTTGAAGACCTATCCATAAATTACCGCACACGTATGGGTTTGATAAAAAAAAAAGTGTCAGTTCTAAGTATGTGGAACCCCCAAAATTTATTGTTTTTTTTTCTATTTTTATGTGAAAATCTTAATGCGGTTCACAGAATACATCTACTTACCAAGTTTCAACAGTATAGTTCTTATAGATTCGGAAAAAAGTGGCTGTGACATACGGACGGACAGACAGACAGACAGACATGACGACTCCATAAGGGTTCCGTTTTTTGCCATTTGGCTACGGAACCTTGAAAAGGTGTATGCCTCTATAAAAAAACATCCTGTATTTGGATTTTGGAATATACGAGTAGTAAGATTGCGTTTTTTACGTGATTATTATATTCGCAATTCTATAGGTAACTAAACTCCCTTAGCTCCTTGTCCTGCAAATTGAAATATTTTGTTTACTCCCAACAAATACCAGTAGAGTTCTAGGTATGCAGAAGAAATTACTAATAAATTTCACAATCCTAAAGACATTCCTTTCTATTTAAAGCCACAATGTTTGTGTTTCTCCATTCCAATAACCGTTCTCGTTGTCAAACAAACAATTTGCCTCAGCTTTAGCCTGTCATTCCATTAATTGAATGAACCGGCCTCCATTTGAAGATGGCACATATTTTCATCGAAATAGTATTTTTATAACCTTGGCTGACGCTTAGTGTATTCACCACAAACAAATTGTTCCCATCATCCACGCCATCATCAACATTTTCTTCATATCCACGGTAATCATCACCAATCTCACGATAGCTGGTCTGGGCGTTTTGTATTTTGTTTTTATTATGTTTTTCTATCTTTTATTGTTATTCAGAGAAGTATTAAGATAGAAATCGAACTAGAAATAGAAACTGATTGGTGGTTTAATTATTGAAATGATTATTATTATTACTGGTTGGTACTCGTAGTATAGGTAGAGTCGAGTTTTGACAGATCGCATTCCACTTATGAATTTGTTACATAGTGCTCGCCAGCATTTCGTAGGGAATTGAGTTTTGCTGAATGGCCAGCAATTAGCCTTTGTTTAGACCCGGCAACAATTCCACAAACTCGACAGACCTATTTTGACAAGGCAATTTTAACAACAAATGAAACGGAGTGCACATGAAACACATGTTCACGGCATTATCAAGCAGCACAGCGGACAGAGCTACTGTATTTAGGTTGTTTGAGATAAAACATCTTGGAAATGACTGCAACGCAGCATACTCCTGCTCTTCCAGTTTATGGTACAGCATACGTCATGCTCTCTATTAGTTGTTGGAATTTTTGTATTATTGCTTGTTTGTTTGTTTTTGGAAAGTCAACTACCTATTTTAGTTTTTAATGTGGAATGGAATGGGGAAAACTGGAGAACGGTTGAGATTTTAGGGCCACAAATGGAAGTGCATGATGAGGCGTTTTGATAACGTTTGACAGCTACAGCAGCTCCTCGACAATATGTCAAATTAGGGAGAGTGGTATGGCGACGTATTTGGATAACCCGAATACTTTCAATAGCGTAGACTGGATAATGTTTGTACAGATTGCAGAGAGATGTGGGACGATGGTATGGAAAGAAGATTTGAACTTGGTAGACCTTAAATGTGCATGATATCCTATGGTGCATGGCTTCTGGAAGGATATCGATATACCAGATGGGAAGTGTTAATTTGAACGATGAGGAAGTCTGACGCGTTGTCTTCTGCTTTCCTACAAATTGATGAACAGAGTAATTGAATGGTGGTTGCTGGTTGATGGATGCGTAATTTGCGCAAGTCGAGGAAGTAAACTTGTGAAAGGAAATCATTTCTTGTGGTGGAGCTAGTCGTAACGATGATTTGGCTAAGGAGAATGAATAGGTATTAATTATTTTAAATTTTGTTCTCCCTTGTTTTCTTTTAATTCGTTTAATTACTCATTCCAAAATCTGCCTGTGCCTAGATATGATCTGGCTGTTTGTAAGAAGGACGTGTAAATCAATGTATTTTGTGACACATCTGTAAATACATATGGATGCTGCATCTTTCTTTGAAAAGTCAACGATGGGTGCTCTGTTTCGCTTAAATTTCGAGGAGGAAAGGCGAGAATAGCGCCATCCAAGAAAAAACAAATTCCGCGTATCATACTTTGGTTTCTTGTCCTTTTTTCCAGGAAATACAAAATCTCTCATATTGACAAGCTTAATCTTTTCCGATGAAGCTAAATTCTTGGGTCTAATCTTCGATAGAAACTTAAGCTGGAAATCTAATTTACAAGAAAAAGTTAAAAAAGCTACAGTAGCACTTTTCTCTTACAAAAAAGCCATCGGTAATAAGTGTTGCATACAGCCCCGCAATCTCACTGGCTATAGGTATCGGTAGTGAGACCGATTCTGACATACGGGATCGTTGTCTGGTGGATAGCTCTAGACAAAGCGGTAAACCGTGATAAGCTGAGCAAGGTTCGACGCACAGCTTGTCCGTGCATCAGCGGAGCACTCAGTACGACCCCCTCCGCTGCACTGGACATTTTACTGCATCTGACACCTCTCGATATTTTTAGCAGGCAAATAGCTGCCTGTTCCGCTGTCCGCTTAAAAGCTACCTCACAGTGGATCAATATGAATATTAGTCACTCTATCATTCTGGACTCACTTGGGTCTCTACCAAGGAACATCGACTATACCATACCCCAATTACAGTTCGAGAAGAATTTCCAAATCACTATCCCCACCAGATCATTCTGGGAGGATGTTGCATTCACGGAGGATAAATCCACTTCTACACCGGATCAAAAACTAGTGATGGGGTAGGGGGGATGTTTTCTCAGAAAGACTAAATATTAGTCTCTCTTTCCGTCTTCCTGATCATTGTAGCGTGTTCCAGACGGAAATCATGGCAATTAAGAGAGTCTTGTCGTGACTGAAGAGAAATGTGATATCCGCTAAGGGCATCCGTATATTCTCGGATAGTCAAGCCGCGCTAATATCCCTGGACTCAGTCTCTTCAAACTAAATCGTAGCCATAGACTGCCGTTTATCTCTTGAGGAGATGTCAGAGCAGTTCAATACTCACCTCTATTTTGTGCCGGGGAATAGAGACATCCCAGGGAACTGTAGGGCAGATGAACTCGCCAAAATTGGAACCGCATTACCACTTCTACCTGATGAAAGGTTTTCTAGGTATGCCTATCGATACTTGTAAACTTATGTTTAAGCTATCCGCAGTCGAGAGTACAAACCTTAGGTGGACAGGTAGTAATATACGTCTAGCGACCAAGCATATCTGGCAAAAGTTGGATCTGCTACGCTCTTTCGGTTTGATCTCACTTAACCGACGGCACATTGGGTCTGCTATAGGTGTCATTACAGGACACTGTCTAATAGGCAAGCACGAATCAAGGCTTGGCGTCTATTCAAATCACTTCTGTAGAAGCTGCAGGGACGAGGAGGAGGAGAAGGAGACTGCACTTCACCTCCTCTGAACATGTGCTGCACTCTCCTATGAAAGAAATCTCTATCTATTTTTTTTTTTTTTTAACCCTTGCCCAACTGCCGACACTGCGACCTAAAAGATCTTTTGTGTCACAAGGTTGACTTACACCAAAAGGCGACTGACTTCCCTAATGAAACTCAGCACGTCTTTGGTGGTAGAGTTACGAAGCTCCACCAGTGATAACAGCTCTCTGTGAAGAAGGCGTCGTCTCAACCAATGCAGTGGCGGGCATTCACAGAGTATGTGTTCTGAGGTTTCCTCTTCCTCCATGCAGAATCTACATTCTGACGTTGGACTAAGATTTATTTTGTTGAGATGATATCTCAGACCGCAGTGGCCAGTGAGAAAGCCAACCAGCTTTCTAATGTTTTCCTTATTTAGTGTAAGGATTTCCTTATAGGAGTAGGGCTTAATCAAGCGTTTGGACAGTCTCAAACCAGGGGCGCTTTCCCAATGTTTAAGGCGAGTCTGTTGCTCCCATTCTTTGATAAGCCCTAGAGCAGAAGTCCAGTTGACACTGCAGTACGGTTCGAGACCGACGAAAACGGCTCCAGAACCAGCTCTGGCGGATTCATTCCCTACAAAACCTCTGTGGCCAGGCACCCATCCGAGTTTAACTTTGTTGTTTTTGGCTAGCTTTTGTAAGGCGCTGCAGCAGTTTCTTACAGCCAGAGAGTCTATTGTGTTTGACGACTGTGCCTGAAGTGCCGCCTGACTGTCTGAAAAGATATGTATCTTTGCGCCCTTTATTCCTTTGTTGGAGTTAAAGATACCGCAGATCTCAATGGCATGGATTTCCGCCTGGAACACTGGGCGGCACATACCCATAGGTACCGAGACCCTGGTGTTGGGTCCAAAGGCACCAGCACCAACTCCAGACTCCATTTTTGATCCGTCGGTGTACCATACCAGACTTTTTGGATCCACAGCTGGAACTCCCGAGACCCATTTAGAACGGTCTAGTATTTCTACCTCAAAGAGTTTATCGAAACTATATTCCCTTACCATTAAGTCAGGGATGGTGTAAAACATGTCCAAATTTTTGATTGAGTTGAATATTTTCAGTTGACCCACATGGTCATTTGAATTATACTTGTATTCAAGCTGAAGCTTGATAGCGCAGCCGTCTTCTGAATGAATACTTGTAACGGTAACAGTCCAATAATGGCTTCAAGTGCTACCGTAGGACATGTGCGCATGGCACCAGTTATTCCCAGACAGGCAACACGTTGTAGCTTTTGGAGCCTGTTAGCCGTAGTACGTTCAAGTACTTTTGGCCACCAAACTTCTCGGTCCGTCGTGTAGGTAGGTTACACCGTTATTATGATCTCTGCCTAGCGCTTTGTGGATGCTTGCTGCTACCGGCATATCTACTATTTCTTCGCAGCACGTCCTCCATGTAGCACGCTTTGATCTTCTCAGTTCTGAGTTGTATTCTGTGAGAGCAATCCTATAATCGTCCCACCTTTTAGTGTGTTTGGCTCGATTAAAGAGTTTTCTAACCTTCTTCCTATATTCAGCAAGTTTGTCATTCCACCAGGGGACCTTACGTCGCTTTATGCTGGTTTTAATGACGCAACTACTCTGGTAGGAGGTTAGTAACACTTTGTTGAGCTGGTGTGCTGCTTCTCTATCTAGGAGCCTTCTTCCTTAATGAACTTAGTGACTTATCTAACACAGATGTAAGAAGTCTATCGCGCTTCATTAGAAGCTCCAAATGGTTAAGCGAGTAGAGGTCGAAACTCCCGATCCACGTGGTATCACAACGGACTTCATACAGTGTCTTGACTATTAGCTAACAGCCACCTTAACCTAACCTAACCTAACCCAACTTTGGTTCAAAAGTTCAGAGAGTTAAATCCGGAAGCACATTTTTGGGCAGACTCTTCTGTGGTTCTGCATTGGATTTCGACTTACAATTCTTAATGGTTTTGTTGGAAATTGACTTGCTGAGACAGGACACGAAAAACGTATCAACCAGACGACTGCACTTACAGAGTTTAAGCCTGCGAGTGCACTGTCGAAGAGCTTGGAAAATCAATACAGTCAGTTGTACTTTCATTTCAAGTAAAGCTCCCGGAAAAATTAGATTCGAATCACCCACCCCGTTTTAATGGAAAAGAGAAAAACTACTTTGGCATGCAGTAAAGTCATCCACAATGACTTATTTAACAAGGTAAGTAACTGTAGTTCATACGTCAAACTGTAACGCATTGGTACCAAGTCATAAGTCCACCCAATTTTGTGCCGAATATTAGCTTGTACACAGTACTAGCTAGACCGTCTCAGACTGGCAACGTTAGAACATAGATAAAGCGAATTTGATTCCTTTACCACATCAGAGAGAACTCGACTTTGATATTTTTTAATGCGTTCGATTTTTGTATCACTTGATTTCCATTTTATTTAATTTTTTAATTTTGTATATTCTATGGTATTTTGCATGTAGAAAATCGATTCGGTTTTTGGGGGTATAATTAGTTTCTAGATTTTGACGACACTTCGAAAACAAGACGAACGGAGGTCAGTTGTGTCGATTCGACCCCCCTTTTAACCGTATACCACAACCGCATGCAGTAAATACTTGCGATGATGTGGATTTTCTTCAGCGTTTTGGTTTTCGGAAGTTCCCTTTGAGATCGTCATAGCCACGTGACGAGTGATTCAAATGGAAGTGGTTGTTTAGTGGTAATAGTGTTCGGTAATCTCTCGCGCTTCGGTAGCGGTGGTACAATACGGGAATACCATTCCTCCCCCGTGCCCGCCGTTTTGCATAAATCTGGATAAATGCCTCTGGCGGGATAAAGCTAGACTGGAGCGCATCCTCTATGTGCATTTTCCCAAAGATCAGACTGTGTTGCTGCAACGTGCCTCCAAATAACCTTAACGTGAAAATCCTAGTCACATGAGCCGCATCGTATAGGGCAGTGCTGGGATAGTAATTTATATAGTTGCATACAGATGTTCGGCACAACGTGGCACCCGAATCTTTTTCATGTGCACGCCTTGTGTGGGACTCGTAGCATTATAACCTTCACTTTAGAGTTGAGTTGACTGCTATGCAACCATCTCCTTGGCAGAGCCAAGACGGCCCCAGCAAGACAAGCAACTATTTAAACACAGATACTAGTCTTTGCTAGATACCCAGATAGCTAACTACGCTTCTCACCGAAAATGGCTGCCTGTTCTGTCCAATAATTTTCATTTTTTTCTGGTAAACACAGTGGCCCCTGCGAATGTAGTTTTGAACAAGATTGTATCCGTTTTCTGTCTTCTTTATTTTTCGCTGCAATACCTCTGCCACCGAATCGTCGGCCTACCATTGGGTGTCTGAACGAACTTACCAGATCACTCGTGTCAATGTTGAAAAAGTTCAAAGAATTTACAGCCCCTCGCTAACCGATTTTAATGTCAAAAACTCTGCTCGAAGTCTTGTGGCCACATTTGACAACGAACTTCTTTACCAACTATTAGATAGAGCATGGCTTTCTGCGGTGCCGTGACATAACCCCAAGCGTCATAAACCCAAATTTTGAAATGTGGCCTTATGTCGCATTGTGAAAGTGACATAAGGCCAAATTTTAGCATTTGGTATTATGACACATTGGAAAAGCGTCATAAGGCCAATTTGGCTTTATCACACTTTCGCTTGGTGCTGTTTTCAACAAACAGTGTAATCCGTATGGGGGGCATGCTGTCATAGGTGATTTTAACGCCAAAATAGGAAAGGAAGACATCTTTGGTAGCTCAATCGGAAAGCACTGCCTACACGACACCACGTCTGGAAACGGACTTAGGCTGATCGATTTCGCTGCGGGGTGTAATGTTACCATAGCTACTTCACGATTTCCCCACCTCAATATCCACAAAGGAACATGGCGGTCACCAGATCATCAAACCGTCAACCAAATTGATCATGTTGCGATCGACGCAAGGCACTCCTCCAGTATTCCAGATGTCCGAACTTTCCGAGAGGCCAACATAGACTCGGACCACTACCTTGTTGTCGCCAAGGTACGAATGAGGATATCCTGCACGCCACAACAACGAGGAAATACTCAGAGGAGATTTAACGTTGAACGGCTACAATTGCAACAAACCGCCAGAACCTTTGCCGATCGCGTGGAAGGAAATCTTGTAGTAGAGTCACAGTCGGTGCTGAGGATATGGAAAAACTATTTCTGCGGACTGTTAAACGGCGAAGACGACACAAATTACGCTGTCAGGCAGAACGAACCATTCAGCCTGGACGATGAAAGCCAAGACTTCCGTCCACCTGACCAAAACGAAGTGAGGATAGCGATATCCAAACTAAAATCCAACAAAGCTGCTGGGGTGCCGTGACATAACCCCAAGCGTCATAAGCCCAAATCTCGAAATTTGGCCTTATGTCGCTTTTTGAAAGTGACATAAGGCCAAATTCCAGCATTTGGTATTATGTCACTTTCACAAAGCGTCATAAGGCCAAATCCGGAAAGCGACATAAGGCCAAATTTTCGAAACCGTACCTCGCACCTACTCCAAATCAAACAGTGACCCCAAGCAGGGGGTTCCAGGGGGCAGCATGACCCCCATACGGATTACACTGTTTATGGAATCTACTAGCGATTTCGTAACTAATCCCATAAACAGTGCAATGCAGATGCAACCAACCTGCTTGGGGTAACTGTTTGATTTGGGGTAGGTGCGAGGGCAAATTGTTGGAAACAGCACCAAGCGAAAGTGTCATAAAGCCAAATTGGCATTATGACGCTTTTCCAATGTGTCATAATACCAAATGCTAAAATTTGGCCTTATGTCACTTTCACAATGCGACATAAGGCCAAATATCAAAATTTGGGCTTATGACGCTTGGGGTTATGTCACGGCACCGCTGCTGGACCAGACGGCTTGAATGCCGAGCTTTTTAAGGCAGCGAGAGATGACCTGGTGGAGAGCATACACCAACTCGTTTCCAAGATATGGTCAGAAGAAAGTATGCCTGATGAATGGAACCTCAGCATCGTTTGCCCGATCCACAAGAAAGGAGACCCTCTAAACTGCGCCAGCTATAGAGGCATCAGTCTCCTGAATACTGCCTATAAGATCATGTCTGCTGTACTGTGTGAACGCCTGAAACCATTCGTCGACGACCTGATTGGTCCCTACCAGTGCGGTTTTAGGCCCGGTAAGTCCACGACCGATCAAATATTCACACTACGGCAGATCCTGGAGAAAACCCAAGAAGTCCAAATCGATACCCACCATCTTTTTATCGATTTTAAGGCCGCATATGACAGCATCTATAGAGACGAGCTATACAGAGCCATATCTAGTTTTGGCATCCCTGACAAACTTGTCAGATTGTGCAGAATGACGATGGATAACGCCCGCTGCTCCATAAAGTTCGGAAACAATCTCATCGAGACCTTTGATGTCAAAAAAGGATTTAGACAATGTGATGCGCTGTCATGTGATTTCTTTAACGTCATGCTTGAGAAAATTGTGCGAAACTCGCAAGCCAACACTAGAGGCACAATTTTTCAAAAGTCTGTGCAACTACTTGCATATATGCTGACGACATTGACATAACTGGCAGAACACAACGAGCTGTCACTGGTGCGTTTGCAAGTATTAGCACAGAAGCTTCAAAAATGGGTTTAGTGGGGAATAAGGGCAAAACCAAGTATATGCTGTCAACAAGAAGGGACACACAACATCGACGAATCGGACAGAACGTCACGATAGACAGCTACAACTTTGAGGTAGTTAGGGACTTTGTCTATCTTGGCTCCGCTATAAATTCTGAAAACGACATCACATCAGAAATCAAACGAAGAATTACACTTGCCAACCGCTGCTTCTTTGGCCTAAGAAGGCAATTGACTAGTAAGGCCTTGTCAAGAAACACTAAGGAGCCTTTGTATAAGATCCTCATCATCCCAGTCCTGCTCTACGGCGCAGAAGCGTGGACATTAGCAAAAGCGGATCGGTCGGCTTTGGAGGAGGAGATTTAACACCGAACTCTACGACCTGAACAGCGACATGGACCTGGTCAAAAAAGTGAGAATCAGTCGATTCCAACCCGGAGGGCCAACGCAGTAGAGGAAGACCTTGCCTTAGGTGGCGCGCGCAAGTGGAAGGGGACCTCAACCAACTTGGAGTGCGCAACTGGAGGCAGTTAGCCAAAGATCGTGCCAACTGGAGAGGCGTATTGGTTGAGGCCCAGGTCCACCCCGGACTGTAGCGCCATCTAAGTAAGTAAAAGAAAAATAAGGCCAAATGAACTGACCTATGCAAGTGGAATAAGGCCTAATAAACGGCACAGGGACATCACTCCCTGGGATATAAGTTCCGAATTCTTTTTCGGGACTTTTTTTTATAATATACCCATCCCGCCTACTCCAAATCGAACAGTGAACGCAAGAAGCATACCCCCTATACCCAATGGGATCTATTTGTAATTTTGCATATTCCTCAAAGCGAAATAAGGGCAAACGCACCAGTTCAGCCTTTGTATTTCGTTTGGCGTTATTTCACTCCACCGAAAGATTATAGTTACTATCGCAATGGACACTGTAAGGATAGTTGAAAAAATGTTTGCAATTACACACTTTAAACAACTATGTGATCACTTTTGAGAAGAAATAATATTTTATTTTTTATTTTTTATTTTTTATTTTTATTTATTTCAAAATCGCTTACAGAGTAGGGCAAAAGTCTTATAAATTTTTGAAAGTCTTTAAATTAATTTAAGAATTTGAGTTTAATGTATTTATTAAGCTATTTACAAAAAAAGAGAAAGCAAGCAATAAAAAGAGAAAAAAGAAAAAGAGGAAAACAAAAATTAATATAATATAATAATAATTAAATATTAAGGTTAAAATAAAATCAGTTCCTTGGTTTTTTGAAAGTATCATTTTTAATTAAGGTTTTGGTTCTTATTAATAAGACTCCGAGCAAAGTCGGGCGGGTCATCAGGTATATATATATAAGTATAACTCTTGAAATGCAGTTCTCGCTGCATGGACCAAATGAATAATGAAGGAGCTTTTCTATTGCCCTTAATCCACGTAATACTCAATCATTGCATTGAACTGTTGGTCTTAAATTCAATTTTCTGGGGCTTATTAAATTTACAATTTCCGTACTTCGAAGTTATCTGTTTGTTAAACGAACTGCTATACCTTTATCAAAAGAACCAACTCCATCAGTTATATCCGCTTATTCTTTGTTTGCCAAAAGCTAATCATCATCAAGTCAAAAGTTAAGCAAACACATTCGCAACGCGTCCTCTCATTGAATTCAGATCTAAAAGTTCTTTGCCCCATTTGCAAGGCAGCACAGCACAACACAGCATCGGCGAGTATTTACGCGCATTTTCGAACATTTTTCATCGACTGTAAACAACCAATCTTACATGATCCACATGGACTGTTTCCCCGACACTCGTTAATTTATTGTTAAAGCAATGACCAAATATGCATGCTCCTCATGCCACCACTTCCAGTTCGTTGCAGACCTAATAAACTAAAATGAAATACACTTCTCCACTGGAATTGGCCATAATTCGAAAACTGATTCGAAACTTCAATTTTAATATCTCTCTACATTGCAGCTTGGATCTACGGAATTCCATGAATTCCCATCCTCTCCCGGGGACGGACGTGGTAGAGTGAGACGGACTTGTTTGTTTATGCTATTGCATCGAGCACCGGAGATAGATAGCGCACCCGAATCTCGAGGAGCACTCTTGAGCCTCATAAATCAACAGCGTAAACAGGAAACTCATCAACATCATCGCCGGTGTGCACGGGTAATTTAGAATTGAAATTTAAATTTGAAAAAAGAGAAAGGTACTCGTACGCGAGTATCCATATCGATGCCCACCCTCTATCTACTCATGAATAATTAAGAAGAACTTGCTGCTTCTGAACACAAATGGTTTTTCTAAGGAAGTTTTGCTGCTGTCCGCGGATGGTCTGCCGTGAGCTGCGAGTATCTGCATCTGCATCGCAACTCCCATCCCAACAGACGTTCTGTCGACACTTTCCGGGAAAATATCTAAATCGATGGTTAGATACGCCGAGATATATGGAGCGAGATGTGGGCACTGGATGCTTTATGATCCGAATTCGCCAGAACCGTGCCGAAGCATCTGCTTGCTGTGTATTTCATTCAGGGGAATATGAATTTCGTAAATGTAAACAAAATGCATGTTCCAAACGCTCTGAGGTAGGTTAGTGTACAGTTTCTGCAATGGATGTCGCTAAAGAGTATCTACTGATGTTTGCTGGCATATCATGAAAAACCCCTGGCTTTATGGTTGAATAAGATACTACAAATTTCATTTAAACGATTGAGTCAAGCATAAGTGGTGGTGGTTGGCAGGATAACCGAAGGGCGCTTTGAATAGGGTATTTGCGAATCCAACCCTCTTGTGGCAATGCGAAGTAAACTAGAATCTGTTAAGTTCACATCGGGATTGAGGGTTGATTGGCCGGCTCGCTAAGGGTTGAGTGGCTTTGTTGTCGGGCGAAAGCGCCATTTTTACACTGAATTTCAATGTCGGTTAAGTAAACAATAGGATAGAAAAGTCCTGTGGTTATCCGAAAGTACACGTCTACAACCCCTTTTTAATAGTCTCTGCCGACATGGATGGCATACGTACAGAGCCGTTCGATTGACATTTGGGTGTGTTGTTTTAAGGTTTTGCCTTGTCAGTTAAAGTACTTTACCTTCAAACGAAGTGGAGATAATAGAGTCGTGAAATTTGAGGATGGGACGATGTCCTTGTTCACGCAAAATTGCCAGTCTGAAAGATGAAGTTCATCATTTTAGAACTATTTTTTGGCGTGGAAATGTGTGGATTGAGAACGCATAGTTTTCTAAAATAAGGGTCCATCATTAAGGACTTCACAACTTCTTTTTTAAATAAAATGCAAACTACTTGAGATATCTCAAAATAAAATGCATTGGCTTGAATTACTATCAAAACATTTATGAATGGAGTTCGACGTCGTTCATATGTCCACCACGGGAACGTATGCAGCGGTCGATACGTTGAACCCAATTTTCGATGACTCGGTCGCACATTTCGACCGATACGGCCGATATTTCTCGTTCAATATTGGCTCTGAGCTCCTCTAACGTCGCCGGCTTGTTGGTATAGACCAATAATTAAATGTAGCCTCATAAAAAAAGTCTAGGAGCTTTAAATCACACGTTCCGGCGGCCAATAGACGGGTCCGTTTCTCGAGATAACACCGAGATATAACCACACAATAACTCGATTGTTGCACCCGCTGTGTGGATTGTGGCGCCGTCTTGTTGGAACCAGATATCACTGATGTCCAATTCACGCAATTGATCAAAGAAGTATCTTTCCAACGTGTCTCTGTAGCGAATACCATTTACCTTAACGTGACGGTCATTTTCATCGCCGAAAAAAATCGGCCAAGTGATGCCACCGGCAATTTAAACCTCACCAAACAGTGACTTTTTGCGGATGAAGTGCTGTTTCATGAAGCACATGAGGGTTCTCTCCTGTCCAGTAACGCATATTTTGCTTATTGACATTCTTCATTTTCTACCATCATGTCCAGAGCCCAATTCGAGAACGTACGTCGCTTCATGTGATCAAGTGGCTTTTGTTCATGAGTCAGCTTGATCTTGTAAAGGTGTATGCCAAGAACCTTCCGCAAAATTCGCCATAATATGGTCTGGGAAAGTCCCAATTATTGATATCGACGTGAAATTGACTGATTTGACTGGTTTGCGACGGACACCTCTACCGCAGCAATTTTATACACACTTCGGACAAAATGTAGTCGCACTGGCACGGCAACATCAAGCAGCGAATATTCTGACTCAAATTTATTCACTAGACTATATGAATTGCTTGTATACTACATATAGAATCAAAACCTCCTACCTAGGATTGACTCTCTCAAAGGGTTTACATTTTCATGAATGACTCTCAGGAACAACAAAAAATTCCCAGACCAATATTGGGTTTTATGTGATACCACGTAAATTTAGGAGTTTTCTCCTTTAGAGATGATCGCGATCGGCAGTCATGGGCTACTGTTGAGGTTACAGGGACTAATGCCAACGATTCTATGGCAACTGGGCTGTCGGAGAAAATGCTGCTATCGGAAATACCTCGTTTTCCTTTAGCTAAAATAATACCACTTTGATCGCCAAGAGATTATGTCTTAGTCTCTTTGAGAAAACATTTTTACATCACATTTTTACTGAGTCCTAAAAAATCAATACATTTGTTTTTGTACATATGGTATAACAATGAAGCCGACTTATAAATATAATGCCTGTGCCCATGTTCTGTAACTCATGCGATAACTCTTCGCATCGAAAACTTTGGAACACAAAATTCCACCGTTTATCGCATGTGGAAAGAAGTTGTGTTCTGTAACTCTATGCGATAAAATATACCTTGGTTACTTTTATTATCATGGGAAATTGGAAGGATTGTCAAAATACTGGAAATCGAAGGGTAGTTTGGCGAGGAAATTCAGTGTGTATTTACATGTGGTTGGGATAGGAGCGGTGTAGCGCGACTTTTTAGCGGATTATCGGAAAATTACGTGTTTCTGTTGAATTTTCAAAAATACGATGATCGCTCGTTCTGCTAGACTCAGACGAAATTTTTTGAAATTAATCTGATCCTAACGCTGATTTCAGACAACATTATGTTGATGAATTTAATGAAGTTAAAATTTTGCATTTATTTTGTCTGTCTATGAAAAAAATAAATGAAATATATTTTTTCTTTTAAAACAAGAACCTTTAGTCTCTCTTGTTGGATGTACCAAGCTGTTTATTTTTATAGCAACACAGTTCCAAGAATGTTCAAAATGGATCTTATTTAAGTGCTTGCTGAATTCTTTCGACAGAATGTACATACATAGGTACCTATACCTACATTCTTCTCCACTAATTCTGACTGTTTTTATTAGTTATTTTTTATTTCTTTTGCATTTTCTTAAACGTTGAACTTGATCAACGAACTGTATATTTTGTTAAATGAAAAATCAAAAATGTTCACTGTCCACTATCCGTTTAAAATTGTTCAATATCCCTTTCTCGCAAGCCAATTGAAATGTGATAAATTTTGACAGTTGAAGTGAATAATTTATCGCATTCGAAAGTTACAGAACACCGATTTATCACATATTTCCAGGAGTTTCATTTCACAATGTTCCATGTGGTATAGTTTTCGCATCGCATAGTTACAGAACACGGAAATGTGATATAATGAAATTTTGTTTCGATTCACATCGTTCATGTGATAAATATAACGATGCGATAGTTACAGAACACGGGCACTGGCTAACTAGATTGAAGCAAATAGCTCTGTAAGCTTTTTAATAATTATATACATATATATCTACTTTATTAAATAAATGCGGTACGTTTTCGCTGTATGCCTGCTCCCGACATACAGAAATCAGTTTCTACATTTGAAATCGCAGAGTAAAGTTGTTGATAGTCGAAAGTGACGTCCCAAACCTCCCGTCGGAATTATAATAAAGGTAGGGCTATTAACTTCGTTGCAAAATACAAGGTTTGTATAATAAAAAATTCGAAAAAGGACTCATCTCGACTGATAGTGTCAGTACTCCCCCATGGTTCGTGCGGCACATTTGTTTCACACCCTTGCACAATTGGAGTGATGGAGATTGATCTGCATCAGTTTCAGCATCATTGCTTACTGGTATCATTGTATATACACTTTATAGTAGTGCCATCATGTCGAATTTTTTGTTTTAGCCGACTAAATGCAGATGGCGTTATGAATTGAGCTAGAATGTTTGTGTCTAAACTTTTGCTGTCATCTTCATTTTAAATACACACTTTGAAAACGAAGAAAGCAAGACCAAATAAACCGGTTTGTCTCTCTGGAATCTTTCCGCCGAACGAATTTCATTCCATTGTGTATGCATTTTTTTTTTCATTGTAAGAAGAAGCATAGGCGTAGGCAGCGCAGGTAGCATGTTCATGTACGTATGCTTTGCAAGTAGCAGAGGTTGATGATGGAAACCAAGTAAGTTATTATTTGTATGGATAATGGATTTCGCATTATCGACTCTCTGGATGGAAGGGGCGATTCGTTTGAAACGAAAAATTTAATAAAATTTGATTTGGGTATTTTTCTTTCAAATGAGAAATTATGAATTTATCGCATTTTAGATTCTCGTTATTTTGGCTATATCTTGTCGAAAAATGTACCGATTTATATCATTCTTTTTGTAATTGATTTAGAAATATTCAGTCTAATTTATAAAGCAATGACATAATTTATTTTGTGTCGGTATTGTGCCATGCTGCACCACCACTTATTAGTCAATAGGTACCTACACGATGAATATTTATATGGATAATACGAATTTTCGTTGTTTAAAGTCCATGCACCTTTGCAATAAAGCATTGAGGAAGGTCACTTGTTTGTGTTTCTTGCTTCTAATGAAGGTTGCTTGATTGGTTCTCTTTCGCATTACCCATGTTGTAACATTAGATATACGTGTTTTTAATCACCGAGCTTTAATCAGACGGCCTACTCCTCGTTTCGTTCTATTATTAGTTGTCATGCCCTGTGGTAAATGGTTCTGCTGAAATTTGCAATATATTTTTTTTTTAGCTTCTGGTTCGCCAAGGCGAAGAAAAAGGTACTGCGACCTATGAGGTCGTTTGTACCGTCTGGGCCAGAAATATGTTAAGCTAGTAGTATTTCTTCTTTCCGTATAAAGCGGATAATGCTACCAGCAGACCACTTCTTTATATCTTCGGAACTCAGTTGTGCTCTGAGGCCGGACATTCACCTAGAATGTGTTCAGCTGTTTCATCTTCCTCAAGACATAGCCGGCATTCTGCAGAGTCAACTATTTTCATTATGTTTAGGTGATATCGCAACCCGTCGTCGGCCTTTTCGTTGCCTTCAAAACCTTCGTGGACCGGAATCCACCACAGTTTGGTCTTGTTCCTTTACTTTACCTACTGAACATGTAAGAAGTAAAGAAATTATGAGTTTATGGTTTTTTAGACTCTTGCTATTTTGGGTATATCTCGTCCAAAAATTCACCGATTTCTATCATTTCTTTTGTAATTGATTCAGAAATATTCGATTTGTTTTTTATCAGATATTTATAAGCGAACACTTTGTTGGATACGTATATCTGTTAGAGGCAGCTCACCTGTCGATTTACATTTTTTTTTTTTATTATTTGAATGAATGACAAACAAACTACCTACCTATTTAGACATGCAAAAATATATGTTTTCATTGCTTTCTTAAAAGAAAAAAAAAAACAAATACTGAGAATATTATGTATGTAGTTTAAAGATAAAGAAATGTTCATTTAACCAATTTGGATATTCGAGGCATAGGTAACAATCACAGCATTGAATATTTTATTTAAATTTTTTTTAATGCTGTGGTTGGTACTAAAAAAAACACAAGTCTGTTCTCTTCCGCATCACCCAGGAGGTGGAACATTTGATGCGTTTTTTTTTCACCGAGGTATCCCCATTAGGCCTACTCCTCGCGCATAATTCATAAATAAATAAATAAAATAGTACGTAACATAACAACGCATAGGGTCCTTTAACCAAAAGCGCATACCTAAAGTATATATAAAAAATAAATAAACTATATATTAATATTACCATAACTAAAAACAAATAAAAATAAATATGAACCTAATATGATTTTGAATACCGAATATGAATGAATGCCCTTTTTATTTGATGAACCAATAAATAAACCAATTTGAGTTGTTCATGAATAACCTACGGCAGCTATTATTACAAGCAGGGCACGCGCTCGTACACACACTCTAACTTGTCTTATCTTATCTCTGCCTCAATTAATTTTTTTCACATGCAAATATGATATGCCTCACTGCTGAAATGCGAATCTCCTTCGCCGATCTTAACATATACACACCAATTGTATAAAATACAACAAAATAAGTTCCAGGTGACGGTTTTGTTCTAATTGCAATATGCCATAACCTACCCCAAAAACTTTGATCAGAGCAAACAAATAATATACCATCAATCTACCCAACTACAATTATCCCACCTCTCTTCATCCACCATCGCCCCTGTCATTAAATATGAATATCTGCTTTTCACTTGCAAATATACTCGTATGAATTATAAAAAAAAAACATTTGAGAATCTTCACTGCTGAAATGCGACTCTCCTTCAACGATCATACACACACATACCAATTGTGTTAAAATCCAGAAAACATAACATACCCCTTCCATCAAAGCAAACAAAAAATATACCATAAATCTACACGAAACCTGCTTTGCCAACCACCACCACTACCTGCATCATCCTCCTACTCATATTCCCAGCACGAGAATGGTGTAGAACTAGACTATCATGATTTGTTGCGGGCGAATGCGCACTGGTGGCGTATCGTCGTTTACGCACAGTTGCACTACTATAAGGTTTATATACAATGCTGGTATACTCCACAATGGTAACATGCATCTAAATTCTTTGAGGATGATCGGTTATCATTAAGAAAATATGCGTTGGAAGGGGCGGATTCCGTCGGCTTGGATGTCGCTACAGAGCTAGCTTGGTCGATCTTCAAGAGCCTCACCTCTATTTTCCAGACGTTGACTGGTAGTCCGCGATAATATAGGCAATTATCGAGAGCACCTTGGCTGGATCGTTTGGATCGAGTGGGATCCAGATCCTTGCCTTCGACCTATGGGGGATCTAACTACTGTCCGCTACCTTCAGCATGCCCCTGACCAGATCTCACGTATACCGCCAATAGCAGTAGTGATAAAATCCAGTAAATTTTGATCCTCGCAGCAATTACCTTCACGTCGCCTTGATACCACCCTGAGTCCTTGAGAGCGTGTGGAGACGTTGGATGAGAAACAAAGGGATTTTGGTAGAAATGGAGGTTGGAACGACAGAGAAGAAACCGATGCACGTTGGTTTCAGATGTTTGTAAATTATAATGGGTAGGAAAAAACAGGCCGGGGAAGATGCAAAACGATCAGCATCTAAGAGATCTGAAACCGGAAGGCCTTCCAATATTCATTGATAATCGGCGACTTCCACAGGCGGATATTTAGGAATGCAGTAGAGTGGGACGGTTATGATCCATACCATAACTTCTCGGTTAATGAAGAAGAAGATCATAGCCATATCATGCTGTAAAATGTTTCGTATGGACCTCAAGAGGGTCGCACTTGCGCCACGGTTTGCTTTGTTTTGGAGTAATTTTCCTTATTCACGACCTCAATTTCCGCTCCATTTTGTTCAATGTTGTATCGTTATCCGTGATGATCAGAATTATAACCTACAAAGTTTTGATATCATGTTGACTTAAATTTAGACATCTATATCGTCCTCGGATCCAGCGTTTTAGGCCTGCGTTTGTTTAGGACATTTGATTGATGCGTTCTATTTATCAGGGGTCGTAGTGACTCTTCTTTCAAAATGACAATACCAACTCAGCCGTTCGGGTTTGTTGACATGAAGGCTTCACTTTCTCTGAGCGACTATTTCGAAGATGGTTGTATATTGCTTGTAGGTATTTAGTCACAGCTTGTAAATAACCTGATTCGTAACCGAAGCCAAAAAAGATATTTTATCCTATATAATCTTTCCGAGGTCGTTGCAGAGTCTTTATGCAATTTTTACAGTCTTACGGCAAAATGAAAATTCATCAAACATGATAAGGAAAAAAAAAATATAAAGCCTTGTCCAATCTATAAGACTTTCGAGTTCTTACCTGGCCTTAACAAATTATTCTAAAGCTGTGCGGCTTTAAAAGTCTACCATTTTTGTTTGTATTATGTACACCTAATTTATTAATTCCTTAAATGTGTCGCAGAATATGTTGTAGTTTACTTAAAGAGAGTTGGAGCGTAAGCAGGAGGAGCACCATAAGCTGCAGAAGCAGCATAGGTTGCTGGGATGCCGTAATCTGCGAGAGCGGAATAGGCAGCTGGGAGACCATAAGCAGCATAAGCTTCAGGCGCAGCATAAGCTGCAGGGGCAGCATAAGCAGCCGGCGCAACATAAGCTGCAGGAGCGGCAGCATAGGTTGGATAAGCTACCGAGTGATCGATTTGGTGAGCATTGTAACTGGAAGCATAGGGCGCCACGAATGGTGCGCTATATCCAATTTGGGCAGCGTATGGAGCAGATACATAGGGTGACGCAGCTGGGTTTGCATTATAAGCAAGTGGAGACACGACACCAGGTTTGGCGATGGCGCAACCAATTAAAGCCATTAAGCAGAGAGCAGTCTAAGGGAGAAAAGAGATTTATTTAAAATTGGCATTGAAGAAGTGTGCCTTTAGTGAGTTTTTACTTACGATTTTAAACATATTTGTAATGCGGACCTTGGAGATTGGGTTGTAATTCGATTGAAGTATTTTTGGGTTGTGACATTAAACTGCAGAGCGACACACTTTTTATAGCCAAAGTAAACATTAAGCTAACTTGATACACCAGCAAAGCGAAATGGAGCAAATTTTTGTTCGGCCTTTTAAAAAAATTAATTTCAGTCACATATCTGCCACTTTCGATCATGCAAGTGCATGCTGATGAATAAATGAGCGAGCATTCGTTCGATTCATTAGCACAGCATTAACTATGAAACCGGCATAATAAATAAGTCGAATACTGTCCACTATCTTGAATTGGCAATTTGGAGCGAAACAACTTATATGCCGGGTGGACGGTGGCTTATGTTATATAACAACGTTTCCATTTTTAGGCAAACTCATGAAGGTGACTTAATATACATGTTTCAAATTCAGTAATAGCAGAAAGCTACAATTTATGACAGATACTTTGACTGCCTGCAGAGGAATTCGCGTGCCATCTTTAACGACGCGGTAATTGGTTTTACAACCGAATCATTCATATTAAATTGAGATTAATGCCTGAAGTGAATTGAATGTCTCGCTTTGTTTAAAGTTTGTGTTTTATCTAATTTATGTTCAACGGTACGGACTCTATTTTAGAAAGATACAAGTATAGACAGTGGTTTGCAGTAATATATTGGATAACGTGAAACAACAAATCTTCGACATGTGGTCAGAGATGAGGACCAAGGACTCAAGATATCAAATAATTGTGAAGTAAAGCTTTTTAAAGCCAACTAAGACGGCTGCAATCCTATCATTCTAGTGTTTTTGCAATTATCCGTACATGAACAGAAGCTGAAAACAATGTGGCTGGTTTACGTACGGCTTAGCGGCGTCGCATATGATGAGATTGTAGCTATGGTAATCACACGGTACATAAAAAGTCAAGGAGTTTAAGTCTATAACTCTCTTTTGGACGCCAAAATTTGTTCCTTTCGTATTCGACGCGTTGTCATACCCTGGACTCCTCATTATTCAAGTCAAGCCTGTGTTTATTTAAAACATTTAAAAGAATTTCAGTCAGCCCTGCACCAGTCGACTCATTGACTGGTCGAAGTTCCATGGAATGCTCCTTTACTGATATTTTATTGTCATTTGATTTGTCATTGCCCGGGGTAAAGTCAGCTATAACAGCAAAATATTTTGATTTTTTAGCGCTCATTTCCACCTTTTCACCCCTCAGCTCTACTAAATCATGTTGACTGTGTTTTTCGCAATAGTGGTCTGAAATATCAACACAGCTAATCGCAAGTGCTCCTGCAAGGTTTTCGTAGCATCAGCCAATGGAAGAAGAAGATAACCATCTGTGTTCTTATGACGTCGTATTTTTCTGACATTAGATAGATAGATCTAACAAGGAAGGTCCGATTATTAACTGCGAACCAGCTTTACAGCTGGCACAATTTAAAATGGATTTTTTGGGCTGAGAAAACAATCTATTTGAAGAAAAATTGATCTAATAAAAAATGATAAAAAAGAGAATATAACTTATATATAATATTACACTTATCTGAATTTAAATATCATTATTCTCGAAAATTGCCAACGGCGCCCCTTTCTCCTGACGCCTTTGGGCAATAGTACAAAACCCCCCTAATCGGTACTGCAGGAGAACACCCACAACAGAAACCACATACATTCCACACAGCCCGTGCCGCTGTGACCCTCGTAATATTTACTATATCTTATTAATGAATTTCAACTATTGTATTAATTCTAAGAATTGTAATTGCACAAGTAATAAAATAACTTCAAGCCAAGCCTCTGCCAATTGCAAATATGCTAAATTCAAGTTCTTGGAAATCACGACTGCAATTAAATTTATTGAAAAATATCAAATTGTAAATCACTTCCATTCTGTAAAACAAACCCAGCGGTTGAATAAAGTTGTTTTTAAGCAAACCTCTCTAGCGCAAAGTTAACTCGCGTACATAAGTAATTTTAATTTTATAAAACGCTAGGTGTTTTTTATTGGTAAGTGCATCTATACCTACCCAGCTCCGCGAAATGTTATAACTTAAACAACAACAAAAAAAAAGTGAAGATAAATTTGTCAGCACTTGTGTCACAGAAGTTCGAAGAAAGTATCCAACTATCACCATTCAAACAGAAGATCAACAGAAGAAGCAGTCCAAATATTCACGCTCACTATACAAAAAGCTGCGTAGCAACACCCAAAACAACAAAACAGATCAAACAAAACTCTTATCCCCCCGAAATATGTGAAATTATTACAGAAAAGAATAAAGCTAGAAAACGCTGGCAACAGATAAAGGCGCCAAACGACAAGACCATACTGAACCACTTAAATTATAAGCTCTGAAAATTTGTAAGAAAATTCAATAATGAGTCTTTGAAAACTTACCTCACAAATCTTACAAATGATGCTAGTACCGGCTAATCGCTCTGGAAGGCAACAAAGAAAATGAACAGGCCAATAGGTCAAATTCCGCCAGTACAACACTTTCGCTGAGTATCTTGAAGACGTATTCAACCTTGCGAAGATACAGGTTATCAAGGACTCGAAAAAAGGTGCGAAGAAGACATTTCGGTCGGTAACAGCTAAAGAACTTGCCAAAGAAATTAAAGAAAGAATAAATATAAAAAAGGCCCCAGGGTTTGATTTGATTACAGGAGAAATTTTTAAACAATTTCCACGAAAATGTTTAAAAAAAACTAGCGCATATTATAAATGCTGCATTGAAATTAAGATACTCGTATGTGCCAAGCATGTGGAAAGTCGCGGAGGTAATAATATTACCTAAACCAGGCAAACCACCTGACGAAGTTACCTCATATCGCCCAATATCTTATCTACCGATGTTGTCCAAGTTATTCGGAAAAGTGCTGGTAAAACGTCTACACAAAATAATAGTTGAAACATCGCTAGTCCCAATTCACCAATTTGGATTTAGAAATAAGCACTCTACCATTGATCATGTCCATAGAATCACATATAAAATCGAAAAAGCATTTGAAGAGAAAAATGTGTGCTCTACAGTATTTCTTGATATAGCACAAGGTTCCGATAAAGTCTGGCACAAAGGACTGATACACCAATTATAAAAGCAACTGCCGAAGCAGTATACGACCATTCTGGAGTCCTATATATCAGATAGATTCTGGAGTATTAAACAAGATATAGAATACTCAACATTAAGAGAGATTAAAGCTGGTGTACCGCAAGGCAGTGTGCTAGGTCCAGTTCTATACCTAGGACTCAATCTCTTTCTCCCACGGTTTGCACACACAGTTGCGGAACAGTCTTTCATCGTGTCTGTAGTTCGTCTATGGAACTGTCTGCCTGCAGAACTGCAGACAATCAGAGCATCACCGGTCTTTCGGAAAAAGCTTTTTCTGCACTTATCGTCATAATTAATTGTCTATCAAATTATTTATTATACATTTGACCTATTGGCCTGTTCATTTTCTTTGTTGCATTCCAGAGCGATTAGCCGGTACTAGCATCATTTGTAAGACTTGTGAGGTAAGTTTTCAAGGACTCATTATTGAATTTTCTTACAAATTTTCAGAGCTTATAATATAAGTGGTTCAGTATGGTCTTGTCGTTTGACGCCCTTATCTGTTGCCAGCGTTTTCTAGCTTTATTCTTTTCTGTAATAATTTCACATATTTCGGGGGGATAAGAGTTTTGTTTGATCTTTTTTGTTGTTTTGGGTGTTGCTACGCAGCTTTTTGTATAGTGAGCGTCAATATTTGGACTGCTTCTTCTAGTTGATCTTCTGTTTGAATGGTGATAGTTGGATACATTCTTCGAACTTCTGTGACACAAGTGCTGACAAATTTATCTTCACTTTTCGTTTGTTGTTGTTTAAGTTATAACATTTCGCGGAGCTGGGTAGGTATAGATGCACTTACCAATAAAAAACACCTAGCGTTTTATAAAATTAAAATTACTTATGTACGCGAGTTAACTTTGCGCTAGAGAGGTTTGCTTAAAAACAACTTTATTCAACCGCTGGGTTTGTTGTACAGATTGGCAGTGATTTACAATTTGATATTTTTCAATAAATTTAATTGCAGTCGTGATTTCCAAGAACTTGAATTTAGCATATTTGCAATTGGCGGACGCTTGGCTTGCAGTTATTTAATTTTTCGGGATTTTGGATTTTCTGGTTTTTGGGTTTTCGGAATTTTGGATTTTCGGGATTGTGTCCCCAACCCTTAACAAATGAAAACAAACAAACCAAGAAATGTGTAGCATATCTTATGCGTCTAACTATGTCGAGGATCCGAGTTTGGACAGATTCATTTCACTCGAGGAAATTAAGAACATGCTTCGAAAGGTAAAGCTGAACAAAGCTCCAGGAGAAGATATGGTAACGTATGAGTTCATTATAAATGCGACCGATGATTTTCTGCAGGACCTAGCAACAGCATAAAGCTAAATATTAGATGAATTAGGATAGAGGAAACGTTTACGAAATCCATAATATTCCCAATATTTAAGAAGGGTGATGTTAACGACCCAGGCAACTACAGGAGAAAAGAAATAACGCCGCGAAGAGTAGCATCAACGCAACATGGCATTGCTTCCTAACCAAAAAAAGTATAACCCTAAGCGGAAAGTGGAAACTATTTCTGGCAGTCTGCAGAGCTATCCAAACTTATAGTGCACAAGTCTGGGGTTTTGGATGTTTGAGGAAGTGGATAAACTACAAAGCTATTTTTAAAAAAGGATTTTCAAATTACCACCAAGTACTCCTAACTACGCCTTGTCGCCGGAGCCGATGGTCATTTCTATTCACTAAACTTACATCTAAGGTATGTCATGAAAACATTATTCAAATACGATGAAACTAGGTTACCACACTAACTTACCAAAATCCTATTGGAAAAACAACTTTTTTGGGTGAAAGAAATAAATAACATTGGAAATCGGTTTGGTTTACACTGGGATCAGAACATGCCGATGGAAAAGGACTGGAACATAAAGAACCAGCAGCTTCTGGATCGACTCAAGGCAGATAGCCGACAAGAAACAGAACGGAGAGCTAGGAAAAACAGCACAAGGATTTTCAAGTTCCTGGATTACTCGAAAGGACAACAATATCTTATCGATGATATCGATATCAACAAAATTTCGTGGATTTTTAAAGCCAGATGCGATTTGATCCTTTTTAATGCGAGGGGATTTGGAGGCAGCGTTTCAACGATATGTTTCATGTGTAATTTGAGAGAAGAAGAAAATATCCATCACATCATAGGCAGATGCCCCGTACTAATGGAGTTTAGAGTGAGATACTTTGAAAACGCAACTCTGAGTGAAGCTGAACTCATTAATGACCTAAATGGAGGAAGCACGAATGATTGGAACAGACTGGTCAATTGCATTACTGCCGCCATAACCTACAGAAAATAACTTGTAGCTGAATTCAATTAGTTCAAAGATTGGTTTTAACTTAATTTCATTACGTATTTTTTCCCCCTTTACTTAATTGCTCTTAAATCAAGTTCCAAAACAAGTATTATTTCTATTTGTAAATTACGCGACAGACGACTGTGTTTGTCATTGTCGTAAGTTATTACTTTTCAACAAAATCTTAACACCTTAATCTGAAAACAATGTATAGATATAAAAAGTTGAAAATAAAAAAACATTTTACTACTACTACTATAAGAAACTACCGCTGGAATTTCCCAAGATCAAACAATGGGTCGTATGAATAAAAACTAGCATTTGCTTTGAGTAAAAGGTGGTAGC
Source organism: Portevinia maculata (assembly GCA_949715645.1). Taxonomy (NCBI): domain Eukaryota; kingdom Metazoa; phylum Arthropoda; class Insecta; order Diptera; family Syrphidae; genus Portevinia; species Portevinia maculata. The sequence goes on from OX454527.1 coordinate 98,913,034, forward strand.
AAAGTAAAAGCACTTAGCAAATGCTTTAAATCGGTATGAATAAAAACTAACTTTACTAAAGTAAGTTCGAAAATTCGAACAAAGCATTTACTCCACTACATGTGTCCTTCCCTTTGAGTTGCTGCCAAAATTTGCAAGTGACAACACTGTCGTGTGGTTTATTTTTTTATGTTTTTTTATTTTGAATTTGAATTAAGTTACAATGCACTTAATCCACTTACAATTAACATACGTGAATTTTTCATTTCCGTCGCACGTTTTACGTTAAATGAAGTATAGATGTTTTTTTTATTGCAATATGAGAATCTATAGCTCCAATTGCAGATGGAAACATGAATTTCGTTTGCCAAATCGCTTGATGTCGTTTTAGTTCTTCTTCAGTTGTCGGAAATTGTATCCAATCATCAGCTTGGTGGACTATTTTTTGACTCGCATACCAATTAGTCAAAGAAACTGTTGATTGATGAATGCCAAGACCATCTCCGACACCAACCTAAATATTTTAGTTTTTCACTAGTTGAACTATAAATTATGGAGAGGTTTTTGAAATGATTACCTGGAAGCCGGATCTCCTATATACCTCAGGAAAGATTTAATTTTCTGGATATTTGAAAGAGCAACACCCCGTGTCTCCAGATTTTCTTCTAAAAAAGTATTAGCCAAGTAATCCACATTTCGACGCGTGCAACGATACAGTTGCTTAAAGTTGTTATCGTTACCAATTCTTCTTAGCTTATACTATTCTTTTCACGAATGTTAACAATATGTAGTATGTAAAACAGGTATAATGTGCCAACTTATTGCATCCATTTTTGTTTCTTTTACAAGGGAAAATTATTTTAACTATGTATTTATAAAAAAAACACTGCAACTCACAAGGCTAGAATGTTTTTGTAAAAAAAGGCGCTCGCAAAATATTTTGCAAATGCTCTGAGTCAACAAAATAGCAGACTTGGAATTTTCGTAGCAATTGCTTTGAATTCCACGTTTTATTCATACCAATCACAGTAAAAGGTCGGTGGCGCCGCTTTTCGAAGATGTCAAAAGTAGGAGTTAACTCAAATCAGTTTTTATTCATACGAAGCTAAGCAATTGCTTCGATTTTGTCATTTAGTCTGAGTATTCATACGACCCAATGAACTACTTGAAACGCATATAAAAAGATGCGCACTAGGATGATTACATTGCGAATATTTCGTTGCAGTTTAGTTTATACGAGGGCGGGTCAATAAGTCCGTGACTTTTTGAATTTCTGACCTCTTTACTGAAACGGCAACACTGCTCCTGTGAACAGGCATCTGTCAGTTGACTCCTGTCAAAATTTAAACTTGCTGTGTCAGTTAGTTTGTGTTTGACAGCTATTTTTATCAGACTACTCACTAATTTGAGGAGAAAATGGAAAAAAGTGAATTTCGTGTGCTTAGTAAACATTATTTCTTGCGAAAAAAAACCATTACCGAGACCAAGGCTAAGCTTGAAAAATACTATGGGGACTCTGCACCATCGATTTCAATGGTAAAAAAGTGGTTTACTGAATTTCGTTGTGGCCGTACAAGCACTGAAGATGCCGAACGTCCTGGACGCCCAGTTGAGGTCTCTACACCCGAAACAATCGAAAAAATTCACGATATGGTGTTGGCCGACCGAAGATTGAAAGTGCGAGAGATTGTGGAAGCCGTAGGGATCTCGCATGGCTCAGTGGTTTCAATTTTGAATGATCACTTGGGCATGAGAAAGCTTTCCGCAAGATGGGTGCCGCGTTTGCTCACAGTCGACCATAAACGCAATCGTGTAACAACTTCACAGGAAGGTTTGGCGTTGTTTATTCGCAATATGGAGGAGTTTTTGCGCCGTTTTGTAACCGTGGACCAAACATGGATCCATCACAACACACCAGAGACCAAACAACAGTCAAAACAGTGGGTTTCTAAGGGTGAATCGGCTCCAAAGAAGGCCAAGGAGGGTTTGTCAGCCAATAAAGTTATGGCGACTGTTTTTTGGGATGCACGCGGGATAATCCACATTGACTACCTTCAAAAGGGAAGAACAATCAATGGGGAATATTATGCCAACTTATTGGACCGATTCAATGACGATTTGAAAAAAAACCGACCTCATTTGGCCAAGAAAAAAGTTCTTTTCCACCAAGACAATGCAAGGGTGCACACATGTGCAGTTGCCATGGCAAAAATCCATGAATTGGGCTATGAATTGCTCCCTCATCCACCCTATTCTCCAGATTTGGCTCCGAGCGACTACTTCTTGTTCCCAAACCTGAAGAAATGGCTTGGTGGAAAAAGATTTGACTCCAATGATGAAGTCATCTCGCAAACAAAGGCCTATTTTGAGGACCTCGACAAATCATTTTTTTTGGAAGGGATAAAAAAATTGGAGAAGCGTTGGACAAAGTGTATAGAGCTCAAGGGAGACTACGTTAAAAATAAAAAAAAAATTTATCAAAAAATCTGCGTTTTATTCCAAAAGTCACGGACTTATTGACCCGCCCTCGTATCATAGATTTTTTTCAATGTTTTTTTAAGAATATTTAAAAAGGCGTTGAAAAGAACTGTTTTTATTTATTAAAAAAACAAAATGGGTTCCGGAAAGTCTTTGACAGCGACAGAAAGAGGAAAAATAGATGCTTTCAAGTAGTTAGGAAGCTCAGGACGAGAAATTGCAAGGAGGCTATACTCTATCCAACAAAAATTGCCAGTACAGGCCTTATGGAGGAGCTTTTTTCTACCAGTGGTGCCTGTAGATACTCTCACGGCACTCAAACGCAAGAATTCCCACTGAAATAAAAACCAAACCACTGTCATACCAAGAAATTGTTTTTGTAATTTTCCTAAAATTCGCGTACAACCCACCACAACCAGTCTCCCACACAGCCGAATGGGAAAGAGCATTATCGTCTTGTGTTCGATTGCTATTATCATCCACCAAAATAAGCAGTGTGTGTGACTGAAGCACATCAGAAGAGTATTACCATCTCTACAATGAATGAAATAATACTCTCTTATATATGCAAAAAACAAAGTTGCTCCTCTCAAGCCCGTCTCCTTACCTCGGCTCGAGCTATGCGGGGCAGTACTCTTGTCAAAACTTATAAAATCGTACGTGCCCAATTTTCCGGTTTCCTCTTACACTCTTTTCCAATGGACCGACTCATCCATCGTTCTAACGTGGCTACATACCCCCCCCCCCCCCCCCCCACCGAACGTGGAAAACCTTCATAGCTAACCGGACGTCTTCTATCCAAGATAATATTGGAAATATCGCTTGGAGACATGTCAAATCAGGAGACAACCCTGCAGATCTTGCAACTCGTGGTGTTGATCCCCGAGATCTTGAAGTAAATGCGATGTGGTGGAATGGCCCGTCGTGGCTCAAACAATCTGAATCCCAGTGGCCACTCAGTCCTCCAGCCACTGACCACAACGCAGAAGACTTAGAGACACGCCCAATCCAATCATTTGTCCTAAGCTCTCAAGAAGATATTCTTGATAATTTCTCATCCCTACCACGAGCACTGAGAGTCATATCTTACATGTTTCGATTTGCGAATTGAGCTCGTACACAAGCGCGAAACTCTTGCGCAACTCATACCCATACTATTTCTCAAAAAGAAATTACCTTTGTCAAATTTAAATTGTTTCAACTGTCCCAAAAGGTCCATTTTTCGAAGCAGTACAGTCTTCTCTCAGATAGGTTATAGGTTATAGGTTAAAAAGGGGTATGCAATTTGCACACAGCACTAGGCACCAGAAGGGCCCATCGCGATCCCTAGGGAACCACTTGAAAAAACTTCAATTGGAGAAAAACCTAAAAACCTAAAAAACTTTTCCTAGACAGAGCCCAATCCTCCTGCAGAACTTAACCAGCTTCCTATGGTCTATGCCGCTCAGCTCCCCTAGTTCCTCGAAGAAGTATTCCCCTAGAATCCTCCTACGATTCCGTGCTATACCCTCGCACTCACACAATATGTGTGTTATGTCTTCCTCGGCTTGTAGATCACCACAGAACCTGCACGTGTCCACATCCACCAGACCAAGTCGCCTAGCATGCTTTCTTAGAAGACAGTGCCCAGACATAATCCCAATTACTGTTCTAAGCTGTTCCCTGCTCAATTTTAGAATTTCCTTAGATCTGTTCTTATCCAAATGGGGCCAAAGGGCTCTAGACACCCTATGTCCCACTATGTTCTGCCATCTGAGGTCAGGCATTTTTAAGATCTTTTCATTGATTTTTCCCTTAAAGACGCCCAGGGGTGGTTTAATGTTCACACCTCCGCTGTTTTCCAGCTCCCCTCCCTTTCTTGCTAGCTCATCGGCTTGCTCATTTCCCTCTATACCGCAGTGTCCCGGTACCCAGCACAGTCTTACCCGATTCCGTCTACATGCTGCTTTAAGCATTGTGCGACAGTTTCTGACTATCTCAGAGTTAATGTTAGCAGATTCAAGTGCCATAAGTGCCGCCTGACTGTCAATATAGATGGCAATGTCTCTTCCCGACAATGATCTCATCTGCACTATCTCTGCCGCCCTTAGAACAGCAAGAACTTCCGATTGGAAGACACTGCTTGTGTCCGGGAGTCGTATAGACTCTCTCAGGTCTGGATCAGCAGAAAAAATGCCAGAACCCGTTCTCTCCCCCGTCTTAGAGCCGTCAGTGTAGATAGCAACCTCGTTTGCTATTATGACTGCATCTCTTTGCCACTCCTCCCTTCGCGGGTATGACACCTCATAGGGGATGTCATGGTCCACCAAGGGGCAAATCTCATCAGTCCGTATAGGATTTCCGGGTAGCACATCAGCTAAGATCGTGCAATGCCCAAAACTTCAGAGTTACTTCTCTCAGATAACAAGAGGATTCATGCGAAAAGCCCTTTAGTCAGCCTAAATCCATATCTAGACAACGACAAAACCTTACGCGTTAACGGACGTCTCGCGAATTCGTCACTTTCATATCATGAACGATACCCTATTATACTGCCATATGCATCTAGATATGCCGTTCTGTTGGTAGACTTTCTCCATAATCTAACACTGCACTGCTCTGGTATTGCGACTAGCGAGGCACGAGTATTGGATCCCAAAGTTAAAAAATTTGATCAAGGGCAGAATCAATCTCTGCAAAACATGTGCAATAAACAAAAAAATTATGCGCAAGCAAATCATGGCCGAACTCCCTTCGAAGCGATGTACCTTCTCTCCCCCGTTCACCTATTGTGGGGTCGACTTTGCCGGCGCTTTCGATATCAAAAGTTTTAGCGGACGTAATTGTCGCATTACCAAATGCTACTGTTGTTTATTCGTCTGCTTCTCCACCAAAGCCATTCACCTTGAAGCAGCCAGTGACTTGTCGACTCGAACTTTTCTTGCTGCCTTTGCACGATTCGTGGCAAGGAGAGGCCTCCCAAAGGAAATTTTTTCCGACCATGGCACCAATTTTGTGGGACCCAGCACGTCTCTTCAAAAGGATTACAAGGCTCTAATTACTACGGCATCTAAGGCAGTGTGCGAGAAACATGGACTCCAAGGAATGCTCTGGAACTTTATCCCACCTGGCGCTCCGCATATGGGGGGCCTTTGGGAGGCCGGTGTAAAGAGTTTTAAGACTCATTTCCGGAAAGTCGCTTCGTGCCATAAGTTTACCTTTGAGGAATTCTCCACTCTGTTAGCCCGCATCGAAGCGTGCTTTAATTAGAGACCTATCACACCGATGTCGGAAAACCCGACCGACCTGGTGCTTTAACGCCTGGTCATTTTTTGCGAGGTGGCCCTCTTCTAGCTCCGCCGGAACCTAATCTTACCACTTCTTCGCTTTCACTTATAAACCGATGGGAGAAACTGAAAGCGCTGCACTTGGAATTTTCCCAGCGTTGGAAAGACGAGTATCTCAGGGAGCTACAAAGGCGTTATAAGTGGCAATTTCCCAATACTAATGTTAAGATTAACGATTTGGTAGCCATTAACAACGAAAATCTTCCGTCTACCGAATGGCGTCTTGGGCGCGTTACCAATGTCATGCCTGGACCCGATGGGAACGTGAGAGTGGCTTCGGTGAAAACGAAAGATGGTGAAGTGCCTCGACCGATTGTCAAACTTTGTGTCCTACCCACGGCCTAACAAGCTCTTTTCCTTACACTACAACCTGTACCTATCACAACATTCCAAATTTTTTTTTTGGATTAATTCAGGCCCAACAAAAACCACTTATGACGAACATACGTCCGGTTTATTAATAATGAACATTGAATTTATTAGAAAGAAAAATGCATTGAAACCATTACATCATTGTTCCTCTAGGTATTATGAAATTAACGTTTGTAAATTTGAATTTAACTACTCGTATATGGCAGTGGAGCTTCGTAAAGTAAGCTTATGTATCATTACTTAATTACGTATATTTTGAAAAATTAATGTGAACATACTATGTATCTTGTTTCGCCGCTTGGCGGCAAGGCGGCCGGTAATGTTTGTATCGAAAAGCCGATTAATTAAAATTACCTTTTCATGTTAACCTAGGTTTAAAAAGAAAAAAAGATCAACAGTTGGCTGCCCTGTTATCAGCTACTGCCGTCCACCATTTATATGTCTCGCCGGCTTTTTCCGTCTCTTACTTTTTCATTAGTCGACGAGACCAGTCCTAATAATTTCTTTCAATTGAACTTTTTTTTTTTTATATACACTATCAGTTCTGTGTCGTGGAGTGCTTAAAGCAAGCAACTATCACCAGCAGAAATTTGCCGGCACTAAAAGTGCTCCCACAGGCTCATCATTTAGTGCAGGTGTTAGTAAGGACAAAACAATTAAAAATACAATAATTATGTACCTATAAAATACTAACACAAACACAAAGCATGCAAATAAATTAAGACATTAAGGTATTATTGCGCAAAATATTTTTCAGCTTAATTTTACTAACATGCAAGTCAATCACATGATCATTTATATTATAGATTCTACTCATGCGACTAATAGGCTCATGCCTCCCATAATTCGTTCTATGATGGGGCATAAACAATAAATCAACACTACGTAAATTATGGGCACCACACCGGAAATTAAAGCCAATAGATGACAGCAAGTCAGGTGCATCTATTTGACCGGATATAAGCTGCTGTAAAAAAATGATATCGCTATTAAGCCTTAGTTGAGAAAGGGGTAACATTTGAAGAAGCTTAATACGCTCACTATAAGGAGGAAGTTTAAAAGGATCATCCCATGGAAGTCCTCTAAGTGCAAATCGAATAAATTTACGTTGAATGGCCTCTATTCGATTTGAATGGATGTTGTAGAACGGCGTCCAAACTTGTGAAGCATACTCTAGAATCGGACGGACAATTAATCTATATTGAATTTTGAATAAGAGTTTTCAAACATTTTGTAGAGTTAAAATTATTTAATTAAAAAATAAAGAACAAAAAAAGAAAAAAAAAAACTGGAACCACGATTATTTAATATCATTAATGGTTTTTCTATGGACATTGTCAAATAACTTTCGGTTTTGGTGCTTTTGAGAACGAATTATTACGTGGGGTGTTGCCATTCGGTTTTAATTTGATTGTATTTGTATTGTACAGCTGCACAAGTGCAGTTTTTTTACCATCTGTTTAGGTATAGACATATTGCCTGATTGTGTCTACCTTTCACAATATACATTTAGCGGAAAGTACTGTGAAATGTTTTTAGAAAATCTTGCTGATTGAGTTTATATCGCAAACTGTTTAAATAAAAAAAAAACATAAATGCAATCATACGAGTACAATGGGTTGCTTGAAATCGTTAAACGTTACAAAGTCAAGTATGAAACATACGTCGTGGATGAAATAGCTCAAAATGCGGGACATAAAGTGCTTCGCTTGCCGCCTTATCACTGTGACCTTAATCCAATAGAATTGGCTTGGACTTGAACAAGTTGTTGAGCCAAATATGTGGGAAATGGACGTTTTTGCCGAAGAAGCAGTTGAAAGGTTAATAATAGACCTAAATTAGTATTTTATGTTTTACAATATTTATAATGAATAAATTGGATTACAGTGATATATTTTTCGCTTTGATTTTTTTTTTTGTGTTACGAAATTTATATATTTTGTTAGTCTACTGGAGATACCCTTGAAAAAAAGCGCCTATTATTATCTTACCAGAAAAGGAAAAAGATAAACGGAATTTATTTCGTTGCGCAATATTTTTATTTTAAATTGGAAGATGGTAACCCTAATAGAATTGCTCTCTGAGTTATGGCGAATTATCATACACACTACGGGAACCCTGTAAGAGCTTTAAAGAGGGACCGATTTATGTAAGTCATTGCAACCAGACTGAGAGACAAACATCCTATCTTCCCTGTACTGACAATTTTTGTTGGATCGAGTATAAATAGAAGTAAGACTGTTGTAAACAGTTATGTTGCGGATCCACAACACTATATGAAAAATCAAAAAGTACGCACGGCAGAAGCAACAACATTGCCAGAAAAGCGGGTTATTCTACGGCTTGCCTCAAATTCTACTCTTCCACTGACTAAAATAAGTGCCAACAGAGGAGTATCAGCCAGTATATGAACGGTTGGTACTATACAGAGAAGAAAACTTTAAAAGAAAACTGTTTTGAGGCAAGTTCACAAGGAGCATCGAATGAATTTTGCAAGAGAACATGTCGCTTGGAGCAGTGAATCGAAACGCGTTGTCTTTTCGGATGGAAAAAAGTTTAACCTTGACGGCCCCGATGTGTACAACTCTTGTTTCCATGATCTAAGAAAGAAGGAGCTTATTTTTGCAGGACATCACAGCCGTACATCGGGTGTAATGGTATGGGGAGCTATTACCCACTACGGCACAATCGAGTTGGAGTTTTTGTGAGAGATTCACTCAATCCGATCACAAAAATTTCTGTGGTTGGATTGAAAATCAGTCTGCAAACCCGAATTGAAGATCCAGATAGACAAGTGAGAGAGCTGTGCGCTTGCTTTGTTTTCCTTTGTTGTGTTCATTTGACTGGGATTCTTGTCGCCACTAACAGAAGGCTATACAAAACACGTATAAGTAGGAGGTGTGAAACTGAGAACGAAAACCGCTTCGAAAACCAACTCAGTTTCAGTTCAGTTCGATCTTTTGGTTCCGTCGAAAATTTCGCACATTAACATTTAGAAGAGGTCAGTTTTCTGCATTCAGCGTTTCATTGATGAGACCAGCAGGAACGCCTAGACCCAAATTTATAAACTTCAACAAACTACAGTTCGGGATCTCTCTATAATGGGAAAACCAAGAAAGAAGTTTACCGGCATATTCCATTTTTTCGAGCATATGCCAGTATTGAGTCTGCTTTTGTGTTTGTGGAAAAACGAGACAGATGAAGCCATTTTTTTGTCGATATTGCCTTAACCTCTGTGTAAGCAGAGTCTTTATCGATAATTTTTATTTGTTTAGCTATGTTGCATTTTCGGTTGTTGATAGTCTGCAGTTTCTTCGCGATGATTCATAATTGTTAACGTCAACCGCCGAAATGGATCATGGTCATGAACTTAACCGTTGTTTTTTGCATTTTATTTTGTTTTTGTTTTGTTAAGTTGCTGCCGCTGGATTGAGTTTAGCTCAGTTTTTAAGGTTTTAATTCCTTCTAGCAATTGTTGAAAAGTTTTGTTTATTCGCCAACTTAGAACGTTAAACCAAGCACGGGAACTCTGGCACTTGCATTAAATTTCCAGGAGAAATTTTAGGAATTAGCACATTTGTCATCGTCATCGAATTTTAGCCCGCAAATACCGCAGCAAAAACAAAGAAAAATTAAACCTTAGAAAGTAGAAACACCTCCTTAATCGTCGAAGTTAAGAAATTGTAAGTTATTATATTACAAAATATCATTGTGCAAAATAAAAGCATGAATTAATAAAGCTTATAATAATAATAAAACCTGAGAGGTATGATAGAATTTTTCATGAATTTCATTCATCATTTTTCGATCCGTAGTTTTAACTGTAAATGTGAAAAGATGTTTTCCTCATATATATTTCGCCGGACTAAAATCGTTCCTCCCCTGGTACCCTGGTTGATATTTTTAACATTGTTGTTAAGTGAGAGATTTGAGGTTATGCTTCGAATCCCAATGATTTTCCCAGCCCGTCTTTGCACGGGAAACTCTATCCACGCTCTATAAGCTTTAATATCCCACTAGCACCATATTGCAATAAATCAACTAGCTATGAGTAAACTTTTCAGTTTACATACACAAACGACGACCCAGGCAAAAGAAGGTAGAAAATCCCATGAGAATTTCATCATCTGTATCCTGAATATTGCCAAAAGTTTTCTCGGCAAAATATGGTAGAATAAATTATGATAAGAACGAAGCACTGTAGACTTTTTCTTAAATTCCTCTTTTTTGCCTCTCTGCTTTCGAATCTACTTGCAGCTATGTATGTGGTTGTTGTTTAAAACGATTTTCCGGATTTTCCTAGATTTTAAAACAAAATCACAGCAAGGCAAGCAGCATACAGAAAAGGGTTGATGTGATGGTCCATCCTCAATGAAGCCTTGATGGAAGAGAAAGGAAATAATTGATACACACATAAAAGTCTCCCTTTCTCCGCAATTCCCTGCACTCATCCATTCAGAGCTTCAAGGTCCAGCGCGATAGACGTTGATTGTCCACGACGCGACGGCCGTTTCGTCACTGTGAGAACTCAATTTTTTCGGTCTATCACCCTTAAATTGGTGCAATTTCTGCCCGAAGCTACTTTTCGATTGAACAATATTTTCAATCAAAACATTAATATATTCCCAACATGTATTCGCGGCGATACGGATGGGCGGGGGCGACCTTTAGTGTCAGAATGTAGATGGCTTCGTGGAGTATCTGTATCTTTACATAATTAAATAAATTGAAGCACTCGCATATCAACGTGTGCCTTGGTTACAAACGAGAAAATGGTTAATCTATATTATAAATGTTTGTATGCGGTATTTTGGCCCGAGGATATGATGGAACCATGATAAAATGTTTAAGGATTAATTAAAATTGAAGGGTAGATAGTACCCCATCCCGACCAACATCTCTATTTAGATACTAGCAGTCACCCGTGACTTTACTCATATTATTTCTTTGTACCCGCCTTATTCTAAAGTAATACTCGTTTGTTCGCGTTTCTTTTTTCGCCTCAATCAATTTCATAAAAAGTTGTACATCTAGAAATTTTGCAATTGCATACTTCAAGTAAGTTCGAAAAATCGTGTTTTTTATTATACACTTTTGTTCACTAAAGAAATATGTGGTTCATGTCAAAAAATAAGAAAAAAAGGAAGAACTTAGAAATAAAACCTGAATTAAGGAAAATGGACAAAAGCTTCATAAATCAACATTTTACATTTTAAATTTTTTAACAAGTTCTCGATCTTTTAGTAGTGGGTTGTGCCTCCCTTTACACATAACAAAGCAGTAATTCGCCGGAGCATACCTTGGATAAGTTTTCTATCTATGGAGTCGTCTAAATTGTCCCGTTCCTCGATCGGATCCTTCATTGCTCCCAAGCCAAGCATGCTAGATCCTTATTTTTTTTGCAAATTAAAGTTAATTTAATTGCTGTAATTTGATCAAAAGGAAGATTCAATGCTAAAGCTTTAAGTTTTAACAAAACATTATCAACGGAAAATTTGCGTCACTTGAATAGGACACATTAATTAAAAAAAAACATTTTAGAGATTTCTGATTCTTTTTATTACAAAAATAACTTAAATTTAAGATAATTGGAGTAGACTTCACACATCCGGTTTGGAAGGGATGTATACAAATTAGCCAAATAAGTCAGTGTAATCGAGTTCCAATCTAATTCGATGGCTTGGGTTAGTTCGGGTATACTCGAATATTGTTGTCCTGATCCGTATACTTGATGTGTCAACCATCCCCAAACATTTTCAATGATATATTTAAATCCGGAGAATAGGGCGGCCAGCTCAATAGCTCCACATTTTGGCTCTGTACGAGTATATAGGTTTTAACCACCCGAGCTGTATGTATTGGCGCATTATCATGTTGATAAATCCACTGCAGAGGTCCAAAAAGAGTATGAAAGTATGGAAAGGCCTTTTTGTCAATATGCCATTGTAAGACATTGTGGTTGACATAAATTGTAGTTGGCAGGTTCCATAATAGGAAATGGCCCCCACACCATCACACCTCCAACTCTGCTATGCAGCCGGTCCAAATAATGTGTTTCTTTGTGGAGGTCATGGAAATCGTAGAGCCATCGGGGCCTTCGAAACTATTTTTTTTTTCATCGGAGAAGACTACTCTATGCCACTCTGAATACCAGGTCACATGTGCGCGACAAAAACTGAGGCGTTGCTCTTTTCGAACCGCGTTGAGAGGTGGCTTCTTCTTAATTTTCAGTCTTTTTAGATGTTTAGCTTTCGAAATAAAACGACGCATAGTTGTAAGACTTGCCTTGACACCGCATTTATCCTTGATTTTTGCCAAAGAGTCGTGACGCTTTTCTTAAAATAAGTCACCTTTCCGCATTAGTAAGCACGCTGTGTGTCCGTCCTTTCATGTTTGTTTCATGTTCATACTCATTACTTAAAAATGTGGATATAACGTATCGGCTCCTCTCGATTTTTGGCAATAGATAAGCCATCGTCCTTGTAAGCTTTGATTTGTCGTTTTTCCGTCTCGGTTAATGCTTTTCCTCGACCCATTTTAGGTTATTTTAAATTAAATAGTCGAAAATAACAAAAAAAATCGATCAGCGAAGATTATGTTGGTTGTGCTTTCGGGTTGAAAGGTTGTGCTAAGTTTCTTCTTAACAAAAACCATAAAAAAAACATAGGGACGGGTTACAGTCCGCTTGGGCGAACTGTTGGATACCCTATTCTTATTCCTATCCGTCATAAGTGGGCGTGACAAAAGTCTAAGTATGGTTGAATTGTTAAGAACGCTCTACATATTTTCTTATATAACATTTTTTTATCGAAAAAAAAACGCCCCTAGCTCAAACTTGGGTGTTTCAATAAAATTGTTTTATTTAATTGTGGGCTTGTCAGTAGGCGGATTTAAAAAAATTAACACATGAGCAAAAAGGGCCCATAGAGAGTATATATTATAAATTTCAGCTCCCTAGCTCAAATTTTGATTTTTCAACAAAATTGTTTTATTTATTTGTGGGCGTGTCAGTGGGCGGATTTTGAAAATCTTATATCCCGAGCAGTTTTAGGATTCATAGATCATATAAAAAAAATTTCAGCTTTCTAGCTCAAAATTCGATTTTTTCCAAAATTTTGTTTTTTTGAGTTTGTGGGCGGATTTCAAAAATTCGTAAACTTGATTATTTCGGGACCCTAGAGAGTATATGGTTAAAATTTCAGCTCTCTAGGCCCAGTTTAAAGGCCTAATTTTTGCAGACGGACGGACGGACGGACATGGCTAGATCGACATTACTATCGATGCTGATCATACATATAGTAACTTTTAGGGGTCTACGGGCAATATTAAGGTATGTTACAAACTATGCGTCAAAATTAATATAGGTACCCTTAGAATAGGGTATAATTATTGTAATTTTCTACTGCTAGAGTGAAATCTAAAGTATGCCTTGTAATTGCGGTTTAAAAGTAGACCGATCGGTCGCGAAAATTCAATGCGCCGGGTGTAAAATACTATTTCATTTGAAGTGTATAAATCTGCGCCAAAGTGATTGCGATTACATGAAAAAAAAAACAATATACCACATTACTGTATCGCATGCAAGCAACGCAGACGCAGCTCTCTTCACTCGCCCCCACCTTTTACCCCATGCAATTTGGACAACTCCGATACTGTACCGATCCCTCTGGCCCCATCAGTGCAATAGAAGAACAAAATACCAGTGTTATTACACTTGATTTAGTATATAAAGAACTATTCGAAGTGGAAAAGATGAACCAAGAATTTATATCGCGTATTGATGGTCTTACAACTGAAAATGTTGAACTAAAAAACAAAATGTGTGTACTGCAAGTAAAAATCCATTGGTTGGAGCAATCCAACCTCTCAAGCACCGTGGAGATTGTCAATGTGCCCAATGTTGATAACACAAGTGCACTGCAAACAGCTGTGAAAATCGTGCGCGATGGTGTTGGCGTCCAAATAAGTGAGAACGATATAGACACTTGCTTCATTAAAAAAATAAAACAAGAAAACATTGCTAAGAACTCTAAAACAGAAGAATCAACTAAGTCTTTAAATATTTTGATCGTGAAACTGTCTCGTCGCCAAATAAAAGACAATATCATGCAAACAAAATCCAAAAACAAAATTAAATTAAATACAAAATTATTTGGTGATAATCACGACGGTTCGAACATCTACATCAACGATAGTATTACCTCGCACACTAGAGAGCTTTTCAATGCAACAAAAATGTACAAGCTGAAAAATAAATACAAATACATGTGGATGAAGAACAACACAATTTTCTTGCGGAAGAAAGAAGGAGACGATGCGATTACTGTGAGATGTCTGGATGACCTTTGTGGTCTCAAAAATTAGTTTTTTTCTTTTTTACTTATATTCTATCTCTTTCGTTTAAAAGCTTTCTCCTTACTTCCCAATTAATTGTTAAGACTTATTCAGCAAAATGTCTTATCTTTTACTTCATCAGAATATCCGTAGCATGAGAACAAATTTTAATTCTTTCCTAGCACACATTAATGCTTTGAACAATGAAGCAGATTTTATTATTTTATCTGAAATTTGGTTATACGACTATGAACTATCCAACTACAATATTCCGGGTTATGAGCTTTTTGGCAATTGCAATAACTCTTATTGCGCAGGTGGCATTGCAGTATACATAAAGTATTCGTTTTTGGATCATTGTGAAGTTAAGCGATTAAACTTGATCGGTGCTGATATAATACAAATTGAATGCAAGCTAGGTAGTGAACAGTTTGTCATTCTTTGCGTCTATCGACTACATGAGAATAATTTAAACAAAAACGTATTTCTAGAACAATTGGATACTATTCTTAAAGCTATAAAGTGTAGGAATTTATTGAACCCAGGGGACATTAATATCGACATACTAATTAGCAATCATGAATCTGACAATTACTTATTATTAATGGCTTTATGGCTTAGAGTCATTAATTAATGAACCAACTCGCCTAACAACTGAGACTCAAACATGCATTGATCACATTTTTGTAAGATTTCATAAGAATTGCTTACGCAGAGTATACAGTGACGTATTGAATCTCGAAATCACAGATCATTGCATGGTAAATTTGAGTATTGAACATTTGACACCAAATAAGTGTAGTAGCAATAAATACATACCGTTTCCAGTAAAACGCACAATCAATTTTGTAAATCTAAATGAATATTTGAAGCTTGAATGTTGGGAGCAAGTTTATGAGGAAACTGATCGTTCGTTAGCTTACGATACTTTACTGAGAACTTTGAGAGCTCACGTTGAGAACTCGTCAGAGATTCGTCCAAATGCACTTAACGCTTCTAAGTTAAAACGACTTCGGCCATGGATTGGGGAAAGGTTACTTTCAATGATAACAAGAAAAAACGCGTTGAGGAAAAAATGTAAACGTCACCCCCATATCTCCAAACTGAAGCAGCGATATACTCGTATTAAATTAAGTCGGGATGTAAAGAAGCAGGTAGAAATTAGTCGTAACAGGTTTTATATTAATAAATTTGATAACTGCAATGGGAACATCAAGGAAGAATGGAAAGTTGTAAACAGTATCCTTAATAAAAATGTGACTAGTGATAGAATTCTCGAGATTACAGTTGAAAATTCTAACACAACAGACAAAATGGATATTGCTAACAACTTTAATAAATACTTTACATCTATTGCAACAGACTTAAATCCATGTCCGCCCATCAATGATTGCTGATGCGACTTGTATTCAGAAATAGTTCCTGATGAATATCAAAGTAATAGTTTTGTTTTCTAGTATATTACGTCAGGCGAAGTATATAAAACTATACTGAACGTCGATAATAAGCGATCCAGTACTTCCGATGGCATCACAAATTGCTTACTCAAGCGTATTTCGTGGTATGTCGTCGACATATTAGCTCATGTTTTCAATATGAGTGTCAATTGCGGCATTTTTCCTAGTTCCCTAAAAACTGCTGAAGTGATTCCACTATTTAAGAAAGGGAACACAAAACGCATGAGCCAATATAGACCTATTTCTATGCTGCCAACTCTCTCTAAGTTGTTTGAAAAAATTATGAAGTGCCGAATATTATCTTTTCTGAAAAGAAATAAATAATTGAGTAGGCACAGTTTGGCTTTCGTGAGGGACGGTCCACAGAAGATGCCATATTAAAATCATGCAGTGAAATTTGTGCAGGTTTTAACAATAGTTATACACCAGAACCAGAAGCCTTATTTATTGACATGACTAAAGCCTTTGACATGGTCAACCACAACATTTTGCTGGATAAACTTTACAAGGCTGGATTCAGGGGATCGGTGCATAATTGGTTTGCTTCATACTTAAGAGGTAGATCACAAAGGGTTAAACTTGAGGGGGCTCTTAGTGATGAGTTGAAAATGGGCATTGGTGTACCTCAAGGTTCAGTCCTATGCCCCATTCTATTTTTAATATATGTAAACTCCATTTTCAATCAGCATTTCCATAGTAATGTTACAGTATTCGCGGATGATATTGCATTCACTTACGTCAGTAAAGGACTTTTTGAATCGCTGGTCAATTTGCAAAACGACCTGCAAGTTCTGAGGCAATGGTTCGCTAAACATGAGCTTCTTATTAGTGAAAAAACTAAGCTTATGATTTGCAGTTTAAAATCCTCCGATTTGACTGATTGCAACATATATTTTCATTCGAGTGCATGTGAAAAACTCTATCTGTCTTCTCACTCTTGTGGCAAATGCAATTATGATCCAAATGCCTCTTGCACATCCGCATGTTTTCAAATAGAGTCAGTTAATAGCTTTAAATACTTAGGAGTTATTATTGACAAAAATATGAACTGGAAGTTACATGCAGCTGAATTGAGATATTGACAATATATTATGGACTCGTAAATGACAAATTGTAGTATGGTATCTCCAGCTGGGGAGGGGCTTATCTTAATACCCTTGAACCTATCTTATTAGCGCAAAAGCATATTATTAAAATAGTATGTAGAAAGGATAGATTTAGTAGTAGCTGGCCGCTGTTTCATTAGCTTCATGTCTTGCCTTTGAAGCATCTGTATGTATATAAAGTGCTTAACGTTTTTAATGCGTAGTGGTTATACGTCTAATATTCGGAGCTCAAACATATATAGCCTAAGAATAAATAATCAAGCTTTTGTTAATATACCAACTTCATTTAGGACCCACTATACGCATTTTTTTACTGTCACTGCACCTACGCTATTCAATAAACCCATACGACTTTAGGAAACTTGAATGATCGCAGTTTGTCCTTAAAAAGAGTTAAAAAATGGCTCTTCACGATGGATAGTTTAGAAGTCAAAAATCGCCTTATTAATATAGTATAGTCAACTGTTTTTATACCCTATTCTAAGGGTATATTAATTTTGACGCATAGTTTGTAACATACCTTAATATTGCCCGTAGACTCTCTAGTGTCCCGAATTTTTGAAATCCGCCCACAGACACGCCCACAAACTCAAAAAAACAAAATTTTGGAAAAAATCGAATTTTGAGCTAGAAAGCTGAAATTTTTTATATATGATCTATGACTCCTAAAACTGCTTGGGATAAAAAATTTTCAAAATCCGCCCACTGACACGCCCACAAATAAATAAAATAATTTTTTTATACCCTATTCCAAGGGTATATTAATTTTTGAAAATCCAAAGATTGAGCTAGGGAGCTGAAATTTATAATATATACTCTCCTCTCTATGGGCCCTTTATGCTCATGTGTAAATATTTTCAAAATCCGCCCACTGACACACCCACAATTATTTTTTTTTTTTTTTTGAAAATTCAAAGTTTGAGCTAGTGAGCTGAAATTTATAATATATACTCTCTAGGGGCCCTTTATTCTCATGTGTTATTTTTTTTTTAAATCCGCCTACTGACACGCCCACAATTAAATACAACAATTTTATTGAAACACCCAAGTTTGAGCTAGGGAGCGTTTTTTCGATAAAATCCTTTAAATGTTATATAACAAAATATGTAGAGCGTTCTTACCAATTCAACCATACTTAGACTTTTGTCACGCCCACTTATTTGTATTTATTCATTTATCATAACTTAAACATTACTTAACAATTATTATAAATGGAATAATAGTTATCATTCCTTAACTTAAAAGTTAGTGGTGAATGACACATCTAGATTCATATTTCAGTTGATATTTGATGTGGGGTGACAATCAATATTAATGTATTCAATTCAATTCAATTTTTTTTTTTTTTTTTTTTTTTAGATTGGATAAAGAAAGTTAAAAAATTTAGTGATTTAGTGAAATTTATTCGATTATAAACATAACAATTCATCATTAATAATATATTATGTAAATGTGCTGTTGATGAGAAAAAATAATAATTTAAACAAAGGATTCAATACTTTCATAGCTTAACGTAAACAACCAGTCTTTAACCTTTTTGATGAAATATGACAAATGAAGCGTATCTCTTATAAATAAATGCAATCTATTAAAAAAATGTGGAGCCGTATATGTATAAAAATGAGTAAAGTGTGTTCTATGTGCAAATGAGGGATAGGAATAAGAATAGGGTATCCAACAGTTCGCCCAAGCGGACTGTAGCCCGTCCCTATGTTTCTTTCTCATTTTAATTTTGTTCAAGTGTTTATATTCAAACATTTTTCACTTTTTCACTTTTCATTTCTCATTTTTCACTTTTGTTAAAATTGTAAACATACATACAACATACATACCCCGCAACCAAATTATATATTATGTAGTTTCCTGAAAGTGTCATTCGCTCCTAGTCGTCTAACGACTACAGAATTGACTGAACAGTATTCTTTTCAAATTCCATAAATGCTCTTATGCAACTTGATTATTTAGCCTTAAGATATCTTATCTAGTACTGAAATTTATATGCTAAGAACATTTTGTAAAATTGCAAATAATAAAAAGAATATATATAATAAAAAAAAAAAAACTAAATGCAATGTCTATTCAAGTGGCGCAGTGACAAGTGGCAAGTGGTTGTTTTAATTCCAACGAATGTTAACATAAATCATAAAGTGGAAAAAAACATATAACGGCTCTTTTCCATAACTTCCAATTTTGTCACAGAGAAAGAAGAAGAGTTGGACAAAGATAACCTGCATAATATCATTATTTTATCATTCCGCTTTCGAGTTATGAGCAACTGCAAATAGAGTGTACAGGGTGTCCTATTCAAGTGGCGACGAGTGTACCTTTAATCCTTATCAGGGCCTCACTGGCATTTAAAAAGAAGGACGATGGTATCAATCGAGGTAATCATAGGCGCCTGCCAAACAACTACTACCTAACCTGGGGTTAGGTAAGGTTAGGTCAGTCAATGCTATGACATCGCTGCCATAGAAATACTAGGCACCATAATGGATAACCAACTATAACGTCAGTTATCATCCTAAACGTCTTCCTCAAAGCACTTTATTTCCCTTAAAAATCTCACTAGTTTGTAACAGTCAATTAACGCTACCTCTTCTAGACTATTAAAGAAATAGTTGCTCTGGCGTTTTCTTCTATGACGAGCGATACCCTCGCGTTCACAAAGTACATGCCCAATGTCTCCCCTGACGCAAATATCATTGCAGTATCTGCACGCTTCTATTTGCTAGAGCCCCAATCTTTTGGCGGTCTTCATCAGAAGGCAATGTCCGGAAAGAATGCCGAGTTTCAATATCTCCCCAGTCTTCTTTCTGTTCAAGTTGGGCCACAGGGCTTTGGATACCTTGTGACCCACTGTGTGATTCCATTTTTGAGTTACCATTCTTGTAGTGGTGGCGATGATGTAGAAGTTAGTTGTGTTGGCTTGTGACCCGTGTGACGCAGGTTCAATCCCCATGGTGAACAACAACATATCCCACACATTAAAGAAGGGAACCGAATAACAGCTTGTTTGTCCAATCTCTTCACCAAAAAGAGGATTTCTGCCTGGTAGTACAATGGACCGTTACCGAGTCGAAGTGCTCTGGCAATTGGATTTCTGTACACAAAAAAAAAACATTCATTTATTTTGAAAATATTTACACATGAGCATAAAGGGCCCATAGAGAGTATATATTATAAATTTCAGCTCCCTAGCTCAAACTTTGGATTTTCAAAAATCAATATACCCTTAGAATAGGGTATAAAAAAATTATTTTATTTATTTGTGGGCGTATCAGTGGGCGGATTTTGAAATTTTTTTATCCCGAGCAGTTTTAGGAGTCATAGATCATATATAAAAAATTTCAGCTTTCTAGCTCAAAATTCGATTTTTTCCAAAATTTTGTTTTTTTTTTTGAGTTTGTGGGCGTGTCTGTGGGCGGATTTCAAAAATTCGTAACTTGATTATTTCGGGACCCTAGAGAGTATATGGTTAAAATTTCAGCTCTCTAGGTCCAGTTTAAAGGCCTAATTTTTGCCGACAGACGGACGGACGGACGGACGGACATGGCTAGATCGACATTACTATCGATGCTGATCATAAATATAGTAACTTTTAGGGGTCTACGGGCAATATTAAGGTATGTTACAAACTATGCGTCAAAATTAATATACCCTTAGAATAGGGTATAAAAATGTATACATACTAATCGCAATAAGTTCTTAAGGACTAAAGATAAATAATTTTATTTCAATAATATTATTCGTTATTTATGTTTTTACTTTACAAAGTGTAATTGAAGTAAGTACTTTTTTAGCTCTTTTTTTCTTTTCTTAAAATTCGGAATGCCTTTTAAAAATTGAGGAAGTGCGTTGATCAGTTTCGGGATGGTACATCGTAGTTCTCGTTGTCCATAAGTGTTGTAAGCTTCCGGAACATCTAACATCTCTCGGGCTCGTCTTCTTGTATTTAGCGTATGGCGTATAGGTTGCAAAAAACGCTGGTCATCCCTGTATTGTAGCAATGTCGTCATCTTGAAAATTGCATATACATACATGTAAAACTTTAAAAGATGAATTACTTGGTCTAAACATTTTAACAAGGCGATGTTGTAATGGTTACTCCAAGGTATTTGAAGGTTCCGACTACCTCAATTGGTTGGTTGTTGCTTGAAAGTAGAGAGCAGCCATTTGATGAAAAATCTGGACAGCTTCGGCTTGCTTGGTTGGAGCACGTATGTGCATAACCTTTGTTTTGGCTGAATTTATAATTAGCCCATTATCATGGCACCAGTTGGAGACAACGTTGAATTCGCCTTGCAATATTTCGGATGCAGACTTTAAACACTTGTGTTTAACCACGATTGCAATGTCGTCGGCGTAAGCATAGACAGTGCATTTTTTAAATAGTCGCAAAATTTCATTGGTATACAGTATGAATAAAATAGGACCCAATTTTGAACCTTGTGGTACACCATACTCGATTGGTTTTACTTCGCTCACTGTATCTGATACTTTGACTTTAATAGTTCTTTCAGTTAGGTAGCTCCTAAGACAGTTTTTAAGTAGTCCTCTTAAGCCATTTCTGCCGACACTTTCCAAAAGGTTTTCATGCGTAAGAGTGTTGCTAAAATCGATGAATAGCACAAGGACGTGATGGCTTTTGTTTAATCCAGCATTAATCGTATTGGTAAACTCCCCAATAACTTCCTTTAACTACACACAGGGGGGTTTTATGTGCAATCCCGTTCTTTGCAGACGCGATTCTCCCCCTTTTGTTGCTAGCTCGTCAACGAGCTAATTGCCCACTGTGTCTCAGTGCCCGGGGACCCAGCACAGTCTAATGCGGTGCTGTTTGCATAATGCCTTAATTATTTTGCAACAATACCAGGCTATTTTGGATCTGATGACACTTGAACTTGATTCTGCAGCCTTAACCATTGCCAGAACCTCCGACTGGAAGACAGAGATTCCCTCAGTTCTGTTTCAGCAGATTAAATAGCGGACCCCGTGCCATCGTTGGTTTTGGAGCCATCCGTGAATACTGCAATGTCACATGAATTAATGAATGCCACCCCGCTTTGTCGGGATATAATACTGTAAAGGATACCTCGAAATCAAGCTTAGAGTGGATATCGTCTGATGTTTCTAAGTTTCTTAGATTGAAAATGTCTAAAATAGAGCAGTATGGGATTGCGCTGCTTTTGAACAAGCCGAAATTGGAGAGATATGTATATCGCACTATTTCCTGTTTGGTATTTCACATGTACATCTATAGGCAGTATGTACAGAAACATGTCCAGTGCAGAGATGAGAATTCAGAGTCCAGAAAGTGAAGTAAATTACCCGAAAAAAATTAAGTAGATTTCCAAAATGTGAAGCAGATAATGAAAATTTAAAAAAACTTTTATTTTTTTCTTCCCGGTGGAAGTTCTTGTAATGGGGCCGATTTTGTGAATCGCGGATTTTGACCTATCTCCACGTTCCAAGGTCATCAGAATTCAAATCCAACGTTTTTATAGAGATGTCTGTCTGTGTGTATGTACGTATGTGCGTATGTACCTGTCTGCGTTCGGAATTATCACGACACGATTATCTCGAGAACCAACGATGATATTGCAGAAGAGTACGATAACTCAGGCGCCAAAGTTTAATGACAGATTTGTGTAGAACAGTTGTTTACAAGCATTTTTTACAATGAGGGGGGGGGGGTCTTACTCGCCCCATTTGGGCGGGAGGGGCGATTTTTAAAGATAAAAGCCGGTTCTATCATTTTGTTTTCAAATCAAGTGATTTCCATGAATAGTTTTTAAAAAAACTAATGTCGCTTTATACTAATTGTAGGTATTACTGTTATTTTTAAATATATATTTTCCAAGTGTTTTCTTAGAAAATCGCCTCCCGCCCAAATGGGGCGAGATAGACCCCACCCCCCTACCATAGTAAAAAAATGCTCGTATCTTACTGTTCTACACAAAACCGTTATTTTTTCTTGTCGCCTGTGTTATCGTACTCTTGTCTAATATTGACATGGGATTCGAAGCGTAGCTAATTACGTAACTCAAAAATGATTTAGTTTCCAGCGAAATCGGTCCAGCCGTTTTTTGTTAGTAAATAAATAACTAAAATAAAGGCAAACTAGGTGAATTTTGAAATTGATGATTTTTTTTATTTCTTCCCACTGGGAAGTTAGTCTTGTGGACCTTCCGGGTCGCACCCACACCACTTTTCATTTTATTTATTATTCAGGGAAAACAACAAATTCATTTCATTCATTTTGTTAATGCATTTTTGGCTAAAGTGCGATGGATATGATCGTGCAGTTGAACAGAAGTACCTACATACACTTCGCTTCAACTGCATAAGCACAAAAATTTGTTAACATTCGCTGTCCACTTTTTCAAAACCTTGTGCCGTAATATATCATTTGATGATGCTAACTGTTTGCTTATGATGTTAAGAAAATAAATCAGAAAGAATAACTCAAAAAGTACCGCTATTTTTTCCTGGTTCTCTTGCAAAGCATTCAATATGGAAAAATGAAGTTTTATTTTGCGTCAACTGAATAGACACAAGGTAATTATTTTCACTGTTTATCAGTATTATGTGGAGATTGACGCATTAGATAAACAGTTGAAGTGCTTTAAGTGAATTTTATTTGATTAATTGTGTTTCAAAGAAAAATGGGTAGATTTAAATATCTAAATAGTGTTGAAAGAGCTAAAATCGATTTACTAAAAGGACAAGGACTAACCGGGCGTTCTATAGCTGACCAAATTGGACGAAGTTTTAGTGTGGTCTATTATAATTTAAGAAGCAAAGATTCGTGCGGAAAAAACATGAAAGGAGGTCAAAAACGGCAACTACAGCAGTTGATCGAAGAGTAATTTTAAGATGTGCTTACAGTTCCTGCGACTCTGCTTCAAAAATAAAGCAGAAAGTCGGTGTTACTGCAAGCGTTTCAACAGTGCGAAGGGTTATCAATAGTGCCAAACATCTAAAACGGATGAAAATTCAAAAGAAACCACCACTTAACGAGAAACGGAAGTGTATGCGCTAAGAATTCTCTAGACTCCATATGAGTTGGAAAAATGAATCGAGTCACGTAGTTTTTTCGGATGAGAAGAAGTTTAATTTTGATAGCCCTGATGGGTTTAATTATTACTTCCATGATGTGAGGAAAGAAGAACGATTTTTAGCGCGGCATCATAGTCGAGAAGGTGGTGTTATGGTATGGGGAGCAGTTAGCTACTATGGCACTGTTGAGCTTGATTTCCAAACCTAAAAAATTACTGCATTAAGTTATAAAGGAATTTTGGAAAGAAATTTCCCTAAATTTTCAGGCATTTTCGGACCCATAAACTGGACTTTTCAGCAGGACAACGACCCCATCCACACAGCGCACATAGTAAAAAATTGGATAGAGGAGAGGAATGCGGAATTGCTTCAATGGCCGCCGTACTCACCGGACCTGAACCTTATAGAAAATTTTTGGGGATGGTTAGTACGAAAAGTTTATGAGTCTGGCTCTCTGTTTGAGGACAGAGAAACCCTTATTGCAGCCATTAAATTGGGCTGGAGGGAAATATCGCTGGACTACATAAAGAGGCTGTACGATTCCATGCCGGATCCACAGTACCCGCTACTAAAATAAACCAATAAAAAACTATTTCAAGAAAAACTTGTTTTATTTAATCCCAATAACTTTTATTTCCGATTTCAATATTTGTGTCTATTCAGTTGACGTAAAATAAAACTGAATTTTTCCATATTGAATACTTTGCAAGAGAACCAGGAAAAAAATAGCGGTACTTTTTGAATTATTCTTTCCGATTTATTTTCTCAACATCATAAGCAAACAGTAAGCATCATCAAATGATATATTACGGCACAAGGTTTTGAAAAAATGGACAACGTAGCTTAGAAAATGTTTGTGGTTATTCAGTTGAAGCGAAGTGTATATCTATTCTTTTTTCTAATGATAAGGAATGTGCTAGGTGGCAGAGGCATACAAATAAATTAGTGAAGTAGATCTACTTCATAATACTTCATAATATGTAGTGTAGTAAATTCTCATCCCTGGTCCAGTGCTGCTGGGGGCGCTCTACGCAAAGCACCAGTGATAGCAACACTACCCGTTCTTTGTACCGTTGCCAATTTGCCCTGTAATTTCTTCTTATTTAAGGCCTTCCACCAGACAATGGGTCTGGTGGAGAGAATGGGTCTGACTTTCATTCATGGTTTAAGTCAACACTTTTTTCCTACTGCCCTTTTGCAAGTAAAGAGTGCGTTCTAGACTTTCTAGATTCTCTCCTGAATATTGATATTGCAGTTCAATTTCCTGCCGAGAATAATGCCGAGGTATTTAGCATGGTCTGATAAGACCAGTTCTACCCCATCGATTTGTGTAGCTATACCCTATTCTAAGGGTATATTAGTTTTGACTTATAGTTTGTAACATACCTTAATATGCCCGTAGACCTAAAAGTTACTATATTTATGATCAGCATCGATAATAATGTTGATCTAGCCATGTCCGTCCGTCCGTCTATCGTCAAAAATTAGGCCTTTAAACTGGATCTAGAGAGCTGAAATTTTAACCAAATACTTTCTAGGGGCCCGAAATAATCAAGTTTAAGAATTTTTTTAAATCCGCCCACAAACTCAAAAAACAAATTTTTCGAAAAAATCAAATTTTGAGCTAGAAAGCTGTTTTTTTTATATGATCTTTGACTCCTAAAACTGCTCGGGAGATTAAATTTCTAAAATCCGCCCACTGACACGCCCACAATTAAATAAAACAATTTTATTGAAATGTCAAAGTTTGGGCTTGGAAACTCAAATTTATAATATAGACTCTCTAGCTGCCCTTTATACTTATGTTGAAATATTTTTTTAAATCCGCCTACTGACACGCCCACAATTAAATAAAGCACTTTTTTTGAAAACCCAAAGTTTGAGCTAGGGAGCTGAAATCTATAATATAGACTCTCTAGGTGTCTGATAGTAATAAGAATAGGGTATCCAACAGTTCGCCAAAGCGGACTGTAGCCCGTCCCTATGTTTTTTTTACTTTCTGGTGAATAGAACTAATTCCGTTTCTGCCACAGGCCACAGTCGTCGGCCCATTTGTTTAGAGTTTTTAAAGCAGGCTCTATAATTTCACTCATTGTATTGAGGAATTTGCTCTGAAGGGCAATGTCATCTGTATAATCTGCTGTGCCTATACCCCTAGTTCTAAGTTTGCTCAGAATATCACCGATAAACAGCACCCATAGTAGAGGGGATATGACCCCCAATGGTTGAACAGACTCTTCTTGTGCTTAGCACTTTGCGTTGCCAATAGATGATACCCTTTTCAGCGCTTAGCTTTTCAGGAGCATGGTTGATCGCTGACCCCACCTATCATAATTCATCTAATTTTAATCCACGAAATATTATCTAATGGGATAACAAAAAATGTTGAGTGATTTTGGTCTGGAGCCCCAATTCTAAATAATTATCCCATAAACAATACAATGTGTTTGCAACCCCCTACTTGTGCTCGATGTTGGATTTGGAGTAGGTGCGAGGTTGGCTATATGCAAAGTTTCTTGAAATTCGCTAAGGGTAAGTGCTAGTTGTCTAGCAGGCCCCTATGTCAGTCTACTCCACCGTAATTTATCCAATTTTAATCCACAAATTTAAGAGTGATTTCGAGCTGAATCCCCGATTCTTAAAAATTACCCAAAGAACAGTACCTAACAAAACAATATACAAAAAAATGTCTTTTTTAATAACTCATCTAAATAAAGTTTTTTGCCGCGCCCATTTTTGGGTCATGCAGCAGTTCATGGGAAAGCGACTGAAATTGGATTTCCGTGGGAAAGCAGGGTAATCAAAATGTGTGATGAAATCATTAAGAATTTGAAAACATTCGAAAAGTGCTTTACCGAAGAAAATTTGGAAAAACCCATAGGAAAAACCGGAAAATGAAATGATTGGGATTTCGCTGCGAGATAAAATTATCAACAGCGCTGCCATTTGTTCGTTTATAGCTCATCGTGTTTTCTCTACGGTTGCATCTTTTTTCGCTAATCGAACATAGGAAAGTGACTTTTCTCTCCACGAATCGGTTATTTCCTGATTCTATCAAATTTTATTTCTTTCGTGGTGCTGTTTGATTTGAAAAAGTAAGCTGACATCCCAACTAACAAATTCTCAAGGGATAAACTCTAAAAACTTAGGAATACCGCTCATATGACTCTCATAGCACTCTTCAACACTCTTACAACGTAATTTAGATCTCGTAGTACTCCTAAGGTACAAGGGTTCGCAAGACCTCTACTACTTTACTCCACCCCTTTCTAACCTTCCGTTAATACAGCTTTGTAATCTCTTCAAAAGACTTTTATAAGAAATACTTTTATATTAAAATACGAAAACATTTCTTAATAATAAACCGACAAAGTCGGAGCTGTGCGTATGGCCCCGTCTGGAACAAAGCTTTTTTTATAGGAAAACAGCCGATCGTTTTCGCTTTATTGCAATTGATAAATCGAAAGGGAACGGTTCTTTCAAATTTTCATAACAAGAGTTTTAGCGGCCTCATTGAAATGAAAGGCACTATATACACATTTTTCAATATTTGGGATTACCATATAGCACATTGTAGGAGGCAAACTTTAGAAATTTATATTGTGCCATGATTTTAGTACATCTATTCAATAGCAACGCTGCACATAATTTTATTCAGGCCGTAAAGATATGTTAAGATATTAGAAGATTTTTAAAACGTATTTAAAACCAGAGTGATAGACGATATGGCTATCTCCATATCAGGCAAGTACCTACAGTCACTTGCGGATGTTCTTAAATGTACACTAAATGAGCTAGAAACCTGGACAACAACCTGTGGTCTCAATGTCAATCCGACAAAGGCTCTGGTCCTTTTTAATACGAGTACAAAAAACGAATTTCCCCGCTTTTCGTTCCCCATCTTAGTAAGATCCACTCCTAAATTCGACAACAGTTCTAGCTATCTAGGACTAAAGTTGAACCGGAAGGTATTCTGGAAAGATAACGAACGTATCAAGAAAGTCATGGTCGCCATAAACACCTGTAAAATGGCGGTAGATTCATCATGATCACCGCATATAATGCATTGGATGGTGCCGTGACATAAATCCATATTTTGAAGTACCTATGGCCTTATATCGCTTTGCGAAAGCGTAAAGTAATGGTCTGGGTGACCGCCCTTTAAACGAAAACCATTCGTATAAAAATGGAAAGAGCTCAACGAGCGGCATGTCTCAGTATCACCGGGGCACTAAATACCTCTCCAACAGCGGTACTTTTAACCATGCTATATCTCCTTCCAATCGACATCATAGGTAATCAAATTGCAGTCAACTCAGCACTACGACTGAGAGACTCTCACCAGTGGAGATGGCAAGACACTGGCCATGCCAACACCATTCCAAGGATCGACTGACTACTGAAATGAACTTCACTCTGGGCTTCGAAAACTTAATACCGGACAGAACAGAGTGGACGCAAGGCAATGTTCTTAAGAAAAGAAGTCTGTGCCGGAGTCGCGCCGGCCGTCCAGAAATTTATCATTATTTCTTCAGCTTGAAAGCAATTATTTTTCAACTTGTAGATTAATCAACAGTTTTTTTTTCCAAGGCTCCACTCTTTTAATAGAAGATTTTATCGTGTTTTATTTCTAAACACGACTATATTTTGTTTTGTTAAAGTACATAATTTGTAACCTTGTAAATAATATTTCAGTGACAAGATAAAATTATCAAATCCCTGTAATGTAAAATGTGCGGTAACAACACTAATGTTGAAAATTATACGAAATAAATACATATCTATCTATCCAAGGCACCACTCTTGCGAACGTCTGACAATTATTTCTCAGAAATATTGGGCATCCCTTAATCTCCCAAACTATTGAACCGTCTTCCAAGCCGAAGTCACAGCAATTCGCTAAGCTGCTGACTGGTTGACTGTAAATACCATATCACAAAGTGATATCGTCGTTTATATCGACAGTAATTCATCTACCAAAGCCCTGTCATTTAACGCAATAAAATCCAAGCCAGTGAACGCCTGTCGCGTATCTATTAACGAGACAGCCACATACAGTCATCACCTTTTGCTGCGAACCAGCGAAGTCCAAGGGGTTTGTTAAGCTGACGAATTAGCTAGACGAGGCTCCTCTGATACAAATAGCATAACTGTAGATACCATTGATGCGCCAATGTCATCTGCTAGATACCTCAACCACGCCGATGCGCTTAAAGAAAGTGACGAAGAAGTGCCACCAAGTGCATGTCTTACTTAGATGTGCTATTCCGATATGAAAGAGCCTTGATCGTATTTAAAATTTCACTACAAACTAGCGTGCCTTTTTCTGCTCTGATGCCTTAGAATTTTATTTATTTCAAACATTGTCCACCCTCTTCTAGATGCATAAACTCCTTACCACCGGAAGAAGTAAGAGGCGTCAAATGTCTCAAGAAACCTAAGACATGTCAGCCTCCTATCGCATTACACATCCGAATTGACCGTAAAACCGGAAAAAATTATTCAAATCACCCGAAACCGTCGCAAAATCACTCTCGTACATCGTGTCCAAGACGTATCGCTATGTCTGCCGTTTGGTCTGGAAATTCGATCGCAGCAAGTCAGTAAGTAAGTGTAGTACGTTGTATTGAATGCTCCGCTTTAAACATTCATCCATCTCGATAATTGCGGCCACTTAAGACGGTCCCTATTAGTAACAAGAGCACATTCAACAGCACGTTTCTACTCGGAGTAATTGTCGCCCATGTGTCTGGTGCCGCAGTATAATGCAATTCAAGTACGATATTCCAACGACTTCAATCCAAAGAACACACTGAATGCTGAGGCATTAATGTTTGTTTTTATTTAGGGAATTTCATTCTCTTCCCGATTTTTCTATGGACAGCATAGCAACCCGTTGCCACTTCATATATCGGTTTTTTTTATTTTTTTTTATTTGTCAAGAATCCTTCTCCTTCATCAAGTGGCTGGAATATTTATCATCCAATTGGGCTTGGTTTTATGATACTCCACTTGGGACATTTTAATTATTAATTGGAACATCGAGCAAAAGACCACCCAATCAAAAACGAAATTAAACTCGAATTACACGCTGAGGATGATGAAAATAAAAAATCAAATTTAATACAAACTAATCTGATCTGACCTAAAGCTAACAGAGGGTCCTTCCTTTCTCTGTCTGCCTTTATTCCCAGTGCATTTTTACTGATTTCAAACGAACAATGGCATTGCCTTCAGGCGTATTTTCGAAAATGAAAAACAGTTTCACATGCTCTAATCACAGAAGATCCTTGTTCGTTGCAAAATGGTATTAAGTTATTCCGTGCAATTGCTATTGTTGCGCTTTTCTTGTGCGACCTTTTGTTGTGCCAACTGTCAATGATGCAATCGTTCAGCTACGGGCTATAAAGGCATGTAAAAAAAAGACGAGATGATCCGGTTTTTAGTGGGATTGCAGATTAATTTTGAATTCATTTTTTGGGAAGGATCTTGCAGTGCTGTTATGTCTTTATCCCTGTTGCATATGGGATGTGAATGTAAGATAATGTCTACTCCATGGAAAAGCGTGCAAATGCAATGGAAAGGAATCATTTCATGACCTTTTCTGATCCTGCGAGTGTTTCGAATTTGCGGTTTCGGGCCAATTTATATTTATGCCAACTCTTGGGAATCATGAGAAATAGTTTATGTGAGGTGAGCCTGTGAAAAGTGCAATCGATTTTGCAGGTGAATTGGATAGAATGCGTGGTGTGAGAATTTTTCATCTGTGATTGTACCTAATCGATACAATTTGATGAAATATATATCGTATCATTTCCTTTATATAGGTAATTATACCCTATTCTAAGGGTATATTAATTTTGACGCATAGTTTGTAACATACCTTAATATTGCCCGTAGACCCCTAAAAGTTACTATATTTATGATCAGCATCGATAGTAATGTCGATCTAGCCATGTCCGTCCGTCCGTCCGTCTGTAGCCAAAAATTAGGCCTTTAAACTGGACCTAGAGAGCTGAAATTTTAACCATATACTCTCTAGGGTCCCGAAATAATCAAGTTTACGAATTTTTGAAATCCGCCCACAGACACGCCCACAAACTCAAAAAAACAAAATTTTGGAAAAAATCGAATTTTGAGCTAGAAAGCTGAAATTTTGTATATATGATCTATGACTCCTAAAACTGCTCAGGATAAAAAATTTTCAAAATCCGCCCACTGTCACGCCCACAAATAAATAAAACAATTTTTTTATAACCTATTCTAAGGGTATATTGATTTTTAAAAATCCAAAGTTTGAGCTAGGGAGCTGAAATTTATAATATATACTCTCTATGGGCCCTTTATGCTCATGTGTAAATATTTTTAAAATCTGCCCACTGACACGCCCACAATTTTTTTTTTTTTTTTTTGAAAATTCAAAGTTTGAGGTAGGGAGCTGAAATTTATAATATATACTCTCTAGGGGCCCTTTATTCTCATGTGTTTTTTTTTTTAAATCCGCCTACTGACACGCCCACAATTAAATAAAACAATTTTATTGAAACACCTAAGTTTGAGCTAGGGAGCGTTTTTTTTGATAAAATCCTTTAAATGTTATATAACAAAATATGTAGAGCGTTCTTAACAATTCAACCATACTTAGACTTTTGTCACGCCCACTTATGAGAGATAGGAATAAGAATAGGGTATCCAACAGTTCGCCCAAGCGGATCTTTGGTGGCACCGAACCATAAAGGTTGTATTATTCTACACTATATTTCAATGTTTCTTAGAACTTTCTCTCGCATTCCGATATTGTCTTAAGTCGTCTTCTCAGATGGATAAGGGACGGCTGTGTAAAAAAATATTAAACTGCAATATTTTCAATAGACTATCTACTAGTAGAAATGAATGTAGTCAACTATCTTACGAAATAGGTGAAATCAACGTGATACTCGTATCTAAGTAAGAAGAAGTAGCATTCAAGGATAGAACAAATAAAAATAAGTGTACCTACCTTTGATTTAAGAGTATTTAAATCATCAAGGCTCGTCCGAAAAGATCCCATTGAAGTCCTTAATACTGAGTAACTATTATTTTTCCAGGTGATTGGGCTAAACGTTTTTCGGCAACACACACATAGTTAAAAAAAAGAGGGCAACAGTAACGAATTAAACCAAAAAATAAACACATAAGTAAAACTACACACAAAGTATCTATTTTATAGCCGCAGGGATGTCTCGGGACAAAAGTATACAAGATATCCTCGTGGTACTGTTTGTTTAATCGTTCCAGGGCCATCAATCCATTCAATTGTCCTTAATTCTCTTTCGTTCTTTTTTTATAATAGTTCCCCTATAGAAATACATGGTGCCTCAATTGGGCACAAATGTGATGATTCCGCACACTGATATGGGTGGGCATTCCTTTGCAACAGACGGGATTAACGCGATGTCTTCTGCACGAATAAAAAAAAATTGATAATAATAACTCTTAGTGATGTGCAGTTCAGCAATTTGCAAAACATAGAAATTGGGCCACGGGTTTCTGGCTTAAGCCTGAGTCTGAAATAACAGCAACAATCAATCAACAATAGGTTAAAAAATAATGAACTAGGGTTCTTGACATAAACTTGTTTTTACAGAATGCAACAGATCCTCCAGACGCCTCTAAAAGAGGAATTTCATTGGTCTTGTTACTCCAGCTTGGGCAGTTCCCGGCGCATTTGCTTAGAGCTGTGAGGCTAATTAAGTCTTCGATTATAAATACAATTTTATTTTTAGTTGTATCATCGAAGTGATGTCATTTGATCATTTTTATTTTACAAGGTGTGTTTGTTGGTACCTTGCAACGAAGGAAATAGTTGAACATTCATTACGGAAATCCAGAGAGAATGTGACAGACGTCTTTTAGCAATTATGCTGTTCGATCTTGAATTAAATCCGCTCCTCCTCAGATCGAAGATATAGCTATTAAGTTTGAGTTTGGAAATCACTTGTCAGTCAAGCGGACCCCTGTCGGTGCCGTGACATAACCCCAAGCGTCATAACCCCAAATTTTAGCATTTGGTATTATGACACATTGGAAAAGCGTCATAAGGCCAATTTGGCTTTATGACACTTTCGCTTGGTGCTGTTTTCAACAATTTGCCCTCACACCTACCCCAAATCAAACAGTGACCCCAAGCAGGGGGGCAACATGCCCCCCATATGCATTGCACTGTTTATGCGATTAGTTGCGAGATCGCAAGTAGATTGCATAAACAGTACAATCCCTATGGGGGGGGGGGGGGGGGCATGCTGCCCCCTGCAACCCCCCTGCTAGGGGTCACTGTTTGATTTGGAGTAGGTGCGAGGTACGGTTTCGAAAATTTGGCTTTATGTCACTTTCCGGATTTGGCCTTATGACGCTTTGTGAAAGTGACATAATGCCAAATGCTGGAATTTGGCCTTATGTCACTTTGAAAAAAATTTCGAGATTTGGCTTATGACGCTTGGGGTTATGTCACGGCACCCCCCTGTCGTAAGACAACTCCATTATCTCTTAGAAAATAGGCAGAGGCATTTAAATGATGATATGAAAATATAAAGGGTCTTTCATTAGCGACTTGACAACTTTAAACTTTCAGTGTGAACGCACCCTTAAGCCGATTACCAAACTGTCCGTGACAAAATATTCAGTAAAAACAAAATGTTCATCATGATAAGTACACAAAGGAACAACGTTTACAAATAATTAAAATTTACTATCGAAATTCCGAGTCGGTGGTCGCAACTTTAACCCTTGTGTCTCCACCTAATTAAAATTCGTCTTGTATACACCAGACACACCCGGGTGTACATGTTTGTTTTCATACAAGATGCATAGGTTAGGTTAGGTTTATGTGGCTGTCGGCAGAAGCCGACACACTTAGACCAATTTAGGTTCATTGTGATACCACGTATGTATTATCTACCTCAACTCTGTAGATGGGACTGGCCAACGACACGCGGTTGTTCTCAAACGGTCCCCCATCTACGTACTAACCGCGCCCAACGTCGTTTAATTGCTACAAGATGCATGCAAGGCGAAAACTTAAATAGGGCAAAAGTTTAAAACGAATAGATATGCGTGCAGAAAACGACTATGACACATTCTGGCTTTTGTGTAATTTCTTTTATTTAAAGGTTTTTTCCACTGCCCCACCTCTTGCGAGCGTCCGACAAACATCCAAGGGTATCAATTGTTATGAGAAGCGTCTCTGCTTGCTTTGCCGTTCGGATTGGGCTTTAAATTGTAGGTTCCTTCCACTTTGCACAGCAAATGGTTGGAGAAGCTAGGTCTTAGGCCCTCTATGGGCCGTTAATGCCTAAAAAATTTTTCTTGAAAAGGCAGGACCTTCGCAGAAGAAATGTGATGCCCTTTCGTCAGCCTCCAGGCAGCATTTAGATAGGCACAAGCTTTTACACTAATAGTACGCCGACAATTTTATTCGAATGCCTGCACGAGGTACGTTGATGCCAATAATCGGTATGCTGCTGACGTAGAGCTTCAATCATATCACATTTTTGGGCAATGGCAAGGCGTAACTTTGTAACACTGACCTGGGTGCATGGACACACAGATATAGATGGCAATGAAAGAGCTGATGCTCTAGCCAGGGAATCCTTTCAGGTCAGTGTAAGAGAGTTACACCTTTCCAAAAAAAAGTTCCTAGCAATGGTTTCCTCTAAAAAATTTAAGGTTAGCATACCAGCCGAGAAGGCTTTGACAGCGGCTTAGCTTTCTAAGTAGATGTTTAAGGTTACATATTATGCTTTTTCCTTAACAGGATATTAGCGGCAGTGGAAATTGCCAAAATTTCGGTCTAAGAAACAGTTGTCTGCCTGGCCAATGCTTCAGATTGTTCTATCCGACAGTCTCTGGATTAAACACCGGCTCCGGAAAGGCCCCCATGAAGGGCCCATCCGTATAAACGATGGCATAACCCGGTCTAAACCCATTGCAAACTTCACTGTTCCTTTCCAGTGCTTTTGGAAAGAGGGCTCAAAAGCTGCGCTCGAAAATGCGTTTGGATAATATATTAGTTTCTCAAATTATCGTTATGTTAGTTGTTTTGTATTCAAATTATAAAACTATTTATGTTCATTTATTTTTATGTAATGCCAAACAAGGTCGACAAATACCCTATGTTATTGGAGACCTATTAAACAAAAAAATCTCTCTACAATACTGTAAGCTAACGTAATAATCCTCTCTTATATTTTGCATTTTTTGTGTGCGAGTCTAACGCTAAATCAGTTTGCTTAACATAAAACTTGGTCTCTTTTGCTTTTGGATTTGACAGCGTGTACACCTAATTGGATATTGGTAACAAAAAATAAAACAATCAAAAAAACATTTGTACAGACAAGTTTATTTTTGAATCAAATGATAAATTTTACATTATACAGTTCACAAACGAATAAAATACTACAAATTTAACACAAAATCACACAAAACATTAGTATTGTGTATCTCTGTCCCAATATAATTTGTAATTCACAGCATGGATTTGTAAGAAACAGATCCACAGTCACTAATCTGTTAAGTTTCTTGCATAAATGTTTTAATGCCTTAGAGAATAAGGACGAAATGGATTGCATATACAGTGACTTCTCTAAGGTCTCCACCAGCTGTCCCATGAAATAATCGAATTTAAGCTCAGGGCTTATGGTTTCCAAGCAGGTTTCATAAAATGGGTTGGTTCATACCTTAGATCAAGGGTATATCAAATCAAATTCAGAGGATCGCTATCTTTATAGTTCAGTCTAGAGTTCCTCAAGGAAGTCACCTCGGACCAATTCTATTTTTACTAGCCATTAATGATGTTAAGGCATGTATAAATCACAGCAATATCCTGATCTACGCTGATGATATGAAAATAAATAAATCTGTTACTAGTCAGCAAGAGAGAATTTTTCTTCAAACTGCCATTAATAGGTTCGCCATTTAGTGTGTTAAAAACGGTTTATCCCTGAACCCTACTAAATGTGAACATATGACGTTCTCTAGAAAGAATATCCCTTCCACCTTTCAATATTCTTTGACTCAACATACGTACTCTTTGTCATGTTCATAGTTTTAAGGATCTTGGGGTTTATTTCGATGCCAAATTGGATCTTACAAAGCATATCAATTTCATTGTTAGGAAATCTAATTCTATGCTGGGCTTCGTAAAAATTGGACTTAAGAATTTAATGACCCTTACGTTTCTATCTCATTGTACAATTGTTTTGTCCTTCCGAATCTAGAGTATGCTTCACAAGTTCGGCGACCATACCACGTCGAGTTAATCGGTTCTCGTCAGATCAGCGAAATTAAACGACGTTGGGCGCGGTTAGTACGTAGATGGGGGACCGTTTGAGAACAACCGCGTTTCGTTGGCCAGTCCCATCTACAGAGTTGAGGTAGATAATTATACGTGGTATCACAATGGACCTAAATTGGTCTAAGTGTGTCGGCATCTGCCGACAGCCACCTAAACCTAACCTAACCTAACCTTCACAAGTTCGGACACCGTTCTACAACATTCATTCAAATCGAATAGAGGCCATTCAACGTAAATTTATTCGATATGCACTATATATAGACGACTTCCATGGGATGATCCATTTAACCTTCCTCCTTACAGTCACATATCAAGTTCTTCAATTGATACCCCTTTTTCAATGAAGGCTTAATAGTGATAATTTTTTTACAGCAGCTTATATTCGGTCATACAGATGCACCTGATTTGCTGTATTCTATTTTCTGTAATTTCCGTGGTGGTGCCCATAACTTACGTAGTGTTGACTTAGTGTTTAGCCTTCATCACAGAACGAATTATGGGTGGCATGAGCCTATTAGTCGCATGAGGAGAATCTATAATCTAAATGATCATGTGATTGACTTGCATGTTAGTAAAATTAAGCTTACAAATATTTTGCGTTTTAATGCCTTAGTATCTTAAATTATTTGCATAATTTGTGTCTGTATTCTATAATTATTGTTTTTCTATACACCCCCGCTCAACTGTAGAGGTTCAACACTTCTAAAAAGTAATATGGCAATATCTCTTCAACCAAATTAACGATTTTAATGAAATAATTTGTTTGCATAAATTAATTAATTACTAGTGAAACGCGGCGTCTAGCACACGTATATATATACTTATTACTTACTTTTTTCAAAAACATAACAAAAAAAGCCGATTTATTTTGGATCAACTGAATAGGTTCAGAAACTTAAAATTAAAAATAATGCGTTGCTTGGTTTCTTGTTAATATAAGTACATATATAGTATGTATTTAATGCTTATTTAGTATTTTGTACTCCCTCCTTTGTTGAAAATAAGTTCATACATTCGATTTGGCAAAGACTTATAATACGAGGGCGGGTCAATAAGTCCGTGACTTTTTGAATTTCTGACCTCTTTACTGAAACGGCAACACTGCTCCTGTCAACAGGCATCTGTCAGTTGACTCCTGTCAAAATTTAAACTTGCTGCGTCAGTTAGTTTGTGTTTGACAGCTATTTTTATCAGACTACTCACTAATTTGAGGAGAAAATGGAAAAAAGTGAATTTCGTGTGCTTATTAAGCATTATTTCTTGCGAAAAAAAACCATTACGGAGACCAAGGCTAAGCTTGAAAAATACTATGGGGACTCTGCACCATCGATTTCAATGGTAAAAAAGTGGTTTACTGAATTTCGTTGTGGCCGTACAAGCACTGAAGATGTCGAACGTCCTGGACGCCCAGTTGAGGTCCCTACACCCGAAACAATCGAAAAAATTCACGATATGGTGTTGGCCGACCGAAGATTGAAAGTGCGAGAGATTGTGGAAGCCGTAGGGAACTCGCATGGCTCAGTGGTTTCAATTTTGAATGATCACTTGGGCATGAGAAAGCTTTCCGCAAGATGGGTGCCGCGTTTGCTCACAGTCGACCACAAACGCAATCGTGTAACAACTTCACAGGAAGGTTTGGCGTTGTTTAATCGCAATATGGAGGAGTTTTTGCGCCGTTTTGTAACCGTGGACCAAACATGGATCCATCACAACACATCAGAGACCAAACAACAGTCAAAACAGTGGGTTTCTAAGGGTGAATCGGCGCCAAAGAAGGCCAAGGTGGGTTTGTCAGCCAATAAAGTTATGGCGACTGTTTTTTGGGATGCACGCGGGATAATCCACATTGACTACCTTCAAAAGGGAAGAACAATCAATGGGGAATATTATGCCAACTTATTGGACCGATTCAATGACGATTTGAAAAAAAACCGACCTCATTTGGCCAAGAAAAACAGTTCTTTTCCACCAAGACAATGCAAGGGTGTACACATGTGCAGTTGCCATGGCAAAAAACCATGAATTGGGCTATGAATTGCTCCCTCATCCACCCTATTCTCCAGATTTGGCTCCGAGCGACTACTTCTTGTTCCCAAACCTGAAGAAATGGCTTGGTGGAAAAAGATTTGACTCCAATGATGAAGTCATCTCGCAAATAAAGGCCTATTTTGAGGACCTCGACAAATCATTTTTTTTGGAAGGGATAAAAAAATTGGAGAAGCGTTGGACAAAGTTTATAGAGCTCAAGGGAGACTACGTTGAAAAATAAAATTATTTTTTTATCAAAAAATCTGTGTTTTATTCCAAAAGTCACGGACTTATTGACCCGCCCTCGTATTAATGTCCGGGGAGTACGGCAAAATTATATTTTGGTCGTTTATCAACTGTTTCACTACTCTAGCTGTATAGATGTGAGAGTTGTCCATGGAATCCGTCCGAAAACGTTTGAGAAACGTGGAAAAGTCTTTTGTAGTACAGTTTTGTATGCATTTGCGTTAATTTTTGATGATACAAACTGCAGCTCACAAGTGCCATAATATGATATTGCCACCCCATGTAAAGTGTATGTTTTACTTTGTGTGTGTCGGTACTAACCCCGGCACTAAATTAATGATAAGCCTGTGAGAGGAGTATCTACTGACATTGACGATCTACTGACACTGACATTTTTTAATACTCACCCGTTTCCATACATGGTATATCCATCAGCGAAGTAGAATCCTTAAATAACCTACATGTAAGGTTCTTAAATGAAATCATTTTTTGATGGATCCTGATCCATGAAAATCTTCTATCTATTAACATAATCCGCTTTAAGTGGCATCATGTTTATGTTCAACATCAGTTCACTCTCTGCACAGTCCTGATTTACGATTATCTCAAATTCATTATTCATTGCGGTCGTGTCACAAATTACACCATGAAACCTAACCGTTGTCGACAGCAGTTCCGCCCCTTATATCCAAACGGATTCATGCCTTGCCTTTAACGAGCACGGGATTGCAGTCCTAAAGTAGTAACGAGAGACACGACGTAATACAAGTGGTTATCTGGTCAGTTACTTATGCAGGATGACTAAATATAGTAACAATTCACACATCGGCCGGTGTTCAGTAAACGTGTCGTTGCATCAAATGCTTGGAAATCAGTTTCGAATCTCAATTGCCATATATCATCAGCATCGTCGTCGTCATCATCGGATTCATCCGTCATTCCACTCAGAATCTTCCACTTGATGTCATCTCAAAAACCCCAAAGGCTAGAAATACACTGAAGAAAAAGATGGCCATCAACGACGAAGAGTAGAAGGAGGAAAGCACGCGTAAAATTGTTGCCACTTTCACGTCTCCTTAGCAAACAATGCATTCAACGTGAGTGTGCGTCTCCCTGTACTG
Organism: Portevinia maculata; assembly: GCA_949715645.1. Lineage (NCBI taxonomy): Eukaryota > Metazoa > Arthropoda > Insecta > Diptera > Syrphidae > Portevinia > Portevinia maculata. The sequence goes on from OX454527.1 coordinate 98,952,871, forward strand.
GGTGGCATCCTCATCGCATGGGCACAGCGCGCGAAGCAATGAATGGAGAGGCAAATTGACTTCTTCTCGCCTGATCATCATCATCAACGCCATGATCATTGTCGTCATCGGCTGTGATCTTTATCGGGTGAGGTTCGCTTTGTATCTGATCCTCACTTTCATCTGAGGGCACAGACTCTTGAAGATCAGACTGTTGTTGATAAATTGATGAGGTGCCTGATGATGAGGCGAGGTGTGTCAAGTGCTTCTTTGATGATTTACACTTTTTTTGCTGCATCTTATTTATTATTCACAATGAAGGTGATTCGTTTGAGAAGGCAATCCGGAGGTGACGAAATTCTGCTAATTCATTGACAGCCATGAAAAACGATATGTTGGAATGGATTACGAGGAGGACAAACTGGCTTCCTCTTTTGATGAATTTGTGCCTGGTATGCCGATGAGATGAATAAAGCGGTCATTTCTACTTTAATTGACATTTCTGCGAATTATTTGCGATTTGGTAAAAGCTAAAGTAAACTTCAGGTGATGTGGATATTTTGTTAAAAGGGGTCATCTGCTTTGCGCATTTGGAATTTACTTAAGTTAACACTGTCCCTAAAATCCAATTTGTTGTTATCCATTACAGATAGACACATTTTCCTTATTCTATCCAAATATCCCTTTTGCTAAATTGGCTTTCTCCAAGCGATTAGTTGAAGTGATATACGGTATTAGGTGCCATCAATCAAGGGCGACACTAAATGTCAAGGCACTAATTGAACACGTGCTTAACACCAACTGACAGATGCTTTGACAGGCGTGAATGCATTAAGAATTAGATCACTGTGACTTGTGTGATGTCTAACTTCCTCATTCAAGTGATGGAAGATTCTTTTCTTGTATACATATATTAAATTTGGTTTTTAGTCTCGATGAGAGAAGGTAGGTACTCTGCGCAGTGTTTATTTCTATACATCTCAAACTGATGTTCGTAGCAAAAATAAATAATATAACAAATTTAAGTGTAACACAGATGATTTTAGTTCATGTTTGTTTTTTGATTGTTTGAGAAAATTAATCAAGTGATAATTAAGTGCCATAGTTAATTAGTTTTTAAACGCACCCCTGTTGTGAGAAAACGGTCAACAATAAGGCGTATAGCGGTCTCCGAATGTCGATTATGTCGGGTGCAATTTGACGCACAGAACAATAATCTTGGGACCAAATTTCCAAAATTTGGTAACATTAGGTCCGTTCGCGTACCTTATGTGTAGAAAAAAGAAGACTGTCAAATCTTCAAAATCGAGAGAGAATCCTCTCATTTCAAAGAAAAGTACGCGAACGCTTTTGTGTAAAAAGATGAAAAACGTCAAAGTTTGGCTTGAAAAGGAGCAACCGCTGTTTTTTTTTTTTCCTGACAAACTCATGGGATGTCATCATTTGACAGTTTTAAATTTTTTACCAGCTGAAATTCTGTGTGGAGAAAAATGAACGAAAGTACATTTTTCTTTTCTTCATCTTTTTACCATTTTCTCAGTACGCGAACGCGTTTGTGTAGTTTTGCACGAAAGTTTATATAAATTTACGTTTGCGTATTAGTTCGCGAACAGTCATCAATATAAAATTGCAAAGACTACTGAACAAAAATGATATTGACAGTTTTTGACAATTGGTTTGACAGATATAATTGTCTGAAGTTAGAAATGGGTTGAAAAAACACAATTTACATACCAAGGAGCAGCATTGCAGCGATGCTGTATTTATTTTGCCTAAAACCTGCACGTTTCGCAGAGTTTGGAAGAACAGATCCTTTAGAAAATGATGCCCGTATGTGTAGGTTTGGTCTATTTCTTTTAATGGCTTAGATAAACTTTCCGGGTAATTGGAACAGTGCTACTCTACTACACAACACCAAGGTCATTGTGGACCCATACTGATTCCCTTCGAACAGTGATTCTCAACCAGTGTGCCGCGGCACTTTTGTGTGCCGCGAAATTCTAAAAGTATGCCGCCAAATTTTAGATATATAATTATGTAAATATTATTAAATAACTAGGGGTCGCCCCATGGTCGAAATTCGACCAATTTATTCTATAATTTGAAAAAAAAAACAAAGTCGACTGCTATACGTATTAATCGGAAAATGAAATTTTTCGACATTGCATCCTCTGATTTCACATGATATAAAATTTTTCCGGCATTTTCAAGTAACTTCAAACATTTTCAAGTAACTTCAAGCATTTTCAAGTAACTTCAAGCATTTTCAAGTAACTTCAAGCATGTCCAAGTAAGTATTTCAAGTAACTTAAAGTAACTTTAAGCATTTTCAGGTAACTTCAAGTAACTTCAAGCATTTTCAAATAACTTCAAGTATTTTTAAGCATTTTCAAGTATTTTAAGCATTTTCAAGTAACTTCAAGCATGTCCAAGTAACTTCAAGTATATGTTCAAGCATTATCAAATGCATAACATGCACAGCAATGTTGTTGTTGGTAACTTCAACTAACTTCAAGTATTTTCAAGCAATTTCAACTAACTTCAAGTATTTTCAAGTAATTTCAAGTAACTTCAAGTTAACTTCATGATATAAAATTTGTCCGCTCCGATTGGCAGATTATTGCCTCACACAGCAATGTTGTTGTTGTTGTAATTTCATCCAGTTCGCTTCATTTTATCTGCTGTAATTCATAATGTGTGTTATATAGGTATGTATGTGGATAATTTGTATGGTGCACTTCTATGTATTGTCCCCTACTATCCAAATATATAAAGTGTTGGCATATCTATGTGACGTATAATAGCAAAAATCTGTGGAAACACGTTATAAGCAACTCCGTATTAATATATAGATATGATTTAAAAAGAAAAATCCTTTTAACAGGAATAGTTATTTAAATCCATAAAAAAAATTTGAATTACTTCATTATTTGTTTTGCAACGCGTTCTTTCTTAGAATCATAAATTGATTTTTATAGTACGTACAAAACAGGTACAAAAACAGAATGTTGTAATGACAGTGGGGATTCCCAGCGCGTTACATAGTAGTTACTGCACATTTTCTTTCGTTAAAATTGACAAATGTATGTGATTCAGTTTACTATTAATTTATATGCTTGCAGTTTCAATTTATAAATTTATATAAACATATTGCCTTTGCAGTATTGTATTCTCAAACTTGAATAAATCGTATTTAAAGGAAATATTTGATTCGCCTTTTTATGCCCTTAAAATAGGGTTTGCCCGTAGACCCCTAAAAGTTACTATATTCATGATCAGCATCGATAGTAATGTCGATCTATCCATGTCCATCCGTCCGTCAGTCGGCATAAATTATGCATTTAAACTGGACCTAGAGAGCTGAAATTTTAACCATATACATATATCAATTTTTGAAATCCGCCCAGACTAAAAAAAAAAACAAATTTTTCGAAAAAATCGAATTTTGAGCTAGAAAGCTGAAATTTTTGGTATATGATCTTTGACTCCTAAAACTGCTCGGAAGATAAAATTTCTAAAATTCACCCACTGACATTAAATAAAGCAATTTTATTGAAAACCCAAAGTTTGAGCTGGGGAGCGTTTTTTTACAAAAGCTTCGTTTTTTTCGATTAAATCCTTTAAATGTTATATAACAAAATATGTAGAGCATTCTTACGAGTAACAATTCAACCATACTTAGACTTTTGTCATACCCACTTATGAGGGATAGGAATAAGAATGGGGTATCCAATAGTTCGCACAAGCGGACTTTAGCCCGTCCCTATGTTTTTAATAATGTTTCGACAATATTATTTTTATTTTCAAAGAACCTTCTGAATATGTTTAAATGGTTAAAAAGAAGAAAGCTTAACGTTGATAATAGTGATAATGATAACGTTAGCGGCCAAGTTAATGAGCCCACGCCCAGTACAAGTAAAGATACTTCTTGCTCCAAAAAATACGTTGTTCATCTGAAATACAATGATGATTTGTTTAAATTTGGATTTAAAAATTATCAATTGGTGCTATGGTTCCGAGCAAACTCCAACGTCACTTGGTGACTAATCATCCTTCGCTTTTAACAAAAGATAAAAGCTACTTCCAAAAGTCTTTATCTTCAAAATCCAAGCAAGTAAAAGTTGTTGGAAAACAAATCGGTGTATCTGAAAAGGCTCAAGTAGCTTCTTACGAAATAGCTGAATTGATTGCTGTTAAATTAATACCTCACAATTTGGCTGAAGAAATTATATTACCAGCTTGTCGCAAAATTGTAAAAATAATGATTGCTGGATCAGATATTGATATTTGTAAAATACCACTTTCGAATGACATAATCCATCGCAGAATTAAAGATATGTCGCAAAATATTGCTCTACAAATCGACGAAACAGCAGATATTACAGCAAAAGCTCAATTAATTGCATCGTTAGATTAATTCACGAAAATGATATAATAAATCAATTTTTATGTTGTCGTGAGTTACCCGATTTTACAACTGGCAAACATATTTTTGATGTTATTAGTTCATATTTAGAAGAAATTAAAGTTTCTTGGAAGTCATGTATTGGCATTTGTACAGATGGTGCTCCAGCTATGACTGGACATCTATAAAAAGATTTGTGGCATATGTTAAAGAACTGAATGGGGATATATTAGTTACCCATTGTTTTTTGCATAGAGAAGCACTTGTTAGAAAATATTTGCCATCAGAATTGAAAATAGTTCTGGAACAATGTGTTAAAATGATTAATTATATAAAATCAATACCATTAAAAAGTCGCTTATTTAGTAAATTATGCTCAGCTATGAAATCCAAGTACGAATCCTTTTTACTGCATACGGAGGTAAGGTGGTTGTCCAGGGAAAAATTTTATATTGTGTGCTGGAATTTAAAGACGAAATGAAAATGTTTTTTGAACAAGATAAAAATTATGATTTTGTTCATTTGTTGGAAGATAAAATATGGTGTAATAAACTGTAATTTTTAATAACATAAATTCAAGTATACAAGTTTCCAATGAAAATATCTTATACTCAACCGATAAGCTGGTGGAATTCCAAAAACAAATAACTTTATAGAAGAATAAAGCTCAGAATGGCAATTTAGAAAAGTTTGAGTCAGTCCCAAAAGACTGTTATAAAACTATTAAAATAATTGTTATTGACCATTTGACAGCAAGAGAATTATTCATTATTTCCCAAAATTAGACATAAAGAAATTTGATTGGGTTCGTAATCCATTTCTTATAACGGATACTTCTGTATTTGACTTAACTTTGAATGAAGAGGAAGAACTCATTTTGCAATATGGTTTGTCATAATGAAAAATCGACGAAGTCATAATGGTTCTTAAGCCCGGAAAACCGCAGAATGAAATAACTTCTTATAGACCAATTTCGATTCTTCCAATTATAGCCATAGTGTTCGAGAGAATATTGATTAAGCGAATACAGCCGGTAAAAGAAGTAAGGCATCTCAATTCGGTTTCAGAAGCAAGCATTCTACATTTGAACAAGTGCATAGAATAAGACATGTAATCGAAAAATATCTTGAAGCATCTACATAATATTCTGGAGAATTACCTTATTGATGGATTATTCCGCGTCAAATGTGGAAACGAATATTCAGATTTTAAGGAAATAATGGCTGTTGTGCCGCAAGGAAGCGTCCTTGGTCCAGTGTTATACTTATTATACACTCGTGATATACCACACATAGAAGGCACTGAGCTATCTACATTTGCTGACGACACTGCTATCCTGGCAGTAGGTAAAACGGTCGAAGAGACTACGGAAAAACTGCAAGAAGCTCTGGAGAGAGTAAGTGAATGAACTAAGTTTATGTAAATTTTACTTACAACGCCTACCTCTCTGAGTACTTGCAGAGATAACTTAGGAAAGAGTTCAAATGCCATTGCGAAGTCTGTTGCTGTGACGGACGCTAAGAGGGACGAAACTTGTATGGACTCTACCTCCTCCATATTTGCCGTTGATATGATCTACATTAATAATTCTGATGACGATGTATGTGCTGAAGAAGTCGGGTTAATTACTGGAAATGGTAAAGTTGAAGCTCCCGATGGTAATGCTCCTAACAACTGCAATCAAACAAGTGGCATTGTGAAACCTCATCTAAAAAGTAACTACTTTAAATCTGGTAATAATATTGATGCTGATGTCCGAAAAAGAAATATATTAGCAAAATGAGATGGTTCCATGTATCCAGTTTTAGAAAGGAAACAGAAGTTTTAACCTCCTATATTGAATCTAAAACTAAACTAGAATCATCCCTTTTTCCGTGCTATAAACACACATTTGACGAAGGAAACATTAACGACAATAAGAAAAAAATTGTTAATTTTAAAATTGGTACCCCACTGGAATATGTAAATGTGATTTTTAGTTCCGAGCTCTGGCCAAATTGCGTTAGAATCCGCCCATTCAACTTCAGGAGAAAAAACGACAGTCCACCGGAAGCATGAGCATTGATGTAGTTCATATACCTTTTGCATTTGAATCCATGAATACTGCTGTTTTTGAGAATGTTGCTGTTCCTGATATTGTTCGTGCCAATGAAAATAATTATACCGCCGACGGTGTTGTTGTTGATCCGAGTGTTACTGCAGATTACATTTCTGTTGCTGAAGATGAAGTTGTTGCGGATGGTGTTGCATTTTTTTTTTAAGCTCCTGACCCGCCTAGGCGAAGGAATACGGTACGTCGACCTGTACAGATCTATTGTACCATAGGTCCTATGGTGTTGCATCAGCTGATTGTGAAAATGATTATCAACGTAGTAATAGTCTAAATATTAATTTCAAAAATGTTGGAGGAGTAAGAACTAAATTAAATAATTTATATTCATATTTTGCTTCTCAGGATTATCAAATAATTGTCTTAATTGAAACCTGGCTTAATGACAGTCACCTCTAAGCTCAGTTATTCAATTGTAACCAGTATAATGTTTATCGTAAAGATCGTTGTCCTTTGATAACAGGATTAGGCGGGTGCAGGAATTATTCTTGCCACTCGGTCAATTTATATCTCAAGTCAAATTGAATTATTTTCGAGTAATATTGTCACAAATTTCGATATTGACCAATTGATTATTAAAGTAAGCCTTAAAAAAAAACCTGTCGGGTTGGTTACCCACCAGGCGCGTCCCCGGGTGGTGGATAGGGGGACCTCGGTACGATACGTTCGTGATCCGAGGTTTTAGAGTCATAGCGGCGTTTTATACACCGTCAAAGCTCTATCGCGAACCAAACCAAAAAAACAAGTATGCAGGAACAACTTAATGATTTAAATACTCCAGGTGGTACTCGCATGGGCGAAAATCCACCCGTGGTCTTTTCGACCACGGTCGGGCATGGATTCTGGAGGCCCCAACCGACATACATATACCCCCCGCCTGTACAGGCGTTGACCTTCGAGTTGCGAAAAGGTTTGCTTCCGAAGATTCCTGCAGCTCTATCTCCGACACGTTCGGTAGACTGGGCTGGAAACATGAAGAAAGTGGCGGAGAGGTTCAACCTGATACGCTTAATCTTCAGACCAATAGACAGACAGCCGATAGGTGTGATGCTGCCGACGAGGCCTGCGAAACCGAACAGGTGAAACGGGCGACAGAGGCGGCGTCCACTGGTCAGCGTCCATCTAAGAGCCAGCGAAAGAGGAAAAGGAGAAAGGCGGCTATCGTGCGGCGCAAAGAAACTGCACCGCTAGTTGAAGGCGCAAGCGCTGAGAACTGCCCTTCCCCGGCAACGACGGCAAAGAGATGCAGGTCGGCAGAGGTTACCAAAACCGAAACCAGCCAGCTGACTGAAACCAACGCTGCCTCCTCTTCCAATGGCTCGAACAGGATAAAACGGAGGAAGAAGGCCTCAAGCACTCCTGTCGGTGGAACTGCGCGCGCACCTTCTGCGTGCCCTACCACTAGAACACTTCCAGCTGATGGAGGTCCCCGCGCCCAAAACCTGAGTGAAACAGTTGCTGCAAGCAGAAATGCTCGCGGCGGCAGTAGGCAGTAATTGGCTGTCGCGGGAACATCTGTCAGCAAGAAAAAGACGATTGTATTTACTCAGATCAATCTTCAACATTCCAAGGCTGCTACTGCAGTAAGAAGCTTTCCGTGTTGAACACAAAAGCCCACATAACATCCATACAGGAGCCATGGGTGTGGAAAAATCGCATCTGTGGCCTTGGAGGTGTCCGTGGCACCACGATACTCTGTGACGAGCGGTCCGAGAGACCAAGGGCTTGTCTTGCTGTGTCGAACCTTCTCTCAGTGACTAAGCTTGGACAATTTTGTGGCCAAGATTTGGTTGCTGCAGCCATTAGCTACGAAACGAATGGAGATTGGACGACCTTCGTCGTGGCGTCAGATTATTTCCCCTATGATTCAGTAGTGCCTCCACCACCAAGGGCAATTGCTGAACTCATTGACTATTGGGACACCAGGAAGATGGGCCTAGTTATATGCTGCGATGCCAACGCTCAAAACACTGTTTGGGGCAGTAGCAAATGCAACATGCGAGGAAACTATCTCCTAGATTTCATTCTATCATCTGATCTTACTATCAACAATGTTGGCTCGCAACCAACTTTTGTGACGTCAAGAAGACAGGAGGTGATCGACCTGACTTTATCAAATAGATACTTTAAGGCGATTACCAACTGGAGGGTCTCTTCGGAGGCATCCCTCTCAGATCATAGATATATCGAATTCCAAATCGAATGCGAAGCCATAACTTTGCAGGAGAGGAGGAATCCAAGAAAAACCAACTGGATACGCTTCAGGGAGGAAATGGGAAAAACTCTCAAAACTCCAACCAAACTCAGGACGAGACAAAAGGTAGAGGATGCTGTTCAAAACCTGAATAGTGCCATTACTAGCTGTTTCGAACTGACGTGTCCAGTAAGTAAACCCCCTGGCAGAACGCCGGTTCCCTGGTGGAGCTCGGAACTGCAAAGAATTCGTAGAGAAGCTAGAAAGCTTCTAAATAGGTCACTCAAGACTGATTTAGAGACAGACTGGAATCTCTACCGATCGAAGCAGAAGGAATATAAAGGGCTAATTCGGGTATCGAAAAGTGCTTCTTATAGGAATTTCTGCGAAAAGATCGAAATACTGGGTGAAACTAGTAGGTTGGTTAAAGTTCTGAAAAAGGGCAAACCAGCCAAACTGGACTCACTTAGAAAACTTGATGGCACCTTCACTGAGACGAAAGCGGAAACTCTTAGTTATCTGCTGGAGTTTGACGGCTTCAAGTCGCCTGGTACGGACGGAATATACCCAGCCATGCTGCAACATTGTACAAACCAGTTGCTACCGACTATGAAGAAAATCTTCACCGCTGTCCTAGCACTGGCATACATTCCAACACCCTGGCGTACAGTTAGAGTGGCATTTATACCAAAAATTGGCAGAAGTGACTACTCGCTCGCCAAGAGCTTCAGACCAATCAGTCTGACTTCCTTCTTGCTGAAAAGCTTGGAAAGGCTGGTCGAGCTTCACGTGCGCAAAGGTGCTGTGCGATTGCACCCACTATCTCCGATGCAACATGCCTATCAACGCGGAAAATCCTGCGAGACTGCGCTCCAAAATCTAGTTGGTAGAATTGAAGGCGGCTTGACAGAAAAGAATACGCGATGGGCATTTTCATCGATATTGAGGGTGCTTTTGACAATGCGACTTTTGATAGCATGTGCAGCTCCGCCAGACAACACGGAGTAGACGAACCATTGGTGTTGTGGATTAAAGCAATGCTAATGAATAGAACGTTGGTTGCGGATGCGGACTGTGGCCGCTATGTTATGGCGGGGGTAAACAGAGGCTGCCCGCAAGGCGGCGTCCTGTCTCCACTGCTGTGGTGTATGCTGGTCGACTCTCTGTTGAACGCACTCAACAGTTCTAATATTTACGCTCAGGCGTACGCGGATGATGTTGCCGTGCTTTCTGTTAGTGTTGGATCATTCCTAGCGACTGTATGCGCCAAGGCGCAGGCGGCCCTTGACGTGATCGACGAATGGTGCACTAGGAATGGGCTCTCGGTCAATCCTCTTAAAACTGAGGTTGTTCTCTTTACGAGAAGGAGGAAGCTGGTCGGGTTGACTCAGCCAGTGCTAAAAGGCGTCACAATCCAACTCTCCAATGAAGCAAAGTATCTGGGAGTCATCCTGGATAGCAAACTTGTTTGGTCCAAACATGTTGAGCTGAAGACTGCCAAGGCGCTGTCTGTTTTCTGGCAGTGCAAAGGCATTTTCGGCAAGACATGGGGCTTATCACCGAAAAGAGTCCTATGGATTTATACGGCCATGATAAGACCATTTATAGCGTACGCATCGGTTGTTTGGTGGAATAAGCTTTCACGTAAATACGTCACTGTTGCTTTTGCCAAACTCCAAAGGCAGGTATGTCTCGGCTGCACGGGGGCCTTCCCCAGCACGCCTGGCTCCGGCCTAGATGCACTATTGAACCTTCCGCCCCTTGATGTTTACATCATGGGATTTACAATCAAGGCTATCTCACGTCTTACAAGAGGTGGCTTTTGGTATAACTCGCACTGGAGTTTTGATGAACTTGCGCAACGGTTGTCCTTCGACTCCTGTCTTATGGATATGCCGTCTGATGCGATGACACCGGAAATTCGGCTAAAGCGCAAATACGAGGTCGACTTTCCTTGCGTCCAGGACTGGCTCTGGCCGGACTCTGAACCTGGAAGGGAATGCAGTCGAATCTTTACGGATGGCTCCAAAACCGATCAAGGATCTGGTGCTGGTGTCTTCGTGGAGAGCGATAACGTTAGACTTTTCTTTCCGTTAGGCAAATATGCGTCAGTCTTCCAAACATTATGCTATCCTAATGGTCATGGACTATGTTACGAGGAACAGGTGGAGGGGGCGAAGTATCTGCGTCTGTAGCGACAGTCAGGCTGCGCTTAAGGCCTTACTCAAACCCTTAACTACCTCCAAAATAGTACGTGAATTATCGCTGAATTCGGTCGGAAGGCTGAATTCACTTAAACTTGTCTGGGTCCCGGATCATAACGGGATCACGGGAAATGAGATCTCCGATGAACTTGCTAGACAAGGCTCAGAGGGGGACTTCTCAGGACCTGAACCAGCGATCTATCTGCCTGAGTCCTCGGTCAGGGCTTCCATTGACGGTTGGGTTTCCTATGAACACAATCGCCTTTGGCATGACTCTCCAGGGTGCAGACAGACTAAGCAAATGCTCCCCGACGTCTGTGGGAAATCCGCGGCATTCTTGTTGTCTCTCAACAGAAAAGACTGCAGACAGACTACTGGCGTTCTTACGGGACACTACGCTTTTGCCAAACACCTTAAGGTGCTAGGCCTAAGCGACACCACCAACTGCGAAGACTGTGGAGAAAGCGACGACACTGCGGAACATTTCCTCTGTGATTGTCCTGCTTTTGCTCGTATCAGGTGGCAGGTTTTTGGTGCGGATATGGTGAGTGCTGTAAACCTAAGCTCCTTATCATTGAAGCGCCTTCTCGTTTCTGTACCAGCTATATAATTCCAGGTAGCCCCTTGGAGTTATACAACGCACATCTAAAAAAATTACGCGTCTTTGTTTGGTAATTTAGGTCCATCTGACCAAGTTATCTGTCTTGGTGATTATAATTTAGGTGATATAAACTGGATACTTAATCCAGAAGAAAAATGTTTAATTCCATTCGATGCGAAAACAGAATTTGAAAGTTCAGTTATTAATTTTTACAGTCAGTTTAATTTATTGCAGCGGAATCATATTAGTATTTATTGATAGAGATAGAAGTATGCATTGATAAGGTTGAAGAATACTCAGCATCACATATGCGTAGTCATAGATTGTTTTTATATATAATTTATATATAATTTATTTGCATGATTTGTGTTTGTGTTAGTATTTTATAGGTACATAATTATTGTATTTTTAATTGTTTTGTCCTTACTAAAACATCTGGCGTTCCTCAAGGACACAGTCACATTGGTCCTTTATTCTTTAACTTTTTTATAATTGATATTCCTGATATTTTCCAGTTCTCAAGATACTTATTATACGCCGATGATGTAAAAATATTTAGAACTATAAAATCTTAGAACGACTGTCTCCTGTTGCAGGAAGATTTAGGATAACTGGCTTTATGTTGCAGCCATAATCAACTTTTTTTGAATGTTTCAAAATGTCAAAGTTTTACATGCTCCAGAAAAACGTTCCCATTAATATTTGGTCACTCAGTCAATAATATCATATTAGATAAAGTGCATAAAAAAAAGACTAGGCGTCGTGTTAGCCGGCAGCTTTCATTTACTTCGCACATTGATTTCATAGTTAACAAGGCCTACAAGATGCTAGGTTTTCTAAGAACGAATACAAGAGATTTCTCTTACATATATGGCCTTTGTGAGATCTACCCTTGAGTACTGTTGTGTTGTATGGAATCCTTTTTCCATTCATTAAGGATACAAAGAATTCAAAAAAGTTTTACTAGATACTGTTTTAATAAACTGAATTGGTCTATTGATATGCCTTCATATAATGTTAGATGTCTGCTTTACGGTATGCAAACGCTTGAGCTCAGGAGGAAGTAGTATTATATGTATAATGCTGGTGAAGGATATCATTAGTAGCCACATTATATGTCCATGCTTGCTTGAGAGAATATACTTTTATTTTCCATGCAGGAGTCTCCGTGTAGGTTTTCACCGACGGGAAACTTTCTCCAGAAATAAGTATGGTAGAAATGAACCAATAGCTCCTTGCATCAGAGTGACTAACGCCGTCCTCTAGAGATACTTTTAAAAAAAATTGTTATGTTAATACTAATGGGACATTAGGTTTTTGCAAAAAAATGTTTTATTCACTCTGTACATACTTTATTATTTTATCATCTATTTATAATTATTGTAATCTAAAAGAGAATGTAAATCTCGCATTGATGAAATTAAATTAAATAAATAAAAAAAAAATAATAATAATTTACGGGTCTTTTCAAACTCGATTCCGTTTGGAAGCGAGGCTAAGTAGCTTGGAATGACACTTGATGCAAAGTTGAAATGGAAAGCGCATGTAAAGAAAAAACGATAAGAACTAATATAGAGAAATGTATTGGTTACTCGGACAAAATTCCGAGCTTAAAAAAGAGAACAAACTGCTTTTATATAAACAAGCGCTGAAACCAGTGTGGACATATTATGTTATACAACTCTGGGTACAACCTAAATTAGGAAACATTAATATTTTACAAACTTTTGAAAACAAAGTGCTAAATTGTATTGTTAACACGCCTTGGTATATCACATATCAGAAATAGCGATATCCACAGAGATTTTGGCATTGAAACAATCGAAGACGAAATCAAAAACTACCAGAAAGCATAAAAGTCGACTAGAAGGTCACGTAAATATTACAGTCCTAAAAGTTTTGGATAAAAGAAATGTAATGCGCCGTCTACAAAGACCCAAAGCTTTAGACTTAACGATATATTGAATTTCTAATGGGAAGGTACCTGCAAAACGTTCTTATTTCGTGAAACAGGTTGTAGTTAATAATACAAAACATAAAATAAGATATGAAAGACAAATTGCTGATTGGTCTATCCAGGTGCAATAATTGGAATTCTGGCTCCTCCACGCCCCGCGATGAAATGCCAAGACAGCCGTACCGCAGGGAAATCGGGAAGAACGGAGAAGGGGTTAGTGGGTAAAAATCACACACTGTTACTGAGTATGGATCAGTTTCGTCTTTTGAAGATTACCACCCCCCAGCGTAAAAAAAAACATGAATTTACTACATTCGAACCCAAAAAGGAAAAAAAATTAAATGTGACTTTCTTTATTCTTCCAGGTAAATCAGTGACTGTTGTCAAGAAGATAGACAAAGCAAATTTGACTTGTTAAACCACATAAATATTTTTATAACAACCACCCATGACAAAAATGCAAAATTCACCACAGAAACTCTCTATATGTCTGTCGCTGCGAACATCAAACGTTACCGAATATGTGCATCATTCTAACACCTCATTCACACCATCGCACCCAATTGATCCGTCCACCCAGCCATTCATTCATACTGCCACCGATTGCAATAATTTGATGCCCCAGTATCAAAGCGGCACTAAACAATTTTCGCTCAAACATCACCCCCTATCATTCGCGAATGCCATCGAAATCTCAGCGTGCGGTGGAGCACGTCTCAATTCACCTAGCCACATCTGTTTTTGACGAGGATCAAAGAGCGCCGCTCTCACAATCAGCAAAGTTCGCGGCGCTTTGACACTCACAGCAACCCCACGAGTGTTGTTTACGATACATAGGCTTCGGCGTGCGTGCGTTCCGAGAAGGCGATTATACATTTTACCACCCTCCTACAACAGGGGAATTCGGGATCACACGATTTAGTGTTTATTATTTACAAGAGATCACCTTGATTCTCCGCGCGCCGGCCGCTCGTTCATAATATCACATCACAATTCACAGCAAGATGGAACACTTTTCGCCACAACTGAGCATCGGAAATGAATTTTTTCATTCATAAATTTCCAAAGTGCCTAGTAGGTATCTGAAAGATTGTTTACAAATCTTCTCCACTCTTTGATTGAAAATTCGAATGAAAATTAATTGGTTTTCTTAAGAAAAATAGCTGTATCTACGAGTATATACAGTACAGTACATTCGACTTTATCAGGTGATGCAATATTTAGGGATGTGTGCAACCCTTAAGGAGTGTGACAAATGACAATGGCCTTTGAAATGGTAATACAGGTACAATGACGATAATAATTGAAATGCAAAACTCTTGCAAGGGTAAGATTAATTAATTCGATACGTTTGCTACAACAGGCTTATGCAGTATTTGAAAATGCACGACTCAGACCGAACAGATATGGGAATAGGAACAAATAATCTTTTCGCACATGATTCGGTGAGGGGAAAGGATAAGGATTACATTATGCCTGTGGGCTGTGGCCAACGAGATATGGTTAATTTTGGATGGATGAATTTTGGAAACAATTCAATTTATATGCAAGAACAATAAACTGTTTTTGGGAATGGATTTTTGCATATGACAAACTTAGATACTCGTAGTTTGACAGATTTTCAAAATAAAACACGAACTGTGATTGGATGAATCTTATCAAAGATACTTAAGATAGTGTTTTTCAAAATTTAAAAACTTAGAGAAAAGGGATGATTTATGTTTATACCTAACGCTTCAACAGTGCCAAAGATATGCATATGCAAGCAGGTTTTGCTCCTGCTTTTCATTTGTTGTCCATTGAATTCTTCTGCAAAAAATGTCTCTCGGAAGCGAGCACCAATTCGTTTTGTGCATCAGCAAACATGGTTTGGTAGAAAGATGTCCGCGCGGTTTCCAACTGCAATTACAAGTCAAATGATGGACATCAGTAGAAAGCCTTCTAAATTATATATTAACTCTTTAAGTAGGACTTTTAAGCTCACGCTGTCGGGTTCATTAAGGTGAATGCCTCGATGCAGAACTCCAGACATGGGAGGAGTATCACTCGTTTAACTAGCGATGTATATACAAGTATTATGAGGACGAGAAGCAGCTGTTTTTAAGTTGCCATTCGTTCTTGCAGCTTCCATAACAGGAACTTTGATATTAGAGTGCGTACACTTTTATCTTCAACTAATTATGGAATCGGCTTGACAAAATGAAGATTACAATTCAGGGGATTCGAAGGTAATTTAGATCTTGCATGGAAAACGTATTAAGTAACGATTGACGTTCGGCCGCGTGTTTTCAAATTTCTATATATCGGATGGTGCACTTAGATGTGAGAAGCACGAAGAGTTTATAGTCTCATTATTAATACGGAGAGCTCGTCGAATAGACCTTTTACCAAATAGTGTTACAACCAGGGACCGGACCGGTATCATAAAAATTGAAATAGGTGGTAGCGGGTGGCAATTTGAAAATTGACAATTAAACAATCAAATTGCTGTACAATAAATAACACTGGTCTACAAATTACAGTAAAATCACCATATTTGTACTTTGGCGGGTTGCTAAAAATTATTCTTAGCTATATCGTATTTATGATGAACTAATGTACTGAGAGAACTGCGAAGCTTTATGAACTTGTGTTGGATTAATGTGTTTTTTAGAAGTTATCATTTCCTTTCCTATCCTGTCCTGTCCTTATAATATAACACATGTGACGGCTTATAAGTTTGTTTATCAATCCAGTCAAAACCACTGAACGGATTTCGATCCTTCTTTGAAGATTACTTGTGAAGCTAGAATCGGCTATTTAAAAAAAATCCACCCACTAATAAGCCCACTATTTGAAAAAAATATCGAAAAAGTTGATGGAATTGAAGGTCGTATTCTTCGCAAGGTATGTAGACAAAGTCTTTCTTAACAATTCGCCCATGCAAAGTTTTTTGCACGCCCGCTTTTTATGGACGCTTTTGAAAAAATCATTGTTTACTTACTTTCAGATGATCATGGAGACGTATGATGCAGTAAAGGCAAGAGTAAGATGCCCCTCTGGAGTGACCGAGCAGTTTAGAATCAAAGACGGGGTACACCAGGAAAGCGTCTTATGCCCTTTGTCATTTATTACAGTACTTGATTATATGCATGAAGGAAATTGACATTTTCCAAAGTCCATCAGTTATTCTTTGCTGACGTTAAAGCCATCGTTAGCGATAATCAAATGTCCTAGCAGCGAGCACTTGATGTACTGGTGAATGTTTTGGAAGAAAGTTGGTATCGTCTTAGTCCGAAAACAGAATACCTTGCTGCCCGTTCTCCAATCCACTCTGACCTATTCCACACATTTATACGAATGAAAAAGTAATTTCCAATTGCGAAAAGTTCAAGTATCTGAGATCTATGATCAATAGCAAAGCAAGCTGTGATGACGCTATTAAACATCGCGTAAGCGTAGGGCATATGATGTTTCGGGAAAACTCAGTCATCTTCTGTGATCGAAAATGCCCCCTAAGCTGAAAGGGATTCTCTACACCGCTGTTGTGCGCCTGGCGCTCACATACGCTACACTATGTTGGACAGTGTACAAAAAGTATAGGTCAATGATATATAGCTGAGATGAAGATGCTTCGCATGACAGCAGGAGTAACAAAGATTGATTGAATAAGATGTTCCAAGGTCCAAAGAAGCCTTCACGTACTGTCATGTTACTCAGGGTTCTGCTCCAAACAGAATGAAGCGTAGTAAGATTCATAAATCAAATGAGAAATGGTTTGAAACAGCTGCTTTTGATTACGATGCAACCCGCGACTATAAAAGTCTGAAACGAAGAACGCAATGGCTAAACCAGTTGATATCATTCAAACGTGCTGAAATTTGACAACTCCTTTATTTTAAATTAAATCCACTCGGGCGGAGTCGCGGGCAGAAACTACTGGTGTAATAAGTAAGAGGTCAATGTTAAGCATTGATAGCCCCTTTTTATACCCTATTCTAAGGGTATATTAATTTTGACGCATAGTTTGTAACATACCTTAATATTGCCCGTAGACGCCTAAAAGTTGCTATATTTATGATCAGCATCGATAGTAATGTCGATCTAGCCATGTCCGTCAGTCCGTCGGCAAAAATTAGGCCTTTAAACTGGACCTAGAGAGCTAAAATTTTAACCATATACTCTCTAGGGTCCCGAAATAATCAAGTTTACGAATTTTTGAAATCCGCCCACAGACACGCCCACAAACTCAAAAAAAACAAAATTTTGGAAAAAATAGAATTTTGAGCTAGAAAGCTGAAATTTTTTATGTATGATCTATGATTCCTAAAACTGCTCGGGATAAAAAAAATTTCAAAATCCGCCCACTGACACGCCCACAAATAAATATTTTTTTTTTTTTGAAAATCCAAAGTTTGAGCTAGGGAGCTGAAATTTATAATATATACTCTCTATGGGCCCTTTATGCTCATGTGTTATTTTTTTTTAAATCCGCCTACTGACACGCCCACAATTAAATAAAACAATTTTATTGAAACACCCAAGTTTGAGCTAGGGAGCGTTTGTTTCGATAAAATCCTTTAAATGTTATATAACAAAATATGTAGAGCGTTCTTAACAATTCAACCATACTTAGACTTTTGTCACGCCCACTTATGAGGGATAGGAATAAGAATAGGGTATCCAACAGTTCGCCCAAGCGGACTGTAGCCCGTCCCTATGTTTTATACATAATTTGCTTACGCTAAAGAGGTTTTTCTGTAAATGTAACACTACCCTTACACGGCGCAAGCATTTGCGTGTAACAGCAGGCAGCGTCTAGCAGCATTTTTCATTGCATGCTATTCGGTGCTACTTACTATTAAAAAGAATAGAGAGATGGTAAAGAAGTGTTTTGGTGCAGTTATAGGGTTTTTGTCCACGGGCGAAGTCTAAGTTGCTTAGGGAGATCAAGTTTTCATGTATTCGATATAAAGTAATGGACTTAGACGGGATTTGAACGCACGAACTTCCAATCAGCAAGCGAATAAACTACTACTGCACCGCTGCCACCCGTATCAGTGACCGGACTTCGAATATACTTTTGCACCATCGGTGAAGCTAGTTTTTTTCAAAAAGTGGGATTGTTATCCATCACCAAATACTCAGTGTAAACAGCGATTAAATGAAATCGTCATATATTATCTCCTGACACTAGCGGTTTGTGAATCATAGAGACCCAACAACTAAAGGCCGCTCCCAAAATCGGCCAGCGTTCAATTTAAGAAACTCTTACATTTTATGCGAAATAGGGTGGTCAATCTTGACAATCCCTTGATCAAAGTAAGGCATCGAAACAATTTTTATTATGCACTTTTAACTTTTACTTTAAAATACTAATTATTAACTCTGATATTGCAAATAAAGGGTCTTCATTAAGGACTTGACAACTTCTTATTTAAATAAAATGCAAACTACTTGAGATATCTCAAAAAAAATATTAATGGAATTCGACTTCGTTCATATGTCCACCACGGGAACCTATGCAGCGGTCGATACGTTGAACCCAATTTTCGTTGACTCGGCCGAACATTTCGACCGTTCTCGTTCAATATTGTCTCTGAGCTCCTCTAACGTCGCCGGCTTGTTGGCATAGACCAGTGATTTAATGTAGCCCCATAAAAAAGGCTAAAGGCGTTAAACCACACGATCTCGGCGTCCAATAGACGGGTGCGTTTTTCGAGATAACACGTTCAACGAACTGAGACTTCAATAACTCGATTGTTACACCCGCCTTGTTGGAACCACATATCACTGATGTCCAATTCATGCAATTGCTCAAAGAAATAACGTTCCAACATTTCTCTGTAGAGAATACCATTTACAGTTACGTGACGGTCATTTTCATCGACGAAAAAAAACGACCCAATGACTTTTTGCTGATGAAGTGCTGTTTTATGAAGCACATGAGGACAGGTAAAAAGTCCAGTAACGCATATTTTTCTTATAGACGAAACTGTTTAACCAAATATGCGCTTCATCGCTGAAGATGATTTTGCGATGAATTTCTTCATTTTCTTCCATCATGACCAGAGCCCAATTCGCGAACGTACGACGCTTTATATGATCAAATGGCTTTACTTCTTGAGTCAGCTTGATCTTGTAGGGGTTAAGGCCAAGATCCTTACGAAAAATTCGCCATAATGTGGTCAGGGAGAGGACCAATTCTTGAGAACGCCGTGAAATTATTGATTTGGCTGGTTTGCGACGGACCCCTCTACGACAGCAATATTCTCCACACTTCGGGCAAAATGTTGTCTCACGGGCACGGCAACATAAAGCAGCCAATATTCTGACTCAAATTTTATCACTAAAAATAAAAAATTGGCGTTAACGCTCTTAAAGTTGCGACCACCGACTCGGAATTTCGATAGTAAATTTTAATTATTTGTAAACGTTGTTCTTTTGTGTACTTCACCATGTTGATTTTGCTAAATATTTTGACATTGACAGTTAGGTAATCGGTTTAAGGGTGCGTCCACACTGAAAGTTTGAAGTTGCCATGTGGCTAATTTACTTACATTATTTGATCGGAAATGTATAAAACTACTACCAGATAAGGAACCGGCAGTAGTTAAAGATTCGCATTTCAAATGAAAGTTAAAAGGTGCGTTTCATAATAAGGATCAATTCGTGAAATAGCCCGCAAAATTTGTCGCAATGAACCCGAACTTAGTAATTTTGTAAAAAAGAAATGCATCCTATGAGAAAAATTAGAAAGGAATGATCGCAAAAGTTTAAGCGCCACAAGAAAAGCGGAAATTCAAAGACTAGCTTCTGAAACCGGTTAATTTTCCAAAAAAAAAAAAGGAATTTGCTGGGGTTTCCACTGTGCGTCGCGTTTTTCTTAGTGCTCCGCACTTAAAGCTTACAGAACTACAAAAAAACACTCAATCACACACGCAAGCAACAGCCAGCGCCTTCAATATGCAAGTCATCACATGACATGGGATGTGGACGTTGAAGCGGTTTCAAGGCATTGGAGCAAAGTTGTCTTTTAGGATGAAAAAAAAAATTAACTTGGATGGTCCTGATGGCTAAAACTGTTACTTTCATGATCTCTGAGTCCTAACTCCTTGAAAGCATCTATTTTTCCTCTTTATGTCGCTGTCAAAGTCTTTCCGGAACCCATTTTTTTAACTAAATAAAAACAGTTCTTTTCAACGCTTTTTTAAATATTCTTAACAAAACTTTGAAAAAATTCGCTGATGTGAACTCCTGCAACGAAATACTCGCAATGGCCTCATCCTAGTACGCATCTTTTTATACGCTTTTCAAGTAGTTCAATGTTTGATATTTGTTTGATATTGGGAAATTCCAGTGGTCGTTTCTTATTTACCCTTCAATTTTAAGACCTACTGTTCGGAAAATATGCACCTATTCACAGGTAGTAAAAGTTTCCGGGTAAAAAGTTTCCAACAGGTATAACGTAAAGACTGAAAATCGATTGCAAAACGTATGGCCTCATCCTTGTGATCGCCAGTGTGTATATATATAAATGAACCGAACAAATGCATACATTTTAGCATAGTGAATATATGAAAAGAGAGTAAAACTTCCGTTTTGGGCCACTTATCAAATTGATATTTTTATTTTATTCAGTATTTTTATACCTTTCTGCTGAATGCGTTTTCTTTTCCCATTGATGCAAACAATACAACAAAGCATAGGGACGGGCTACAGTCCGCTTGGGCGAACTGTTGGATACCCTATTCTTATTCCTATCCCTTATAAGTTCAGAACGTTCTACATATTTTGTTATATAACATTTAAAGGATTTTATCAAAAAAAACGAAGCTTTTGTAAGAAAAAACGCTCCCTAGCTCAAACCTGGGTTTTTTAATAAAATTGTTTTATTTAATTGATTTAATTGTGGGCGTGTCAGTAGGCGGATTAAAAAAAAAATTACGCATGAGCATTAAGGGCCCATAGAGAGTATATGTTATAAATTCCAGCTCCCTAGCTCAAACTTTGACTTTTCGCGGATTTTAAAAATTTTATCTCCCGAGCAGTTTTAGGAGTCTTACATCATATATAGAAAAATTCAGCTTTCTAGCTCAAAATTCAATTTTTTTTCGAAGAATTTGTTTTTTTTGAGTTTGTGGGCGTATCTGTGGGCGGATTTCAAAAATTCGTAAACTTGATTATTTCAGGACCCTAGAGAGTAAAATGGTGAAAATTTCAGCTCTCTAGGCCCAGTTTAAATGCCTAATTTTTGCCGACAGACGGACGGACGGACATGACTAGATCGGCATTATAATGATGCTGATCATAAATATAGTAACTTTTAGGGGTCTACGGGCAATGTTAAGGTATGTTACAAACTATGCGTCAAAATTAATATACCCATAGAATAGGGTATACAAATTAAGTTCTAAAACATAGCTCAGGTGCGACTATTCAGTAGATCCGCACTGTACATAGAGAAAAAAGGGTAGCATTTTCTTGACCTATAAAGCGTTCGGATCCATTGTTCCGGAAGATATGGTTTGTAGGACCAGCGAATTCTTAGAGAGGACGACGTACATGTCCATGCTCCTTCTATTTCTTGTTTGATTTTCCTTTCTCTCCTTCGACCATCGCAGTACCAAGTTAACCTGTCGTGCTCCACCAATCTTTATGTTAACTGCGGTAAAATTCAATCCTGACAGTTAAATGTTATCCTTTTTTCTCTTCTTGTCAATAGACAGCACCCACTGTGGCTAGTGCGTTCGACTACAAACCATGTAGTCTCCTGGCCCAAACCATGACGGGGTTCAGTAACATCTAAAGTTTTTTACCACGGCATCACCTCATTCCAAAGTCTGGCAAACATCCAAGAGTATCAATTGAGAGGAAAAGCTTCTCAAATTTACTGTTTGGAGTCGTCGTGAAATTGTAGGTCGCCCTTCGTACACTCAAATGGTTGGAGAATCTAGGTTTAAGGGCGTGTATGGGCCTGATGTTTATTTTATGTCAATAATCAGGTGTTCAAGAAGAGGTAAACTAATTTTCCTGCCTTGGCAGAAGAGGTGTTGAGGACCGATTACATTTTTCAAAGTTAATTTAATGGTATTTTTTCAGTCACACGAGAAACAATATTCCTAACAGGGCAGTAACTGCAATTTTTGAGACAAGTATCGATTATTTGTAGGTACCTACTCTTATTTAATTGTTTCCAAATTTTTCTTTAAAAAAAGCAACATTTCCCTGAGGATTTAGCTTCTAAAAAGTCACTTAAATGCGTACATTAATAGTCAGTCAGCATACAAGGACTTCAAACCGATACCCTTTTGCATACCCCATTGGAAGTTTATCACAAGCCAAACAGAAAGCAGAAGATATGAGGCGGCTAATATTTTCCCTGGTGACGAACTGGAATACCAAATTGTTCAAAATAACGCTCACTCATTAAAAGTGTTTCATTTCGTCGTTGCTTCTTTAAAAAAATGTTTCAATAAAGCAACAACAACATGCGAATGCATCCCCGTAAAGGCGGGGGCTGGAATAACAGCGCTGTTTTACGGCATGTCAAGGACGATCATCAGATTCCTTTTTGTGCTGCGTGCTGGTCTTTTTTATTATTTTGTTCTCGAAAAACCTTTCCCACACTGGTATATGCGAACCTAGACCAACGTCTCCTTAAAAGCACACTACTCTACCTACTCTGGCATCTTGAGGCTGGATAACACACGGTACAAGGTGTAATTTGAAAATAGATCTTACAAACTTTTCCAAACCTGTAAACCGGACTCCGTCAAGGAAAATGTCTAAGTGACAGGTGGACCACGTCTTAGAGAATCAAAAAATTGGCAGCTCAGCTACTTTTATGGTGAGGTATTGCTGGGACTTCAATGACCAATGGTGTGCCGCATAGAAAGTCCAAATGTACCAAGCTTGTAATACTTAAATGTTAAAACCTTTCCCTCTATCAAAAAATGCATACCTATTATTTTATGAAAATTAAAAAATCAATTTATCACCTAAACTCGATTTGTGTGTATCCCATGTTCCTTCGACAGTCGTCAACAAACACCGCAGGTGGCCATGCCGTTGTCCTAATGTCGCAGCAACAATTGTCATTGTTGGTACATTCAAATACAGGACGTGACTTACCTGCCAGAGCTACTCCTAACATTTTGTACTCCCTAAGCAGATTATCCTTTGCCTTTTACTTCCGTCGTTGTACCAACAATTTTCCTCACCGATCGGTCAGAGTTAAGTGCTGCCCAACAGTAATCGATTGGATTGGATCGTGCTGTCGGAGATTCAAGTGGTAAATAATTTCAGATGTGGTTTGAACTTGGTGATCGATCTGATCTGAGACTGGTGCATTGATTGCCATTCGGGATTATTTACAATCGCGCCTATAGCATTGTGTAAGCATGCACCTACTTGGATATTTATTTTCAAAATTGTTTACTGTCCGGTTGCATAAATTCGCAGAACTAATTACTTTTCAAGGCAAGTATCTGCGCATCCATAGGTTTATGGAGAATAAGCTGTAAACAGAAATCAATTCTGCATCTGGTAGGAAGGATATGCATAAGCATTTAATGTTGTTTATATCAGCGGAGGCGTTTTGTTCTTTTTGGGAACTTTTAATGCTTCCGCTGAAAATCGGTTTGGTAATTATCGCGCAGTCGTCAGTTGTGGTCGTTGAACTTAACCGAGATATCTACTTACGAAATTCCCCAGATTCAGATAAGTATATTTTTGGAGAATCAGAATCAATAATCATATGAGCTAGGTATATAATATAGTCGACTTCTACATCCCCTAAGACCCGCATATGGGCAGTGCCTAATCCTCTCTCGAATTCGCTATCGGTGAATATTAACTCCGTACCACTTATGTAATTCAATTTATTTTTAAAACCATGTATTGATCTGAGAAAACCATTTACGGAAGGTAGGAAAGATATTAAAGCGATCATGTTGTAAAAAGATATTCACCTTTGGGTTAAAAAAAATTCATGATTTTTTTCCAATAAAGTCATAAAATGTACCTCTTTTTGGATCAGTTTATTAAGGACATAATACGCGTATGCACAATCTTCCCGCTACATTCCTGGCATTCGGAATCATTTCGAAGCGCGTTAAGAGTATTAAGGACATTAGTTTAAGACATTTCTTTACTGTATCAGCAATCAACTATGTATTGGAAAAAGGAAAGACATTAAGTGAAGGAGAGGCCAAATTCAAGATAACAAGGAGCAGGAGCAAAGTATCCGCTTTATAGAGCAAAAGGTTGGAAGAATGCATACAGTTGTCCATAACAATCTAGGTTGGTTGGTTGGTTAGACTTCGATGAAGTACACTTAGACCAAAGAAGGTCCATTGTGATGGCATTGGGAATGGGCAGTACCGTGAACATTGACAGCGAGTCATTTTTAATGACATCGCGTTGCGTCCACTCGGTTCTGTGCGGTATTTAGTGTTTGAAGCCTAGAGTGAAGTTCATATCAGTAGCCAGTCGGTACGTTGAGTGTGGAAGGTAGCGGTGAATCTCAAGTGTGTTGGCATGACTAGTGTCTTGCTCTCTCTCTCGGTCGTAGTGCTGAGTTGTAAGCCATTTGTATACATATGAATGTCGATTGGAAAAAGATGCAGCATGGTTTGAAGTGACGATGTTGGATAGGTTCTCAGTGTCGCCGTTAGGCTGAGATATGCTGCTCGTTAAGCTTTTTCCATTTTTTTGCGAATTGTTTTCTTCTCCAAGGTGGTCACCCAGACCATTACTCCGAATAAGATTGTCGGTCGTACTACCGACGTGTAATGCATTATGCGGTCCTAGGCCGCATGATGAGCCTACCGTGCTTTTGCAGGTGTTTAATGCAACTATGGCTTTCTTGGTGCTTTCGTTAGCGTCTTCTTTCCAGTTTAGCTTCCGGTCTAACTTTAGTCCTAGCCAGCTAGCACTGTTGGAGAGTTTAAGAGTGGATCCTTTTAAAGTGGAGAGCGAGAAGCGTGGAATTTTGTTTCTCGTAGTAAAAAGGACCAACTCAGTCTTGGTCGGATTGACATTTAGACCGCAGGTATTTGCCGAGCTTACTAGTTTATTAAGAGTGGATTGAAGGACATCGTCAAGTGTCTGTTGGTACTTACCTGATATGGAGATAGCAACAACGTCCACGTATGTTACATCCCTGTACCCGGTGTTCTCTATTCCTGCGAGGATTTAATCGAAAACAAGGTTCCTCATACGTTTGACGTTTGTCAACTGTGTAGCACGCGTTTACTAGTGATTACCTAAACATTTCAGTTAAAAGAAATTATAATAAAATGGAGGCTGAAGAATTCATCCTCCAAAAGAATAATAGCAAAAGGCTTAAAAAAGATCATAATCAATCTAAACGCATTAATAGTTTTAATATGAGTAAATCTGTGAAAGACGATACCTACCTAACTATTATTTGCCACTCCAATCTACATGCGAAGATCGTGCAGACATGGATAGTGCAGACATTGAAGACAGTGAACCTCTCAAACCTAAGGAATATGTTCCTCCTATTATTGTTCTTAAACAAAAAAGTGAAGTGGTTAGATCTTTAATTGGCAAACTAAATATTCATGATTATCTCCTTAAAAACATTTCGTTTGGCCAGAAAATACTGTGCACAAGTTTTGAATCATATAACAAGATTGTGAGTGAATTTAAAACCAAATCCTGTTAATTTTACACCCACGAAAAGAAAGGTAATAGACCAATTTAAGTAGTTCAGGCCTAGATCTTCACAATCCGGTCACATTAAGAACCGAATTAATTACGCTTGGTATTAAATGCATTGATGTAAAACCAATTGCTCTTAATTCGAACTCTAATTACATTCACTACATATATATTGTAAATATTGAACGTGGTTCAATTAAAATGACCGAGTTGCGCGCTAATTACAAACACGTGCTCAAAACAGTTGTAAGGTGGGATTTTAAGAGACAGCAACCTAACAAAATCACGCAATGCCATAATTGTCAGATGTATGGCCATGGAGCTATGCACTGCCAGGTTAAAACTTTTTGTTCATCGTTTTCTGGGAACCCCAAAACAATCGACTGCACAGCACCACAAACAGCTTTAAAGTTTAAAGTGTGCAAACTGCAGCGGACCACACAAGTGTACTGATCAGTGTTGCCGAAAGTACTTCCAGAGGAGTATTGTACTACTTTCAGCACATCCGTACTCCTCCTTTCACATTCGTACTCCTATTTTTTTTAAAGACCTAAAATATCTTACACTTACAGCAAAGTGTAATGCCAACCTTAATAAATTAAATTCACTTAAAATTTATTGCAAACTACGGAGTTTTCAAACGCTGAAAAAGTATTTGCTGTTGAAGTTGATACACCGAACAAATCAAAATCGGTAAAAGCAAAAAAAGTTCCACAGCCAATATCAATGTGTCTTTTGTTGCTGGTACAAAGCCAAATGAGTGTGCTTCTGGTCCTGCAAATTTGGTCCCTATTCTCAAACTTAAAACATGAAAAGCTTAAAACATCAGAACTAAAAATAATAATGTTGCTTTTGCAGTATAACATAGCCATGTCCTTAATTGAACCTTTAATTGCATTAATAAAAAGCATTGATGTTGAAACTTTAAAAGATATAAAGCTTGGGAGAACAAAACTCAGAGAAACAAAGTTTATTAGAAGAGGCAAATCGTGATATAGTGGATGTTTAAAAAAAATAAAAAATTCTGTGATAGTTGATGAGACAGGCTGTTTGAGTTTGATGCTAAATCTATGTTTAACGTACTTAAAACCGTTTAAAAATTGTGTTGGTTTTGCCGCAGACAATGCTGCTGTGATGGCTGGCAAAACAAGTAGACTTCGATCTCTTTTTTTAAAGGAAATTCCAAAAATGTTTACTTTAGGGTGTATGTGCATTCATTCATTACATCTCTCTTCCTCAGCCGCAGCCAAAAAAATGACACAAAATATTGAGGTTTTCCTAAGAAACATCTATGTTTACTTTTCACATAGCCCAAAGAAGCAAATCGAGTTTAAAGAGCTTCAAGTTAAGATTTTAAAAACGTCTTTTACTAGGTGGCTAGCTCTTGAACAGGTTGTGGCAAGAACACTAGAACAGTAACCTGCATTATTATCTTGTGGAAAATTCGTTTGAATCTGCTGAAAGCAACCTAGATCTTGTTCACAAGATTCAAGAAGAGCTGAATGATACCACAAAATTGTATTTATTATTTCAAGCCTATGTTCTTCAGTTAACTAAACAATTTAACTTAGAATTTCAATCTCAGTCCGTCCGAATTCATAACTTGTTGGCATACATAAAAACTTTCTACAGAATTATTTTAAAAAAATGTATCAAATCGGAGTTTTTACGCGACGAGTTTCTCTCCGATCCGAATTTTTCTGATACCAATGTAAAAAAATATTGTCTCTGTATATGTTGGGGCTAAGGCTGAACTTTTTATTAAAACAAAAAACAATGAAATGAATCAAGTAATTGAATTTAAAAGTGTTTGCCGAGAATAGCGAATCGATATTGATGACGAAATTTTGAAATCTATACAAGGCATTGACCCTTTAAATTTAGCAGAAAGCGCAACTACAATAATTTCTTCTATTCCTGATTTGATTAATGAAAATGAAATTGAAAACCTTGGCATGGAGTGGCAGACTTTACTTAATCAATCTGGGGTCTCTAATTCTTTAGAAATAGAAGAATTTTGACAAGGGTTGTTGTAAGTGGTTTGTTAATTCTTCCGTCCAGCAGCGCAGCGGCAGAAAGAACGGTTTCTCATTAGAGATAAAAAAAAAACGGAACAGATTGCAGGTTAATACATTGAATGCAATTATGAGTTGCAAGAAATTGTTAAATGGAGTTGATTGTTGTAAATGGAATCCTTCAAAACAACTTTTGAAGGCGTTTAAAAAATATTGTTTGTTTCTTTTTTGTATTTTTGTTACACTTTTACCATACAATATGAATCAAAATACCTTTCTTTTTGCAAAGACACTTGTATTAAGTGTATTTAATACATATCTTGGGATTACAATAAGTTCCTATTTTTTTCTTTAAAAATAATATTACTATTAATTAAGCTATCTGCCATAAGACAGATTTTTCATAATTAAAGAGATACTCGTATTTACTTACTTTTGTTATTAGACTTGATAACCTATTTATTTATGTTTGGTTATTTTTTGAACTGAATTTGTTTCGATGATTTTATTTTAAATAAAGTCAAAAAAAATTGTGCACACCCTTATTTTTGAAGACTAAAAAATGTCTGTACTACTATTTTTTCAAAATACTCCCCTTTTTTGGCTGCAGTAGTACCTTATAATATTTTTCTCCGGCAACACTGCTACTGATCCATCATGCGTAAGCCGTCAACAATACATTGAGATAAGGCAAAAAATTTCGTCACGTTATCGAAATCATAATCTCCCCACAAAACCGGTTTGGATAAATCGGCCGAGAACCAACCACGTCAAATTCACCATGGAGGATTTTCCACCACTCCACCAAAAGAGTGACAATGAAAGTGAAATATCTTTATTCAATATGATTGGCTTAAACCCAAAAATAATCACTCGGAACGCAACAAGCATTCAAAATAAAAAAACATGAATTATTTGATTTTATTACCCATAACAATATTGACATAGCTTTATTAACTGAAACCTGGCTTAAAAATGAAAACAACTTTGCGAGTAACAATTATGCAAGCTATAGACTTGATCGGCAGTCTTCGAAAAGGGGTGGGGTAGCTATTGTATATCAAGTTTGAAATTATTGAAGCTATCGGTATTGAAATAGTTCTACAAAATTCAATTAGATTAAGTATCTTTTCTGTGTATTTCCCCGGTGGAAATTGTAGCAATGACAAGAAAACTAAGTATAAAAGAGATATTTTGAAATTATTTCGAAGAAATGATAATTTTTTAATCGGTGGTGACTTGAACTGTAGGCATCAATCGTGGGTATGTCTAAGAGCGAACTGTTGGGGTAATATTCTACATGATATTATTGCATTTAACAGATCGCTTACTTTGTTACACACTCTCGAACCGACATACTTTCCAACTTGCGCGTCCCAAAACCCTTCAACTATTGACATTTTTGTTTCAAATAATGCGTATCGTTTTTCGCAGCCAGTTATACTTAATGCTTTAAGTTCTAATCACTTGCCGGTCTACACTTGCCTTCAGAATTCTGTAAGCCAAAGTAATCTGATCCCTGTCAGTTATAACTATTCCGCTGCAAATTGGAATCGATACACTTCATATGTTTCTGAAAATTTAAACCAAAGCAGGTTATCTATTGATTGTATTACATCGGCTGATCAGATTCATTCATCTCATAGATTCTTTTATGGAAGTTGTAAATAGAGCGGCTGAAGTATCTATTCCTAAGACCCAATCCTTTTATGGAAATCAACTTATATTGCCTGAATTTATCTTACGATTGATTCGCATGCGAAATTCAGAAAGAAGAAAATGGATTCGGTTTAGACTAGTTATTTTTAAAAATAATGTTAAGATTTTGAATTTGAAAATAAAGAACGCGATCGACAATTTCAAAAATAAAAAATGGAATAACCTCTTATCTAGTTTTGATAAGGGATCTAAACCTTTTTGGAAGGTAACAAAAATAACAAAGAAAAAAAGTTTAAACATTCCGCCTCTTCGAGTCAACGACAATGTGCTTGTTACTCAATTGGAAAAGGTAACCGCACTGGCTGACTGCTTCTGCCAAAATCATACAGTATCATCTCATCTTAGTTCAATTTGCAAGTCGACGCAAGTCGACTGCAAGTTAACTTACAACTAGTTATTTGAACGCGTTGACTACCCTCTCTGTCAAAGTTCACATACGTTTTCTTTTATTTTTCTCAAAAAGAATAGAAATTTAAGTTTTCAAGAAGTTCCACTTTAAAATGACAAATTCAGAAGAAGATGAAGTTCTTAGTAAGTTATTTTAATCTTTTTATACGTTGAACCCCATTTAATCAAATTACGATTTTAGGTAGGGTAGTGTTGTTTGTTGCAAATGACCTACTGGCACCTGCGCTATCGCTGCATCATGGGCGTCCAAACGCAAGTGAAGAAAATCAACCTGTAAGGAGCAAGAATTACTTTGAAAACCTCATACCAAAGTATTCTCTGGATGAGTTTCGATTTCACTTTCGAATGAGTCGAAGTTGCTTTTCGGTAAGGCTAATTTAAAATAATCATAACACCAACATCTTAGTGGTTCCCATTTATTGTGCAGGATCTCTTGCATAAAACGTGAAGCGGGTGCTGAACTTGGAGAAAAAAGTTTTGTTTTCTGTTTGGATGCTGAGTAAAAACGAAAGTTTCTTGTCTGTGGGTGACCGGTTTGATTTTGCCAAGAGTTCTGCTCATCATACCTTGTGCGAAATACTGGATATTTTAAATTTCCTTTTGGCAGAGTATGTGAAATGGCCCACACAAAATCAGTACTCTGAGATTTCGCAGGTAAACGGAATTAATTCACGCCAAATTATTTAAAAACTCGATAATTGTCTTATTTTCAGTCATTCAGGGAAAAATCTGCAGGATACATTCCAGGAATTATTGGCGCTATCGATGGATGTCACATTCAAATGAAGCAGCCGGTCCGTAATTCTATTGACTACTACAATAGAAACAAGGTGCACTCTGTAATCTTACAAGGTATTAATTTGAAATAACAAATAAAGTCATCTTAAATGATTCATTTCCTTTAAGGAGTATGCGATCACCGCGCAATATTTACGGATATTTATGTGGGTGCTCCTGGAAGATTGCATGATGCTCGAGTGTTTCGGAATAGCCCTCTGTATGAACGAATGGAACAACTCATTCCACGAGAGTTTCATATTGTGGGTGATGCAGCTTATCCACTTATGCAAAAGCTGGTAACTCCATTTCGTGATAATGGCCATTTAAGTGAGAATCAAGCTCATTACAATACACGCCTAAGTAGTGCAAGGATAACAATCGAATGTTCATTTGGGCTTCTAAAAGGACGATTCCGACGATTGAAATTTTTGGACGTTGCTAATCCTTCGATGGCAATCAAAATCGTAGCCGCTAGTGTTGTTCTTCACAACCACATTCAATTATTGAACGAAGAAGATGATGTAGACAATTTTATTGAGGAATTCCAGAATAGTCCATCAGCACCGGAAGAACCTGAAAATGCTCAAAGGTCGAACGCATCCGAAAAAAGAAACTATTTGTTATCACTTTTTTAATTAAATAAATCTCATTCAAGTAAAATAAAACGAACTGAATTTTATTCATCACAGTTTCAATGGACATTCTTAAAATTTGTATGTGTACATTGTTGAGCATTAACCAACAACTTAAAAGATATAACTTCAAAAAAAAGATTTCTTAAACATTATCAAAAAATCAGACTTCATAGATACTATCAAAAAACTTCAAGGACTTCATAAATATTGTCAAAAAACTAAAAAAATACTTCATAAACATTATCATACTAATTACATAATATTAAAAAACTAAAAGAACTTCATAAATACATATTGTCAAAAACCAAAAAAAATACTTCACAACATCGTCAAAAAACTAAATTAACTATGACTACATAAACATTAACAAAAAACTAAGAGCTGAGAAGTTTATTTTCGGTTTTGCATGTCGATATTAACTTGCTGCTCGCGCAAAATCCTTATTTGCCGAACTTCAGCAAGCATTTCTTCAGCTAGTTTCAATTTCCGCTCTTCTATTGCCAACATCCTCTCACGTATATTGGCATTTCTGTTTGCGCGACCCACAGTTTTTTTTTTTTGATGGACTTTGAACTTGCGCTCGTCGTTCCACATGAAGATGTTCCTGGTGGTGTAGGGTCAACCTCTGTCGAATGAAGGTTTGGTGGATATGCAGAGCTTATCGTGGGTGCGTTCTGGACTGTGACCTCATCAGAGTATATTTCTGATAGCTGATCAAAATATGGCCACGACATTCGACCTCGTCCAGTTGAAGTTTTTTTGTTGTTGTCCAAAACTTTATTGTAGTGTGTCCTCATGTTTGCCAGCTTTTTATCCAGAGCATCTTCTTTAAATGTGTAGCCCTTCTTCTCCATACTACCACGGATTCGCAAAAACGTCGTTCGGCAACGTATCTTTGGATCTCGCAAATCGTTCTTGAGCTTGCGGCATTCTTCAAGGAATAAAAGCACCGCATTATGGTTCCAAACGGATTCCAACTCTAGAATGAGAATTTAAATGTTATAATTTTAAACAAAAACAAATGAAGATAAGTAAATTTACCAGTTGTACTTGTGTTTCGATATTCCTCACACAAATTCGAATCTGAATTCGTTCTACAAGTGGGTTCGCCTAAAGATAAAAGTAAAAACTATTAATTTGAGTATCTATTCACTGCAATGGAAAAAAGTCAATTTCGCTTAGAGGCAACATTTATTAACAAATATTCCCTTAATATGTTCCCTTTGTATGTTCATCATTGCACATTTCCAGTTGCTTGGGCAGCGCACATAACCTGAACTGCTTCTCAATCAACAGTCCTGTAAATGGGACAGCTCCTGAGGCAGATACATGAAATAAATTCGTAATGCTGTCTACAATACATATTTAATATGTACTCCAAATTACAAATTTAAATGTAACATGTCTTACCAGATGGACTCGTGTTTGGCAATTCTGGTTGAACGCTTGTTTCATTATTGTTCATGTCTAAAGATAAAATTATTATACATATAGAATTACTAATCATGCGATAATAATTCGCAATACATACCATGATTTGCGTTTGCCAAAGCACTATTCACATATATTTCGGCAAAACTCGAATCTACAAAAAGAAACAAGGATTTATCTTGGATATAACTTATTTCTGACAAAAACTTCTTACCAGCTATAATCCGATTGATAATTTCTTCCGTGTCATCAATTTCCACCAATTGCTCACCAAATTGCAGCTTAATTTTCATTTTGTTGGCCGAAAAACTAAATTTAAATAAATAAACACTTCGAAATCTGAAACCAAATGAATCAGATGTTTTTGACATTTCTACTTCACTAACGAATTAGGGTTGATTTCTTTAACTTGCTCGAAGGGGAAATTTTCAGTGAACAGCTGATAATCACGTGATATATTCATCCAATCAAAAAGGCTTTAATAGTAGTGACTAGTAGTCGACTTGCAAATTGAACGCGCCCATTGTCACTGAAAATACTGTCCAAGATAAGCTTACTGAGCTCAATTCCTTACCAAGTTACGTAAATCGTAACAACTTTTTTAAAAACAGCTCAGTGAAGGAGTTGATTAAACAACTAAAATCCAAAAAATCATCTGGGATTGATGGACTTAGCAACAGATTACTAAAAGCCTTACCTTCAACGGCCACCAAATATCTTACATTGGTTTTCAATTGTTGCATGATTCTTTCGTATTTCCGTAAAGATTGGAAAACAGCAAAAGTTGTAACTATCCACAAACCTGGTTGTTCGGAAATATCTTCACATTTAATTCTTCTATTTTTCATTTCAATTTATTACTTATTTTAATGTCATGAATTGATTTTGTATTGGTTATATTCTCTTTTAATTTAATTTTGTTGTTCTATTTTGCCAAATGTTATATTTATACCCTATTCATGTTAACAGTCATTATACTTATTTTATTACTGCTTTGCTCTTGCTCTCAACTAAAATTTGTTTACGGTACAGACTCATATAGCAATGCAGAGACGATGTAAATTTTTTTAGAATTCCCGTATGGTGTAACAAACAGTGTGCGACATCGTTTCTCGTCCACTTGGATTTCGACCACAGGAGAGCTAAGTACACATCGGAAATAAATTATATAATTGGAAATTTTTTCGTCATTTTTCTTCTTGGCTTTCTTTTCCCTTTGTCAAGTGCTGGTCCGTCATCGTTCGCTTTCGCCCAATATACAACGATTCTCTTCGTCATAACCCAGAATCCGTGTATATTCTCAAACACTGGTAAAGCAAAGGATAATCCTAATAGTTACACGCCTATAAGTTTATTAAGTACAATTAGTAAACTGTTTGAAAAGCTTATTAAACAACGATTGTTAAATCATATTGAGGATGCAAACATATACCCTAACGAGCAGTTTGGTTTTAGAGCTGGTCACTCCACAAGCCATCAAATTTTGAGAATTAAAAATCACGTCAAAAGTAACCTTAATTCAAAGTTATCGACTGGTCTGGTACTTTTAAACATTGAAAAAGCCCTGTTGGCACCAGGGGTTGATTTACAAACTTATAATGTTTAATTTTCCCACTTATCTGATTAACCCTCACACGCTCCTTATTAACCTGGGTTAATATGGTCACTTTCACTTGATCTTGAAAGAATTTAAACTAAATGCGCTTTCGCGCAGACTCAGTGACTGAATATTTGATTTGTTCCGAAAAATTTTAAAAATAAACATTTTCGAGAGTTTTTCGGCAGATTTTTCGTCACATTGTAGCAAACGTACCTACCTTTTAAGTTTTCTTTAAATACTTCTGAATTTGTGTTGTTACTTATTCATTTTAGGAGGAAAAACATAAAAACATGAATACTTGTTCGAGTTCATATTCAGATTATACGTGTATAAGCCTATATGTAGATACTCGTATGTATGTCAAATAGAGATGTATCAAAGATATGCTTTCATAAAAAGTTTGTTGCAAACGCATAGTGAATTGATAGCTGCAAACTTCTTCAAGTGATGTAAAAATGGGAAACACTAATTAATGTTTACTGTTTATTACATACATTCATCTGAACTACATTTAGATAGCAAAAATACAATTACGATGACATGTGGCAATTTTCGCACTTCGTCATTGTCAAACTATGAACTTGACAAATTGGCTTCTTACACTGTATACCTACAACAGTTTCGTGTTGCTCTTTTTCGTTTTTCTTGATGATAGCAGATAAAGCAGGCTCCCTTAATTTTTTGGCGTCCTGTAGAGTCTTCTTGAGATCCGTCATCAGGCGTAAAGGCTGGTTGGTATTAGTGCACCCGATTGGTGCACCTAAAATGCACTCCACTGCACTTTTGACGTGGAAATTTACCACTTTACGAGCAATTTGAGCTCTTTTAGTTATTGCAGGCAAACATAGATGCTCCCCCAACTCCTCGAGAAATTCCCTGCGTTCGTTGGCTCGACTTTATAATCTTGACCATATCTGAATTATTGGACCGCCAGATGATGTGTGCCGCTAAGCCAGCTATGTCAAGGAGATTATAAAATAGAGCCATAGGCCACCGGTTTGTCTTTCTTTTAGTTGTGTACTGACCAAGCATTTGATCCATCACATTTACACCTCCCTTTGTTCTGTTATAGAACTGAATGATTTCCGGTTTATTTTTTTCTCCCCAGCATTTGGTGTCGTTATGAAGAGTTGATAACAGCACAACCGACTTCTTCTTTTTAGGCACATATGAGCAAAGGACCATCTTGTCATTGAAGCCGAATTCGCGCTTAGTACCTCTCGACTAGTCGAAGCTTTGAACTCTTCAGGAATGCAGCGCTTGGTTTTTTTTCATTGTTCCTACCATAGATAAGTTCCAGTCCATTAAATGTTGTGCAAGTGAAAAGCTAGTAAAAAAAAATTGTCCATAGTGATGTTCCGGCCAGTGTTCTTATATGATTCAACTAGATCTTTGACAACGCGCTCTCCTTGGTTGACGTCTCTGGTCTCATTAACTTTCCCAGTATATATTTGGCCTTTGAGATGATAACCAGTTTCTGCATCATATGCCCACCACAATTTTATGCCGTATTTTGCTGGCTTCGATGGGATGTACTGAGTAAACTTTGTACGCCCCCTGTACGGAAAAAGTTGTTCATCAACAGTGATACATCCATACGGTCTGAAATTTTTTCCCAAATTTGCAACCATCATTTCAAATATTTCGCTAATGGGAGCTGCTTTGTCGTTTTTCATTCGATCAGAGCGTGTAACATTGTAGTCGAAACGAAGAAATCTGGATATGGCATTAAATCGTTTTACAGACATGGTTGCGCGAAAAAGTGGATAGGCATTTTTTTTTTCCATAATTCTGTAACCGGTGCGTAATTAGACTTACGACATCCAACGACCAAAAGAATTCCAAAAAATGCCAAGAGCTCTTCTTCATCTAACGGCTCCCATAACAAAGCCTGTTTGTTAGAATTTTTGATATTGAGAGCTTTGTAAACATCTTGAGCTTTCCTGTTAGTATGTCTGCATATTATGCTTTGTATAGGTGGACTTATTATAGTACAAAAAGTACCAACGTCGCATAAATATTTTGTCTCCGGATTTGGACCAGATCAGTCCATTCCTTCTTCGTCGTCATCAGAATTATAACCTACGTTGTACTCAATACTCACATCTCCTGTTTCGACATCTGAATCTATAGTTGCAAATACCTGATCTACATTGATACCCTCAGGATCTCCTTCCTGGCCAGGTAAGGTACGCAAATTATCTTTCTCATCAGCGTCTACTTCCTGGCTTGCCAGAGTCCCCATATTACTTTCCTCATCATCATCGGACTGAAGCGTATCCAAGACAGATTTTAGGTATTGTTGTTGCTCTTCGTATGGCAATCTTCAACAAAATTATCATTATCAATTATTGCACGTATTTCACCCATCCAATTGTAGGTATGCAAATATTTACCTGGGTAATGCCGTACTTGAAAGAAATTTGAATTCTTCTTGATCCATTTTTACACAAATAAAGTTAACTGCACTGATTGAATACGATTGCTAAAGAAAACTGACGGGGAAACTAGCTCTGTTCGCATAAAATTTCATTTTCCAATATAAATCATACAAATTGGGGATTCCCCTCGCAGTGTATACAAAAAGTATGTTCGAATTGAATTGACATTTATAAAAGTCAGATTGCGATACCTGGTGTCAACCATCAGCATAGGTGCAAACCTATATTCGATGTAAAGTTTCTATGGAAAACTTAAAATATAATACCTGGTATCAAGCATAAACATTGGCAAGGACCTACAATCAGAGCGGCAATTCAGGTGACTATTCTAAAACAACATAAAACACTTAAAAATAACACACGAAGTACGAATTGTATCCATGTAAACAAAAAGCCCATACAAAAGTGAAATTAAATAAAAATATTAACCTGGGTTAATAAGGTACCGATTAAGGTGCAAAAATTGTCGCTCGTGTGAGGGTTAAGTTTTTCGGTTTACGGAGCTTTTTACTTAATAGAAAATTTGCTGTATACGCAGGCAGTGTAAAATCGTCTCTATATAATATAGTAAGTGGTGTTCCGCAGGGACCCATACTTTTCAACGTTTACATGTCCGACTTGCCGTCTTTGGACATAAATACTAAATTAGCTATGTTCGCTGATGACACAGCCCTTTTTTCGTCTAGCGTATTGCCTCAAGGTGCTCTCGAAAGTCTACAATGCTCACTGAATATCTTACAAACTTTTTTCATAAGTGGAAAATCAAGGCTAATGCTCAAAAATCACAGGCAATCTGGTTTTCTCGTCGAAGAAAAACAGATTTTTTGCCACAAACAATGTTGCAGCTAAACTCTGTTGATATCGCTTGGTCTGAAAGCTGCAAGTACCTAGGTCTAACATTTGATAAGAAACTGACTTTTGAGAAACATATTGCCAACACGATAAACAAAACTAACCTTGTAATAAGAATTGTATACCCTTTCATAAATCGCAAATCAGGTCTTAGCATGCATAATAAAATTTTGATATTCAAAACTATTTTCCAGCCTATACTCACTTATGGTGCTCCAGTGTGGTTTGACTGCGCTGAGACCCATTTAAAAAAGATTCAAAGAGTGCAAAACAAAATATTGAAATTAATGCTAAATTTGCCATGGCATTTTTCAACAGTAAGGCTTCATGATAAGGCCAATGTTAGGCAAATTAAGCTTGTACTACTCGTATATAATTTACAAGACTACTTTTTTAGAAGATGTTCGTGTTCTGATAATGAGCTAATTCTTAATCTCTTAAATTAGATATTTTGTTTATATCACATTTGGGTTTATGTGCAATATTAGTTTTTAAGTATCATGTAAGGGTTTTTTCTTGTAGCTTTTCCCTTAAAAATTATTTCTTTTCATTTAAATTATATTCATTTTAGTATTAAGAATATTGAAGTTGTAAAGAATTTAATTTTCTATATCTCTTAAATAAATACATATATGTAAATGTAAATACTATCGGACTGCAATAAAATAAATAAATGGTAACAAAGTTCCAGAATAAGGGAAAAGAACTCCTCCTTCGAAGGTTCCCCGCTGTGCTTGTCCCTTGATAGAACTACTCCCAAGTGAGGTATTTATCACTATGGTTTTAGGTACCCGTATCTGTTCCACAAGAGAGCAGACTGATTCGCAGATGTTGACCCTTCGAAGGGCATGGATAATCGAGTTTGTTTCAACATTGTTGAAGGATCCCTCTACATCAAGGAAGGTCATCACGGGTGTATTAAAGAGTGGACAGCGCTCCACTCCACAACTGCTTTGGCGCGTTGACTCTCGAGAGTTTTCTGTATGAAAGACGTCGGTCTAATTCTCCTTAGATCTTTGTGAGTTGTGTGTGAGTTTTTGCGGACCTTTAGTACGACTACTACTTTTACCTGGGTCCAGGTGTCGGGCATAGTTCCCAGTGACAGGCACCCTTTTAGAATGTACGACAGTAGCTGAGTGTATTGTTCTGAATGCCATCTGTAGCTAAGCGGGGAAAATCCTATCTGGTCCCGGGGATTCATAAGGTTCGAAAATGACGGCCGCCCACTTAAGTTGCTTAACATTGCCAAGGTCAAGCAAGATCTGTGAGCCTACAGTGAACTCTGCAGCAGGTCTTTGACCAGGGATAGGCGTACAACCAGGCAAATGAGTGTCCATTAATAGTTTAAGCGAATCCTCTTCAAATTCCGCCCATGTTCTATACGAATTCATTAGGACACTGGCTATAGAGGGTGTTTTTGAAAGGACTTTGTGCAGTATGGCCGATTGAGATGTGCTCTCAATGGTTGCTAGAAATTGCGCCAAGATCTACGTTGCGCTTTTCTTACTTCAGTTTTGAAAAGAGATAGGATTTCTTTGTAGGTCTTAAAGCCGATCGTAAACCTCTGTTAAAGTTCTTTCTCATGGTTGTAGTGGCGCAGAGGTGTTGGACTACTAATCTTAAGGTCTCAGGTTCGAATTCAGCTGGGGCCAAGTAAAATCCCCCACCCCTTGCGAACGTCTGACAAACATCCAAGAGTATCAATTGTCGTGCGTAAACCTTCTCAAATTCGCCGTTCAGCTTAAAATTGTAGCTCCCTTCCACTTCGCTAAAGCAAATGGTTGGAGAAGCTAGATTTTAGGCCCTGTATGGGCCGTTAATGCCTAATATTCATTTTGTTCTTTCTGCTTATGCAGCGAGGGTTCAGTTCTGTACTCCACCACGGTGGTCGTATTCGCGTTTCACTACAGGATTCGCTGAATGCTGTGTTGAGCGCGGAGGAAAGACTGTATCTGCAAAATATAACCCAATTTAACCCTCTGTAGCGCGGTGTGACATTTCTGTTACAAACCGATTCTCTGCCTATAAAAATTAAAATATTTTTTCAAACCCATTTTGAGTCAATAGGCGTTTTTCTTTTTTAGCCCCGAGCGGGGAACAGAGCGGGGCCCGAGCGATCAGAGCTCGCTCCGAGCTGAACGTAACCTGAGCGCTCCGAGCTAAAGAATTGAGCACTGAACTGTCATTAGATAATTTTTTTTTATTAATTTTCAAAATAGTCAGGTTTGCTTCTGAAATTGGTGTTTGTCAAGGATTGTTCCATTTAAATTATAATTTCTAGTAAATAAACTATGGAAAAAGCACAAATAATGAATGAAGTCAGCCGCGCTCAGCTTTTCGCTCGATGTGCTCGGTCATTTTCAATCGAGCTCATCGAGCGCGTCCTGAGCTAGCTCAGAGATAAAAAAGAAATACAAATTTTGCGCTCAGAGCGCTCCGAGTTAAAAAAGTAACACAGTTCTTTTTTTGACAGCTCAGTGCCCCGCTCGGAGCTAAAAAAGAAAAACGCCTAATGTAGCTTATCTGTAACAAACCCATGCATCGACTTAGTTTGACAAAAAAAAAAAGATACCGTTAGTTGCCGCGTGACATACATACATACAAACATACGTGCTTTTGACAAACAGAAAAAACAGTAAAAAAATTGAAAAACGTGATAAATTCTGTGCATCTTTTGCAAATATACCAGGTGAGTACATGTTCTTTGTGATGAAGTGTGGGTTTTTATGTAATTGAATGTCTGAGGAGTTTGAATTTCTGTCGTGTTTGTACCAGAAATGTCACATTGCCTAACGTGGGCAAGTTTTTTTTGTGAAGTGGCTTATAATATGATTCATTGGTTTTCCGTTTTAGAATGTCTTTGCGACCTCTACAGGATAGCGTAATAATTGAGGTGTTGAATAATCACGAAGACAGTAAAGATGGCATGGAAGATGACGATGACAGTGTTGCAGATCCAGATTATCAAGCTGAAATGAGATGGAACAAGAGCAGTTTTCTAGCGATGTAAATGAAGATGATGAAGTGAACCTTGATGAGGTTATTCAAAGTTTAGAGGACAGTGAACCTGATCCGCCTCCATCTACTGCTGCTGAGCCAACTGGATCGCAGCGAACCCAGTCTCTGGAAAATCCTAGAAAGCCACAAAAACTCCACCTGCGATGGAAGAAGAAAATTCTGCTTTTCAATGAGCAACAGTTGCGTTTTCTAGGAAACGAAAACTTATCAACAGAGACTTCAGAGCTTGACACGCCGATCCAAATGTTCTTGCTTTTGTTTCCCAAAGATTTGCTTGATTTCATTGCAACACAAACTAATTTATATATTGTGCAAAAATCCCAATAATAGTTTTCGGGTTTCCACAACAGATATTCAGCAATTTATTGGCATAGTGTATATCATGTCTTTGATCCACCTTCCTGGAGTTACCAGTCATTGGAATGGCACGATTGGAACTCCTATAATTCAAAACATAATGCCTGTAAAGGTGTTTGAAAAGATTCGTCGATTTATACAATTTCAATGACAATTCCCAAAACTTGCCCCGCGAACATCCGGAATTCGACAGACTGTTCAGACTTAGACCACTTGTTCAAAAATTGAACAAAACCTTTGCCAAAATTTCTTTAGAGCAATATCTTTGCGTCGATGAGCAAATATGCTTCACAAAAGCACGGAATAACTTAAAAACATATAACCCGAAAAAGCCTCACAAATGGGGCTATAAGATTTACGTACTTAGTGGAGTCTCTGGATTCGCGTATAAAATTGAATCCGAAACAGGTTCAGAAAATGTGGTACTGCACGACGAACCTGATCTAGGCGCATCCTCGAATGTTGTCATGCGTCTATCACGAGAAATACCTCACAATCAAAATTACAGATTGTATTTTGACAATTATTTTACAAGTTTGCCATTGCTAGAATACTTGTCAAAAAATGGTATACTTAGTCTCGGTACTGTACGTCGAAACAGGATTCCAGATTGCAAATTTCCTACAGACAAAGACATGATCAAAAAAGACAGAGGCTACTCTGTTGAGTATGTTGCTGATGTCAATGGTGTGGATGTAGCAACCGTAGCCTGGAAAGAGGCATCAAGTTTTGTAGGAGAAATGCCAAAAACACAGGTGAGGAGGTACGACAAGAAGACCAAGCAATACATATCAATTGATCGTCCAAATATTGTTGGAGAGTACAATCGCCACATGGGTGGCGTGGATCTAATCGATAGCATCATGGGACGCTACAAAATACAGCTTCGCAGCAAAAGGTGGCAGGTTCGCATGTTTTATTATTTATTGGATTTGACTATGGCAAACGCATGGCTTCTTTACAAAAGGATTCATAAAGCAAAGGGCTTGAAGGATAAACACTTGAACTCGGCTGATTTTCGACTTGAAGTTGCAACAACTTTATGTAAGCTTGGTGTAACATTGAATATAAAGAACCGTCGATCCATCGAAAACGAAATTCAAGCGAAACGACACAAAGGTCCGGTACAACATGTTCCTCCAGTGGCAATCAGGCAAGATCATATAGCACACTGGCTTGTTTGGACAGAAAAGAGAATACGGTGCAAATTTCCTAAATGCTCTGGTGTCTCAGAAACAATGTGCGAGAAATGTGGCGTCGCTCTGTGCTATAATAAACACAACAATTGTTTCAAACAATTTCATCTTTGTTAATTTACTTTTATAATGCAGTGTGACATTTCTGTCACACTCCTTTAAACTTGTTTTTTCTTCAAAAATTTTAAAAAAAAATAGATTTTTCCAGGAACACGTGTATTTTTATTGATTTCAATTAACATTTTTATCTATGTACTTATTTTTAAAATTTTATATCTTGCACTACAGAGGGTTAAAACCGCAGTGTTAAGTTGATGAAAGATGAAAGTGACGTCATTTCGGTCGTCAAATGGAAGGTAGCCTGATGCCAGCCAGATGTTAGTGATGTCAGATTTGAGCAGTGTTACTCAAAGGTCATTTGTGCAACGGTGGGATAGAAGAATTAAGTTAAGCTCTTATATTACCCGCTCGTGCATGATACATTGCATATCCAGGGGACCTCAATCCCATGACGATGTCATTTACTATACAAGGTTTCTGGAAGAGGGCAATATCGAATCTCTTTCGTTGAGGTGGAGCATCAATTTACCAGATGCTAGCTTGGAATGATGGAGATTAATCTGTACCAGTTTCAACATCATTGCTTACTGGAACAGATCTCTGCACATCCTCTGGGATGATTTATTCTTAATGAGCCTCACCTCTATTTCAGCAGGCTAATCGCTCCGTGGTGAGGGAGATTATTAGGAACTGACCGGTTTTCCTCAATGCAAAGAATTTTTAGAGTCTACGATTTTCTAGTCTTGGCTGTATCGCTTGGATCGAGTAGTTACCTTCCGCCTGTGGCGGATTTTACTCCTGTACACTACTTTCAACAAGACCCCTGCTCAGATTTCACCACCCCAGCGAATTTTGATCATCGCAAGCAATTAACTTGGCTTGGTGCCACCTATCATCGTTTGATCGAGAGATGACACGTTTAAGAAAGCAATTCATTAAATGAGTCTCCATTTGTGGTAGAAGTTCCTCCCTTTAGCAGCGGACAAGTGCACTATTGCGACGACGAGACCGCCCTTCTCTGTTTCGGAAACGGGTTTGGAAATTGTGGTTTTCCTAACCTTCTTCGAAGTGATCTCATCAAGGGATCTGTGCCTTTTTGGCGTTGATCCAACCGCAACTAAGAATTGACGCTCAGCCTGGTTCGATGAACTAGCCCGATTTGGTAAGCCTGTAGCTTGGGTGTTACTCCTCGGAGGGGGATTAGCTCTAGTCTTGGAGGAGCTATGTGAGCGGCATCAGGCTGCTACCGTGGTTTGGATTTCGGGAAGGCCTTACCAATCCTTTGCGTTACTTTCGTAGCCCAGAGGTGTGACTCCTTGTCCGACTGACTCCATTCCTTTTCTGCCTTTTTGCCGTGTCCAGGATTTGTAGTGCCGCGCATTTCTCGGTGCCATACAGAAGCAAGCAATTCTCTCAATCTTGTTCAGAATGTCCGCCTCCCACCAGAAACAGAGCCATGTTCTTTCCGAAAACCTTGCCTGAAATATGAAAATATACCACTCAAAACATTTTTTTTTTGATTGACCTCTTTAGACATTGTCTTCTCTTTCAATTGAATCACTTTATTGCAACAATTACAAATGATGTGTTTTTGTTTCTCATTGCAAAGATTTCAGCTCTAAACAACAACGTTCCCTTTACAACTAATTCTACGTCTTTCTGTGTAATTTGTCCATAATATAGAAACGATTTAATTTATTTATGTATAAGTATTGTGTCAGAGCATAAACGGAAACAATCTTTAGTAATAAATCAGTTCAACACAACATGACAGTTACGAATTACAAAAAAAAAATACTATACGGAATGAATTTTGAGAAGACTAAAAATGCATTTGCGAACTGTTTGAATTTGTTAGGGGTGGGCAGGTAAAAGGTAAACGGAAATTATG
Source organism: Portevinia maculata (assembly GCA_949715645.1). Classification (NCBI taxonomy): domain Eukaryota; kingdom Metazoa; phylum Arthropoda; class Insecta; order Diptera; family Syrphidae; genus Portevinia; species Portevinia maculata. Next base: position 98,997,393 of record OX454527.1, read on the forward strand.
TCATTGTTCCGAAAACTGGATTGTGACGGCAAATACCGGGACCATATTCTTCATAGGCAGCCTTCGTGTGACAAACTTGATAGAACTCGGGCTGCAAAGAGTTGTAAACAATATAAAATGTCCGGGACTTGGGAGCTTTATAATAATTACCGTGGAAGCAAGCATACTACCTCCGAACCAAACTGCGTACCGTTGCATATGATGCGTGATAACTGAAACATCAATGGGTTTCGGCTAAAAGAAAAAAGCGTACATTGCAATGAGAAATCAAAAAAATAAATTAAATGCATTACCTTTATTCGTCCCTCACTTAAATTCTCGCTTATTCGTAGACGTGTGTCTACAGATCGCTTGATGTCTCGCTGTAATCTCCTGCCAAAGTCCTTGAACATTGTGGATCCACCACTTAATACGATATTATTATACAGTGGTCGCCTAACGTCGATTGGACAATTTTGGATAACATTGTCGACAATCTCCGATATGGGAATCGTAAAGTCTGGGTTTGAGAACTCAGGATGGAAGAAGATCTCAGGACCTGTAAGAGGCGTTTATTTAGATGAAAATTAATGGCATTACACTTTCTTACCCAAGAACCTTTCATAACCAACATCAACGTTGAACGGTTGTTTGGAAACAGCGTTCATTCCCGAATAGGTACGGATCCATTTGCTCGGTTCCGAGTCATACTTTGCAAATTCTTTGGCGATGTCGGGGCAGATGTAGCAGTGTTTCTCTTTGATTGCTTTGGCAGTTTCTAGACTTTGTTCCGGTGGAATACCAACTTCACGTTCACGCAAAAGACTCTGGATGAACGAAGTGATATTGCGACCAGCAATTGGAATATGTTTGATACACGAACCGATGACATAGCCTTCAGCCTATTAAACGAATTAAAACGAAAATGTTCTTCGTGTCGCTAGAAAATCATAGATACTTACAACTGGGATGACGTGTGTGACGCCGTCACCACTATCGACGACAATTCCTGTCAAGGTTCGCTCTTCGACCGCTCTGGAAGACCAACTTGCTGCTAGAGCCAAAACAGCCTACAAAAAAAAAGAAATTAGATTTTATATTAAAGTGCCACAAGGTTAATCGGTTGAGGACGCTTACAGGGGAAGGACAAACAGGAGCAAAGCAGGCAATGTGACCAATGAATTTGCTAAAATCATTGTATCTGAATGAATGATGGATATTAAAGACTTCAACCAAGTGGTCGCGACGATCATAGCCCAAGACACGAGCATCGACATCATGTAAGAGAAAGAGAAATAGCCTCATCACGCTGTCCTTGTTTGGGTTTGAGATTTCCAAATCAATACCGCCATAAATTAAAAAAAGGCAGGCACCATGAGCCCCACTAACTTTTATCAAAGCCGCAATTATTACCATCGGGCAAGCTTTGATTACGAAACATCGGACGGTGCTATTAGGATCTTGCTTTACGGCATACGCAGCCAAAATCTATAAGACACTGCTGCTAATGAAGACCAGAGCTGCTAAGAGAAATGCCCCCGAACTCTGAAGGCAAACAAGTTACGAGAAGCACCGACTTTTCCGAACGATGAAAGAAGCATGAGAAGCAAGCAGTAGAATCGTAGAAATAGAGACGATATGACCTCTGGGAAGTTTCAGAAGTCTTACATTAGCCCCATTTGCCTCAAACAACGTTGTCAGTCATCACGGTAAATACCTTTTATGAGCTAAATCGAAACATTCACAATGTTGTTTAAATAGGCAGGGTGGCGGATGAACCCTCAATGGGTCAACGGCAGCGAGCACATTTTCAAAACCGAATTGCTAATACCACTTTCCGTAGAAATGTTTGAACACGAAAAAGAGTATGCACATCGAACGTGCGGACGCTGTATACCCCAGGTGCTACTCAAACACTTGAGTTGGTCCTCAAGTGGTACAAGGCAGATAAAAAATAAAATAAATATTAGGCATTAACGGCCAATACAAGGCCTAAAACTTCCTTACTCCAACCATTTGCTTGTGCGAAGTTAAGAATTGATAATCTTGGATGTTTGTCAGACGTTCGCAAGAGGTGTAAATAACTTTTAGATGTTATTTGGCCCCGGCGCAGCAGATACTACCGCGAATGAGGAGATGCGACGCTATGATGATGAAAAAAATGCTATATTTGTCGTGGGGAACTGACTTTGAACAAAAGTTATTATTACATTCCAAAACATTAGACTTATATGTGCACACGGCCCTACCCACGAGGATGAAGATCCTATCAAGGAGTGTCTCAAAGTCAGAAAGAAAAACTCTTCGTCAGGTAAGTTGGTAAGCTTAGCACCACGAAGCGACAACAGACCACTGAAAGCGATTAATCGATTTGGCAGCAGCAAGTAACACGGTGATAAGTAGGACTAGGTTTTCTAAGCTAAGGATCCACACAAATCCAACAATCCAACATCTTCAATTTGCATATTTTGAGAGCAATAGTCGACTCTGACCATTTTCAGGTTGCGACTAAACTCAGAGCTCGACTGTGCAGAAGAAGCTGCACACTGTCAAGAAGAAATCCGACGTTGGACCCCGAAAGACTCTCCGCTGTCCAATTAACCTAAGGTTTTATAAGAAACCAAGTAGCACAGCGGATGGTGAATGTGATTAAACAGCATTACCAGCTGCTTCCGAATGTGCATATTGTATAGAGCAAGATGAGGCAAGAGGGCAAGAAGAGAGTCCATATCCAGTCAATGTAGAACCGGTTCGACCACCCAATATGGAATGGCCGTTGAGTGTACCGTTAGCTCCATATGCTCCATCTGCAAGAAAGACGATATAATGTCTCGCAAGAACTTTCGAGGCATATCCCTTCTTAATCTCGTTATTATGTAAATGTCTTCCAGCCATTCAAACTTTGTTGTAAATATTCCTGCTTTTCGCACTACAAGTTACAGAAACTCTTACTCCATTATATCATGCAAACTTTATAACACTCTGCCCTTAGAAATTCGTTCCACAAGAAACTTACGCATATTTACAAAAGTAACGAGATCTTGGCTTCTTGCTTTTGACCATACTGAAATCGAGACCCTGTTGCGCTATACTGTATAATAATAATAATAATAAAAAAAAAATAAAAAAATAAATTTGCCCACTTTCTTTATCTAATTTAGACGTAATTATTAAATATTTGAATTTATCCTTTTTTGTATCCTTTTTCTTTTTGTTATACATTGCTTTTCTTTCTAAATTGCCGCAATTTTTATTTTTTCTAACCTCCTTCTCACGCCATCCTTTATTTTTATCTGCCTTTGTACACCCCACACAAAGTACCAATTTCCAAATTTGGCATCACCTCTATTTTTAAAAAAAAAATATAGATGCCACTAACTATTCTGTGTGTACGAGCATTACCTCCATATAAAATTGTTTGAATAATTTGTAAACAAATTTCTATACTATGTACATATTTGAATAAAGAAAAAATTGAATTGAAATTGAATTGAATTGAAAATTGTCTCAAGCAGTTCTGCAACACACATGTGACAGATCGAGAGTATAAGTGCAGGACCTCGCAAGGTTTTGCAGAAATAACAAATAAAAAATGAGCAAATTTTGGAGTTCTGTGTAACTTTAGACGAGAAATATTTTTGGACATTTAGTTTATTGTTATGACGATGGAAGATTACAGTGCCTCACGCAGAGGCACTCCACGGGTCGGGAGCCCACTAAGTAAGCTAGGAAGTAAAGTTTATTGTTATTTGTGTCAAATTTTTCAAACAAATGTCTATTGATGTCTCTAATTTTTCTGATTAATTTGAATAACTAAAATAAAAACTCACCCACACAATTTGCCGACAAAAATGTAAGGCACTTCAGGATTTCAGATATTTCTAATACGCCAGAGTGCAGGGCAGTGAAAGAGGAAATGAGGTGTATCCCCGTTCACTTCCTCGTCCTCGCCTCCTCTGCAGAGATCATCTGTGTTGAGCCTCAATTTCCTTGCATGGTAGCTCACAATATTGTGTCCGGTGATAACACACACGAGAGAGGACAAAGATTTTTTGATCTTTTGAAGGATTCTCTCGGTCTTTTGTTTTTTATATAGTGGCCACATTTTCCTGGTTATTACACAGGAGTCGAGGGCACTCCTTCTTTCGTTAGCTGCCACCAGTGTTTTATCCCCAATCATCTGTTTAAAGTAACAGGTTGGGGTTTTTACTATAGTGTCAGCCTGTCTTAAATCAAGGGATGACTCCTTTCTTGCTAGTTCATCGGCTCTTTCATTTCCTGGGAAACCACTGTGTCCGGGGACCCAACAGAATCTTACAATCTTCGATTTTATCTCTGTGTCGGAAATCGGTTTTATCGCCGCTTGATCGGGGAACCTGATCGAGCTAGATATTCCGAGTACTTCGAAATAAAAGCCCGCACCGATGCCAGTATTCATCTTGGAGCTATCAGTATAGATGGGTATCGTTGATTCATGGACTGGCAATTGACCTTCATGCCAGCCTTCCCTGCATGGAAAAGAGACAGCGAATGATCTTACAAAACCTAGATAGGGAGTTACGTAGTCTATAGATTACTACCCGTGAAATTCTGTAGAATCTGCGCATGTCCCGTTGCACTGGGTTTCCAGTTTTCTGTTTGGCTGAGCCGTAGAGCACTGTTTGCGGCAGATTCTTGTACAATAGGGTCTAGGGGACTTAGATTTAGGATCGCCTCCAACCCTACTGTGGGGGTGGTTCTCATTCCCCCAGTAGTACCAATGCAGGCAATTCTTTGAATCCTAGTCATAGATGTGGAGTTATATGTTATTCACATGTTTGCTGCATCATAGGAAAAATGCCATCAATTCTCGAAGATTGCTACGGACAGAAGAAATAAATGGAATTTGTGCACTTTCTGGCAGTTTAGTTGTGTATTGTATGTGTTTGTACCTTGCACATTGCATGAAATTGTCTTGGCGTCATTAAACCGTTGATAATTGTGTATGTATTTATTCTTATAATTTAATTCTAAAAACCAACCTTCGACTAAACAATTTCTGAATGACATTAACCAGCTGTTAAATAAAGTAGTGGTGTAAGTAGTCTCCAATTCTTCAATTAATGTTGACTATCACTTTACGCAGACGGAACATTTTATTTGATGACATGTGATTGTCACGTCGGCGCAGTGGCTCAGTGTGTCGGACTACTAATCGAAAGGACCGCCGGGGGCAATACATCTAGAGTTTTTTCCACTGCCCCACCTCTTGCGAACGTCTGGCAAACATCCAAGAGTATGTCATGAGAAGCTTCTGAAAAATTTGCCGTTCGGATTCGGCGAAAAATTGTAGGTCCCTTCCACTTCGCACAAGAAAGTGCTTGGAGAAGCTAGGTTTTAGGCCCTATATGGGCCATTAATGCCTAATATTTATATTTTTTTATGTGATTGTCACAAGAAGATAAGATACAAGCGCGAACTTTTTCAGATGTAAATAAAGTCCGAAAAGCGTAAACACGTTAACTGTATTGGATCGGCTAAATCCAGAAAATGGACTATACTGCTCCAACCAAGGTACTTTGACTCCCAGTTCCTAGATTCGAGACAGCAAGGAAGGCCGGACCTATGTTTTAAAGACCTTTAGCGGATGCCAGATCACTGTGTCTAGACAACTGAAAGCAGCGTGCCCGGGATCACAGAGGACAGAAGGCTACAGTGTCTCAGGCAGATATTCTTCACGTGTCGGAAGCCTGTTAAGTAAACCAAATATGTAATACCATTCCCCCCAAACATTTAGATGAGCCTAACGATACATTCTTCTTCTTCCTCTTCCTTTATGGCGAGGTAATGATCAGGATTAAGTTGATCATAACCGTCCCACTTAACTGCATCCCTACTGTTTTGCCTGTGGGGTTCGCCTGTTAATCAATAGCGGAAAGTTTTCTGGTTTCGGATCGATCCATCGCTAAAAAGAATCAAATGCTGGTGTTGCTGCAATTGTGTGATGATCCACGAGTTTTAAGGCCAGCCTCTTTTTAACGATTTCGACACTTGCATGCTTCCAATATTGGTTATTGTTCGATCGTTCTTTAAGGTAACCGGTGTTCTCCAGTCACGCCAACCCACGGATTTGCATGCTCACTTGCGGGACAGCTTTAGATGTTAAATGTGTCGATAGGCTCACCGAGGTGTTAAAATCGCATAGATGGGATGTTCAGTCCACCGATATGACTGCCAACGACTGACGCGCATTTGCAGATCTAGGGATTCATTAAAAAAAATAAAAGCTCTCCCATAAGTGTGAATACAAATCTATGGGTTGACCCAAATGGAGATTGAGGATGTCGTTAAATCAAACAATAATCAATAACTGGAGCATGCATGTGTTGAAAATGTTAAAAGGCGATAGCCCTAAAAACTAATGGATAACAAAAATCCAACAGGCGGAAGGCTTGCCAATATTTGCTTAGCTCTAAACGGCAAACAACACAGGCTGGCTAGTAGGGATGAAGTAAAACGGGAGGATTATGATCCTTTTAATCCTGACTACAATATCGTCGTAAAAGAAGAAGTAAGTGAGTCACTTATGAACTTACAACTTGCCCTGCTGTAAATGACGAACGTCTGTGCAACGCCACCCATCTCAGGACGGTGTTTACGCCTTCCAGGTTGGTAAAAAGTTAAAAAAAATAACTCAACCGCAAAACATCTAGGAAATGTTTCCAACGACAGAGAACTAATAAAATGATAGTGTATAATAAAAGCTACCTTAATGGTTAGGTAAGTTTAGATTAGGAGGGTTGCATTCACATTTGTGCAAGTATAACCCAGAGGCCAAACACGGCCCATTGTGAGTACCATTCATAGTAGGACATGTAACTAACGAAACCATTTGGATCTGTTAATAAATCAATTACTTTCTGTAAGAGGTACCCCAGCTTAATATCCCAAGCAGCAGAACCGCGCTCTCATGCAGGATATATGTGGTTCCTTGAAGGCCGGACAGTTCCTCCTCGTATCTGCAGCTACTGCAGAAGTCATTTGTAAAGATCCCTAGCCTTCCGGCCATTTTTCCGATTATGGTTCAGTTACAGCCGCGACAAGCACATGCAGGTGTTGTCTGTCGAAGGAAAATAGGGACACTGATCTCTTCTTGTTAATGGCGGTCCACAGACTACGAGTTATGACACAACAACTAGTGTTGTCTCATTGTTCCATATCCAGTCTTATCATGACATCGTCATTGTATTCAAGGCAGGTAGTACTTACCCAATAGTTTCAAGCCATACCAAGTGCCCCGGAACTCAGCACAGTAGTACCGAGTGATAGGTAATTGCTCTGAGCGCCAGGAAGCAATTTTTGACGCATTTTGCGTTAATGAGATTGGAGTCGAACGCTTCAAGAGCTGCCTGCCTCTCCACGCAGATTTTTAACTCTTTTGCTGGTAGTTCCATAGTTAGGATAGTCTGCTTTTCTTTCATAGTCGCATAGATCTCATCTTGGAAAACACTGCAGTGATTTGGTAGCCTGTAGGACTGATTGACACTAAATTTCGCCAAGAAAACTGAGAAAAATCCTGCTACCTTCTCCGTTTCCGAGCCAGCTTTGGTGACTATACTTGGGGAATTCCAGTGTTGACTGGCAGACATGTAGACTTGAAAGTTTTTACTAACGTCATACCTGGCTTTTCTCAGGTTGGATACAAACTAAACAAAAAAACAACAAATTTCCCAAAGCGCACCACCAAAATTGGAAGAGATTATCCTCAGTTTTTCCATTACATTTAAGTACCTATGCCTGTTGATTGGCAGGGGAAAATATACGCACAAGAAAGTATCAAAAAAGCCGCTACAGCATACCGCCTCACATTGTTTTGTCAGACAGAAGTGAAGTTCGATAGAGCCTCACAATCTATTTGAAAACAGTTCGACTCGAACGATGATATTTGCATGGGGCAATAAGATGCGACTAAAATACAACTCAACTTAGATAGATTGTTTACTCGCCAGAACTGCTAATGTTATTTAGACAGTTAATAACGAAACAGAAGTAACACAATTGAACGAGAATTTAGTATAGAAATCTATGCAGACTCCCAACGAAATGGAATCCAAGTCAATAAAACAAAAACGTATCTGGTTGTAATTAGGACACAGCGAATACATTTCTCTTGGTTTGCGTTATCGTTGAGGCTTTTAAGACGACTGTGATTTTTTTCTTGATAAGTGTCTAATTTTCGGTCGAGGATTTTAAACCAATCTAAAGGCGAACCAAACGATGTCGGTAACGATGAGCGAATGATCCTTGCAGCGAATAATAAATGTGTCAGAATGAGAAGTGAGTCCAGTGGAGGGCGATATGACTGCCAATGTCTGATGCTCGTTTGAAGATCTCCCTGACTTGGATGTAAAAGAATTCTTTCTCTCCGAGCACACAAAAACTGCAGATACTCAGAAGCTTTTATAAACTGCCCAAACCTTATGACAATCCAATTTTTAAAAGATAGTAGTATACATCTAACATATTTGTCATTTCGTGTAAACAAGAAATCCACCCACCTGAACGGCAATGTATAGCCCCGGAACATTGAATGTTTCGAACATAATCTCCGCCGTGTACTCTCTATTCTCCGGTGTATTCAATGGCGGCTCTGTCAATAGGAAATGATGATCCTCAGGCTCGGCTCTCAGGTATTTAAAAATGCACTGCTCCAAAAAGCGTTCCATAAGATCCCAATCCTCGACCAAGCCATGACGCACTGGATACTACGAAATAAGTAAAACTCTTCATTCAGCTGCGATTGTGTTTTATGAGTCATCTCTCTTACCTTCACCGAGTAACCGGTCGCATCGAACGCCTCGTCACCAATGAAGAAGTCCAAGTCCTCAATTCCCTTCGTAACTCGTCGGGTGTTCTGGTCACCGATGCGAGCCGATTCTTTGATTGCAATCGCCGAAGGTATAATGAATTGTGGTTCTTTGTTATTGGCAAATCCCAGCTTTGTGTAACTACGAGCAAGCGATTATTATTGTTATCAATTATTCTTCTCTTCCATTTTCACCAAATGTGTGTCAATTGTTGTACACACAAATTTACTACACTTACCCGGTACCCACATCAATCACGCATGCTGGTAATCTTCCTGCCATGTTTTATTGCGATTTTATTAAAGAATATCTAAATTAAAATTTGGATTTATGCAGAATTAGCTCAAGATTTAAATTAAACCACACCTAGAGACGAATGTGTCACTTTTTCTTTTATCGAGAAAAAATTCGGCAGTACGAGATAAAAGAAAAAAGTCAAATTGGACGACGGTGACACTTTGAACAGTAAATGTAGTAGATCGATTTGCGATTACTTAACGAAGGCCATACTTGGATGAAATAATTCCTTAAAAAAAAACTACATTTGTTGCGTCTGCTACTGCTCTTTAGGGAGTTAGCATACATATTATGTAGCAGGAGTACCATCACGTGCAGTTTTACTTCGTTTGCAATTGCGCTGCCTAAATGTTGTCTCTGGCTGAGGTTTCCATTATGAACCACATTTGTTTTGTTTAAGATGGTCAGTAAAAGAATTTTTCTGCGGAAACAGATTTTTTCCATTTTTTAATTTTTTTAATTTTTAGTAGAAAAGACATCCCGAGGGACACCGTTAGCGCTGAAAATTTTCTTGTTGCGACTGAATTCAGAGCTCGACTGTCCAGCGAGAAGTTGCAAACCGCCAGAAAAAGAAATTCGAAGTTGGAGGCCTTCGCACGATTGGAATAGCAAGAACCTACAGATGTGGAACCGGAATCGCCATACTAGGCTCTAGTCTACAAAAAAAATATTATATTAAAATGACGAAATTCGCAAGCAACATAATCAACAACCAGAGGGCTTTGTGAGCTGTCAATGTCATAGTAAATTAATCTGCGAAATCTGATGGCGAAGACACGGCAACAGATATAAGACTTTTAGGTTCAATAATTTTGCAAAATATTGTAACACGCACAAATGACAGGCAAAACGACTTCCACTCTGACAATCGCTTCCATTTACAAAAGTCTATTATGGGCAACTTGAGTAATTGACAGTACTGAAGAAAACTTAACTTAGAATTTTGACATTAGCTTCCGATTGCTTCCGACTATTATGGTAGAAACACATCAACACTTCAAAGTCGCCTTCAACTTTGACAACCACGTCGCACGTTTTAGAACCAATGCTTTTTAATGGAATGGAACACATTAGCACTTCAGCCTCAACCTCACCTTCAACGTAAGACTTAAATCTTAAATTCAAAGTTGAAGTGCAAGTCCCACCAACCTTGAGGCGATGTTTTCAGTTTTCCCAACATGCAAATGCTTATATTTTGAGCGAATTTTCTCGCTTGCTTGTATTTTGACATAATTTTCTCTTTTCTTTACAACCATTCTTTGTTTCGCTCTTGAAGTTACATTTTTCATTGTGTTTGACTCAACTTTAAACTATAAAGTTCTCGCTCTTGTCAAAGTCCAAGTCGAAGTTGAAGCGTTGATGTGTTTCTACCATTATAGTTTGGCCTTTAAACACTGCAACACAAATAAGACATAAACGTTTCGGAACAATCTAGTACAATTACCCACTTCATTACCTATCATTTCGCAGTAGAACAGCGTACTGAATAAACGGAGAGTAGAACGAAGTTATTCATTTTTGATTTCGTCATATCAGTTTTGCCAGGAATTTTTCACTTACTCACTAACTCCAAACAATAGTGCCATGCCATCTGTATGTTAGATTTTGTAATAAGGGTAAAATTCTACTGTTGCACTGATGTTTTTATTTATTGTTTTTATTTATCTACCGGGCAGAAGTTCTCTTTTTTGTGTAGAAGTTGGAGAAACAAGGTTTAATATGTTTCTCTCCATTAATTGTATAATAATCTCTGCCCAACGCCCTTACGTCGCCAACCTCGCACTGATGTTACACAAGAAAGAATAGAAACTGAAATCGTCCTCTCGAGTTTGCACAAGATTTGCACAACAGCATCGAATTTTGGCTTGATATTGCATTTGCTGTGTCAAATTGAAAAACATTGGTTCTAACGGTTTGCTGCGACTGTCAAAATAGCTTTTGTTGTAGCTATGAAGGTCATTTCTGCTGTTATTTTCTGAAAAACAACCTCCAATTAATTCGAGATTTCACATTCCGTAATATAAATTTTTATTACATTTGTGGAAATAGTAGTCTATCGGTCCAAATAAAATTGATTTGTTTTTTTTAAATATTCCAATGCAAACCCCTACCTTGTTTCGAATTGAACGATACATTCCATTATCGACATCGACTTTTTGACATTTATCTGGAACGCGATGTGTCATCAATAGGAGAAAAGTTTTAAAAAAAATAATAACAGGATGTCAGATATATTTAATCGACTCCGTGTTACGACGATAATTTCTTAATTAAATAATTAAATTTATATATTTGCTAAGTGCATTTATTTGGTATTATTGCTTGAAGGCAATTTAGTTTCAGCCGCAAATGCGGAATTTATAGAGAACATTCACCTCTGCGTAACTGATTGTCGACACTCGTTTCCACCCCCAGTAGAAGAAAAGAAAAAGACCACCAAGACATTCCAAATACAGAAAATCGCGATACGTAGTTAATTTTATCGAATTTATTATTCTTCTCTCATTGCGGTCGATTAAAAATGGACATGAATCCCGTAGATAATGAACTCACGGAAATTGATTTTCAGCGCTTGGCGCAGACCATTGCAACGAGCATACAGAAAATCTTGCAAAATGGTAAGGTGCTTTCCTTTGTTTCTTTATTTCTTGGCTAAAACATTTTACATTTTCAGTTTCGACCATGCAACGAATGGTCAACCAATTCAATACACCTCAGGATTCGCCCGACCTGAAGAAACAGTTGTAAGTAGCAAAGTGAAACTGCGCTATTCAAGGTCATTCAATGTTTGTTCTTTTGCAGGCATCAAATAATGACCTACACGCATCAGCTGGTTTCAGATACAAACAATCAACTGAAAGAGGTAGAAAAGTGCAAAGATCGCCATTTGAAGATACAACGCGATCGACTGGTGGACGAGTTTACTTCAGCCCTGACAGCTTTTCAGGTGAGCTTAGTACTTAGTGAGTAGTACGTAGTGAGTCATTGTTTTGTGATCCATTATCTTCAAGTTTATCAGATTGGACTGGCTTATGATAGGTGTTTTTATTTAATAATGCCACTTAGGTCATTATCAGGCTACGAAAAATGCAAATATGTCGTTTAATTTGCTGAAATCAATATGAGTCTTGGTGTACCTACGAACTTGGTTATTCGAAGCAGCGTCAACAGCACTGAATTTGGCTATTGACATTCTTTTGAAGAAATATCTGACTTGATCAATCGGCTTACCCCTTGCAATTCTACTAGAAACTGTTACGAGTTGCATACATTCGTCGTACTATAGAAATGCCAATACTGAGTAATCCGCTGCTCTATACATCCCGGCAGTTTAATTGACCTCAAGCTTTGAAATACAGTTTTTGCCTTTATTCATGTCCGAATCTATAACGCTACAACAACGACCCTAGATAGGTGTTGCTGCTACTTCTAACAGGTGTCAACTTGAATTCTTCTTGAATTTTTTGAAAGATGTCCTGGTAGTTGACCCACAGATGGCAAAGCGTACCTGTATAGCAGCACGAGGAAATTGGGCTTTTCTAGGATTCTTAGGGAATTGGATGCCAGTTGTGAATCTTCTTCTTCCTTAATAGCGGTGAGACTATGATCAGGATAAAAGGGATCATAACCCTTCCACTTAACAGTATCCCTACTGGTATGCCGGTGTCGATTTCAGTTCTGCATCATCAATTTGAAAGCAGCATCCTCATCTCAGCGCTCATTTCTTGCCCTCATTTTTTTGGTACGCTGTACAACGCATGTGAGAGCCAGATTCACAGCTGCAGTGAAGAACCTTCCCTTAGTATTTTCCTTTAGGAAAGGCGATCCTATAACGCTAAGCTAGAGCCTGAGATGCTTTCAGATAAGTGTTACTTGTGATTTTCTTTTCTTCCGGAATAATGTCGCTCGGAAGCAAGTTCTAAAGTTTGCTTGATCTATATAAACATGTTTTTTGGTATATAGACGTTCTGGCAGATGATGAGTGCACCATCAGATGGTGAGTATTAGCCGCCCGCCTTGTAGGACAACAAATTACAATTTGTAATGCCGAGAGAAAGGTAGAACGACATCTTATTCTATCTTCACGGCAAGGCTATGATCAAGATTAAATGGATCAATACCCTCCTAGGTTAGGTTAGGTTAGAAGGGAAGTGCACAGGAAGGCTATGCTGTGCTTGCACGGGGCCCCATTGGTCCATTGTGATCCCTTGTTGTTTAACGTACTAAAAATACACTTACAATAAAAACGCTTACAAAACTCAGTTTTAGTTATTCTTGCTGGTTGGCCTATTCTAACCAACGTGTGTTCTTGACAAGCCTGATTGTGTCCGTCAATGGTACCTGCACTACGTCCTCTAGGTCTTCGAAGAATCTGTTGCCCAGATAGCGAAATCGAGGTGTCTGGAGGTTTGGACACTCGCAGAGCAGGTGTTTGATGGTCTCGGTGTCTTCTATATCCTGACAGCTCCTGCAGTAGTCTGGTGGGCTGATGCCCAGCCTGTTTGCCATTACACCTATGGAGCAGTGGCCTGTCAGTACGCCGGTTAAGATACGTATTTCTTGTTTGTTCATTGCCAGAATGTATTTTGTTCTTTTCTCGTCGATTCTTGGACATAGACTGCGAGATATAACACAGTCGTGCCTTTGGGACCAGGTAGTGTTAATTTGTTCCCTCAGTTTTTGGTCAATGTTTCTTTTTGCTGCACTAATTGGGATGTCTATTGACGTAATGGCGTCCATTGCGTCAATTTCTGACCCGATTCTTGCTAGCTCGTCTTCCTTTTCATTCCCAACAATGTCGCTATGACCGGTGACCCAGCAGAGAGTGATCCTGTGTCGTTCGCCTATTTCGTTAAGAGATTTTTGGTAGTTCCTGACTGTTTTTGGCTTTATGGTTTCGCCGTCTAGTGCTTTGATCGCCGCCTGACTGTCTACGAAGATTGTAATCTTGCAAGGATTCAGATTCTTCGCGGAGATTGTTTCTGCTGCCTTGTCGATGGCGACTATCTTAGCTTGAAAGACATTGCATTCATTGGGGAGTCTATACGAGTCCTTTATGTCTAGGGGCTCGCAAAAACTCCTGCTCCTGTACCTACATCCATTTTTGACCCGTCCATATCGATATGGATTTCTTGTACGCTGGCGTGCGTGTTCCAGTTCTCTCTTTGGGGTATGTATGCAGTGTAGTTTTTCTCGAAGTTTCGTTTGAGGATTATATAGTCCGTTTTTCTAGATAGATCGATACCCAAGTAATTGTGAATTATGGAGGCGTGTCCATAGGAGCTGTGTCTCCAGATGCTTGCCTCCTTGAGGCGGAGGGCTTTTTTGGCTGCCATGCTGCGAATATATTTACCAAGGAGGTTTAAAAATGACTTCCAGCCCGGCTTGGGGTGTTGATCTCATTGCTCCTGTTGTGCCGATACATGCTAATCTCTTTACATTTGAGAGGTTATGGAGATAGGTAGTCCTTTCTGTTGCCTTCCACCATACAATTGACCCGTATGTAATTATGGGTCGTATGATCCCCAACGTTTGCCAAAGGGCTTTTGCATGCCTAGAAGGAGCATAGTGCTTTTTTTATCTTTCTTCTGTGTTACGTTTCCAAGTAAGCTTAGAGTCTAGAATGATGCCCAGATACTTTGCCTGTGGGGAAAGTTTCAGACGAATTCCGTTTAGCTTCGGCATATCGAATTTCTCAATTTTTCCTTTCCTAGTGAACAGAACACATTCGGCTTTGACTGGATTAACTCCAAGGCCGTTCGGTCTTGCCCACGAGGATAATTCTTTTAGGCCAGTCATGAGTTCGCAAATAGTGGGGAGATACTTGCCACTTATTAGAATTACCTTTAGAGTCGTGAGGATTTTGTTGACCACTAGAAGCTACAGGAGGGGAGATATGACGCCTCCCTGTGGGGTGCCCCTGGTCACTGTTTTCCTTATGCTACTCTCTCCAATGTCTGAGTTAATTACTCTACTGTTAAGCATTTTGTAAACCCAGTTCGTTATTTCTATTTTCTCTACTAAGTCTTCGAGCGCTGTTTTTATGGCCGCTGTTTTGACATTGTTGAAAGCTCCCTCTATGTCCAAAAATGCTGCCATTATGAATTCTTTATGGTGTAATCCTTTTTCTATAATTGACACAACTTCGTGCAGGACTGTTTCAACGGACTTGCCTTTGAGGTAGGAGTGTTGAGTGCTGCATAGGTTGTTTTCGTTTAGAAGGTCCCTTGTATATAAGTCGATTATTCTCTGTAGTGTCTTTAAGAGAAAAGAGGAGAGACTTATCGGCTTATAATCTTTTGCTGTGAAGTGTATCAATGAATCCTCACGTATTGGTCAATAGTATGGTGGCCGGCTCTAAAGAAAAAGTACAATATAACCAAATTTAATAAGGTACAAAGAACGGCATGTATAGGAACAACGGGAGCTCTACGGTCAACACCGTCAGACGGACTCACAGTCTTACTGCATCTTTTACCTCTTGTATTGTATTGTATTGTATGTGCAGTGGGGTCATCAGTAGATGACAAGCACTTAGACCTATTGGTCCATTGTACTTCAGCATAGCTGCCCGCTCGCTATTTATTGGCGATTAGTAAGAGTCAGTGAGGGAGAACCTGCCAGTAGCATTGGCAAAGCGAATGATACTAGCAAGTTCAATGTCCCCCATCTCATTTTTGTTGACGAATTGTTTGCCTATAGTTTTGAGCCTGGTTCTGGCGAAAGCAGGACATTCACAGATGAAGTGAGATGCCGTTTCATCCGCCTATAGGCAGCGGCCCGAGCTCCTAATGTGGATGGTTTTTAGGTGCTCGTTGAGAGGACTGAAACCAGTGACGAGACCAAGCATGGATCTCAAGTATTTCCTGTTTAGTCCAAGTAAAAACTTTGCTCTGCTAATTTTTGGACCGTCCACTAGCTTCTTCGAATACCTACATGAGACCAGGTCATGCCAGTATTCGGAATGTTGTTGGCGTAGAGCCGAAGCCATTTCACGTTTGTGGACGGATGAGCAGCATCCTATGGATGGTTGTGGGCCAATGAAGGCTGTTGAAGAGCCCTTCCTGACCAGAGCATCCGCTCTTTCATTACCCTGGATACCTGTGTGCCCAGGAACCCAGGCAAGTGATACCGAGCTACATCTACCCAGACGGTTAAGCTTAACCATGGTTTCCTCAACTATTTTTGAGTTGAGAGAGCCAGCAGAGCAGGCTTTGATAACGGCTTGGCTATCTGAGCAGATGTATAAGGTTTTACCCTTAATCCTTCTCCTTAACAGGATATTGGCGGCAGTGGCAATTGCAAAGATTTCTGCTTGAAAAACAGTTGTTTGTCTACCCAAGGCTGCAGATAGATTTATCCGACAGTCTCTAGAGTAGACCACGGCTCCGGAGATACCGTCAATGAGTGAGCAATCCGTATAGATAATGACATCACCCGGCCTAAAGCCATTCCACCCCTCACTGTTCCATTCCTGCCGTTCAGGAAGGATGACCTGAAAACGGCGCTCAAAGACTTGCTTCGTGCACACAGTGTCAAGTGCTCCTCCCCAATGGCCAGGTAGGCTGTCAATAGAGAGCTCTGTACCTAGCACCTCTGGCCCCATCGCCGAGATTGACCTGCCGTCCAAGTACTACTCACATACGGTATAGAGATTTTCTGGCCTCACTCTCAGCAAGGAACTGCAAGGGAGGTAAACAGAGCAACACTTCCATAGCAGCAGTGGGAGTTCCTCTCATCGCACCTGTAATGCATAAGCACGCAAAGTGCTGTAGCTTCGTCAGTTGACTTTGAGGATGTGAGCTCTAGGCCACCATACAATCGCACCATACATAAGGTATGGCCTAACGATGCACGTGTAAATTCAGTGAACCAGCCTGGGACTAAGTCCCCAGGTTCTGCTGAACATCCTACGGCACTGCCAGAGAATGTTAGTTGCTTTCGAAATATAATTTGTAATGAACAGCATGGATTTGTAAGAAACAGATCCACTGTCACTAATCTATTAAGTTTCTTGCATGATTGTTCTAATGCCTTGGAGAAAACGGTTTATCCCTGAACCCAACTAAATGTCAACATATGACATTCTCTAGAAAGACTATCCCTTCCACCTTTCAATATTCTCTGTCTTAAGATATTCTTTGTAATGTTGATAATTTTAAGGATCTTGGGGTTTATTTCGATCCCAAACTGGTTTTTGCCAAGCATATCAATTTTATTGTTAATAAATCTAATTCTATGCTGGGCTTCGTAAAAAGGTGGGCGAAAGAACTTAATGACCCATATGTTACTATGTCATTGTACAATTGTTTTGTCCGTCCGATTCTAGAGTATGCTTCACAAGTTTGGACGCCGTTCTACAACATTCATTCAAATCGAATAGAGGCCATTCAACGTAAATTTATTCGATTTGCACTTAGAGGACCTCCATGGGATGATCCATTTAACCTTCCTCCCTACAGTCAACGTATCAAGCTTCTTCAAATGTTACCCCTTTCTCAACGAAGGCTTAATAGCGATATCATTTTTTTACAGCAGCTTATATCCGGTCAAATAGATGCAACTGACTTGCTGTCGTCTATTGGCTTTAATTTTCGTGGTGGTGCCCATAATTTACGCAGTGTTGAATTATTGTTTAGCCCCCATCATAGAACGAATTATGGGAGGCATGAGCCTATTAGTCGCATGAGTAGAATCTATAATCTAAATGATCATGTGATTGACTTGCATGTTAGTAAAATTAAGCTAAAAAATATTTTGCGTATTAATGCTTTAATGTCTTAAATTGTTTGCATTATTTTGTGTTTGTGTTAGTATTTTATAGGTACATAATTATTGTATTTTTAATTATTTTGTCCTTACTAACACCTGCACTAAATGATGAGCCTGTGAGTGCACTTTTAGTGCCGGCAATTTCTGCTCGTGATAGTTGCTTGCTTTAAGCACTCCACGACACAGAGCTGATAGTGTATTAAAAAAAAAAAAAAAAAAAAAATTCTAGCAACCAAATGTTCAGAAAAGTTAAGCTTTGGGTCTAGAACAATACCCAGATACTTAACCTTGCTTGATAGCTTTAGTTGAGTGCCCTGGAAGTAAGGCCACCTCACTTGAGGTATAGCCCTTCTATTCGTGAACATCATCATCTCAGTCTTCGCGGGGTTGACTGACAGAGCCTGCTCGCGGCACCAACTCCCAACACTATTGAGCGCTGTTTCCATCCGCTCGCAAAGAGTTGGTAAAACCTCTTGATCTACATATAACAAACATCACAGCACAGAGCGCGATCAGACTCAGAGAGTCTGGATGCTGGACTACGAAACCGTACGGCCACAGTAGTATTCTAGATTCTCTACCGAGAAAACTAGTTCCGTCTTCAACAGACTAAATCATTCCCAGAATGTCTTTCACAAAACATTTCGTCGTTCAAATCCCTACTAGATCAGAATGGCAAAATGGACAAGTGATAATGGATTTCGATCAAATAATCTACACCGACGGTTCAAAAATGGACTGCGGCGTGGGTGCGGGAGTTTTTTCGGAATCCTTAAACATCGCAAAATCGTACAGACTTCCGGATACTGCAGGCGTCTTTCAGGCGGAGCTACTGGCTTATCCGTGACGTCTGTCGCCAGATCAGATCAAACTACACTCAAACATAACACCGAGGCAAAGGATCGCTATACTTATTGGCAGCCAGGCTGCCATTAAAGCGATCGCTTCGGTCACTATATCCTCTAAGTTAGTACTAGAATGCCGTTATGAGCTGGCCCTGATTGATAAGTTCAAGGTTACCCTGATCTGGGTTCCAGGGCACAGTAACGTTTATGGAAACGAACATGCCGACGAACTGGCCAGGCAAGTCTCAGCTCTCCACTGCTCTTTGGTGGAACTAGTCCACATTCCGCTCGGAGCAGTTAAGGCAAATATCACCGCAGAATACCTCAAGAAAGCCAACCTCAGATGGAGCAGGCTGACTACATGCGTCATATCCAGAAAAACGTGGCCAAACTACAACAAGGCAAAAACAACCGACCTTCTATGTAGAACCCGAAAAGATATTGCAAGAATAACAGCGATCATCACGGGACACTGGCCTATAGGTGATCATGCGACCAAGCTGGGCATGCCAAACAATACACACTGCCGCAGTTGCAAAGTGACAACTGAAAAAGGAACCCTAATTCAATTTGTATGCACCTGTCCGGCTTCAGCTTAGACCAGACTACGAACATTTTGAAGCCCTTTCTTTAATACACTTGAGGAAGTCTCCGAGAAAAGTATCAAGGAACTGATAACTTTCCTGAACTCCTTAGGTTGGATTTAGTCTCCCCCACCAAACGATAATACCAAGGTTTACGTGAGTTTGTGGTAACAAAAAGGCACTCAGTGCTAATTGCGTTTGTCTTATCAAACCGCCACACCTACCTACCTACCTACCTTGAAAATTATTTGCAATTTCAAAATTTATTCTTAATTTTACATCTCTTACGTAACTATTACTACACTCTTCGTCTTCAAAAAGTCATTCAAAGCGATTCATTTTAATTTATTATTTAATATACCCGAACTTAACACGACAAATGGAAAACCGCAAATGAAATTTTTTCATTGCATATTATTGAAAAGCTTTGCAGAATTTGAAATGCAAAGTGCAAAGTTTTTTTGTTTGGTGAAACGAAATCAAAGAATTCTTTGCAAATTGGCAAAACTTTGCACTTTTCAGTAAAGTACCTTTCACTTTGCAGATTTGTGGTTGGTGAAACAAAATTTGCAAAGAAGGAATTTTTGTTTTACTTTTCAAAAAAAAAACTTCCTCTTTGCAAATTGGCGTTTGCTGAAACGAAATTTGCAAAGTGCAAAGTTGGTGCAATAGGGCCCTGGTGTGGTGTGGGATATACTTTCCATTTTTACTATTAAATAAATCCTGATTTTTTGTGTCCAAATATTTCGGGCGTTCCCATATGTTTTGCTTGTAGAATCACTCTTTAGGAGCATCGTCTTTCTTTTCTGTGGGAGTTCGAGGCATATCTAACTGACGTGCGAGATGTTGCGGATTGTTGTTAGAACTAACTCGTCATAAGTCTGCCGCTTATACCAAATCCACATCGAAATAGATGCTGGTACCTTTCTCCACAGCAATCACTGTAACAAATTTCACAGTTTTTCATTTTTAATTTGCCTGGCACATTCCACCGCTTTTCCTGGATGGCAATTATATCTGCATTAAAGGAGTTAGATTCACTCACACTTGCAGTCATGGCTGAAATGAAACCCTAATTGACTACCATTTGGTAGCGCGTTTCATGAAATCTCGGGTTAAAGTGATTTTGGGAGAGGCAATCAACCAGCAACACCGCCTCATAACGACAGACATTTTCATGGACGCGGGAAGACCAAAAATAAACAAACAAAAGTGTCTGCAAAAATCAAATGGTACATTCTGGACAAAGGGAAAGGCGAAGCATTTATTTCCAATATGAAAAATTATCTCCATCACATCATCAACGAAGTTGAAGGTGAAGAGTGCAGAGCACACGACATATGGAATTCCCTGCAACGACTTTACTTGCACTGAGCTGAGCCAAATCACGGCTAGGAGCTTCAAAATGACACTATCAACATGGTGAAGAAGTATATGGAAGGCCTGCATCGGGAGTTGGAGGAAATGTCTTCTTCGGTTTCCAATAGAAACCTGGCTTTTCACGAACCCCGACGAACCAGCTTGAACAAGGGCAACAACATTTTCAAAATAGCCGCTCAGAGAAGGATAAATGCTCAGTAAATCCATTCGAAAAGTTTATCAACAATGACGAAGGGCTGCTTCTGTGGGTGACGAACAAATACCGCACAGGTGGCAACAGTATTGCGACAGACTTCTTAATGAACTAATTCCTCGGATATACCTTCCAAAAGCCGTTCCTAACATATAAGAAGTACCCGGCGCTTCTGATGAAGAAATAGGAAGACTGCCTTTCCAAAGACTGCAAAAAACCAAAAATGGTCTGGCCGGACGAGATACCCTCGAAGTTATGGGTAAAGAAGGGAGGCATCGGGTTGAAATGGCTCCTGATTCCTATCACCAAACTGATGAGAGGCGACCCAATGCCTTACCAATGGAGGTAAAGTTGTCTTCGTCCTTTGTAAAAATTAAAATGCGATACGCGAGACTGATATTATTAATCGTTCTATTAAGCTGATGTCACAATTTAATTTGTTGATTTAAGTTTTGTAGGAATTGCGTAAATCCTTATAATTAACCAAATCATTGTCACAGTTAGATAACCTATCCCGCTTAAACGACGCGATTTTTAATGTTCGTAAATCAATATTGTACCACTCGTTCCGACTTTCAATTATACTTTTTGTTTCAGTGAAAGATTCTGTAACACGTTTTAGTTCATCTTAAAAAAGTAAAGCCATTTAGTTCATATCGCTTATCTTACACACACACACCTCATATCACTTTCTGACAAGGAAAAATTAGTGTTTTTGGTATTTCAAGTATTGAAATGTCCTATGTTGTCTTTTCTGGCTTTAAAAATAAAAATAATAATTATGGAGCATTAACGACCAAATACAAGGTCTACAACCTAGCTTCTCCAACCCTTTGCTTGTGCTAGTTGGAAGGGACCTACAATTTTAAGCCGAATCCGAACGGCAAATTTAAGAAGCTTCTCATTAAAATTAATACTCTTGGGTGTTGACCTGCACACTTTAAATCGAAAAAGGCACCGCACATACCATTACATGGAATAAACATTTCAGTTCTAAGCGATTGCCACAATCCTTGCAGCTATTCGCACTCATATTTTTAATTTTTTATTTATGCTTTTGCAATGTCAATTTCAGAGTTTGCCAAACACTTCTCCTCTGTTCTAGAGTACAACATTAACATCTTGTCCGACCAAGCTTTTCGTGCCCCACTCACCGATCTCTCTCTGATCAAATCAATTTTGTGCTTTAAACCGCAAGTGGCCACTTATATCCAGTCCGCCAGGAAAAAGGTTGCCGACCAGTGGTTTAACATTGTTATCCTCTAAACTTTCATTTTAAATACGAATATTTCAATAACCCGAGGAGATAGGTGATCCTACGGTCGGCTCCTGTACTATAAGCGTAAGGTGGATGAAGTGGCGGGAAAACTCAGTCATCTTCTATGACCGCTTAGCTGAAAGTAAGGCTCACCACTCTAGTCGTGCGTCGGTGCTTTCAAACGGTTCACAATGTTGGACGGTGTACAAAAAGTATGAGGGAAAATTAAGGTCAGCTGAGATGCAGATGCTTTGCATGATAGCAGAAGTAACAAACCTTGATCGAATTAGAAGTTGCAAGATCCGTGGTAACCTCCACGTCAAATTACCTATCTCATAGAAAATGAAGCTCGACCGGCTCAGTTAGTTCTGTCAAGTTAAAAATAGAGATCTTGCGAACCCCGTCAAAAAGGCAATATCAATAAATATTCGTTAACAATTGCGAATGACAAACAGATCTTAAAACTCTTGGATCACAAAAATAGAGCGACACCAGCAGTCCAGGGCATCCACTGGCTGCTCGGCTGCACATTTACTATTTATGGTCAACATTTTATTTGCAGATTCGAAGGTCGTTGTCCTTCTAAGTTTTGCCGGGTTGCCAACAACTTAGTAACAAATAAAGGTTTTTCCTTAGTCTGTTAGTTAACGCCACGAACAGCAGTCAACCAGACCATTTCTAAGACCCTTTGGACAAAAGGCGTTGGATATTCCGCGACAGTCACCCATTTGAGAGATATGAGAGCTACCGTTGACCCATGTTAACACCCTGACCAGTCTTACAAATGTTTTATGATCTTAGCGTCAGCCTAACGTCAGCCTAAGGCCAACACACTTAGACTAATGTTAGGTCCATTGTGATACCACACGGATCTAGGGGTTTCTTTCACTACTCGTTAAATCATTTGGAGCTTCTTAAGAAGCGCGATAGACTTCCAACGTCCGCGTTAGCCAAGTCATTAAGATCATTGAGCAAGAAATCTCCCACAAGGAGATTTCTTTTATGAGAGAGAGCAGGACATGTACAAAGAAGGTGAATTGTAGTCTCCTCCTCCTCGTCGTCCATGCAGCTTCTGCAGAAGTCGTTTGAATAAACGCCAAGCCTCGATGCGTGTCTGCCTATCAGACAGTGCTCTGTAATGGCACCTATAGTGGAGCTAATATGCAGTCGGTTTAGTGAGATTATACTCTTAGAGCGTCGCAGGTCCAGCTTTGTCCAGATATGGTTAGTCGCTAGACATGTATTACTACTTATCCACCTAAGGTTTTTTCTCTCGATTGCAGATAGCTTGAATAAAAGGTATACCCAACCCAGAAAACTCTTTTCAGGTAAAAGATGTTATGGGGTTCCTTTTTTGGCGAGTTCATCAGCCCTGCAGTTTCCTGGAATGTCTCTATGCCCCGGCACGGAACCCTACAGAGGTGATTGTTAAACTGCTCCGCCATTTCCCTTAGAGATGAACGGCGGTCAAGGGCTGCGATGGAATTTAAAGAGACTGAGTCCACGGACTTTATCGCGGCTTGACTGTCTGAGAAGATACGAATGTCCTTTGTGGATATCACATTTCTCTTCAGCCACGTCAGGGCTTAATTTCCGCCTGGGATACGCTACCACCTTCTGAGGGGTTCATTTACAAATTCTTAGACTTATCAGTCAGTCATTTCCGATAAAGCATTATGGTGTTGCTATTTTCTTCTCATCAACCCTCGCGCTTATATGATTAGCTTAGCAAATCATACCTGAAATACAAAACCAGTCCATGACGATCAGTGCCTTCCCCAATCATTTAATTGTCCTTAACTTTTACAACCCTTCTTTTACAGGCCCTTCAACGTAAAACAGTCGATATAGAGAAAAATGCAGTTCGTCAGGCAAGAGCAAACAACTACAACATCGCCAAACCGCCTGGCTCGAGTAGCAATGGTAGTACCGGCAGCAACAATAGCCAAAACAATAAATCCTTCTTTGAAGACAACTTCTTTAATCGTAAAGGGTCGCAAAATCAGCAACAAACTCAGGTACAAGAAGAAATCGACTTACAGGCACTGGAGGAACAGGAGCGAGCCATTCGTGAATTAGAAGTAAGTACACATCGGTACAATTATTCTCTATGTGCCTCTAACAAATGCCCTTAACTAGGACAATATCGTCGGTGTAAATGAAATCTACAAGAAACTCGGTGCTATGGTCTATGAGCAGGGTCTGGTTGTAGATTCCATTGAATCATCTGTGGAGCAAACCAGTGTATTTGTCTCATCAGGTTCTGAAAATCTGCGCAAGGCCAGTCAATATAAGGTAAATTGTTTAACTCCGCTCCCAATTTCGATAAAACTTTCTTAATTTGCTCTTAACTTTTGTTTAGAATAAAATCCGTAAGAAGAAACTCATCTTGGGGTCCATTCTCCTTGCGATACTAATCATTATTATAATCATCATTACATTGAAGTTCAATTAGTATTTAGTCTAACATTTCCAAACGGGTGATAAAAATAAACCGCAAAAGACGTCCTTTCTCCCATAATACAAATACAAACACAATGAAAGAAAGCATAGAGGACACAGACGATACATATTTTACTGAAAGTAAAGAATAGAACTAGAAAATAAATGCAACTACAACATTCGACAATGTGGTATACACTACACATGCTTACTATTCCGCTCGGTGTATTATTTAGATATAAACAATTATTTTCTTTTTCTTTATTTTTAAGCAAAACAAACACAAAATATGTATAGAACTTTTGATTTATCCCTCTTAACTCTCATCGAAATGCGCTTAGTCGGAGAAAGAGGATGCTGTTGTTTACTCACACACACACACACCTTACTTTCAAATACACAAATTGTTATAAATAATGTATTTATGTATTATTATTCGGTTTTATTAATTTGTATAAACAATCAACGGTTAGGGGTGTATTCTTTCTGTTTAAATGCAGTTACTTCTCGCAGGAAGCAAGAGCGTGGACATTTTTATTTTATTTTGAATTAAATCATTGATATGAAAAGCGAAAATGAAATTGAAAAAATAAAACTTTAATGTGAACGATAAAACTATAAATATATTTAAAATGTATCATGAAAAAATACATACGATAATAAACACTACCAACATTAACTCAAAAAAATCGTTGTTCTCTCAGTTGTCCTTAATCGAATTCTGTGACAGTAGAATACGTATATTAAGTAGACTGGTTTAATAAAGGTTTATTCGGTGCGAGAAAACAGAAGCGTGCGTTACTATTGATGAGATTCTATAGTGGTGACCAGGATTTAAAAAAAAAAATTGAATAAAACAAACGGCCGAATTCATTTGATAAAACACATAAATAACAATGGAGGAGGAGAACATGGAAAAAACTTAGTCGAAATGGTAAGAAAATAGAAAAAGTTTGTATGTATTGGTTATTCAAAAGGGGGGCAAATGAAATGAAATGTTATAGTGCTTTCAATTTCAATCTCATTTGTGTTTCGGTGCTCATGTTGGGTATTTACTAGTGTTGAAACGAATAGCTATCGTTGTTCGAGGAAAAACATTTGCTTTGTATTTATTCAGTTTTTGTTTTGCTTTTTTTTTCAGTTTTAAAAGCCTAAAGTAATTGAAAATGACCATGTTTGTTTGGTTTATTGCTCCTTTTTCTAACTATTCGGTATTCGGCCGAATAGTAACCGAATATTCATTTCAACACTAGTATTTACAATAACTGACGTGCCCAGTAAATAAAAACCCTTGCAGAACGCCAGTGTCGTGGTGGATCTCGGCACTGCAATAAGTACGAAGAGAAGTCAGAAAACTTCTAGTAATATGTCACTATAGACTGATTCGGAAGAAGAAAGAAATAGAAAGAACATAAGAGGTTAATTCAGGTATCAAAAAGTATTTCTTATAGGAATTTATGCGAAAAGATTGAAACTGTTGGTGAAACCACTATGGTGGTTAAAGTTCTAAAAAAGGGCAAATCAGTCAAATTAGATTTACTTAAAAAACACGATGGCACCTTCAGTGAGACGAAAGCGTAAACTTTTAGTCATCTGCTGGAGTCTCAGTTTAAAGGTAACCAAACAAGAATTGAGATGTAAGAAACAAGCCCAGTGTGTTGGCGGTCTTACTGCTAATGTCAAGTATTCGTGTCGGCTTATTTACAAGCTGGGTCAAATTATTTACCTCGGCAAAGATCTCAACAACGAAGCCAACTTGAATTGTGTAAATATATTGAAATCGCTCGCAATAACGATATTTGTGATGAGTATAAACAGCGCATCAAACTCGTTATAGGTTGAATGCCTGTCCAGATTTGGGCTTCTGTAAACGAAACAGTAGTGAATTAATTGCCTACGGACAGAGAATTTAAGCAAAATAAAATTAAATTCCGGATTGGAACATTGGCCATGTTGTGGTTGAAGTTCGTAGGCTACTTCACTACGTACATCACTACGGTCATAAATGCGATGGGGAAAGAATAACGGCAGTAGCTTTTACCCAGGTAAACTAAATTCTGTTATATCAGAACCAACGCTAACCTGAGTTTCGCTAAGTGCCGCAACAGCTGGTTTATTATGAGAGACGTGGGCATACAACGAGAAAAGATTCGCCATCAACCCACGAATGTTACTCCTTTCTACTCTGAAATTTATACACACAGCAAACATAAAAAAACAAACTCCGACTTGCTTAGATAGGCAAGGCCGCGCACAAAGTTTTGTTTGAGCCAGTTTTGCAGATAAAATTAGCGCAGGTATTATGCCCGTACGATGATTTGCAGTGGTCCACCAACCAAATCTTAAATGTCACGACCCGCTATTCGCCAGATGATGCCTCTATCCAACCATTGCAAGGGCACCCATCCCATAGTATGCGAGCGTGATTGTGATGAAAAGAGAGTAGAAGGATTACCACGCACTGATCACTTTGCTTTTTTTTCGCGACCTCTTGACTTTTTGCTTACTGTGTTTTGTTTTCTTCACTCACGACCGAGAAAATACAAAAAAAAAGTTACCGTTTTTTTTAACACTACGCAAGCAGTACAATTGGCAGATCGGAAAGTTGTGGGAGGATAAGAAGCAGACGCCATCGTTGAATCAAACGATTCAGAAAATATGTATAGCAAAGGGAAAGCGACACTATAAAGGTTTTGGAGCCAAAAATTCTTTATTAGTGCATAGTTCCTTATAATTTGTATACCTATACATACATATTTAAAAATGGTTATGCCCTTGGCATGAAAATCCGAAAAATCAACGTTTTAAAACAACCACCTATAGTAGTGGAAATTCCCATAAAAAAACTGTTATATCCCGTATAAAACTTGTTGCACCGACTGCAACTTGGCAGCACTTTTTATTCAATTAACCCTTCAAGCAAAATCGCTGACCCAACTTTTCCCGTCATTTTTGGATCCGCGATATATGAGGCGTTCCACGCACACATTTGTAAATTGACTGTAACTTCATTGCCAATAAGAAGAAGAGCGAGAGTCGAGTGTAGTTATTTGTAATGGCAGAGTTAAATTTTTTTCCATACACCAATCAGTGTGAATAAATTCTTTCTGAATAAATAAAATTAATACAGCCCATTTTAGCCGAAAATCGACCAAACACAATTTTTAATTGAGATTATGGTACTATACATACTACCTATATATAAGGCACTTTCTGGATTGTTGCAAAAAAAAATTTGAGATAACAATTAAACATGACATTACGATGATAGGGAAGTAGAAACAAAAGTGTTGGAAAATTCTGTTCCTCCGTCTGCCTAAGCGGATGGGCCGATTTGCAAACTTGGTTCATAGTGTTTATTTAGTAGTCTCACACTAGGCGTTGTTGAAATTGGAATTTTAGCTCTAAAACAATGGTATATGTCATATAACGGTTTGTTAAAACTTAATTTTTCTAAAAACGGCCTGATTTAGATAAAACAGTCTATCTTTTGGTAAGAATGGATTTTGCGAGATTTATCTTAAAACGGTACCTCCTATAGAACCGATTTTGTAACATCAGAATTTCTCGCTAACAACAAAACCGATTTCAATTATATTTAAAATTTAGGAAGGCTTTTATGATCAAATTCATACATAACTTTTTTGGTTTTTTGAACATGCTGGAAACGGGTATATTATATTTTTACAGTTTTTTTTCCAGATGAAAACTACAGATTTCCTTGTATTAAAATATGTACTCAAAAAATTGCAAAATATTTTTCAAAAATTTAAAAAAAAACTGCTTTAACTATTTTCAATATTTTTTTTCCTAGGTAGACTATTGCTAATAAAATACTATTGCATACTTAGTTTTTCCAAGAAAACTCTCGAACAAATTTAAAAAACAAAGACTTTTCCAAAAAAATTTTAAATAATTTTAAGTTATTATTTATTAGGTACATATCATCATTCTTTAAGATTTTATTACTACAAAAAGCATTACATAACAATGTAGGTAGGAATCATTTTTATAAAATTAAATTTAATCTTCTGGCTTTCTGCGCTGCAAATATATCTAAAACTTACTGAGTGTCAATCTCAATTTGTTGATGAATTCACATTAACACCAATCCTGTTAATCTTTTTTCACCGGTAAAATTTCTTAGATAAGTTTTTAGACGTTTCATTGTCGAAAATGTTCTTTCCGGTGTATATGTTGAAACCGGTAGTGTCGCCAAAAATTTTAAGAAGCTTGTGGATGTTAGGAAACAGATCCTTATTGCATTCCCCAAGAGCTGTTATTGCACTCTTTGAACGCTCTATATCTTTTTGTGTATGGCATTTTGTCTTCCATAGCGTAAATTCAGCTTTTAAAGTATCCCAATCCAAAAAACATTTATAAAATTTGAAGTTTTCTTCGTTATAATTTTGCCAAGGATCGATGGAATCAAAATGCACAAAGAGGAAAGTATGGACTTATGGTTTTCAAATCTCATTTTAAGCTGACTTAAAAAGTCATCTAAAAGAAGAATCATTATACTTATCCTAAAATAGGTTTTAGGATCTGTTGTGCTCATGTTTTGTCTGTGCTGCTGCCTTGACACAATTCGTGAAATTTTAAGTTTTTCATCCACAACATTTACTAAGTTTAGTGCAGTCTCAAAAATTGTTTTGAATTCCGGAATGATATTCCTTTGAATGTGTTTGTTATTAATTCCACATGTTCCAATCGAGACACTAAGTCGCATGAAAGGGATTGTAAGATATTACAAAGTGGCAATGTATATGTAAACAAAACACTCATACAACACAAACTTACTGCAAAATCACTAGCTGAAATAGATCTTAAAAAGGAACTCGCCTACGATTACGTATCAGAGCCCTTATCACTACACAACTCTTCCAAAGCATCAATTATCGCTTCAAAAATTTCCTTAAACCTTTCCAACCCATTATGGTTTTCCACCCAGCGTGTTTCACACATTGCTCTTAAATTTTTCCATTTATTTTGAGGATAATTTTGTTTAATCATTTCCTGCAACAAATGTGTGCGCTTTGCCGATAGTTTAAAAAAAAATCGAACGGATTTTTTGGTACCAATAGTGTTGCGAATAGGCTGAATTCGACAAGAATGCCCTAATGCCAGGTTTAGAGAGTGTGCGCTACAATGCACGTATAAGGCTTCTGGATGAGATTCGCGTACTACAGGTTGAACTCCGTTAAAACTGCCTTTCATAGCTTAAAACTAAAATCAGAAATTTTTAACATAATCAATAATTATTTGAGTACAAATTTATACTGATGCGGAAAAGTATGATTTACAGATGCATATTTAAAAAAAAATCGGGGGGGGGGGGGGGTTAAACCCCTGTGACCCCCCCCCCCTGGCTTCGGCCTTGAGGCACATACATTGGTATAGATAATATACACATTTATTTGCTTCTTTTCTTTTGCAGGAGAATTTGTTGGAGAAATGGTAGCAGGTATAATGGAAAAATGTATTCTAAAGCTAGTATTGCACGATATGTTGAATCAGCAAACGTTTGCTGAAAAATGTGTCCCAATCACAACATATCGTGTGATATCGAAATTTTTGTCATCATACGTATGCTAAAAGTTGTTTGTTGACAAATTTGTTAGCTAGTCAGCATATGTATGTTGGCGACCTAAACATATCGTGTGATAACTCTTTTGGGGCCGTTTGCTAACATTCGGACAAATTTTCGGCGTATGCTGACTCGTATGATGTATGCTGACGAGCTAAAGTAGGCTCGTGAGCATACGCCACATTTTTCAGCATACGGTTTTGATGTTTTTGAAGTTTCGATACATTTTGAACGCTCCGCACGTGTTTTTTTGTGTTTCTATTGTTGTTAGCGACTGGCAACGCCGCCGACATCGAGAAGGAAAGAGACGGACAGTGTTTTTAATGGATTTACAACGCCATCATTAGGAACATCTGTGCAGTAACAACAGCTTGTCATTAGCGGAGTATATCCATTATAATGAGTAGGGACAGTCGACTGAAAAAAAATCATAAAAACGAATCATAAAACCATTTCCAAAAAACCAAAGCAGGTCGCACTGGACAAAGTGAAAAGATACACACAACGAGGATCAAGTCGATACGCCTTTAAAAAAGCATTATGAAAAAACCCACAATTCTTCACAAAAAGGAAAAGAAACTGCAGTGAATTGAAACTTTCGCCGGTGGCCAGGAACCGAAGCGTCAATAAAAGTCGTTCTAATGGTGAAACGCTTTTGCGCATCACCGTGTCTTGCTTCATAATGTGCGGTGTCACCAAGGCAAGTAGATGGTCGAATTGCTCAGGGGTTCGATGCAAATCCGTCTCCACTTCGCGCAATTCGCGGTACAATTTTGAACAAAATCCTTCTTCGGCGCGCAGCATGGCCCAATTCCTTACCCAAACTTTTCGCTGCTTCCGTAACAATTCTTCTTCGTCGTCATCGTCGAATACCCACATGGCCAATATTACAGCGAGGGCTCTTTTTTTTGCACTCATTTAATTTTTTCAACTAAACCAAACAAAAACCATAAAAACAAATACAATTTAATGAATGAAATGATAATTAAAATAAATACGATGAATCAAACACGTAGATAGAGATACTGTAGAATGTAAATAACATTAATATTTATTATTAAAACTACAGTATAAGTTAATTTTAAACGTACATATATGGGTTTAATATAAAAAAAAAAACTTTATTACTTCAAGAGTCAAGACACTTAACTCTAATGGACTAGGCAACTGAACCTTATCTAAGCAACTGAACATTGATGATACCTGTACTGTACACTTATATTTATACTACTCTGTCGACCACGTTGGGTTCACTCCAGACATAATGTCAGCATACTTGGAATTTGGAAGTTCATACGATGTCAGGTGTTGCATGTCAATTCTGCTCATTCCATGGGAATCGGTACTGCGCGTGTTTATTGTCGTTGTTTGTCTGAGCAATGTTGTCACTTTTTTTTTTCATAAAACTGTAAACTCCCAAAAAAAACTGTATTTTCAACCAAAAAACTGTAACCTTCAAAAACGAAAAGATTTTTGTTTTTTTTTTTGTAATTTTATTAAACAAAAATAACACAAAACAAATCATTTTAAATAAAATAACAAGCTTAAATACGATAGTACATACTACGATTTAAATCACATTTTCATTTTGTATTAAAGAAATGATATTGATATTTTATTATTTCGTTATTAAAGAAATTAAAAAAAAAAATAAAATTTTATTGAAATTTAAAAAAAAAACTGTAATGCGTACTACGAGGTAATTTTAAAAACTGTAAGCTTGTCTAAAAAACTGTAATTTACATTTAAAACTGTGAATATGGCAACATTGGTGTCAGCTTAGGTTTTGTTTGTTAACTTATACTATACACTACAGTTTTATAGACTACACGTACATTTCACCAGAATCGCAGAAAATCGATAAATACAACACGCACAAATCGCGATCTGTAAATTTGTTCAGCATATAATCATACGGGTCTTCAAATTTTTCAGCAAACCGAATTCAACATATCGTGTAATAGGTCTTTTGTGTGCTGAAAAAATATGATAGCAAACTGTTTGTTAGAATATTTTGTCAACAAACAACTACTTTGGGACAGATTCAACATATCGTGTGATAGGTCATCATACGCCAGACGAACATATGCATATTTGCTGAGAATTGTTAGCATATCATTGTGAACATACGTATGTTCATTCAACATATCGTGTAATACTAGCTTAAGAAATAAAAAAAAACATGAACAAACATTTTTGATTTTTATTTTATCGATAGGTACTCGATTCTTTTCTTATCTGGCCTCGATTTGTACCTTTTTTTCGGATCAGTTCTGGCTTCGTTTTTTGCTGAGTATAGCGAACTCCATCTATCACAATACATACACATGTGAGTCCGTGGCTATTACAATTTCCATACTAATTGGATCCGAAAAACCTCGAATCTCTTGCTTGAAGGGAATCCACAATCATCAGTCAGACCAATGGGAAAAGAAACGTTATGTTTTCAACGTTATTTACTCATCTTGGAAATTTATTCATATTGTTTTGCGAACTGATGTCTAAAAAGTGATCACTATAGGTGAAAATTCGCATAAAAACAGTCGAATTAAAAGTGGTTTATCTGTAATTTTTTTATTGAAACGGGTAGGAAATTATTTTTTTTTTGTATTGAAAAGAACATAAGCATAAATTTTGTTTGCAGAATCTAAACATGCCGCGTAGGAGAAATTTGAGTGCGGAAGAAAGGGCCAAAATCACTGCATACAAAGATTGTGACCTTTCTGATCGTGAAATCGGAAAGGCCACAAGAAAAATTAGCAGATCAAATACAGTCATTCATAAGATTTAAGATAAGGTGAGAATTATGGAAAAATTGCTAACCATGCACAAAATAAAAAACTCACAGCACGTCAAGTCCGATTGATATCCAGTGAAGCGGTCAGAAACAAACTGTTTTCATCCCAAATTAAAGCCAAACTTGACTTGCCTGTTTCAGCAAGACGCGTAAGACAAATTTTAAAAGCCAACCCAAACATTGTCTACAAAAAAAGATCCAAGAAGCCACCTTTGAATGCAGCTCATAGGACAGCAGTTTGCAGAAAGTCACATCAGGTGGACCGAAGAATGGCTAAAAGTTCTCTTGAGTGATTGAATTTAGATGGCCCAGATGAATTTCAGTCTTACTGGCATGACAAACGTCTTACAGATGAGGTGAGAATAAGTCGCAACTTCGGTGGAGGCAGCGTCATGGTCTGGGCAGGTTTTTCGGCAAATGGAACCACGGATATTGCATTTGTGAGTGG
The DNA here is from genome assembly GCA_949715645.1 of Portevinia maculata. Classification (NCBI taxonomy): domain Eukaryota; kingdom Metazoa; phylum Arthropoda; class Insecta; order Diptera; family Syrphidae; genus Portevinia; species Portevinia maculata. Next base: position 99,030,821 of record OX454527.1, read on the forward strand.
AAGAATGAACTCAGAAAATTACACTGAGCTCTTGGGAGAAATGATAATCGAGAAAAATGAAGAGTTATGCGGAACCGACTTCATATTCCAGCAAGATAACGCTCCTATCCACGTCTCTCGAAGGCTGAAAAACTGGTTCGTGGAGGAACAAATTACAATTCTCGATTGGCCGTCTCGAAGTCCCGATTTTAATCCTATTGAGAATCTCTGGGGAATACTGGCCAGGCGTGTTTATGCCAATGGGACCCAATTTAATGACGTTCAAGAGCTTCGAGACCGAATTATTGAACAATGGGCTGCAATTACCACAACAGAATTGAAGAACCTTGTTGATTCAATGTCGAGGCGGATGTTGGCGGTTGTTAGAGCAATTGGTGGATCTACAAAATATTTAATTAACCGCAGAATTTAGATTTTGCAATTTCATCCACTGTTTATACCCTATTCTAAGGGTATAATAATTTTGACGCATAGTTTGTAACATACCTTAATATTGCCCGTAGACCCCTAAAAGTTACTATATTTATGATCAGCATAGATAGTAATGTCGATCTAGCCATGTCCGTCCGTCCGTCCGTCCGTCCGTCTGTCGGCAAAAATTAGGCCTTTAAACTGGACCTAGAGAGCTGAAATTTTAACCATATACTCTCTAGGGTCCCGAAATAATCAAGTTTACGAATTTTTGAAATCCGCACACAGACAGGCCCACAAACTCAAAAAAAACAAAATTTTGGAAAAAATCTAATTTTGAGCTAGAAAGCTGAAATTTTTTATATATGATCTATGACTCCTAAAACTGCTCGGGATAAAAAATTTTCAAAATCCGCCCACTGACACACCCACAAATAAATAAAATATTTTTTTTATACCCTATTCTAAGGGTATATTAATTTTTGAAAATCCAAAGTTTGAGCTTAGGAGCTGAAATTTATAATATATACTCTCTATGGGCGCTTTATGCTCATGTGTAAATATTTTCAAAATCCGCCTACTGACACACCCACAATTATTTTTTTTTTTTTTTGAAAATTCAAAGTTTGAGCTAGGGAGCTGAAATTTATAATATTTATAATATACTCTCTAGGGGCCCTTTATTCTCATGTGTTAATTTTTTTTAAATCCGCCTACTGACACGCCCACAATTAAATAAAACAATTTTATTGAAACACCCAAGTTTGAGTTAGGGAGCGTTTTTTTTTTGATAAAATCCTTTAAATGTTATATAACAAAATATGTAGAGCGTTCTTAACAATTCAACCATACTTAGACTTTTGTCACGCCCACTTATGAGGGATAGGAATAAGAATAGGGTATCCAACAGTTCGCCCAAGCGGACTGTAGCCCGTCCCTATGTTTTTTACTGAATTCCATGATATTTTTGTTAAAAACTTTGGTGTTTTTATGGGAATTTCCACTTTTTTTTAGTTTATTTTCGTTTTTTGTTCATAACTTTTATTTAATTTAGTTAAAAATGAATACATTTACCTTTTGATGTGTAAACATCTTTGCTCTCGTTGATGTGTAAATATCTTTTTTCTCGGTAGGGGCTAGTTGGAAATATCGAGCGTCACCGTCATCGTCAGATTTTCCCGTCACCGTCAGATTTTCATACCACGTGAGTTAATCGCTGATCGCCAGAGCACCGCAATTAAACGACGTTGGGCGCGATTAGTACGTAGATGAATGACCGTTTGAGAACAACCGCGTGTCGTTGTTTTTTTTTTATTTTATTTATTTCGTTATACATTTTCCAGTTTTAATTATGTTCAATTTTAGAGATAATTATGTCCTTACGAGACACCGGGATATTGTGTGGAAGTAGATTTGTTTTGAATAATTGAGGTTGTATAGCTTGAAGTTTGTTGTACATCAGTTAAAGGTAAGAGGAAAAATATCGATTTGTACTTCAGTAACCGATGGCCGATTTAATGAGTTGTAATAAGGTTATTATATTAGGACCACTTGGAGTCCTTGGAGAACCAAATAAGGTCCTTAAGCCCGAAAAAACATTTTTTTCAAAAACTTCTAAAAAACCGCGCAGTATATTGTGTTCAATGTTATTTGACTAACAGATCCTTGGAACAACAACAAGGTCCTTAAAAGTAGAAAAAAGGATATTTTTCCAAAATGCCATTAAAATCCACACGGTATATCTGTGTTCAATGTTATTTGACTAAGAGGTCCTTGCAACAACAAAAAAGGTCCTTAAAAGTCGAAGAAAGGATATTTTTCCAAAATGCCGTTAGAATCCACACGGTATATCTGTGTTCAATGTTATTTGACTAAGAGGTCCTTGCAACAACAAAAAAGGTCCTTAATAGTCGAAAACAGAATATTTTCCCAAAATGTCATTAGAATCCGCATATATACCGTGCCGTTTCTAAAGACATTTTGGGAAAATATCCTTTTTCGGGTTTAATTATTGTGGCTCCAAGGACCTCTTTGTAAAATAACCTGGTGTAAAATAAAAGGGACATTCAATCAATTTTTATTTTAAACGCAATATGCATACTACATCCCAATAAATTATCACCATTATAGCAAAAAAAATGGTGATTTATTTACATATTATTTATTACCTAGGCAGCTAAAAAGCTACAGCTAAAAACTAACCAACTTTTAGTTGTCATCCGCAACTAACTTTGGCAATCTAACGAGCTTAGTTACACAACCTGCAACTAATAGCTAAAAGCAAAAATTAGTTGTCATTATGATAGCTTACCACTAAATCGATTGCATTTTTAGCGCAGCTAATTTAACTACGTTAGTTACTTAGTTATGGCGTTAGCTAGATAACAAATTAGGTACCTAACGCGCAACTGTGCTTAGCTACATGTTTACACATCAACTATACTGTGAGTGCAACGTGGCTCACACCTTTTTTTTATAATAACTTAAGGTATTTTAACTATATTCATACAAATTTATAATAAAGTTGCATAAAGCAAAGAAAAAATGCGTAAAAACCATGTGTTTTTATGGAAATTTCCGCTACTACATAAACCTTCACATGCAAGTAAATGAATTTTGGCTTTACCTCCACTCCCAAAATATGATATCGGCTTTTAGCTTTATGGTCTGGATGCAGATTTTTTTTTTTTTATAGATATGTATTTCGATATTATTTTCCCTTATGAGCCTTTTACGATAAGCCTTGTTTATTGGGAGCACTGCAAGGATATTCTTAACCCGTTTAAATTTCGGCGAAATGTCTTACAGTAAATCGTCCATAATCCCAAACATACAAAAAAGATATATATAGGCGCCTGCATGGCAACTTAAACCAATTCTTCGTAGAGCCTCTATACTTTTCGGAGAAACATCGAAAATGCTATCAATCATCTCTGGCACCACTGATGTTGTAATCCGAAGTGTTTCCTGATGTCCTTTTATTAAAAGAGCAATGAGTCGGATTCTTTATATGCACATAATGCACCTACAGATTATTAATAAAAAATCACAGAATTGTAACGGACAGTCATTTTGCCCACAATATTTTTATCAGTACAACATGGAAATCCCCATTCATAATTTATATCAAAAAAGAACCCGAGTCTGCAATAATGTTTCATCTTATCAATAGGTTAACAGAGTCGGGAATATACAATAAATTTTTCATATTTTCGTATATAAGACCACTAAGAAGAATTGAAAACCATCATTCGCAGAATTGTACCAACCAGTCGATTTCTTAGTTCTCAAATAAAATTCAAAGCTTAAATTGAAAATGGAATCAGTTAACCTTATTATTCTTTTCGGACTGTTCGCAGTTGCTTTTGGTTTTACTATTCCGGACCAAGCGAATAACTTGGAAAATCCAAGCAGCTACTATGAATTTGTAAGTTACACATTCGCAAATATATCCCAAGAAGCTTATTTTAATTGAGATATTTTACAAGGCATTTGGAGAGGAGCTTCCAACAGATGATAACGTATTACTGATAAGGCAAGCACGTTCCCCGCAGGGCAGCATCGGTGGATCGGTTGCGCGCAGTGGCTGGGATGGAACAAGAGCAAGTCTTAACTACAATCATCGCATTGGCAAAAACTTTGAAGCTTATGGCGAAGCTGCCCGTAATTTCAGACACAACGATAACAGTGGAATGGTTGGCGTGAGATATCGGTTTTAGAAGGAACTACTCGTATTTAATATCCTTAGCATAAATCATTAGGATTAAATTAAATTATTTATTGAAGAAATCTGATTCTTTTTTCATTGCATTGAACCTTATCAATTGGTTGAAGGTTTGGGTTGTTGTTGAAGGCGGACGAATGATTTTCACTTTTAAAACAAAGTCATACAAAATGAAACATTTCAAGTTGACGTGGGCACATAATGTCACTTTCCTTTGGTAGACCGGTAGAACTCTCCGATCCGGGGTGACAACGTCAAATACAGATATATCTGAATATTTCTCGACATCATCACGACAACTTCCTTAGTTGTGGACTTGTGTTTTTTTTCAAAATTATTTCAGAGTTCAACGAAAACCGCAATATCATCAGATTCGATATAAGTAGGTACATCAACACTTCGACTTATCCTGTGCGTACCAGGTTGAGGTCACAATCCCGAAAACTGAAATCCAAAAAAGTCAAAATTCCGACAATCCAGTAGTATGACAAGTAGACCCATAAACGCAGTAATACTTACTTAAAGGGCTCCCGACCCGTGACTTCCTGAGACACTGCAGCCTTCCATACTCTGCGATCCCGGGCACGCTGCTTCCAGTTCTCCAGACCAAGCGCTTTGGCATCCGCGATGGCCTGGTCTTTAAAGCGGAGGTTCGGTCTTCCTTGCCTTCTCGGACCAGGGGGCTGGGAGTCGAAGATCCTCTTGGCTGGAGCATTATTTTCTATTCGCTCAATGTGGCCTAGCCAATGTAGTCGAAATGATTTAGCTTTTTGAACTACATCCACATCTTGGTACAGCTCATAGAGTTGACGGTTGTATCTTCTCCTCCATACGCCCTCCTCGTACACAGGACCAAATATCCGATGGAGTATTTTTCTTTCAAAAGAACCCATTATTAGCTTCCCTTTTCGACTTATCGTCCAGCACTCGGCGCCGGCGCCATAAAGAAGAACTGGTATTAAGGTTCGATAGAGCATGCATTTTGTCCTTCCAGTGAGGAGTTTTGAACCCATTTGTCTAAACCGAAGTTGCAGCGGTTACCCAAGGTAATTCTCCGCCGGATCTCGACTAAGATGTCATTCGTGGAGTTGGTGTTTACTTCTAGGTAGATGAACTCCTTAACTACCTTGAAGTTATTGCTATCAACAGTGACGTTTTGTCCTAGGCGGTGGACCGATGTTTGTTTGTTTGTTGATAGCATGTACTTGGTCTTGTTCTCATTTACTTCAAAACCAACCAATTTCGCCTGTTCTTTAATCGCCGTGAAAGCCTTTAACACCGCACGCTAGGAACGGTCGATGATGTCGATATCGTCCGCATACACCAGTAGCGTGAAGATAGTGCCTTCCGTGTTGACACCTGACCTTCGCAATATTTTCTCCAGAACAAAATTGAAGAAGTCACATTATACCGCATCTCCTTGCCGAAATCCGGTACAAGTTTGGAATAATTTGGAAGAGCTGCTTCTAAACTGCACATTACATCGGGTGTTTTCAAGTGTCACGCGACACAACTGGATCAGTTTTGCCGGGATCCCGGATTCGGCCATTACCACGTAGAGCTCCTGACGATGAATGCTATCATATGTGGCTTTAAAGTCAATGAAAAGGCGGAGGGTCTCGATTTGAAATTCATTGGTCTTTTCCAGGATTTGTCTTAGTGTGAAGATTTGGTCTATTGTCGATCTGCCGGGCCGGAAGCCACACTGGTGCTTGCCGATTAGTGTGCTGCAGAACGGCTTCAGACGTTCACACAGCACGTTGGATAGGATCGCACCAATGGGTATATGCAAAATTAAACGGCAAATTTTTCATTGTATATCCATGGGAGCCGTCACTTCGTTAGTCAAGTTTAGTAGCTTCAAACAAGGTACATTAAGGTACTTTACCCGTGAGTCTGTATTTCTATTTTTATTGGATTTGAGCTATTTGCAAAAAAATAAAAAATTATAAATGAAGTTTTTTTAACGTAATTATATAATTTGAATCTTAATTTACTGACAAAATTTAAAATTGAAATGTTTACGGCCATCTGAAACGGCCTTACGGTTTGTTTTCTATTTTTATTTTCATATGTGAAAAAAAAATGCTTTTATCCCGCCGGTGCCAAGTAACATCTAAAAGTTGTTTCCACTGCCCCACCTATTGCGAACGTCTGACAAATATCCAAGAGTATCAAATGTTTCTCATAAAAATTCGTACTTCTCAAATTTGCCGTGCGTATTCAGCTTAAAATTTTAGGTCCGTCCTACTTCGCACAAGCGAATAAGCTGGGTCTTAGGCCCTGTATGCGGGCCGTTAATGCCTGGTGTTTTTTTTTTTAAATTACTTAAGTGCTAATGGGGAGTGCACAGCGTGCGTTAAAAAACCTTGGTTGTGATACAATTGAATCCTAAGGGGTTATCTCTATATTAGATAATTTAGCAGTGTGTTAGCCAAGAATGGGCTCTATTTCTCTTATGGGTTAAGGCAACCAACTTCACCTTCCAGTTTCCCCGATTACGACTCGTCTTTTCAATTTCACGTTTCTTATTTCCATCTAACTGGGACGGCAATTTTTTTGTCTCCACGGGACCGAAAAATGTCAGACTTTCAGTCAGGATGTTTATCGGCCATATTTGATTTTCTTTTGCTGACCAAATTATGTTATGACATTTCCTTCCTAACCATTTTTTCAAAAACAAAACAAGGCAAAGCAATTCTTGCTTTGAAAGCATTAAATGGATTAAAAAAATTACAAATCATCATAAATAAAAGAAGACACTGATTGTATGTGAATCCTCAACAGAACAATCAGAATAAATGATTTTGATTTTCAAAAGCTTCTGTCAAGCCTCAAATGTCAATTTTTAGTCAGGGTTTATGTCCACAGAGCTGTCAGAAATAAAGTCTGGATGCAGTGCCCCAATTTATGTTAAGTCCTCCAAAAGGTACGAGACATATTTTTTATGGCATGAATTGAGTCTCGACTGAAATTTTGTCTCGTGGAGACGCCGTGGCCGTGTCAGGCTGTAGCTTTACTTCTGACTCTCTTAAACTTTTCACAGAACTTCATACAACCAAACCTACGATACAAACTGCGTCTTTGAAGTATGGATTCTTTTATGTGGCGTGTAAAGCAGGGCAACTGCATTTTTTATAACACGCGACTTAATAGAAACATATTTATTAAAGAGATATATGGTCACGTGCTTATTTACTGGTGTTTTGTAAATATTGTTTTCTGTTGCCATGTTTATGAAATGAAAACAGATGACATAAATAAATACACCAAAGGGAATGTGGTGTGTCTGCCTGGTAGTACAATGGACCAGTATTGAGTCTGAGTGCTCCAGTGCAGAAAGTCTCACACACCCCGGCAAAACAAAAAAACAAAAAAAAAACATAGGGACGGGCTACAGTCCGCTTGGGCGAACTGTAGGATACCCTATTCTTATTCCTATCCCTAATAAGTGGGCGTGACAAAAGTCTAAGTATGGTTGAATTGTTAAGAACGCTCCACATATTTTGTTATATAACATTTAAAGGATTTTATCAAAAAAAAACGCTCCCTAGCTCAAACTTGGGTATTTCAATAAAATTGTTTTATTTAATTGTAGGCGTGTCACTAAGCGGATTTAAAAAAAATAACACATGAGAATAAAGGGCCCCTAGAGAGTATATATTATAAATTTCAGCTCCCTACCTCAAACTTCGAATTTAAAAAAAAAAAAAAAAAAAAAAATTAATTGTGGGCGTGTCAGTGGGCGGATTTTGAAAATATTTACACATGAGCATAAAGGGCCCATAGAGAGTATATATTATAAATTTCAGCTCCCTAGCTCAAACTTTGGATTTTCAAAAAAAAATGTTTTATTTATTTGTGGGCGTGTCAGTGGGCGGATTTTGAAAATTTTTTATCCCGAGCAGTTTTAGGAGTCATAGATCATATATAAAAAATTTCAGCTTTCTAGCTCAAAATTCGATTTTTTCCTAAATTTTTTTTTTTTTTTTTTTGAGTTTGTGGGCGTGTCTGTGGGCGGATTTCGAAAATTCGTAAACTTGATTATTTCGGGACCCTAGAGAGTATATGGTTAAAATTTCAGCTCTCTAGGTCCAGTTTAAAGGTCTAATTTTTGCCGACAAACGGACGGACGGACGGACGGACATGGCTAGATCGACATTACTATCGATGCTGATCATAAATATAGTAACTTTTAGGGGTCTACGGGCAATATTAAGGTATGTTACAAACTATGCGTCAAAATTAATATACCCTTAGAATAGGGTATAAAAAGGAACAGAGAATTTGTTCGTATAGTATGTTCAAAATAGATAGTCGTAGTATGGACCATGGTCGGTGTTGAAGGTGCGTCGAGTTGCACTCGGTTTTATACGTTTGCATGGGACTGCGTGTGTACAAATATATATATTATTTTGATAGGATAAAGCAATGCCATACCTTTTTCTATAATTTCTGCTCATTTTCAACTCCAAATCCGTCGTAACTCATGAGCTAAATACGATCATCGGTATTTCAACACTACTCTACGAATGAAGCATAAATGTATCAACCGTATAAACATCTAATGCGCTGGGCGATATTTCGCGAAATCACTCGAAATCGGAAGAATTCCCATAAATTTGGAAGATTTCAAATGCTCTTACTTTTGGAAGATTTCAATGAAATCCCCTTAAAAGCTTTATGCAATTGTCTGATTGTTAAACCCAGGGCCGTATCGATAATTTGTTTTTAATGGTGGAAATCTTTTGAAATTGTCGTTAACATTGTTTTTTTTGTAATAAGTTTGCTATATTTTTTTTTTTGCAATAAATTAATTTATGGAAAATTAAATATGGACAATGTTTTATTATGCAAAATAATGTCGTTAGTCCATAAACCAATTTCAGAGCAAGTGTAAAAGTGATTGAAACGTCAAACGAAATCTAGTTAAGAAGCGTATGGTGCGAACGCTTCGATGAGATTAAGCAAAATCATAAGTTCCGAAACTCAAACGAGACAAAGTCGTCCGTAGGGATGAAAATGGTGCATTTAGCATACAAAATTTAATTTTTTGACAGTTACAAAGGGATAGCTACAGCATATAATTACTTAAAAAGTTAAAAATGCAGCCTTTTTTCCTTAATGCCGGTTAGGCTATGATCATGATTTAAGGCATCACAACCCTCCCATTTAACTGCCTTTTCTGCCTGTTGGGTTCGCAAGTTTGACTCAGAAAATAACGGAAGGACTCCCTTTTTCGAATCACTTCGTCACCGAGGCCAATCAAGTTCTGGTGCTGCTGCGTTTGCGCGTGCCAGTAGTTTTAAGCCCTGGCTCGCTTTTGCGTTTGTATGGAAACGTTGATTAATATTGCATTTTTGACAGGGAGTTCGTAGGATCGCTCCTTTGAATATGACAGTACCAACTCCGGCGGTTCCGCTCCATTTGTTTTGAGATAGGTTCCTTGACGTAAAGGATTCCTCGAATCGTAGAACTACTTTTTCGATCAGCTGCCGTTAATTTGCCTCATACTTTTTGTATGCTGTCCAACGTTGTGAACCGTATGTTAGCGCCAAGCGCACAACTGCGGTGTAGACCCTTCACTTAAGCTTAGGGAACATTTTTCGATCACAGAACATGGCTGAGTTTTCCCGCCACTCCATCCACTCCACGTTTACGCGATGCTGAATGTCGTCATCACAGCTTGCTATGCTATTACACCAGATATTTCGCACTTGGGAATCACTCTCTCATTCATTTCATATAAATGTCGGGAAAAGATCGGAGTGGATCAGAGAATGGGCGGCATAAGTTTACTTTTTTTTCGGACGAACAAGAAACCCATTCCAATCCAAAACGTCCACCCATACATCAAGTGTTCGTTGCAGGGACGTTTGAGCCTCGCTAATGATAGCTCCATAGTCAGCAAAGAATAACTGACGCACTTTGGAGTTCATCACTTTTCCTTCGAACTGTAATAAGGACTGTAAGGCTGTAATAAGGACTGTAATAAATATCAAGGGGATCAATATTAAAGGACGCTTCCATGATGTACACTGAATTTGATAGTGAACTCCTCGGTGACGCCTGCGGTGCATTTAACTCCCTCAAACATGTCCATAATCATCGTTGCCTAAGCGCCACCCATAACAGATCTCTTGGTTGTCTATCAAAAGCCTTTTCAAAACCAACCAACACCATATGCAAATCAATTAAGGAATCACGATGTTTTTTTACTTACGAATCTTATACTTTGGATAGCATCTGGGGTTTATTGACCTGCGACAAAACCCTCATTGGTCTTCAGATAGCCGTAATTTTTTCCGCATTCGTCTATCTAATACCTGCTCTACGATCTTTATGATGTGTGACATCAGCTTGATTGAACGGTAATTAACACAGTCTTGCGTATCGCCCATTTTTCTTTGTACAGAGGAAGAAGAAAACTTTCCCTCCAGTGATGGTGTTAGTAATGTCGTGCACTTCTTTATTGTTAGGAACGGCTCTCGGAAAATATATCCAAGGAAATTGTCCATTTAGAAGTCCTTCAGAATACTGTTGGTACCTGTGTAGTATTTTTTCGTCATCGACAAGGAACAGCGCTTGAGCATTGTTGATGAACTTTGGCAAACGGATTTCCTTGGCATATCTTCTTATCTGAGCGACTATTTTGAAAATGGTTGAGCCCCTGATGAAGTTGATTTGTCCTTCATACACTTTGCTTGAATTTGAGCACTCTCTCCCTCTTGCCAAGTCTATATTCCAATTCGAGACGAGCTTTTTCATTTCCATTATTAGTGGTTCACCTTGACCAAGCTTTGAATGCCGCTTTCTTATAACTAAGCACTGCTTTAGGTTCATATATTCACCACCATGTTTCTCTGCTGTGTTGATAGTGTCCTTTTGAAGCACCTATTCAAGCAAGGTCGCTGTAGGGAATTCCACATATCTTGTGCTCTGCACTCTGCATCCTCAACTTCGTTCATGATGTGATGGAGACCATTTAGCATGTTTGCAATAAATGCTTCGACTCTCCTGGGATTACTTTGCAGTCTTTAACCGGAGGCTTCTTGAAACGTGTTACCAAATGGTTATCAATCTGGGTTTCATTTTCGCTATTGCTGTAAGTAAACAGGATCCCATTTTCTTTGACGAACACGGTATTCAAAACGATAAGGATGCATGACTTGGATACGCTTAGGATATCTTCACGCGGAGAGTTCCCAGTTCCGTATCCCAGTCCTCCATGGCAGTCTTCATAGTCTTCGTTTGACTTCCCGGTATGGCCGTTCCAATCTCCACCAACAAACAAAAGTTCCTCTTTTGGAATAATCTTGATGAGGTTGTAAAAATCTAGCGAGAATGCATCTTTTTCTTTCTGCTCGCATCCATCTTGGGGAGTATACGCACTGACAATGACCTCACCTTGCATCACCAGTTTAAGAGACCTTGAATTTCCCCTACTACTATGTACTACGTACAGGGCCGGCTCCAGCCAAACAAGCGCCCTGTGCAAGATTTACAGAAAGCGCCCTTTAATTTGCACACATCCATAAGTAGTTTCCCCATCACCCAGGAGGTAGATATTCAATGCGTTTTTTTTATTGAGGTTTGCCCGGTAGGCCTAATCCTCAATTAAAAACAAATATGTATATTTACATATATGTTTATATGCCTTAATAGAAAATTAATAATTAAAACAAATAAATAAATAAAATAAATTGAAATAATAAATAAATAGAAAAAATAAAAATAAATAAATGAAAATAAAAAAATGCTATAAAAACATATGTAGATATGTATTAACAAAATAAATAAATAATGAAGGAATTCATTTAAGGAACTTTAGATATTTTTTTTAAAGGAAAAAGGTATAACCATAAATAAAACGCAGCTAAATTTGTAGAGAGAAACCTTTAAACTTTAAATTCAGCAATAAGATCAGCATAGTCTAAAGATTTTAATAGTTCCTTTTCTATAGACATTATAGATAAGCCTACCAATCTCTCTTGAGTCATCGTTGAAATGAGACAATTTTTAATAATTTTAAGTTTGGAAAAACTACGTTCTCCTAAAGCTACCGTCACAGGGATTGTATTAAGAATTTGAAGAGCATATAAAAAAGAAGATAAACTACAGTAATTATTACTAATTTTTGGAGTTGAAGTGGCCAACCGCTAGTGCCGGTTCCCTACCTACTCCACACACCCATCAACGCAAACATCTTAGAGCATTCTTCAATAGAATTCGATTTAACATCTCGAAATGATTGCTTATGCAGTGTTTAAATATTTCTCCAGATTTTATGCAAAAATCAGTATTCATAAAACAGCATCCAAAACATGTAAGTTATGCAGAGATAGTGTCGATTAAAGTATCAAAAAAATACATTAATCAATTACATTTAGCTGCCCAAACTTCCCAAACCAGTTGTTTGTGAAAAACCAAATGAAAAAATTCTGCTTATATTCGGAGATTTAATTTTGTAACATAATGCAATCGCAATATGTACATATGTACATATTTAATATGATTTTTGATACCGATTATGAATGAATACCCCTTTTCTTTGATGAATGCTACGGCCTCCTTGCAATATGCCATAACCTACCCCAAACTTCCATTAAAAATAACAAATAATTTACCAGTTATTGACACCCATAAGAATTTTTTTTTTCAAAACGCCGTAAAAAATTATTGACTGTAGTATTTTGAAAACTCTTGGGATTTCGAAATATGTTATATTATTAGAATTCATTTAGTTTTTATAAAAATTAAGAAAAATTGATAAAATAAAGTTTAATCACAATATTTCAAAGTGCTTATGAAATTGTATATTAATTGACACCCATGTACAATTGTTGACACCACGTAAAAGTACAATGGTTGACATTTATATACATCTATTGACACCATGTAATGATATAGTTATTGACATATCTTTAAAAGATTTACACGGCAGGAATAAAAGAAAAAAAAATAATAAAGTACCTTGATTCGTTTATCTAAGAGAAAATATACATTTTATAGCGATTCAAAATTAAAAAGTATAGAAACATTTTTGTTACATTTCAAGTTTATTAATATACATTAAAATCACACAAGAAAATGAAATCGCATTCATTTGTTTATGTTTAACATAAAAAAACTTAAAATATGTTAATACAGTTGACTAAATAGGTTAGGTTAGGTTAGGTTAAAAAGGGGTATGCAATTTGCACACAGCACTAGGCACCAGAAGGGCCCATCGCGATCCCTAGGGAACCACTTGAAAAAACTTCAATTGGAGAAAAACCTAAAAACCTAAAAAACTTTTCCTAGACAGAGCCCAATCCTCCTGCAGAACTTAACCAGCTTCCTATGGTCTATGCCGCTCAGCTCCCCTAGTTCCTCGAAGAAGTATTCCCCTAGAATCCTCCTACGATTCCGTGCTATACCCTCGCACTCACACAATATGTGTGTTATGTCTTCCTCGGCTTGTAGATCACCACAGAACCTGCACGTGTCCACATCCACCAGACCAAGTCGCCTAGCATGCTTTCTTAGAAGACAGTGCCCAGACATAATCCCAATTACTGTTCTAAGCTGTTCCCTGCTCAATTTTAGAATTTCCTTAGATCTGTTCTTATCCAAATGGGGCCAAAGGGCTCTAGACACCCTATGTCCCACTATGTTCTGCCATCTGAGGTCAGCCATTTTTAAGATCTTTTCATTGATTTTTCCCTTAAAGACGCCCAGGGGTGGTTTAATGTTCACACCTCCGCTGTTTTCCAGCTCCCCTCCCTTTCTTGCTAGCTCATCGGCTTGCTCATTTCCCTCTATACCGCAGTGTCCCGGTACCCAGCACAGTCTTACCCGATTCCGTCTACATGCTGCTTTAAGCATTGTGCGACAGTTTCTGACTATCTCAGAGTTAATGTTAGCAGATTCAAGTGCCATAAGTGTCGCCTGACTGTCAATATAGATGGCAATGTCTCTTCCCGACAATGATCTCATCTGCACTATCTCTGCCGCCCTTAGAACAGCAAGAACTTCCGATTGGAAGACACTGCTTGTGTCCGGGAGTCGTATAGACTCTCTCAGGTCTGGATCAGCAGAAAAAATGCCAGAACCCGTTCTCTCCCCCGTCTTAGAGCCGTCAGTGTAGATAGCAACCTCGTTTGCTATTATGACTGCATCTCTTTGCCACTCCTCCCTTCGCGGGTATGACACCTCATAGGGGATGTCATGGTCCACCAAGGGGCAAATCTCATCAGTCCGTATAGGATTTCCGGGTAGCACATCAGCTAAGATCGTGCAATGCCCAAAACTACAGTCCTTAAACTGGCCTAAATTTTTTAGGCGCAAAGCGCTGTTGCCAGCAAGTTGCTTTATTTTTAAATCTAGCGGGATAAAGTGCAGGAAGGCATCCAGTGCTGCCGTAGGAGTGGTACGGATTGCACCAGTGATGGCTATGCTTGCCGTTCTCTGCACCGTTGCTAGTTTTCCAATTATGGTTCTTTTATTTGTTGCCCTCCACCACACAAGTGAGCCATATGTAAGTATGGGTATCACCACTACTGTATATATCCAGTGTACCATGGCGGGTTTCAGGCCCCATGTTTTGCCTATTGTTCTCTTACAAATAAAGAGGGCATTATACGCTTTCTTCATTCGTTCCCTTATGTTAAGATTCCAATTTAATTTTCTATCTAGGATTACGCCCAGATACTTCGCACTGTCCTTGAGGAGCAGTTCCTCTCCGTCAAGTTTCGGGAGATTGAAGTGCGGTAATTTGTGTCGTCTCGTGAACAGGACTAACTCTGTTTTCGAGGGATTGACATTTAGTCCGCAGCCCTTGGCCCAATTACTAATTTTCCTTAAGGCGGTCTCTGTGATCTCACTTAAGGTATTCAAATATTTTCCCTGCACTACTATGACCACGTCGTCCGCATACGCTGTGGCACTTATACCCATTGACTTAATTTCCTTTAGGACGTTGTCAATGACCAGTACCCACAGCAGTGGCGATATGACTCCCCCCTGCGGGGTTCCTCTGGTTGCAGACATCCTTATGGAGCTTTGACCAAGGGAGCAGTTTATGTTCCTGTTGGCGAGCATGTTGCATACCCAATTTATGATTCCCTGTTCTATGTTAGCGCCTGTTAATGCGCTTTTTATAGCTCTACACTCAACGTTATTGAAGGCTCCTTCTATATCGAGAAAAGAGGCCAAAGCAAATTCGCCGCAGTGTAGACTATTTTCAATTTTACCCACTACGTTGTGTAGAGCAGTTTCTACTGATCTACCCTTTAAGTATGCGTGCTGTGACTCGCATAAGAAACCATTGCTACATTTATTTCTAATGTGAGCTTCCACCAGACGCTCAAGGGTTTTGAGCAAAAAGGACGACAAACTGATTGGTCTGAAGTCCTTAGCCGTCGTGTGACCCTGCTTGCCGGCTTTGGGTATAAAAACAACCCGGACTTCTCTCCAGGCTGTTGGAATATGCCCTGTTCTTAGGCTGAATCTCAGTATATCCAAAATCTTTTGTTTTGCATGCTCTGGCGCTTTTTGGAGCATGATCGGTAGAATACCATCCGGCCCTGGAGATTTATACGGTTTGAATGTATGCATGGCCCACCGTAACTTTTTTCGGTTGATGATATTGTCAATTTCTTCCCACTCGAAAGAGGGACAGTCGACTTCCTCCTGCCCCTGTAGGCCTAGGTCCGTTGTGGTTGTGGAACCGGGGAAATGGGTTTCCACCAGGGTAGCCAGAACCTCCTGACTACTCACGGCCCATGTCCCGTTGCTATTTTTTAGGTAGCTAGGTACGCTAGCCTCCTTTGAGAGCATTTTACGCAGTCTCGACGCCTCTTCAGTTGACTCAATAGATTCACAGAACTTTTTCCATGAAGATCTCTTGGATTTCCTCACTAAGTATTTAAATTCCCTCTTGCTTTCGCTATACTCGTCCCATGTGGTATCGTTTTTAATGAGTTTTGCCCTATTATAAAGTTTTCTTACCTCCCTTCTTTTAAGGCCGATTTCCTTATTCCACCACTTCGGTTGAGCCCTTTTTGGCTTTTTGTTTGCCGGGCATGCCTTTTCGAACGCTGTGTTTAGGGTTCTGCTCACGGCTTCTACTGCCCTATCTAAGTCCACCATATTTTCGCCGGTGATCGGCTGGGTATCTAAACGTAGATTAATGAAATCTATGTATTTATCCCAGTCTGCCTTTCTTGGGTTTCTATAGAAATTACACGCCCTATGCTGAAAATTAATTTTGAAGCGTATCCATCTGTGGTCAGACAGAGATGCCTCATCAACTACCCTCCACTCCCTGATTTCCATTTTGTCTGTGTTGGAGACAAGTGTAACGTCTAAAACCTCCTGTCTGTTACGTGTAACAAAAGTAGGTGAATTCCCTCTATTACATACCGTAAGGTTGGACAATATAATAAAATCATAAAGACACTCACCCCTTGAATTTGTGTCTCCACTACCCCATTGGGTATGATGGGCGTTTGCATCACAGCCCAGTACGTGCATCCAGTTTTGACCAGCCAAGTCCTTTAGATCTTCCGCTATTACGACCGCAGAGTCGTAGGGAAGATAGGCCGAGGTCAGACACAGAGATTTTCCATCTTCCCTCTCGCAGATGACCGCCGTCAAGTCGCCAGAGCTGTAATTATTCAAAAGAAATGCCTTTATGTGGTTTTTAATAAGGATACAAGTCCTGATTTTACCTTCCGCCTTGTAGAACAATGTATAGTTCTTTTGCCGGAGCCCCTGAATCACGTTCTTATTGATCCAGGGCTCCTGTATGACTACGGCTGCAATGTCCTGCCTAATGACGTACTCCATCAGACAGGCCGTCGCAGCCCTACTGTGGTGCAGGTTTATCTGCAGCACTTCCATCATCATCATGGGGGGGCTCCTCCTCATCTCTGCCCTTGGTCGATGTTTTGACCATCAACCTCCCCATGCTGTATCTTACCATCCCATTGGATTTCTCCAGGTATGGAAGACATTCCTTATTTAGGGCCAGTAGGAAGTGTTGGCCGTATTGCCGTCTAGGCCCCGTCTTTAGGACCCTCCATGTATCGGCTTTAAGTTCCCGATTTTGAACATGTAGGAGCCCTAGGAGCTTCTCCGGGTATGTGTAGGGACTAGGTACCCAAACCCAGGCTGTTGGCGGATTGTACTTTGCCAACTCGGCAACCGTTAAGCATTTTAGCTTAATACCTTCCCATGCATCGGATACCTCCGTGACGAAGTGTCTGAGGAAAACTACCGAAAGCTTGTTTCCACAAGCAACAACTTTGCGCCCGCCTTCCCAACCAGCGCCATCAAATTGAAGCTCCCCGTTTCCTGCGGCGGATAGTTCCTTCCACAGGGCGTCTTGGAACCTCTCCTCGACGTTTTTCCACTGGTCGATTGTGAGACGACCGCAAGGCTCCAGCTCGTTTATCACAGCAACGAGATGCTCGTCCTTCGGGTCGCTGTGTCCGCGACGCATTGCCGGTGTGGTCGCAGCCTTCACCTTTTTCGCTGCGTTGGACTCGGCGGCATCGTCGGATCTGCCTCTCTTGCTGTTGAAACTCGTCTTCCTTCCCGAGTCATTTTTCCCTTCCTTAGCTTTTGCTGCGTAGGAGGTGGAGGGTGCAGTCAGTTCAACCTCCACCTCCTCATTGGCCAGCTTTTTCCCCTCCTTTGCTTTTTTCAGGTCGGCCAGAAAAGTCTTGGCCCTCGCAAAAGCTGCCTTTTCCCAGTCACTGAGGGTGCTGGGTTCACAGCTCCCATACTTGGCTACCTTGCGATTTGCATTACGTAGCAAAGCCTTAGCCCTTTTTTGTGCGCTCTGTTTCGCACTCTTCGTTGTTATATTAGAGGAAACTGCAGACGCAGCGGCTGAGCCAGCTGTGTCTACTTTTCCCTCTATTCTTCCTGTCTTTGTTGACGCTGCTTCCAAGATGGTCCCAGGAACAGCGGATGATCCTGCTGTCCCGGGCATCTCTTCGGCTGCCTTCTTGCCCTGTGTGTCTATGTCACCGATGAGAGTTCCAGCCTGCTCACCGGTGACTTCGCTGTCGCTAGTGAGGGTTTTAACCGACTCCTCACTGTCGCTAGCCAAAAGCGCCGTTTCATCCAATTCCTGTGCTAGAAGAGAGATAGATGAAGATGATAAATCGTCCTCACATATCTCCTTCTCCCCCTTGACAGGAATTGCATTTTGTTTTTTTATAATTTTTTTTTGTTTTTTTTGATTTTGATTTTGTTTTGTTTGTTCCATTTTTAGTTTTTAGTTTAGATTCCCACGAGTAAGGCCGGAAAAAACAAGGTCAGCCCAGGCAGCGCCGCCATACCTGGGTAAGGCTATATACAACAGGCCCGCGCCAAGGCGCCTGAGGGAGCTCAGTTAACGGTTGGTTTAACCCCCAACCTTTCATCCCTGGGCACGGTTTACTAATTCGCTCACACCACCACTGGAGTTAGGTTTGGGTAGGGATAGGAACAGGGGTAGGGGGGCATTGGGGGGGAGTAAGGATATTGGGAATGGCGAGGGGGGGCATGGGATCGGACGGAATGTCCTGGCCAGCTCTTGGTTAGCGCTCATCAGTCGGTCTGTCTGCCATGGGTGACCCTTCTGACGACAGAAGTCGTCGACAGCATAGCCCGTTGAATCTTTGCGCCGTAAGCCGCCGCACCGGCACCATCGAAGGCAATGATGGTACACACGTCAAGGTGACTGACCTTCGCGGGGAGTTGACTAAATAAGTTAATACAAAACTAAAATAATCACTCAGCAACTTTCCTGTTCCAACCATTTTTTAACGGCTTGAATGCCGCAACATTCGCTGGCTGCAATATTCTCGTGGCATTTGGGTATAATGCAATTAAAATGATTCCTAGCTGAACACATAGTTTGCTGACAGGTAAGGTTTGATGTGTGCATTGACCATTAACAAAAAATATAACTGGAAATTTAGTTCCAATACTGACCAAATGTGGATGAAAAACTTTGGAGATACGAGTACATTCATAGAATACTTCTTTGGTCATCCAGCCATTATCGCTTATACCCAAGCTCCATCACTTAGGTAATGATTTTCGAATATCCTCTGGTATTCTCTTGTATGGATGTATAACCATGGGTGGAACCAAGCTGCCCACTGATAAGAATGAGAACATAAGTGTGAGGTTAGATTTCGCCAGTCCTCTATCAATCTCGTGTATATTACGAGCACCTTTTGCTGCCAATACGTTTTTGATTTTTGGACACAGGAAGAAATTCGTTTCATCACCATTAAAAATCCTGCTACCGTCTTCTAGAATGTCCCCCCACTCCTTCTCCTTCAGGAAATCTTCAATTTTGACAAACCACGATTTTATGACCGAGGATCCCACTGTTGCACTTGCCGATGTAACCGGGTCTGGTGTTCTTAAGGAAATGGAAGGGTGTCGACTTAAAAACGCCTTAAACCAACCATTTCCCGGCATTTTTTTTTGTGCCCAAATGGATGGACCAGTTTGTCTCCATCGAGAAACTCTTTAACGGCATTGAGCACATCCTCTTTTCTTTTAGGAAAACGTTTTCGCTGGTTATCCATTCTTCCAAGGCTTCTTTTTCGATGGCAGTTAAAACTGTCCTAGGACCTGGTCTTGTTTTAACAAATTTTTCGCTTAATCGAAATATAAGCGTTGTTCGAGGGACCCCATAAAATTTGGCCGCTGCCTTTTTAGACATAGTTTGCATCCTGACAGCTTCAAGAGCTTTTTGGAGGTAATTTTCTCGGTATTTGTGGCCACATTTAGGCATTTTTCCAGTTAAATATTTATTTAGAGAAAACTACAGGATAATTGACATCCTCCAACAGCATAATTATAGACACGGTGTCACATTTTGTATTCCCATAGAAGCCAATTATTGACACCATGGTGTCAATGAAAGGAATTGAGCGAATACTAATACAATAGTTGACACCCCATTTATTTAATCAAATAGCAGTATAAAAAACAAATTAAACATAAAAGATCATACTCGTAGGTGAAAGCATGATCTTTTGCAAGAAATGAAAAATTTGATCATGATTGTATAAAATAAATCATGCAAAGTCACTAACTTGTTTCAGTTCCTTAACGAATTGTTCTGCTTTCTGCGCTCGATTTAAGAGCCACGAACCACTGATCTTAGCTTACTGGAATTTAGTACTACACTGACAGCGTCTCAGAGCGTAATAATGCACGATTGTAGAGAGAAAAAGAATAAACGATTTAAAAAAGCAGTTACTAGATTTGCTCCACATTTAAACCAATGAGTGCTTGTGTTTGAGGAGGGTGTCAATAATTGTATCGAAATTCTGCTGTGTCAATAATTGTATACGTTACGCTATACCGCACCCCTCTCACTCACACATCATATCCCCATCATGAGGAGTAAAAAAAATAAATTCGATAAATGACGAGAATGGAAGACAACAAAAATAAATACGATTCTTCTTGTGCGCAGAATCAAAAACCTGCACGCTCTAACCCATACGATTCCGTCGTAATGAATTTTTTGTTTGACATATTTTCCTATGATAATTTTGCAAGCGAATGTGCAATAATTAAAACGTGCATATACGAGGTGGAACTTTTGTATACCCTATTCTAAGGGTATATTAATTTTGACGCATAGTTTGTAACATACCTTAATATTGCCCGTAGTCCCCTAAAAGTTACTATATTTATGATCAGCATCGATAGTTATGTCGATCTAGCCAAGTCCGTCCGTCCGTCCGTCGGCAAAAATTAGGCCTTTAAACTGGGCCTAGAGAGCTGAAATTTTAACCATATACTCTCTAGGGTCCCGAAATAATCAAGTTTACGAATTTTTGAAATCCGCCCACAAACTCAAAAAAACAAAATTTTGGAAAAAATCGAATTTTGAGCTAGAAAGCTGAAATTTTTTATATATGATCTATGACTCCTAAAACTGCTCGGGATAAAAAATTTTCAAAATCCGCCCACTGACACGCCCACAAATAAATAAAACATTTTTTTGAAAATCCAAAGTTTGAGCTAGGGAGCTGAAATTTATAATATATACTCTCTATGGGCCCTTTATGCTCATGTGTAAATATTTTCAAAATCCGCCCACTGACACGCCCACAATTATTTTTTTTTTTTTTTGAAAATTCAAAGTTTGAGCTAGGGAGCTGAAATTTATAATATATACTCTCTAGGGGCCCTTTATTTTCATGTGTTAATTTTTTTTTTATATCCGCCTACTGACACGCCCACAATTAAATAAAGCAATTTTATTGAAACACCCAAGTTTGAGCTAGGGAGCGTTTTTTTTGATAAAATCCTTTAAATGTTATATAACAAAATATGTAGAGCGTTCTTAACAATTCAACCATACTTAGACTTTTGTCACGCCCACTTATGAGGGATAGGAATAAGAATAGGGTATCCAACAGTTCGCCCAAGCGGACTGTAGCCCGTCCCTATATTTTGTTTTGAGTTTTTTGAACTATGTACGTATACCTACTTAGATTCTTTTTTAAATGTAAGTAGATGTGCAAGAAATATTCCTACACGAACAGGGTGGAATATTTTGAGATTAGGTATGTATGTAGGTAAGAAATGAATTTGTTTAGTGTTTTTTTTTTATTTTGAGTTAGATTCTCCTTGAAGTTGCAATATTTCATGTGATATGAGTTAATGTGCAAAAATTCAGCACAGTTGTGATGGATGTTGCTTTTTTGGGCTTAAATGAATAAGTTTTTTGTTTTAAATGCAAATGGCAGTATCCGCGCAAGGTAAAATTAATTTTTCTTACTCCTAGCAATGCGCCCCGGAATTCAGCGCCCTGTGCATTTGCACATCTTGCACATATGGTTGGGCCAGCCCTGACTACGTAGGAAATCCCCAGCAGATGTACCTAGTAGGTCTGTATAGCACATTTGCATCCCTGGCTCGTCATTTTCTAAATGCATACCAAACGTTATTGATGCGCATCACCTGAGGAATTTACTCATCGATGATTGGTTCGATGCTTTCATTTGACATTTGCATCAACGTTGCATTGCAGATGCGTTTTAAAATAGTATTGCTACCGCATCGAAACTTTTTGTTTTACGTTCTTGTTCAAAATAAAACAAAATGCCCTCTTTATTCCGAATTCATTTTCTTTATTTCATAAATTAATTTTAGTTAGTCAATAATAATATGTATAAAAAACGGGAGAATAACAATAAACAAAACTATACTTTACACAAATAATGTAAAGCGCAAAGAAAATTGTGTATATATCTTCTGATTTGATTTACAACATTTATTGTAAACAATAATATGCCTAACACTTACAGTCTACTGGGGTAATCATTTTACAAATATCTATTATATTATGTTCTATTCACAGAATTTCTCTTAATTTATTTTTTGAGAAACATGAGATGATAGCTTACACGCTATAAGAATGCTAGTCGGATACAAAAGAACTATTCGATTGTCAAATAGGATACAGTTTAGTGATGTTTGAGATTAATCCTAGCACACGATCATAATTCGAGCAGATCTTTGCGTAACAAAAATGAATTTCTAGAATAATAAGATAAAAGAATTATGTAAAAAGATATATAAACAGGTACCTACTCTTAAACGGTAAACTTTAAAAAGAAATTTGTGTGATAAATAAAAAAAGAAAATATTCGCTGAAATGATTTTTGTTTGATTTTGTTCAGAACAAAATGGCCACTACTACTCGTTAATGTAGTTGTGTTTCGGTGTTAAAAAAGGGTGTGACATACATATATCATGTATCTACAGTCTCATGCCGCGATATTTTGCAACAGATTTGCACAGGCAAAAGGCTAGGAATATTGCCAATAGTTGAACGATACCAACTCCGAGCAGAACACCGATAACGATTTCTCTGTGAAGAAGTATCCAATCGATGAAGGCGCTATAGCAACCCTGGTAAAAAAAAATTATTAACTTTTGAATAGAAACTAAAGGATGGGCTTACCTTCTCGTAGTAGCTGTTTACATCAGATGGACTAGTTGTGCAGTTTTCATCACGTGGCGTAGATTTGGCAATGTCAGTGAGTACGCAACAAGCTTCTGGGATTGTTCGGTTACCTTTGTTTAATTTCCAGCTCTCAGATGTATCGAAGTCACGGTAGTTCTCGACACCACAACATGAGAATGATCCCATCATTTGATTCCACATTAGGGTGACTGCATCAGTTCGTTCTCCTGTTGAATAATACTTCGTGATGGTCGTTTGCAGGAAGGATTTCGTTTCAGTTTTTGCCTATGAAAAAAAATTAGAATAATTGCCTTATGCGACAGTGGAAGGATATTGTAATTACCCTGTCTTTGTACGCTGCTGCAAGCCCACCGACAGCGATTTCCGTTACCAGGAGGAGGATCATAAATACGCCGTACTAAAAAAAATGTATGTCTTTAATAAATCAAAATAACTTTGTGTGTGTAAGCTTTGTGATGGAAACTATGATATTAGCTTCATTAGGGTGCAAGATAATAGCGACGGGTTAAGAATATCATTACAGCGCAGGCCGATAAACAGCGCTTGACATAGAGGGTGACTAATGGGGTAAATCACATCTAGGCAATTAATCATCCAGGTGAGTCTGGCGACACAGTTAAAACTTAGAGCTGTCCCGCTAGTGCGCATGCAAATCCGTGGGTTGACACGACTGGGGATCACCGGTGTCATAAAAGTAAGATGAAACAAGAAATAATAGGAGCATGTACGTACAGGTGAACTCATTTAAACTAAAGCACTAGGCTACTAAAAAACGCAATACCCCGCCAGGCATTACTTATCATGGTACCTACTAATCCTGGGAGAGGCAGAAGCTATTCGGTTTCCGGGTGATAGCAAAGTAATGCTTTAGCTTAGGCGAAACCTAAGGGTCGAGAGTTGGAACTTTGGAAGTATCAGTGATCGTAATTACGAGCTTGAAGAGATAATGGATAGAAGGCGAGTTGATATCTTTTGTGTTCAAAAAACGAAGCGGCGAAACACCGGAAATTGGACGCGTTTCTTGGACGTTAGAACAAAAGCTTTCAAGATGTTCTACGACGGGAAAGAACAGGGTAGGAACTTAATCGGTATAATCATTGCGGCAGAGCTACTTAGCAGCGTCTTGATCATTTCAAAGTCCACTGTTCGTTTGATGTATATCAAACAGATGATGCAAGGTATGAGGTGTGGAATATTGTCATTATGTTCCCCAAGTTGGATGCGAGCAGAGAGGAAAAGATGCATTCTGGCTACATTTCCCCAATCTCATCATCATCAAGACCATCCCAAAAGAAGAACGTTTGTTTGGTGCCGGAGATTTGAACGGACATGTCGGGAAGTCAAATGAAAACTATGAAGACTGCCATGGAGGACTGGGATATGGCACCATGAACTCTCCGGGTGAATATACCCTAAGCATGTACAAGACTCGCGGTTTAATCATTCTGCATACCATGGTCGTCAAACAAAGCGGTCACCTGGTCA
Source organism: Portevinia maculata (assembly GCA_949715645.1). Classification (NCBI taxonomy): domain Eukaryota; kingdom Metazoa; phylum Arthropoda; class Insecta; order Diptera; family Syrphidae; genus Portevinia; species Portevinia maculata. The sequence continues at coordinate 99,055,447 of OX454527.1, forward strand.
CTTACAGCAGCGGTGAACGTGAAACCAAACCCAGATTAATTACCATTTGGTAGCTCGTTTCATGAAGCCTCGGGATAAAGCTTGCAAAGTGATAGTAGGAGAGGCAAACAACGCCTCCTCCCGGCAGAAATTTGTAATGCGGCAAACAAAAGTGTCTGCAAGAATCAAATGGTACAATCTGGAGCCAAATCACTGCTAGGGGCTTCAAAAGGACACTTCGAACATGGCAAAGAAACATGGTAGTGGATAGATAAAGCTAAAGCAGTGCTAAGTGATAAGAAAGCGGATTTCAGAGTTTGGTCAAAGTGCTCGACTAATAATGGAGATGAAAAAGCTCGCCTCGAATTGGAATACGGGCTTTGCAAGAGGCTCGCAAAGAGAAAGTGCGCTCAAATTCAAGCAAAGAATATGGAGGGCCTGTATCGGAAGTTAGAAGAAATTTCTTCTTCGGCTGCTGATAGAAACCAGGCTCAACACGAACTTCGACAAACCTCCTGGAACAGGGGCACAAATGTTTTCAAAATTGCTGCTCAGAGAAGGAGGAATGCACAGGAAATCCGTTCGCCAAAGTTCATCAGCAATGCTCAAGTGATGCTTCTTGTGGATGACAAAAAAATATTATGCAGGTGGCAACAGTATTCTGAAGGACTTCTAAATTAACACTTTCTTCGGATATTTTTCCGAAAGCTGTTCCCAACAATGAAGAAGTACACGGCATTACTGTCGAAGAAGTTAGGAAGGTGGTCAAAGACTCCTCTGGAGATACCCTCTGAGTTCTGTAAAAAGATGGGAGACATCGGGTCCAAATGGCTCATGTTTCTCACCTCCAAACTGATGAGAGGCGATCCAATCCCTAACCAAAGGAAACGTTTTCTTCTTCTTTTGTACAAAGCAAAATGCGATACGCGAGACTGTGACAATTACCGTTCAATCAAGCTGATGTCCCACACCATGTAGATTGCTAGGCGGGTCTTAGATAGCCGAATGCGGAAAATAATATTGCTAACCAGTCCGGGTTTGACGCAGGTAAATCAACTACCGATGCAATCTAAATTATAAGGATCATGATGGAAAAACATAGTGATTCCTGAAAGGATTTGCATAAGGGGTGGTTGATTTTGAAAAGGCCTTTGATAGACATTCAAGGGATCTGTTACGGAGGGTGCGAAGTCAACGAGGAGTTTCAGAAACCTACGTACAGATGATCATGGACATGTATGAGGGAGTATAGAGAAGAGTATGTTGCCCAGTTGGCGGCACCGAGGAGTTCGGAATCAAAGTCAACATACATCAGGGAGGCGTCTTAAGTCTCTTGGAGTTTATTCCAGTCCTTGATTATCTACTTGCAAGGAAAATTTACGAATCCCAAAATGCATCAGTTATTCTTTGCCGACTATGGAGCCATCATAAGCGAGGACCAAACATCCCTGCAACGAGCACTTGATGTATGGGTGGAATGGGTATCGTATTAGTCCGAAAAAAAGAATACATACATATGCTGCCCGTTCTCTGATCCACTCCGACCTATTCCAGAAACTTATATGAATGAAAGAGTGAGATCTGGGATCTAGGGGCAATAGCGAAGCAAGACATTAAGCATCGCGTAAGCATGCATGAAGTAGCGGGAAAACTCAGCCATATTCTGTGATCGAAAAATATCCCCTAAGTTGAAAAGAGAGCTCTACGCCGCAGTTGTGCGCCCGACGCTCACATACGGTTCACTATGTTGGACAGAGTACAAAAAGTATGATTGCAAATTAATGGCAGCTGAGATGAAGAAGCTTCGCATGACAGCAGGAGTAACAAAGATTGATCAAATAAGAAGTTCCAAGATCCGAGGAAGCCTTCCCGTCAAAGAACGTATCTCGAAGAAAATGGAGCGCGACCGGCTTAGTTGGTACTGTCATGTGCAAAGGAGAGACCCCTGTCAAAATGGCAATATCAATCAAACGTTCAATACAAACGCGAAAGAGAGGCAGGCCTAAAAACTCCTGGATCACGCAAATGCAGCAACACTAGTATTTGATTAAACTCAGGGACGGAGTGATTTAAAATCTGGAGGCCTGCCACTATTTTTTGATGTCGAACCGGCGAACTCCACTGTCAAACCAGTAGGGATAGGGACGCGATTAAGTGGGAGGGTTATGATCCCTTTCATCCTGATCATAGCCTCACCACCATTTAAGGAAAAATAAGAAGATATTTAGGTATATGAAAGCACGCAAGATATTTATGATTCCAAAAACTACCAATATTTGAAGACTAAACAAATGATACAATTGCAGCTTTTTATTTAACTTTTGTCCTTCCAATAAATTGTATTTATAAAAAATATCGTATAAATTGTATCTTTATTCCCTATAAAAACATAGGGACGGGCTACAGTCCGCTTGGGCGAACTGTTGGATACCCTATTCTTATTCCTATCCCTCATAAGTGGGCGTGACAAAAGTCTAAGTATGGTTGAATTGTTAAGAACGCTCTACATATTTTGTTATATAACATTTAAAGGATTTTATAAAAAAAGACGCTCCCTAGCTCAAACTTGGGTGTTTCAATAAAATTGTTTTATTTAATTGTGGGCGTGTCAGTAGGCGGATTTAAAAAAAAATTAACACATGAGCATAAAGGGCCCCTAGAGAGTATATATTATAAATTTCAGCTCCCAAGCTCAAACTTTGAATTAAAAAAAAAAAAAAAAATTAATTGTGGAGAGTATATATTATAAGTGTCAGTGGGCGGATTTTGAAAATATTTACACATGAGCATAAAGGGCCCATAGAGAGTATATATCATAAATTTCAGCTCCCTAGCTCAAACTTTGGATTTTCAAAAAAATTGTTTTATTTATTTATTTCAAAAATTTTTATCCCGAGCAGTTTTAGGAGTCATAGATCATATATAAAAATTTCAGCTTTCTAGCTCAAAATTCGATTTTTTCCAAAATTTTGTATTTTTGAGTTTGTGGGCGTGTCTGTGGGCGGATTTCAAAAATTCGTAAACTTGATTATTTCGGGACCCTAGAGAGTATATGGTTAAAATTTCAGCTCTCTAGGACCAGTTTAAAGGCCTAATTTTTGCCGACGGACGGTCGGACATGGCTAGCTCGACATTACTATCGATGCTGATCATACATATAGTAACTTTTAGGGGTCTACGGGCAATATTAAGGTATGTTACAAACTATGCGTCAAAATTAATATACCCCTAGAATAGGGTATAAAAAGAGTGGTCTATTTCGCTTATGTTGTGTTTGTGGTTATAGCTCAGCATATTCTTATTTAACTATTTCAATTCTTTACTATGATGAAGTTGAGGGATTCAACTTTTATTTGCCAGGAATCCTGTTCGATTGCTAGGAATGTTTAAAAAGTTATGAACGTCCAAAGCTTAAGTGGTCCTTTTTGCCCCATCTCCACAAACTTGTAAAATAGGTAAATAAATAAACTAATAAAATAAACATGTCGATAACGTAGACTTTAACACAAAATAACAACAAATAATTTCGAAATACATAATAATGTAGTTTTATTTTTTCGGTAGCATTGTCTAAAGTACCTGAGTAAGTACGAGTATAAACGAATGAACGAATCTCTTGTAATCGCGGTAGGGGAGCTACATACATTATCGTCTGATTCACGATTAAGGCCAATCTAATCGCCTTCAACTGTTGTGAAAGTTGCCACCATTTGATCAAACGAAGTTGCACTCACATTTCAAAACCTCCGTAGACCATATTATCGAAACTTGGGTCGTGTATCAGGAAATAAATAAAATGCCATCTACCTCTTATTGTCCGGATATTTTGTATTATAATTATAGTTTTATATACATAATTGCCACTGGCCGATAACAAACTAAGTAGTCCCTTTCACTCCTTTGTAAAATGCAATGGCAATGATGGGGATCACTAATTTAAATTCCTCATTAAATTCGCTATTGGGCCCACTGCCATTAACCAATATTTTTTATCGCCTTCCAATCAACCTGTGTTTATGTTTCCGATGTGATAATCAACAGTGTCACAATGCTAACGACTGGCGGATAAAAACCAATATTTTATATTTCATAATGTCAAGAAAGTGCAACTGAATGTATACGTACATCTCAACTGTGGTCATTTCTTGACCAGATGAGGTGCTTCCACTCCATTTACAACAATCGAACGGAAGTGTTATGAGCCAGCTGCGTGGTTCGCTAGTACCTATGACATGGACAACGTGAATGATTATGGAAATAAATCTGACTTAAATTTTGGTCAAATTAGAAGCGCCGCCGTCAACTCAAAGAAAAGTAAAAAAAAAATAACCTGAGCCTCCGGTGGTAAATATTTGCATTTTCATTTGGTCGTTAAATTGTGTGAATGGGCTATCGTATTTTTTTATTTAATTTTCAATCATCCGGTTACGCAACTTTTCTTGGATGAGAATTGTGTCTACACCGCTTGGGTTTATACGCTGAATTTTGAAATTAGGTTAATTTGAAAGTGTTTCGCTTAAGAATACGTGCACTGAACATTGAATTTTGAGGTCACATTGGCAGGAATTTTTGTGACCATGGGCGTAGAGTTTACTGCAACTTTTATTTGAATTGAAATTGTCATTCACAATGTGCGGTTTTACAGAAGAAAGACAATATTGCTTTTATCGCTGACTCTTCAAACTTGACTCGAAAATTACCCATTTTTTACTAACATTTGGACTCATTTCTAATTTACCTAACAAAGTTCAATGTTAATGCTAAGCACAATGAACCGCTGTACGATTAATTCAAAAAATTCCGATCTTGAGCAGAAGTAAAAACAAAACGATTTGCAGTTGAAATTGAAATGTTCATACCCAGACCTTGAGCATCGAAAAGTCAATGTGTGAGAGGTCGATTAAATTTGTTCAGGTTATATCATCATAGTCTTGCTGCTGAAGAGAAAAATAACTATAACAATTTGCACCGCTATGGTAATGAGGCATAATAACAGAAAAGCAAATAGATTGCCTATCTTTTTGCTTTTTGTTGGAGCTAATGCTCAAAATCATCATTCGATCATGAACCGCACTTGTTTATTTATGTCACATGTACACACACTTGTTTGTTTAATGTGTAGTACTAAAGCAACCAATTTTCTTTACATAAATAAAACTATCAATACTGTAAAAGACATATTTTCATAAAAATTTTCGATTTAGAGAAATATCAGGAGTTTATCTACAGTTTATGTGAACAGCTACAATGGCAGCATCAACAGCAAGAACTGAATGCGTTATAATATTTCGTTTGGAAATATAGCATGGAATTATTGCTTTACTTTACAAGAGGCTCGCAAAGAGAAAGTGCGCTCAAATTCAAGCAAAGTGTGGGGAGGGTCTGTATCGGGAGTTAGAAGCAATTTCTTATTTGGCTGCTGATAGAAATCAGGCTGTCCACGACCTCCGACAAACCAGCTTCAAAAGGGGCAAAACCATTTTCAAAATTGCCGCTCAGAGAAGGAGCAATGCCCAGGAAATCCGTTCGCCAAAGTTCATAATCAATGCTCAAGGGCTGCTTCTTGTGGATGACGAAAAAATACTACACAGGTCGCAGCAGTATTGTGAAGAACTCCTAAATGAACAATTTCCTCGCATATATTTTCCGAGAGCTGTTTTTAACAATGAAGAAGTACACGACATTATTGTCGATGAAGTTAGGAAGGCGGTCAAAGACTCCAAAAAGCGAAAGGCAGTTGGGCCGGATGAAATACCCTCTGAGATCTTTAAAAAAATGGGAGACATCGGGTCCAAATGGACAAGATTTTCATTTCCAAACTGATGAGAGGCGATCCAATGCCTAACAAGTGGAGGGAAAGTTGTCTTCTTCCTTTGTACAAAGGAAAAGGCGATACGCGAAACTGTAACAATTACCGTTCAATCAAGCTGATGTCCCACACCATAAAGATCGTTGACCGGGTATTAGATAGCCGAATGCCAAAAATAATACGGCTATCTGAAGACCAGTGCGGGTTGTCGCAACCACCGATGCAATCCAAAGTATTAGGATCATGATGGAAAAACATCGTAATTCTTAAAGGATTTGCATAATGGTGTTGGTTGATTTTTAAAAGGCAACCCAATTCTTCTGTTATGGGTGACGGAGGATTTCCAGAAACGTACAGATGATCATGGAAATGTATGAGGGAGTAAAGACAATAGTAAGATACTCCGTTGGCGTCGCCGAGGAGTCCATTGATATTTATTACAGTCCTTGATGATCTGCTTGAAGGAAAAGTGACGGACCCCAAAGTGCACCAGTTATTCTTTGATGACGATTGAGCCATCATAAGAGACGATCAAACGTCCTTGCAACTAGCACTTGATGTGTGGGTGGAAGTCTTGGAGGGGAATGGATATCGTAATGGTAAAAAAAAGAATACTTGTACTGCCCGTTCTCTGATCCACTCCGACCTTTTCAAGACATTTATATGAATGGAGGAGGGATGCACTTGTGCAAAAAGTTAAAATATCTGGGATCAATGATTAATAGCGAAGCAAGCTGTGATGATGATATTAACAGCAGCTGAGATGAAGAAGCTTCGCATGACAGCAGGAGTAACAAAGATTGATCGAATAAGAAGTTCCAAGGTCCGCGGAAGCCTTCAAGTCGAAGAACCTATCTCAAAAAAATGGAGCGCAACCGGCTCAGTTGGTACTGCCATGTTCAAAGGAGAGATCCTACGAACCTTGCCAAAAAGGCAATATCAATCAACGCTCTAATACAAACGCAAAAGAGAAGCAGGCCTAAAAACTCCTGGATCACACAAATGCACCAATACCAGCTTTTGATTGACTTTAACGACGAAGTGATTTAAAATCGGGAGGCCTGCCGGTTGATGTCGAACTGGCGAACCCCTCAGGCGGACCAGTAGGGTTGCAGTTAAGGTGGAGGGTTATGATCCCTTTAATACTGATCATAGCATCATCATAAGGAATAAGAAGAGAAGAAGAAGAAGTAAAGACTGTAGAGCGTTCTAAAGGAGTCCAAACAATAGCTAGCAAAAATAATTTCAAGTGCAGGTAGTTGCAATTTCAGACGAGCGTGATGATCAAACCTGTGGAAAAGATCTTTTGGTTCCCATTAAAAAGGAAACGTTCAGAAAAAATTGGTTTTATACGGCGTATTTGCTGTACTGAATTCGATTACAATACTCCTGACTCACAGGTGGCAATGGTGCGACGGTAGTGTATTCACTAATTGATTGGCAGGTCGTGCGTTCGAATCCCCACCAGGGCCATGATTTTTATAAATTGAATACACACAATGAAAACAGATCTCCCTAAAGCAATTTAGGCACCCGTGGAGAAAAATCCCATCGCACCAAACTTCTTTCCTATCCTTTTATTCTTTCATACAGTAAGTAGCACCTCAAAATAGGCAATAAATCATTTGCAGGGAGCTACTTACAGCAACAAACAAAAATGCCTGCGCTGTGGTTTCCACTGTGGTTGTCACTACAGAAAAAAGAAATCCATTTAGCGCACGCAAATTATAAAAAAAGAAAAAAACATAGGGACGGGCTACAGTCCGCTTGGGCAAACTGTTGGATACCCTATTCTTATTCCTATCCCTCATAAGTGGGCGCGACAAAAGTCTAAGTATGGTTGAATTGTTAAGAACGCTCTACATATTTTGTTATATAACATTTAAAGGATTTTATCAAAAAAAAAACCGCTCCCTAGCTCAAACTTGGGTGTTTCAATAAAATAGTTTTATTTAATTGTGGGCGTGTCAGTAGGCGGATTTAAAAAAAATTAACACATGAGAATAATGGGCCCCTAGAGAGTATATTATAAATATTATAAATTTCAGCTCCCTAGCTCAAACTTTGAATTTTCAAAAAAAAAAAAAATTAATTGTGGGCGTGTCAGTGGGCGGATTTTGAAAATATTTACACATGAGCATAAAGGGCCCATAGAGAGTATATATTATAAATTTCAGCTTTCTAGCTCAAAATTCGATTTTTTCCAAAATTTTGTTTTTTTGAGTTTGTGGGCGTGTCTGTGGGCGGATTTCAAAAATTCGTAAACTTGATTATTTCGGGACCCTAGAGAGTATATGGTTAAAATTTCAGCTCTCTAGGTCCAGTTTAAAGGCCTAATTTTTGCCGACAAACGGACGGACGGACATGGCTAGATCGACATTACTATCGATGCTGATCATAAATATAGTAACTTTTAGGGGTCTACGGGCAATATTAAGGTATGTTACAAACTATGCGTCAAAATTAATATACCCCTAGAATAGGGTATACAAACTTACAAACTGACTGACTGAGAAGCGGAATGCCATGCAATTCTACCTCCTCGTGGTGCATTCTGGGTAACGCTAAATGAATTGCTGTACTTTTCTTACAAAGATGAACCGCATTAACATTAATCCTCAAAATGAAATCACCGTACATACCAAAAATCAAAAATCTCATAAAAACGTAGTTTTAGTAATTTGCAATTTTCTCAAAAACTAGAAGACATAAAAAAATTTTGGTTTTTTGTGTTCGATTCAGAATTGATAGTAACGTTGACCACAAAAAGCCAATTTAGCACTTCATTTTACAATTTTAAAAAAATTGTTTTAATCTTTTTTTTAATTTTTTTTAATCAAAATTTTGAGTTTGCATGCGATTTTTTTTTCAAAACTATTGACATAAACAATTTAATTTAAATGTACAATTATAGAACACTAGCTGACCCGGCAAACGTTGTTTTGTCATATGAATTATTTCTAGTGAATATTTTCGTAGGGAAATGAAAAATAACTAACTTATTGTAAGTGTGTTGGGATGTGGTCTATGACTTAAAGAGGAATTGAGTGCTGTGGACGTTTTGTCCCTTTCAGAACATTAGCGGATATTGGAGAACGGTGTGTATCAGCAATGAACAATTATTATTTCTTCTTCAAATCACGATTTGTCGCGTCGCTTTACGGTCGCCAACCATGATTCCAGCAAAGTCGTCAACAACAGGTGCATGAAATCTACACATGTGCTCTACAGGTCTACAGCTGGTGTTTTATCAGGATTGATGACAATAGCGTGATTGTCAGTTTGTAATGTGTAAATATTTTTGTTTGGAAGCAAATAAGTTGAAAAGTTTTCTAAACAAACATATTACATATCTAAATACAATTGAACAGCATTTTTGGTCAACATATCAACTGTTTTTATACCCTATTCTAAGGGCATATTAATTTTGATGCGAAGTGTGAACCATGCCATAATATTGCCCGTAGACCCGTAAAAGTTACTATAGTTATGATCAGCATCGATAGTAATGTCGATCATGTCCGTTCGTCTGTCGGAAAAAATTGGGCCTTTAACCATTTATATACTCTCCAGGTCCGAGAAATAATCAAGTTTAAGAAATTTTGAAATCCACCCACAAACTCAAAAAAAAAAAAAAAAAACAAATTTATCGTAAAAATCGAATTTTTAGCTAGAAAGCTGAAATTTGTTATGATCTTTGAGTCATAAAACTGCTCGGGATATAAAATTTCTAAAATCAGCCCACAATTAAATAAAACAATATTATTGGAAATTCAAATTTTGAGCTAGGAAACTGAAATTTATGATATAGACTCTCTAGGTATCTGCTGGGAATAAGAATAGGATATTCAAAAGTTTACCAAGCGGACTGTAGCCCGTCCCTATGTTAATTGTTTGTTTTGCTTTAACATACTTTCTCACGTTTTTTCTCTATTATTTGTTACTTTTTACCCTTCAATAGCTTCTGTTTGCACTTTCATATTCAGTTCATTAACAATCACAATGATTATTCCATACGATTTGTGCAAATTTCTACAATTTCATCATTCAATTTGTTTCTGGTGTTTAAGACAGGGATTCCGCACTTCAGAAACGGATAGCTTGGTGAAAATGTCTATAGAGCATCCAGCTTGCCGACGATGCGTCTGGCATATGGTCAATTGAGGTTATTGTAGCCGCAACGTGCGCTTTCGGAGTCCCCAGGGCCCATAAAGTAAATTTGTGAAAATTTATGTGGTTCATTCGAAATTGGCAGCAATGAGCCCACTTTGTGATAGCTTTGGATTTTGATTTTGAACGTTGAATTTAATTGTTGACTATTTTCAGCATTTTTTAACTATTTCTGTTGCTCCAAACGATGTCATTTGGAAACATGAATTAAATGTTCGAATTGACTTCAGGAACAGGTTAGAATCTGGATCCATACCGATAAGCGATAAGTAAGCCGTTCAATCCAATTGTCTTTGTTGATTTCTTTCAGCTCGTGCCTCTTGTGATTGTGATTCACGAAATTGTGCCATGCTCATACGCATCTTGTTGGACTCATTCGTCTGATCTTTGGGCTCTTCTATTTCGCATGTCTGTCGTTCTATTCGTTCGACGGCCCAAATTGGTCCCTTTGCGTCTTGCTGGCATTGTTTACTACACACATAAATAGATTAAATTGAAGTACTTAATGATGGAAAACAGTATACTGTTCTTTTTTTGGTTGTTGCCAACATATTGTATTGTATTGTATGTGCAGTGGGGTCATCAGTAGATGACAAGCACTTAGACCTATTGGTCCATTGTACTTGAGCATAGCTGCCCGCTCGCTGGTTATTGGCGATTAGTAAGATATAGTGAGGGAGAACCTACCATTAGCCTTGACAAAGCGAAGAATGTTAGCAAGTTCAATGTCCCCCATCTCATCTTCGTTGACGAATTGTTTGCCTATAGTGGTGAGCCTGGTTCTGGCGAAAGCCGGACATTCACAGATGAAGTGAGATACCGTTTCATCCGCCTCCAGGCAGCACTCACATAGGCTCGAGCTCCTAATGTGGATGGTTTTGAAGTGCTCGTTAAGAGGACTGAAACCGGTGACGAGACCAATCAAGGGTCTCAAGTCTTTCCTGTTTAGTCCAAGCAAAAACTTAGCTCTGCTGATTTTCGGACCGTCCACTAGCTTCTTCGAATACCTGCATGAGACCAGGTCATGCCAGTATTCGGAATGTTGTTGGCGTAGAGCCGAATCCATTTCACGTTTGTGGACGGATGAGCAGCATCCTATAGATGGTTGTGGGCCAATGAAGGCTGTTGAAGAGCCCTTCCTGGCCAGAACATCCGCTCTTTCATTTCCCTCGATACCTGTGTGCCCAGGAACCCAGGCAAGTGATACCGAGTTACATCTACCCAGACGGTTAACCTTAACCATGGTTTCCTCAACTATTTTTGACTTGAGAGAACCAGCCAAACAGGCTTTGATAGCGGCTTGGCTATCTGAGCAGATGTATAAGGTTTTACCCTTAATCCTTCCCCTTAACAGGATATTTGCGGCAGTAGCAATCGCAAAGATTTCTGCCTGAAAAACAGTTGTTTGTCTACCCAAGGCTGCAGATAGATTTATCCGACAGTCTCTAGAGTAGACCCCGGCTCCGGAGATACCGTCAATGAGTGAGCCATCGGTATAGACGATGACATCACCCGGCTTAAAGCCATTCCACCCCTCACTGTTCCATTCCTGCCGTTCAGGAAGGATGACCTGAAAACGGCGCTCAAAGACTTGCTTCATGCACACAGTGTCAAGTGCTCCTCCCCGATGGCCAGGTAGGCTGTCATAGAGAGCTCTGTACCTAGCACCTCTGGCCCCATCGCCGAGATTAACCTGCCGTCCAAGTACTACACACATACGGTATAGTGATTTTCTGGCCTCACTCTCAGCAAGGAACTGCAAGGGAGGTAAACAGAGCAACACTTCCATAGCAGCAGCGGGAGTTCCTCTCATCGCACCTGTAATGCATAAGCACGCAAGGTGCTGTAGCTTCGACAGTTGACGTTTGAGGATGTGAGCTCTAGCCCACCATACAATCGCACCATACATAAGGTATGGCCTAACAATGCACGTGTAAATCCAGTGAACCAGCCTGGGACTAAGTCCCCAGGTTCTGCTGAACATCCTACGGCACTGCCAGAGAATGTTAGTTGCCTTCGAAATCCTAGCAACCAAATGTTCAGAAAAGTTAAGCTTTGGATCTAACACAATACCCAGATACTTAACCTTGCTTGATAGCTTTAGTTGAGTGCCCTGGAAGTAAGGCCACCTCACTTGAGGTATTGCCCTTCTACTCGTGAACAGCATCATCTCAGTCTTCGCTGGGTTGACTGACAGAGCTTGCTCGCGGCACCAACTCCCAACACTATTGAGCGCTGTTTCCAACCGCTCACAAAGAGTTGGTAAAAACCTGCCGCTGACAATAATGCACACATCATCAGCGTACCCAATAACAGGGTGACCTTCCCCATCAAGTCTTCTCAACAAGGAGTCGACCAACAGGTTCCACAATGTAGTACACCGCCCTGCGCAAAGCCTTTAACAGCGCGCACAGTTCTGACGCAGCCGCCAACAGCAGCTGTAACTTCTCTGCTCCTAAGCATTTCCAGGATCCATTCCACAGTTGTAGAATCGACGCCCTTCAGTGTTAAGGCAGACTCAATTCTGCAAAAGGTGGGATTGTCAAAGGCACCCTCAATATCCATGAAGACAGCAAGAGCATAGTTCTTGCGGTCGAGCGCCCTACGCACTCTGGCCGTCAGATCCGTTAATGCCGTCTCAGTCGACTTGCCTTTTTGATAGGCGTGTTGGCTATCATGAATACCCAGCGAAGCTGGAATGCTCTTAAGCCGTACGTCAATCAGTTTTTCAAGGCCCTTTAACAGAAATGATGAAAGGCTAATAGTCCTGAAGCTTTTGGGAAGATCATAGGCGGCCTTTCCCGGTTTGGGAATGAAAACCGCCCTAGCTCTTCTCCAGGCCAAAGGAATATGTCGCAGAGCCACGCTGGCTCTGTAGATTCTAGTTAGCAGTGTGAGCAAAATCTCGATGCCCTTTTGCAAGAGTATGGGATAGATGCCATCAGGTCCAGGAGCCTTGAAAGGAGAAAAGGTCAGGATAATGGCTCTCGCCCTCTCTCTCGTAACAATGCTCGCCGCGACCCGCCACTGCTCAGTGGTAGCTCTGCTTTTGTTTGGCCACACGCAATTATCCACGGCTTTGCAGCCAAACATAAATAAATAAAAATCGGTTCGGCCAATCTCGAGCTATGGGGTTACATCGCTTCGGACACTTTCTATTATATATATAGATTTCTGGCTTTCAAAACCGGTATAGTACTTTATTGTAAGTATTGCCGTTGTTTTTTAATAATTTTTAATTTTTTAATTAATAAATTTTTCAATTTAAGTTATTTATTCTAAAATTGCCCCTACCTCCTAAGCAGGGCAAGATACACCCCATATCCAATATTTAAAAATGTTTTTTTTTTGACTCTTCTATAAAAAAAAACCCTTAGCAATTTTTGGCGCCCTAGTTATCGTAGTCTCCCCTAGAAACAGCTCAACTCCGACTTCACTTTGACAACCACGCCGCACTTTTTAAAAAAATGTTTTTTTATGGGATTGAACACATTAACAACACCTCAACCTCGACTTAACGTTAGACCTAAATCCTAAATTAAACATAGGGACGGGCTACAGTCCGCTTGGGCGAACTGTTGGATACCCTATTCTTATTCCTATCCCTCATAAGTGGGCGTGACAAAAGTCTAAGTATGGTTGAATTGTTAAGAACGCTCTACATATTTTGTTATATAACATTTAAAGGATTTTATCAAAAAAAAAGAACGCTCCCTAGCTCAAACTTGGGTGTTTCAATAAAATTGTTTTATTTAATTGTGGGCGTGTCAGTAGGCGGATTTAAAAAAAATTAACACATGAGGATAAAGGGCCCCTAGAGAGTATATATTATAAATTTCAGCTCCCTGGCTCAAACTTTGAATTTTCAAAAAATAAAATAAATTAATTGTGGGCGTGTCAGTGGGCGGATTTTGAAAATATTTACACATGAGCATAAAGGGCCCATAGAGAGTATATACTATAAATTTCAGCACCCTAGCTGAAACTTTGGATTTTCAAAAATTAATATACCCTTTTTTTTTTTTATTTTTTTTTTTTAAAAAAAGGAAATCCAAATCCCAGAGCACTCAGACTCGGTAACGGTCCATTGTACTACCAGGCAGAAATCCTCCTTTTTGGTGTAGAGGCATGTGAATGGGTGGCGTATGTTGTTGTTTCCCATGGGGATTGAACCTGCACCGCACGGGTCACAAGCCAACACACTAACCTCTACACCGTCGCCACCCTTTTTTTTTTTATTCAAAAGGAAATCCAAATCCCAGAGCACTCAGACTCGGTAACGTTCCATTGTACTACCAGGCAGAAATCCTCTTTTTCGTGTAGAGGCATGTGATTGGGTGGCGTATGTTGTTGTTCCCCATGGGGATTGAACCTGCACCGCACGGGTCACAAGCCAACACACTAACCTCTACACCGTCGCCACCCTTAGAATAGGGTATAAAAAATTATTTTTTTATTTGTGGGCGTGGCAGTGGGCGGATTTCAAAAATAGATCATATATAAAAAATTTCAGCTTCCTAGCTCAACATTCGATTTTTTCCAAAATTTGGTTTTTTTGAGTTTGTGGGCGTGTCTGTGGGCGGATTTCAAAAATTCGTAAACTTGATTATTTCGGGACTCTAGAGAGTATTTGGTTAAAATTTCAGCTCTCTAGGTCCAATTTAAAGGCCTAATTTTTGCCGACAGACGGACGGACGGACGGACGGATTTGGCTAGATCGACATTACTATCGATGCTGATCATAAATATAGTAACTTTTAGGGGTCTACGGGCAATATTAAGGTATGTTACAAACTATGCGTCAAAATTAATATACCCTTAGAATAGGGTATAAAAACGCTCTCTAGCTCAAACTTGGGTGTTTCAATAAAATTGTTTTATTTAAGTGTGGGCGTGTCAGTAGGCGGATTTATAAAAAATTAACACATGAGAATAAAGGGCCCCTAGAGAGTATACTCGTATATTATAAATTTCAGCTCCCTAGCTCAAACTTTGAATTTTCAAAAAAAAAAAAAAAAAAAATTGTGGGCGTGTCACTGGGCGGATTTTAAAAATATTTACACATGAGCATAAAGGGCCCATAGAGAGTATATATTATAAATTTCAGCTCCCTAGCTCAAACTTTGGATTTTCAAAAATTAATATACCCTTAGAATAGGGTATAAAAAAATTGTTTTATTTATTTGTGGGCGTGTCAGTGGGCGGATTTTGAAAATTTTTTATCCCGAGCAGTTTTAGGAGTCATAGATCATATATAAAAAATTTCAGCTTTCTAGCTCAAAATTCGATTTTTTCCAAAATTTTGTTTTTTTGAGTTTGTGCGCGTGTCTGTGGGCGGATTTCAAAAATTCGTAAACTTGATTATTTCGAGACCCTAGAGAGTATATGGTTAAAATTTCAGCTCTCTAGGTCCAGATTAAAGGCCTAATTTTTGGCGACAGACGGCCGGACGGACGGACGGACGGACGGACATGGCTAGATCGACATTACTATCGATGCTGATCATAAATATAGTAACTTTTAGGGGTCTACGGGCAATATTAAGGTATGTTACAAACTATGCGTCAAAATTAATATACCCTTAGGGTATAAAAACTGAGATGCTAATACCACCAACCATGCGGCGATGTTTTCAGTTTTCCCAACATGCAAATGCTTATATTTTGAGCGAATTTTCTCTCTTGCTTGTATTTTGACATAATTTTCTCTTTTGTTTATGCCCATTTTTTGTTTCGCTCTCGCAGTTGCATTCGTTCCTGTCAAAGTCGAAGCCGGAGTTGAAGTGTTGATCTGTTTCTACCATAACAAATGAAAATATCTGCACGTGAGTAAAATACGAATGGAAACATTTGAATTACCGCAATGAAAACAGAGAAATTAATGATGTATAATTCCATCCATGCAATTTAGAGACACATATTCCTTACTCATTCTTTTGTGGCACGTCTGGTTCTGCCGTTCTAAACTACTCTACCCTTCTGACTGGCTTTGAATCACCATAGCAGTCACATTCACATATCTCTGATCGATTTCTTGGGCATAGCGTAGCACAAAAGTCTTCCGCTATTTCACTATCGATTTCAAATGGATGAACATGCGAAAGAAACAGACAAATACCAATATCTATAAATCACCGATATCACATACGGGCGAATCCAAGATACGGTTTTTTTCTCGTGAAGCGCAATTGTAATCCTAGAGTAGCTCTTGCATTCAAGGAAATGCACTTGCATAACTCAAATTAAATGCAGTAGTACTCGTCGTTTGCAGTTAAGGACGCCACACAGGCCACAGAGTTCCCATCTATTTTTTCATTTAAATAAAGTGACTTTCTACCCGAAAACCATGCCGACAACAAGTGCTGCTGCAGGTGTGCACTGGTACATTTAGATAGTCTGGGCCTTGGCCAGCCAAGCGAGACGAACAAGCTCGGGACGGGATACCACACTTTGCTCTTTATTTTGTCAATTAATAGTACTTGCGGTGAATGGCTCAGTGGATCTTTCTGCAGACGCGCGGTGGCAGTGAACATGTATGCTGAAATTTGAAAGGTAATTCAAAAGGGACGATCGACAAGTTTTGCTCATGCGTAGACCCAGCCAGCAGACAGACAATGACCAGAAAGTGTGCTTTGCGGACCATGGAATCTCGCGTCTGTGTCCATCGAAACGGAATGGAGGGAGCTGGGCTAGCATAGCAGTTCAGATGAAGAGACGTTTTGTTATGGCTTTACGTTTATAGATACTGGTTATGCAAGCAAGTTGGTGACCTGATTTGGATGAAGCTAAAAAATTTATTGCGGTAATTAAGTGCGAATAGCTATGACTGCTGTTGAGTTTTGCTTAATTACCTTTTTTGTTTTTTTTTGGTTTGGGCAGTGTTAGAATATACATATACCTATATGTAGTTTTTTGTTGTTCTATAAGGAGTAATGTTATGCAATATTCTGCAAGGTATGACTATGTAGAATCAAACTTAGTCGGTCAAGGCAGAATTTGTACCCCCTGTATTATTACGTAGATTTGATGAAATTTATAATTAACAATGCATCTAAGAGGTAGATAGGTACCTACCTGAATTTGTTGCGAGTTGTGTCAGTAACTCGTTTTTGATAGGTTTTACCAAAAATGAGAAAACATGTATTTTTGATGTAGGTTTTGAGTTTTTTCGCAAAATCCACGTGTATGGCTGGGGTGAATAGCCTTAGACGCCAAATGGTTTATTTATGTCAAATTTTTGGAGCCCAATCTGGTCTCAAATATGCAACAACGGCATTAATCTTCATGACAAAAATAAGGAGATAAAGAATATTCCCATCATAGCAACTGATACCGCATTTGAATTTGTTAGTTATTTGTTATTGAGGAATCTACGCATACACAGACAGGACACACAAACAATTAAAAAATCACTAGCTTCGCACGAGTTACATATGAGACCACCACCGAAGAAGAGATCGACCGTTCAACACATGGCCCATCGAAACCATTGTTTATTAATAGACTGACATAAAAAGATGCATTCAGGGTACTCTACGGATGCGCACATGCTGAATCAGTAAAACCACCCAAGGAGACACATGGTCAGCAGATAAAGAAAAGGACGCACCCAAACGTAAGCAGACAAATGGGATGACATAAAGACAGGAGACCAAGTGGGCAGTCGAGAGTTAGGAGTCAGAGTGTTCAGTAGTTAGTCTAAGATAAACCATCAATTGTATTATATGAAAAAAATAAAGTATTTTTTTTTAAAATAAAAAATACCAAAAACTAAAATTGGCGCAGTCGGTAGGATGCTCTAAAAAGTTTTCAAAGTAAATGAAAAACCACTATAGACATCCAGTGAAACGAATCGTGATTTAAAACTTTTAGTGTAAATAAAAGACAAAATCGTGAAACAAGTTCAACCAGTGCTCAAAGAAAAATTAATCAATTATATTTTCCAATGCACACAATCTCGTAGAGAGAGTTGAACAACATTTTTTTTTTTCTTTATAATACAAATTCGGTGATATTCAGTGGAAGGGCAGAAAAGTTTTGCAATCATTTCAAATCTGGACCGGAAGCGACGAACACGTCAAATACTAAGCGACTTCATCTTGAGAGCAGGCATTGTCCTAGAGGAGGAACCAAAGACTATCCCAATGGAAGATCAGCAAGCTCAAATGATAGCCGAACAAAATCGACTACAACAAGAAATGGACCAAAATAGACGGGCACAGGAAATTCAAAGGAATTTCTTTACCACACCTAAGGAGATCCTCAGACAGGTAGACAACATTCGAGATTTCACCGGGAGGGAACATGAGCAGGACTTATTAACTTTCATCAACGATGTGGAGTATCTGATAGCATTTATACCAGAAGACACCAGAGACTTCATATACCGCAGAGTAATCAGCAAAATACGAGGGTCGGCGTTGGAAAAAATGCGAGGACTTGTAAACCCAACATGGACTGACATCAAAAAAAAATTAAAATCCGAATATGGAGTACGTGAAGGGTATGATTATTTATTCAATAGAATCTTAGAAATTAAAAACAATAAAAATATTCATATCCTCTATAACGAACTACAAACATTATTAAATTTATTAAATAAGAAATGTTGCTTTGAACCACATATTTTATATAATCCTGCATTTAATGAAAAAGTAGTGCTAGATAAATTTAAGAACTGTTTGGATCCACATATATCTAGTATCCTTCATGCTAGGAACATACATAATTTTAGTGAAGCATATCAATTGCTCATACAATTAAATTTGGTACCAGTCGAGAATATAACCTTAAATCCTATCCCTCATCCCACAGCGAATCCTTTTAGGACAAATCCACATAACAATTTTAATCGTAACAATCAAAACCATAATTTTAGGAGAAATTTCAGGGACTTAAGTTTCGAAAATAGTGCACAAATTAGACAGCACAACAACAATATATTAGGAAACCCAAGAAATAATTATAGGTTCGGGTTTAATCACGCAAATACTAATCAAAATAGACATAATAATCCAAGGCAAGTTAGGCAGAACCCAGAACCCATGGATATAAACAATATGAATCAGGAAGAAGTAAATTTTCTCATGCTAGGGAATCAGAAGTTTTACCCATAATAATAGTAAAAGTAAATGACGAAGACTTAAGGCTACTAGTAGATACTGGATCAACCACCAGCATCTTAGACGACAGAAAACTGATACATTATAAACGTAAAGTCACAAAAATCCCCATAACAATGAATACCCTGCATAGTAAAATAGAAATCAGACAGGAGATAATTACAGAATTACCTCTTGAATTCAATGAACCAGGTTCCACAATGTGCTGGAAACTGACCCCCATAAACAACAAAAAGTTTGACGGAATTTTAGGTCAAAATATTTTGAAACCCATGAAAGCCGTTATAGACAACGGAAAAGAAATTATTGAAATAAATAATAATAGAATCCCATTCGCGAAAATTTCTCCAAATTTGGACACAAACGAAAAAAGTCCGTATCATTATGAAGAGATTCATCAAATGCATGCAAACCATTTGACTATCAAAAATCTCATCCCAAGTGATTTAAATTTAGAAGAAAAAAAAGAATTAGAAAAATTTATTAAATCCAATTCTGGAACTTTCTTCCAAGAAGGACAAATATTGTCCGCAACCACGCAAACTGTACATCGTATCCGTACAGAAAACAATCACCCCACCTTTTCAAAAATTTATCGTTACCCCAAAGTACATGAGGAAGAGATAAAGAAACAAGTGAACGAGATGCTTGAACAATGCATTATCAGAAAATCAGTTTCACCTTACAACTCCCCTGTCTGGGTCGTTCCAAAGAAAATGGACAACTCAGGTAAACAGAAATGGAGAATGGTGATCGATTATAGGAAATTAAATGAAAAGACTATCGAAGATAAACATCCCATACCTAATATAGATGATATATTAGACAAACTTGGGAGGGCTCAATACTTCACCACTTTGGACTTAGCTAAAGGTTTTCACCAAATTCACATGCATCGTGATGACGTCGAGAAAACAGCATTTTCTACACCTTTTGGACATTTTGAATATTTGAGAATGCCCTTTGGATTGAAAAATGCTCCAGCTAGTTTCCAAAGGATGATGAATGAGGTATTAGAAGGACTCATCGGAGTTATTTGTGTCGTATACCTAGACGACATACTAATATTTTCTACTTCTTTACACGAACATATGATCAATCTACGGAAAGTATTCGATCGTCTGAAGGAATTCAATTTGAAAGTTCAAATCGATAAATGTAATTTTCTGAGGAAAACTACAGACTTCTTAGGACATACTATTACTAACAAAGGAGTTATGCCCAACAAAAATAAAATTGAGGCTATTGAGAAAATAACCATACCTAAAACTCCAAAAGAAATAAAGTCATTTCTCGGTATAACCGGATACTATAGGAAATTCATCAAAGACTATGCAAAAATAGCACAGCCTATAACAAGAAGACTAAAAAAAGATTCTAAGATCAACATAAACGACCAAGATTATATCAAAGCATATGAAGATTTAAAGAATTCTCTGCAAAACGAACCCATTCTTCAATATCCTGACTACAACAAAACATTCACCCTGACAACAGACGCTAGTAATTATGCGATAGGTGCGGTACGCTCTCAAGACGGACATCCAGTCACATATATATCGAGAACCCTCAACGAACATGAGAAAAATTACACAACAACGGAGAAGGAATTACTCGCCATTGTATGGTCATGTAAATATCTCAGACCATCGCTTTATGGAAAGCAGTTTATTATCAAAACTGATCATCAAGCACTTAAGTGGCTCCAAACAAAACATCTAGGTAAAGATATAAGCCCTAGGCTACAAAGATGGATCCTTCAGTTAGGCGAATACAGTATGAAAATTGAGTACTTAAAAGGTACTTCAAACACCGTCGCAGACTTTCTTAGTCGCCCAATAGGAGAAACCAATATGTTGGAGTCTGAAAAAGCAACGATCCATTCTCAACACGAAGAAGCAAATGATCATTTTCCCATAAAGGAGACTTGTATAAACATATATAATCAACAAATAATACTGACATTAGGAAATCAAGCGAAACTAAAGATGTTAAATAAAAAACGTAGAATATTCATAGGTATAGATTCTTTGAAACAGGAAGATCTAGAAGACAAATTAATACCTCTAATAGAAACCAAAGTAACGGGAATATATGTAAACCCTGTAGTAAGTGAAAGTGATTTTAACATACTACAACAAAAACTAATCAGATTATACGGAAATAAAATAAAATTTATTAAATGCATGTTCTACGCAAAAGACATGAATTCAGAGGAAGAAGCTGTCGAGCAAATAAAGTTATACCATAAAAACGAAACTTGCCACTCAGGTGTAGACGAAAACTACAATGGACTTAAAAACAAAATATATTATACAAATCTTAGGGAATTAATTAACTCAGTAATTAATGCTTGCAACATATGCAAGATGGCTAAATATGATAGACAACCTATCAAACCCAAGTACCAAGTGACAGAGACACCCAAAGATGTTAATGAGATAGTTCATATAGATGTATTCTTTATAGGGGGTGCAAAATTTATGACTTCGGTGGATAAGTTTTCTAAACTAGCAACAGGTACATACCTACCTAATGTATCTTACGATACTTTAGAAGAAACATTGCTATCCGTAATATCCACCAAAGGCAAGGTCAAGAAAATGGTATCAGACAACGAATTTAACATACCTAGAATAATAAATTTATACGAAAAATTAGGAATGGAATACCACTTTACAAAAGTAGGCTCGCATACAGGAAACGCAGACATCGAGGTTTTACATAGAACCTTAGGAGATAAAATTCGAACTATATTATTAGAAGATAACAACAAAAAACCTACAATACACGAGATAACCATGTGTATGTACAAAGCCATATTATTCTATAACAAAAGTATTCATAGCACAACCAAGATGACCCCATACGACGCTCAATACACCACTTTTGACAAAACCATATTCCAGGAGCGTATGTCTAAAAATAAAAATAACATAATAGATAAGATAAATGAACATAGAGAAGATTATGTCGAAACCCGAGAAGAGGGAATGGTAAAAAACCCATTAGCCTTAAGACATAAAACTCAAATGCGATTCAAATACGATGCACTTGAAAACAAACACCCAGAACAAATACAAAGACCCAAGAACAGTAAATTCCATAATAAAGAAAATATCCCGAAAACGAAGAGGCCTATGACTAGAGCAGAGAGAACTAGAAAATTAATGAATAAACAGAAGGACGTTCAACAGCAAGCATGAAGTTTTTAATGCTCTTATCAGTTGTTTCAACTAGTGTGTACGCTAGAATAAACTTAGAAAATATAGACAGTGAAAACGGGTATACTTTGATAAACCTGGAGCCGGTAGGCATACTTAACGAATACAATAATATTATCCATATCATAAATATAAAAGAAATAGAAGACATTTTAAATACAATAGAAACTAATATTCAAAGTGTAAACAATTATATACCAAAAAGTGTTTATCTCCAAATAAAAACTATCCGAAGTGAAATTCAAACCATCAGCGAACACAGACCCAAAAGAAGTCTAATAGACGTCGGAGGAGGAGTTCTGAAGTTTCTGTTTGGGACAATGGACAGCGAAGATCGAATCGAAATCGAGAACCAAATCAGAGTTATTACTGAAAATAATCACATGGGGATGACACAGTTGAACAAACAAATAAAAATCAATAACCAACTTCAGAATCAAATAAACAATATGAAAGCTAGACTCGAAAGAGAACATCAGGAAAATTTAGGTTCTGACCAAACAAACAATAAATTATCAATTATATACAGAATTACAGTGTTAGAAATTGAAAATAAATTAAACAACCTAAAAAATATAGTAGAAAAAATCCAAGCCAACATCCTATCAAGTAGATTAGGAGTGATGGTAGAAAATATTCTGACTATAGAGGAAATATTAGAATTCGAGATAGGTTTTGAGAAAAGTAAAAATATAAAAATTAACTCAGCCCAGTATAATCACGACATAATTATATTTATAGTTCAAATTCCTAAAGAAATCATTTTCTTTCCTAAATCCTACATTTTACCTATCCCAAACAATTTAAATGAACAACTACAGATAAGAGAAACCATGTTAATTAGTAAAAACAATACATTTTATGAGTATGTGGAAAACAAAGAACTGAAACATCTAAAACAATATAAAGGATGCATATCACAAACTTGTAAAAAGATCAAATTTACTGAAAACAATATTGTAAAACAAATAGAAAAAGGCGTAATTGTAATTATAAAAAGTAATGAAAAAATAAATAACACATGTGATGAAAGAACATCAATAAAATTACAGGGAAATACCCTGATAAGTTTCGAAAATTGTAACATTGTAATAAATAAAGAAATCTTTGAAAATTACAAACAGTTAAGAAGGCAACCCTTCAGCATTGATACTAATGTATTCCAAATTCCTCTTATAAATGCACCATTCGAATTATCCGATAAAGAAATCGAAAATATAGATAATTTAGAAGAAATTCACGAAATAGCATATAGTCACTCGAAAACAAATATTGTAATTAATACGAGTATTAGTACTACCATTATTATTGTAACTATTATATTATACACCTTATATAAAAAATATAGACCCTGTAGTTTGACCCAGGAGAAGCCAAACCTTAAGGAGGGGAGAGTTACATATGAGACCACCACCGAAGAAGAGATCGACCGTTCAACACATGGCCCATCGAAACCATTGTTTATTAATAGACTGACATAAAAAGATGCATTCAGGGTACTCTACGGATGCGCACATGCTGAATCAGTAAAACCACCCAAGGAGACACATGGTCAGCAGATAAAGAAAAGGACGCACCCAAACGTAAGCAGACAAATGGGATGACATAAAGACAGGAGACCAAGTGGGCAGTCGAGAGTTAGGAGTCAGAGTGTTCAGTAGTTAGTCTAAGATAAACCATCAATTGTATTATATGAAAAAAATAAAGTATTTTTTTTAAAAATAAAAAATACCAAAAACTAAAATTCACGCAACCCGACGGAAATTGTATTTCTCCAAAAAGCACAAAATTAAAAGATATTAACATATGAGGAGATTCGTAAAAAGGTACACAGTGAGGAAGATATAAGTATAATCAAACCAAATAATATACATAAACGACCCCAAACTTCATGAAATTACTATGGTTAACTAAATCAAAAGGAAGGTGACGATAGTGTAGAGGGTAGTTTGTTGGCTTGTAACCCGTGCCGTGCAGATTCTATCCCCATGGGGAACAACAACATACGCCACCATTAAAGGAGAGAAACGAATAACACCTCCTTTCTCAAACCTCTACACCAAAAAGAGGATTTCTGCCTGGTGGTACAATGGACCGTTACCGAGTCTGAGTGCTCTGGGATTTGGATTTCTTTTTTTTTTATAAAAATATGTATACATATAAACAAAATCCTAAAAACAACAAAGTGATCGAAAGAGGGAGACAAAGTGATGGAGATAGCGTCCACAAGGGATGTCGATAAGGTAGCACAAGATGGTTGCCAATTGTGGAACAAATTTGCGACCAAATCTGTACAACAAAAGATACCAAACGAACTTAAAAATTACCAAAACATTCTAAAGCTGGAAACGTTGATAGGACGTAAGATATACAGTTTGGAAAAAAAATCCAAATATTCATGGCGTTTTTCATTGGTTCTACTTAAGAATTCACTCCTTGATTCCAACAGACCATTGAAAATCGTTTTCTGCTTAATGTGTATTGGTCAGATCTGAACTGAGAAAATATATATATTATCCGATGTCAGAGTTTATAATGTTTTAGGGATTTCGGTGGTCTTCCCAAATGAAATCGGGAAGCAAAATCACTCCCAAATAAGTACTCCGAGTGCTCTAATGGAACATTTTAGGAGTGCTTGGAAGGCGGCATTAGTCTTGAATAAACTTACTGGCTGAGCACAATGGTGTAGCTGAAGCGGTGGTAGTAGCAGTGGAACAAGCTCTAATTAAAATACACACTAACTCAATACTGCAAACACAATGTGTAGCTGTAGCACTAGCGTGAAAATTAACTGCAGTACAGGTTGACAGTTCAAAATAAAACAACAAAACAAAAGTGAAAAGGCAGAGCAGTTCAGCGAAAAATTTATTAAATTTGTAAAAAAGCTAAATATTTTGTAGGATTAAACTAATCTGAATTATAAAAATATACAACAAACGCGGAGGTGTAGAAAGAAAATATTTACACATGAGCATCAAGGGCCCCTGGAAAGTCTATATTATGAATTTTAGCTCCCTAGCTCAAACTTTGGTTTTTTGCCGTCGGACCTGAAAATCTGACGATGACGGTGACGTTCGATATCTTCAACTAGCCCCTACCGAAAGCAAAGATGTTTACACATCGAAAAATGTCGGAATCAGGCATGCTTCACTGGACTACTGTGGACGTGCATGCTACTTCATGTGAGCAACTTACTCAACGGTTTGCACTACAGCGACTTTCCATTGTGTTCGGGCAGTAAGCATTCAAATCGTGGAAGTACGAAACAAATTAACAGGCAAATACAAATTAAATGTTTTCGGTATCCATTTGTAAACGTTTTTTCGTTTAAGTCGTTAGTTCCACAAGAAGGAAAATGTTTCAAGTTTCATAGCCAGCTGTCAAAATAATAAGATCAGTGCATTAAAGAGTACGCGTTTACATGCAGGGGGTTCACTCAAATGCGTTAAGGTACCATTTACATCAGGTTATCGAGTTCGTATTGAATAACTTAGGTAAACATAATTCAAATTAATCAAATTCATTACATTCTTAAGTGTCAATTCTTCGTTTATTTGTTTCCTGGTTCAAGTGATCAAAAAAGTTACCCAAACCGGATAAAAATTACCATATTACCAAATACATATATGCAATAAAAAACCAAATTTGGTAACTAAATGGCAACCGTGAAACCTATTTATTCGAACATGTACACTTGCGACAAAAATTTAACATACAAATAAGTAATAGAAAACGAAATAAATAAAGGGTCAAATATTAGCTTTAAAAAATTGGAAACTTACTCGTATGAAAGAATGAAAAATGTTATATTAAAACTCAATTGGAATGACTTTATGATAAATATAAGTCAATTCTTAAAAATTGATGTAGGTAATCATTTTGTCAGAAATAAACATAAGAAAAGAGGAAAATAAATTTTATAAAATTAATGGGTATTTCATTATCTTCGAGAGATGATATATTATATGAGAGAATCGACGGAGAATTTGTATCTTATGAATCAGTTATTTTGAGCGTGTGTAGGGGAAATCTCGCAGCTACATTACTGACAGTGTACATATAGAAAACCAATACTAAACGTAAATCACTTTATTGCTGAATTTAGTGACCACATAGATGCGATCGAAAAGAAAAGACACTACTTTTAATAGGAGATGTAAACAAATATTAACAACTTGATCCTGTTGTGAGTAACTATCTATTTCTGATATCGTAGAGAGATCTTTTAAATACAGATAACTCGGTAACAAGCGTGGAAGTGGCTAGAAACAGTAAAACTCCAATTGATCATTGTACGAGCATCAAATGAAATTAGATCTGGTGTTGCTGAAATAAATGTATCGGATCATTATGGTCGAAAGAACGTTAAAGAACGAAACAACTCCTACCTACACTACACTACACACAAGTTAGTAGAACAAGATTAAAATTAAATTAAATTAAAATTATGTTTTGTTTGGCAACAACATGGGCAAATGGACAAAATTGGTACGAGTACGATAACTAGGGCGCCTATAATTGATAACGTTTTTTTGTAGAAGGGTCAAAAACAAGCATTTTTTACTATGAGAGGGGGGGGGGGGGTCTATCTAGTCCGGTTTAAGAGAATTTTAGAAAAAAAGACTTAAATTGAAAAAAAAAATATATTAAAAAACAACGGCAACACTTACAATAAAGTTCTTTACCGGTTTTGAAAGCCGATAATCTGTTCTATAATCCTAAATTTAAATTAACTTATTTATGAGAATTTTAGTTTACCTTGTTTTTCGGCTTAACCCTTAATTCAGTAGGTGAGTCCCTGGGACCTGTGCTTGCTTTATTATTTTTTGTGTTTTTGCAAGAAATTCAGTGATAAGTATGGATTTAAGTAAACCAGGCCAAGCAGGCGAAGAGCTGGACAGAAGTAACCTGATTTCGCGTTTATTCAACACTATTTTGCCATTTGAACTATGTCTATCAATTTCATTGATTTCCAAGAGAGAAATACCTGACGCGCCCGAGGCTGCAGAAGAAAAACTTCCCAGAGGTGAGCGAAAATGCCATGTTTACAGTTCCAAAAAGAGGACTAAGACAGCATACCTTTGTTGCGCATGCATGTTTCATTTATTTAAATATTAGTTTACATTTTTAATTTAAGATATTGTATGTTGTAATGAATCAATAACATAAACGACATCACTATTAAAAATAAATTATCACAGATCAGAATGCTTGTATGGCAACCGACTAACTTGCGCTGACGTTGTCCAGGTCTTCTTGAGAATAGTTTTTGAAAAATTCGCATGCAAACTCAAAATTTTGATAAAAAAATGAAAAAAAATGTTTGACCAATTTTTTTCAAAATTGTGAAACGACGTGCGTGGTCAATGTTACTATCAATTCTGAATCGAACACAAAAAACCGAATGGTTTCATGTCTTCTAGTTTTTAAGAAAATTAAAAATTACTAAAACTACGTTTTTATGGGAATTTTTCAAAAACTATTGCTATAAATAATTTAATTTAAGTTTAGAATTATAGAACTGATTTCTGGCTTTCAAAACCGGTATAGAACTTTAGTGTAAGTGTTGCCGTGTTTTTTAATATTTTTTTTTAATTCAAGTCCTTTTTTCTAAAATTGCTCCTACCTCCTAAACGGGTCGAGGTAGACCTCCCATCCCATAGTAAAAAATGCTTGTTTTTGACCCTTCTATCGAAAACCGTTATTAATTTTGGCGCCCTAGTTATCGTACTCTCCCCACAAAATCGAATGGGCAATCACTTACTTACGTTGTTATAGCGTTTCGATTCGGTAGTTTTCAAATCCCTTGTTTATAGTTATCTGCGTCCCATGTTAAGAACGAATTTGTTTGAACCGATTTTTTATCTTTTTAAAACTTATTCAACGATCGTAATGCGGTATAAAGTTTCATAACAAAAAAGCATTTGTAACCCAAAGCTATTAGCGGTTAAGTTTTACGGATAGCAATTAATTGTCAACCCAAAGTAGGTATTGTACATGCTCATACTCTCTCTTCTATCAATCGTGACCAAGTCACAACTACATATTCAATAATTATTGTTGTTCATAACACTCTCGCAATAAAAAAAATTATCTAAGAGTTTATTTTTGAGCGGTTTAAATTTACGTTCAATTTGTAAGGTGGCAGATCAATAATACATTCCTGCACTATATGCATACTCATACAGAATACTCATTCCTATTTTATAAGCTCGTAGGTAATTTCAAACCAAATAAGTAAACATTATACTCGTAAGTAACTCAAATGGAAATGTAAGCCTGCACAAATAATTAGTAGAGAAAGTCTTAATACTCGTATTTGTCATGGTCCAATGCACCACCGCTTTATACCCAAAATAAAATAAAAATAAAATAAACATGCATTTTGGACAAAGTGGTTTTGAAGACTTACCGTTGTCAGTAGACACTTGGATTCACGTATCGCACCGCAATAGCCGAGGAAACTCAGTACGAACATGACTGCTCCGCATACTATTAGTACGTATGCCATTTGCTCTATAACCGCTGGCTGGGTAAAGTGCTGTAAAAAAAATAATAATAATTTAATCCAATTAGTTGTACATACATTTCTAAATTTTTTCATTGGTCGTTGCCAAGTGGAGTAATTAACCTCTGACATCGTGGTTAGTTGCAGTCAGTGATATGATGTTTAATTTATGGTAGAAACACATCATCACTTCAACTTGGACTTCAATTCCGACAACCACGCCACACGTTTTAGAACCAATGCTCTTTAATGGGACTGAAAACATTAGCACCGCAACCTCAACTTCGACTTCAACGTTAGACGTAAATCGTAAATTCAAAGTTGAAGTGCAAATCCCACCAACCTTGAAGAGATGTTTTCAGTTTTCCCAACATGTAAAAGCTTTTATTTTGAATATGCTGCCTTGCCTGTATTTTGACATAAATGTTCTCTTTTGTTTACAACTATTTTTTGTTTCGCTCTCGAAGTTGCATATTTCAGTGTGTTTGACTCGACTTTAAACGCTGAAGAACTCGCTCTTGTCAAAGTCAAGGTCGAAGTTGAAGTGTTGATGTGTTTCTACCATTAGTTGCTTATGTCAATTAAATGTGACATGTATTCGGATGTGGGATTGGATGATATGTATTTCTGTTATAGGCCAAATAAATACATGTGTACATTAAATATGTATGTAACTGGTCGGTTATGCATATACGGATATAATAATCAATCACTGGTTCTGACTGGGACTGGGATTAGACCACTTTCTGTCAGAATAAAACATTAATCTGATTCTAAATAAGGAAGCTGGCATTTTTAAGAAACAGTCAACTCTCCATAAATTGAATCTACCAACAACTTCAAATTTTCTACATACGCAGTACTGCTCCGTACTTCTGGCTATATTAAAATAATTAGCTCTGTCGCAGTCGTAACGATCTGTATTTATCTCATACGGCAACGCCGTCACTTGGAAGAGTTTACGCATAAATTGGTGTTGTTTGATGCAATTTAAAAAAAAAAACATTAACAAAAAATTAATAACAGTTAAACCTAAGTAACCTGCGGTGCCCAAAGTAGAGAGTAGGCAAACTTATAGGCGGTGTATTTTATAAAAATAAAAGACTGATTTTTAATACACTCTGTTTCACCTGATTACGAACAGGTAGTTCCTTGATTTAATTTAACAAAACTTTTAAATCCTTCGATAATGTGCAAACCAAATGCAATATGAATGAAGGCTATATTATGTTTATGTTGTAAACAAAATTGGGATTAGGTAGATACATTTAATTTTTCTGAAGTTTTTCCGGTCATAAAATTAGTCCTTTTTCGTCTCACCTGATTACGAACACCAACTAAATCTACGTGTTATCATATTTTAATTCAAATACAAAGGCGTTTAGAGTATAACGGTTAGGTTAGGTTAGGTTAAAGTGGCTGTCAGAGTAACGCCAACACACTTAAACCAAAGTTAGGTCCATTGTGATACCACGGATCCAGGGGTTTCTCTCGCCACTAGTTAAACCATTTAGAGCTTCTTATGAAGCGTGATAGACTTCTAACGTTGGCGTTAGCCAAGTCATTGAGATCATTAAGCAAGAAATCTCCCAGATAAAGATTTCTTTTATGGGAGAGAGCAGGACATGTGCAGAGAAGGTGAAGTATAGTCTCCTCCTCCTCCTCGTCAAAGCAACTTCTGCAGAAATCGTTTGAGTACACGCCAAGCCTAGATGCGTCCTTGCCTATCAGACAGTGCCCTGTAATGGCACCTACAGTGGAGCTAATATGCAGTAATGAGATCAGACTCTTAGAGCGTCGGAGATCCAACTTTGGCCAGATGTGCTTGGTCGCTAGACACTTGTTACTACTTGTCCACCTAAGGTTTGTTCTCTCGATTGCAGATAGCTTGAACAAAAGTTTGCAGGTAGCGATTGGTATACCCAGAGAACAATTTTCAGGTAAAACATAGGGACGGGCTACAGTCCGCTTGGGCGAACTGTTGGATACCCTATTCTTATTCCTATCCCTCATAAGTGGGCGTGACAAAAGTCTAAGTATGGTTGAATTGTTAAGAACGCTCTACATATTTTGTTATATAACATTTAAAGGATTTTATCAAAAAAAAAACGCTCCCTAGCTCAAACTTGGGTGTTTCAATAAAATTGTTTTATTTAATTGTGGGCGTGTCAGTAGGCGGATTTAAAAAAAATTAACACATGAGAATAAAGGGCCCCTAGGGAGTATATATTATAAATTTCAGCTCCCTAGCTCAAACTTTGAATTTTCAAAAAAAAAAAAAAATAATTGTGGGCGTGTCAGTGGGCGGATTTTGAAAATATTTACACATGAGCATAAAGGGCCTATAGACAGTATATATTATAAATTTCAACTCCCTAGCTCAAACTTTGGATTTTCAAAAATTAATCCTACCCTTAGAATAGGGTATAAAAAAATTATTTTATTTATTTGTGGGCGTGTTAGTGGGCGGATTTTTTATCCCGAGCAATTTTAGGAGCCATAGATCATATATAAAAAATTTCAGCTTTCTAGCTCAAAATTCGATTTTTTCCAAAATTTTGTTTTTTTGAGTTTGTGGGCGTGTCTGTGGGCGGATTTCAAAAATTCGTAAACTTGATTATTTCGGGACCCTAGAGAGTATATGGTTAAAATTTCAGCTCTCTAGGTCCAGTTTAAAGGCCTAATTTTTGCCGACAGACGGACGGACATGGCTAGATCGACATAACTATCGATGCTGATCATAAATATAGTAACTTTTAGGGGTCTACGGGCAATATTAAGGTATGTTACAAACTATGCGTCAAAATTAATATACCCTTAGAATAGGGTATAAAAAGGTAGTATGTTTCCCTTTTTGGCGAGTTCATCACTCATCAGCCCTGCAGTTTCCTGGAATATCTCTATGCTCCGGCACCCAACAGAAGTGAATGTTAAACTGCTCCGCCATCTCCTTAAGAGATGAACGGCTGTCGAGGGCTACGGTGGAATTTAAAGAGACTGAATAGTATAACGAACCTCAGTTCAAAATATAATTTCATGGAAACAACTACTATGGGTAAACGAAATTCATTAACTAAGAAGGAAATAGGCCAAATTCGAGCTTACCAGGAACAAGGCAAATATCTCAGTTTTATAGCCGGCAACAACAAATCAGGATCGATGGGTGATACTGAGAGCTGCTTCAAATTCAAGACATTCACTAAGTAAAATCAAGACAGAAACTGGAGTTGAAGCTTCAGCAGTCCAACCAAATCAGGGCTCCAGGAAATAACCCCCAAATGAAAAATGAAATAACTCCCCAAAATTTGTATGGAGGTGGGGATTTATTTCATATGAAATTGGGGACTTATTTCATGGGTTTTTAAGGACTTATTTCATACTTCAAATTGGGGGGTTATTTTATAGTGAAATAAGTCCCCAAATTCAACTATGAAATAAGTCCCCCCAATTTTGCAATAAGGCCAAGTGCTAAAATAAAACCTCGCACCTACTCCAAATCAAACAGTGACCCCAAGCAGAGTTTTTGCACTGTTTATGGGATTAGTT
This sequence comes from Portevinia maculata, assembly GCA_949715645.1. Classification (NCBI taxonomy): domain Eukaryota; kingdom Metazoa; phylum Arthropoda; class Insecta; order Diptera; family Syrphidae; genus Portevinia; species Portevinia maculata. The sequence continues at coordinate 99,087,804 of OX454527.1, forward strand.
GCGAAATTGCAAGTAGATTCCATAAACAGCGGAATGCCTATGGGGGCCATGCTGCCCCCTGCAACCCCCCTGGGGACACTGTTTGATTTGGAGTAGGTGCGAGGTTTTATTTTAGTACTTGGAATTATTTCATACTTATTTGGTGACTTATTTCTTCTTCGATTTGGGGAGTTATTTCATTTTTCATTCGGGGGGTTATTTCCTATCTTATCAGACACAAAAAAAAAATGCAAAAGAAATCAAAATTGAACGCAACACGCAAAAGTCAGCGACTGGATTTTGCAACAAGTCACATAAGGTGGAGTCGACAGTGGCATACCGCCGTCTTTTCAGATGAAAAAAAGTTTAATTTGGATGGACCTGATGGATATAATTATTATTTCCATGATTTGAGGAAGGATAGGAAGGATGAAATAACCTTGGATATACGACACAGTGAGGGAGGTGGAGTAATGGTATGGGGATCAGAAAGCTATTACAGAACTGCAAACGTTGATTTTCAAAGCTCAAGAATAACCGCATTCACCTACAAATCTATACTGGAAAGAGCTGTCTGTCCCTCATTTTTCCGAATTGTTTGATGGACAACGACGGATTTTCCAACAGAACAATGCACCGATACATACCACAAGAATAACCAAATCTTGGATTCAGAGTCAAAATGTAGACCTACTGGCATGGCCGCCATATTCACAGCACCGGAACATCATGGAAAATGTGTGGGGATGGCTTTGAAAAAGGGTCTAAGAAGGAAGAAAGCAGTACTCCAACCCGGAAGAAATAATGGAAGCCATTAAACAAGCCTGGTCCGAAATTTCACTAAATAACTTGGAAGAACTGTGTAAATCTCTTCATAGCATGCTTCTTAAAGTGATACAGCGATCGGGAGGTAGTAGACATTGTAAACAACTATTGTTATATTCTTAATAAAATCCAAATTAATTTATTCCAAAAAAATTGTACAAAAATGTTTTTTTTTATATTTTGGAAAGACAATTTAGTAGCGCATACAAATCCCTTCGGGTACATTAGTGCGGCTACGAAAAAATGATGGCTGCTAAAACTCAAAACTATGAAAATTTGTTGTTCCATTTGTTTTTACTTAAAATGTATTTTGCTCAAAAAATGTTTTATGCAGTTTTCATCCTTGAAAAATTTCCTAAAAATTACGTATCCAAGAGAAGTTGTAGTAAAAGCCATTTTTCGTCAGACGAAAATGGTCTAGCAAAATTAAGTGAGAATAATAAAATAACGTACGAGCATTGCTGAACAGTTAATTGTCAAATATGAAAAAAGCGTAACAAAGAATTATAACATCTTTGCAAATGTACCATAATTTTGTTTCAACTGATTTGCAAGCGATATTTTGCCCTCTAAGTGAACATCAGCCAATTGATAAGTTGTTCCCCACAAAATGTATTCAAAACGTATATGGTTTCTGCAATGGAAACGCTGCGTTGGCCAGATTGGAGAACCAACGACGATACCCAAATCGTAGAACACGCCAATTCGCTGATGCAGCGTCCGCAGACTAGCTGTATAGTTGGAACTTCCAAGAACCAGGATTCACAGAATTCTACAGAGTTGTAGATTCACACGTTTTCCATTTAACACCGGTAAAGGATTTACTACCAGAAGATGGGCAAAGAGGAGTAACATTTTTTCAATGGCTTCTGCAACTCTGTCAAATGCTTTTGAAATATCAAGCTCAACGATCGTACTTTCACCACCCTCGTGAAGAAATGTTCCCACTTTTCGGTACAAAGTTTTCTGCCATTCCCACTTTTTTTACAAAAACGTTGTTTTTTTCGTTAAAAATCAGTTAAAAACGTACAAAATACTTATGTTGTTATAACAAAATATATAGACAATAATATCCTTATTAGCAAATCCCAATTCTAAGATTTTTTCAACATACACTTTATGGGGAAAAAGAATACGGAAGGGTATCTAACAGTTCGCCCAAGCGGACTGTAGCCTTTCGTTATATTTTTTTATTTTCCGAGTGGATTTAAAGCAAGTGATTTCATGTTTGTTTGCTTGTGTGGTGTGGCATAAGATGTCGTTTTGGCTTCAGTTAAAATGTTAAAAAACATCGGCTCTTGTGGTTTTGATGCTTTTTGGGGCATTTAAGACTTGGAAAAAATTTCAGAACATGGTATACTCAGATTTTTGTTCGAGTAACGGATCATTAGACAAATGGATATATCTCAAAAACCTGTAGAGTAATTTAAAGAAATTTGACAATCAAGATTGTTCTATAATTTGGAAACAATTTGCATACTGAGATTCTCAAAAAAATCTGTACCTAAGTGCTAACTTATACTCGTAGAACAGTTTCTAAAAATTTTAGAAATGATAATTTTCTCGGCTTCACACTATTGATCTATGTTTGTGTTTTAAATACTTGGAGTGAAGGTAAGAATATACCTAGTTTTGACCAACAGACTAAAACAACGGTACTTTTTAAAAACGGGTACGTATATCGGCAATATCATAAAAGCGGGTAAAGAGATTTTAAAAAGCTTTTAGATTCCAGCTGACGCTAACATTAAGGACAAATGTGCACATTCAAACTTTTGAAATAAATCTTTATACTTTTTTACTTTTTTCATGAAATTTCGTAATATTATTTGTTTTAATAAGACACTTTAAGATCGAAAGATTTGACATAATAATCGAAAATTGTTCATAAATTATTACCGTTATGTCTGCTTCAACCGGAAATTAGGTCTATGAATCCACATTATTTCGGTCAGTTTAAGAAAAAATTCTATGTCGTCACGTTACAAATTTAAAAATCTGAAATCTATTACGTGCAAAAAATATAAAACAAGAATACCATCAGGTTTATTCTGCAGACATAAGTTCAAAAACAGGACCGTTACAGCATTTTTAGTTCTACCAAAAATCAGTTAAAGTTTTTTTTATTCTTCTAAAAGAAGAAGAGTTTTTTAAGATTTTTGGTCTTATATTTAGTTGTTTAGAATAAAGAATTCAAAATTAAAATACATACATTAATAATTGATAAATTGATGAATGTAAAGTGTCGAGTTAAAGGATTATCATACTTTCGTAGGTGTACTTTCGAGGCCAAAATCGTGACTGTTATCATCTAAGTCGTTGTCGTTCTGTTCGCTGCCTTCACCGATGATTACATCTCCGGAGTCCGGATTTGATGTAATGAGTTGTAGAATTCAGGACACGCAATTTTCAAATTGGTTTTGACAATAAGAATGGCTTTAAGAGTTTTTACTTTCAGTCGGGTTTTTTCTTCGGTTCAAGATTTGTTCGTAACAGTGAAAATTCGAACCGGTCAGGTAAAGAACGTATACAACTATATTTGCGATTTCGTTGTAATCGCAATGTTCTTTCTCAAAATGAGTGAATATTTCGACATCTCACGGGATAGATCTCCTCACAAAAACGTCAGTATCAAATGAACACAAAAAAAAAACAAACAGCTGAATGAAATGAAGGAAAACAATGGCGAATTTGCATAGCTTGAAATACGTTCTTCGCGGATATTTGCTAAAAAGTTTATAATAAAGCCAATTATAACAAAAAAAGTTCCGGAACTAAGAAGGAGTGTCCAAACTACGTTTTGCAATATTAAAAAGTTAAAATTTTAATATGATTGTGTACAAAAAATAAAACTGAAAATCGCGTAGTTGTGGCAAAAAATGTTTTTGTTTCGAATAACTCGTAATAAGTTTGTATTAAAGCGAATTATAACAAAAACAAATTTCCAGAACTAAGAAGGAGTATCCAATCACTATTTTGGAATTATAAAAAGTTATCAATATATTAAGATTCTATACAAAAAATAAAAGTGAAACCGTGAAAATCGCGTTGTGGCAAACAAATATTTTTGTTTGGAAGCAAATAAGTTGAAAAGTTTTCTAAACGTACATTTTTCGTTTTTCACACACATTTTTCAATTTTCGGTGATTATGTTCACTGTTTTTATTGTTACTTACTTTACTTACTTTACTTTAACATACTTTTTCACGTTTTTTCTCTAGAATGTGTTACTTTTTAACCTTCAATAGCTCCTGTTTTCCCTTAAATATTCACTTCATTACCAATAACAATGATTATTCCCTACGATTTGGGCAAATTTCTGCAATTTTATCATTCAATTTTATTTTGACGTTTAAGAAAGGGATACGGCACTCCAGAAAGAGATAGCTTGGTGAAAAAGTCTATTGGAACATTTTCATCCTTCTATTATTTGTTTTCACTGTCGCACAATAAAAATGAAACGCAAGAAACGAATGCCGAGAGGAATCAGGGGTACGGAATCAAATTGAATTAAATGATGGCCCCCTGTTATTAACATTTAAAGGATTTTATCGAAAAAAAAAACGCTCCCTAGATCAAACTTGTATGTTTCAATAAAATTGTTTTATTTAATTGTGGGCGTGTCAGTAGGCGGATTTAAAAAAAAATAACACATGAGCATAAAGGGCCCCTAGAGAGTATATATTATTTCAGCTCTCTAGCTCAAACTTTGAATTTTCAAAAAAGTTTTTTTTTTAAATTGTGGGCGTGTCAGTGGGCGAATTTTGAAAATATTTACACATGAGCTTAAAGGGACACTAGAGAGTACATATATATTATAAATTTCAGCTCCCTAGCTCAAATTTTGGTTTTTCAATAAAATTGTTTTATTTTTTTGTGGGCGTGTCAGTGGGCGGATTTTGAAAATTTTATATCCCGAGCAGTCATAGATCATATATAAAAAATGTCAGCTTTCTAGCTCAAAATTCGATTTTTTCCAAAATTTCGTTTTTTTTCAGTTTGAGGGCGTATCTGTGGGCGGATTTCAAAAATTCGTATACTTGATTATTTCGGGACCGTAGAGAGAGTATAGGGTTAAAATTACAGCTCTCTAGGCCCAGTTTAAAGGCCTAATTTTTGCCGACGGACGGACGGACATGCCTAGATCGACATTACTATCGATGCTGATCATAAATATATGTAGTAACTTTTAGGGGTGTACGGGCAATATTAAGGTATGTTAAAAACTATGCGTCAAAATGAACATACCCTTAGAAAAGGTATATAAAAAACGAACGTTTGACAAACATCCAAGAGTATCAAATTGTCATGAGAAGCTTCTCAAATTTAGGGAGATCTCTATTTATGTGAATTCCATTAAAAATCATGGCCCTGGCCGGGATTCGAACGCACGACCTTCCAATCAGTTAGTGAATACACTACCATCGCACCAATGCCACCCGATAAATTCAGGATAAATATAGGATTTTGAGTAAAATTACAGAATTCGATTGTTTACAGGATTTGCCCTCAAATTACAGAAGAGATGGGATCATAAGTCATATCTCTATAAAATGCGATTATATTTTTATTACCCATTTCCAGCCTCTGCTGAAAGGCAAACAATTAAATTTCAAGAATTAACTTAGCCATTCACAAATGCAGTTAAGACAAATTAAAAATGACTATCTACATTTATATAGAAAATGGCTAGTGAAAAAATGTGATTCGGAACCAATTCTTATAAGAGCGAAAAAGTTATCGTACTTCCCAGTCGTGCGCTTTATTTCTCTTTATTCTTATTCGTTTTTTTTATTGTTGTAGGTAATAGTTAAGTTTTTTGTTATTCACCATTTTTTGTTTTAACTCAAATATAATTGTTTAATGAACCGAAGAAACATTTAATCTTGTTCTGTCGCTTTTTGTTGTAGAGCAACAACAATTTTCTAGATACGATGTTCGTGTCCCATTCAATAACATAGCTGTCCCATTCTTCCTGCTTCCAGGAGGAATTGGAAAGCTAGGAGTGAGGCAGAGTGACGTAGGTACATACCATTAAAATTTATAACTCGTATTCTGCTAACCGTTTGGTTAATTTAATTTTCCAATAAAAAGCCACTAGCTTTATAAGCTGCTAGTAATTTTAGTTTTTCAGAAAAATGTCCCATACGATCGAGTGTTAAGATTTTTAAAATAAGCCCCATCCTTAAAGTAAACAGTTTTGTCGAAGAAGTCGATGGAAATGAAGGTCGGATACGCAGCCATTTACATTTACCTATGTAAAAAAAAAGCGATTTAATCCAATAACTGAACTAAATTTTTACGGAAGGAAAATTATCTGTTGTATGGGTGTATTTAATAAGAAATTTTAATTCGTAAATTAACTTTAAATCCACATTTTAGTTAATATGTGAATTATAGGCAATTTTTGTTTTTAAACTCCTGAAGAAAAACGGTACGTCGACCTGAGCAGATCTATTGTACGAGGGCGGGTCAATAAGTCCGTGACTGAATTTCTGACCTCTTTACTGAAACGGCAACACTGCTCCTGGCAACAGGCATCTGTCAGTTGACTCCTGTCAAAATTTAAACTTGCTGCGTCAGTTAGTTTGTGTTTGACAGCTATTTTTATCAGACTACTCACTAATTTGAGGAGAAAATGGAAAAAAGTGAATTTCGTGTGCTTATTAAGCATTATTTCTTGCGAAAAAAAACCATTACCGAGACCAAGGCTAAGCTTGAAAAATACTATGGGGACTCTGCACCATCGATTTCAATGGTAAAAAAGTGGTTTACTGAATTTCGTTGTGGCCGTACAAGCACTGAAGATGCCGAACGTCCTGGGCGCCCAGTTGAGGTCTCTACACCCGAAACAATCGAAAAAATTCACGATATGGTGTTGGCCGACCGAAGATTGAAAGTGCGAGAGATTGTGGAAGCCTTAGGGATCACGCATGGCTCAGTGGTTTCAATTTTGAATGATCACTTGGGCATGAGAAAGCTTTCCGCAAGATGGGTGCCGCGTTTGCTCACAGTCGACCACAAACGCAATCGTGTAACAACTTCACAGGAAGGTTTGGCGTTGATTAATCGCAATATGGAGGAGTTTTTGCGCCGTTTTGTAACCGTGGACGAAACATGGATCCATCACAACACACCAGAGACCAAACAACAGTCAAAACAGTGGGTTTCTAAGGGTGAATCGGTGCCAAAGAAGGCCAAGGTGGGTTTGTCAGCCAATAAAGTTATGGCGACTGTTTTTTGGGATGCACGCGGGATAATCCACATTGACTACCTTCAAAAGGGAAGAACAATCAATGGGGAATATTATGCCAACTTATTGGACCGATTCAATGACGATTTGAAAAAAAACCGACCTCATTTGGCTAAGAAAAAAGTACTTTTCCACCAAGACAATGCAAGGGTGCACATGTGCAGTTGCCATGGCAAAAAACCATGAATTGGGCTATGAATTGCTCCCTCATCCACCCTATTCTCCAGATTTGGCTCCGAGCGACTACTTCTTGTTCCCAAACCTGAAGAAATGGCTTGGTGGAAAAAGATATGACTCCAATGATGAAGTCATCTCGCAAACAAAGGCCTATTTTGAGGACCTCGACAAATCATTTTTTGGAAGGGACAAAAAAATTGGAGAAGCGTTGGACAAAGTGTATAGAGCTCAAGGGAGACTATAAAATTATTTTTTTATCAAAAAATCTGTGTTTTATTCCAAAAGTCACGGACTTATTGACCCGCCCTCGTACCATAGGTCAGAGAGGGTGGCGACGGTGTAGAGGTTAGTGTGTTGGCTTGTTACCCATGCCGTGCAGGTTCAATCCCCATGGGGAACAACAACATACGCCACCCATTCACATGCCTCTATACCAAAAGGAGGATTTCCGCCTGGTAGTGCAATGGACCGTTACCGAGTCTGAGTGCTCTGGGATTTGGATTTCCTTTTTTTAATAAAAAATAAAAAAAAAAAAAAAAAAATAGGTCAGAGAAGATTTTAGGTTAGTGCGTTTTCCACTTTTCTAGAAAAATGCTTCTAGGTGGGAATTTCTTCAAGTCTTCATTGATTAAGAGTTCTTTGAAAAAGATGCTCTTTCTTATTCCGCAGAGGGCTGGGCATTCGCACAATATGTGCTCCGTAGTTTCGTCGTCCTCGCGGCACAGCCTGCACTCTGAAGAGTCGGCTAAATTAATTTTGTTAAGGAAGTATCGTAAATCGTGGTGACCTGTGAGGCAGCCTATTAGGTTTTTAATATCATGCCTACGTAGGTTTACGATCCTGCTAGCATTGTTTTTAAAGTTCTGGATGGCTCGTTTGGCTTGTCTTAGACCTGGAGTATTTTCCCAGTGTGAGATGCATTTTGAGTGTCAAATCCCCCATGGCCAGGAATCCACAACAGTTTGGTTTTGTTTCTATGGCTGACTTTCTGGAGGGTATTGAAGCAGTGTAGCACTGATTTGGAGTCAATTGTGTATGAGCTAAGGGCTTCTATAGCTGTTTGACTGCCCGTGAATATATGGATGTGAGCGCCTTTGATACCAGTGTTAATCAATGTTTAGTCTTTTGTTAAGGGTTACTCCAAGATATTTGACTTCGTCGGAATACTCAATGGTCGTACCATTCAGTGAAATCTGAGCTAAGTTCAAATTTCTTCTTTTTGTAAAAGGAACTATGATAGCTTTACTGGGATTGATAACCAACGACCATACCACGTCGAGTTAATCGGTTCTCGTCAGATCACCGAAATTAAACGACGTTGGGCGCGGTTAGTACGTAGATGGGGGACCGTTTGAGAACAACCGCGTGTCGTTGGCCAGTCCCATCTACAAAGTTGAGGTAGATAATACATACGTGGTATCACAATGGATCTAAATTGGTCTAAGTTTGTCGGCTTCTGCCGACAGCCACCTAAACCTAACCTAACCTACTGGGGTTGATGGGGAGATTTTCCCTGATACACCAGTCTAGGACTATCTTAAGGGCGTTTTGCATACGTGAGGTGACTACCTTTGACTCTTTTCTCCTAATTATGATGACCAAATCATCGGCAAATTAACCATTTTTTATGAATACGGCCGTTAAAATTGAAAGGCAATTCACCATCTAACCGTATCTACGAGTATACACATTCACAATATGTCTCGATCAATGTCAATGTTTATTGAGTGTACACAAATCAATTTCACTCTTCATTAAATACATGTATGTATGTATGCAGACACAATTGGGAATGCATCTTAACCCATTCCTATACCTAGCCGGGGTGTCTTCACTTTCATTCACGTACCGTCTCACTCATCCCACCGAACATTGTATGCCTCTTCATGTTGACCATTACAGCAGTCATTTGAAATGCATGTGCGCACTCGACTGTTATTAAACTTTTCACTTTGGTTTGCATTCAGGTGGTTATTTGTTTATGCCGCACCCAACTGAATGGTTTGTAGTATGACAAATTATTGTGGACTAAGTAGCGTAACAGCAATGACAACGTATTATCGAAACCTTTCTAGCTGAGGGAATAAAAATAATAAATTTAAATTCATTACGAAACTGCGGACCTGAGTAAAAGCGATAGAGAAGCAGATCATTATCTCTACTCGTTTGCCATCCATTGAAAGGATAATAATAATTGTTAAGAAAGATTGCTATAAATAAATCAGTATATTAGAGGTAGGTGCTAGGACTCATAGTTTGCGAGTGGTTATACCCTATTCTAAGGGTATATTAATTTTGACGCATAGTTTGTAATATACCTTAATATTGCCCGTAGACCCCTAAAAGTTACTATATTTATGATCAGCATCGATAGTAATGTCGATCTAGCCATGTCCGTCCGTCCGTCCGTCCGTCTGTCGGCAAAAATTAGACCTTCAAACCGGACCTAGAGAGCTGAAATTTTAACCACATACTCTCTTGGGTCCCGAAATAATCAAGTTTACGAATTTTTGAAATCCGCCCACAGACAACACGCCCACAAACTCAAAAAAAACTAAATTTTGGAAAAAATCTAATTTTGAGCTAGAAAGCTGAAATTTGTTGTATATGATCTGACTCCTAAAACTGCTCGTGATAAAAATTTTTCAAAATCCGCCCACAAATAAATAAAACAATTTTTTTGAAAATCCAAAGTTTGAGCTAGGGAGCTGAAATTTATAATATATACTCTCATGTGTTAATTTTTTTAAAATCCGCCTACTGACACGCCCACAATTAAATAAAACAATTTTATTGAAACACCCAAGTTTGAGCTAGGGAGCGTTTTTTTGATAAAATCCTTTAAATGTTATATAACAAAATATGTAGAGCGTTCTTAACAATTCAACCATACTTAGACTTTGGTCACGCCCACTTATGAGGGATAGGAATAAGAATAGGGTATCCAACAGTTCGCCTAAGCGGACTGTAGCCCGTCCCTATGTTTTTTTTTATCATTTAAATCTAAAAGAGACCCAACCCCGCATGTTGTTTCTGTCTTGAATTTCAACATATGGAACTATTGCAGACTTTTTTTTTTTTTTTTTTTTTTTTTTACAAAAGTAAATCCAAATCCCAGAGCACTCAGACTCGGTAACGGTCCATTGTACTACCAGGCAGAAATCCTCCTTTTGGTGTAGAGGCATGTGATTGGGTGGCGTATGTTGTTGTTCCCCATGGGGATTGAACCTGCACCGCACGGGTCACAAGCCAACACGCTAACCTCTACACCGTCGCCACCCCTATTGCAGACAGTGGCGTTTAAATGTTTAAAGGGAAAAAATGGATGGATATATAGATGATGCACTTGGATAGAATACCATTGCTGTTCACGTATCGACATTTGTCACCTAAACTAGTATTTGAATAAGTCTGCTCGATGAGTTTCAGGAGTTTCAAGACACCAAAGCAAGTACCGCGGTTGAAACAACTTCTAGAGGTTTTTCTCAAAAGCCAAACATATGGCCCTGGCTTTAAATAGCGAGTGAAGGCTTTTCGAAACAGCGAGGGAAACTTAGTCACCGAAACGCTGAGAACGGTAGATATGCTGAAGCATCACGTAAAAAAAGATAGCTCAAGAAGAGTCCCCACTCAGTCAATGAAGAATCAGTCCCAAACAAAAATGTTTCCAGTAGGTACATCGGTTCTGATGGTACCTTGATATTTATTACAGTCCTTGATTATCTGCTTGAAGGAAAAGTGACGGAGCCCAAAGTGCATTAGTTAGTTCATGCAACGAGCACTTGGTATATGGGTGGTAGAATTGGGATTAGAATGGGCATCGTATTAGTCCGAAAAAAAAACAGAATACTTGTGCTGCCCCTTCTCGGATCCACTCTGTTATGTTTCAGACATTTATATGAATGAAGAGTGATTCCCAAGTGCGAAAAGTTTAAATATATGGGATCTATGATCAATAGCGAAGCAAGCTGTGATGACAAAAGTAAGCATCGCGTAAGCGTAGGGTGGATGAAGTGGCAGGAAATTTCAGCCATTTTCTGTGATCGAAAAATTGATCGAAGAAGTTCCAAGATCCGATGAAGCCTTTACGTCAAAGAACCTATCTCGAAAAAAATGGAGCGCGACCGGTTCAGTTGGTACTGCCATGTTTAAAGGAGAGTTCCTACGAACTTCAAACTTCTGGACTAGACAAATACAGCAACACCAGCATTTGATTGGCCTCAGCGACGAAGTGGTTCAAAACCGGCAGGGCTGCCGTTATTTTCTGAGGTTGAACCGCCGAACCCCACAGGCGGACCAGTAGGGATGCAGTTAAGTCGTAGGGTTATGACCCCATTATCCTGATCATAGCCTCACCGTCATTAAGGTAGAAGAAGAAGAAATAAAAAAGAAACGCTCAAAAGCCTTAGCGCAGTTGCGCGAAAATCCCTGGCATAGTGCCACCAACGTACAATGAACCAATAATACGCAGTAGGCGGCGCGCGACTATAAAGACGACTTCAAAGACAAGTGTAAAAGTTCTATTCTTGTTGTTAGGGAACGAAAATCAAAAAATAATATGTAATAATGTTCTCATATGTTGGAAGTCCTGTGTAACGGTTCGGTTAAGAAACAATATGCCTTTAATATATTTTGTAGGTATGTACATGCAAACGTGTCTGCTTTGCTTATGTGCACCTACTTCAAACAAATAACAAACAGATTTAAGGAGGCATTGCAACGCATGCCAGGCAATAGCTCCAGTTTCCGGTCAACATAAACCCCACGTTCCTTAAAACTATGTACCAAAATGTCATCGAAAATTTCGTCTAAAGGACTAACCTGTGCCATGAGTCACGATGCAGCCATTTATTGGATATTGTATTCCATACATAGCATCCATGTCTACACTCTTTTTTAAAATAACTTTCCACTGTTTTTGTGTTTTTTTAATTTCAAATAGGCGGTCTAATTTATTGCTGCTGGGCACTTTCATATCTAACCAAGTCACTGTGTGTACATATTATTGCATATAAATTCAATATTGATCCTTATTATCATACTTACATTGATATTTTCATTATCGGCCATTTTCAGTAGTGCAATAAGCGAAGCTTTGTCAACTGCCAACCATATTCCTGTGGCAAGTACAATTGTACCGAGAACCTGTTGGCAAATAAACAACATATAATTAAAAATAAACAATTATGTAGACTATTTAGAAATAAATTATGAAGATAAATTTTGAACGCAAAAGTAATTATTAGCATATTATAATATATTTTTATTTCATTTTAGGTATTAAACGCAACATAAAAATGTACTATGGCGTTCAGCTAAAGCGTGTTATTATTTAAGTGTTCTCGTTAGCTCATGCATATTAAAAAAAACTTGTATTTCTGAACTGCTTCATCAAAAGTAGAAACTAGTTCGATTGCTTTTGTTTTAAAAATACAGCAAGTCAAAAGTCAAGATGCGAATAATTTTTTTTTTCGTTCACAAATATTATGTATAAATAAACAATGCACTTACAAAAAACAAAAAGTTAAATATGCATAAAACATATTTCGCAATCCAGACACCACAATCAGATCCCATCTTGAGAGTTTATCTGTAAAGGAACGAAGAACGGAATGATTAGGATCATTTATTTTCTAAATAAGAATATTTCAAATGTCTTTAACTTATTTTAATGAATGGTTTTAAATTATACGATTAGGTACATAACATGCATGAGGAAAAAATATGCGTGGTGTGGCACTTAGCTGTAGATGCCAAGATCACGATCTCATGAGTGTTTAATTAGTAAGAAATTTGTATTCTCGCAACTTGTTTGCATTAATTTAGCCTGTGAGAATTTATATAAGAATTTTAGTGCGTAGGAATGGAGCCAGTGCGTACATGCCTAACGGGTACTTAATTTATTTGAGGTTACGTTAAGCAAGTTACAAATTAGACTACATTTGTCATAGTTTAACGGTTCAGAAAACTAAAATCGTAATAAAACTTCGAATAAATTCCCTCCATAAATGTCAAGTGTCATAATATTGGGAAGAGTCAATGTGAGAGTCTGGTTTCACAGCACTTCAAAAAATGTTTCAATAAATATTTTGCATTAAGTTATGCTTGGCATCTATGTGATCAACGAGAGAGAGATAAATATGGGTATACCTAAAGCGAGGGAGAGAAAGAAAACAATATAAATTTGTTTAGACTTGTATTTAAATAACAAAATAACTTAGCTCAGATGATTGCTTGGTGGACTTGGAAAAAGCTAAAACGCTCGTAAGTTTTCTATGTCAGTAAAAAAAAAATATATAGAGTGGCGCACCAAACGTGCTACAAAAACAAAACGTAATAACTTTTTTCTGTGTGAGTAATCGCCTTTTTTTATTTGGCAGGTTACTATTTAGATTTATTAAAATGAATGGTTGGGATACCGAAATTAGGATTTGGATAGTGCAGCGGTACCAGGCTTTGCAGTCCTTCATTTCCGTCCAAAGTGAATTTAGGCGGGAGTTTGGCGGCACTCCCACGAGTAGATGGACCATGATGAGGCTGGTAAACATGTTCCCCGGATCTGGAAGCATCGCACGAAGACCGTACCATCGAGAACCCTATGTTCGGGTTCAAGACACAATCGCGGCTGTAGCATCGTCAATTCAGGGAAATGCAAACGTTTCGACTCGAAACTTATCGGCGTAAATTATAGTTAGCAGGCGGTCGGTCATTACAACGGATAATTCGTGATGACTTAAACTTGTTTCCATACAACGTCCAAATTGCAAGCAAATTAAATCCTCTGGATTTGCATATTCGCCTGGAATTATGCCAAAAAATTATTGAAATGACCGAAGAAGACAACAGCTTGATAAATGGCTTTTTTATGTCTGATGAGGAAAATGTTGATCCAAACGGCAGTGTAAAAACTCGTAAACAAAATTGCGGAAATCGAGTGAATCTAATCCAGAAATAATCCATGAGACGGCACTTCCCCAGAACGAGTCACTGTGTGGTGCGCAGTTTCGTCAAGGTGCATTGTGGGGCCATGCTTCTTTGAAGAAAACGGTGTAACAGTAACTATCAATATTGACCGTTGTTTTAAGATATTTAAGGAGTTCTTTTACCCAGAACTGCGGTGAAGAAGTATCCATTTGAACAGCATTTGGTTCCAGTAAGATGGAGCAACTGCACACATAGCCAGACCGGGTATGGCGGAGCTCCAACGAAAATGCCCAAACAAATAAATATCCAGAAACTCCACTTTCCGCCGGCCCCCAAGATCACCTGACCTGACTGCACCAGACTTTTTTTTGTGGGGTTATGTCAAGCAAGAGGAGGTGTATACAAAACGAAATCAAGGAATTTGACTGAATTGAAGCAGTCCATTAAAACAATAATTGAGGCGATCCCAACTTTAACCCTTCAGGCCGCAATGAATGACTTTCTGATCAGGTGTCGCATATGCGTGTATGAGCATGGAGGTCATTTACGGTCCATCATCTTCAAAAACAATTAGTTAAAAATGAAATACATTCATTAAAACAACGTTATTTGAATTTCTTATTGAATTTAGCACAATTGGTGCGCCTACATTCTAGCTTCTCTAACCATTTGCTTATGCGAAGTTTAAGGTGGAAGGGACCTACAAATTTAAACCGACTCCGAACGGCAAATTTGAGAAGCTTCTCATGAGAATTGATACTCTTGCATGCTTGCCAGACTTTCGCAAAAGCTGAGGCATTGGAAGAAAACGTTGTGTGTTACCGGGCCCGTCGTGATTTGAAATTGAGACCACTTGATTAGTTGTACATCGCACTAACCACTGAGCCATTGTGCTCATCTATTCCAGTGATAACTCCAAATTTGTGATGATTTCGTGCGTTGCGAAACGATTTTAAACTTGCATATAGTTCCACCGGATACAGTTTAGTTTGGAAGATCGATATTTTTTTTTCAAGAGGAACTTTTCAGAATTATGCCTAACGATACTTATTCCAAGCTAGCAGACTTTTTTTTAGTACGTTATCCGTTGTCAATGGAACAATTAAAGACAAAACTTTAAAGGTTGCTGATCTAATAAAAGCAAATCTTGGTGCGCATTGGATGTTAAAGGCGCTTGGGCCATATTTTGATCAGAAAAAATCTAGAGAAATTCTCAATTGAGATTCTATTGCTTTCTGTCTAGAATAATGCCGAGGTATTTAGCATGGTCTGATAGGATAAGTTCAACCCCATCTTTTAGTGTCATTTTAAAGGGCGGTATTTCATAATTTCTGGTGAATATATCTAATTTCGTTTTTGTCCACAGGCATTAAAACATTTGCTTGGAGTTTTTAAGGCAGCCTCAATTATTTCACTCATTGTGTTAAGGAATTTAATTTTATTTATTTATTTATTAAGAAGAGCCTATACACATTAAGATATAATATCTTATAAACTAGTGATAAGCTATAAAAATTTACAAAAGAGATCTTGATCTTTGACGACAAGCAAAAGTCTTAGTATGGTTGAATTGTTAAGAACGCTCTACATATAATTATAATTATAATTAGAGTATAATTTAAAGGATTTTATCAAAAAAAAAACGAAGCTTTTGTAAAAAAAACGCTTCCTAGCTCAAACTTTGGTTTTTCAATAAAATGCTTTATTTAATTGTGGGCGTGTCAGTAGGCGGATTTAAAAAAAATTAACACATGAGCATAAAGGGCCCCTAGAGAGTACCTATACATTGTAAATTTCAGCTCCCTAGCTCAAACTTTGAATTTTCCAAAAAAAAAAAAAAAAAAAAAAAAATGTGGGCGTGTCAGTAGACGGATTTTGAAAATATTAACACATGAGCATAAAGGGCCCCCTAGAGAGTATATATTATAAATTTCAGCTCCCTAGCTCAAATTTTGGTTTTTCAATAAAATTGTTTTATTTAATTGTGGGCGTGTCAGTGGGCGGATTTTGAAAATTTTATATCCCGAGCAGTTTTAGGAGTCATAGATCATATATAAAAAATTTCGGCTTTTTAGCTCAAAATTCGATTTTTTCAACATTTTGTTTTTTTTTTGAGTTTGTGGGCGTGTCTGTGGGCGGATTTCAAAAATTCGTAAACATGTATATCGGGACTTTAGAGAGTATATGGTTAAAATTTCAGCTCTCTAGGCCCAGTTTAAAGGCCTAATTTTTGCCGACGGACGGACGGACATGGCTAGATCGACATTACTATCGATGCTGATCATAAATATTGTAACTTTTAGGGGTCTACGGGCAATATTAAGGTATGTTACAAACTATGCGTCAAAATTAATATACCCTTAGAATAGAGTATAAAAAGAAAGGATAATAAAAATAATATGAGAGAAAGAAAACGGAAAAAAGAAAAGGGTGAAGATTAAAAGTATGGGAATGAAATAGAAGGTCCATAAGGGAGAGGAGACATAATTTGGGAAGAAAAAAAGTGCCTTAATTGTGTTTTAAATCTTGTGGTAAATATTAATTGTTCTTTTGATATTGCGTGGTAAAAAAAAAGAATTCCAAAGGCGTTTAGCGTTAACAAAAAATTGGCGCTGAGATGTCAGGGAAGACCGGAGGAAAGTGTCGTGATCCGCTCGAATAGGTAGGGTAGTTGTTGTGTTAGCAGAATATTCGAACACAATAATAAGGTGCGGAACTGAAAATATCTCTCAAGCGGCATGTTGACCAGTCTATTGGAAAAATTTGATACTCTACCGTATCTTCGAAGTCCAAATATATATCGAATTTGCTCTGGATTATGATAACACCATCTGATACGCTGTTATGCCTATACACCTTGTTCTAAGTTTGTTCAGAACAAAATCGATGACCAGGACCCCTAATATGAGGTGGTATGAATATACATATACATATGTAGCTATATGAATTTATGTCTGATACTCATTTTACACCAGTGATATCCAGTCGTGTTATCTAACGGATTTGCATGTTAAGTTTCTGGACAGCTTAAAGATGTTGAATATGTCGATATGCGATAGGCTGATATGAATTGCCTAGATGGAGTTTCTCCTCAAGTCGCCTTTTATCGGGTGGCGCTACAGTGAAGTACTGGGGCTATCCTACCACGTGGGTGAAATTGTTACAGTACGATTGTATTCCATGGTAACTTGCTAACACTTCTCTATCTGTATCTCTATATTATTGTTACTATTATTGCGAGCCCCATGTGAAAAATAAATAAATAAGATGGCATTGATTTGATTATTTGAATAGGGAGAAAGCGGATTGAATTTCCCACTGAAGCTGCAGTTTGTTTATCAAGATTGATTGCGCATTTAATAACATTGGCACCCATGGTTTGTCACGCTTCTTGATTTGGTGTTGTGTATTTACATACTCATTTAAAAAAAAACTTGTTGGATATTCGACTGACTTAAGTCGATTGATTATCTTTTATTTTTGAGATTGGTCGAATCGTGGCCTTCACTTTACCCGCGTGGTCATAATGAGAATAAATTGTTTAGTATGTATTTTGAATTGTCTGCCTAAATGTGTGGAACCTGTTGGGCTAAGCAACAAACAACATTGCTACAATAATAGTCCGACCAAAATATGAGAGTGGGTGTATTTAATTTGAAATTATCCAAATTGACATATCGTTCTCTAAAATTACAAATCATAATGCATTGTATTCCGTTCAATCATCCCGTGATGCAGTCAATACATACTTTATAGATATGCGTGATACAAGTTAATGCTATCTAGATAAAGAGCAATTAATCATCTTTGTTAGATTTG
The DNA here is from genome assembly GCA_949715645.1 of Portevinia maculata. Taxonomy (NCBI): domain Eukaryota; kingdom Metazoa; phylum Arthropoda; class Insecta; order Diptera; family Syrphidae; genus Portevinia; species Portevinia maculata. Next base: position 99,105,781 of record OX454527.1, read on the forward strand.
AGTAAATAGACTGCATGTGGGTACATTTGCATCTTTAGAATAGAGAAGCACACTCATTGTCTTTGTTTATGCCAGACAATCGTCAAGTTGATTCATTCATTGACATGAAGAGTGCCCACTCCATTTTACATTCGCTGCGAACTTATTAAGTGCCTGCGGAAGAAACTATTTCAATGATGCTGCAATGTTAGGTGGGCGTCAAAGAAAGGAGTTCCATGATGCTATATTAGGCTGCAGTCTTTTGAATAAATGCGCAATCATTTTGGCCAGCTTCAGTAAGTCCACTTATGTTATATCAGAGAGAAAGAGCTATAGCAATAAATGAATTTAATTTATTCTAACGAAACTTGTGCACTGCTTCCGGTCACACATAAAAAACCATCTTCTCGGTGGATCTGACAAATTTCTATAGTTTACTTTTTCCCTGTGGGGACTTCAAACGCCTACTGTCCGGCTGCAACTTTGTTGTTTACCGGAAACTTAGCACCATCGTTATTGCTTTAATTTTCAACGTTTAAAACAAATCACATGAAAGTTAACCTCTGCCACTTCCTTTGAATCAGCGTCCAGCTGGTAAGATTCCAACTATTTTTTGTGTTCAACAACATTTAAGCCGCGAGCGACGAGCATATACTTTAGGCTAATGTCTTAAACATTTAAGAAGCAATCAATCGTTTAACTACAATGCACCCAGCAGATACTTAAATTGCGCACGAAGGAAAGTGAAAGTCCATTCGCTCGGTGATGGTTGGTGTCGTTTTCGTTGGTAATGTTTCGGATTTTCCCCGTTTTGTTAGGTTTTTCTTCAGCTAGCGATTTTTCGCAACCGGACTTTGACTGGAATGAAATGGTTAGTCGGCGATGATCTTAACGTAACACCCCTCAATGGTACCTACAGTCCAAGAGTGGTCAATTGAATGCCAGTTGCAGATGTACTGAATCACATTCACTTGGTATTACGTGAATATGATGTATTTGGTCTCTTGGATCAGAAATAACAGGCGAATCTAATGCAACCGATATGCAATCTATTAACTCGAGTGGCAATAGGATCAGATGGCGGCCATCGGGGAGTTGATGGGTTGAATGTTAAACATTACCAATCGGTTTTTTAATTAATTTACTTGATTTGTTTGATTAATTATTACATTGCCTTGCTTCGATAATTCAATTCGAATGGGATTTTCCACACGATATTGACTTTTAACGAATGCATTAAGCGTTTGAGTACGGCCTTTTTTTAAATTAGGCAAGGAATTTCTTTCTGTATAAAAGCTTTAAAGTAAACATAAGCAAACAATAACGAATCCACAGGATGACACGTAACTGGAGGTCCAATGAATGAAGTCACTGTTTGGTGCGGTTTTCATGCCGGTGGCGTCATTGGGCCGTTTTTCTTTGTCGATGAAAATGACCGTCACGTTACGGTCAATAGTATTCCCTACAGAGTCATGTTGGAACGTTATTTCTTTGAGCAATCGCATGAATTGGACATCAGTGATATGTGATTGCAACAAGACGGTGTCATAAGCCACACAGCGGGTGCAATAATCGAGTTATTGAAGTTTCAGTTCGGTGAACGTGTTGTCTGGAGAAACAGGCCCATCTATTGGCCGCCGATATCGTGTGATAAAACGCCTTAGGCTTTTTTATTGGGCTACATTAAATCATTGGTCTATGCCAATAAGCCGGCATTTTTAGAGGAGCTCAGAGCCAATATTGAACAAAAAATAGCGGCCGTATCGGTTGAAATGTTCGCCCATTCATCGAAAATTGGGTTCAACGTAACGACCTCCGTGGTGGACATATGAACGAAGTCCAATTTCATTCATAAATGTTTTGATAGTAATTCAAGATAATACATTTTTTTGGAGATATATCACGTAGTTTGCATTTTATTTAAACAAGAAGTTGTTAAGTCCTTAATGAAAGACCCTTTATATATTAATATTATTATTATTATTATCATTCAAAGCTTTAATAATCCATGTTTCTATTTTACAAAACTGTATTTTGTGCTTTAACATCGAAAATTCATTTTACTTATATACGAGTAATATTCATAATTTCATTTTAATAGTACAAAAGTTTACTTCAATTTCAATTTCAATTTATTTAAGGACAATGTACGCACGATTAATATCGCATGTAGTACAGTAAAAAAATGAATATAATATTTGTACATATAAAAAGAGGTATCATCATGAAACAATAATAATAATCATTACACTAGTTTGTTTATAAATGCTAAACAAAAATACAACGGATTAATTATGCTACTTTAAATAGAAACATGATTTGCAAATGAAATTAGACTTTTAGTTTTTTGATTAGGCAAAATTTAGAAGAAGGACAATAGGAATAGGTTAGGAGATAGGGGAAGCAGAAAGGACAAAAAGAGAGGGGAGAGTAGTTTAGCCATTAGTATGGAAAAATAAATAAATAAATAAGTAACAAAAGTTATAAACATTGTGTTACACGTCGTTTGAATTCCGAGACAGACTGTATCGCTTGAACACGATTATCAAGACTATTCCATAGCCTAATACTCTGGACAGGGAAAGATCATTCCATCACCAACCTGTGAAATCTTGGTATAACGATGTCGAGATTTCACGGAGATGTCGTGAAGTTAAAAAGTTCGCGTAAGTAGGGTGGACAGCTACTTCTTAGAAGTTTAAAAAGGAAAGTCATCGCACGTCTTTTTAGATAGGTGTTTAAAGAGCATCCCAGTAAAGTATCTTTATAGGGCGATATGTGATCGGACCTACTTAGATTAAGAACAAATCGGGTGCAATCATTAAAAGCCACTTCAACTCTACGGGCACAAGTGCTATCTAGTTTAGGGAAGATACATCGTCCATACGTGAAAATGGGTAAAAGCAGTGTTTTAAAAAGTTTAAGACGAACCTCAGATGAGATGAAGTCTGCCGTAAGTCTTAGTGTTCGCAGACCGCCATAGACCTTACAGAGCATCGCTTTGACAAAATCACAGCATTGCATTGATGAGCCTATAACTATGCCGAGACTCTTAACCTTATCTGCAACGGGTAGCTAAGATCCGTTGAGTGTTATGGGTGGAACCTCACTAAAGGGAAAACTCCTATTAAAAAAATAAATAGCTTGCGATTTGCTAGGGTTTAAAGTTAATAGGTTTGTTACTGACCACCGTGCAATATTATCGAGATCACAATTAATCCTTTCTATGCAGTCTTCGATCAGCCCAATAGGTATGCTTAGATAAAGTTGGACATCGTCCGCATATAGATGGAAGGAAGAACTAATGGAAGATGAGATGTCATTTATAAATAATCTAAATAATAATGGACCAAGAATTGATCCTTGGGGTACTCCTTGAGGGACTGACAATTGATCAGAAAAAGAATCTTTAATTTTAACACGTTGCATGCGACCAGATAAGAAACTTTGTATAAAACGTATAGCTGTGGAGCTAAAATTGAAGAAAAAACTCAGTTTTCTAAGCAGGAGGTGGTGGTTTACTCTGTCAAAAGCTTTGGAAAAATCCAGTAGAACGAGAGCAGTAAAATCGTCATTGTCTAAGGCCGTTCTTATATCAGTAGTTACTTTCAGCATAGCAGTTTTAAAGCTGTGATGTGTGCGAAATCCTGATTGCCAGCTAGAGATAAGATTCTGTTCCTCAACATATTTAACTACTTGCAAATATATTAATTTTTCCAAAACCTTGGATAAAAAACATAAGAGATATTGGACGGAAATCACTAGGAGAATCAGGAGAACGTATTTTGGGTATAGGTATAACTGTAGCCTCATTCCATTGTGAAGGGAAAAAGGAACTTGTTTAACAAGTATTCACGATAAAGAGAACATATTTACATATATGTGGATAAATTAATTTAAAGAAACGAGGAGAAATTTTGTCAGGACCAACAGCATGACTTTTAATGGAATTAATACACAAAGTGAGTTCATTTAGGTCAAAACATCGAAAACTAAAATTCCTAAATGTGTTGGATTCAGACAGCGAAGTTGTGATATTATTATCACTTGCTACATTATTTTGAGTAGAGTATGAATCGCTAGCTGACGTATATTTCGCCACAACGTTCGCGAAGAAAGATTCTTGTTGAGTTTTTGTTCAAAGTAGGTTCGCTTAGCACTTCGAACCGCTAAATTAACTTTGTTACGAGCAATCTTATACAAAGAACGAGCTTCGCTAGTTTTTAAGCGTTTGTAGCTAGCAAAAAGGTACTCACGTTCTGAGATCAGCCGCCGTAAACTTGGAGTAAACCATGGATTGATATCTCTTGGTTTATTTATAGTGCGAAGCGGGACATGTCTCTTGAAAAGGTTATTTAGTGATCCGGATAGAATTTCAACCTGTTAATCTATGTACGTTGGCACTATAAAATATATCACTCCAGGGCACTTCGTTTGAGAATTTTGAATTTTATTAAAACTAAATTGATTTAAATAATTTAGTGAAATGAAATAATTTATTCATATTTGGGTGTAAGCCTCCCCCAATGTTTTCTATGTGTTTTTGTCGTTTGCTAATCTTTCCATTTATAGCTAATTTTTGAAATATCATCTCTCCACCGTTTCAGTTGTCCTCCTCGTTCTCTTGTTCCATCTCTAAGGATCCATTGTGTTGTCTTCTGAGTCCATCGATTGACTCTCAGTCGAGCTACATGAGCCGCTTAGTTCCATTTGTGTTGCTTTGAATTTGTGACCGCATCTGAGAAATTTGTCATATTACGAAAAGATTCATTTCGAACTTGATCTCGTCTGGATATGTTTAAAACTATTCTTTCCATTGCCCTCTGTGTTATGACGGGCAGTATCGTTGCATCGAAGATATATTTCCTTGAGTGTAGCCTAAGTTTCGAATCAAAAATATTTTTGTGCTTCCAAAACTGTTTCCAGCTGTTGGCAATTATTCGATCAATTTCTTTTCCTTTTCTATATTTCAGCAAAATTAGTTGGCCTATTCTATGCACTTATTAGTTACGATAATATGTTCTTTTTCGCCTAGACTCATTAATTTCGTTTTGTCTGTGTTCATTGTAAGACCTGCCGTGATATCATCTGCAAATCTCAAATTATTAAGGAAATCGCCATCTATTTTTAGTCCTAAGGAATCCCTTTTGATTAATCTGAAAATATCTTCTAAAACCGCAGAGAAAATATTGATTATTATTCCCCGGATTTTGGAACTTCTTTGTTTATCCTGCTGCCATGCGAAGCATCTTCATCTCAGGTGCCGTTAATTTGGCATCATACTTTTTGTACGCTGTCTAACATTGTGAAACGTATATGAGCGCCTGGTGGAAAATTGTGGTTTAGAGCCTTTGCTGTCAGCCTAGGGGACATGTTTTGGACACACAAAAGATGACTGAAATTGCCCGCCACTTCATCCACCGTCCGCTTGCATGATGATTAATGTCTCCATCACAGGTTGCATCACTATTGATCATAGATCCCAAATATTTCATCTTTTCGCACTTGCGAATCACTCTTCCATTCTTATAAATGTCTGCAGTAGGTGGGTCAGAGAACTGGTAACACAAGTAGTCTGTTTTTTTGAACTATTACGAACCGATAACCCTCCAAAATATACACTCAAACATCAAGTGCTCGTTGTACGGCCGTTTGATTGTAGCTTATGATGGTTGCATCGTCAGCAAAGAATAACTGATGCACTTTGGAGTTTTCCTGTAGGTTGTCGATATAATAAATAATTAAGTTAAGCATGGCTGGAGGTGGCTTGAACTGTTTGCCCAATAGCAAGCTGTATGTGGCTTGCCCGAGAACAAGACCATTGACAAACGTTTTTCACTCAAAATTTAACAGAATTAGGTATAAAAGTTAACCCTAAAATCCAATAGGTTACTGGCTTTTTGTTTCTAAGCCGGGCGGGTCTGGTAGTACAATATAATTATGCAATGTTCCTGCCGCCATTGGTCGCGATAAAGACTTCTAAAGTACCGACCGACGGTTCCGGCATTGGATTATGTTAGGTTGGGTAAGGTTAAAAAGGGGTATGCAATAGCATACAGTACTAAGCACCAAAAAGGGCCCTTCGCGATCGCTGGTGGAACCGATTGAATCTTAACTTCAAAAGAAGGAACATAAACCATTTCCATCGCACAACATCTACCTGTGGAATCCGACCATCCTGTAGTCTGTTCCGCTCAGTTCCCCTATTTCCACGAAGAGTATTCTTCTAGAAACCTTCAATAATTCCGTACTATTTCCGGCTTTGGATCATGTCCGATGGCTGCCACCTGAACCCACTGTATGGGAGACACTATAAACTATAAATCAATAGTAATAGTCTCCATTGTGAGGTATGTAATTGCTTAACAAGCCAAATTAGTAAGAAGTAGTCAAATTCCATTAACTGCACAAAAATAAATCAAGCAGAAATAGTTCTGATTTAAGACCAGCTATTTGTGTCCCCCAACTTTAGCCATTCACTTAAACCTGCTGATAGAAAATGAAAAGTCGAATATGAAATACCGATCGACTATAAAATTAGCAGCTACTCAAATAAGTCACAGGTCAATAAAATATTACAAGTTTTAAAGACTTTCGTAATTCATAAATCACCTGAAATCTAATCAAGTTTCTCCTCTTGCAGCAAATCCAATTGGCAACTAAAAATCTTTTGAACTTTGCCATTTATCAGAAGCTCCACAGGTATCCAAAATTGGTTTCTTTTATAACAAATTGCCCACAGCATACTCGCACGCACATTACACCGTCATTATTGGCGAGAGAAAAAGAGAAGGGGACTTCAACCCCCGGACGAATATTTGTCGCTTCCACTAACAGACCATGCTGCAAGTGATCCCGTCTAGATGATCGTTCCCACAACACTTTTGTTGCTGCCATAATTAATGCCGTCACCACATCACTATTCGCGCGGGACAATCAGTTCGAAAGGGAACTGCAATCAGACATAAAGATCAACGATCGCACAGTTGAATGGGCGGGTAATAGAAATTGATCCCTCGCTGGAAAAATTTCCCCATTTTAGTACAAAATAAATCGACAAACCCGCATCCGAGTGGAGATTTTTCTTTTTTCATTTATTAAATGCAATCGAGGTAAATTATTGTACGATAACCTTTCTCTTTGTGGTTGCTTACTGATCATGAGCGGGCAGACTAGGCGGAAAAAGATACAAACATTATTGTGGCGAAGTTTCTATTCAACCATGAAGCATTGTACTGCCAAACACGGTTATAGGAGGAAACTGTGGTTTTGGGTTTTTTTGCAATCAGTTTTTCTTTAACAATGTTAGCACCTGTATTAGAGGATTAGATAGACAGGTCGTGGTGGGTATCACGTATAATGTATAAATACCCTTGCCCAAATTGCGGACACTGCAACCTGAACAATTTTTGTATCTATGTATAATGGTCTAATATTAGACGGAAGATTAATGTTACATTTGACTATGATATTGTGACAGAGGCATACAAATTGCTCTCCAACCACATCGGAACCTACCTTTACAATTTGTTATAACTCTACGACATAATATGTACAATCCAAGTTCACATCGATTTAATTAAGCTAGTTAGTTATGCTAGTTCGTTGACAGTACTCGCATACATGGTTGTGACGACGCCAATCAACTGCTAGTGCTATTTCTGTGATTCAGGAGTTCTTAGGACTGCCCTTTTTTTGCGACTTTGACACGTGCATGCTCCTGTTATTGAATATTGATTGTTCGTCCTTTAGCGATACCGGTGATGTTCAGTCGTTTTAACCCAGGAATTTGCACGCACACTTGCAGGTGAGTTTCAAGATGTTGAATGCGACGCTAGGCTTTTCTTAAGGAAGAGGAGGATATTCGTATATACTCTTAACTATTCCTGGCTTGTATAATTTCGAATAAGAAATCTCTCTTTTTATTTTGCAATAGGGTCAACCTTTAGTTCAATTAAGGAAAGTAAACATTGGTGGGACTTGATGATTCGAGACGACTAAGAAGGTCCGAGCGAATTACCTAAATCATATGGCCCGATAAGCTTGACATCGTTTCTTCTAAAAACAATGGAAAGGATTATTGACGTTCATATTAGAGAATACATATCAAAAAGCATGCCTCTGCACCCTCACCAATATGCGTACCAAAAGGCAAATCCACGGAAGGCGCTCTGTTAAGTCTAACTACAGAGATAACAAGATAAAAAACATAGGGACGGGCTACAGTCCGCTTGGGCGAACTGGATACCCTATTCTCATTCCTAGCCCTCATAAGTGGGCGTGACAAAAATCTTAGTATGGTTGAATTGTTAAGAACGCTCTACATATTTAGTTATATAACATTTAAAGGATTTTATCGAAAAAAACGAAGCTTTTGTAAGAAAAAAACGCTCCCTAGCTCAGTAGCGGACTAACCAGGGGGCGGAATGGGCGGCCCGCCCCGGGCCTCCGCTCTTGGGTGGGCCCCAAAATTTATAATAAAATGGGACTTAAGTGAATTGTTACCCTGTATATCGCTCATACTTCAATACTTCTTGACCATTTGCATCTCGGTTGCATCATGCGAGAGGAGTTTTTCGAAACTTAAACTAATTAAAAATTATCTTCGATCTATAATGGATCAAGAGCGACTGGTTAATCTAGCCGTGCTTTCAATATAAAGAAAAATTTCCAAAGAAATCGATTTCGAAGTTATTGAGGAGTTCAGTAAATTGAAGGCACGAAAACATATATAACACGCTACAAAAAATGAAAAAAAGTGGTCTGGGTGCGACCCGCAAGGTCCACAGGACTAACTTCCCAGTGACGCTCTATAGAGATTTGAAAAAAATCATATATTTCATAAAGTTCAGGCACAAAGTAATGGTATAGATTGCGGAGCATATGCAATCTATTTTGCAACATTGTTATGCTACAAGAAATTACGTTACGATGCTATCTACTAAATAAGAAATTATTTACTTTCCCAAATGGTGGATGTCGAAAATAATTTTATTACACTAGTCATATATAATACATAATCGCATAATATCAATGTAATAATGATTTGCTCAATGACAATACATACATAGTACAAACAAAGGCAAATTATTTTTTAGTTATTTGTTTACTAACAAAAAACTGCTAGACCGATTTCGCTGGAAACTTAATCAGTTACGTAATTATGCTTCAAATAAACCCGGCCCCATGTCGATATCATCTTTGGTTCTCGAGATAATCGTAGCGAAAGATAATTCCGAACGCACATACGAACATACGCACACACACACAGACATCTCTATAAAAACGTTGAATTTGGATTCTGGTGACCTTGAAACGTGGAGATATGTCAAAATCCGCGATTCACAAAATCGGCCCCATTACAAGAACTTCCACTGGGAAGTTAAAAAAATATCTTTGATTTGTTTTATCTAATTTGTTTTTTGTCGATCGATTTTTTTTTATTTTCCTCATCCATATCCATTCCATATTGTGGGTATGTATGTATGTTTATTTAGCCTAAATAATTTAATTCAAATTCAAATTTCACTTGCCAGATTTTAACGAAACACTTATTTATACATACAAATGTCAACTGAAGAAAAAGCTTGTAAAACTACATTTTTTTAAGCTAGGGGGCCTCATTCAGCTTTGCCGCTCCGGGCCTCTGACGTGCTTAGTCCACCATTGCCCTAGCTCAAACTTGGGTTTTTCAATAAAATTGTTTTATTTAATTGTGGGCGTGTCAGTAGGCGGATTTAAAAAAAATTAACGGATGAGCATTAAGGGCCCCTAGAGAGTAATATTATAAATTTCAGCCCCCTAGCTCACTTTGACTGCCAAGCTGTTTTGACATTTCGGGTCGCCCCAGGCCAAAGTATTTTTTTTTAATTTTGTGTATATTAGTACCTAAAAAGTAGTTCCCAACCAATTCCCAGTTGTTTATCGCCATTATTGTAAAATTATAACGGTTTTTCTGTGTCGCACATTTTCGTGCGACATGGCCCCAGTGAATTTTTATTTTTTCTAAGGCCATGTCACACGAAAACGTACGACAGTGACTACAGTTGTTTTTTTTCCTCGTGTTAGCAAGTATTACAGTAGTTTCTTCAGTTGTTCTTTTTTCCTCGTCATCTTGTTTGCTTTTTAGTAAGTGTAATTAGAAGTGATTTTATTTTAACAATAATATTTTAGAAGTGATTTTATTTTAGCAATAATATTTTTTTATCAAGTAAAAACGCATATAAAAAATGGAAAGGCGAAACATAACTGACAGCGAAATTGCCAGGGAGTTGGAAATGGAAGAAAGTGATGCGGATTTCTCAAGCGATGATGTGGATTTTGATGAGAATTGGCTTCCAAATGATGACCCTAACTCCGATACCGACTCGGAACCAAATGATTTGAATGCAGTTGATGTGGAAGATCTAGAAAGTAGAAGCAGAGGAAATGCCAGTTACGGGTGATCCAAATGACTTCGTACGCTGGACGGAGTTTTCTTCTCGGCAAATAACCTTTCCTTTCACTGGAAGATCTGGTTTCCTAACGGATATCTCATCAACTATTAGCTGCATGGAAGCTTTTGGTCTTTTTGTTGATGAGGAAGTTATTCAACTTTTAGTTCATGAGACAAATCGGTATGCAGAGCAGCAACTAAATAGTGTTCATGTAACTCGTGGATCAAGAAAAAAGAAGTGGGTTCCGACAAACGATAGAGAGATGAAAAAATTCCTTGGTATTATGCTATGGATGGGCCTTGTAAAGGCAGGACTATTGGAAGACTATTGGTCGAAGAAGCCTATCCACAACTTTGGCGTTCCTGTAAAGACGATGTCACGTAATCGCTTTCAATTGCTTTTGAACTTTTCTCATTTTGCGGATAATACCACCATAGCAGCAGGAGATAGAATTGGGAAAATTAGGCCTCTTTTGGATATGCTGCAAGCGAAATTTCAGCGGGTTTTAATTCCTGGAGAAAATATTGTAATAGACGAAACAGTCATTCCTTGGAGAGGAAGACTCCTTTTTCGACAATACATTCCCAACAAAGCTCATCCATATGGTGTGAAGTTATTCAAGCTTTGCTCCACCGAAGGCTTCACTTGGGCTACTAAGGTTTACTCCGGGAAAAGTGCAACAGGTATTCGAGATGTTGGTTTGGCAAAAAATGTGTGTGAAGAACTCAGTTCTCAGCTAAAAGAAGAGGGGCGCACTCTCTATGTTGATAATTTTTATACTAGCTACGAACTGGCACGTTCTATGCTTGGCCAAAAGACACACGTAGTTGGAACACTTCGAGCTAAAAAAAAAATGTTGTCCAAAAGAGGTGATGGATGCTAAACTGAAGAAAGGTGAAATGATTGCACGAGAAGAAGAAAATGGCATTGTTGTTCTGAAGTGGAGAGACACAAGAGATGTACGGATGCTTTCCACAAAACATGCTCCTGTTATGACTACCGCGTCCAACCAACCGATTCCTGACCCAAACGCTCCATCCACCAGTGGAGGCAGGAGACCGAGTCGAAGACAAAGAAATCTAGAAAAACCTCCTGCAATTATAGAATACAACAAGGGCAAGTCAGGCATTGATCTATCGGATCAATTGGCTTCCTATGCTACGACGCTGAGAAGAGGGCTAAAGTGGTATAGGAAAGTTGGCATTGAATTTTTGCTGGGTATGGCAATGGTCAATGCATATTTAGTTTACAAAAAAGCCACAAAAACTACAATGCAAATCCGAAAGTTTAGAGAAAATGTAGCTGATGGTTTACTGGACCTTTTGTCTCCCCAAATAGTTACTTCCAGGAAGCACAACATAGAAAAAAGGAAGGATGAACATGGAAAAAGCATAAGACGGTCATGCGTTTTGTATTATGCCCAAGCTAAGAAATCATCGGATAGGACCACTGCAAGAAAAAACATAAAAAGGACAACAACATTCTGTCCAGAGTGCCCAAATAAACCACAGTTATGCATTACTTGCTTTCCCAAGTATTCGCATTCTACAAGGTAATTTGATGTAGGTACTTTTCCCTCTAAATTAGAAAACTAAAACTTCTATTTTTCAGTAAATAAACTTGGCATTTTTTGGATTTCTTCTCTTTATTAGTATGTATCTATCCATGTATAATAAACTAATGTATTTTCTAAATTTTTATTTTACTTTGCTCTATAAAAAAATTATGTTTTTGTACTTTGGATTTATTTTTTTTTTTAATAAAATAAATTGAATAACTTTTTTGATTTGAAAATGAAAAAACCAAACATGAAATTCTACCCTCTGTATTACTCACAAAAATTATCCTAGGGCCATGTAAGTAAGACCAAAATGTTCAACAGAGGCCACACAATCCGAGACCCATACAAAATCCCATATACTGTCGCACAAAAACGTAGGACATGGCCTGAGCTGACGTACTAGGTGTCGCACGAAAATGTGCGACGTGGCCCCAGGGAAAATATTAGGTGTCGCATGAAAACGTGTGACATGGCAGTCAAAGTGTTGTGGGCGTGTCAGTGGCCGGATTTTAAAAATTTTATCTCCCGAGCAGTTTTAGGAGTCATAGATCATATACATTTACGCAACTAATAGAAATTGAGGCAGTTGCAATAACCGAAGTTGTTGCACTTACCGGTTTACATTTTTTTATATAAAAAATGATGGCATAGCCATTTTACTATATTTCTGTAGACATAATGACATGGATGTGCTAGGTGGGGCAAAAGTAATAAGCCTATCTAAAGTTAAAGACATCAATAAATAGAATTTAAAAGCAGAATCGAAGTTTTTCATTAAAAAAAAATTACAGTCGGGTGACAACTTTTGCGCAACCTTGGAAATTGGTCCAGGTCCAAACAAAACTATATAACTGTGAAATAACGGCATAAATAATGAACCAAGAAAAGAACATGCAAATAAAAAATAGATGAATAAAAGCAAGTAGTTGCACTAATCGAGGTAAATGTGTTGAAAAGTTGCATTTATAGAGTCAAGAAGTGCGACGAATTTAGTGTTGCGAAAATCGAGGAGTTGCGCGAATCGAGGGTTGCGTAAACCGAGTTCGTACTGTATAAAGCTTTCTAGCTCAAAATTCGATTTATTCGAAAAATTAGTTTTTTTTAGTTTGTGGGCGTGTGTGTGGGCGGATTTCAAAAATTCGTAAACGTGATTACAGTAAAAATCGGTTATAACGACTTTCAAGGGACTGACGGATTTGGTCGTTATAAGCGATAGGTCGCTATAACCGATATCAAGCTATGTATATACTTACTTTTTTCCCCCAATTTTTCTTTGATTTTGAGCCATAAAATAATAGGAATACACATTTACAAATACATATACCTACGTTTACTGTTTATTAAAAAAAGTGGAAATATCTAATTGCTTAGTACAACTTTTCGCGTCACAAAATTAAATTAAACTTCTACAACCACTTGTCACACTGAAAAATTTGCACTGAGTAAAACTTACCCAACGTAGAACAAACTCAATAAACGCAAAAGCAAAAAATAACGTCTACAAACGGTAACTGTAACATATCCCAGATTCTATGAACTTAGATATGTACATCGCATCTACAGAGAATAAGTTTACCGTTCTAGAAAAAAAAACAGTTGCGCCAACAGCTGCGTCGTTATAACCGATATTAAATTTAAAAAAAGGGTAAAATCGGTCGTTGTAAGCGATATGTCGTTATAAGCGATTGTCGTTCAATGGAATTACAATGGCGCTGATTCGGGACGTAAGAATTTGGTCGTTGTAGCCGATACGTCGTTATAACCGATGTCGTTATAAGCGATTTTGACTGTATTTCGGGACCCTGGAGAGTATATGGTTAAAATTTCAGCTCTCTAGGCCCAGTTTAAAGGCCTAATTTTTGCCGACAGACGGACGGGCGGACCGACGGACGGACATGGCTAGATCGACACTACTATCGATGCTGATCATAAATATAGTGACTTTTAGAGGTCTACGGGCAATATTAAGGTAGGTTACAAACTATGCGTCAAAATTAATATACTCTTAGAATAGGGTATAAAAAACGCCTACCGTTGCAAAGAGATTGCACTATGTGCCTTTCTGGACATAGAGGGTGCTTTTGACAACACTGGATATGAATCCATATCAAATGCTTTGTACCATAGAAACATAGAGCCTTATTGCGAAGATCAATCGACAGTTGATAATTGACTATTTTCAATGTGTGCTATTGTGAACGAACGATTCTAAAGGATTTTGTCAATCGCAGTCAATTAAAAAAATGCGATTGACAAAAATACCAAATGAATCGTTCGTTCACAATAGCACACATTGAAAATAGTCAATTATCACTTGTCGATTGATCTTCGCAATAAGGCTTATAGAAAAACCAACTATTAAATGGATCAAAGCGATGCTGGAAAGTCGCAAAATGACTGCCTCGTCAGGAATGACCTCAGTATCAGTAACAGCCGTAAGGGGCTGCCCACAAGGGGGAGTACATTCACCCCTCTTGTGGTCCTTGGTAATCGACGACCTGCTACACATGATTAGCAATTTGGGCTACAATACCATTGGGTAGGCGATTATATTGTCATCATTGTCAGTGGCAAAGACTCAATTGGAGTCACATTAAAAATGAAAAATGCTGTAAAGGCAGCCATAGACTGGTGCATCAAGAAAAATCTTTCCATAAATCCCAGCAAAGCCGTCATCGTTCCTTTCACTAAAAGGAGGAAATTAGAAATGGGTCTAATCACAATTAACGATACGGTCGTAGAGTACTCCGAAAAAGTCAAGTATCTTGGAGTAATCCTAGACAAGGGACTTAACATTAACAACAAAATCAATAAGGCTAATAGAGCTTTATGGGCCTGTCGCCGCTCATATGGCAGAACCTGTGGAATCGCTCCACAGATCGTCCACTGGATCAACACAGTGATGATGAGACCCAATTTATAACATACGCCTCCATACTATGGTGGACAAAATCCACACAAAAGATCGCAATAAAGAAGCTCAAAAAGGTACAACGGCTTGCGTGCCTAGGAGCTCCACACCATTCAAGAATGCGCCAGCCACATTTATTCATCTGGCGTAAAAGGTGCAATCATCCATATACATTTACGGATAGTCAAGCAGTTTTAAACGCCCTTAGCTCGCACATCATTGACTCCAAATCAGCCATGTACTGCTTCAATACAGTTCAAACACTCGGATTAAGAAACAAGACCAAATTGTGGTAGGCTCCGGGTCATGTCGGGGTAGAAGGTAACAAATAGGCCGACGAACTGGCCAGAAAAGGTTCAGAAACACCTTTCATAGGTCCCGAACCCTTCTGCTGCACTCTTAGATAAGCAGCAACGGCAGCAATAAAAATCTGGGAATATAGAAAATGTATCTGGGAAAGCATCCCAGGTCTAAGACAGGCCAAACGAGCCATTCGGTCATTCAATCAAAATGCCAGCAAATACCTAAACCTAAGCAGGCATGATATCAAACACTTACTAGGGTGACCAGTAACCATGGTTTTAGATATCATTTAAACAAAATGAAAATAGCAGACTCTCCCGAGTGCCGACTTTGTCTTGAAGAGGACGAGTCATCAGCTGAACACGTTTTATGTGAATGTCCAGCCCTTAATGGAATTAGAAAGAAGATTTTTTTCAGGGAACATATGAGCCCGGAAGACATAAATAAATCGTGTACTGTTAAAATTATCCGCTTTACACGGAAAGTAGAAATTCTACTAGTTTAACCTTTTTTGGCCCATATGGTACAGAAGATCTTTTAGGTCGAAGTGCGCCCCTTTTAAATCGCCTCGGCGAGCCAGAAGTTTAAAATAATAAATTATAAAGAAGATCAAAAGTCATTTGCCATTGGATAACCAAAGGACAAAGATTTCCAGAGCACAAGCCATATGAATTGCTTTGGAGGTGAAAAAGCTTGCCTCGAATCGGAATACAGACTTTGCAAGAAACTCGCGAAAATAAACGCTCAAATTCAAGAAAAGTGTGGGAAGGGCCTGTATCGGGAGTTAGAAGAAATGTCTTCTTCTTTTCCTGATGGAAACCAGGCGTTTCATCGACTCCGATGAACCAGCTTCAACAAAGGCACAAACATTTTCAAAATAGCCGCTCAGAGAATTAGAAATGTTTAGGAAATCCGTTCGCCAAAGTTCTTCAACAATGCTCAAGAGATGCTTCGTGTGGATGACGAACAAATACTGCACAGCGGCAACAGTATTGTGACGGACTTCTAAATGAACCATTTTCTTAGGATATACATACCAAGAGTAAATATGAAAACGTACACAGCATTAATGACGAAGAAGTTTGGAAGGCGTTCAAAGACTCCAAAAACGAAAAGCGCTTGGGCAGGACTAGACTCCCTCAGAGTTCTGAAAAATATGGGTTCAAACGGCTCATGATTCTCATCTCCATACCAAACGAGAGGCGATTCAATGCCTAACCAGTGGAAGGAAAGTTGTATTCTTCCTTTGTACAAAGGAAAGATCTCCCTGCAACGAGCACTTGATATATGTGTGGATGCTTTGGAGGTGCTGCCCGTTCTCTGATCCACTCCTACCTTTTACAGAAATAAGCAAAAGCGAAAGAGTGATACCTCAGTGCGAAAAGTTCAAATAGTATCTGCAATTTATGATCAATAGCGAAGGTACCTTGGATGATGAAATTTATAACGCGAAAGCGTAGGGTGGATGAAGTGGCCGGAAAACTCAGCCAATTTCTGTGGTTGCAAAATGTCCCCTAAGCTGAAAGGAAGTCTCTTCACCGCATTTGGGCGCCCGGCGCTCTTATACAGTTCACAATGTTGAACAGCGTTTCAAAACGTATGAGGGCAAATTAACGGCAGCTGAGATGAAGATTATTCGAATGACAGTAGGAGTAATAAAGATTGATCGAATAAGAAGTTCCAGGATCCAAAGAATCCTTTAAAGACCCTATATCAAAGAAAATGGAGCGTTACCGGCTCAGTTGGAAGTCATGTTTAAATGAGGACTGCGAACCCGGTCACGAAGGCAATATCAATTAAAGTTCCTCAACAATCGCCAGTGAGAGGAAGGCCTCAGTGATGAAGTGATTCGAAATCGGGAGGCCTGCCGATACTTCTTGAAGTTAACCTGGCGAAACCCACAGTCGAACCAGTATTCGGGTGCAGTGAAGTTATGAGCCCTTTAGTTCAGGTCATGATCTTGTCGTTAAAGAAGAAAAGAAGGTAAAGCACCACTTACAGAACGCACAAAACGAACCGTTAAAATGTGAGTAAACCTAAGTGAACACAACTTTCAAATTTAACCTGGCTTTTCCAAAAACGCCTACCTTCGAACTACGTCTTCAAAAATTAGGAAAAAGCATTAAATAAATATATGTATGTAGCTATAAACTGCGGTACAAGAAACGGCAAAACACATCCTTGATGAATACTCTGCAATAGTCCAAAGAAGGTTAATGCGCTTTTGACAGGGGCTTAACCAAGCCTCAAAAGTATGATTGTAGGCCTTTCTTATACATGCAAAAAAGTGCATATTATATTTTCATTAAAACGGTGCGAGATAGCTCAATTGAGACCTAGTTCGTAGAGACGTTCAATTTATGTAGTTCTGCCCTGAATTAAGAGTGCAAATTTCGGCACTTGTGCTAATTTGGCCGTGATTAGCATTAATCACCTAATGAATGCCTGTACCAATCTTAATTAATGGGTTCTTTCTGCAATGCCTTCTTCTACTGTTCAACTTGGCTTTCACATCTGTACATCATGTTGCGGAGTTGCAACATTCTGGTGAAAATGTGCTAGAGCAAGTTATGCAGAAATTTCCTTAAAGTTTGCATCAGACTTTGTCAATGCAGGTGCAGTTTCATTTAAAATGCATACCACGCGTCTTGTTCTACTTCAACATTCCGAAGTTGGTAGGTATACCTAAGTATGTCCCACTTTTTTTTTACAAACAAAATTAATAGGTTCTCGTTTACTCCATAAAGAAACATTGACATTTATATTTAAAGATTTAGCAAGGACAAACTTAGGTATCACATCAGAACCAACTTAACACCAACAATGACCCCCTCCTCCTGTCAGCCTTATTATCGTGTCGACATGCTGCATGTTCGTAAATGTAAACAAAACTTTAATGCTCCACAACCGATTCGAATAACCTAATGCTTACACACTCAGAAATATCTACAGTTGTTCCTTATTAGCACGTCATGTGCAGACCACGGTTCGGTGTCTTTGTCGTCTCTTCGTCTGCATTGTAGTCTGCACGTTGGTGGTGAGTGAAACCGGTATTAAAAAGAACAAACAACTAATTTAACAAATGCAACGTATCTGGGTCAAACAGAGTATCGCGCGAACTCTGGCGGTTTCACCAGGTTTTCGTATTTTTTGTTCGTCTCGATGCGGTAGCAACGTGTTTTTTCTAGTCCACCTGGATGCACGTAGAGTAGCGACGTATTCAATTCATTCATGGAATACTTTGGAAAAGGACAAATTGGGAAAACCAGTTTAATTAGATGATCACCATGTATGACTTTGCCATAATGACAATGTAACGCCCTGTGTCTGTTAAAATGGAAAATATAGCATGTAATGTTCGTACTTCTTCTTTGAGATAGATATCCGCTATTCAAGGTAAAGGTAGGTAAAGTGCTCTTATCTAGAGTTGTAATCTATTGGGGGTTGTGCTGTGAATCTTTCACTTCGCATCTCTAATACACAGAGTGCTGTCCGCTATAATTAAATCACAAAAGATACTTTTGCTTGTCATAGAAGAAAGCGGATAACTTCTGTCGAAATGGTAAAAATTCGTTTGGATTCGGTGTAGGATTACTTTTCCAAACGAATGAGAAGAAGAGTATTTATGCAGGTATGGTTTATTTATTGGAAACTGAAAAGTCGTTACATCTCTTTGAAATATGATGACCTCTTTAGTCTTCATAATAAATGCTCAAGTTTTCCTAAAACCGATATTTCTGATGAACGAGTAATGCACATACAGTCCGTAACATTTGAATAGCCTCACTCATAATTTATTTGTAAATTAACTGTTTTGTGTACCTTTTCGTTCTGTACATATGAAATTGTATATTGGATTGAAAGGTAGGACTGAGTTCATCAGACTAAGAAAAATTTCAAATTGTTTCGAAAAGCTAACGGAATTTTCTGAGACTATTTCGTTTCGATTCATTAAAATGCAATTTTCTTTTTGTAACATTAGAATAGAATCACTATGTTTATTTGTGTTAAAATGAAAACCAAATAATTTTTTTTTAAGAAAAGTGTTTTTATTTATTTTGTATAGCTTACACAATTATTTTAGTACTTTGTACAACCTCCCTTATTTTGAATTACGTCAAAAATACGGTCTTTTAAAGAATCATACAAAGATTTTAATAGATTAAGTGAAATACTTGCCCAGGCCACTTTGATACCTTCAATAAGCTCCTCTTTGTTGGTGTACTGCTTCCCACCTTCATACACCTTTCGTGTCAACCAACCCCACACATTTTCGATTATGTTCAAATCTGGGGAGTAGGGTGGCCAGGAAAGTTGTTCTATATTTTGGCCTTGCAACCAAGTTTTAATTATTCCAGCTGTGTGAATCGGCGCATTGTCCTGCTGGAAAATAATCGGCACCGGTCCTAAAATATCCTGGAATTGAGGTAGAGCCATTTCCAGTACAGTTTTGTAATAAAGTGCTGTCATTCTGCAGCTCACAAAAACCAAATCGATGGTTCCATAATATGATATGGCGCCCCATACCATAACGCTTCCCTCGCGGCTGTGGTGACGGTCCAAAAACAATTTTTCTTTTCTTAAATCATGGTAGTAATAGTTGTACCCGTCGGGCCCATCGAGGTTGAACTTCTTTTCATCAGAAAATATCACTTTCCGCCAATCGTTAGAGTGACTGCTGCCATCAGTATTCCAATCCATGTGCGATCTTGCAAAACTAAGCCGCTGTTGTTTTCGCGCTTGATTAAGTGGTGGTTTTTTTTTAGTTTAAGGCGCTTCAGGTGTCCGGCACTCTTAATTACTCTGCTTATGGTCATCCGGCTCACTTCTAGCGCAGCTTCGTGTCTAATCTTACTTAGAGAATGGGTTGAATTGGATGCTAACCTTATAATTTTTCGTTTTTCTCGGCTTGAAAGTACAGTAGAAGTACAGCCATTGTAATTTTTTCCATAAGATAATGGATTTTTTAAATAACTGTTAATTACTTTTGGGCTTTGATTAAGTTTTTTTTAGCTATAACGCGATTTGAAAAATTTTGTTCATGGTAAGCCTCTATTTTAGCAATTTCCGTTGCATTTAAAGATTTTTTTCTACCCATTTAAACTATTAAATAGATCTAAACCACAATAAACAAGTCAATTATCACTCCCGATAGCTTTCCGATGATCGCGCTCCTAAACTTTCGCTTACAATGAGTAAGAAAGTTAATTGAGGCTATTCTAATGTTACAAAAAAAATGCATATTAAAATGAATGCATACAAAACTAGCTCAAAAAGTCCCGTTCACTTAAAAAAATTGTTAAAAGCTCTCTTAATCTCAGAAACTCTCGCTCTGACCTTGTCACCCAATGCAAATTTTCTTGGGTAGACATCAAAGAGCTCTTAAAACAGTTAGTTAAAAAAAAAACAATATGTGAGGCTATCCAATTGTTACGGACTGTATGTACACTAATCTAGTCATACTTTGTATTTTATTTTACTTCATTTAATTCTGTTGTTAAAATAAGCAACAAATTTTTCGTTGCCTTTCTCAGGAAAATGTCCAGTCTGGAATACTTTAAAACATTTATGTGGGTTTTTTTTTCACTTTGATATTCGTTTAACATTTTTAAGGGCAAGGTTGATGTAGAAATCAGAAAACCTAATAGATAATAGGCGTATTTTTTCAATATACATCTTAAATTATAATGTAAAAAACCGCCCATCCATGATTTGGCAGCACTTTTTACAATGGGGCGCAGCGGCTCAGTGGTTAGTATGCACTGGGCCACTGATGGAGGGGTCTCAGTCAGGTTAAAATCACACCGGGACCCAGTAACTCCTTAAGTTTTTTTTCATTTTCTCACCTCTTGCGAAAGTCTGACAAAAATTCAAGAGTATTGGTAAATTATAGGAACCGGCGGACTTTTGGTTCCTTGACTTTTTTACAGTTATGCCAAACAGTTCACTTTCTTCATTTTCCGTCAATGGGTTCTTTTCTCGTCCTATTGCTCTCTTTTAATAGTGCCCATTTCACAGCTCCTGGAAATGTTGCTTAAACACATCTATTATTCCCTTAGCTTCGGTGACTAGGTTTCTTTCCCTGTTTCGAGGAGCCTGCGTTCTGGACAGGTGCTTGGGTTTTCTTGTATAAAACCCCCAGAAATTATTCCGGTCTCGGGGCTCTTCGTATCCTCTAATCTCCTGGCTCGATCGTCCATACGATATCTTTACCTACTGGCTTTGTGTTGCGTTGCAGATGTGCGCGCTCGTTTCTGTCACCATTTTCCGGTGAGTGCATTCATCACAATTACATAGAATTAAGTTGACTAGCTCATATAGGTCATCTGTCGAAGGGAGAAAGCCCTTATCCCAGCTTATATAAGTTAAAACAAAAATTCCTGAAAAAAATAAAGTTCTCCTGGAAACTGTTCATACCTCTTCGGATTGGGTCCGGTAACCATATTCCTTGTCGGGCTCCTAATTATTTCACAACTTCATTTTCTCTCTCATAAAATGTTCGCACAACAAGTGAGTGAGTAGTTTTGTTTGATGAAAATAAATGAAAACAAACGAAAATTCCGGTTGAATCGGTTCGATCTTTTCACTTTAAATTAAACAAAAGTATTGATTTTCCTAAAGAAAGGTTTATTATTTTCTGTACAGGAACGATTTCGCTGAGTCAATTTGTCGTTTATTGAAACGATGAACACTTGTTAATTTTAGCGCACAAGGTCTTTGTGCCAAAGACTTGTGAGTCAAATTCCAGTCTAATAAACCAAATTTATTTGTATCAACAAATGGTTTGTAAATTTTTAAACTTGAGACTATCCATTTGTTCGTATTATTAATAAATAGTTAACCAGCGAAGCAACCTGTGATGACGATATTAATTATCGCAAAAGCGTAGGGTGGATGAAGTGGCTTAAAACTCAGCCATTTTCTGTGACCGACAATAATGTCATATAAGCTGAAAGGATGGCTCTACACCGCAGTTGTGCGCCCGGCGCTGTAAAACGGTTCACAATGTTGATGTTGGACAGCGTATGAGTATGAGGGAAAATTAAGAAAAGCTGAGATTTAAATGCTTTGCATGAAGCAGGAGTAACAAAGCTTGATTGAGTTAGAAGTTCCAAGATCCGAAGAAGCCTTAACGTCAAAGAACCTATCTCAAAGCAATTGGAGCGCGACCGGCTCAGTTGGTACTTTCATGTTTAAAGCAGATATCCTGACCTACAAAGCTTTAAAACTCCTGGATCACAAAAATATAACAAGACTAGCAGCCCAGTAGGGATGCAGTGACGTGGGAGGGTTATGATCCCTTTCGTCCAGATCATGACGGCGTTGAAAAAGAAAAAGAAGGGAAGCGAAATAAAAAGTTAACTTAAGACAACGAAAAGTAATTTAACAAATGTGGTTTAAGGATTTTATGAATTTTTTTTGTTTAGTGAAATAATATTTAAAAAAAAATAGTATTTATTAGGTACCTATACCTACGTATTAGCATTATTAGCTTCTCTGATTAATTGATACTTAACATTTCAAATTCCGTTAAAAGAGCTAAACCTATGTAGGTACTATGTATTTTTTAAAATAAATTTGTTCACCCACAAACAACGCCTTCGGTTTGCATTGTCTCATCCCAATTATTCAAATATTTCATCTCACTTTCGTGACTACCAGAAGTAATGTGGATAAATTACTAAGCTTGCCTTGAATAAAGCATATCTGCCATCTCCCCTTTGGATGTATGCTTTATTGAAATGCGTTGCAATTGAACTTGGAAACGAGAAACAAAGCCAGCATCTGCATTGCCTTTAATGGTGCGGGTTAATATTTCGAGAACTTTCAGAATAATTGAACCAACAGCAAATGATTTCATGACAAAGCGGTTAAGATATTAAATCCGTTTTACATCGCTTATAAAGCAATAAATACGAGTTTATACGATGACGACGACCTAATAAACAAATTGTAACGGCGGCGTGGCATCGTGTCATTAGATATATGTACATTCGCTCCATCCGCCTTTTAGCCCCAGCTATGGCTAGGGCCATTTGCTTATGCTGATTGCAGGCCTGTCTTCCATATGGATATTTGAATGGATGGATGAATTCGACACAGAGACCAATAGAAATAATTGTCCTTTGCTTTATGTGAATTTGGGGGTGGAATATGTTTTTTTGTTGCATTGTAAACAAAATAAATGACAGTTGTTTTTTTTTAAATCAAATCCCGCTCGCGGTTAATTGAAGATCTTCCATATACATTTTAATTGCCAGAAAATCCTTAATGAGTGGAGCAAAATTATGAGATGCTTTGAGTGGACGCCACATTTTTGTGGAAGGCTATGGTCTTGCTCGAATACCTTTAAAGTTAAAATCGTAGGGTGTTCGAGTAGGTCACTATGTAACCCCACATCTATGTTTACCCATTTTCGGCCAAGAAATTTTAAACTTGTTGTTTCTTATGAAATTCATTATCTACGTAGATTTAGTGCTGATGAAAGTTAACCCGTTGTCATACTTGAGCTAGCTACTCTGTGAAACCTGGAAGTTGGTGATCACATGTGCAAACACTTGTCGACATTTTTCTACGTCCACTAACACTGTAGAAATTTAAGATTAGTTACTACGTTTAAGCAAATTACGAATTCAACTGCAAGCTTTACTTTAAATTAGTATTTTTTAATATTATGAATGATCAATTTTATTAAAAAAAAATCGTAAACCGTATATAAATGGTATTCAAATTTGACGTATGATTTTAAATTAGCCGCCACTTTTTTTTACAGCTATTAGATTACACCGAAGTTTTTTCAGGTATGAAGTTAATACATTCCCGTTAGCTAAAATGGATCGCTACACTATTGAGCAATTTTTTATTTTTAAAACTTATTTTAAATATGGTGAAAGTTTTGCAAGAAAAAGTTCCGTCAAACCGTGCTATTAAACTTATCGTTCATATCGTTCAATTTGAAGAAACTGGTTCGGTTCAAGATCAGAGACGTAAAGCCTATCATCGTAGTGATCGTTCGAGTATAAATATTGCAGCTGTTAGCGGAAGTGTTGCTGACGGGTCAAGGACGCCAATTCGTCGTCGTTCACAGCAATTAAACCTCAAACCAACAACTTTGTTTAAATTCGGTAATTGGACCATAGAGAAGCAACAACAAAATGACAATTTTTTCAAGCAAATTATCTTTACCGATGAGGTTAATTTTGAAATTGGCCGTTATGTCCAAATAAGTTATTGGTGCACCACACCAGATATGAGCGTTGTACTCGAGTTTCGGGCGAATAAACGCCTTATAAATTGTAGCCAGATCAGAAGGGGTGAAATATTTCTTACATCGCCTAAGGAAGCCTAGACATTTCGCAGCGTTCTTGGCGACATCCAATATGTGGTCATTCCAACGAAGGTTGTCATTGACACACATGCCGAGAATGGAAATACTTTCGGTTTCAGCGATGCAAGTGCCAGTCATGGATAATAGCAGTGTGTGTGGGTTTTGCTTTAATGACAGGAGACAGCATTGTGTTTTGGAAGCATTAAATTTCACTCTATTGGTTGTACCCCACTGAGTTATGCTGTTAAGATCGGAATTTAATGAGCTTAACATACGTTGCCGTTCCAGTTAGACACCCGAAGAAGTGGGGCGTGACCCAAGAAACGAATATGAGAAGCTGAGGGTACTGTCATCAGCAAAGGAATGGATTGGATTAGAAGTAACAGACAGGAGATCATTTATAAACATGAGAAAGAGAGGCGGGGACGGAGCCTTTTGGAACACCTTGAAACCGTCCAAGACAACTTGAATTGAACGGTCCGAAAGGTAATTTCTAATCCATTGAAGAAGATTGTCATCGATTCCAATTGCACGCATTTTCGACAAGAGAGCTTGATGCCAAACTCTGTCAAATACATTTGAAATATCAAGCGCAACGATCTTACTTTCACCACCTTGGTGAAGAGATTGGTTCCACTTTTCGGTTAGATATGTCATCAAATCACCGGTGGACCTATTGCCCCGAAAACCATACTGCCGGTCATTGAGAAGTTTTCGAGATTCAAGATATTTCATTAGCTGACGGTTGATCAGCGTTTCCATGACCTTAGAAAGAAGGGACGTAAGTGCAATTGGTCGGTAGGAGGAGGGAGAAGAAGACTCGCCTTTTTTTTGGTACAGGCTGGACAAATGCTGTTTTCCATCTTCCCGGAAAGGTGCCCTGAAGAATAGGACAGATAGAAAAGCTTACGCAGTGGTTTTGCCAGCGTAGAAGAACACCTCTTCAGAACGATGGGGGAAATACGAGTACTATCTGGACCAGCGGATTTGTGTATGTCAAGATCTCGAAGTACTCTAGCCACTGTACGAGTGCGGAAGTGGATTGGTCCCATGGAGTGTTCTACGCGCTCGAGTACAGGGGGAGATAAAGCACAATCTGGGAGCGTTGAGCTAGCTGCCAAGTGAGCAGCAAGCAGATCGGCTTTATCCAAAGAGCTGACGGCTGGAATGTCGTTGTAAATGATTGTCGGGATAGATGACTAGGCCGAATTCTTGATGTTTTTGACAAACGACCAAAAGTTTTTACTACCCGTGGGACTTTGTAGTATTTTTTGCATCAGCTTTTGGTCGTGGGAAAATTTTACACGATTAATAAGGGCATTGCAGTAATTTCTGGCTCGTTTAAACTTTTCCTGATTTACCTCAGACGGGTTGGTCTTATAAGACCGAAAGCTTACCTCTTTTAACCTAATAGCCGCTTTGCAGCTCGAGTCACACCACGCGTTTACCTTAGGTTTGATATTTTTTATCCGGTTAGGGATAACGCATTTCATACCCAATAAAATCATGTTTGTTATCATATCAGCAGCATCATCCACGTCGCTCTCGAGGAAGCACAGCGACCAGTTAAAACTCTTAAAGAAACCGTTTAGTTTTTCCCAATTAGCTTTTTCGTATTGTCATACGGTTCTTTTAGGAGTTTGTTCTTTAACTATGTGGCCGGAGTACGAGAAATAAGCTGATATGACACAATGGTCTGACGAACCTACAGGCGGTTATACCTACGTTTTTATCGTATTTTTTAGGGTGAGAGGTGAGAAACAAGTCGAGTGTGTTGGCGGTTTGACTGCTTATGTCCGGTATTCGTGTAGGCTCATTTACAAGCTGAGTGAGATTGTTAACCTCAGCAAAAATCTCAACATACCTTCCTTCGGGTGTTGTCTGTCCAGAATGTCGAAGCCAATGTGAATTGTGTATATTGAAATCACCCGCAATGACGATTTCAGTACGAGGATGAAGGGTTACAATTCTTGTGATGGAGTCGTACAATGCATCCAACTCATTATAAGTTGAATGTCTGTCCAAATTGGGGCTTCTGTAAATAAAACAGTAGTGGATTAATTGCCTACGGACATGAAATTTGAGCCAAATGAAATTAAATTCCGGACTGGAACATTGGCCATATTGAGGCTGAAGTTGGTAGGCTACGTCACTACGTATATATATGGCGAGACCGCGATGGGGAAATAATAATGGCACTAAGTTGTACCCAGGCAGACTAAACTCTGTTAAATCAGAGCCAACAGTAACCTGAGTTTCGTTAAGTGCCAAAACAGCTGGTTTGTTGTGGAAAGCGCGGGCGTATAACGAAAAAAAATGTTTCCTCAAGCCACGAATGTTACTTACATCCACCACAAAATTCCTACACATTATAAAATACAAACATAAACGAAAACACAAACTCCGACGCTACCTAAGCAAGAACCATGAATTGAAGATCCGCGTTAGATTTCCAAAACAAATTACCGCAGGTGTTATGCCCGTACGGTAATTTGTTTGGTCCACCAACAAAATCAACAATTCACGGGTCGCTATCCGTCTGATGTTGCCTTTACTCAGCCATTACAAGTGTACAAACGAAAATCGTACGACACCTACAATGGCCAAGCAAATGCAATAGCGATGGAGTGGGATGGGGGACGGAGGGATACCCAGCGATGTGGTTTTTTTCTGTTTTCTTCTGTGCTTTCCTTTCACTGACACCGGCATTGGCACTAAGGTTTTGTTTTGTGCCTTTTTTTTGATTTTTTTTTGACACAAACGATGTCGCGGCGCGTACAATAATTTGTTAAATTGAATCAACAAAGAAAACTTTGTAGCGGAGGCGAGCACGAATCCGATGCACATGCACTTGCGACGGGACGCGGTGCAGACAGCAACAACCTAACCTAGTGTTAACCGATCTCTGTTGTGCAAAATGGTTTGACTTTTTAATGCTTCTTCTTCTTCCTTAATGGCGGTGATGCTATGATCAAGACTCAAGAGATCATAACCCTCCCACTTAATTGCATGTCTGCTGGTTGGCCTATGGGGTTCGCCAGTGCGATCTCAGAAAATAGCGGCAGCCCTCCCTATTTTGAATTACTTCGTCCCTAAGGCCAATCAAATGCTGGTGTTGCTGCATTTGTGTGATCCGGCAGTTTTAAGGCCTGCCTCTCTTTCGTTAATTGATATTGTCTTTTTGACAGGGTTCGTATGATCTCCTCCTTTGAACATAATATTACAAACTCAGCCGGTCGCGCTCCATTTTTTTCGAGATAGCTTCTTCGACGTGAAGTCTTCTTCGGATTTTCAAACTTCCTATTCGATCAATCTTTGTTTCTCCTATTGTCATGCAAAGTAATGTTGCTTCGCGATTGCCTCTCCTATGATCACTATGCAATCTTTAGCCCTAGACTTCATTAAACGTGCTACCAAATGGTAATCAATTTGGTTTTCATTTCCGCCACTCCTGTAAGTGACCAGACCAGGTTGCGGCTTTGTTTGACGAATATGGTATTTAGAACGATAAGACCATTTGACTTACACATGCTTAGGATATCTCACCTGGAGAGTTTCTGATGCCGTATTAATGTCCAATATGGCAGTCTGCTTAGTCTTCGTTTGCCTTGCCGGTATGTCCGTTCAAATCCCCGCCAAGAAACAAAAGTTCTTCTATTGCGATATTCTTGATGAGGTGAAAATCTAGCCAGAATGCATATTTTCTGGCATTTTTTTCTGCTCGGATCCAACTTGGGGAGCATAAGCACTGAAAACATCCACAGCCTACATCACCAGTTTCAGAGTAATCAAACGATCTCTGGACTTTGAAATGGTCAAGACACTGCCAAGTAGCTCTGCCGCAAGGATGATACCGATTCCGTTCCTACCCTGTTCCGCCCCGTAGTAGATAGCAATGCTTCACGTAACACACGCGTCTGAATGATATCATTACAAGGATTCAATATTTACTTAACATAACTCACGAAACGTCAAGACACTGTCGTCGAGACTATAACATTTGGGCGATAGCTAATTAGGTATCCCCTCGCATCGATTTACATATTTAGCACACCATCAAAGCACTTTCAATAGTTCTTAAAGTAAACAATCGGCTTTAGAGCTTTTCTTTATATTCTACAGAATGTAATCAATGAAATCTATATATATAAAAATCAATCCATATTTGAGTTTGTTGCCGGCGTTTGGCCAAACGCGTTAACCGATTCCAATGAAATTTTTTTCCATGAAAGGTAACGTCTGTACAAAGGATGTTTGGTATGTGCGATATCTGTATCTGCATCGGTGTGTGAATCATGGGCATTTGAGTGAGTACACATGCATATGTGCATATGCGTGTAAATTCGGATGCAGATACAGAGATCGCACATATAAAAAAACATCGTACAGTCGTCACCTATTTTGTTATATGAACGCGCATTTGAAAGAGGGAGACCAGACCAACGTTTCAAGCCTATTGTGGTGTTTGTGTGCACTTTCATTCTAGAGATATCGTGTGTTCAATGTTTTATTCAAATAACTCTTATTGAATTTTTTTGCATTTTTTTTGTGAATCGGACATCGGAAAGTTGCTTTTCCCACATTGATAACAATCGGTGTGAAAGTGAATGAAAAGTGATTCTATCGAAGTTTTTTACTTTCGCTTTGTTGTTTGATTCGCACAAGTAAGCTGACATAGGCGCCTGCCAGACAAAAAGCACCTACCCTAAGCGGAACAGGTTGAGCTCAAATCAGGCAATCTTCGGTATTGGCCTGAGAGTGTTTCTGTGAAGTTTGGCCAAAATCGGTCTTCTTTTTTTAGGGGCAGCAACATAGGTACGCCAGATACCCGCTATAGACAATAATAAGGAAGTCTACTCGAACATATTGGCCAATAGAATTCTCGGGCACGGGCAAAGCCGGGCGGGTGCAGCTAGTTTATTATAAATAAGTAACTCTATTTCATTGCTTTTCTCCTTGCGATTTAGAAATGTCAAACAAATACAAGGTAGCGCAAAAGTAATCCTCCTATCAGAAAATGCTATAAATTTTGCGATTAGCCCCTAATGTCAGTTCTGTTTTGACATTTGTGTAGTAAACACATGCGAAATACACGTTAATAAACAATGTTACGCTAAACTGCTCCAGAACGCGGAATATTGGTGACTATTTATTTGAGCAATAATCGGTCGGTGACTTTGGCACAACGTGAATTTCGTCGCAGATTTCCTACCCCTCCAACGCCTACTGGTGAAACACTGCGACGTTTAGCCGCTCGCCTCGAAGAGACTGGCACAACACGAGATGCTGCCAGGCGTGGCAGACCCCGGAGTAGCCGTTCTGCAGAGAATATTGCTGCTGTAGCCGAAGATGTCATGGAAGCGCCGTCGACATCGACCAGACGACGTGCCACGCAAATGGGTATCAGTCGACGGTCTTTACAGCGAATTTTGGTACAAGATTTGAAGATGTTTCCGTACAAAGTCCAGACGGTGCATCAGCTGTTAGCTGCTGACCGCCAATCGCGTCTAACATACGCTCAAGCCATCCTTAATCACCACCAAGAGGAAGATGATTTTTCATCAAAAATAATCATGAGTGATGAGGCCCATTTCCATCTTAGCGGGTACGTAAATAAGCAAAATTTACGCTTCTGGGGCACTGAAAATCCGCGTGTAACCTACGAAGAGCCATTACACCCGCTCAAAGTTACTGCATGGTGTGCTGTTTTCGCTGGAGGAGTCATCGGACCTTTTTTCTTCGAAGACGTCGCGGGCCAAACGGTTACTGTGAATGATGAGCGCTACAGAGCAATGATCAACGAGTTCTTTTTGCCGCAACTTGATGAATTGGGATTGGAAAACATGTGGTTCCAACAGGACGGTGCAACGGCACACACTGCACGTGCCACAACCGATATGCTGAAGGATGCATTTCCCGGGCGCCTAATCTCCCGTTTTGGCGATTTGCACTGGCCAGCAAGATCGCCTGATTTGACCGCTCCAGACTTCTTTTTGTGGGGCTTTATGTCAACAAGCCTCAGACTCTTGCAGATCTTAAAGACAATATCCGTCAAGAATGTGAGGACCTATCGCCGGAAGTTTTGGCCAAAGTGATGGAAAATGTCATAAAAAGGGCTCAAATGACAATCAACTGTGTCGGCGGCCATTTACATGACATCATATTCTCGACTTGATGTAAAAAAAATTAAAAGACCAAATAAAAATAATCCACAAGAAGAATAAAAGTTTTTCATTTTTTTTTTAAATTACAGCCAAAAAACATCGGAAGGTTATTTTTGCGCCACCTTGTACAAGGTGGCGCAAAAGTAATCCCTCCTAACAGAATATGCTATAAATTTTGCGATTGGCCCCTAATGTCAGTTCTGTTTTGACATTTGTCTAGTAAACACATGCGAAATACACGTTAATAAACAATGTTACGCTACACTGCTCCAGAACGCGGAATATTGGTGACTATTTATTTGAGCAATAATCGGTCGGTGACTTTGGCAACATCGGAAGGTTATTTTTGCGCCACCTTGTATATGTATCCGCTGATGTCATCAGTGAGTAAGCTAAGACATTAAACAAATTTATCACATTAGGGATAAATAGTAAAAAGGATAATTGATTTGGAAAGTAAAAAGTATAAAAAGTGTACTGGAATAATAAAATTGAGACTTTCTTTCGTGAAAATACGTTTAAGAACACATTTAAATTTCACCGAAAATCAGCTGTTTCGCAAAAGTAAGGTAACAACGCCGTCTATAATTGAGTAGGAGTATGATTCGATTGAACTCGTACCAGATTTCTTAAATGGATTCATAAGCAATTGACGATACACGATACGATGGTGGTAGAGTTGCGTGGATTAAACTAATGACGATCTCGTTCACTAGGATCGCTTGGACGACAATCGTGTGTCAAATTACATGATGAGTGTTCTGATTTTCGGTGAAATTAAAATGTGTTTTTGGACGTATACTGACGAAAGCACGTCTCGAATTTATAATCCTTGTACAATTGATCTAAATTTTACTTTCCAAATCTATTGTCTTTTCTACTATTTTTTTACAGTGTGAGCGAATGATTGTTAATGGTTGCGGCGTAGTAAGTTTCTTATTTCCACACCTTAGGTTAGACATTAAAAATCTTAGCCAAAGTTCGAACACCCATTTGGTTTCACTTCATTCCAGACATTCCAAAACTTTATCTCCACTCTTTATGTTCACTCTTGTTGTTGAAGGTGTAACATTTTGCTGGGCTGGCTATACAATTACCAATAAGACGTGCCTAGAATACAGAAATCTAACAGCAGCTGAGAGGTTGATGTTTCGCATGACAGCAGTAGTAGCAAAGCTTAAAATTCAAACACGAAGCATTCAAGTTAAAAACTCTGAAGAAAATGGAGCTCAGTTGGTACTTGCAGGTTCAGATCAGGGTTCTTTTGAACCCCATCAAAGGTGCCTCGATGGGGTAACTGACGTTTTACGGCATCGGTCAGCCCATATGCGTGCCTGTGGATAGTGTTGGCGACTGCAAGGCGCCCGGAGTGCAATTAGGAAAGCTATCACTCAGTGCTTGAGGCACCTATTGCTTACCATCCTGATTATTGTTATTTTAGTTTAAGTAGCTAGGTAGTTGTAAGTTTAATACAAAGCAAAATAGATAATTAATCAAGGTTTCCACCTTTTCTTGGTAATTAAATTATTACATAAACATAATAGTTAGGTTTAGAGTGGTCGCATAAGCGCCAGAAGCTAGAATAAGTAAATTGCTAGTTATAATTCAGATTCAATCATTTCGTCTATAGTGTGTATCTTTATAATAAGCGAATGGAATAATAGAAATGAGATTGAAAGTAAAAGCAAGAGTAAGAACGATGTCCAACAGTTTGGAAATAATTCAAGGTGGTTTTCACACCCAAAGCTGTTAAGCAGTGCACAAAACAGTAAACTTTTTCAGACCAATCAATCTCCAAACCTGTCATCATTTTTGTTCAAAACCCTCAAGCGGCTAATGGAGGATTATAATTTAAGCCGTGCGACCACAGATATTAGGAGCAAATGCAGTAAGGGCTTGTTAAGCAAGTCCAAATGTTCGTAAATGAAAGGAAAGTAATAAAGGGCTTATAAAGCTCTCTTCATCTGCAAAAGAGTAATTGGGAAGATTTGGGGTTGAAAAGCCTGCAATGGTGTATTTGTGGTGAGACCTTTACTGACTTACTTACTTAACGGGGTCCAGACCCGTGGAGAGTCCCTGTCTGAGACACTGAGGTCTTCCATTCCCCGCGATCCCGACCACGCTGCTTTCAGGTGCCCAGACAAAGCGCTCTGGATTCGGTCTTCCTTGTCGTCTGGAATCTTGGGCCTGGGAGTCAAAGATCCTATTCGTTGTCCATTCACTCGATATGGCCGAGCCAATGTAGTCGACATATTTTAGCTTTTTGGACTGCATCTACATCTAGGTACAGCTAATACAGTTCGCGGTTGTGTCTTCTGCTCCATTCATCCTCCTCGCTAATTCCGACGAAGTATTTTTCTTTCGAAAGAACCCAAAATCAGGCCTCCTTTTCTGCTTCCAGGTCAGCACTCGACACTATAAAGCAGAGCTGGCAGTATCAGTGTTTTGTAACTCAAAGTTGCTGCTATCAACAATGACGTTTCTTCGTAGTCAGTGGACAGATGTTTGTTTGTTTGTTGAATGCAAGTAGGTACTTCGTTTTGTACTCGTTGGCCAACTAATTCTGCCTGTTCTTCAATTGGCATAAAAGCCTCTAATACGGTACACTGAGATCGGCCGATGATGTCGATATCGTCCACGTATCACAGGATGGATCCGTTGAAGAAAGTACCTCTTCCGTGTTGACACCTGGTCAGCGCAATATCTGCTCCAGAGCAAAATTGAAGAAGTCTCATGAATCTCCTTGCCGGAATCCGGTGCAAGTTTGGAATGGTTCGGAAGAGCTGATTCCATACTGCACATTGCACCGAGTGTTTTTCAGCGTCATGCGACACAATCGGATCAGTTTCGGCAGGATCCCGAATTCAGCCATCCTCACGTAGAGCTCCTGATGATGAATGATATCATATACGCCTTTAAAGTCGATGGAAAGATGGGTGATCTCTACTTGAAATTTATTCGTCTCTTCCAGGATTTGGCTTAATGTGAAGACTTGGTCGGCTATCGATCTGCCCAGCCGGAAGCTACAGTGGCTATGCCTCGATTATTGTTGAAAAACAAAGGATTGCCTTTCTTGAAGATGGGGCATATGGAGCTGATAGTCCACTCATCGGGCAGGTTTTCTTCCTCCCATACTTGGTTGATAATTTGGCGCATGCGCCTAACTAAAAGATCACCTTTGTATTTGAAAAGCTGAGCTCGAAAACCATCCGAGCCAGCAAGCAGCCTTGTTGTCCTTTAGCATTTTTAGAGCTATGCTTACCTACATCTTCCACCCACTGGACGCGGGCTCTCTTCTTGCCCTATCAATCCATCTAGATGAGCGTCTTAAAGCCAGCAGCCTGCTAGTTGCTTGACCTTTTTATAAAACCTTCCGATTTTGTTTCGATCGAGAGACTCTTCGATCTCCCTGAGCTGGGGGGTTTTACGTTGCAGCGTTTGTAGGTGTGCACGTTCTGTTACAATTTTCCGATGAGCGCACTCTTCATCATACCACGGGCTGTTTCTCTGGGGTGGCTGGAAACCTACGGTGCCCTCGGCTACCTCTTTGATTATGTCACGAAACCGGTTCCATATCCGTAGGCTCTGGCTACTCCATTCGAGCTAAGGCGTTCAGCGTCGAATTTGTTTTTCTGGACGGTTCGCAGCTTCTTCTCATTGGACAGTCGACTTCTGAATTTGAACAAGAAAAATAAAGTCGACGTTTGCCCCTCGGCATGTTTGCACCTCTAAGATGTTGGATGCGTGCCTCGCATCGATTAGCACATAGTCGATTTGGTTGGCGGTTCGACCATCTGGAGAGCGCCAGGTTGCTTTGTGGACTCGCAGTCTTAGGAATCTAGTCCTACTTATCACCGTATTACGGGTTGCTGCAAAGTCGATTTACTTATGTATGGCGCGAAAAATTAGAGGCTGTTATTATTCGTGCTCTCCACGAGCACTGGACAACGTTTTGCATCTAATACCGCTTGCTGGCAACAGTACGCCAGACGCTTCAGCTCATAATTCGGCATTGCACACTGCTCGATTTGAGAAGAGCTACTGCCCGATAATCCAATCATGAAATTTTTCCTTTGGTTGGCTTTGACTATATCAGGAAAAGGATGAAAGACAAACGATGCAATAACAAAACTTATTGAAATTGTCAAACCAAAACGACGAAAGGAACTGCTGGAATTTGCCAATCCAGACCTGAAATCGCCTTAAAGACTTGCGGATATAAGCAGTGTCTTCAAATCAGAGGTTCTAGCTGTTCGTCGGGCGGCAGAACTTATGCGGATGGGATAAATATCGCCATCTACATCTAAAGTCAGGCTGCACTCGAGCCACACAGAACACAATTCTGAAATAGTCAGACACTCTCGCACAATACTAACTTAAGACATTATGAAGGATGTTACGATAAGCTGTTAAGAGTTAGAGGAGATTGAGATAGCCAAGAGGCTGTGTCCGCTATTAAGGGCATTTCTAGGGGAAAACATCACAAACTTTGTTGGCCTGAGAGCAGTTGAAGTGTTTAGGTTTCTTCCGTTTGACTTGTTTAGATCAATTGGTTCTCCAGAGGTAGCGATGGTTACATTGTAGTGTCTTCTGATGTATGAGCCAAAAAATTCCTTTTTAACTCAACATAAACTAAGAAGAATACTAGAAAAAGCTTTTGTAGGTGCCTTCTTGTTTAAAAGCTAGCCC
Organism: Portevinia maculata; assembly: GCA_949715645.1. Taxonomy (NCBI): domain Eukaryota; kingdom Metazoa; phylum Arthropoda; class Insecta; order Diptera; family Syrphidae; genus Portevinia; species Portevinia maculata. The sequence continues at coordinate 99,141,152 of OX454527.1, forward strand.
CCAAGATGTCTATGCATTCCCTTAATTTTACGCAATCAAGCATTAACCTTCGTAACGAAAAAAAGTACCTAGCCAACTCTATGGGCAATGAATATAATTAATCATCTTTTGCGTAAGTTTAATCATCGGGTCCTCTATGTTTTATTATGATGCAATTTAATTATGTTTCGAACAGAACCAAATTACCCCCTACTATTCATTTTGTTACGTCTGATTTTAAAGTTGGTTACCAATCCATACATCTGCCCTATGGCTACGACAGCAAACGGTGAAAGAACATACAAATCTGCAAATATGTTAAGTGAATTCGTACTAAAAAAAAACATGACGAAAGATAGAAACCAGTTAATCGTTTCTCTCGGCACGTTTTAATGACACTCCACTAGAAGACGCCCCGCAGTTGGAACAAAGTAACATAATAATGGGAAAGTTGTAAGGAAAAAATCCGATCAACTTTATTAACTCGAAACTGAATTTGGGACAATGTGCGACAAAAAATAAACACGCCACCGATGGAAACCGAAAATTCAAGTTCCGCACCTGGTCAGGTCAGTCGTTGGAACGTGTGGAGGGAACCAAGAGAAATATGCCAACTTGAATAATTTTGCGAGTGACACAAGGAAAACTTGAGCTTAAGGGGCAGACATTTTGCTGCATCAATACAATGCAGCGACACAGCTGTTTAGTAGGTATTTCAGTGGGTATAATTGAATAGGAACTGTGAATGGGAGGGGGGGGGGGGGGCACGGTAACGCACAGACCTTGTTGGCCTTGTCGAATGCCTTAATTGCAATTTTACTTAAGGTGTGGCTAGATTTCTGATGAGAAGCTTCTTTTGAAATTGACTTTATCGACGGTGTACATTTTTCGAGCTCAGATGAAGATTTTTTTTTATGGAGTAATTCAAAAAGGGAAGAAATGTGAAGTTGGACGGAACTGTTTACTTGCAAATTACCTGAAAATGTTTAGAAGTTTATGCAAGCAGCTTTTTTACCTTTCTTTACGATTCTAAATAGGCTAATCGAGTTTTTATGCGTCAAGGAGGCAAACGCTGTATCCAGCGTAAGCACGGGCAATGTAGATGTCCAACGTAAACACGATATTGCGGTCAAGACGTTCCCGCGTAGCTTTGTTTGAAATCAAAATGGTTTCATTTTGCTAGCAGTAGTGACGGAATTTTATTCCTTAAGGGTAAGGTACATGTTATGATACTTAAAACACAATTCAGGTATACCTAATAACATTGTGCTAGTTTAATACATCCCACGATTTCAAGTTCAATTATTTAAAAACCAAATAATTGATAGCAATATGAATATACAACTCAGATAACCGAAATATGTGAGAAAAGTGAGCCACAGTTTGTTCGTTTCTTTAGTCACAACTCGATGCTCTGCTCATTCCGGTTTTCTGTTAAATTTTAAAATTCAGGATCGATGTCAGATCATAATGGTTTTTTTTTTATTTCCTCAAGCTAAAGCCATACAACAGAATTGCAATAAAAAATTTCCTTTTTTTTTTTGAAACTTCCACAGAAATCAAACTACATATTGCTACGATTTATCTAATATTAATTCATTGTCTCACTAAGACCGTAAGACCGAATTAACAAAAAAACAATCATCCTTATTTGGAGATTCGTTTTCTTTTGAAAGTAAGTACTCGTAGTATTCGAATAATCCGTGTTTTGGTTCATTTATCGTTCGAATGTTAAGCGTTCTCTTTAACGACGATTTTATGATCTTTCCTAATGGGTTCATTAGCCTTTAACTTGACTGCATCCCTACTGAGCCGCTCGTGCTACATTAGCCGTGTTTCTTTGCACGCGGATATAGGGATAATTTGAAATTTGCATGTAAAATACAACAACAACTTATCCTATATACGCTAACTTTAGCGGGGATAGCTATCGCCGCTAAGTCAGTTAGCGGGGATAAACAGTGCTTCCAAAACCCATTTTCTTCGTTTCTGATGAACCGATGCGATGAATTTTTCAGGAAATGTCAAAGTTTGACATCCCTCCGACCACTAACACATCCCGCCGAATATTTTGTTCGTGATTTTATTTTATTTTTTTCAAACTTCATTATAAAGGTAATTGAATTTAGCAAATCTGTTAATGTGAAATTGTTTTTCATAATTTTAGAATATGCTTGGGTATCAATTTCAATTGGCGGAAGTAAATATTTTTCAATTTCAGGATTTTCAATACAAATTTTTAAACTACAACTTACGCTGCTGTGTCACGGTGCATGTCATAGGTGCATTTGTGCTGCCAAGTTTTTTTTTTTGATGAATGCCATTTTGATGATGGTCGTTTTCTGATGCCATCCCTATATCCGCGTGCAAAGAAACACGGCTATTGTCTTTGAGATAGGTTCTTTGACGTTAAGGCTTCCTCAGATATCTGATCTTCTAATTCGATCAAGATATATGTTACACCTCAATTAAAATGATAAATAAATATTAGGTATTAATACAGGGCATAAGACCTAGCTTCTCCAACCGCGCAAAGTGGAAAGGACCTACAAATTTAAGCCGAGTACGAACGGCAAGTTTGAGAGGCTTCTCATGACAAATGAAACTCTTGGATGTTTGTCAGACGTTCGCAAGAGGTGGGTCAGTGGAAAGCAGGATTTAAACCCGGGACTTTAGGAATAGTACTCCACATTAGTACTCGCAGATATTTTAACTTTTCGTACTTGGGACTCACCCTTCCATTCATTCATATAAATGTCTGGAATATTGTGGGTCAGGTATTCGGTTTTTTCAGACTAATATGCTACCCATTCGATCCAAAACATCAAGCCATATATCAAGTATCGAAAAATAACTGGTGCACTTTGGATTCTTTGCATCAAGCATATAATCAAGCACTGTAATAAATATAAAGGGACTTAAGACGCTGCCCTGGTGTACATCGACTTTGATTGGGAACTCCTCGGTGACGTCGGCGGGCATCTTACTCTTGTCGTTACTCCCTCAAACATGTCCATTATCATCTGTACGCAGGTGTCTGGAACTCCTCGTTGTCTTAGCGCCACCCAATAGAGATCCCTTGGTTATTTATCAAAGGCCTTTTCAAAATCAACCAACACCGTATGCAAATCCTTTAAGGAATCACGATGTTTTTCCATAATGATCCTAATATGAACTTTTGGATTGCAACTGTGGTTGATTTGCCTGTGACAATTTAATACCTGCGTAACGATCATCGTGGTGTGTGGCATCAGCTTGCTAGAACGGTAATGTCACAGTCTCGCGTATCGCCTTTTCCTTTGTACAAACGCAGAATATACAATTCTCTCCACGGTTTTCTCGGAGGGTATTTCTTCCAGCCCAAACGCACATCGATTTTTTGAGTCTCTGACCGCCTTCCCATCTTCTTCGACGGTAATGCTCGGTATTTCCTTATTGTTAGAAATGGCTTTTGTCAAGTACACTCCGTTCCACATGTTTACGAACAGGTAGTTTTTTCATGAAATTTTAAATTTTTTTTTTTAAATTTCGATAATAACGGAAAAATCAAACGCAATATGAAAGAAGGCTATATTGTGTTTATGTTGTAAAAAAATTGAGATTAGGCAGATAAATTCAATTTTTATGATGCTTTTCCAAATAAAGTCATAAAATTAGTCCTTTTTCGTTACTCCTGTTTACGAACAGGAACTAAATCTACCTGATACCTTACTTACTTACTTAAGTGGCGCTACAGTCCGGAATGAACCTGGGCCTCAACCAACATGCCTCTCCAATTAGCCCGGTCCTTAGCTAACTGCCTCCAGTTGCGCACTCCAAGTTGGTTGAGGTCGGTTTAAACTTGTGCGCGCCACTTAAGGCGAGGTCTTCCTCTACTGCGTCCGACGTCTGGCTGGGAATCGAAGACTCTGCGAGCCGGAGTATTGGTGTCCATTCGTTCTACATGTCCTAGCCATCTTAAACGTCCAATTCGGAGTTTTTTGACCAGGGGGATGTCGCTGTACAGCTCGTATAGTTCTTGGTTGAATCTTCGTCTCCATAGCGCGTCAAAGCAAACGGGACCGAAGATTTTTCGAAGAATTTTCCTCTCGAATCTACCAAAGATTTCTTCATCCGTTTTTGATACGGTCCATGCTTCAGCGCCGTAGAGCAGGATTGGGATGATCAGGGTCTTATATAGGATCTCCTTAGTAGTTCGAGTGAGGGCTTTACTACTCGTACTAAATTGCCTTCTTAGCCCGAAGAAACAGCGGTTGGCAAGAGTAATTCTTCGTTTAATTTCTGACGAGATGTTGTCAGAGTTAATAGCGGAGCCGAGGTAGACAAAGTCCCGTACTACCTCAAAGTTATATCTGTCAATGGTGACGTTCTGTACAATTCGTCGATGTTGTGAGTCCTTTCGTGATGACAGCATATACTTAGTCTTACCCTCATTTACTGCTGGACCCATTTTCGCCGCTTCCTTCTCTATACTAGCAAACGTGGCTATGACATCACGTTGAGTCCTACCAATGATGTCAATATCGTCAGCGTATGCTAGTAGTTGCACCGACTTTTGGAAAATTGTGCCTCTGGTGTTGGCTTTGGAGTTTTGCACAATCCTCTCAAGAATCAGATTAAAGAAGTCACATGACAGCGCATCGCCTTGCCTAAATCCTTTTTTGGTATCGAATGTGTCGGTGAGGTCGTTTCCGACCCTGATAGAGCAGCGAGAATTCTCTATCGTCGTCCTACACAAACGGACGAGTTTGGGCGGTATACCAATACTAGACATGGCTCTGTACAGTTCGTCTCTATAAATGCTGTCATATGCGGCTTTGAAATCGATGAATAGGTGGTGGGTATAGATTTGGACATCTTGAGTTTTTTCCAGGATCTGCCGAAGTGTGAAAATTTGATCGGTGGTGGACTTTCCTGGCCTAAAACCACACTGATAAGGGCCAATCAGTTTGTTGGTAAACAGTTTCAGGCGTTCACATATTACGGCAGATAGGATCTTGTAGGCGATGTTGAGGAGACTTATGCCTCTGTAGTTGGCGCAGTTCAGAGGGTCTCCTTTTTTGTGGATCGAGCAAACGATGCTGAGGTTCCATTCTTCAGGCATATTTTCATCCGACCAGATTTGGCTTATGAGTTGGTGGATGTTACTTACCAAGTCATCTCCACCGGCCTTATAGAGCTCAGCGGGAAGGCCGTCATTTCCGGCAGCCTTATTAAGCTTGAGTTTAGATATTGCTATCCTCATTTTACTCAGGTCGGGTGGTTGGCAGTTTTCGCTGTCGTTGCCAATATTGAATGGTTCGATATCATATCATATTTGAAATTAAATATAAAGGCATTAAGAGTACCAGAGACCTTAGTTCAAAACATAATTTTATAGAAACAAAAACTATGGGTAAAAAAAATCCATTAATTAAGGAGGAAATAGGCCAAATTCGAGCTTACCAGAAACAATGCAAATCTATCCGTTTTATAGCCGGCAAGATTGGAAGAGGCCAAACTGTCGTTAATAGCAATCTTAAGAACCCTGAGAACTATCGAAAAAAAAACTGGAAAGAAATGTAAGCAAACCCAAAACAAGTCAGGATCCACGGGTGATACTGAGAGCTGCTTCAAATTCACGACTTACCGCAAACAAAATCGAGCAAAAACTGAAGTTGAAGCTAGTAACCATTATATTTGATTTTAAATATGATATCCGTTAGATTTATAGTTCCTATTAGTAAACAGGTGGAACGGAAAAAATTAATAATTTTATGATCTTGTTGGGAAAAGCATCATAAAAATTGAATTTATCTGCCTAATTCCATTTTTTTTTGCAACGTAATATAATATAGCCTTCTTTCATATTGCATTTGGTTTTGCCCATTTTATCGAAGAATTTCAAAAATTTCGTAAAATTAAATCAAGAAACAACCCGGTTGTATACACGTGGAACGGAGTGTATATCCAACTAATTGTTTGTCTAGACGTCCTTCACAATACTGTTGCCACCTGTAAAGTATTTTGTCGACATCCACAAGAAGCAGCGCTTGAGCATTGTTGATGAACTTCGGCGAACGTATGTATTTTATAAGCGTTTCTCCTTCTCTGAGCGGCTATTATGACGATGGATATAATGCTACAAAAAACATAGTTCGTTGTTGTGATTTTTAAACTTTCCCGATGCTCACACCAACTCGATCAGTTGTATTAAAAAAAATATGTCTTATTTTGTTTGCATCAGTAAAATATGCAAATGTTATTCAAGGTCGCGTTTCATAATGATGAATGAGTAGTACAATTTGATTAAAAAAAAAACATGTTTATATTGGGATGACTATTTTTAGTTAAATATCGAATCCTTACAGAATGTTGTTTCGACCAGTAACATATAATTTTTTTATTTTGCAAATTCCACTAGTAGGTATTGGCGACTTAATAAAAAAAAGCCGTCGGAACTAGTTGATTCCATATAGCAAAATGGAAGGGTATTTCGAATGAAGGTTAAGCTGAAATAGTAGGCCATTTGCATTTTGGTGAAAAAATAATAATAATAATATACATAAATTGAAAACAGGAAGTTGTAGAAAAGGAATGTAAAAAAGCTTTCAGATTTTTAGCGGTTTCTTTTCATATTCATAAATTGCACTATGTAGGCTAGCATCAGTATAGTCACTACAGTTTTTGGTATACATACTCTCCTGCGAACGTCTGACAAACATCCAAGGGTATTAATTGTCATGAGAAGCTTCTTAAAATTGCCATTCGGATTCGGCTTTAAACTGTAGGTCCCTTCCACTTGCACGCCCAAATGGTTGGAGAAGCTAAGTTCTAGGCCCCGTATTACTATTATTTATTTTACTATCTATGTATTTATTTTATACTCATCGATATCCAACTTACCGTCTCTACCGAAGGTATCCATGCAGTATTTAAAGTTTGCAACGACCAGGTAATTGTAAAGTGACTTCAATCGTTCAAAAATTGATAAATCATTTAACTCTGAATCACAGCGATGGTCGCAGACTCTGAATTAATAGCAGAGTGAAGGGCTCTGTTATAGCAACGGGTAAAAAGTGGAACATTAAAGAAATTGAACCGAACACATCATAGGAATAACCATTTTCTTTTCGGTTGCGATTTACGTATGTATATAACAAGGGCCTAAGGTAGACTAAGTCCTAAACTTAATTAACTTAATTAGATTGATCAGCTTCTCCAGCGTGTCGTGATAGAGGCTTTTACGGCATGGCGATTGAAGAACGGTCAAAATGGGTTGGTCTTGAAGTTAATAAGTATCAATTACAAAATAGTTCGCAGGAACTATTTCCAAAATGCACGTTGCACCGCGTGTTTTCCAGAGTCACGTGACACATCTCATTCAGTTTTGCCGGGATTCCGAATTCGGCCATCGCCATATAGAGCTCCTGACGATGTATACTATCATACGCGGCTTTGAAGGTGTGTCTCGACTTGAAATTCGTTTATCTTTTCCAGGATTTCCCTCAGTGTGAAAGTTTGGTCTATAGTCGATCTGACTGGCTGGAAGCCACACTGGTACGCGCCGATAAGTGTGTTGCAAAACGGTTTAAGACGTTCACAAAATACGTTGTATAGGATCTTATATGCGCCATTAAGCAGGAATATGCCTCGATAGTTCTTGCAAGACATAGGATCGCCTTTTTGGTGTCACTAAAAATATCAATATCCCTTCGCCTGCCGGATTTTGCCAGCGTTTTCCAGTCGGAACTACTGACTATCCGAGAGGCCTGCACGCAACTAGGGCGTGACACAGCATACAAACAAAACATTGCTATCCTCATAGATAGCCAAGCCGCAATTAAAGCTATTGACTCGGCTACCATATCCTCCAAACTGGTGCAGGAGTGCCGCAACGAGCTTGCGGGCCTGGGAGAACGTTTGAGTGTTACACTACTCTGGGTGCCAGGGCATAGTAACATAACAGGAAACGAGCGTGCAGATGAGCTGGCCAGGCAGGGCTCAGCTCTGGACGGCTCACTCGCTGCAAGGGTTCACATTCCGCTAGGTGCGGTCAAAACACAAATACAATCATACTTCCTGCAGAAAGTCAATCTTCAATGGAGAAGGTTAACTAACTGCATCATATCGAGGAAGATATGGCCTACTTATGCCAAAAGAAGAACACAGGATCTTCTAAGCAGAACCCGCCCCGAAGTCTCCCGAATTACGGCGATAATCACCGGGCACTGGCCAATTGGAGACCATTCGGCCAAACTAGGTATCCCACTGCCGAAGCTGCGGGAATGTAAATGAAAGAGAAACTCTCATCCATTTCCTCTGCGAATGTCCGGCACTAGCAAGAGCCAGACTGCGGGCACTGAATCAACCATTCTTCGACGACCTTAGCGCTATATCGGGTAAAGGAATACAAGATCTTATCCGTTTTCTCAATTCCACAGGTTGGATATAGCCACACATCAAATGCTCTACAACCACTACAATATAGGTCACACGAGTCGTGGTAACAAAAAGGCACAACAAGTGCTAAGCCGAACCGCCACCTCTACCTACCTACTTACCATCTCCTGGATCGCGGTAATATCTGCCTTGTACCGCGTGAGAACAAACTCAAGTTTTTGAGTAGCGTGTGTAGAGCGTTCGTACATTCCAGGTACATACTCTAATGTCGTATTCCATTGACGTTCCGGGTCTGGCTGCCATTTGAGGAGTTCCATTATCCAAGGCTGGTGTGTCTCTCTCATAACTACCTGTTTTTCCATGGCCGGGAAGTTACCCCGACGGCACAGCCCAGAACCTGGAGGGCCAGGCCCTTGTTTTGATCCTAGGACAGCGGGCCGGATATTTCGATGTCAGTTACCCATTCTGGGATATGAGCGTTGCCGTTGACCCATTAAGGGCTCATCCGCCACCAACTCTTTTCCAACACCCTGCCTCAGTATTGAAGATCCCTATAGACCTGGTATCCAAGTATGTCGAAGCAGCTCATATAGGGATTACACTTACCTGACTGGAACTGTAGACGACACTGTTGATTCCATTTAGAGAATTCATCCGCTGCCGCCTGAACAAGAGGAAGTGCCTAAGTGAGAAGACACTCTCCTCCCTCCCTTCTCTCGGCTGCCGCCACCAACGACCATCCACAAGGGTTGGTTACCCTATCTCTAGTCGAGGTACTAGGCGCCCGGCAGTCACCAACGCGGAGGTGAGAGTAAGAGTTGAGAGGCTAGAGTGAGAACGCTTGTGTTCTCATGTAATCGCATCACTACCCCTTTCAACTGTACCTGTGTGTAGCGACACATCTAACATACTCTTACAGCTACCCTGCAAGTAAAAGCATTTATTGCTAATATTTAAAATTACAAAGAAACAAATTGGCGGACAGATGAAACCAATGTAGGTAGTGATAAGCGAAAAGCAAGCGGCATTGGGGCTTGATCAAAGTGACATTCTTATGATGGAGATGCAAAAGACTTGGAACACAGACTTTTGCAAGGGACTCGCGAAGAGAACTGTATTGAGAATATAGACGCTCAAAGAGGGAGAAAAGCTCAGAAATCCGTTCGCAAAAGTTCATTACCAAAGCTCAAAGGCGTTTTCTTATGGATAAGGGAAAATCACTACACAGATGGCAACAAAACTGTGAAGGACTCTTTCCTCGGTTATACCTTTCAAGAGCCCGAACAATGAAGGAGGAGGGCTGGACGAGATACCCTCGGAGATATGGGAAAAGCGGGTCCAGATGGCACATGACTCTTATCTCCAAACTGATGAGAGGCGAAAGGAAAAGTTACCGTTCTATCCAGCTCCAAAAACGCGCGACTCTCTTATCATCGTTGCAATGTCTCTTGTCTCTCGTTATTTTATTGTTATTTCTACCATAAGTGCTCAAACGAAATAGCCAATTGTATTCCAGCCCTAGAACATTTCAACCGCATACCCGCTGTGCAGGAATGCAGTTCAGTTCACTCTTAAGCTTGAATTCGGACGTACAGTGAAATACAAAGAATCTTTTCTTAGCCGTACAACTCGAATGTGGAATGCTCTTCCCCGTTCCATTTTTCCTACACATTGTAATCTACAAACATTCGAAACCAACTTTTCTTCTAACCCTAATTTCCTTAACGCCGGCCGCGCTGTGTAGCTATCACATTATAAGGGTATTAAATAATCCCTTATGTGCGAAGTCATTATAAAAAACATAGGGACGGGCTACAGTCCGCTTGGGCGAACTGTTGGATACCCTATTCTTATTCCTATCCCTCATAAGTGGGCGTGACAAAAGTCTAAGTATGGTTGAATTGTTAAGAACGCTCTACATATTTTGTTATATAACAAGCTCAAACTTGGGTGTTTCAATAAAATTGTTTTATTTAATTGTGGGCGTGTCAGTAGGCGGATTTAAAAAAAATTAACACATGAGAATAAAGGGCCCCTAGAGAGTATATATTATAAATTTCAGCTCCCTAGCTCAAACTTTGAATTTTCAAAAAAAAAAAAAACTAATAATTGTGGGCGTGTCAGTGGGCGGATTTTGAAAATATTTACACATGAGCATAAAGGGCCCATAGAGAGTATATATTTTAAATTTCAGCTCCCTAGCTCAAACTTTGGATTTTCAAAAAAATTGTTTTATTTATTTGTGGGCGTGTCAGTGGGCGGATTTTGAATTTTTTTTATCCCGAGCAGTTTTATGAGTCATAGATCATATATAAAAAATTTCAGCTTTCTAGCTCAAAATTCGATTTTTTCCAAAATTTTGTTTTTTTTGAGTTTGTGGGCGGATTTCAAAAATTCGTAAACTTGATTATTTCGGGACCCTAGAGAGTATATGTTTAAAATTTCAGTTCTCTAGGTCCAGTTTAAAGGCCTAATTTTTGCCGACAGACGGACGGACGGGCATGGCTAGATCGAGAACTATCGATGCTGATCATAAATATAGTAACTTTTAGGGGTCTACGGGCAATATTAAGGTATGTTACAAACTATGCGTCAAAATTAATATACCCTTAGAATAGGGTATAAAAATGTATCTCGGCATTCTATATAGGTACTAATCAGCTTGGAAAACCAAAGAGGAGAACAGGAAGAAGCAAACCCAAACGTGCAACTAAATTTATAAGACTCGCTTACACTCTCACATATAATAATGCGCACTCTCAGATTAGAGACGTCAAACCCTCCTATTACAAATGTTTACCCCTGTGAGCATCAAACTCCAACAGCAAACAGTTAATTAGAACTTTTTTAGTCACTTCAAAATTGAACAATGATTCGCCTATTAAACAACTAGCATAATACGTGCGTACGTACAGACAATAAAATCGTCACGCAAAATTCCGCTAAGGTCAAGAACACTCAGTTTTTACGTTTTGCTTCGCTAAACAGACCACAAAGGCATATAATAATTACCGGACACTTTAGTGAATAAGATTAATAGAAGAGTAAATAAGACAAAAAAGACCTAATTTGGTTAATTATACGTTCAAATGTTTTGTTTTCTTGTTTACTCATGGTATTGTCTACACCTACGTAAACAGTGTTCACTGGAGTTGAAGTGGAACAATTCTTTTGAGAACTTTTAGTGTCAGATTGAGTGATAGGGTTTAACAGACCGCGCAGCCAGCAAAGGGCGATAATTCCTGTGATATATGATACTTTTTGTTTACTTGTCTTCCAGAAAATTCTCCGGTGTAAAAAGAAGTGGATTAACACCACCAAAAGGAGGCCTTTTTCTTATCGCTTTTATCATTTGTCCTACCTATCCTTACGACCTTTTCCGCGAGTCTAAATTCAATAGTAACGATGCAATCTTACCCTATGGTTTTAATTTTAAGATGAAAACATTAAAGAGTCATTTATCGAATTTGGCAAATAACTTTTAAAGTAGACCAAACTGCGTCACATTTGCAATAAATCGCCCATAGTCAGCAAACAAAATTGCATAACGCACTTAACTGGTTTCCATTATAAATGCATTGGTCGCTTACAAAAAAGTCAAAACTTTGACTGTCTTTTACCAAACCCCTAGCAGCTCTCCACAAAAGTATCTCTTACATGCCGAAGCCAGACTGTTAATTGTATTGGTCTGTCTGACCCGATCGGATTACCGCTTAAGACAAAGCTGCCAAAATCACATGCAAATAAATTATCTGCCAACTCGAGCGACTACTTGAAAGACCGGCTCTGAGTAGTTGAATAACTTAATTCTTTTATGTTAGCGCGCGTGGTGTAATAATACAACAACGAAAAATGAACCGATCAACTGGCGATATTAGTTGAAATATTATCTTGTTGGAGGGAAACCCGATCGAATGACATTGTAGGAGATTACCTACTATGCAATTCTACATAACATGTTTACGTTAGTGCAATTTTTAAGTTAATATTTAATAGGGCGTCGTGAAACATTATGTTGATGTAGGTATGATAATCTCCTTATCACGGGTAGAGTGGAATCATGTAAAGATTTATTTATTTATTTATATATTTCATCTACAATTGTTCATTACAACTAACAGATGTTGGAAAATAAAAGTAAAAGTAAGAGAATACAATCAAAAATAAAGTTTGTTAAAAAATAAATATATACAATAATTTGTTTTTGAAACTGACTCTCGATAAAGATAAATCAAGTTCTATACAAACGCTGTTGAAAGCTGCAGTGGCTCTTGTTAGCGGCTCATTAAGGCCGTAATTTGTCCGATGATTTTTTTCTAAGAGAAAATGCCGTGTTCTCAAAGATCTCGTCGGTGCATACTCGTATATTGGCATCTTTGAGAGCAGAACAGGACATCTTGTATGAAAGCATAGCAGATCTCTGACAAACATTATATCATGAATTTGACGGCGCGATTTCAAAGATTTAATGCCCAGAAATAAACACCTTGCCTTATAATTTGGAGAGAATTCCCAGTGCAATTTATAAAAAATGAATTTAGTGAATCGCCTCTGAATCTTTTCAAGGCGATCAGAATAGGTTGAGAATGCAGGATTCCAAATCACATCAGCATATTGGAGGAGGGATCGAACTAAGGCAGTGAATAGCGAAAGTAAAGTAAATGGGTCTCTGAAGTCCCTTCCATTACGTTTTATAAAGCCAACAATAGAATTAGCCTTCGCGACAGTATATTCAATATGACATTTGAGGGAGAAAGACGTATCGAGCGTGACTCCTAAATCTTTAATTTTGTTTACCCTGTTTAAATTAATTGAGTTAATTGTATAATTATATTCGAAAGCAGATGCACATCTATTAAAAGAGATTACATTGCATTTCTTAATATTTAATTTTAGGCGATTGACATTGCACCAATCAATTATTCCATCCAGATCAGATTGAATCAAAGCACAGCTCTCAATACTTTTAATAGATGAAAATAATTTTAGATCAACCGCATATAGTAAGCATTGGCTATATTTGATCGTTGAGACGATATCATTTATGAAAATAATAAAAAGCAGTGGACCAATATGGCTCCCTTGCGGTACACCAAATGTACAGTTAATACTTTTCGAAAGCGATTTTCCAATTTTTACGCGTTGAAAGCGACCAGTTAGGAATGATGAAATCCAGCGAAGCATTTCAGAGTGGATTCCAAATGCTTCAAGCTTCTCAAGGAGAATAAAATGATTGACCGAGTCGAAGGCTTTGCTAAAGTCTGTATATATTGCATCAACCTGACGTTTGTTTTCCAACTCATTTAGAGTAAAAGATGAAAAAGAAGCCAAGTTGGTGATAGTGGACCGACCAGATACGAAACCATGCCGCGCGTCCAATAGGCACTCTTTCGTTAAAAACTCAAGTTTGTTTTTAACTTTGCTCTCAAAAAGCTTAGGAATTGCTGACAGCTTACAAATACCTCGATAGTTCTCAACATTATTTTTAGACCCAGACTTATGAATAGGAACGAGAAACGATGCTTTCCACTCAGTGAGAAACATTGAGGGAACAGATAGAATGGAAGTGGCTATTTAATATAAGTATACTTATTTTCTGCGCAAGCCCGATTGCGATCGTCCGATAACAAAATTCAGTTGGCTACGGCAACGATATTATAGTGCAGGGTCATGTCCACAGACCAAATAATAACCCACCCGGGTGGGCCATAAATCCACAACATTTTGGAACATATCTCCATAATCTTTAAAAGGAAGAAGACCATAAGTCCACATTTGTTGTACTTTTTCATTTGTCTTAGTTTACAATTTTTATTATCGAATAGAAGTGCACAGTATAGCTGACATATGCGCCTGCAAGTCAATTAGGACCCACCCTTAGCGGAGCAACGAAGTTACGTGAGCGAGCTAGCGCAGGCCGAAAAAAGGGTTTAATCCATTTTTACGGTGAAGCGTGCCACCCAAACACTGTTTGATTCCACCTTTGTGAGTCATAAGTCCATAGTCGTGTGGACTTATGCCCACCTGCGTGGGCTATTAGTTCACAGCTGATGTGTGGACTTATAACAAACCAAGCATCTGAAGCTAAAATTGCTCAATGTCTTTTTTGTGAAACTAGCGGCCCAAGTACCTCAATTTCAATTTGAAGGTGTGTTTGAGGCTCAAATTGTTTTTGAATTGTCGGCGTCGATCTCACTCTTCGAACCACCCCATTAAATATATAACGGAGCTTTTTTAGATAATCTCGGTAGCCAATCAAATGCTCCTCTAAGCAAAATAATGCAATCTTCTAATCCCGTTCGCAATAAGTTGGCCGTTTGTTGATATGAGTGTCTACCATGTGCGCCATCTTTCATTCAATTTCGGAGAAAGTTCGGTCAACATATGCCGTTCACGTTCCATTGTTGACTTCGAGGACGAATCAAGGTTTCCAACGCATTGGGTTAAAGTGGCGACATTTTTTCGTCGCGAACGTGCTGGCCGTGATGTTTATTTTTGGTGGACCCGCGAACACGAATGCCCATTTTCATAACAGCTTTGAATAACAAAAATGCGTTTTTGTGCGGTAAACGACTCTTGCATATCGTTCTAAAGCTCATAGATTCTGCCATTGAATCGTCTTCCCTATTTGCCATTCTCACACCCAGGACAAATGTCTAATGAGTCCAAATTCAGTTTTCAAATGCTGGGGTGGAATCGGCTTAGGGAATCATTGATAGTTGATAGTCACTTTAAACAATTTTGCTATATGTTAGAGCCCGGGCATACGTGCGATTTTTAGTTCCGCCTGCTTTTTCAGTTGGGCCAACGAAAAGGAACGCGCATGCATGCAACTCAACTGTTGCGCAACTGTTGTTGGAACACCCTATGTCTTAGGGCGTATATAGTGGCTTGCATACATAAAACTAAAATGTGACTTAGAGTTGTTGCCATAGAATCAACATTTTTAGCTTTTTATAACGTTTAGAAATTCCGAAGTGCTAAATGGCGATAAATAAACAACCGACCTTGCAACACTCTCCGCGGCAACTATCGCATGCATACGTACACATTGCGAACGTCTGACAAACATCCAAGAGTATCAGATTGTCATGAGAAGCTTCTCAAATTTGCCGTTCGGATTCGGCGTTAAACTGTAGGTCCCTTCCACTTTGCATGAAAGTGGTTGGAGAAGCTAGGTTCTAGGCCCTGTATGGGCCGTTAAGGTCGAATATGTGTGTATGTGCACGTACACATTGCAAACAGAAAGATACCAAGTTTTTTTTTTTACTTTTTTGGTGAATTAATATTTTATATCTAAGATTTAATTGCTATAAGTTACGTTTAGAGTGCTCGTCCAAGAATCAGTCTTCTTCTTCTTCCTTGACGATGACGTTATGACCAGAAAAGGGGATCATAACGCTCTTACTTTACCGCATCCCTACTGGTCTGCCTGTGAGGTTTGCCGGTTCGACCTCAATGAACATCGGCAGGATTCCTGGTTTCAGATCACTTGATGACTGAGGCCGATCAAATGCTGGTGTTGTTGCATTTGTGTGATCCAGGAGTGCCCTGCCTCTTTTAAAAAATTTCGACACGTGCATTTTTTTTTAAGAAAAGGAAATCCAAATCCCAAAGCACTAAGACTCGGTAACGGTCCATTGTACTACCAGGCTGATTTTTGTGAAGAGGTTGGAGAAACAGGGTGTTATTCGTTTCTCTTCTTTAATGGGTGGCGTATGTTGTTGTTTCCCATGTATATTGAACCTGCACGGGTCATAAGACAACACACTTACCTATACACCATCGCCACCACTCGGCACGTGCATGCTTCCATTATTGATTATTGTTTGATCGAGCTTTTACGAAACCAGTGATCTCCAGTCGTAGTCGTAGCAACCGATGGATTTGCATGCACTCTTGCGGGACAGCTTTAAGGTGTTAAGTGTGTCGCTAGGCTCACCTGGATGTTCAAATTGCCTAAATGTGATTTTCCCCCTTAGTCGCCTTTTACGACAAGCGCTGTTTGGGAGCTTGCAGTGATATTCTAAGCCTGTATGTGCAGGAACTTCGTCAAAGAACCAGTAAGCTAGAATAAGTAACAGGTTAGTTGTATAAATTATATTTAATAGTTGTTGCCTACCTAAGTACCTACCTATAGTATGTAAGCTCAAAGTTTGACGTAATAAAAATGAACTTAAAAGTAAAATACGCACAACTTGCAACTTAATTAAGACGCAGGGAAATCGCAGCACATGAGCAACTCGACTTAACTGTGTATCGCTGAAGCAATCGCACTTAGTTGATATTCATTTTGATTGCCACCTTTTAATACCCTATCTCAAGGGTAAATTTCCTTTGACTCATACCTTAAAACATGCCTTAATATTGGTCGTTGATCCTATTTTTTTGATCAACATCGGAACTAGTCATGTCCGTAACCAATTTTGAGGCCCTAACTTCGAGCTGGAAAGCTAAAGTACATACTTTATATTAAGAAACCTCAAATTTGTAAACATTAATTTCTATAAGCAAAACTTGATGCATAACTTTATGCTTAAATTTTAACAAACAATTCCACTATAAAATATTTGGCGCATTTAATTTCCCTTATAATATATACCTAGAAAGCTATCCAACAGTTCGCCTAAGCAAACACTAAGGCGTTATTTCTGGAACTAATATGTATAGATAAACAGTACACCATCAATAGTGACGCTTCGCCCTAGTTGGTGGCAAGGTGCTTGTTTTTTGGTTTATCCTCGTTGACTTCATGACGTACCAATTCTGCCTGTTCTTGAATCACCGTTAAAGCCAACGATGTCAATATCGTCTGCATGCAAACCTCAGCACTTGATGAATTCGCTTGAAAGTTCGTTCAGTGTTAACAACTTTCCAGTTCACTATCTGCTCCAGAACGTAATTGAGGAAATCACATGAAAGCGCATTCCTTACCGAATTCGATTTGCTACTATCGAAGATTTGGTGATAATATGAATGTATACCTTATGTATCTTCCTGAACTTTATATTGATTTAAAACTGTTTTCTTTACTTTGCTGTGTCAAAAATGTACCATTCGTAAACCCCACACATAAAATGATATAAAAATTACACAATTTATCATTCCTAAATCAATATTTCAGTCGAGATAAAAAAAATGCCTATGACCTCTTTGCTCCACCACCCGGCAACATTTTATTTTTCATTATCTCTATGCTAACAACAAATTCTTTAACAATAAATTATACAAAATTAAGCCTTTATTCTTGTAATCACGTTTACTGCGTTTTATGAAGATCAAATATTATCATGATAATGCACAAACAAAAGATATTTAACTATAAACAGATTGTCATCATGTGAATAAATGCACTACATACTAAAGGGTTTTTCAACAGGGACGCTACAAAAGTAGAGCGACAGGGACAGCAAACGACGCCGAATTTCTTGCTTGCTCTTTTGACATTTCTCTTCAGTAAGGTTTGTCATTTCATGATGGAAAGATATACGAGCCAACAACGAGTCGAAATTATTAAAATTTACTACCGAAATTCGGAGTCAGTGGCCTCAACGTGTTATCTCACGTGGAAACCGTGTTATCTCACGAAATGGTCCAGTCACTTGGCCGCCTCGGTCGTGCGATTTGACGCCGTTAGACTATTTCCTGTGGGGCTACGTCAAGTCTATGGTCTATGCCAACAAGCCAGCGACGATTGATGAACTTCGTACGAATATCGAACGTGAAATTGCAGCGGTATCGGCCGATTTATGCTTGAAAACCGTCGAAAATTGGGTTCAGCGTCTGGACTTCTGCAAGCGTGCCCGTGGTGGCCATGCAAAAGAAATCGAGTTCCCATACATAATGGCATCGAACGTACTTTCACAGGAATAAAGAATTTCATTGATATCCAAAACCGTTTTTGTTTTATTAAAAAATCCATAAAATTTATGCTGTCATGACCTAACTTAACCTCATTTTCTCATTCTTTTGATACATTTTGCATGACACTACGATAGTGCCGCTTGTGTGGACACACGGTTACCACTGCAAACAATTTTAATTCGGAACATCTACCTCGCGACACAGTGTCGATAATTTTTTGGTACACAGATATGCACCAGTTATGAGTGGCGAAGTAAACGGAGTACAAGCCCATATCAGGTCTCATTTTCCTCTTGCAATCTACGTTCATTGTGCCGCGCATGGCTTCAGTTTGGTCATCAATGCCGCTTGCGGAGTTTCGGGTATAAAAAATGCGTTAGGAACTTTCGGAGCAATAGAAGCATTTTTCCACTAGCCGAAGAGACAAAGCATTTTCAAGGAAGACATTTTGAAAATGCCGAAAAAGAGTGACCGGAGAAAAGAAAAATTGAATTCTTTCGCTGTTACAAGATGGGCTCAGTCTCATGAAGCAGTTTCAACTTACCTCGAACTTCAACCGGCCGTTATAGAAGCTTTGGAAGAAATAAAAAAGTGGAAAGATCGAGAGACTTCACAAAAGACTTCTCAGCTTTTGACCGCGATTTTGACAATCGAATTTCAAATTTTCTGTCATATAATGGAATCGATCAATTTTATCGTCTTACCTCTGAGTCGGGAATTGCAGACGAAAAATCAAGATCTAGGAGAAGCCACAAAGTTAGCTGATGATGCTACGAATGATATCAAGGAAAAGCGGGAAAACGTTGATTAAAATTTGTGTATCATTTACGACAATGTAGCTGAAATCTGTTCTTAATATGAAATTGCCTCGTCGTTGCAGTCAACAGAAAAACCGTTGCAACGTTGAAACACAAAATGTCGAAGATTATTACAGAATTGCCTTCTACATTCCATTCCTTGATACTTACATTTTTCATCTCCAAAGTCGGTTTCGGACAACTATTTCCTTCCAAGCAGGAATTTGATGAGGAAAA
This sequence comes from Portevinia maculata, assembly GCA_949715645.1. Lineage (NCBI taxonomy): Eukaryota > Metazoa > Arthropoda > Insecta > Diptera > Syrphidae > Portevinia > Portevinia maculata. Next base: position 99,160,411 of record OX454527.1, read on the forward strand.
ATTCGCAGATCTTTACAAGTTTTATGACGAAATATTGGACTGTTCAGAAAGGAATTTTATCTCAGAGATCAGAATGTGGAGGCAACGGATCTTTGATCAAGATATTCAAAATGCGCTCATGCACTATCAGTGAGTAACTTCAGATCGGAATAACCCGATAACCCCCCCCCCCCCCCCCCCCCCTCCTTGGATCCACCACTGTGAGAAACGATTATCAATTGTATAAATTGAAAAATGGCAGTAAACTATTCGAATGTATGGATATTGTACAGGTGTCAATAATTAATATTGAAGTCATGATTGATTGCTTCACCCAAGAGTACCCACTACCCAATGATTTCCACATTCCACAAAATTGTGAAGGAAGGAATAAGTTGAAATCCAATAATTGCAGGAAGAAGTTTTGTGGTGAATGCAATTGCTCGGTAGAATTTCAGAGTTTATTTTAGTCAACAATACCCAACTCTAAATGCAAATTAAGTATTCTTGAATTATAAAACAAATATCACCAAGCTTGGGAGATATTATTTGTACATTATGTATTCTTCTCTCAGGATGAGTGGACCTTAATATAATGCTTAACTAGAGGTCTGATATGTTTTCAGGTATGTATTGCTTTAATCTTTGTAAATTGTATTCTTCCGGGAAGAAGTCTTTTGGCAGTAAATTCCAATGTATTTTTGTAAACAGACGTTCTCGCAGTTGGAAAATGTACTATCAGATGGTGAGCATTAGGTGGATAGAATTACGGAGAGAATACGAATTTCTAGGGATCATTCTATTTTATTTCTCAGAACGTTTCCCATGATATTATCTTCAGAATAGACAAAGATCAGCGCAAAGTCTTAGTAAGCCTCTGGTGGTTGAGCAATTAAATAGACTCTGAAGATTCTGCTCGTCTCTGAATACTGTAGAGAATTTTTTAGAGAATGTTTGGAAGCCGATCTGCAGATGTGGGAGCAACCACTTTGCTGATATGCCGTATCTCTTTCTTAAACGTGAAAAACAAATTGAATGAAACTATTTCAGTAATTTGCACAAATCGTATGGAAAAATCATTGTGATAGTTTATAAAGTATATATTCAAGTATATAGTATATAGAGCAAAAGGATTAACCACAGGATACTAATAAGTTAGTTTAAAGCTTTGGGTTTCCATTCTTAATTGCTAAGTTGGATAAAAAGTTATCCGAATATCATGTGTGTCCAATATGTCGTTGGCCCGGTATTATCCGAAACAATTTCTAATGACTTGGAAGTTCAATCTGCCCCTGTTTAAGGTCACTGTTGGATTTGGAGTTGGTGCAAAGTGGCGGTAGGTGCATTTGATGTATTGTTTGACATGAAAACAAAAATCAAAAGTAAATTTAATTTTTTTTTTTGCCTAATTTCCACAGACAAAATTGGGCTTTATTTTATTACGAAATAAGACCAAACTTGTTGCTTCTTATTACATTTTGCCTGAAACCATTTGTCAACGACCTGATTGGTCCCTACCAGTGCGGTTTTAGGCCAGTAAGTCCACGGCCGATCAGATTTTCACACTACGGCTGGAGAAAACCCAAGAAGTCCAAATCGATATCCACCATCGATTTTAAGACCGCATATGACAGCATCTATAGAGACGAGCTATACAGAGCTATGTCTAGTTTTGGCTTCAATGCCAATATTGCCAGATTGTGCAGAATGACGATGGAGAACGCCCGCTGCTCATAAAGGTAGGAAACAATCTCACCTAGACCTTTGATGTCAAAAAAGGATTTAGACAAGGTGATGCGCTGTCATGAGACTTCTTCAACATCATACTTGAGAAAATTGTGCGACACTCGCAAGCCAACAATAGAGGTACAATTTTCCAAGTCTGTGCACACAACGAGCTGTCATTGGTGCGTTTGCAAGTATTAGCACAGAAGCGGCAAAAATGGGTTTAGTGGTGAATGAGAGCAAAACAAAATATATGCTGTCAACAAGAAGGGGCACACAACATCGACGAATCGGACAGAACGTCACGATAGACAGCTACAACTTTGAGGTAGTTAGGGACTTTGTCTACCTCGGCTCCGCTATTAATTCTGATAATGACACCATAGCTGAAATCAAACGAATAATTACACTTGCCAACCGCTGTTGCTTTTACCTAAGACGGCAATTAATTAGCAAAGCCTTGTCTAGAAAAACTAAGGAGGCTCTATATAAGATCCTCATCATCCCAGTCCTGCTCTACGGCGCAGAAGCGTGGACATTAGCAAAAGCGGATGCAGATCTTTTTGGTCGTTTCGAACGCAAAATTCTTCGAGTGATTTTCGGTCCCGTTTGCGTTGACGGGCTTTGGATTAGGAGATTTAACAGCGAACTCTACGAGCTGTACAGCGACATCAACCTGGTCAAACAAGTACGTTTCAGTCGACTAAGATGGCTAGGACATGTAGAGCGAATGGACACCCATGCTCCGGCCCGAAGAGTTCAACCAACTTGGAGTAAGTAAGTGTCGGACGCAGTGGCTCAATGGTTAGTATGTCAGACTAATAATCGAAAGGTCCTCGGTTCAATTTCGGCCGAGGCCAAGTAACATCTCGAGTTTTCTTCCACTTCCCCACCTCTTGCGTGCGTCTGACAAACATCAAAGAGTATCTCATTGTCTGTATCAATTGTCATGAGAAGATTCTTAAATTTGCCGTTCGGATTCGGCTTAAAATTGTAGGTCCCTTCCAATTCGCAAACAAAGTGGTTGGAGCTGGGTTTTAGCCCTGTATGAGTGGTTAATGCCTAATTTTTTTTTATTTCCTTTGGCGTAATTTTGCAACGGCGCCTTTTGATCGATTCGGTTCGGTGGTTTAAGGGAGTGCACATTATTTTCCGCATAGCTTAGCCCGCTCGCGCATTCTGGTATGCACAAATTAATATCAGCAAATGTAGTTTTTCGTAAATACCTCGACTCCACCGCCACTTTATTTTGCGAATTTGAGTCAAAGCGTACCATAAATACGAAAAATTGAAATATAGAGACTACGGCACCACCTATCGGGATTAAGAAATATTTCCGCAGACTAAACTAACGTATTGTCCAAGTTTGGTGTCAATCGGTTGAGCGGTTCTCGAATTTTAGACAGCCGTACCCGAAATTAACATTTTTATATATTAGATAGATAAGATAAATAAAACATAGGGACGGGCTACAGATCGTTTGGGCGAACTGTTGGATACCCTATTCTTATTCCTATCCTTTATAAGTGGGTGTGACAAAAGTCTAAGTATGGTTGAATTGTTAAGAACGCTCTACATATTTTGTTATATTTAACATTTAAGGTAGGGTAGGGCGGGGCTAGTTGGACCACTTTTTACTTGAAGTCTCATATAAATCAAACTATTCAATGTATAACTATGAAACTGGTTTCGTAAAAAAGAATGAACCTCTAGCTTCTAAAATAAATTTGATAAAATTGAAAATATGTAAACGCAGATGATTAATGTTGCACTAAATGAACCAAGTCCAAGTGGTCTAACTAGCCCCTATAGGGGGGCAAGTTGGACCAGTGTGTGGGGTTAGTTGGACCAAGCCCTGAAAAGTTGAAAAACAAGTTCCATAAAGTACAACAAACTACAAATTTTACAAACAAATTTATCGATGCTGCTTTAAGCAAATACTCTTTAAGCAAAACCTCTTTTTCTTCGTCAAAAACTTGCATCGGCCCTATTTAATGGAAAAAACGAAGCTTTTGTAAAAAACCCCTCCCTAGCTCAAACTTTGGTTTTTCAATAAAATTGTTTTATTCAATTGTGCCAGTAGGCGGATTTTAGAATTTTTATCTCAAAGATCATATATAAAAAATTGCAGCTTTCTAGCTATTTTTTTTTTCGATAAATTAGTTTATTTGAGTTTGCGAACGGATTTCAAAAATTCTTAAACTTGATTATTTCGGGCCCCTAGAGAGTATATGGTAAAAATTTCAGCTCTCTGACGACAGACGGACGGACGGACGGTCATGGCTAGATCGATATTACTATCGATGCTGATCATAAATATAACTTTCAGCAGTCTACGGGTTAAGGTATGTTACAAACTTCACGTCAAAATTAATGTACGAGTACCCTTAGAATAGGGTATACAAAAAAGAGAAAGTATTACAATTACAAACAGTTTCCCTTTTTTCACAATTTGGTTATAAATGGATTGTTGTTGTTCGTTTGTATTAATTAGTATAAAATGTATGTATCGAAAATTGTTGAACTAAATTTATTTCCAAACAAAAATATTGTTTTGCCACAACAACGCGATTCTCACAGTTTCACTTTTATTTTTTTACACAATCCTCCTATGTAGCATTGTTTTATTTTTTTAGTATTAAAAAATAGTGTTTGGATACTGGTTCTTAATTTTGGAACTTTTATTTTGTTTAAATTCGCTCTATTATAAACTTTTTTACGAAATATTCGCTAGTCTCCCGCCATACGAATTCGCCAATGTTGTCCTTTATTTCATTTTACTGCAGTTTTCTTTGCACTTGCCACTGACGTTGTCGGGAAGTACCTAGTCTATCTCTGTCCACCTTGTGATTTATAAAAGAGAACGAACTTCTTCGACGTAAAGCACATGTCTCTCATCGCTCTAAAAAGATAGCTGATCGGGGTATTTTGCGAATCTATCAATTTCTCAAATTTACGATCTCTCTTTCTATTATTTCTAATAAAGTTGTAGGAAAACAAATGATGAAATTTGTTAGTTTCTACTGCTTTTACGCTAAGATAATCAATCAGTAAATGTTTTTCGTCTCCAAAAACGTTTGATTTTACTTTAATTCAGCAAAATAAAAACTGCAACTTCGTTTGTTTTCCAGCAAGTTGTTAAGCTGTGTCTGACACTGACATTGTCGCGAACTTATTGATTTCAAAGAAGTAGACTTAGCAATAATTGTTAAATGCAGTGCCAAGTGTGCTGTCATCCGCACAATAATACATATTATTATTAGTCGACTCCAGAATAATATGGAGCAGTAGCAATGTTGGAGTACGTTAAGCAACGGAGTTCTATGAAATAGCCAGAAATCGTAAGAAAACGGTTTACTCAGTAGGGTTCTATGCCAAAAGCTTTTGAAAAATCAAAAGCTCTTGATTATAATTCTATCCATAAATGACTTACATACAAAGCTGAATACGACTCCCGTTAAGCACTGAGACACAATCTTTTGAGAGACATTAATGGCTTAGTTCGTCTTAGATATTTCAAAGGTGATTAAATCTAAGCTGCAATATGGGTTACTGTTATTATTACTGTTACCCACTAAGCAAAAGCATACGAATCGTATTTTGTGTAGGTAGAGTTAACTGGAGAACTCATAGCTTTGAGTTATTCAAGAGGCTTGAGATACTTCCATTAAACATTTATCATTTTACTGATCTAGTAGGGCTCACTGATTTCGGGATTCTAGTATTTACTTTGAGTTACTAAGGTGATGACTTTTGACTCCGCGCTATGCTTGTGTGTAGTTTGGTCTAGCGGCATGACTCTTAGATAGCCAGTAGCTTCGCCTGGAATACGCTGGCGGTATCCCAAGTCTAGAGTCAAAAAAGCAACAGTAGCACTTTTCTCTGGCAACAAGTGGGACTTACAAACCCGCATCACTCACTGGCTATACGTTTCGGTCGTAAGGCCAATTCCTACATACGGGGGTGGTTGTCTGGTGGACCGCATTGGACAAAGCAAGAAATCATGTAAGCTGGGCAAGGAGGCAAATAACTGCCTGTTCCGCTGTCCGCTTAAAAGCGAAGTCACAGTGGATCAATGAGAATATTGGCCACTCTATCATTCTGGACTCATTTGCGTCTCTACAGTTTGGAAAGAACTTTCAAATCACTATCCCCACCAGACCATTTTGGGAGAATGATGCACATTTACGGAGGATAAATCCTAGATAGAGATTGATCAAAAACTAGTGATGGGGTAGTTGAAGGTGTTTTCTCAGAAATACTAAATATTAGTCTCTCGTTCCGTCTTCCCAATCATTGTAGCGTGTTCCAGACGGAAATTATGGCGATAAAAGAAGTCTTGTCATGGCTAAGGAGAAAAGTGATATCCACTAAGGATATCCGTATCTTCTCGGACTGTCAAGTCGCGATTTAGTCTCTGGACTCAATCTCTTCAAACTCCATTGTAGTTCTAGACTGCCGTTCATCTCCTAAAGAGATGTCAACGCAGTTCAACATTCACCTCTGCCGGGTGCCGGGGTATAGAGACATTCCAGGTCATCTGCCCTACAGATCTTGCTAAAAAAGGAAACATTACCTCTTTTACCTGACAAAGGTTTTTTTTTGTATACCTATCGCTACATGTAAACTTATGTGTAAGCTATTCACAATCGAGAGAACAAACCTTAGGTGGACAAGTAGTAATGCATGTCTAGCGACTAAGCATAGGCCAAAGCTGGACCTAGGCTATGTGTTTGATCTCACTTAATCGACTGCACATTAGCTCTACTATAGGTATCATTACAGAACACTGTCTAATAGGCAATCACGCATTAAGGCTTGGCATTTATTCAACTGACTTCTGTAAAAGCTGCATGGACGAGGAGGAGTCTACACTAGACCAATGGACCTTACATTGGTCTAAGTGTGTTGGCTATAGCTAACAACCACCTTAACCTAAACTCACCTATCTCGTAGTCTGTAGACTTTTAAAATATTTAAGGATTCAGAAAAGACACCTATATCCACTTTTCAGTTCAATTTTGAACCGTCGCGTCGATGTAGATAGTTGGATCAATATTTTTCTCAAATGTGTTTCAAGATTATATATATGTATAAATAATCAGTATTTAATAAATTTAGAAAATTACCGCGATTCGTTTATTCAACAGTTTGCTATAAGTCTGAGATGCGAACGACGTAGATACGTTTTCTTAAAAGAATTGAAATCATGACTTTTTATTTTAACCTTGATGAAATAGATTCATTATTTAAAGTATTGGTTTCATTTGCTGTGCAATAATGAAACCTTTTGCAAATTTATCAAATGTCATTAACAGTTTTGTTTTTTAAACTGCATTAACAGAGTTTTATAACTATTATACGCTTTTTTATTGACCCCTATCACTGTTATCTGAAACATTATTTAAAATTCAATGATAAATTCTTTAATTAACTTTGGACTTAATTGAATGCTCCTAACTGCTTCATTGAAACTTAAAGCACTATTCATATAGTACCAAACTTTGGCACTTGCGACTTGTGTTTTTGATGTAGACCACTAATGCTCTATAATGGCTAAGGCTTGTAGACTTACAAACAGCAATGTCATTATACCAAACGTAATTAACTAGTTATTAAGACCCAAGCATCCGAATATTTAACTTTTTGAAGTAATTAATCATTAATTTCAATTTTCATTAAGATTTTATTGTCGATTGAAGGTCTTCACACCCGCTCTTAGCCATACCTTCCCCTTAAAACAGAAGTAAGCTTTCATTGGAAAATTAGCAACAGAGGTGTCACAAACTAAATATTTATTTACTTCCTTATTATAGTTTTAACTCATAATTTGTAACATAAATTAATATTGCTCGTAGACCCCTAAAAATAACTGCATTTGTAATCAGTATCGATGGCAATGTCGATCTAGAAACGTCCGAAATAATCAAGGTTAAGAATGAGTTTAATTAATTAATCAAATTTAAATACATTATTATTAGAAAGATTATAGCAAAGAATAAATAATCTTAACAGAAATAGTTAAAAATATAAAACAAAATTTAAATAAATAAAAGATTAAACGTTGAAAAGCCCTAACACCTATTTGTAGAAAATACGTATAAAAATAATAAGAACAACTAACAGCGAAGTAAGAAAAGAGAGAAACACTTAAATGACCTACTGCAAAACGAAGTTTACTTATATGTTATATCCATATGTCAAGAAGGGACTTTTCCATAATGGAATACATTCTTGCTTACTTAACGGCCTCCCGACCCGTGAATAATCTCTGCCTGAGACTCTGCAGACTTCCGCTACCTTAAGCGAATAACATTCACATACAATTCTCGCCAGTTGCAATGCAAGAATAGCATGCTTGCTTGATTTGATTTGTACTCTTGCACCTGATCCATTACTTCTCAGATTATACATTTCTGGAAAAGTTTATCTGTCAGCCAATAGTTCTAAATTTTTATTACTGAAATAATTAGCTGGCAGCGGCCGATTTCGACCTGGCACTTCTTATAATTACTAAAAGTTTTGATTTTACCATCACCTGTCATATTTGATCTCACCGTGCTCTTTTTTCCCCGCGTAAAATTTTTGGTCTTTGAAGCCAGTGTTTTTGCCGAAGACATTTAAGAAACAGTCACGTTTTGTCGACATTAAAAACATTCTCAGGTCTAATCCATCCAGTAAATTCAGGAGCGTATTTTCAATACAGTTATGGCAAACTTAATCATACATAATGAGCTCCTTCTGCACTACGCGTTTTAGTTTAATATCGTAACTTAAGTTTCATATTTTGCAAATCAGAAAACAGAACATGTTAACTTTTCTTACCTGGATTTAAATTTATGGATTTAAATTTATCTAATAATCTCGTCTATTGGACGCATAGATCGTGTGATTTAACGCCTTTGGACTTTTTTTATGGGTCTACATTAAATCATTGGTTTATACCAACAAGCCGGCGACATTAGAGGAGCTCAGAGCCGCAATATTGAACAAGAAATAGCGGCCGTTTCGTTCGAAATGTGCGGCTGTCATCGAAAATTGGGTTCAACGCATCGACCGCTGCATACGGGGGTGGACATATGAACAAAGTCGAATTCCATTCATAAATGTTTTGATAGTAATTCAAGCATTCATGCATTTTTTTGAGATATCTCTATACCTTATCCAACAAAAATTGTCAGTACAGAGAAGATAGGATGTTTGTCTCTCAGTTTGGTTGCAATGACTTACATAAATCGGTCCCTCTTTAAAGCTCTCACTGGGTTGCCGTAGTGTGTATGATAATTCGCCATAACTCAGAGAGCATTTCTATTAGGGTTACCTTCTTCCAATTTAAAATAAAAATATTGCGGAACGAAATAAATTCCTTTTATTTTTTTCCTTTTCTGGTAAGATAATAATAGGAGCGTTTTTTTAAGGGTATCTCCAGTAGATCAACCAAAATATATAAATTTCGTAGCACAAAAAAAAATCGAAACGAAAAATATATCACTGTAATCCAATTTATTCATTATAAATATTGTAAAACATAAAATACTAATTTCTAATATCACTACTCAACTAATCCGATGAGTAATTACTGCTACTGCTCTCCTTATTTTAGTCTATTATTAACCTTTCAACTGCTTCCTCGGCAAAAACGTCCATTTCCACATATTTGGCTTAACAACCTGTTCAACGTGTTGGACACATCGATGCCATTTTTCCTTATCAACCCTTGTAAGTGCTGTCGTTAGTAAGTCTCTTAGTTCAGCCATTTTAAATGACTTGTTTTGGCTTGCTACAAACCCTTTCACTTGAGCCCAAACCAATTCTATTGGATTAAGGTCACAGTGATAAGGCGGCAAGCGAAGCACTTTATGTCCCGCATTTTGAGCCATTTCATCTACGACGTATGTTTCATACTTGCCTTTGTAACGTTTAACGATTTCAATCAACCCATTGTATGATTGCATCCCTACCTAACTTGAGATCTTCCTTTTGGTAATTTCCGTATTCATTGGCAAAACAGGCGTCATTCATCGGAAAAACAAAGACATCATACAAACAGGTGCATAATGAGATAAAAGGATGTATTTACGTTTTTTTTTTATTTAAACAGTTTGCGACATAAGCTCAATCAGCAAGATTTTCTAAAAACATTTCCCAGTCCTTTCCGCTATATGTATATTGTGAAAGGTAGACCCAATCAGGTAATTAGAAAACAAAATTATATAACCACGACGCAATGTCATATACCTAAACAGATGGTAAAAAACTGCACTTGTGCAGCTGTACAATATAAATACAATCAAATTAAAACCGAATGGCAACACCCCACGTAATAATTCGTTCTCAAAAGCACCGAAACCGAAAGTTCTTTGACAAAATCCATAGAAAAATCCTTAATGATATGCTTCATTGTAGAGATGATAATACTCTTCTGATGTGCTTCAGTTACACACACTGCTTATTTTGATGGATGATAATAGCAAGCGAACACAAGACGATCATGCTCATTCCCATTCGGCTGTGTGGGAGACTGGTTGTGGGGGGTTGTATGCGAATTTTAGGAAAATTACAACAACAATTCCTTGGTATGACAGTGGTTTGGTTTTTATTTCAGTGGCAATTCTTGCGTTTGAGTGCCGTGAGAGTATCTACAGGCACTACTGGTAAAAAAAGCTACTCCATAATACTGACAATTTTTGTTGGATAAAGTATAGTAGTTTGCATTTTATTTGAAACAGAAGTTGTCATGTCCTTAATGAAAGACTCTTAATAACAACGATTGCTTATTTTTGTTTAATAGCGCGACGGAAGACGGCTTAAATTGCTATTTACCAGCGTTTTGTCGTAATCTGCCTTATACAAGGTGGCGCAAAAATAACCTTCCGATGTTTTTTGGCTGTATTTTTTAAAAAAAAAAGAAAAACTTTGATTCTTCTTGTGGATTATTTTTATTTGGTCTTTTAATTTTTTTTACATCAAGTCGAGAATATGATGTCATGTAAATGGCCGCCGCCACAGTTGATTGTCATTTGAGCCCTTTTTATGGCATTTTCCATCACTTTGGCCAAAACTTCCGGCGATAGGTCCTCACATTGTTGACGGATATTGTCTTTAAGAGCTGCAAGAGTCTGAGGCTTGTTGACATAAACCCGCGACTTCAAAAAGCCCCACAAAAAGAAGTCTGGAGCGGTCAAATCAGGCGATCTTGCTGGCCAGTGCAAATCGCCAAAGCGGGAGATTAGGCGCCCGGGAAATGCATCCTTCAGCATATCGGTTGTGGCACGTGCAGTGTGTGCCGTTGCACCGTCCTGTTGGAACCACATGTTTTCCAATCCCAATTCATCAAGTTGCGGCAAAAAGAACTCGTTGATCATTGCTCTGTAGCGCTCACCATTCACAGTAACCGTTTGGCCCGCGACGTCTTCGAAGAAAAAAGGTCCGATGACTCCTCCAGCGAAAACAGCACACCATACAGTGACTTTGAGCGGGTGTAATGGCTCTTCGTGGGTTACACGCGGATTTTCAGTGCCCCAGAATCGTAAATTTTGCTTATTTACGTACCCGCTAAGATGGAAATGGGCCTCATCACTCACGATTATTTTTGATGAAAAATCATCTTCCTCTTGGTGGTTATTAAGGATGGCTTGAGCGTATGTAAGACGCGATTGGCGGTCAGCAGCTAACAGCTGATGCTTTGTACGGAAACATCTTCAAATCTTGTACCAAAATTCGCTGTAAAGACCGTCGACTGATACCCATTTGCGTGGCAAGTCGTCTGGTCGATGTCGACGGCGCTTCCATGACATCTTCGGCTACAGCAGCAATATTCTCTGCAGAACGGCTACTCCGGGGTCTGCCACGCCTGGCAGCATCTCGTGTTGTGCCAGTCTCTTCGAGGCGAGCGGCTAAACGTCGCAGTGTTTCACCAGTAGGCGTTGGAGGGGTAGGAAATCTGCGACGAAATTCACGTTGTGCCAAAGTCACCGACCGATTATTGCTCAAATAAATAGTCACCAATATTCCGCGTTCTGGAGCAGTGTAGCGTAACATTGTTTATTAACGTGTATTTCGCATGTGTTTACTACACAAATGTCAAAACAGAACTGACATTAGGGGCCAATCGCACAATTTATAGCATTTTCTGATAGGAGGATTACTTTTGCGCCACCTTGTATAAGAGCACTCATCGTATTAATCGGTAGTAAATGTTGGAGAAATAGATAATTATGTAATTGAAAAATAATAATTAATTCGTCATAGCAGCTGAGAGGTCAATAATCAATTAGTTTGATATAAAAATCGATTAACGGATTAATGTGAAATTTGATTTTTTATGGGAGTATACCACGTAGACGTAGAGAGTCTCTTGTTAAGATCATATCAACTTGAATCAAAGGCTTAAAATAATTTTGCATGATGTTGTTCCCGCTGGCAGAATTTAGGAATGGATAAAATTAATTTGAAGGAAAAAGATCAAATATTTTGAAATAATCGAAGAAACAGTTTACCAATACCCCTTTTAACATTTTGGTTTTAGAATCTGTGACCTCTGCTGAACATTTTGGTGTAACATACGTGGCCGTTGAGTGGTATGTAATATTGAGTGTATAGCCTAAGCGTGTGTTTTTTTCTCTTCAAGCAACGTAAGGGCTTCACTTCAGTTCTGAGAACTAAAAAGTTGGGAGTAGTTGAAAACTACTTTTTTGAACTTCTGGCTCTTCAAGGCGATGAAAAAGGCTCTTCGACCTATAAGATATTTTTTACCGTAAGGCCAGAAAATATTAAGGCCAGTCTAATTTCTACTTTCCGTATAAAGCTGACAATTTTACCAGCAGAGGACTTCTTTATATCTTCGGAAGTCAGTTGTTTCCTGAAGAAGTCCTTCTTTCTCGTTCCATTGAGGGCTAGACATTCACATAATATGGGCTCAGCTGTCTTCTGCAAGACATAGCCGGCACTCTGGAGATTCAACGATTTTTATTTTGTTTAGAGAGTATCGTTAGCCGTGGTAACCAGAACGATAACTTACTAATTTACTTACTTTGGACGAAGACTGGAATCTATACGGATCGAAACAGGTAGAATATAAGAGTTTTTTTATAAGGAATTTATGCGAAAAGATTCAATTAGTAGGTGAAGCTAGTAGGGTTGTTAAAGTTCTGAAAAGGGGCAAACCAGCCAAAATGTGTTAGACTTTTCTTCTCGTTAGGCAAACATGGTTAGTCTTCCAAACGGAGACTTAGGCTATCCCAATGGTAGTGGAATATGCTGTAAGGAACAGGTGCAGTGGGCGAAGTATCTGCGGCTGTAGCAACACTCAGGCTGCGCTTAAGGCCTTGCTCAACCCTTTAATCACCTCCAAAATAGTTCGTGAATGCAAGATATCTCTGAATTCAGACAATACACAATAAAATATAAGCAATTCTATAATTAATATTTTTTCCCCTTTTCGAAGTGGCATTTAACACTATTAATAGCTTTTTAAGCAAAATAAAAAATGTCACTAGCTATTCCCTATTGTTTATAAGTAAGCTATTAGACTGTTATGTTTGTATTTATATTTATCAAAGAGAATAAAGAATTAATTAAGCTTAAACTAAACTTTAAATTCGGTCGAAAGGCTGAATTTTTTTTTTTAGACTTGTCTGGGTCCCGGGTCATAACGGGATCACAGAGAAATCCGATGAACTTGCTAGACACCGCTCGTCCATTTATAGAAAATTTTATTGAAAATTGGCATGTGTCAGATAAAGCCCCGCTGTCAGATCATATAAGGTTTGACTTACCTGGCCAACTGTCACAGGTTTCAAAAGATACGATCCTAAGTCGACGGACTCCTCCACGAAGGGTAGTCACCTTGTCGAGTGCAACATCCTTTGATGGTGCCGGTGTGGAGGCTTAACGATGTTTCATACATCCACTAAGAACTGCCCAAGGACATTCCGTCCTGCCCCAATTCCCCTTCTCCCCTACCCCTCTGTCTCCTCTCTCCTGATTTCCTCCCTCTGATTCTCTCACTCCTTCTCCCTTTCATTATCCGCTGGGCTGGACTTAAGGTGTGATACGACCCGTGCCGAAAGTCGGCCAGGCTGAGGGCCCAGTTAAAAAAAAAAATAGCTCAGTCGCCCACGGAGTATCCGGATACCTGGCGATCTCCGGATTAACCAGCCTTACCTGCATACTGCGGATCTCTGTGCAGGCGGACCTCCTTTCTCCGCTACTCGTGGGTCTAAAATATGAACAAACAAAACAAAAACAAAAACAAAAATAAAAACATCGAGACCGGTATCTCTTCTAAACCGGGCGGTAGTACGGCGACCTTGCTGTCTACTGACGCGGCTCCTGCAACAAAGAGTAGCACTGCGACTGTGAGTAATCGTGGTCCAGTTGCTGCCAGCAGCAGTGAGCCTAATATAGGCAAAGCAATTCCTAGCAGCGGTAGGATTGTGGCACTTCATGGCCCTTCCGTTGCTAGCCTTACAAATCCTAGTACGTCTCGTAGTGGATGTTCGCGACAACGCACTCCCTCGAGGGCGTACTACAAGGACAGGCGAAATGCCATAAGAACTCTGAAGGTCTTTGGAAATATTCTGGAGACCAACAGAACACCACAGCAGATCGCCAAATTAAAATGGGCCCAAGGCTTCTTAGAGAAGGACAAGAGCGCTAACAAGGACTTCACGTCCAAGCGCCAGAGATCGGTGGAAGAAACCACTTCGGTTTCCAAAAAACCCAAGGTGCATAACACCAGCACCACCTCACATTCTGCCCCCAAATCTCAAAAGTCCTTCAGCGATGTCCTAAAGGACAAAATCGTGGTCGCGGTGATCGACCGCAGCGATCCGGAGGGAAGAATTTCCCCCGAACGATGGCATAAGCTGAGGAACAAGCTACTTAGCCTCTATCTGGCCTTCATGAAGGACCACCCTGGACCAGCTCCAGTAACTGAGGATGCCGGACTACACCAAGGGCATATCCGGCTCGTCGCCTGCGACAATATTAGATCGTTGGATCTGTATAAGATCGCCATAGGCAAACTCGGGGAGGTTTGGCCTGGAGCGAAGCTTGAGGTTGTTGCGAAGGAGGACATCCCTAGCAGACCGAGGGCTCGTGCTTGGATCCCTGCTGAACCCCCCTCCGCAGAAGAAGTATTGTCGGTTATTAGACTGGGCAATCCCTCACTCCCAACCCACGACTGGAAAGTTGCGAAGCTGGAAGAGCATAGGGGATCCTTCAGATCAGCTATTATAGTGATCAACCAAGAATCCCTGGCTCCTTTGGCGAAGACCAACGGCGCAATCCAGTTCGGTTGGGATAAGATTACACTTCGGGTGTACAAAAAGGATGACCCAGAAGCTAATAAGCCTCCGTATCCCTCTGATACAGGACTCAACACCCCTGATCCTGGAGCATCAATCTCCCTTCCATCCATGGAAGATGATGAACCAACTGTGGCTGCTCCCACTCAGCCCTCTACGTCCACTGCTAACACCAACTCTAGTATGGACACGGAAGACCTCCTCAGCAAAGTCCTTCTCAGCGAAGACGAGCTTTTAGGCTCGTCCTCTGACTCTGACTCAAATTCAAATAACACCGTGGTGGAGACTCCTCTGCCTGATTGCGACGATCAATGTTGCGATTAGTACAGATCAACCTCCACCACTCCAAAAAGGCTTCGGCCTCCCTTCTTATCCGTCTTTCTAGAGATGGAGAAGATATGGTCCTGATCCAAGAGCCATGGATTGTTAACAACCTGGTTCGAGGACTCCGGACTCATGGATACAAATTGTTGTATGCAACTGACAAAGGTAAACCTAGAACTTGCATACTTGCAAAAAGTAGCTTAAATGTATTTTTACTCCCTAATTTCAGCGACCGTGATGCAACCGTCGTGAGTCTAGAGACTGTTCGAGGCACCCATTGGATAGCCTCGGCTTATCTGGCCCATGACCACGTAGGGTCCTTGCCTGGTGTCAACCTAGAGGGACTGATCGCGGCAGCTGAACATCAAAAAACTGGTCTCATTATTGGATGTGATGCCAATGCGCACCATTCAGTATGGGGCAGTTCTGACATCAACGACAGAGGTGAGTCTCTTTTTGATTATATTCTTAATACTAATCTCATTGTGTGTAACACTGGTAGTGAACCTACCTTCATTACAAAAGATAGACAGGAGGTTCTAGATATAACTCTGGTCTCCGACTCAATCCATCAGGAAATTGTAAACTGGAAAGTCTCGGCGGAACACTCTTTTAGTGACCACCGTTACATTCAATTCAGCTTAGCCAATGACCCTCCCCGCCAGCCAGTTTTTAGAAATTATAGGAAAACTGACTGGCTCAAGTATAGAGAAGTGCTGAAAAGTTCAATGAAATCTGAACTCCTTAGTCCTCCCCGGAACACCATAGAGCTAGATAAGAAGGTCAGGGTACTCACCTTGGCCCTCAATAAGGCTCTGACCTCTGCCTGCCCGCTCACACGGCCTAGAGGCAAAAAGAAGCCGGTTTGGTGGACCCCAGCACTAGGACCTCTAAGAAGCAGTTGTAGAAAACTGTTCAACCAAGCCAAGTCCACAAAAGCTGAAACCGACTGGGCTTCATACAAAGCATCAACAAAAAGGAACTGAGGAAAGCCAAACGCTCGTCTTGGAGACTCTTCTGTGGAAAAATAGAGGAATCTTCGGAGGCATCTAGGCTAAGAAAAATCCTCTCAACCAACCCAGGTATGCCCAGCTTTTTAAAAAAGGCGGACGGCTCCTGGACCACTTCCAGCGAAGAATCGCTCAATCTACTACTGGATACACATTTCCCAGGTAGCTCCCACGTTACTAGCAATATAAACCTGTCTAGGTCAATTGCACGTACGACTAACTTTAAAGGTCTGATTACTAGGGACAAACTGCTCTGGGCGATACACAGCTTCAAACCATACAAATCCGCGGGGCCAGATGGCATAATACCAGCTGAAATTCAAAACACCTCGGATATCATCTTGCCTTTGCTCGAGATAATCCTGAAAAGCTGTGTTAAAATGGCATACATTCCGCTGTTATGGAGAGAAGTAAAGGTCGTATTCATACCCAAAGCCGGTAAATGTTCCCATGTAAATCCTAAGGATCTCAGACCCATAAGCCTATCGTCATTCCTTCTAAAAACATTAGAAAGGTTAATTGATATCCATCTACGTACTAACATAGATACAAGACTTTTGTCTACGGCTCAACATGCATATTGCAAAGGCAAATCTGTTGAAACAGCCTTACATACGTTAGTACGCTCAATCGAATACTCCCTTCACCATAAGGAGTACACTATGGTTGCATTCCTGGATATTGAGGGTGCTTTTAATAACGTCAATACATCCGCGATCGCAAATGCACTGTCAGATCTAAAGGTGGATGACTCACTTGGTGAGCTTATTAATCTACTTCTCACAAGTCGGATTATAAACTCGAAACTGGGTATGACATCGGCCAGAAGATCTGTCAGTAGAGGTACGCCACAAGGTGGAGTCCTATCTCCCCTCCTTTGGAACTTAGTGGTGAACAAGCTGCTGATGTGCCTAGAAAAGGAGGGTTGCAGGGTGATTGCCTATGCAGATGACGTTGCAATTGCCGCCTCAGGGAAGCACCTAAACACCTTGAAAGAACTTCTCCAAAACGCTCTTAATAAGCTAACTACATGGGCAGATCGTTGTGGGTTGGGTGTTAACCCCCACAAAACCGAACTTGTTCTATTCACTAGGAAACATAAAGTTCCATACATTGATCCCCCCTCTATCAGGGGCACAAGTCTAGTCTTTTCAGACGAGGCAAAATACTTGGGTCTCATTCTGGATAGAAAGCTTAGCTGGAAACCTAACATTCAGGAAAGAGTTCGTAAAGCTACAGCAGCACTCTTCTCCTGCAAAAAAGCTATTGGTAACAAATGGGGGTTCCAACCCCGCATTACCAACTGGCTATACATCTCGGTAATTAGACCGATACTTATGTACGGGGTGGTTGTTTGGTGGACTGCCCTTGATAAAGCGATAAATCGCGATAAGCTAGGCAAAGTCCAACGTACAGCTTGTCTCTGCATGAGTGGTGCACTGCGCACTACCCCCTCTGCTGCAATGGACATTCTGTTTCACCTGACACCCCTGGACATCTTTAGCAAGCAAGTGGCTGCTAGTGCGGCTATCCGCCTCAAAACAACGTTTCAATGGTCCGAGAATGAAATCGGCCACGCTTCTATTCTGAAAAAATTTAGAATCCTCCCCAGTAACATAGATTACATCACCCCTCAGACCCTTTTTGACAAAAACTTCAATGTCAAGATCCCTCCCAGAACATTCTGGGAAGGGCCACCCGTCGAAAATAAATCGATCCATTTTTATACTGATGGATCCAAAACCGACGAGGGGGTAGGAGGTGGTGTGTTCTCTGACAGGCTGAATCTCAGCCTCTCCTTTCGACTCCCTGATCACTGCAGTGTGTTCCAGGCAGAAATCTTGGCTATTAAAGAAGTCCTGTCGTGGCTGAAGAAGAACGTGATATCCGTTACGGATATCTGGATCTTCTCAGATAGTCAAGCTGCATTAAAATCCCTGGATTCTGGGTCCACAAACTCTATCGTAGTCCGTGACTGTCGGTCATCTCTAGTGGAGATGGCGAAGCATTTTAACATCCACCTATGCTGGGTGCCAGGACATACAGACATTCCAGGGAACTGTAGGGCGGATGAACTCGCCAGAAAAGGAACCACACTGCCCCTTTTACCTGATAAAGGTTCACTAGGCATCCCAATCGCTACATGCAAACTCATGTTTATGAGACAGACCATTGAGAACTGTAACCTTAGGTGGACAAGTGGCAACACTTGTCTAGCGACAAAGCAGATTTGGCCAAAGCTGGATCTGAAACGCTCTAAGTGTTTGATTTCTCTAAACAGACTTCACATTGGTGCTATAATTGGTGTGATCACCGGACACTGTCTCATAGGCAGACATGCAACAAGGCTTGGCGTCCATGCAAATGACTTCTGCAGAAGCTGTATGGACGAGGAGGAGGAGGAGACAGTTCTCCACCTTCTCTGCACGTGCCCTGCTCTTTCTCAAAGACGTAAACTCCATTTAGGATCCTTCTTTTACAATGATCTTAACGATCTCATTAACACCGACATAAAAAGTCTGTCAAGCTTCATCAGAAGCTCCAAATGGTTCAACGAGTAGGAGGATGATACATCCGTGTGGCATCACAATGGGCCTGTCACTGGCCTAAGTGTGTCGGTCTCGGCCGACAGCCACTACAACCTAACCTAACCTAACCTAAGTCGACGGACTGGAATACGCATCCAGGACCTGTCCTCTCAGAAATGGATATGCTAATTAAGTATTACTAACCTCCTAGTCAGTAAAACCAGTAAGGTCGCCTGATGGAATGACCAACTTGCTAAAAATCAGGAAGAAGGGTAGGAAACTTTTCAATCGAGCTAAATAGATACACACAAAAGTGGGACGATTAAAGGATCGCTCTAATAGTATACAACTCAGAATTGAGAAGATCGAAACGAGCTACATGTAGAAAGTTCTGCAAATACGTAGCAGATATGCCAGTAGCAGCGCGTATCCACAGAGTGCTTGGCAAAGATCATACGAACGGTGTAGGATTACTAATGAAAACAAATGGAACCTACACGATGGACCGAGAAGATTCAATCAGAACATTACCTCAGGTTCAATTCAGCAGAGTTAACAGTTTATCTGCAACAAAATTTTGTCCAGAAGGTAAGATGGGAAATCGGCTCATTTAAACCATTTAAAGCCCCAGGCGGTGATCGCATATTTGCAGCCCCGGGGGTGGTTGACGTCATACTGCTGGCCGCAATCGCTTTATTTAGAGCAAGTTACAACTGGCGAAACATTGCATTTTCCTGGAGACAAGTCAATGTAATTTGTATCCCCAAAAGTGGCAACAGGCCAAGTGAACTGCCTAAATCATACAGACACATCAGTATAACATCTTTCATTCTTAAAACCATGGAAAGACTTATAGATGTTTATTTCAGAGAACGGATAGAAATATCTAGCCCCCTACACTCAAGTCAATTTGCGTACAGAAAGGGCAAATCCACTGAAGGTGCTCTTCAGTGCATTGTCGAGAGGGTAAAGGAGGCATGTAAATCCAAGGAAATTGCACTTTGTGCTAATTTCAGTGTGTGTGGGTTTTACTTTAATGACAGGAGACACAGCATTATGTTTAAGTAGCAAATAACAAGCAATTACACCAGCATTAGATTGACTTCATTACAGTGATCCCAAACCGGGAAGCCTGCCGATGTTTATTGAGGTCAAACCGGCGAACCACACAGGCGGACAATATTTTGTATTTTTTTTTAAATTATGGCTTTGTTTGGGCAGTTTTAGTTTTATTTTCATATTCTAAAAAATGTCATCTCATACCCACTGTAAATTGGATTTTTTTTTAAAAAGGTTTTTCTTTTTCGTGAGGATTATGTCAGTGATTTCTTTTGGAATGTAAGGGTTTACCACACAACACAACAAATTTTATTTATTCCCTATAGGACACATATAATACCCGCGCAGGGGAGAGCTAAGCATGCCGCTGCAGTCACACTTTAGTGGGACATAAATCACAAAAAAAAAAATTGGTACTTATGTACCTGTGCCGGAAAATCTTGAGGTGTTGGAGGGGTTATTTGTGCCTGGGCCCCTCAATCAATTGTCCAACGCACTAGCCACTGAGCAGCAACAAAGGTAATGCATTAAACTCGCCTGGCTCAGGATGCGTCTTTTGAGTGGTGAGCCAAACCTTGCGAAGAAAAAGGTTAAATCCTGTCAGCAAGCGAGCGAGTCACCCAAGACCCAACCCAAACTAGAAACACACCAGACTTGCTTATTGGCGCCTGCCTGACAGTTGTTGTCACATCCTTAGCGAAGCGAGTCTGTGCAGGGAAATAAGTCCACGGGAACAAAGTCCACTGAGGGACTCAGCTCCCACATAGTGGGAAATAAACCCACTTTCGCGAAGTGGACTTAGTTCCCATGTAAAGTGGGAAATAAATTCCCAAAACTCTGAGTGGTTTTAGTTCCCTTTTAATATGAAGTAAATTCTTACTGTCGACTAAAAACAAAATAAAATTAAAGCGTCAAGTAGGTACTTTGAAATTGTGCTTAACAAAAGAGAAATTAACTTTTAACTGAGACAGAGTTTTTTTTTTTTTTTTTTTTTTTTTTTTTTTTTTTTTTTATTAAAAAAAGGAAATCCAAATCCCAGAGCACTCAGACTCGGTAACGTTCCATTGTACTACCAGGCAGAAATCCTCCGTTTTGGTGTAGAGGCATGTGATTGGGTGGCGTATGTTGTTGTTCCCCATGGGGATTGAACCTGCACCGCACGGGTCACAAGCCAACACACTAACCTCTACACCGTCGCCACCCTCCGAGACAGAGTAATATAGGTACCGTGACCTCGCACCTACTTCAAATCAAACAGTGACCCCAAGCAGGGGGGTTGCAGTGGGGCAGCATCCCCCCCCCCCATATGCATTGTCCTGTTTATGGGATTAGTTACGAAATCGCAAATAGATTCCATAAATAGTGTAATGCATACCCCCTGCAACTCCCCTGCTTGGGGTCACTGTTTGATTTGGAGTAGGTGCGAGGTATGGTTTTGAAACTTTGGCTTTATGTCATCATGATAAGTGTAAGACTTTGCTTAAAGAGTGTGTAAATAACTGCACTTTACAGTTTTTTGTCTAATTCTAAATATTGGATGTTAGTTCCCTCTTCTTATTTTTGAATGTGTACTAAGTTCCCATAAAAAAATGAACTTAGTTCCCACTTTACATGGGAACAAAGCCCACTTCGCGAAAGTGGTTTTATTTCCCACTATGTGGGAACTAAGTCCCTCGGTGGACTTAGTTCCCGTGGACTTATCTCCCTGCACCAAGCGAGTCACCTACCCCAAACTGCAAAAAGCTACACCAGACCCGCCTAGAAATTACTCCACATTTAAAACGTGTAGTAACGGGTCCGTCAAATAACTTTTTTTTTTTTTGAAAATGCTATAAAAAAAAACTACTGAATATTTTCTCAAATTTCTTTTTTTATTTGAAAGTACAATCCTTCCGGTTAATAATGGAATTTCATTCAAATGGCTGTCTCGGCTGGCCTTGCAGTAGCCTATAGTAGCGTCATAGCAAGGTCTTTATGCAAAATTCGTCTCATTGATGTCTCCGAAATGTTCAATTGTTGAGAACGACGGTGAATTGATGTTGATGGCGCTTCACGCACACTTTCTGCCACAGCAGCAATATTCTCGGGTGTACGCACTGCTTTTGGCTTTTCACGATTTGGTTTATCGATGAGGATGCCATTTTCTTTCACTTTTTTCACAAGATAACGAACATACGGAGCTGACGGTGCTTCTCTTCTTCCAAAATCCGTACGCAATTTTCGCACACATTCTGCAACATTAACATGACTTTCAAAGTAATGTCGCAATATTTCCCAGCGTTGTTCAAGCGTATACACAACCATATTCGTTCAGCGGAAGGATAAAACTAATTATCTATCAAATCAGACATGAGCTAAGTGTTACCATTCACGAAATAAGCACTAGTTAAAGCATAGGGACGGGCTACAGTCCGCTTGGGCGAACTGTTGGATACCCTATTCTTATTCCTATCCCTCATAAGTGGGCGTGACAAAAGTCTAAGTATGGTTGAATTGTTAAGAACGCTCTACATATTTTGTTATATAACATTTAAAGGATTTTATCAAAAAAAAACGCTCCCTAGCTCAAACTTGGGTGTTTCAATAAAATTGTTTTATTTAATTGTGGGCGTGCCAGTAGGCGGATTTAAAAAAATTAACACATGAGAATAAAGGGCTACTAGAGAGTATATATTATAAATTTCAGCTCCCTAGCTCAAACTTTGAATTTTCAAAAAAAAAAAAAATTAATTGTGGGCGTGTCAGTGGGCGGATTTTGAAAATATTTACACATGAGCATAAAGGGCCCATAGAGAGTATACACTATAAATTTCAGCTCCCTAGCTGAAACTTTGGATTTTCAAAAATTAATATACCCTTAGAATAGGGTAAAAAAAAATTATTTTATTTATTTGTGGGCGTGTCAGTGGGCGGATTTTGAAAATTTTTTATCCCGAGCAGTTTTAGGAGTCATAGATCATATATAAAAAATTTCAGCTTTCTAGCTCAAAATTCGATTTTTTCCAAAATTTGGTTTTTTTTGAGTTTGTGGGCGTGTCTGTAGGCGGATTTCAAAAATTCGTAAACTTGATTATTTCGGGACCCTAGAGAGTATATGGTTAAAATTTCAGCTCTCTAGGTCCAGTTTAAAGGCCTAATTTTTGGCTACAGACGGACGGACGGACGGACGGACGGACAAGGCTAGATCGACATTACTATCGATGCTGATAATAAATATAGTAACTTTTAGGGGTCTACGGGCAATATTAAGGTATGTTACAAACTATGCGTCAAAATTAATATACCCTTAGAATAGGGTATACAAATAAAACGTTAGATGGGCCCTTTATATTCTCACAAAGAAGTGGTATTATTTCCCACTTAAAATACGGCTGACTTGCTTATTGGCGCCTGCCTGACGGCTGTTGACATATCCTTAGATGAGTGACAAAGTCCCGTGAGCGGCAAAATCAGAAAAGGCTGAAATGATGTTAGCGGGAGTTGCGGGTCACCCATCTCAAACTTTAACTAGCTACGATAGACCTGCTTAGAAATAAATCCACACTTAAAGTGTTAAAATTTCTAACAAAAAAGTGGTATTTTTCCCACTTTAATGAGAAAATAACTACCAAAAGTGCTTTTATTTTCCACTTGAGGTGAAGTGGAAGTAATTTCCAGTGAAGTTATTTTCCTGCATCCTGGTTCTCGTACTTTTTGAATGAAATTGTTCTTTATATTTTCTGCAACGTACACAACTCGACGCTGTCATTTGCTGTGGCACAGAGTATAACTGTAGAAATAAAAAAATCTCCTGAAGTCCTAAAACCCCGCCGTGTAATATAGAATATTTTATACAAAAAAAATACGGATACCATGTCTTTGAGAGAGAATTTAGTCGTTTTAAATAAAGGCAATATAATTTGGAACCTCACACTGTCGTCAGCTGGAATATTCGCCTTTATATAAATATATTCGAAAAGATTAAAAAAAAGAGTTTAAATCCTATAAGCTAGCATGAAGCAACCAGTTTTTTTTTAATATTCCGGTTTTTTCATCACACCTGTAGGTACATAATATATACATAATAGGCATACTAGTATTATGGCCTTGCAAATCAAGAAGATTCCTCTTATAATTCGATAGTCTCTTGTACAATTTTATGAATACATACCTACATTTCTAAGAAGATATGTATGGCTTCGTTTTGTCGCGTTTTTGCGAATCCATTCCCCACTTCTATGCTCATAGAACGAATCCGTTGCTGTAATTATAATTCTAACAGCATCTTAATATTTTTTTTTTTTTAGTGAAGGTAAAAATCTCAAGAGACACAATAGTGCTAGAAACCCAGAGTAGTGTGGGGCTCTCTCTAACTGCACTAAAAAAAAATAAGCCATAACTATTTTGTCCTCATTGTCCTTGCATTCTTTCTGCAAATTTCATACCTATTTCAAAATATACTTTAGAGAGAGTAGGTATCTCATAAAATTGCAAGTTTTCCAACCCACACTCGACCTTATCTATCTACTCCTTCTGCCTTGATAATATATGTAAGTAAGGCATTAGGTGTTCTTTTTTTTACTCAAGCGTAGGTTTATAGGTTTAGATAAAGAATAAAAATATAGGGACGGATACCCTATTCTTATTCCTATCCCTCATAAGTGGGTGTGACAAAAGTCTAAGTATGGTTGTATTGTTAAGAACGCTCTACATATTTTGTTATACAACCTTTAAAGGATTTAATCGAAAAAACGAAGCTTTTGTAAAAAAAAACGCTCCACTTTGGTTTTTCAATAAAATAGTTTTATTTAATTGTGGGGGTTTCAGTAGGCGGATTTAAAAAATATTCAAACAGAAGTATAAAGGGCACTACCACCTAGAGAGTATACATTATAAATTTCAGCTCCCTAGCTCAAACTTTGGTTTTTCAATAAAATTGTTTTATTTAATTGTGGGTGGATTTTAAAAATTTTATCTCCCGAGCAGTTTAAGGAGTCAAAGATCATATATAAAAAATTTCAGCTTTCTAGCTCAAAATTCGATTTTTTCAACAAATTTGTTTTTTTTTTGAGTTTGTGGGCGGATTTCAAAAATTCTTAAACTTGATTATTTCGGGACCCTACAGAATATAAAGTTAAAATTTCAGCTCTCTAGGTCCAGTTTAATGGCCTAATTTTTGCCGACAGACGGACGGACGGACATGGCTAGATCGACATTACTATCGATGCTGATAAGGGTCTATGTCTACGGGCAATATAAAGGTATGTTACAAACTATGAGTGAAAATTAATATACCCTTAAAATAGGGTATACAAAACGCTTGACTGCGACTTGGCACCACTACGCTGGCTGTCATTTGACATTTTTGCTGTTTTCTCCAGTCAAATTAGAGTATATTATTTGAAAATTACATTACAAAATACTACTCTGATTGAAAATACCACCGTGTAGGGCGAGAAAATTGAACCTTAAAAATACAAAGTGATTTGGAAATGGCATGGGCTTCCTCCATATAAGTTTTTTTTTTTGTATTTTCAGTCAAATAAGTGCACATTGAACCTCGAAAATAAATTCCAAAATACTGCTCGGATTAAAAGCCTAATTATACCACCGTGTAGGGCGTCTTACTAAGTATAAAGTTGACCCTTATAGGAAGACTGGTTTGGAAATGGCAGCAATTCAATATTTTTTTGGTAAGCATAAAACTTCACATGCACGTACAATTTGGGGGTATGTGTCAGTTCCGTAGGTGAGAAAAGTTACCGGAATACGTAGAAGATGGTGTTTGGAAGCACTGATCTATATCCGCTTAAGGACTTATCGGTGATATTTATCCCCTCTAAAGTTACTGTATATAGGCAAAGTTTTTGTTCTGTTTGACACACAAATGTGAATAAGCGTATTTACGCTAGTGTAAAAAAACACCTAGGTATTAAAGAGATCACAGTATGACTCAGTTTATTTGGTAGATTGTCATAATTTGTTTGATCGCAATAGACATATTAATTAATTTAATAGCAGCTAATAACCTAAAGTTTCTGTTGTAGGTAGGTACTGTCAGCTGATTACAATGTGATCACTTGTCACTTCTTTAAAAGTTGTCAAAAATTCACCGCCAAATTGAAATGCCGCAGCCTAACTAGGCTCGAGCGCTGATTGTTAAAAATGGGGAAAATTTAAGGGATGTTTTTGGCAATTGGGTAAGAAAGCTTAGGCAGTAAACTCTCCTGCAATACAATAGAAAAATGTAAAAAATCATACAATTCCTATATAAATATTTTGCAATTTGGCCATTAGGTGATACTAAGGTAAGGTTAGGCAAAAGGCTTACTGAATGCGGTGGGTAGTTGACATCAACAAACAGAAATAACTAGGTACCTATGTATGTGTCCATTAATACAAAAAAGAAATTGACAATCAATTTCACTATACAAAAAAACAACCATAAATCGTTATTCATGATCCAGTACTTGGGAGACAAGATCAACAAAAGTAGCACAATGTGTTCAATATCACGCACAAAACTCGATCATATTGACAGTTGAGTGGATAATAAACATAAATTACAGTTCTTACCTCGTTTTTTTATAGGTCTTAAGTTAACACCAAGAACTCAAAAGCAATGCAACGATCACGATCAGTATCCAAAAATATCCACAAAAAGGTTAGAACCGCAGAGCATGCGATGCCGTCCTATTTGCTGAGCACTTTCTACGAACTTGTAATGAATTTATCGGCACACTGTAGAGCACAACAAACTGCATACACGATCACTCTTTTAGGCCTGCACTGAAAACAAAAACGTGATTTTCTGATTTCCCTGCCAACAGACACTAATCAAGGTAATGAGAAAATTAATTTTTCCTTATGGCAACTCTTACATGTGTGTAAATATTTTTTTGGAGTTAAACCCGCTGAAAAATTCTAAACAAAAACAACGCGACAAATACACTTTTCCCCAAAAAAGTTTGTGCGCGAATTAGCAATGGTTTCGTTTTTATTATGGTTATGTCCACGGCACGACAGCAAACGGGAAAAATGCGAAACTGACGAAAAATTAAAGAAAAAATATACGATAATCTCCTTCTCCACTCCAACGGCGAAAGCAAAGTGACAATGATGACAAACAGCGAACGCGAAACACATGAGTGGCGATGGAGATGATGGTGCTGGAGTCGTTTTGGGGCGGGAGTGCTGCTTGAGAGTATTTCACTTGTTTGGCTTACCAGTCCCAATCCCCACTTGTGGATTCTTTACCAGGGTTACCGTGCTTCGAATTGCTGACAATATCGCAAGCAGCTGACTGAAATAAAATTTTATTTGGAGAACCTATTTTCATTTTTTTTCCTTTACGGCGTGGATATGATATGATCCCTTGATCACAACGCTCCCTCCAACTTAACTGGATCCCTACTGGTCCGCCTGTGGGTTTCGCCGCACAGTTCAGTTAACATTTTCTTTTTTATACCCTATTCTAAGGGTATATTAATTTTGACGCATAGTTTGTAAAATACCTTAATATTGCTCGTAGACCCCTAAAAGTTACTATATTTATGATCAGCATCAATAGTAGTGTCGATCTAGCCATGCCCGTCCGTCCGTCCGTCCGTCGGCAAAAATTAGTCCTTTAAACTGGAGCTAGAGAGTTGAAATTTTAACCATACACTCTCTAGGGTCCCGAAATAATCAAGTTTAAGAAATTTTGAAATCCGCCCACAGACACGCCGACAAACTCAAAAAAACTAAATTTTGGAAAAAATCGAATTTTGAGCTAGAAAGCTGACATTTTTTATATATAATCTATAGCTCCTAAAACTGATCGGGAGACAATTTTTTTTAAAATCCGCCCACTGACACGCCCACAATTAAATAAAACAATTTTATTGAAAAGTCAAAGTTTGAGCTAGGAAGCTGAAATTTATAATATGTATATACTTTCTATGGGCCCTTTATGCTCATGTGTAAATATTTTTAAAATCCGCCCACTGACACGCCCACAATTTAAAAAAAAACTATTTTTGAAAATCCAAAGTTTGAGCTAGTGAGCTGAAATTTATAATATACACTCTCTAGGGGCCCTTTATGCTCATGTGAAAATATTTTCAAAATCCGCCTACTGACACGCCCACAATTTAAAAAAGAAAAACTTTTTTGAAAATCCAAAGTTTGGTAGGAAGCTGAAATATACTCGTATAATATATACTCTCTAGGGGCCCTTTATGCTCATGCGTAATTTTTTTTTAAATCCGCCTACTGACACGCCAACAATTAAATAAAACAATTTTATTGGTAAACCAAAGTTTGAGCTAGGAAGCGTTTTTTTTACAAAAGCTTCGTTTTTTCGATAAAATCCTTTAAATGTTATATAACAAAATATGTAGAGCATTCCTAACAATTCAACCATACTTAGACTTTTGTCACGCCCACTTATGAGGGATAGGAATAATAATCCATAATCGCCCAAGCGGACTGTAGCCCGTCCCTATGTTTTTTTTTTGTTTGGTTTGGTTCGTTTTCCAATAATGGGACTAAACCTGAATGGAGCGTAATGGCTCGACAACTCGATTTTGTTACGTAATACAAGTAGAAATATTCAATTGTTATGGTATCCTCCTTAGGAACGTCTCCTTCATCGATTGTGTTCCCAATTGCATCAGATACGTATTAAATGCAAAGTCATAAGTTCCGTAACTTGAACAAAAATTAAATTTTGACAAAGCCATAAATTTCTAAAAGAATCAAAAACGAAATCTGTGCACATCAACTGAGCAAACTACGCATCGATAATTTGTTCGATGCTATAATTTATGACATTTGCCTCAAGGTTGCATTCCGGATGCGTATCCAAAAAGCATTGCTGCCGCATAGACACATTTTTTTACTTTTTGGAACTCAGCCTTCATCAAATAGAATTTTGGTAAAATCACACAATCCTTAGTTAACATGATAGGATTGCCAATTGTATTCGTTTGTTAAGTAGTGCTCAATGAATCAAGATTGAAGTAGAGCTTATATAAGTTTAATGGCATCAAATAAATGTATAAACTGTTCGTTTCTGTGAATACAACGTCTTTGTTTTGTCGGTGACAGTTTTAGAAGGGATGAAAACCTGTGATCACTATCGCCGGATCTTTACCCGGTCAGATATGTAAGCATATTATTCAAGGCATATCTAGTCAGAATCAACTATTCATTCAATAATGGCAATTTTTGTAAAACGCAAATTTGTTCTAACTTGTGCTTTTTGTTTTATGAGAAGAGCTTACAAACATAGGAACTTTATTATTCTGAAGATTTCCAATTGATTGAAATTGAACGCGAAGGATTAAATGCAGTTTAAGCCCTACAAACACGCAATATCTTTGGAATTTACACAAAGGTTTTCTATAGCCCTAATCAACAAAGATTTTACTTTGCGTCTATTCGTTTGATTGTAAATTTGTTAAACGATATTGCTTAATCACTGGTGTTAACCACAATACTTTTAATTACGCACATCACTAATCACAAGGTTCGTTGCAATACGCAAACGTAAATTTATATAAAGTTTCGTGCGAAACTACACAAACGCATTCGCGTACTGAGAAAATGGTAAAAAGATGGACGAACAAAAAATTTACTTTCGTTCATTTTACTTCACACAGGAGCTGGTAAAAAAATGAAAACGATCAAATGAAGAAATCCTACGAGTTTGTCTGCAAAAAAATAGCAGTTGCCTCTTTTCAAGCCAAGATTTGACGTTTCTCATCCTTTTACGCAAAAGCGTACGCGTACTTTTCTTTGAAATGAAAGGTTTCTCTCTCGATTTTGGAAATTTGACAGTTTTCATTTTTTTCAGGTACGCAAACAGACCTACTGTCACTATCAGCTTGCAATATTTAAGTAAACAGTTGCTTAAAGTGCAAAATCATTAATAGATCATCAATTGATAGGTTATGAATCTAACTTTGAAAACGTGCTGAAAAACATATGTGAACTTCAGATTTTCCCAGATACCAGAATGCGAGAAGTAAATAGTAAAAAAAATATTGCTTTTAAAATTAAAAACTTCATATCTCAAGATACATATATGGTAGAAGAAGATAATTTCTTTTGTCACTGCCACATTCAAACCAAAAAAACTATACACTAACGAATGCGATTTTTGATAATACTATTCCAAATTTTACCTACCCAAGGTTTAATTTGATACCAAACTCATTCATTTACGCTCTTGACCCAAAAATGCATCTACTTAATTTAATGTTTAATTTAATACCAAACTCATGTATTTACCCTATAGACCCAAAAATGTGTCATCATAATTCTTCTTCCTCACTTAAATTGAGAGTTTTGATTTATGGAATTACGATTTTGTTTAAACTTTTTTAAATACAGTTTCGAAGTAGATGGTAACCCTTCTCATGCGGTGCTTCATGAAACATGAGAGGAAAAAAGCAGATTATGAATGAGCGCTCCACTTATGTTAAACAAAATGCAACTCAAATGTATAAAGAAACTGAATGTCTATTGGATATTGGATAAATGGAGATGGAGTTGACATGACATGGTAGAAAATATCAGAGAACTCACCACTAAAACATTAACGCAATATAGGATAGGTATGTATTTCTCTTCACTCAATGGGGGAAACCTTATTTTGATTATTGGTATAGTAGACATTTGAGTATGTTTCTGCAGCAGGTTATGTGAAAGCACTCACAATCACAACCATAAGCACAACCGCACAGAGTTGTTTTTTAGTGGCAACTTGTGGATTAGAATCGGCATTGGGGGTAATTATGTATCACACTAAAAACATAAATGTAAAAAAGAGCTTTCCTACACAAAAACTGTTTTTGTTTTTTTAAATTGTTTCTTTATTCACTTAAAGCCGATAAAATTTGTGTTAATTTTAATGTTAGCTTTAAAAAAATTATATTAATCAATACATATTTTGGGTAAGTGTCCTACGTGTTTCTCATGACATCTTTTATTATTGTTATGTTTAGCTCGAAATCTAAGTACCTACATATTTACTTAATATGTATATAAATTTGTTTGTTTTTATTATAAAGGGTCTTTCATTAAGTACCCACTTGACAACTTTTTTAAATAAAATGCAAACTACTTCAGATATCTCAAAAATATCTTTATTGGCTTGACTTACTATCAAAATATTTATGAATGGAATTCTACTTCGTTCATATGTCCACCACGGGAACGTATGCATCGGTCGATACGTTCAATTAATTTTGTTAATGCTCTATAAAGACTAGGTCTTACTTGTACTTAATGGTAAAATAAATTGAATTGAATTGAATTGAAAACCCCAATTTTTGATGATTAGACGAATAAACGGGTCCTTTGTTCGAGATAACACGTTCCCGAACTGAGACTTCAATAACTCGATTGTTGCACCCGCTGTGTTTCTTGTGGCACCGTCTTGTTGGAACCACATATCACTGATGTCAAATTCATGCAATTGCTCAAAGAAATAACGTTCTTACATGTCGCTATATACCATTTACAGTAACGTGAGGGTAATTTTCATTGAGGAAAAAAAAACGACCCAATGGCGGCACCGGCATCAAAAAGTGACTTTTTGCGGATGAAGTTCTGTTTCATGAAAAACGTGAGGGTTTTCATCTGTCCAGTAAAGCATATTTTGCTTATTGACGAAGCCGTTTAACCAAAAATGCGCTTCATCGCTGAGGATGATTTTGCGATGAAATTCTTCATTTTCTTCCATCATGTCCAGAGCCCGATTTGAGAACGTACGTCGCTTCATTTGATCAAGTGGCTTAAGTTCTTGAGTCAGCTTCGCCATAATGTGGTCTGGGAGAGACCCGATCCTTGAGAACGCGGTGAAATTGAACGCAGGGGTCCCTGCTTGGGGTCACTGTTTGATTTGGAGTGGGTGCAAGGGTCTTTAGTTATAATAGGCAAATTCTCAAATTATAGGTGGGAAATAAGATCACAAAATTTACGGTGGAAGTCACCCACCTATGGTGGGCAATTAAGTTCAGAAAAAAAATTGAAGCTATTGCCCACTCGAGGTGAAGTTATTGCCCATGTGAAGTTATTGCCCGTGAAGTTATTTCCCAGCACCATATTCTCCACACTTCGGGCAAAACGAAGTGTCACTGACACGGCAATATTTAGCAGCGAATATTCTGGCTGAAAATTGTTCACTAGACTATGAATTGCTTGTCTACTGGGACGATGAAAGTTTAAAGTTGTCAAGTCGCTAATAAAACACCCTTTATATGTGTTGAGCTATATGTTAAATTAAATTATTATTGAGTATTTACCCTATGACTTTTGCCTGAGTACAATTATTTAAGCTCTTTGTATGAACTGTAATTCGTTAATGTATCATGTTCCGTTTATCAGCCTATCATAACCTGTGTAAGATTTATAAGAGTTAGGAAAACTGTTTCGTTCTCTTTGCTGTTTAGTCGTGAACGAGTCAACACCAAGTACTTGGACAATATTCATCGGGTATCAAATAAATTGTTAAGCATTTACCAATTGATATAAACTGTTTCTTTTTTGGCTTAATAATTTATAAGTTTCGTGGCGTTGCTATATTCCGTTTCATTTTGGTCCTTCGAGCCGGATTAGATTTCGATACCCATACGATTTGTGTTCATGGTGTTGAATCAGGATTCTTGTGCATTCTAGACTTTATCAATATTTAGATATGAGTTCGCTAAAGGCGAAACGTGGTCACATAAAAGGCTGCATAACGCGTGCAGCAGTTTTTGCGGAAAACATGGGGGCACTTGTAACCCAAGAAATGATCGAAATCCGGTTACAGAAACTCGAGACCTCGTGGTTAAGTTTTGTTGAAC
The DNA here is from genome assembly GCA_949715645.1 of Portevinia maculata. Classification (NCBI taxonomy): domain Eukaryota; kingdom Metazoa; phylum Arthropoda; class Insecta; order Diptera; family Syrphidae; genus Portevinia; species Portevinia maculata. Next base: position 99,193,161 of record OX454527.1, read on the forward strand.
TGCATGATGAAATATTAGACTTGAACGATTTAACGGAGTTTCCAGATCTAGAGGAGGAATTTTCGGAGTATGAATCTAAGTATTTTTTCGCTCAATCTGCCATGACTTTAGCTATACGAGAACAAATCTTAAGGAGAATAGTTCCCCCTTCTCCATCCATTGAGACAGCCACAGAACAGTTAGTGAAACAACAGGCTTCTTTTCTTAAAAAAACTAAATAACACGCAATCTGTTTCTGTTAATTTGCCGCATATAACAATTCCACCATTCGATGGCGATTATAAGAAGTGTCCTTCATTCAGAGATTATTTCATAAGCTCCATAGATGAAGACGGAATGGAAGGTCGTGCGTTCGAATCCCGGTCAAGTCCATTACTTTATACCGAATACATGAAATCGTAATCTCCCTAAGTAACTTAGACACCACCCGTGGAGAAAAACCCTACAACTGCACCCAAACACTTCTTTCCTATCTCTCTATTCTTTCTAATACCAAGTAGCTTACACTGTATTCTTAGCATTATAAGGGCACTGTAACAACAGAAAAAAAAACGCAAATTATAAAAAAAAAAAAAAGCTCCATAGATGAAAGAGGGAATTTATCTGCGACTCAGAAATTCCATTTCCTTAAATCTTTTTTAACGGGTGCTGCAGCGGAGTTGATAAATCGTATTGTGATTTCCGAAAATAATTATCTGATCGTCTGGAGAGATGATATGACCGCGTAAACATTATTGTCCAGTCTCATGTTCAGAATTTCCTATCGCTTCCTACAATAAATAGTCCCAGCGTATCCTTGTTACGAAAAATAACAGATGGTGCTGATGAAACCATTCGAGTTTTAAAATCACTGGAAGCTAATAATAGAGATCCATGGTTAACATATAATTTTATTTTTTTCATTTCATTTCATTTATTTTAGCATAATAACGTTACACAGTAAGATCCAAAATATCTTCTTTTACAAAAAGTTGATGGGGAGTCTTAGCAGGCATGGGCTACAGAAGTAGGAGCTAGGGATAATTGCACCATTGGTGAATTGATCGAATTTCTTCAACGACGATGTGATGCCCTGGAGGCATGCCAAAATCCTAATCGGACAAGCCAATCACGTGGCAAACAAAATGTTATACGGTCGCATCATGTTCCGGATGTTAAAAGGTGTTGCCCCAAATGTAAAGAGGATCATCATATATCTAAGTGTCCAGGTGTTCTCGCTCTCGATTGTCAAGCACGTCGCGATTTAGTAAGAACGCAATCGCTTTGCTTTAATTGTCTCTGCCCTGGACACAGTGTTAACAGGTGTCAAAGCAGGTTCCGGTGCAAGAGTTGCAAATGTCGACACAACTCATTGGTTCATACTGACACGCCGACTTCACTACCAGAAACATCAGATCCATCACCACCGACCACATCGCATGCGTTTTGTAGCTCTGTTCCACCACTTATATCAAATTGCTCGTCGGGTTCCACGAAAGTAAAAACATTATTACCCACTGCTGTCGCAAGGGCTCAAGATTCTCAAGGAGAGTTCCACAGTGTTCGTGTGTTATTAGACTCTGGTTCTCTAGTGTCTTTTATTACGGAAAAGACGGTGCAACGGCTTGGGCTAATTCGTAAAAAGGTTCATATTCCAGTGTTAGGAGTAGGGTCAGCTGCAGCGGGTACTACCAACGGTCTTGTCTCTCTACGGTTGTTCTCTCGCCAGAATCAACAGTTTATTGAAGTTGATTGCTTCATTCTCTCCAAACTCACGTCGTTCATTCCAACGTCGTCGCCCAACAATAGTTTCGACTTTGACACTCTTTCCAGCTACGCCACGCCCTAGCAGACCCTTCATTTTGGGTACCGGGTCCCATTGATATTTTAATAGGAGCTGATAAAGTTTTTAGCGTTCTTACTGGACCTGATAGAAGAGGTGCCGAGGGAACTCCTTATCTTATACCCTCTTTATTTGGCTGGATAGCTACTGGAAACATTAAAGGTCTAATTTGTCGTACGAATGAATGTGTTAATTCATTGTGTACTCAATTAAAAACTGCGGAAAATTTCGACCTTGAACGTTTTTGGAAGTTGGAAGAGCAAGAAATATGTCAGGACACAGATCCTTCCCCTGAAGAGCGTGAGGCTGAATTCATATATGTTAACACTCATTCAAGACACACAGATGGCAGATACAAAGTTGAGTTACCCTTTAATTATGAGGGAGGGAATTTGATTATGGGAAGACCATTGATATTGCCAGACAACGGTTTTTATACATGGAACATAAATTCGAGAGGAATGCCCAGTTAAAGGAGAACAACCAGAATTTCATGAACGAATATAGGTCTCTTGGGCACATGGAGGAAATACCTCAGAATGAAATCGAAATGTCTACTAGTAAATGCTTCTACTTGCCCCATCATGCAGTTTTTAAACAGGACATCAGTAGCACTACTAAAATCAGGGTTGTGTTCGACGGTTCTGCTTGTTCAAATGGTTTAAAGTCCCTGAATGAAACATTACTGATAGGACCACCAATTCAACGAGATCTTTTCGCTATATGCATTCGTTTTCGCCGCCATCATTATACGATTTCCGGAGATGTCGAAAAGATGTTCCGACAAATTTGGTTGTCAAGCAAGCACACTAACTACCAACGAATAGTTTGGAGAAACGCACCTAATCACCCTCTAAAGCATTATCGCTTGCTTACGGTCACTTATGGCACAGCTTGTGCACCATATCTAGCCGTCCGAACTTTAAGGCAGCTAGCACTTGATTCCTTGGAAACTTTTCCCAGAGCTGCGAATGTCTTGTTAAATGATTTCTATATGGACGATGTTATGACCAGAGCGGATAGCATAGAAGAGGTCATATCGTTGCGCTTAGAATTAGTGGAGTTGCTTAGGTCCGCAGGGTTTAATTTACGAAAATTGACGACCAATTGTTGGGCACTTTTAATAAGTTTACCAGAGGATCAACAGGAGTTGTCGCCGAAGGAGTTTGAAGAGTATTCTTCAGTTAAAATTCTAGGACTTCAGTGGTCACCTTCAAAGGACTGTTTCTCTTATAAGGTCAAGCCAAGTGAGGGAAAATGTTTTACAAAGCGAAGTATACTCTCTGAATCATCCAGGATTTTTGATCCACTAGGTTTTTTGGCACCAATTGTTATAGGGATTAAACCCTCCGCGTGGTTAGTTACCTTGTCGAGTGTACCATCCTTGTGAGGTTGGTGCCGGTGCGGAGGCTTCAATCGCAACGAGTCAATCAGACCATGTCTGTTTTGATGAGTGATGACTAAGAACTAACTGGACTTGTCGTCCAATTGGGGAGTCAACCCTAACAAATCTCCAACTCTAAGGTTGCATATGCCGATGGATGCATGGCTAGGGGAGCGCCTAGTCGCAAGTATGCAAACTCCGAATACCAGGCGACCTTCGGTTTTAAATCCAGCCTTCCCATGCCATATCGGGCTCTGGCATGGGCGACTTATTTTCCCGAAGACTCGTGGGTACAATTCCAAATCTAAATTTAAAAAACTTACGGACGGATGCATCTGAAATCGCATCAACTTCTGGAATTGCTGTTGGGCAACCAGAAGACAACCCAAATCGGATAGCTACTGGGCTCCCGAAGGCTGATGGTTCTTCTGCTATAGAGCAGAACCCGGCCTCCACTTCTCGGCTTGCTGACGGGCAACCGAACCCCCCTAACTCCCAAAGTATGGATAGTGATGTCTTGTGGACAACATCCAAACTTATTAGTGGCAGAAAACACGAAGCGGAAGCGACCACCTCAGATTCTGACACCTCCACTCTGGTGGACAATTGTAGCGTGGTCTCCGAGAAATCGGGTTGCTCCTCCATTGGGAAGAGCTTGACTGGGCTACAAATACAGAAGCAAGGTGGTTTTGTTAGACTCAGCGGTCTACAAAATAGACGCTTCAAAAGTGCTTTGCGAAGAGGCTTAGACAGAGAAAGTGCTCTAATCTTAGCCCAAGCAGCACAAACAGACAAGCCTGACAACAAGCGAGGCAGATCTGAAGACCAGACTCCCCCCAAACCTGCCGCCAAGAAGGTTGGGAAAGGTCCTAGGCCTGAGGCACCCACCTTTAGCCAGGTGGCTAGCCTAGTTAGGCTTGGAATCATCCCAACCGACTTGGGCAAAAACCCTCTCTCCATAGAGCAAATGGCTGCTGTGAAGGAGGCGGTGATAGACACCTCAATCGAGCTGAGCGACCGTGGCGTGTGGCCAGTCTTCTCTGGCTCGCACCTTAAGACAGGATGGATAATCTTCGTCTGCTCTAACAGCGCCACTGCTGGGTGGATGCGCTCGAATTTCGAGAAAATTAAAGAGAAATGTGGTCTGGACCTGATGCTTGTGGAAGAAGGATCTTTACCGAAAACACACATCGTCCGCGGACTCTTTCCAGAGAGCCTCGAACTCTCAAATGAAAAAGTGCTAGCGACCATTGGGGCGCAAAATGCCAACATCAGCACCAAATCATGGAGAGTAATACAGCGAGGTAAGGTAGGTGCACTCCTTCACCTCGTTATCTCAATATACAACGCCTCCTTGACTGAGCTCAATATACTTATGGGGAAGATCGCCTACCGATTCGGCATGATCAGATTGATTCTGAAGAGCACCGACAGAACCTCTAAATCTGCCATCAACCCTAATAATAACGAACCAGCTAATTTTGTACCACTTATCGGTAATGTGACTGAAGGTATGGTACCTCATAAGTCAACCACGACTAGCTGTGTCACCGGACCAGAAACCACTGTACTTGTACTACCTATCGGAAATGTGTCTGAAGGTAGTGTACCATTGCAGTCCACCTCGACTAGCTGTGCCACAGGGCCAAAAACCTTCGTACAACCTATCGGAAATGTGTCTGAAGGTAGTACAACTACGCAGTCCACTTCATCAGGACTAGCTCCTACTAGCAGCCTAGGTAGCGGTCAGACGACAGTAATGTCAGTTCCTGTGGACCCCCCCCAAACAGCCAGCAAAGGTAGTAAAAATGCCATTGGGCATGCTACCCCGAGTGGTTCTGGGGGGAGCACTAAGGCAACGGCCACCACGTCGTCCAATCGTCCCTTCCTGCAAGGAAAGATTACTTTCCATAGGAAAACCGGCAATTCGGCCGCGAACCCCTCCAACCCGGCCAACGCCGCCACTGGGCGGTCTAACCAGGGATGGAAAAAAGATGAGTCAGCCAGGCAGTCAACAACAGGTCGCCCTGGACTGGCTGCTTGCCGAAAAGGTAAGGGCCCAAAAAAAGCCCAGCTACTCAGGCAAGCCAGATCCTCAAAGGAGGATCTATGAACACCATCAAGGTGCTTCAGGCGAACCTCCATCATGCTAAGGGTGCGTCCGCCACTTTTAGCAAGCGGTTCGCCGAGGAAAAGATAACCCTAGGCCTCATCCAGGAGCCTTGGGTTATCAGCGGACTCATTAAAGGTCTTGGGAATAGGGCAGGCGAGTTAATTTACAAGTGCGGTGAGCAAGTGCCGAGGGCGGCCTGCTTCATCGATATAAATAGCAACTTTCTTCCCATTCCAGAATTCATCAGCAGAGACCTGGTTGCCGTACTACTGGAAGTACCTACACCTAGAGGTACACACAACATCCCTCCACTAGAGGTACAGGCACTCATCCGCTACTGCCTACTAAACAACTTACACTACGTCATTGGGTGCGATTCCAACGCGCACAATGCGGTGTGGGGTAGTAGCAACAACAATAAAAGAGGTGAGTGTTTGTTAAATTTTATAGTCGGTAACAATGTAGACATTTTAAACAAGGGTTCCAAACCAACCTTCATAAATTCGATTCGCGAAGAGGTACTTGACCCCACACTCGCTAGTCCATTTATGGCAAACTTCATTTTAAATTGGCACGTGTCAGATGAGGCCTCGCTGTCGGATCACCAACACATTCGGTTCGACCTGCCCGGTCAACTGTCACAGGCCACAATTAGATACGATCCTAAGTCGACGGACTGGAATACGTATCGAGGACTTGTCCTCTCAAAAACGGATATGCTAATTTCGTCAATCGAGTCCACTTGGGACCTTGACGAAGCAGCACACCAGCTCAACAAAGTGTTACTAACCTCCTACCAGAGCAGTTGCGTCATTAAAACCAGCATAAAGCGACGTAAGGTCCCCTGGTGGAATGACAAACTTGCTGAATATAGGAGGAAGGTTAGGAAACTCTTTAACCGAGCCAAACACACCAAAAGGTGGGACGATTATAGGATCGCTCTCACAGAATACAACTCAGAACTGAGAAGATTAAAGCGTGCTACATGGAGGAAGTGCTGCCAAGACATAGTAGATATGCCGGTAGCACCTCGCATCCACAAAGCACTAGGCAAAGATCTTAATAACGGTGTAGGTTTACTAAAGAAACCAAATGGCACCTACACGACGGACCGAGAAGATTCAATCAGAACGCTTCTTCAGGTTCACTTCCCAGGTTCGTCTATTCGCGACATAGGCGGTAACTCTAACGATGTGGACCCCAAGGTACATGTAGATAGTAGAGTAAACAGCTTATCTGGAAAAATGTTTAGTCCAGATAAGGTTAGATGGGCAATTGGCTCATTCAAACCATTTAAAGCCCCAGGTGGTGACGGCATTTTTCCGGCCCTTATCCAGAGGGTTAGTGATGTCATACTGCCGATGGCTATTGCTTTATGTAGGGCTAGTTACATTCCACTTTCCTGGAGACAGGTCAACGTGATTTTTATCCCCAAAAATGGCAATAGGCCAAGTGAACTGCATAAATCATACAGACCCATCAGTCTAACATCCTTCTTTCTAAAAACCATGGAAAGACTTATAGATGTTCATATTAGGGAGCAGATAGTAACATCAAGCCCCCTGCACTCAAGTCAATTTGCGTACAGAAAGGGCAAATCCACTGAAGGTGCTCTTCACTGCCTTGTCAAAAAGTAGAGGAGACTTTCAAGTCTAAGGAAACGGCACTTTGTGCCTTCTTGGACGTTGAGGGTGCCTTCGATAATACCGGATACGACTCGATTGCCAGGGCGATCAGTAATAAAGGTATCGTAGTATCGACGAACCAATGGATCAGAGCCATGTTGGAAAGTCGTATAATTACCTCCTCCTCTGGAGGTAATTCGGTGTCTGTGACAGCAGCCAAAGGCTGTCCCCAAGGAGGAGTACTCTCTCCCCTCTTGTGGTCAGTTGTCATCGACAATCTACTGGTCAGTCTACACAGACTAGGCTTTAACGCCATTGGTTATGCTGATGACCTGGCGATAATTATTAATGGTAAGCGTAGCGCAACCATTACTGATAGCATGCAAAAAGCATTGCTACATGTCTCAGAATGGTGTATTAAGGAAGGACTTTCCATCAACCCTCTTAAAACCATCCTGGTACCTTTTACGCGAAAAAGACTGGTTAACTTCGAACCGATCACCGTAAATGGTACACCCCTGAGCTACTCCATTGAGGTCAAATATCTGGGAGTCATCCTGGACAGGAAACTAAATTGGAACTCACACGTAAAGGCCACCACTGAGCGTGCCACAAGAGCCATGTGGGCCTGCAGACGCCTATACGGCAGAACTTGGGGTCTAAACCCCAGAATGATATACTGGATGTACACCATGATGGTTAGACCCATCATCACGTGCGCCTCCATCGTGTGGTGGCCAAAAGTACTTGAACGTACTACGGCTAACAGGCTCCAAAAGCTACAACATGTTGCCTGTCTGGGAATAACTGGTGCCATGCGCACATGCCCTATGGTAGCACTTGAAGCCATAATTGGACTGTCACCACTACAAGCATTCATTCAGAAGACGGCTGCCAGATGCGCTATTAAGCTTCAGCTTGAATATAAATATAACTCAAATGACCATGTGGGTCACCTGAAGATACTCAACTCTATCCAAAACTTGGATATGTTTTACACCATCCCTGACTTAATGGTAAGGGAATATAGTTTCGATAAACTATTTGAGGTAGAAATACTAGACCGTTCTAAAAGGGGTCTCGGGAGTTCCAGCTGTGGACCCAAAAAGTCTGGTATGGTACACCGACGGATCAAAAATGGAGTCTGGAGTTGGTGCTGGTGTCTTTGGACCCAACACCAAGGTCTCGATACCTATGGGGATGTGCCCCACAGTGTTCCAGGCGGAAATCCATGCCATTGAGATCTGCGCTATCTTAAACTCCAACAAAGGAATTAAGGGCGCAAAGATACATATCTTCTGAGACAGTCAGGCGGCACTTCAGGCACTGTCGTCCAACACAATAGACTCTCTGACTGTAAAAAACTGCTGCTGCGCCTTACAAAAGCTAGCTAAATACAACAAAGTTAAACTCGGATGGGTGCCTGGCCACCGAGGTTTTGTAGGGAATGAAGCTGCAGATAAGCTTGCCAGAGCTGGCTCTGAAGCCGCTTTTGTCGGTCCAGAACCGTACTGCAGTGTCAACTGGACTACTGCTCTAGGGCTTGTCAAAGATTGGGAGCAACAGACTCGCCTTGAACATTGGGTAAGCGCCCCTGGTCTGAGACAGTCTAAACGCTTGATTAAGCCCTACTCCTATAAGGAAATCCTTACTCTAAATAAGGAAAGCATTAGACTGCTGGTTGGCTTTCTCACTGGCCACTGCGGTCTGAGATATCATCTCAACAAGATGAACCTATGTCCAACGCCAGAATGTAGATTCTGCATGGAGGACGAGGAGACCTCAGAACACATACTCTGTGAATGCCCGGCTCTACATTGGTTGAGACGACGCCTTCTCCACAGAGAGATGTTATCACTGGCAGAGCTTCGCAACTCTACCACCAAAGACGTGCTGAGTTTCATTAGGGAAGTCAGTCGCTTTTTGGCGTAAAGACAACCTTGTGGCACAAAAGATCTTTTCAGGTCGCAGTGCCTGCCCTTGGATAAGGGTTTATTAAAAAAAAAAAAAAATAGGGATTAAAATTCTGTTCCAGGAACTTTAGCGTAAAAAATATAAATGGGATGAAGATATCTCACCTGATCTATCACATCAGTGGCAGGCTATTCGGAACGAGCTCCACCTCATTGAATCCATTGAGATCCATAGAGTTATGTGGAAAAACAATTAACATTGCCAACTCCATGGGTTTTGTGATGCTTCCCTGGATGGTTACGCAGCTGTTGTGTATTGCAAAAGCATTGGCGAAAACGGAAACATAAACGTTGCATTAGTAGCTGCTAAGAGCAAGGTCGCCCCATTAAAGGTTGTTTCACTTCCAAGGCTGGAACTCTGTGGTGCAGTTCTCCTCTCTCGCTTAATCCATAAACTTGAACATTCTTTACAGGTTAAAGATTCAAAAGTTTATGCTTGGACGGATTCAGCTATCGTACTGCATTGGCTTTCGTCTCAACCAAAAAAATGGGCGGTTTTTGTTGCCAACAGAACCACAGAAATACTGTCGTCGATACCTCGTCAACACTGGAATCACGTTCGATCATTGAGCAACCCTGCAGACTGCGCAACGCGAGGTATTCTACCATCTCATTTAATTTCAAACGAGCTTTGGTGGAAAGGACCTTCGTGGCTTTTGGAAGAAAAACATAAATGGCCAGCTTCATTTATTTCGGTGAACGACATTCCGGATGAACATTTTAAAGAACGAAAATCGGTTAAGGTATTGACATGTACGAGCAGTTATAACGAGATGGATTATATCATCATGAATAGTTCTTCCTATCTAAAAGCGGTTCGCGTTATTGCAATGGTGTTACGCTTCGTATCAAACTCCAGGATTTCCGAAGATGAGAAGGAGCTTCGACAAATGTCATCGGTATCGGTAAGAGAGATTTCAGTCGCGAATACAAAACTCATACAATTCCATCAACATACCACCTTTGCATCCGAAATTGAAACTTTAAAAAAGGGTGGTAAGTTACAACATAATGCTAAACTAAAGTCCTTAACTCCCTTTCTCGATGACAAGGGAATTCTTCGGGTCGGTGGTAGAATTCAAGAGTCGGATTTGCCATACTCTACGAAACATCCAATCATTCTGAGCAAAAACCATAGACTTTCAAGACTCATTGTAGAACATTTTCACAAAATATATTTGCATTCTGGCGTGTCACAAATGTTCGCTATCGTTAACCAAATTTACTATATAATGGGGTGCCGAAATCTAATTCGCGATGTTGTATATAAGTGTGTGAAATGTTATCGTTACCGTAAGACGTCGTCATCGCAGCTTATGGGAAATTTGCCGGCAGAACGTATACGGTTTGCGCGTCCATTTAGCAAAGTCGGCTGTGATTATGCTGGCCCAGTTACCATTCGATTAGCAAGAGGTCGCAATCCTAAATTCGTAAAGGCTTACATTGATATTTTTGTATGCTTTACTACGAGGGGAATACATATGGAATTAGTCGGGGATCTGTCTTCCAATGCGTTTCTGGCCGCTCTTGATAGGTTTGCATCGCGCCGCGGTAAGCCTACCGAGATATGGAGCGACAACGGCACAAATTTTCATGGTGCTAAACGGCTTCTGAACGAGATGCATCGACTCCTTTTAAGTCAACAACACAATCAAATCGTCAAGGATCATCTTTCAAGAGATAACATCGACTGGAAATTTATCCCTCCCTCCGCCCCACACTTCGGAGGACTGTGGGAAGCGGCGGTGAAATCGGTTAAGTTTCACCTCAAAAGAGTTATCGGAGAACACAGGTTGACTTATGAGGAGATGTACACCTTACTGACAAAAATTGAGGCCTTGCTTAATTCGAGGCCAATGTGGCCAACATCTGACCTTGACCCTATGGCCCTTACTCCAGGTCATTTCATGATTGGAGAGCCTTACACATCCATTCCAAACCCTGATTTATCAGATAGTACTCATTCTGTTATAAAAATTGGTATCTTTTACAGACAATGACCCAAGGTTTCTGGAAGCGATGGCATCGGGAGTACCTCACTTCTCTTCAGCAGCGACCTAAATGGCAAAATGTGCAACCTGACCTTCAAGTGGGTGATGTCGTTTTCGTGAAGGAAACAAATCTTCCTCCATCGAAATGGCTTCTCGGGCGCATCAAGGACGTTCATCCCGGCAGCGACGGCCATATCCGAGTAGTGACTGTTCAAACTCAATACAACGATTATACTAGGCCTATTACTAAACTTGTCCGTCTACCATTTGCTGAAAGACCCCCTTGTCTTCCAGGCGGCGCTGGATGTTGAGCTATATGTTAAATTAAATTATTATTGAGTATTTACCCTATGACTTTTGCCTGAGTACAATTATTTAAGCTCTTTGTATGAACTGTAATTCGTTAATTTATCATGTTCCGTTTATCAGCCTATCATAACCTGTGTAAGATTTATAAGAGTTAGGAAAACTGTTTCGTTCTCTTTGCTGTTTAGTCGTGAACGAGTCAACACCAAGTACTTGGACAATATTCATCGGGTATCAAATAAATTGTTAAGCATTTACCAATTGATATAAACTGTTTCTTTTTTGGCTTAATAATTTACAAGTTTCGTGGCGTTGCTATATTCCGTTTCAATATGGGTTGTTTTTTCATTAATAGGAGAATTGTGAAACAAAACCTATTAAGAAGAGTGTTTTTTTTTATAAGAGAAAATTAACCTCAACCTACAAGCTTACATAACCTAGCTTAATTTAGGACCAGGTCCTGTCATGTGATCCCTTTTCTACCGGCAAACTACCATAAGGAATCACAACGCACACATACGTTAGATGAAAAAAATAAATCATAGCCTAGTTTTAATAAACCTTAGTGTCGGTTTCAGCCCAATCAAGACACCTGTATTTTCCCGATTTAACCAATTAAAGTTACTTTTATCACCCCCGATTCCAAAGGCTGGTAAAGGATTATTTTATCCGGTGCTTCCCTGCATATTATGGGAACGTTCGTTGAGTTCGATAGACAGACGTGTGCACCAAGAAACAGGAATCTGGTGGTATGTTTCCACTTACCAATGCATTTCCTGCCGAACGTCCAAAGTGATTGCTCACAAGATCCAATTCTGGACACTCCTGAGGTATCCATTATTATTTTGTTTGAGATGTAGTGCCGAAAGTCAGAATGTACACTCCCTTACATCTGCGTGCAGGCTCTCAGACGCTAGAGTTTAAAATACTCGTAACTTAAATAATATAAAATGTTTTAAGCGACATAAATGTCACTCTTACCTTCTTTAATTTAAAATTTATGTTTTCATTATAATAAAAAATGTATCCAAATGAACACCTTAATTCTTCACAACAGTCCTTAAATCGATATGAAGAGCATTTGAAGTCCTTTTTTTAGGTTGCGTCTCAAATCAGAATTACCGCGTCTTATTGGGGTGCGGAATAATATGATTTCAACTTTCGAATAATTGATTTTAAGCTTCAATTCTGAGCAGACATTTTGAAACTTATCAAACTTGCTTCGATATCTTCGATTTTGAGCCGGCTGAATACAAAGTAGTATCATCGGCAAACTCTAGCGAGTTTTCGAGCTTCCGAAGTATTTCAGAAATGCATATATTTAAAAGGGGCGGTGCTATTACTGTACCTTTCGGAAGACTATTTGCGACTCTAAAAATTTCAGCAGTCGTGTATTCTCTATTTGCTAAGAGCATTTTTTTTTCGATAGCATAGATGCAATAATCTTAGGTGAAAAATCATATCGAATGAGTTTGTGAATTAAACCGTCAATCCAGACTGTGTAAAAGGCTTTTTCGATAACGAGGGCGGGTCAATAAGTCCGTGACTTTTTGAATTTCTGACCTCTTTACTGAAACGGCAGCACTGCTCCTGTCAACAGGCATCTGTCAGTTGACTACTGTCAAAATTTAAACTTGCTGCGTCAGTTAGTTTGTGTTTGACAGCTATTTTTATCAGACTACTCACTAATTTGAGGAGAAAATGGAAAAAAGTGAATTTCGTGTGCTTATTAAGCATTATTTCTTGCGAAAAAAAACCATTACCGAGACCAAGGCTAAGCTTGAAAAATACTATGGGGACTCTGCACCATCGATTTCAATGGTAAAAAAGTGGTTTACTGAATTTCGTTGTGGCCGTACAAGCACTGAAGATGCCGAACGTCCTGGACGCCCAGTTGAGGTCTCTACACCCGAAACAATCGAAAAAATTCACGATATGGTGTTGGCCGACCGAAGATTGAAAGTGCGAGAGATTGTGGAAGCCGTAGGGATCTCGCATGGCTCAGTGGTTTCAATTTTGAATGATCACTTGGGCATGAGAAAGCTTTCCGCAAGATGGGTGCCGCGTTTGCTCACAGTCGACCACAAACGCAATCGTGTAACAACTTCACAGGAAGGTTTGGCGTTGTTTAATCGCAATATGGAGGAGTTTTTGCGCCGTTTTGTAACCGTGGACGAAACATGGATCCATCACAACACACCAGAGACCAAACAACAGTCAAAACAGTGGGTTTCTAAGGGTGAATCGGCGCCAAAGAAGGCCAAGGTGGGTTTGTCAGCCAATAAAGTTATGGCGACTGTTTTTTGGGATGCACGCGGGATAATCCACATTGACTACCTTCAAAAGGGAAGAACAATCAATGGGGAATATTATGCCAACTTATTGGATCGATTCAATGACGATTTGAAAAAAAACCAACCTCATTTGGCCAAAAAAAAAAATTCTTTTCCACCAAGACAATGCAAGGGTGCACACATGTGCAGTTGCCATGGCAAAAAACCATGAATTGGGCTATGAATTGCTCCCTCATCCACCCTATTCTCCAGATTTGGCTCCGAGCGACTACTTCTTGTTCCCAAACCTGAAGAAATGGCTTGGTGGAAAAAGATTTGACTCCAATGATGAAGTCATCTCGCAAATAAAGGCCTATTTTGAGGACCTCGACAAATCATTTTTTTTGGAAGGGATAAAAAAATTGGAGAAGCGTTGGACAAAGTTTATAGAGCTCAAGGGAGACTACGTTGAAAAATAAATTTTTTTTTTTATCAAAAAATCTGTGTTTTATTCCAAAAGTCACGGACTTATTGACCCGCCCTCGTATCTACTAGACATGCAGCTGTAGGAGAAGATGGGGCAAATCGGGCCGGGTGGGTTGAGTGGACCATCTCCAATTTTCTTACAAGGAAAGGTCCCATCTAGCTGGCGATAGCTTTGTATCAGGGCTTCGGTAAATTGCGAACACAGTCAAGAGTCGAATAGCCAAATTAACGTTTGCTTTTTTTGATAGATCAAACCATTAGTGATTTTACATCTTACTTCTGTGCGCGCAATTCCGAGTGCTTCAGTGTTAAGTTCAACTCAAAAATTCAATGTTTTATTTAACTGCATTTAGTGGATATTGTTGTTCGAATTGCTCGTGACGGTCATTTTCATTGACGAAAAAAAACGACCCAATGGCGGCACCGGCATCAAACACTCAATACGTAAGTCTGGCCGCTTTGTTACCAAATTTATAAAATATTTAAGAAATGAGCCTTTGTGGCAAACCGGCCATCGGTTGTGGGCAAATTGGGCCCATTTTGGTACACATTTTTTTCGCAGTGTGAGATTTTCTATACTGAAGCACTCGGACTTAATACTGGTCCATTGTAATGCAAGGGAAACACACCACTTTTACTGAAATTTCCTCGTTTTTCTACGAAAAACAATGGTGAGGAACTTCGATTTTCAGCACTCACCACATCAGCACCTGATACCTGATACGAGCAAAAGCAGGACAATAGAGTACCTCACGACAACGTCAGTGTCAAATGAACACAAAAAAACATACTGCTGAATGAAATGAAGGAAAACAATGGCGAATTTGCATGGCGGGAAATACGCGAATATTTCCAAAAAAGTTTATAACAAAGCCAATTTTAACAAAAAAAAGTTGCGGAACTAAGGAGTATCCAAACCACGTTTTGGAATACTAAAAACTTAACATTATAATATGGTAGTGTACAAAAAATAAAACTGAAAAAGTGAGAATCGCGTAGTTCTGCCAAAAAATGTTTTTGTGGCGAAAATCTCCTAATAAGTTTATATTAAAGCGAATTATAACAAAAACAAATTTCCAGAACTATTTTGGAATACTAAAAAGTTAACAATTGCAAATTTCTGCAATTTTATCATTCAATTTGTTTTTGACGATTAAGACAGGGACCCAGCACTTCAGAAAGGGATAGCTTGGTCTATCACAGAGCAAATTTTCCTTAGTGCCATCGCTTTCTCCACATGCTTTGCGGATGGTGGTTTTGCTTAAAACTAGCACCTTAAGATGCTAGGCAAAAGTGTAGTGGCTCGTAATAATGCCAGTTAATTTTCTGCAGTCTTTTCTGTTGAAAGACAATGAAATTGCCGCAGATTTTTTACAGACGTCGGGAAGTAATCGCTAAGTCTGTCTGCATCCTGGAGAGTCATGCCATCTGCGATTGTGTTTATATGAAACAAAACCGTGAATGGAAGCCCTGACCGAAGGCGCAGGCGGACACAACGCCGGTTTAGGTTCTGAGAAGTCATCCTCTGAGCCCTGTCTAGTAGTCCATCGGAGACCTCATCTCTTGTGATCACGGTATGACCCGAAACCCAGACAAGACTTTGTAGATTGACCCTTTAAGTGGGCTCATAAAGTGGGCACATGAAGCTCATGAAAGTGGGCTCATGACGCATATGCCAGCGAGGAGGTAAATGATACATTTGTTTTTGATAAATGCAAGTGATATAATTTTTTTTCTGTCGTTTACCTAGACTTCGAAAATGGTGTAATTTTTTGTTTCCTTTTTTAAAGGAATTTCTTAAAAATATTAATGTTTTTATTTTGTTGGTAAGATTTTTGTAGTCATATTGGAGACTGAATGAATAAAGTAAAAATCCTAAAATGTCTAAATGTACTCTAAAGGTTAGCTCGCCCATTTAACCCCACTGGCTGGGACAAATCGGGCAAACATTTTTATTTACATAAGAATGTTTAAGTGACAATTTGTTGATGGAAAATTAAGGTCAAATCCAAAAACCCAATCTGCCCCACCTTCTCCTACATCTTTTGGCGTTAGGGTTCCAGTTAACAACCGAAATCAGTTTTGTAATAGCATGTACAAATTGTTTCCAAGGATACTATCCTTTTCATCACATACGAACAAAATTGACTTGCTAATAACTACTTCAAAAATATTCCCGATATTGGGCAGACGAATTTTAGGCCTATAGTTAGAAGGATCGCAAGGATCCTTCATCTTTTTAATTATTATTGTCCAGAAACTCGTGCCTTAGCACAATATTTGGAATGTGACCAAAGCTGCTTGACCTTTGAGTATTAAGTTTCTTAACAATTTCAGTCAGTTCGTGGAGAAAACTGATTTTATGCCTTACAAGTCAACCATGAAAAATCTGAGTTCTTTAGGAAAGCATTTGTCTTAGTTTTCCTGTACTTATGAATTATTTCACATAAGTGTAGCCAAATTAAAACAACAAGAAAACTTGCCAATCTTCGTCTTTCCTTTATGGCAAAGTAATGATCAGGATTAAGGAGATCATAACCCTCCCACTCAACGGCATTCCAACATTTCCGCCTTGGGGTCCGCCGGTTGGGCCTCCATAATCATCGGCAGGCTTTCCGGTTTCGGACCACTTTATCACTGAGGCCAATCAAATGCTGGTGTTGTTACATCGATGTAATCCAGGAGATTTTAGGGCTGCCTCTTTTTTCGATTTCGTCACGTAAATGCTTCCATTCTTGATTATAGTTTGATCGACATTTAAGACAGCGGTGATATCCAGTCGTTTCTACCCATGGATTTGCATACGCATTTGCGGGGCAGCTTTAAAATGTTTATTGTGTCGCTAGACTTACATACGTGGATGTTTTAATTACCTAGATGTGATTTCTCCACTCAGTCGAGTTCTGCAATTCAAACAACAGTCTAGATCAGGATTCATATTTTTCTTTACATTAATTATTCTTACTTTACTTAACGGGCAGCCTTCGATCGTCTGCAATCCTAGGCAAACATGCGTCAGTCTTCCAAACGGAATTTTATGCTATCCTTATGGCTATGAACTATGTTATGAGGAACAGGTACAGGGGGCGGTGTATCTGCGTCTGTTGCGATAATCAAGCTGCGCTTAGGGCCTTGCGCAACGAATGCGAGATCTCTCTGGATTTTTTTTTTTTTTTTTATAATTTGCGTGCGCTAAAGGGATTTCTTCTTTTTCTTTTTTTTTTAGTGACACAGTATCCTTATAATGGTAAAACCACAGCGCAGGCATTTAGTTTGTTGCGCAAGTAGCTTCCAGCAATTCATTGCCTATTTTTGGGTGCTACTTACTGAAAGAATAGAAGGATAGGAAAGAAGTTTGGTGCGATGGGATTTTTTTTTCTCAACAGGTGGCGCCTAAATTGCTTTAGGGAGATCAATTTTTGTTGTGTGTATTCAATTTTATAAAAATCATGGCCCTGGTCGGGATTCGAACGCACGACCTGCCAATCACTTAGTGAATACACTACCATCGCACCATTGCCACCTGCTACGGTCGGAATGCTGAATTCACTAAGTCTTGTCTGGGACCGGGTCATAACTTGCTAGACAGGGCTCAGAGGAAGACTTCGCAGGACCTTAACCTACGTTATGTCCATCTTCGTCCTCGTTCAGGGCTTTCATTAAGGGTTGGGTTTTGTATGAACACAACCCCAGATGGCATGTCTCTCCAGGGTGCAGACAGACTAAACGAGTTCTTCCCATTCCTTCATTGCATTCTTGTTGACTCTTAACAGAAAAGACTGCAGACAAATTACTGGCGCTCTTACGGGCCACTACGCTTTTGCCACGCATGTTAAGCTGCTAGGCTTGAATTATACAAACAACTGCGAAGCCTGTAGAGAAAGCGACGACACTACGGAACATTTCTTTTGCCTCTGTCCTGCTTCGGCAAGTATCAGGTGGCAGGTATTTGGTGCTGATGTGGTGCGTGCTGTAAACCAAAGCTCCTCACCAGTGGTGTGTCTTCCTGCAGTACAATAGACCATTATTGTATCTGAGTGCTCCAGTATGGAAAGTTTCGTACCCCGACAGAAAAAAAAAACAAAACAAAAAGTGATGTCCTGAACAATATCGACTAGTTAATCCTTGTGGTTTTTTGATGCTCCCTTAAGATCCTGCATGAGCATACCTGAAAGAGATAAATAAAATGTTGAAATACTCAACCAGAAGAAATATTGGTGGCTTGATTGGTCTGAAGCTAATATATAATCATGCCAAACTAGGCTCTGCCTCTGATTTTTGATCCATCGATTAGGGGTCTACTAACCGGCAGAAAACTTTTGTCGGGCGCAGTGGCTCAATGGTTAGTGTGTCGGACTATTCGATACGGAAAAGCGATTCTCTTAATTTTTGTTGCTTATTGAGGGGGGAGGGGTCATCATGCCCTCCCAGGAGGGTGCGTTACTCTAGGTAATATTCTCTTAATTTATAAAGTTAGATTAAGTTAGCTATGGCGTTTCTGAGAGAGGTCGGGCTCGCCAACTTTGTCAGGAGGTGATTGATGCTGTAAGGCTTCAGTCGGCTCACGGCGACGCGTTTGCCTGACGCTTAAAAAGCAATTGGGATTCTGACCACTTGGTGCGTAAGGCAACGAGTGCTTAGATTCCCAATTATAGTTAGAATACGTTAAGTAGACCCGCAAGGTCCACACGATTAACTTTTCAGTAAGAAGAAATAAAAAAAACTATATTTATTTTTTAATTAATTATTATTATTTATTTTATTATTATTGTTATTATAATTATGATTACTATTATCCGTAATAGAAGTTTGCCTTTATTTTAGGTATTTATTTACTAACAAAAATCGGCTAACCCGATTTCGCTTAATCAGTTCTGAGTTACGTAATTACGCTTCGAATAAACCCGGCCCCATATCAATAGCCGTGAGTAGGTATTGGGACCCTTGGGACTGGGAATTCTGAGCTAGAGCGAGAGGGAAGATATGAGGTTGGAGCTAGAGCGAGAGGTAAGATCTGACCTTGGAGTGACGCGCCGGCCGCCGGTGGTGGTTGTTAGTTTTTGTTATCAGTTTTGTGTGTTTAGAGTGAATAGCTTGGAGATATTGACTTCCATAGTAATTAAACGGTTGATGCGATAAAGAAACCCCATGGATATTGGAAGCAACGGTGAATAGTGAGTTCAAGATCGTCTTTGTTTATACGACTAAATTGTGTATTGTAGCGATCTTGAGCTCATTTGTTTGTTTAGGACATTGCATTGTATATGGTTTCTTAGTTTGATTAATGTTAGACATTACATGTGTATGGTTTCTTAGTTTGATTATTTAATGTTTTATTTGTTCAGGACAATACATTGTGGGGCGAGATAATATAATATTATCGGCGTCAGATATGGCTCGCTCCCCCTTAAGATTCGCTGACCATATTGCTCTGTGTTACTTTTATCTTACTGACCACATTGTTTGAGAAGAAATTGTGATATTTTCGGAGGTATTTTCATGTATAAAAGGCGAGTGTTGAAGGTACTAAGTAACAGTTTATTTCAAATTAGACATGCAAAGAACATGAATTTCCTTAACCAACTGGGTAAAGTAAAGCCCCTAGAGGGTCTGAAAATGGTAGAATTGGGGAAACGGAGTCGTATCTTGAAGGCGATGCGGTGTCAGACCAAGTATGGACCAAGGATCCTGGTAGAGCTGGAGGCGAAAAAGGTATTTTTGCCTCTCAGATTCAACGCAATGGAGGAGGACACCATTACCCAACTCCCCTTATATGAGATGGAAGTCATCAAAGCGGTTGGAAATTCCTTTGAGTTGGCGTTCCATCCTGTTGCAGAGGAAGACGATGAGGTGCAAGTTCCCTACTCACAACCATTTTTATAAAATAAAAAATAAATTAAAAAAAAAAAAAAAAAAAAGTGAAACACAGAAATTAACTGTTCTTTTTCTTTTTTATAGGTTTATTCGACTTTTAAGTGCTTTGAGGTGGTTAAAGATTACCCAACCTTTGTGAAAAGATTCAATTTGCGTGGTCGTAAAATTGAATTCCGGATTAGGGATGTAGCAGACAACTTTGAACCATCTAGCTGGATTCAGAATGCAGTGAAAGGGATATTTAAAAAAGTGACTAACGATTTGGATCCTTCTGATATGGTGGGTATAACATTTACAAGGAAGAATTTCGAACACCATGGTCCTGGTTGGATGAGCTATAGAAAGGCATCCGATTTAAAGTGGAGCGAGGTATGGGATTTAATCACTAAAATTTTCCAAAGCAATTCCGAGGGCTTAAGCACGGATACTTTCCGTATAAATCTTACATCGATAAGGCCTCCTAAAGGACAAGGAAATGATCGAAATAAGAAATACTCGATGACAACAAGGAATTAGCTATTCGCTGCACATATGATAGCAATTATAAGCTACGATCTTTGAGTATTTCATGCTTCGAGTATCGAGAATATGAACAGGAAAGGATTTTAAGTAATGGTGAAATCGAGTTCTTTACAAATCAGGAATTGAGGCATGAGCCCAACATGGAACTAGTGAATCTCAAATCGATGAAACAAGCATATATAATGACCATTTCATAAAATAAAAAAAAAAAAAAAAAAACCATTAAATTAATTGTTTTTTATTAATCCATGAATTGTTAGTGGATGGGAAACCCAACCATTTGACATATACTTTTTCGTCTTTTGTTGCAAGAATCTTTTCCACGAGAAATATGTTGGGAAAATTCGTCTTTTGTAATTCGTGTGCATAGAAACTCCCTCTAATAGGCTGACCTTGAAAATCTTCAATTAGATATGTAATAGGGTTTGTTATCTGAACTTTTCTTATTTTGAATATTTCAGTTGTCCAGTTTGGTGTGTATCCTTTTTCGAAAGCATGTTTAAACTTGCTTATTCGAACGTTATTGCCAACTTCGTATTTTCCCTTCTCAGCAATTTTTATTCGTTTATAAACTCCTGATAGTAATTCTTTGACATTGTTTTTATTTATATCAACGGGACGTTTTTTTATTGTTCTATGTACCGAGTGATTATATGCATGCAGCAAATCCTTATAAATGGGTAGCCATTTGTAGTTCCCATTGAAACTGAATTCTTTCCACATTTTCTCCTTAAGGGTGCGGTTAAAGCGTTCAACAATTGATGCTTTTAATGTACTGTACGTTGAGTAGTGATTAATTTTGTAGGTATTCATCAAATTTTGGAAGGCCTTGTTGAAGAATTCTTTACCATCGTCGGTTTGCAAATTTTTAGGTGCTCGATTTGAATTGGTAAAAATTGTTCTCATAGCTTGTGTTGTAGCTGATGCAGTCTTATGTTTCAAAGGAACGACCCAAGCATACTTTGAAAAAGTATCAATTACGGTTAGTAAATAGTTGAACCCCTCATTCTCATCACTGTATGGTATCATTTCAACCAAGTCTGCTTGCCATAGATCATCAAAACCCTTAATAATAACTCTTCGTCTGGTGAAATTCCTTCGGGCTGGCTTGTGCAGCTCACCAACAACTTTTCTTTTACTCATCCTAAAAACGAGTGAATAGAAACAAGGAGAGGTTTTGTATTTTATTAGATATTTTATTTGACCAATCGTCGATAAAGTAACATCAATTTCTTAATTCTAATCAATCTGCTTTCAACCATATAGCATGCGCAAGTATCTGGTCCTTCTTGACAGAGATTTGCAGACCAGGGGCAATTTATAAAATGACACCCATGAACAGAGGTGGTGGAAGATACGTTTTCAAAGTTCCTCAGAAAACTAATGCAATCAATAATTTCATTGAAATGTTCCTCAAGAAGAGTTTGGTTATTTGTTTTTAGAAATGTTAACATCTCATCGAAGATCGTAGACGTATTTACTGCAGACATGATTTCAAATCGAATTCCGAATGCGTACTAAATTGGTGAAAAACTAGTTGTTGCCTCTCTAATAGGTTCACCACTATTTTTATACTTCTCGAAAATATCCAACATATACTTTCTAATTTTGTTTAATAATTCAAGAGTCTTCAAATTTTGCTCATCGGTGTATGACCGCAAATCCGCACCCATTTTTCCCAGTTTATCTTCGATGATTTGTAGCTTCAGTGCCTCATCATTTATAGTCCCCATGAGTGCGTTGAAATTGTTGTCTACATACCGTCGATGATTTAGCATGTTTTTATCTTGAACATCTATGTTGCTATCTACGTATTCCTTATTTGCCGCCTGTGTTGGGTTTACAGGTTTTCCAACATTGTTTAGACATTTTCCCTGAATATCGAAATCACCATTAGGTAGTAGTCTAAATCCTACGCCAGCAGGTCCTCGCGAACTCTCGGTTGTTCTATGAAATTGGTTGGAGCTTCGTCCGAACTTGTCAACACTCATTTTATTAATAATGAAGATTATTCTCTAAACGATGTCTAATATATAGATAATGTTCGTTTCCAACGCGAATTGATTTTATATAGGCCAATTCCTGAACCAAGTGTTGAGGTCAAATCCATGCAGGGCGATTTCTATCCGGTCGGTTCCTATCCGGTCGGTTCAGGTGTGAGGCCATACTGATTTGCTTGCTTTTAATGGATTGAATTGATTATTAGTGTATGATATCTGATTCACGTAATTCTTCTACAATTGAGTTAACCTCATTTTGAAGATTATTATTGCCGGCTCTTTGAGATGCAATTAAAAGCCTTAATCTATTGACGAGTTCATTGGGGTTATCCCAATACACATATTCGACGGGTTTATTTGAATAACTCATATCAGATGAATTACTATTGTATGCTTTTCCAATTTTCTTTATGACTCTCTGCGTTAGGTGCTGAAGTAAAGGTTGGATTATATGTTTATACTTATAACCTCTGTTGCCTTTAACCTGTAAGTTACTATCATAGTTTTTCAAGTGTGCTTTTGTTTTTTGTAATATCTTTAGATATTGATCCAAGTCTTCACTGGTATATCGATCTTTTCTAGGGTTTTTTCGAAATATTAATTCATAAAGGCCATTCGTTCCATGGAAGATTTCATCATCAATGACGAAATTCTTGTGTTCGTTAATTACAAAACTTGATCTACCTAATTTCGTTGAATTTGATTCCACGTCGAAATGTGGACCATAGATTTTGTCACGATTCGAATCTGATGGGGATGATCGATTAACTGGAGTGCTTTGATCAAAACTATTGTCGTAGGGTGTCCTAAATGAATTATCATTGTTCGTTGTCTGATTTGATTCTGGAGATGAGAAGTCAAAACTTGCATTAGAAATGGATTTTTTTTTCTTCTTCTGGGTATTGTAAACGTCGTCGTAGTAGTTGTTGATTCTTTATTTTCATATCTATATTATTGTAAGCAACATCTGCAGCAGCAGTATCATTTTGAGTATGAGCACTTTTGACATTTTTCACGATTTCTTTTAAGGGTTCAACTATTGGTTTAAAAGTAGTCTCAAGTTCCGCATCCTTCGTAGTTTTTCCATACTGAAGAAACATATATTTTCTCTTTAAAGCTTTTTTAGTTTTTACTAAATCTTTAAGTAAATTTTCATCAACGTCCATAATTGTCGAATACAGGGACGAATGCTCTAATCGTATGTAATCATTTAAACCGCTGATTTATGACTGAATAGATTTATATAGATACAGTTTCTTTAAATGAATTATTATATCGGCCTTTATTCAATCTAAAATCTTTATTAATAACCAAAAACCCATATGTATCTTTACAGCATTTTTTACACAATTCCTTGAATTGATTGAATGTCATGTCAGAGTTGACATGATCGTTGTATATATGCTTCAGGTTAAGTTCGTCTTGCTTAAAAATAACTAAATAGTTTGCATTGTCTCGAATCAAGTGTTTTGGTATATTTGTATAAGATTGACACAAGTAGAAACTATCCACGTCATTATGTCGACCCATGCAGAAATATTCTCGAATATTGTTTTGCTTATCACAAGCCACATCATCGAATATAAAAACTGAGTTTCGATTTGCTTCAGAAGGCGTAATAATTTCACAATTATTTGAAAACTCATTATATCCCATACCCGTGATGGACTCTATTAGCTTTCTCAGGTATGCATACTTTGGTTGATGCAGAGACTTTGAGTATATGTAGAGATTTTCAAATTTTAAACCATTTGGATCGAGGAGAATGCTCAACATGACATTGGTTTTTCCACAATTTGATGGACCCACAATTATTCCTCTAATACTATTAGGAAATATTGCTCCATGTTTCCTGCGTACTTTAATTTTACTATCAAAGTTCTTAACTTTAATAAAATCTCGTTGTTGTTGTTTTATGAACCTCATTCTGCTATTGAATGAAACTAATCAATATAAAAGATCATGTTTTATAGTTGAGAAATTCATAATTGTTCAACATATACAACAAGAAAGTCGTATAAAATGATAAATTATAGTGTGAAAGCCAACAGTTGGAAAGATACATTCAAAGGGTACGGATTAGTGAATTCCTTAATCGAAAAATTACCAATTGAATTACATCTTCCCTCATATAACTTCTGTGGGCCAGGGACTAAATTGAAAGAACGCCTTGCTAGAGGAGATAGGGGAGTTAATCAGTTGGATGAAGCCTGTCGCGAACACGATATTGCATATGCTAACAATAAAAATCTACCTGAACGACATATTGCAGACAAAATTTTAACTGAAAAGGCCTGGCAGAGAGTAAAGGCAAAAGACTCATCGATAGCAGAGAAAATAAATAGTATATTAGTAACGAATATGATGAAAGCTAAAACGAAACTTGGTATGGGTTGCAGCAAAGCCAAGAGAAGGAAAAGAAACCCACGCAAAAAGTATAATTTATTTAAAAAAGCCATTATGGAGGCTAGAAATGCTATTCGAGACACTAGAAACGAAGATCCTAACATAATTGCAACAACTGCTCTACAAGCAGCTAAAAAGATCATTAAAAATAAACGAAAGAGCATTACAATTCCTCGAGTAATACCTCTACCGAAAATTGGTGGTTTCTTACCATTGTTACCTATTTTAGCTGGGCTATCGGCTATTGGATCAGTAGTTGGAGGAGCTGCGGGCGTAGTTAAAGCTATAAATGAATCAAAGGTAGCCAAGAAACAATTGGAAGAGAATAAACGTCACAATCAGACTATGGAAGGAATTAAAATTAAGCATGGTAGTGGACTTTATCTACAGCCATATAAAAAAGGATTTGGACTTTTCCTTAAACCATACGATTCAAAAAAACTTTTAAATTCGCTACCTAATCGTCCACTCACCAATATTGATATTATGAAATTTGGAAAATTGAATATACCATGCTTCAGGGGTGTTTACATGAGTGATAAATTACCAGTAAGATCTGATAACAAGGAATGTGGTGTAATTAATTTGGACAATGAGAGTGGGCCAGGGACACATTGGGTAGCATACATTAAGAATAAAAATATTGTCAAATATTTCGATAGTTTTGGTAACTTAAGACCACCCATAGAGGTTGTACGATATTTAGGTGAAAATATTCACTATAATTATAACAGCTGTCAAAATTTCAATACATTTATATGTGGTCATCTATGTTTAAAGTTTCTAATTGAGCAAAATATAAATAAATAGAGTAAAATCAATATATTGTGTTTCATTTCTATTCCAATAGTTATGTCGTTAACACTCACTTTAAGCGGAAACCAATCTACTCTCACTGCAGAGTACTTTCCTCCAATTGTCCTAAATTCTGATTATGTATGTGGCTTAGTTGATCTGCAGACCTATAATTCTATACCTAATGTGGATAAATTAAATAATTTATTTCATTGTGGTGATGGTGGTGGTGGTGGTAATGGAGAAATCAAGACTGAATTTACAGAGGGCTCTTATGAAATTGAGGATATTAATAAAATAATTCAAAAGGTTCTGAACACACACAATGAGAATAGCGTTGAAAAAGTTATAATCAAATTAAAAGCCAATAATAATACTTTGAAATGTGAACTGTACAGCAATGTGGAAATCGATTTTACACAAGACCGATCTATTGGTTCTCTTTTAGGATTCAGTAAGAAGAAACTAGCTCCTAATATTCTGCATGTATCTGACCAGTATGTTAATATCAATAGAGTGAATATTGTACGAGTTGAATGTAATTTAATTGACGAAACATATATCAATAGTCAACCTGCTCATATACTACATGAATTTTCAGTCAACGTTAGTCCAGGATATAAAATAGTTGAAGTTCCACACAATGCCATCTATTTGCCAGTGAACGCTAAGAGGATAAGTTCTATAACATTGAATCTCTTGGATCAGGACGGAAATCGTATAAACTTTCGAAACGAAATCATAACAATTCGCTTGCATTTGAAACCACAATAATGATAGTATATAATTACCCCTCAAGTTATAAAAGAGCAGGTAACACTACTAACTCTAGCAATATACTATCATCTTCTGATAAGAGAACATCAAAACTTACTATAGAAAATCAACAATTTCTATTGTCACTGGGATATAAATTAAAACATTAAATCAATCCTAACAACATGCTGAATATTTTCGAAGAACCAAAGTTTGAGGAGAGTATCTCAAAACTGAATTATCACACCTATTCACCATATCTGAATAACTTTGAGAAAAATGACATTATACAAATTTGTGTCCAACATCAAAATCTTAATATTTTGCCTTCAGAAAGTTACATTTATATTGAAGGTACTGTATCGAAATCTGATGGATCGGCAGTTACGAAAACAAAACTTGTAAACAACGGAATAGCTTTCTTATTTGACGAAATACGTTATGAATTAAATGGCGTGGAAATTGATAGCAATCGTAATGTTGGCATAACATCAACTATTAAAAACTACATTTCTTTAAACAAAAACGAAAGCGATATGCTATTGAATGCATCTTGGTCGCCCAACTCTTCAATTAATCTGGATAGTTTCTACTTTAATTTTTGTATACCTCTAAATAAATTACTGGGTTTTGCTGAAGACTATAAGAGAGTAATACCCAATGGACGCCATGATTTGATTCTAACACGGTCACGCACAGATGATAATTCATTAATTGCTGACGATGATGAAAAAGCAAAGATAAAATTACTTAAAATACAATGGAAAATTCCTCATATTACACTGTCTGATTCTTACAAATTAAAACTTTACAAACCTATTAATAATGGTCAAACTATGAAGCTTGCCTTTCGTAACTGGGATCTGTATGAATATCCTACTTTGCCCAGCACCAATCATCATATTTGGAATGTGAAGACAACCTCACAAATGGAGAAGCCACGCTACATTCTCCTTGCATTGCAAACTAACAAACGTAATCTACTAAAAGGAAATCCAACTTATTTTGATCATTGTGATATTACAAACGTGAAGGCATACTTAAATTCTGACGCTTACCCCTGTGAAGATTTAAATTTATCCTTTGATAAAAATAATTACAGTTTACTATACAATATGTACTGCGACTTTCAAAAAACCTACTACAACCGACTAGTTGCTGAACCACTCTTACCAAGAGATACATTTAAATCTCAAGCGACAATTTTCGTTATAGATTGCAGACATCAGAGTGAAATAATCAAAAATGGTCCAGTTGATATTCGCATTGAATTCAAAACAACAGGAACAAAACCAATCCCAGCAAATACGTCAGCCTACTGTTTAATGTTACACGATCGCCTCGTAAATTATAATCCACTCAGTCAAATAGTTTCGCGAGAAATCTAATTTCTTAGTTCAAAGTTAACTCTTGTGGGGAAAAGACACTCATGCATAAACCATGTATTTTATACTTGACGTACAAGGTTTCAAAGGACCTAATAATAAGTTTATCGCTAAAGAAATAGCAATACTACACAATGGCCATCATCATCATTTCATCATCAAACCACCATTCAACTCTGACCAATTATCATCTGCATTAAGAAGACAAGTTCAATGGCTTTACCAAAATCATCATGGCCTAGTTTGGGATGGAGGTTTCACCGAATTTAAGAAAGTTCGGAAATACCTTCGCGTGAAAATAAAAAATACAATTTTGTACGTCAAAGGAGTTGAAAAAGTTCAATGGATAAAGGAGTTACTTTGCGATGAAAATGTTGAAGTGATGAATATCGAAGAAGTTGGCTGTCCTAATTTCAACGAATTGAAGCGACTCTATCCTTGTGAAATAAAATGTTCGCTCCATAGCAAATGCTGTGCCCTACAAAATGTATACCTATTGGACAAATTCTTATCTGGAAATTAAATAAAAACCAATTTCTTCTTTTTTAAATACAAATGTTTTTTCTTTATTTACGTCTTTTATAACCATATGGAAGGGAACTATTGTCTTCGAGAAATCTACGTTTTTCTGACCTGGGTTTGTATGTTTTTGTTTCAGCAATTGTTATGACCTCGTGCTCTCGTGTCCGGCGAATATTATTTGATAAAATTTGGATATCATCGGCATTCGCAGCATTAAGTACAGCTTCTTTGATTGTCTCAAAATTTACTTTCTTCGATGCTGAATAATTCAAATTGATTCCTTTTACTTTACACACGATTTTTTCAGTGCCATCTTTTGTACTAAAGACTTTGTAGGAATAATTTTTGGGGCCTCCACTTACGAATTCAGTAATATAACTTCCATACCCATAGCATTGTAACTCGTCAGTCATATCCCCTATAAATTCACCAGTCTGTGGATCAGGTTCTCCTTCACGACTTACATAGATTACAGAATCGGTGTCGTAGTACAAGACTCTAGCTCCTAATATTTCCAGGTAACTATACAATTTCAGACGAGCTTGTGTGGTAGTATAAGCTGCAATACACACATTAACAGTTGATAAGGTCTCCGCTTCTTCTTCTTTATACAACCAACTTACTATAACATTTTCCTCATTTATAGGTAGAATGTGACAGACTTCAATAGTTGGATTTGTAAGCATTTGGAATAATTCTGATGGACTATTAATTATACATGTTTTCGATTGATTTTCTCTTTGTCCAAATTTACCCCAAAATGAATTAAGTATGAGCTTAGCAAAAGATCTCTTCCCAGGGTTATCACAAATTTGTGCAAAATCGAGTTTAACATCTTCATTACTCAAAAAGTCAGCTACATATTTCTTTTTCTCTTCCATTGTAGCACATTTATCTGGCCACCCTGATGCTTCCTGTTTCATTTTAATGAATTTATTCATCATTTGACTGAAAAGGCCATCTGATTTTTCCATTTTATTATATTGAATCATAGAATATTCCCATATTTCGAAAATATCTACTATCTTATACCCTTTATCCTTTGCTTTTAAGACCTCATCAATAATCCAGGTTCCGTGTATAGCTCTTTCATCATCAGTATGGGCGCAGCGTTCGTCTTGAGACATTTGTTTGCTGCATGTTCTACACAATGTAAACATAAGCTTATTATTTTGTTTAATAGGCAATACCGGATGTAACAATTGCTCTGGAGGTATTATTTTACATTTTATAATCCCATTCGTGTTTTTTAAGTCGATTTGAGAACAATCGGTGGTGTGAACTTTAGGGTGATCCACTGGATATTTCCCGTATTTGCAAACCCATGGGTATAGGGAGCATACATCTATGTACTTGATTTTTTCACCTTCCTTACATTTATAATAATTATATGTGTTCCCCGTACGGCCCCCATAAAATGCGTCGCGATGATTTAATGGGCTTTGTTGTATTAAAGGATGTGTTTTTAAATATTTGACATCATCAGTACTCAATTGTTTCTCGAATTCACAAGCCCACATTTCAATTGCCTTGTACCCGAACTGCCTTAGCCGTGTAGATTTAGCCATGGTTTTTTCATAGCGTAGATTTAACGTGTCGCACGGATCTTTGCTTAAAGGCATGTCGCGAAACGTTTTCAAACATGAGTGGCCATGATAATAACAACCGTGGAACTCAAACACCTCTTTGGTTTCCTTGCAAAAACCGTCAACTTTCACACCACATACTACCGCTTCTCGCTGCTTAGCTGCATGTTGAATGTAACAATTCCGTCTCCTTTCTTCCAAAATAAGCCATTTAATTGCCTGGATCGACTGATTATCAGTTTGTCTGTATCCATTTCTAGGTATTAAGCCTATAGTGTTTGGTTTAAGAAAATTACGACGGTACACCAAGTTGCATGCTGATGCTATAGTCACAGCTTCCAAAAACGGTTCCACATTACACTGCTCAAGGAAAAATTTTCTGAATTTTATACATGCTTCAGATAAGATCTGTACATCGCTTTCACAGTATGCAACAAGGTCTCGCTGCATATTAAATTCACTTTGTTTATTTTCTTCATACCATTTAAAGAATACATCCCGATCATTTATCTTCATGGCATCCGGATTGTAATATTCTGCAGGCGGCAGTGGACCAATATAGTTTTCATTTTCGATGGTATTAAAGAAATGCGGAAAATACCCCTTTTTTAACTCTTGCGGTAAATCGAAAGCTTTTGGAAGAACTGATAGAGCCATGGGAAAATAGTTCAATGAGTCTATGAATTTCACATTCCCCAATCCCATGAGTATTATTTTAGTTCCCCTCATAATCAATTCGGGGTGAAATTTTGTATTTTGCAAGATATAGTTTAAAATAAATTGGTGATCATATGCCTGCCCATTATGAGCCAAAACAATAACTTTTGTGAAACTTTTTCGGGCGTTCAAAAGGTGCTCTAAGAACTCGGATATAACATTCTGACCCTTTTTTATATTAAGTCTGAATTTACATTTCTGACAGAAGTGTAGATTATTCTCATCCAAACAAAGGTCACATCTTTGCTGGAAAACACATAAATTCGGTTCATGAAGTTTTACTGGAACAGCATAGTCTTTTATCACTTTTTCAGCAATAATCGTTTCTTGACGACTCTCCAAATCATAAAACACATAGAGAACATTGCCTAATTTTGGTCTTCTAGTGTCGCATCGAATATAACACAAGTGTTCTTGGGAAACGTGTTTATTACAATTTTTACAATAGTATTCATTACAAGTATGTTCTCTATCTCTTCTATATGTTTTCAGACAATCAACACATTTTTTAACTGTTTCACAAATTGCTCGGTTTCCTGTTGACCCCGAAGCCTTATGGTTATCAAAACATTCCTGTCCTCTAAAACTTCTATTGCAATCTTTACATACAATTTCGGATAGATTTTGAGGACATATAGGTGATTGCTGACATTGAGGGCATGACTTTACACATCTATGATCGGTTTTATTATTGAATGGTACACTACAAATTTCGCAAAAATAAGCACAACCAAATGCCGCTGTCAAAGATGTTATAACATTGAAGTGACCTTTGTAAAACAGTAAATTTATTCTCTTATCACTGTTATATGTATCGTCTTCGAATATAATACTTCGTCCTTTTTGCTCATATTCGTAGACTGTGATCTTATAATTCTTCAAATAACTTTGAAAAGTGCGAAGCTCTGGAATACCACAACCTTCGGAAGGTATACTAACACCGGTCAAAATTATTAGATTAGCCGTTCGAAGATCTTGAGATTTACCAATATTGCGCCGAATTTTTGCATATTCTGAGTCTTTATCAATAAAGGCAATTGCAACAACTAACGCACGAGGTAAACATAGGTTGTCTTTGTTTCTTATTACAATGATTCCCCTCCGCTTTTTGCATTCTTCATCGAAAGAATTGTATTTCTTATTTCGATCATTTCCTTGTCCTTTAGGAGGCCTTATCGATGTAAGATTTATACGGAAAGTATCCGTGCTTAAGCCCTCGGAATTGCTTTGGAAAATTTTAGTGATTAAATCCCATACCTCGCTCCACTTTAAATCGGATGCCTTTCTATAGCTCATCCAACCAGGACCATGGTGTTCGAAATTCTTCCCTGTAAATGTTATACCCACCATATCAGAAGGATCCAAATCGTTAGTCACTTTTTTAAATATCCCTTTCACTGCATTCTGAATCCAGCTAGATGGTTCAAAGTTGTCTGCTACATCCCTAATCCGGAATTCAATTTTACGACCACGCAAATTGAATCTTTTCACAAAGGTTGGGTAATCTTTAACCACCTCAAAGCACTTAAAAGTCGAATAAACCTATAAAAAAGAAAAAGAACAGTTAATTTCTGTGTTTCACTTTTTTTTTTTTTTTTTTTTAATTTATTTTTTATTTTATAAAAATGGTTGTGAGTAGGGAACTTGCACCTCATCGTCTTCCTCTGCAACAGGATGGAACGCCAACTCAAAGGAATTTCCAACCGCTTTGATGACTTCCATCTCATATAAGGGGAGTTGGGTAATGGTGTCCTCCTCCATTGCGTTGAATCTGAGAGGCAAAAATACCTTTTTCGCCTCCAGCTCTACCAGGATCCTTGGTCCATACTTGGTCTGACACCGCATCGCCTTCAAGATACGACTCCGTTTCCCCAATTCTACCATTTTCAGACCCTCTAGGGGCTTTACTTTACCCAGTTGGTTAAGGAAATTCATGTTCTTTGCATGTCTAATTTGAAATAAACTGTTACTTAGTACCTTCAACACTCGCCTTTTATACATGAAAATACCTCCGAAAATATCACAATTTCTTCTCAAACAATGTGGTCAGTAAGATAAAAGTAACACAGAGCAATATGGTCAGCGAATCTTAAGGGGGAGCGAGCCATATCTGACGCCGATAATATTATATTATCTCGCCCCACAATGTATTGTCCTGAACAAATAAAACATTAAATAATCAAACTAAGAAACCATACACATGTAATGTCTAACATTAATCAAACTAAGAAACCATATACAATGCAATGTCCTAAACAAACAAATGAGCTCAAGATCGCTACAATACACAATTTAGTCGTATAAACAAAGACGATCTTGAACTCACTATTCACCGTTGCTTCCAATATCCATGGGGTTTCTTTATCGCATCAACCGTTTAATTACTATGGAAGTCAATATCTCCAAGCTATTCACTCTAAACACACAAAACTGATAACAAAAACTAACAACCACCACCGGCGGCCGGCGCGTCACTCCAAGGTCAGATCTTACCTCTCGCTCTAGCTCCAACCTCATATCTTCCCTCTCGCTCTAGCTCAGAATTCCCAGTCCCAAGGGTCCCAATACCTACTGCCGTGTTTCTTTGCACGCGGATATAGTCATGGTATTAAAAAACGACCATCGCCGCTTAAGAATTCATCAAAAAAAAAAAAACTTGGAACCACACGTGCACCTATGACGTTTATTAGTGACACAGCTGTAAGTTGAGATAAGAAATTTGTATTGAAAATCGTGAAGTTCAAAAATATTAATTTCCGACAGTTGAAATTGATGCCAAACATATTCTAAAATTATAAAAAACAGTTTCACATTGACAGATTTTATTCAATTTTGAAAAAAAAATAATAATAAAATCACGAACACAATATTCAACGGGATGTGTCAGTGGTCGGCGTTATGTCAAACTTTGACATTTCCTGAAAAATTCATCGCAACAATTCATCAGAAACGAAGAAAATGGGTTTTGGAAGCACTGTATATAAGCTATCCCCGCTTAAGTTAGCGCATGTGGAATAAGTTTTTGTTGTATTTTACATGCAATTTTCAAATTATCCCTATATCCGCGTGCAAAGAAACATGGCTAATATCATCTTTGGTTCTCGAGATAATCGTGGCGAAAGATAATTCCGAACGCACATACGCACATACGTACATATGCACACACCGATTTCGCCGGAAACCTAATCAGTTCTGAATTACGTAATTACGCTTTGGTAACATGTCAAAAGCCGTGTTTCTTTGCACGCGGATATAGGGATAATTTGAAATTTGCATGTAAAATACAACAACAACTTATCCTATATACGCTAACTTATCCTATATACGCGAACTTTAGCGGGGATAGCTTCCAAAATCCATTTTCTTCGTTTCTGATGAATTTTTGCGATGAATTTTTTAGGAAAAGTCAAAGTTTGACATCCCGCCGAATATGTAGTTTATTCGTGATTTTATTATTTTTATTTTTCAAACTTCATTATAAAGGTAATTGAATTTAGCAAATCTGTTAATGTGAAATTGTTTTTTATAATTTCAGAATATGCTTGGCATCAATTTCTATTGGCGGAAGTAAATATTTTTCAATTTCAGGATTTTCAATACAAATTTCTTAACTACAACTTACAGCTGTGTCACGGTGCATGTGTGCTGCCAAGTTTTTTTTTTGATGAATTCTTAAGCGGCGATTGTCGTTTTTTAATGCCATGCCTATATCCGCGTGCAAAGAAACACGGCTAATATCATCTTTGGTTCTCGAGATAATCGTGGCGAAAGATAATTCCGAACACACATATGTACATACGCACATACGTACAAAAGTGCGTGGCTAAGTAACATCTAGAGTTTTTTTCCACTGCCCCACCTCTTGCGAACGTCTGAAAAACATCCAAGAGTATCAATTGTCGTGAGAAACTTCTCAAATTTGCCGTTCGGATTCGGCTCAAAATGTTTGGTCGCTTCCACTTCGCAAAGAAAGTGGTTGGAGAAGCTAGGTTTTAGGCCGTGTATTGGCCGTTAATGCCTTATGTATATTTTTAAAACCTCAGATCGATGGAATAGGGACCATATGGCAGGTCCTTACCCATATATTTAAGTTAGATTTAGTTAGTTTTGGTAGGATTAAGAGTTTTTAGATGAAGTAAGTTTCATAACAAAAAGAAGATATTTCATTGCATACAGGTTTTTACATATTTTCCTTAAGATCAATATAAGAAAAAAAAGTAAAAAAAAACGTGGGTTCTTGAGAGATATAAATAGGTATAATATATCATTCAAAATATTAAGAAAAACAAAAATACTTTAAGTATTGAGCGACTTAAAACCAGATGCAAAGTAAAAATAAACAGAAATCATAGCGTTTTTTGTTTATTAAAACTAAAAAAATAAAATGTTTTATTGTTTTAAGTACACCAATTAAACTTAAAAAAAAAACTGGCTAAATCTGAACCTAAAACGTCTAGAAACATACGGGTTAAAGTCAATTTTATAATATTCACTCTTGGTCACATTCGGTAATATTTCGCTCGATGACGGTAATAACAAATCGCTTATAAGAAACGCACGTGAAAACACAAACACATTGTTTCTTATAATATACGTGGTTCGCATATAAAAACAATTCGGATATAGGAAACAAAATTTGTTAATTTTTTTTTGGGTTTAGCTGGGTGAAAATCACCAACAGACATCGAATGGGACTTAAAACCGCTATAAACTCGCACGAAGGCATGCGTTTTTCGGTCATTCTTCCAATTACTGTTTTCAGTTTCTTTTTATTTTAGCGGTACCCTATTACTCTATACTCAATCACTCTTTTTGTGCTATTGATTTCCAGTAATGTCAATATAGTAGATACATTATGGATATGGATAGATCCAATTATGGGAAAGTTGAAACATTTCATCATACAACCTATATACAACTCTCATTGATACCTTTGGATTTAAGCTTCACTGACATTATTATGTTAAATATTTTCACACGGTCTCCGTTACTTTCAAAGCGCTTTGATCTGATGAAAAACCAGAACACTTCACTAATACCAGCGCTCTGCAGGTACTCTCATCTAACCCTCGTGAGGTGTTTCCCCATTCTGAATGGTACTTTGCATTTGCATGGTGCAAAAGAGAACAACAACAAAAAACAGTACTATTAACTGCTAAGTGACCATCATTGTCTTCAGGTATCATATTGCCAACTGCTTAAGTTCTCTTAATGCCTGAATGAAAACGTTGACCTTGGGTTCTTGTGTTACTCGAACAGGAAGGAACAGCACATTCATGGACGCCATCTAAGTAAGTCGAACCATTGAAGTGCAAATTTCCATTCAGACACTTGTTACCCAACGCAGTGCTGCCATAAGTAGGACCGGTTCTTACTTTGCTGGTTAATACACATAAAATTGGAGTAATTTGCAGACATTTAATATTGCCTTGATTGGTTGCCTTACTTTGCAGGATATAAAAAAAAACACTGTAACACTGTTGTCGACCTTAATATGTGCAGTTGATGAAGGTTATTTGTTCTTGCAGATACGTATAAACTAGAAAAGCAAAAAGTCAACGGATTTTCAATGTTAGTAACCTTCCATTGATGTCAACAATTGATCATTCCTGCGTTTTTAACTTTCTCTTATGCTTAAGCTAACCAAAATGAAAGATATTGAAATTGTGCTGAAATTTTAAACTCAAAGTATCTACGAACGAGTATAACGTATGCTAAAAAGACTAAATGGAAGTCCAAAAAGTATGTCTCCTGATGACGTACGGCCAAGTCTTGGCCGAAACATCAACTGGTTTTAAAAGCCAACAACCGAGAAAAAAAACTGAAGATTGGAGTAGCGGAAATGAATAGTTTCAAAATTTTTACTTATGTTTCGCGATGTCTGTTTTCGATGCGTACTTTACAATTTATGTCAAGCTGTTGTTGCAGTCCGTGTGGAGGCGTGGCGTCGAATGGGCTGTGGCAATTCCCCATGATGTTTTCGATCAATGGAAGCTGTGGAAAGTAGAATTATTAACGCTAACCCAGCTAAAGATATCCAGGTGTTATGATACTAAATAATTGATAGCAGACAGCGTTGTTCTTCACACCTTTCTCGATGCCATTGAGGAGGCGTGTAGCGCAGTCACCTTTCTTCGGACCGAGTTTGGTGAAAATAATCGAGTGGTGGTCATCTGTGGTAAGACAAAATGCGCTCCAAAGAAACTTTTGTCTATTCCACGTCTGGAATTGTCAGCCGCCATCTGGGGTGTTAGACTCTGGGATTCGGTTGTGAGGAACCACGATTTTCCATTAAAATGACACATTTTCTGAATCGATTCAAAGACTACGTTCGGCTGCAAGGGTGGCGACGGTGTAGAGGTTACTGTGTTGGCTTGTTACCCATGCGGTGCAGGTTCAATCCCCATGGGTAACAACAACATACGCCACCCATTCACATGCCTCTATACCAAAAAGGAGGATTTCTGCCTGGTAGTACAATGGACCGTTACCGAGTCTGAGTGCTCTGGGATTTGGATTTCCTTTTAAAAAAAAAAAAAAAAAAAAAAAAAACGTTCGGCTGCGTTCGGATCCTCGCCGCTACAAACAGTTTAAAGGATTTCGCATTGCGGAAATACATGATAGCAGTCATCTTAGCGAATGGCAAAACTCAATCCGGTCACGCGAGCGCGATATCCTCCAAACCTGACCTGGACAACAAGTGGATACATGGTCCAGAGTTTCTGCAGCTGCCGAAGGATAATTAGCCCTTACAACCAGATGATGTCGGAAGCCAGGAATACAAAAAAGAGTTACGTCCAGATTTTCTTTTACATGCAGCCGCAGTAAGTATTTTAGTCTATGATTTCCCAAGATTTTCAAAGCTTCCGAAGCTGAAAAGAACCACAGCATGGGTGCGTTATGTTGGGAACTAGGGTCGAGCCACAGGGGCAACTTCGATACAGGTGAGGAGGACGCGGCATGCTTGTAGTTGCTCGGCTCAGCTCGTCGGACGGGGGTAGCTCTTGCCCCCTCACCTTATACATCCTGCTCAACAAACCTTTTGTCCATGCCAAAAAAATGTGAAAAAAAGGAAAGAAAGTCACATTACGTAGACCACGGACGGAGGAAAAACATATAGCATAGTGAAAATAAAGGAAAAGAAAATGTCCAAGGACATAGGCCGATACCCAAGAGAGAGAAGGGAAGGAGCACCCGAACTAATCTAGCTAACCTAAGTTAAAGCTAACCTAACCTAAAATTAAAAGTTATGCCCTAAAATGTACCTCAGCAAACTTGAAACTACACTAAAACTATCTTACCCCAACCGCATCTCACTTTCCCTAAATCTCTTTGGTACCGGTTTCGTTATGACCCCGAAACATGCCAGATGTTCTTGGCAAAGGTTGGCCAGCCCACCCTTGTATCTTTCGACACAACCTTAGCTATCGCTCTGGCCGATGTTGTGAGTGATAGCCCCTCGACGAACCCTCCAGTCACAATTATTCATGTTTGTATGTCGTCACGTCATGTCGGAAAGGTTCGTGTTGTGATTTTAATAGTTTTTTATGTGATACCACACATTTTCATTTTATCCCGAAAATCCATTTCTTGCACTGGGATTCGAACCTAGACCCGTTCGTGTTGTCCTGTTATGTCATTGCCGATCTGTAGAAGGACGGCCTTCACAGCCGTCCACACACCAAATGCGAAGTATCTTAGCAGCGCATCTTTAAACGCACAAGAAAACAAAAAAACTCAATGCCATGAAAGGCTATTTCAAAATATAATTAATATAAAAAACTTAAACTACCGCAAAAGAATTCAAAACTTCAAAAAAACTAAATCTAATATTATGCACTTAAAGCTACAAAAATAAAAAAAAATTAAATTCAAATATATAAACAAACAAGTACCTACTCTCGGTTTCATACGGTCCCCCGTTGTCCTGGTACCAGCACGACGAAGAACGTAGATGGATGATGGCCAATCCGGCCTATAATACGAGTACTATGCACTATTAAGGGCAGAACTAAAATTAAACTAAAACTTCCTACTAAAACTAAATTCCAAGAAAACTGAAAATAAAATATTTCAAAACTAAATGAAAAAACTTAAAAAAACAATTAAAATTGAAAATTAAATTTAAATTCACCCAAGGGGTTAAAACGGTGCAGGGAAATAACTTCACGGGCAATAACTTCACATGGGCAATAACCTCACCTCGAGTGGGAAATAACTTCACTTGTTTTTGTAAAGTTATTGCCCACTGCAGGTGAGCAATTACTCCACCGTAAATTCCCATGTTATTTCCCATCTATAATTTGAGAATTTGTATTTTCAACAATTTGCCCTTGCACCTACTCCAAATCAAACAGTGACCCCTAGCAGGGTGGTTGCAGGGGGGCAGCATGCCCTCCCATATGCATTGCACTGTTTATGGGATTAGTTGCGAACTCGCAAGTAGATTCCATAAACAGTGCAATGTCTATGGGGGCCATGCTGCCCCCTGCAACCCCCCTGCTTGGGGTCACTGTTTGATTTGGAGTTTGATTTGCGATGTGGGCGCTCCGAGAAGTCAGTGGGTACGAGGAAGGGTTATCCGAATATTTCCGGGACGAGTCAAAAAAATTCGTTCATACGAGGTCAAAACATCAGCAGGAGTTTTGCGAAGGCCAGCTGTGAAACTTGCCAAATTGGATATTGGTGAGGCTTTGGTTAGCCCAGAGTGCCTATTAGGGGTGGGATGTCCTAATTTTTTACTTGTGATTCGTGTCGTTGGTTCCGATTTTAAATCAAACATTTGTTTAGGTGTGTTTAAACAAAATGCTGTCAAACGAACTGCTGTCACAATATTTCCTGGTCATAATGTAAATGAATCACTGAATCACCGGTACGATCTGCTAAAAATAGTAAGTTGCAAAATATTTATATAGGTATATGTATTTAATTTATAATTTTGTAATACGTAATACCTATGAATTACCTAGATAATAAACAACAAAATAAAAAAGAAAGGTTTGTAGTTTGTTGAATATTCAACAAGATCTCCGACGCAATTCACTTACAACGTCCCGCCCGCACGCATAGAGTCGCGTTTGTAACAAATAGTAAAAAACTGATGATTCTATTTCACACTTTTTCGATTTTTTATATTATTTTATGTCAGCTAGTGCTACGGGAGTGACTTAATACATATACTCTTAAAAAACTTAATTTGCCTCCAATTCACCAATCAATTAGAATGATTTAAAGTAAATTAAATTATTATTAATAATTTGGAAATTGGAAATCGTTCAGTAATAAACGTTAGCTCAGTAATGAAATTGGTTCAGTTATTGGATGAAACCATATCCAACTTACCATTTGGTTTAAAGATTCACTGACAGCTGGTAATTCACCACTATGTTGGCTTTATTAATGCTCCTGATAATGATTATTAAAATTAAACCGAAATGTCTTGCCATAAAGCGCGAAACGCCAAAATGTATGCAATGGAATATGTGTAAATTGAAGTTGCCTGAAACGCCAAAAGTATGCAATAATAATATTATTAATAGTATCCCTGCAACAATCTGCCATGTCAACAACTCACATACAAAATGATTAAATCTAACTTGATACTTATTTTAGATTATTGTTCCTTATGCGGACGCCTTAAATTTAACAATATCTTGTAATTATTGCCTTTCGGCCTAAAAACAATTTTACGAACTAATTTTATATATACTTCGCTTCAACTGAATAAGCACAAACATTTTCTAAGCTACGCTGTCCATTTTTTCAAAACCTTGTGCCGTAATATATTGTTGCATCCAGGCTAGGATTCGAAAAGATAAAACGTAATTCTATTTAATTAATCTTTATTAGTTCTCTTTCAATGTCTTTTACTTCTTGATTATTATTCTAATAATTCACTTATTTAATTCAACAATTCACTTTCACAATTAATCGCTTTAAATAAACAATCACTTCTCTTATTCATTTTCACTACTGTCATCTATCGCCCTTCTTTATCGCGGTTCACAACTCGAATGTCTTGGGTGCTCCTGCGACATCTATTTATATCTCCTAGTGCGAAATTTCCAGATTCGTTGAGAAGGTTCGTTAAGTTCAGAAGGTTCGAGAACAACATACCAAGTTATACCACAGCTACTCAAACTGCTATTCCAATGCTGCCAAAATCGGTAATATGGCCACTTTCTACTAGATTGCGTAGTTGACTAATTAATGACAGTTCAAGCAAACATGCAACAATATCATTTGATGATGCAAACTGTTTGCGTATGATGGTGACAAAATAAATCGGAAAGAATATTTCAAAAAGTACCGCTATTTTTCTCCTGGTTCCCTTGCAAAGCATTCAATATGGAAAAATGCAGTTTTATTTTGCGTCAACTGAATAGACACAAATATTGCAATTGGAAATAAAAGTTATTGGGATTGAATGAAACAAGTTTTTCTTAAAATAGGTTTTCATTGGTTAATTTTAGTAGTGGGTAGGTACTGCCAAATTTATTCATAATACGAGTAATTTCGTAAATTCCATCAGACATGGAACCGTGCAGCCTCTTTATGTAGTCCAGCGAAATTTTCCCCCAGGCCGATTTAATGGCTGCAATAAGGGATTCTCTGTCTTCAAACAGACGGCCAGACTCATAAACTTTTTGTACT
This sequence comes from Portevinia maculata, assembly GCA_949715645.1. Lineage (NCBI taxonomy): Eukaryota > Metazoa > Arthropoda > Insecta > Diptera > Syrphidae > Portevinia > Portevinia maculata. Next base: position 99,234,350 of record OX454527.1, read on the forward strand.
AACCATCCCCAAACGTTTTCTATAAGGTTCAGGTCCGGTGAGTATGGCGGCCATTGAAGCAATTCCACATTCTGCTCCTCTATCCAATTTTTTACTATGCGCGCCGTGTGGATGGGGGCGTTGCCCTACTGAAAAGTTCAGTTTATGGGTCCAAAAATGCCTGAAAATTTAGGAAAATGTCTTTTCAAATTTCCTTTATAACCTAATGCAGTAATTTTTGAGGTTTTTAACTCAAGTTCAACAGTGCCATAGTAGCTAGCTGCTCCCCATACCATAACACCACCTTCTCGACTGTGATGCCGCGCTAAAAATCGTTCTTATTTCCTCACATCGTGGAAGTAATAATTAAACCCATCAGGGCCATCAAAATTAAACTTCTTCTCATCCGAAAAAGCTACGTCACGCCATTCATTTTTAGAACTCATATGGAGTCTAGAAAATTCCAAGCGCATACACTTCCGTTTCTCGTTGAGTGGTGGTTTCTTTTGAATTTTTAACCGTTTTAGATGTTTGGCACTATTGATAACCCTTCGCACTGTTGAAACGCTTGCAGTAACACCGGCTTTCTGATTTTTTTTTTGCCGCAGAGTCGCAGGAATCGGAAGCACATCTTAAAATTGCTCTTCGATCAACCGCTGTTGTTGCCGTTTTTTGACCTCCTTTCATGTTTTTTCCGTGCGAATCCTTGCTTCTTAAATAAGAATAGACCACACTAGAACTTCGTTCAATTTTGTCAGCGATAGAACGCCCGGTTAGTCCTTGGTCTTTTAGTAAATCGATTTGAGCTCTTTCAACACTATTTAGAGATTTTGATCTACCTGTTTTTCTTTGAAATACAATTAATCAAATAAAATTCACTTAAACCACTTCAACTGTTGATCTAATGTGTCAATCTCCACAGATTACTCATAAGCAGTGAAAATAATGAATTTGTGTCTATTCAGTTGACGCAAAATAAAGCTGCATTTTTCCATATTGAATGCTTTGCAAGGGAACTAGAGAAAAAATAGCGGTACTTTTTGAATTATTCTTTCCGATTTATTTTATCAACATCATACGCAAACAGTTTGCATCATCAAATGATATATTATGGCACAAGGTTTTGAAAAAATGGACAACGTAGCTTAGAAAATGTGTGTGCTTATTCAGTTGAAGTGGAGTGTATATGTGTAATGTTTTCATTGAGAAAATTGTTAAGGAAACTCAGCACCTTTATCAAATTTTATATTTTTATATGAAAACAAATTACAAACTACGAGTATGTTCTCTACTTACTTAAACAACTTAACACATTCTAACTATAATTAGGATTCTGAGTACTCGTTGCATTACGCAACAAGTGGTACCCAACGACGCGCCGACGCGACGTAAGCCGACTGAGGCCTCACAGCGTCAGTCACTTTAATAAGAAAATTGTCAATCCTATTCGACTGAGCCCCATCTTATAAGACCTTGTGGGATAGTACATATTTTATATAGTTGGAATCAGGCGTTCGGAACAACCGGAGACATGCCCTAAGACATTGTCTGCCCAAAACCCGAACCTTTTCCATATAAGTAAGCGCTATATTAAACCACAATGGACAACCATAAGCGATGATCGGCCTTATAAGGGCCACGTAGCAAATGAACTTCACTCTGGAGTCAAGTTGACTGCTGTGAAACAGTCTCCTTGTTAGAGCATAAGCCTTTTTGGACCCAACTATATGTCTATCGAAATACAGATACTAGTCAAGCAGATACCCAGATATTTAACTACGCTTCTCACCGCCAATGGCGGCCCATTTTGTCCAATAATGGCCAATTACTTCCAGTTTTTTCTGGTATCCCTAGAAGCCCCAGCTAATGTTGTTTTGAAAAAGATTCCTTCGATAATCGAAGGAACACACTGCTTCGTACTCCTCCAGCAGCGTTTGTTCGTTCCGGATCCGTATTGCTGCTGCGAGTCCGTAATGGTCACTATCGTACTCAAACGCACGCAAACGGTTCCTATTGTTTTAATCTATGTTCATCAATTGAAGTCTTGCGTCCGTTAAGGCCAAGTCCAGAAAAGCACACAACTGTTTGCCCCTGGGATTTGCATTAATGGCATTAATATCTCCGAGATCGGAAAGGCGTAAGTCCGGAGAGGTGGTATGCTCCCAAGGCGACCTCGGGACGTTCAGCACTAGCAATTTGGTACACTGTTTCACCAAGTTGCCGGGTAATGAATTAATGTGGAAGTTTAAAGCCTTATACCTGCGATACTAAGCACATGCGGTGTAACGAGAACTGGATCACCTACATTGTAGTGAGGAGCCTTGCTTCTTCCTTTTAAGTATGTACACTCCAGATGTTTGCTTGTGACTTTATTTCATATCGTTCATGCGAATATTGGTTTTGAAAAGTGGGCCGAACATTTCGTCATCATATTCATATTCGTTTATGAAAACATTTAGAGAGCCTTTAAAAATGCTAAACAGCTTCTGTAGTTAGTACATTTCTCTCCTTGGTAAAGGCTGCTTTTGGGGAGCTGCTGACACCTCATCAATTGACATATTCAGTGTATCACACCTCGGTGTATCCCGAATTGTTCAAATTGGTCAAAAATATTGGCTGACGGACTGGGGTACTCGGATTTTACCTCTGCTACGTAACTGTAGCAGGGAAAACACACTATGGGCTGATGTGAAAAAAACCACATACTCTTGGAAGGGTTGACAACTTGTCCATATCTTTCCAGATAATCGACTCCGATAAGAGTTATATCCTCACTTGCCTCTGGTAGATTGCTAAAATTCAACTCCATTTTTCGGTTTCCCATTTTTACTTCCGTGTGGCCAACAGAAAGCTATTAGTTCTGGATACACCGTTTGGCATTGCAATCTGCACCTCCCTGCTAGATTTAACTTTACCGGAATGAATTTAAAAAAAATATTTGTATTAATAGTTATTAAATAAACAGCAAAAAAGAACGAAAATTAGCGCTCTTTTTTGTGAGTTTTGGAGCACTTTGAAAATTCGTTTCCCGTTTAGAATCAGGGCATCAGGGGCCAATCAATTGATGATGTTGTTGCATTTGTGTGATCCAAGAGTTTTAAGACCTGCCTTTAATTGTGTATTTTATGATTTCGACATGCAAATTTGATTTGTTCTTTGTTCGTCTTTTTCCGAAACCAGATATTTTCAGTCGTCTCAACCCATGAATAGCGTGCACACATGCGGAACACTTTTAAGAAGTGAAATGTATGGCTATGCTCACATGAGGATTAAATACATCCACAAGCTTTCCTTATGCAAAATTAACGCAGCGGCTTAGCGGCATATCCACACAAAGTCATACAGATTCGTGCAATCTGCAAATGCCCAGACTGACAAATCTTCAGCAACGGTAATAATAATAAATAAAGGTAATTACGGCTGAAAACTAAAGTACTGTAAACGCGTGTACTGCGCAAATAACAGCAACTTTTGCATCACAAACAGACATGATTCAATTAAATTTTGGATTGCAGTGAAAAGGCAGTATCGTAACGCATTCAAAGCATCAGTAGGCTATTCAATTCAACCAACATTTCTTGCAGAAAAAGAAAAAAAATCTTCTGCCACAAAGGATACAATTAGTAGCTACATTTTATTCTTTTAAGTATTATTAAACTTCAAGGTCTAAAGCAAAAGTGCTGGAATCCACCGTTTTCGATGGAATTTCAGCTGGAATAGATACCTACATACATACATAGTTATAAGGCATAGGTAGTGGTAAAGGTAACATTTTATTCAATTAACTTATATTAAGCAATTTCATTATTTCATGTGGTAAATCCTGGACCAGTAACAACAACAAAACAACAGCTACTGCAATAAGGATGAAATAACATAAACACTTTCTTAGCGCAGGTACTAAAATATGGGTAAGCGACTTGAGAGGGCTAGTAAATGGGTTGAACGATGTTTCCGGTCGACTATAAGCAACAAAAATAGGTATCAGTTTAAAAGATTACTGCTTAATTATCGTATATACTTACTCTGGAGCACGCAAGGCATTCGGTGGATTTCTTCCTAAACCCGCTGGATTAGCTGCAGCTTCACCTACCGATAATATCTCCAGCTCAAGCTCCAGTTTTCCCTTAAAAGCAGCGAAACAAAAGTGATACAATTGAATAGAAAAAATGGTATTGAACTCACAGCGATCAAAGAATCTCCCTTCTCCGAATGACCTTTACAGGGGAACCAGCCTTTGACAGTTTTTTCTCGAAACAAATTTACCGTCTTCCTTTTTTTATTATGAATCTGTTTTTCTGAGCAAGAGTGCTTGTTTTCGAAGGGTTGTGGGAAATTAGACAAACAGATTTCCAGGGTCCCCATAAAATCGTCTGCCGATAGGGCATCGCTCTCCCAAATTTGTAAATAGAGCATCGGCGGTTGCTTAGTTTCATACTGCTCCAATAGACCACCGATCCGCTTAATGACCATCTATCCACGAGAAGGAAAACAAATTACATTTTCAAACTAAAGTGTAACCGAGTATATACACTCGTTATCAAATGCGTAATGACTTGTTGCTCATAGCGATTGAAATCTTCCGGATGAAGACGTTACCCTAGCATTTGTGAGCTCATTAACAAATTATATTCGATTACGCTATACAAATCGTTCGGCCAGGTCGCTGGCTTACCATATCCTCGATTGTTGAGTATTTGATGGGGAATATCATGCGCCAATTAAAGTTGCCTTCACCCGTTAATGAGCGGTAATGAATATCGGTTGATTGCGATGCCTCCGAGTCTTCGCACCATCTAAGGGAAAAATGAACTTCGTTAAAAAGGAAAAGTTAAAAGCTGAAATTTTTAGCTTATCGAACGCTTTTATGTATAGATCGCTCATCTTTGTTCCAAAAACATTCTTCTCATTAAACATAACATCAGAGCAATTTTGTACGACGATGCGTAGTTCATAAATCCTTGCTGGAGTGGGTGTTATATCAATTGGTGGTGGCAGGTTATCTGAATCAAAAATTTCAATCCATAATTGGAGTTTACCCTGTAAATGAATGTAAATAGTGTGGAAACTATTTAATTAGCCTAAATAATATTCATAATTATGATATTTAAAAAAGAAGAAGGGAGGAACCTATAGGCTAAACAAATGACGGTTGAATTATCGAAGAGTTCGATTTGATTTCTTGCTTATTCTCTCCGCCTGAGACACTACAATACTACATCCTTCCGTATTTATTATTCAATTTATTCTTCATGGCACAATTTTTAATTAAACCTTTCTTAACAATGTTGAAATTAAGAATAGGTAGTGAGATTTGTATTCAAAAAAGGAACTGGTAATTTCACTAGCTAATGGCATTCGTTGAATGGGCGCACGCAAGGGGGAGAGATTAGAGACACTAAACTATTTTTGCCAGCGTATTTCATACATCGACGTTCTTACATTAGAAACAAAATATATATTCATATATTCATTGAAGTTCATAAAGCTTGCCAGTATTGTTTTTCATAAAATATCTTACACGCTCTCTGGCTCAGAGAACCTTGGCTGAGCCACTGCCTGGAGTAGAATTGAAAAAAGTGAAGCAGGTACATGAAAAAAATAACATTTAATTTAAAAAAAAATGGTACAACGCACAACGCAGTCATTTTTGCGTTTCAATTAGGAATATAATAAATTTAGTAAACCTAAAGCATAACAAATTTAATTTAATATTGGTGGGGCATAAGTTCCCATTTATTTGGCTTAATACAAGCTAATAATATTCATTTCAGTTAAGGCATTTAAGTCATTGGTACGGGTCACAAGCCGACACACGAACCTCTACACCGCCGGCACCCCATGAGTCAAAATTAATATACCCTTTGAAAAGGGTATACAAATTGTACTAGGTATAGGTATTGCTTACATTTCGAGATGGAACACTAAACCTCATGTCCTGTACCATGTACACTGAATTAATATTTCAATAAGTTTATTTATAAAATTTTGGCAAAGATACGACTGCCTCTATTCAATACTCTGCAAGTTCATATCATAAGCATTAGTCTACAAATATATAGAGCAACACATAAGGATCTTGCCAGCCTCACATGGCAGGCACATTCAAGTACCTATAGGTCTCACAAAGTTCAAATATTATTATTTAATAACACAAGGGGCGGAAAATTGTCTATGATTCGAGTATTGTGGCAATAAACAGGCAACTGCCCAGCAAAAAAAAGTACAATTTTGTAAAGCTATACCTAGTATCTACATTACTTTTAACTTTACAACAACCAATCAATCAATCCCACTTCTTATAAATAAATATACATAATTACTTTAAAAATGGCTTGTAATGTCCCGAGATATGATCGGTTTGTTTTTTGAAAAAATCTCGACTCATAATTATTGTTTTTAAAACACCTAGGCACATCCTTTCTTTAGTACAGGGTTTATGGAAATTTCTTACCTTATAAAGCCAACTGAATTTCAATAACAAACATTTACCTGTTCAACTCCTGGCCTATCACTGCGGTATAAAGATCTAGTTTCCACATGTTCAGGAACCAAACGAAAGCCAAAAGATGGCAACGCTTGGATATTCTTTAGTACGCTTAAACTTAAACGCTCTTGCAGATCTTCCTCTGAAAATAATCATTGAGGAATGAGCGTAATGTAGTAAAAATGATTGACATTATTTTTACCGGTAGAAATAACAGTTGTATCCTCAAACAGCACGCCACCAAGTTCAACGGCATTTCGCTGGAAGAAAGGAGTCCCCAAATTATGTTTCTTGCAAATGTCTTTTAGTATCTCGTATGGCGTCATTACGTCTCTCCATAAATTATAACCATTTCTGTTTGCACACACTTTGTAATCAAATACAATTTACAAACATCTGCTATACGAACCTATTAAATTCATTTGCGATGCCAATAGTGGCACGATGTTTACTCCTTAGACGGTCCTCCAAGTCGATAAATGTCGAACCAATTAAATTATCATGAAGACCTCCACGATCGAAGACCGAAATCTGCAGCATGTGTTCCCTGCAGAATATAATTAAGTATTACGAATTGGTAAAGGGACTTCCTTAAATAAGTTATTAAGCTGCCAAGAAAATATCTGAAATTACTTGTGAGCTGTGAGTTTTTTTTATTTTTGTTTTCCCTATTTTAATTTTCTATCCGTTGCATTTTGTTTCCAGCCAAAAAGGGCTAATGAGTATTTTAACAGTCTTGTTGGTAAAGGTACTATAGGAAGGGATGACGAATCTAAGAACTCTCCTTACTCGCAGTTTGATATTGAAATATATGTAGATATTGATGATAGCCGAGTTCACTAAAACTGCACTTGAAAGGGACTCGGCCATTTGCCGAATTAAATAATCATGGATTTTTGTGTCAAAGGTATATTCTCTTATTTGAAAATTTAGATCAGCTTTTTATAGGGCACGAGATAAAGTTGCTGCGACCGGGTCGACGGCTTAACCGCAGCGATTTTTTTTAAATCACTGTAGCGGTCGCATTCTTAATACTTTAAAAACATTTTTAATTTAAAAAAAAAACATTAGCTTATGCTAATTTCGTGAGAAATTTTAAAAATTTAATGCAAATATTAGGTGTTTCAATTGTTATTGTCGCGATTTTTCAATGCGAACTTTCCATCAGACGCGATTACATGGAGGACTTTTGCTTGTTCTTTAAAGAATTCAAAGAACTCAAGTCATGATATTTTTGTGTTGTATTTGACTTACAAAAGGTCTCTCCACGTTCCAATGGTCGGGCGGGTTTTGTCGGTGCTTCGGTGGACTATATTTCGTTGACTAAAGAGAATACTCTCTGAACGTTGTCCGAAGTGCATGGCACACATCGATGGTCAGTACGCTATTTTCTTCAAATGATTGAATTTTTTCGCCGGTATCATATTGAATCAAAAAGGTGAATTGGTCGTACAATTAAGTATCCCATCATTCGAAGTCAAAACGATTCCTCGATACAATGAACTTCGCGGAGAATACCGGACATAAGCAGTCGTACCCCAATAAATACGGTTTAACCGTGTTATAACCTCTAGCTTCGCCAGACCATTGTATCATATCAGCTGATTTCTCGTACTCGAACCACATTGTTAAAGAACAAACTCCTAAAAGAACCGTATGGCAATACGAGAAAGACACTTAGGTAAAACTAAACGGTTTCTATAAGAGTTTTAAATGGTCGCTGTGCTTCCTCGACGGCGACATGGATACTGCTGCTGATATAGTCACAAACATAATACACCTGGTCATGAAGTCTTTCATCCCTAACCAGATAAAAAGTATCAAACCTAAGGTAAATGCGTATTGTGACTTGATCTGCAAAGAGGCTATCAGGTTAAAAGAGGAAAGCCGAAAAAGTTTAAACGAGCCAGAAATGACTGCAATGCCCACATTAATCGCGTCAAATTCTCCTATAGCCGAAAGTCGAGGCAAAAAATACTACAAAGTACCAAGGGTCATTTGATAAAAACATCAAGAATTCGGCCTCATCATCTATCCCCATCTCCGACCAATTGCAATAACTTCCCTTCTTTCCAGGGTCATGGAAACGCTCATAAACCGTCATAAAATATCTTGAATCCCGAAAACTTCTTAATGACCGGCAGTAGGGGAGAGTGGGTACGAAAGTAACGGCGGGTCGGTTGTAACACTGAGGTTTTAAGAAAACGTAGAGCTCTATGCGTTTATTTTTAAATGCAGAATTCCTTGCAATTATGATCCGAATACACCCCAAAAAAGATACACTTCAGTGTACTCCTATATGTCAAATACAGTCAAAAAAGTGAAATTCAAGTGCGAACGTGTTTTGTTTTGGGTGAATGGTTTTTCGTCATATTTCGTAAGGTAAGTAAGATTTAACTTTATTATACCTATATTATCTTAAAACGTATTATCGTTTGTCGTTGGAGATTCGCTTTTTTCGATAGGATTACTAATTTCTTTTTTATTTAATTTTTAATATAAAAAAATAAGGGTAGGTAGGTTGTAACATTTTTTGTGTGGACGGTTGTAACACGTTACAACCGTCCACTCAAAATTTCTCAACGTGACAGTTTTTGATGTTTTGATTTTAAATCCAAAAATTTAGCAATATAACAAATAAGTACATACATGCAAAATGCCGCGCCAAAGAATCAGAAAAACCTCTCGTGGCATGTTTCCAAAAGAAACATTTGTAAATGCAGCAGAAGACGTTTTAAAACATGGTAGATCCATTCGAGGTGTTGCAAAGTCTTATAACATCTGCCATATGACTCTTGGTCGTTTTATCCGCAAAACAAAAGCTATACAAAACTGCCCTGGTGACGTTGTTTCTCTAAGAGTTGGATATATAGCACACAACAGGGTATTTTCGGTTGAGTACGAGGTAGGTATATATTATTTATGATGCCATTTAATTCTAAACAATATCAAATTTTCAATGATAGGAAAAATTGGATGATTACATACACCACTGTGCTGATTTGTATTATGGCCTTACAACCCAATGCGTTCGAAAACTGGCATACCAGGCTGCCACTCATTATAATCTTCAAATGCCTGCTTCCTGGAAGGCCAATGGAATGGCTGGTAAGGAATGGCTTATGTCCTTTATGAGACGCAACCAAACTCTTGCCATTCGAAAACCGGAAGCAACAAGTTTATCAAGGGCTATGAATTTTAACAAACCAAACGTCAACAAAAAAAATTAATTTCAACCATTAATTATAACATTTACTTGTTTCCTTCTATATGATATATATGGTGTTACAACCGTCCTTTCACCATGTTACAATCGGTACACCGAGAAGGTCGGTTGTTACATTTGACCTGCTCTTTATTTTAGCACCCTAGCTCCGATCTGCGATAATAGTTGGAAACCAAGTTATTATCTTACGGTAGTGAAAAACCCACTTATTAACATGCATGTTGTTTCAGGTTGGTATATACAGCGGTTTGCAAATTATGGAAGGGAATACGAAAAATTTTACTTTCGTACCCACTCTCCCCTACGGCTTTCGCAGCAACAGGTCCACTGGTGATTTGATGATTTATATAACCGAATACCAATCTCTTCACCAAGGTGGTGAAAGTAAGATGGATGCGCTTGATATTTTAAAGGCATCTGACAGATTTTGACACCAAGCTCTCTTGTCGAAAATGAGTGCATATGGAATCGATGATACTCTTCTTCAATGGATTAGAAATAACCTTTCGGATCGTACAATTTGAGTTGTTTTGGACGGTTTCAAGTCTGCAACTCACCAAATAAATGCTGGTGTCCCCAAGGCTCTGTTCTGTCCCTGACTCTCTTTATCATTTTTATAAATGATCTCCTGTCTGTTACCTCTAATCAAATCCACTCCTTTGCCGATGACAGTACCCTCAGCTTCTCATATTCGTTTCTTGGTTCACGCCCCTCATCTTCGGGTGTGGAACACTGGAACGGCAACGTATTTTAAGCTCATTGAATTCCGATGTCGACAGCATAACTCTGTGGGGTGTAAATAACGGAGTGGAATTTAATGCTGTGATTAAAGCAAAACCCTAACACCATGCCATTGTCCATGAATGGCACTTGCATCGTTGAAACCGAACGGCTTTCCATTCTCGGTATGTGTGTTATTGATAACTAAAATGAGGAATGCTCATCAGTTCACCCTTAAGCCTGTATTCGGATTTCCATTAAAATACAAGGAATCTTTCCTTAGCCGTACAACACCAATGTGGAATGCTGTTCCCCGCTCAATTTTTCCTAGACATTATAATCTGCAAACATTTCAAACCAACGTGCATCGGCATCTCTACTTTTCTTCTAACCCTAATTTCCTTAATGTCCGCGCTGTGTGGATATTACATTGTAAGGGTATTCAAAAATGCCTCGAGTCCGAGTACATTATAAACAAATAAAAAAAGGGGGATTTTTCTGGTATCTATATCTATATTTTCCACAAAACAGTTGCTTGCGTAAATCGGTGACATCCCTTTCATTTACAAAATTTAAACACAATTTTACTTAATAATAATAATAATTTAAAGGCTTTCAAAAATTTATAAGACTGTTGTCCTACTATGTAAGCGATTTTGAAAAAAAATAAAAAAAAATAATAATATATAAGTCATAGGTGCAGTAGTAGTGTATTCGCTTACTGAATGGAAGGTCGTGCGTTTGAATCCCGGCCAAGTCCATTACTTTATATCGAATACATGAAATCGTAATCTCCCTAAAACAACTTAAACACCTCCCGTGGAGAAAAACCCTACAACTACACACAAACACTTCTTAACTAACTAAAACTACGAGTATCAATACTATCGATAGTACTGTCGATGTTTAACGAGCACTTATCAGTAGTCAAACGCGCTAAGCACTAACCCACATTTACAAAGTTTCAAATAAATACTTCCACTTACAGAGGTAAATTTATAGAATGTGACCCTTTCAGGTCTTCATTTATAGTTGTTAATAAAAAAAAATTCTGACACTGTCCGCCACGCACACATGAATTACTTTGTTCGTATAAATGGCTGTCTAATTCAATAAATTTGTACGCCCAAGGGTGGATGATTTTTATTTATTTATTTTATTTTATTTATTTAGTGATTTACCTATACACAGTAAGATACAATATCTTATAAACTAGTGAAAGGCATACTAGTGAAAGGCATACATATTTTAATTATTAATAATATATTAAACTTTTTGTTAAAATGATAAAAGCCCAACCATAATCAATTATTTATCTGTGGCTCTGTTTAAATATGTTGGAAGTATTTTATTTTGCCCCTTTGACGTGATCTGAACTTCTTTCAACTGTATGTATAAGCGTTGCCGACTGACTTTTAAAGTTTATTTATTTTTTGAGAACTCGCAATAGCAATATTTATTTCAACGATTTTATGAATGTTATATTTTTGTTTCCTTGAACTCTACATGAGTTGGAAGTTAACGCAGATACCTACATTCGACCAGGTGTGAGCCCATTGTTTTAATTTTAACTACATATCTAATCAACAACTGTTTTCTACCCTAAATTTTGTTATGAATTATCAAAATAAAAGTAATTTAAAAGTAAAAGCCTTACCAACCTCGGTATACAGGCATCCATTTGAAATCTCTTTCCAAATATTGGATTCGATTGATTTGCAATATAATGAGCTCGATCCGAGATTATTTGCGATCCTAGTTGCAACTTTACGTATGAATCCGATTGACTGTGAGTATCCTGCGAGCGGAATTGTATACCTTGCACCAAATAGACTCTTACTATCACTTTAGTTTGGTCTGTGAGAGCAGTAGCCGATTGGAATTTCGACGAAATCTTGCTTACCACAGAATTCAAAGTCACGGAACTGGAGTTATTACATTGACATGGTGCTAGTTCGAGATGCATCTTCAGTGTGGAATAGATTTCTTCTTTCACTGGCATATTCTTTTTCAGTTTCACTCCATGGACTAAGTGAAAAGATTCAGCCCAGTCGGAAAGAAAACTAAAATCATCTACTTTCTCCAGTTCCGAGGCGTAGATTACAAGTTGGTGCTTAGAAGATTCTTCTAAACTAGTTTCTCGCTGGCAAATACAATAAGACAAATATTGGAAAGATCACAAAGAAGTGTCGAGCTTACCATGTACATAGAATTGTAGAATTTTGTCCACCAATTGTACTCAGATTCGTCGATTCGGACTTTATATGCTGAACCAATATTTGGCGATTTTTTAAGTTGAAGTTTCGCCAACCATTCTTTGAATCGCAAGAATATACTTTTTTTTAGTATTGATTTTGAAGGTAGAAGTGGTGTGCTTTCTCCGTCTGCTGTAAGGAAAACTTATAGTTAAACAACTTCAAGCCGGTATGTGAAGACCTCTAACGTTCCAGCGAATAAAATGTCTTACGAGAAAGAGGAAAGGAGGCCCAATTTGAGCTCCCTTTCAAATTATAGTCCGTGAAAGTTGCACACCTCAGATTTGGGTGTATAACTTGTTTAAAACGCACCCATTTTTGTTTGTTTTATAATTTGCTTATACGCTTAAAGGTGGGTTTTCTGTAAATGTTACCGTACCGTTATAGAGTTAAGAAACACCGTTTTCTTATTTTCAATATCGATTTCAATGGTTTCACTAAAGAATTCGAAAATCGTCATCTGCTCAATATATGCTCGTTCAAATATCGACTAAGTCCATTATTTTAATTAAATACAAGAAAAACTTAATACCCCTAAGCAATTTAGGTGGCATGGAATTTAGAACCGTGTGAAATTAGGCCGCTGTTGATTCTGTATGGTCCTGTATGCGAGGAGGGCGAATGGAGGAGAAGATACAACCGCGAACTCTATGAGCTGTACCAAGATGTGGATGTAGTCCAAAAATAATACTCCAACCAAGAGGATCTTCGACTCCCATGGTTCGAGAAGGCAAGGAAGACCGAACCTCCGTTTTAAAGACCAAACCATCGCGGATGCCAGAGCGCTTGGTCTGGTGAGCTGGAAGCAGCGTGCCGGGATCACAGAGGATGGCAGGCTTCAGTGTCTCAGGCAGAGACTCTTCACATGTCGGGAGCCCGTTAAGTAAGTAAGTTTCGTTTTTTAATTTAATTTTTAGTTTTAAATTTAGAGTTCGCGGTGTAGTTCTATTTTTCGATCACGGTCTAAATAGACGGGGCCTGATTTCACGGAGCAGCAATTTAGACACCACCAGAGGAAGAATAACCTAAAACTCTATCCTTTCTTAGTTTAGGAGTATGTAAATCATAGTCCTCCGCTTTACTGCATCCCTCCTGGTCCGCCCTTGTTCTATCTTATCTCTCTATTCTTTCCAATAGTTATTAGCACCGAAAAGCATGCAATGAAAATACGCTCCACTCGGTGATGCTTCCGTTGTCCATTGGGTATTGTCTCCCGGAGAGAAAAAGCACTCCAAAGTGTTCCATTGTATTACTCATTTAGCGGTGCAAAAAGGACCACGGAGCAACAAGGACCAAACTGTTTTGTGTTTTAGTTGTAAACTCCATCTCATTGTCAATATCTACAATCATCAAATTATGAAAACACTCGATTTGCTAAAAAAAACGCGTTCATTTGTAAAAGACGTCCAGATAGACGGTTTATGTCCTGGGATAATGTTTTTTTAACTAAATATTTGTTAGCATTTGTATTTGTGAGGCAAACAAAAAAAGGCTAAGCAATCACCTAGTGGTGCAAAACAGACTACCAAAACGGACATTTCGCCTTTTCATTTTAGTTTTCGTTTAATATTTCTGTTCTTTAAAGATGGTCTGAACATAAGTTCGAAAGGCACAATCACTTGAAAGGTAACGCAGCTTTCTGTTAAATTTCATTGATTTCCAATGGGTTAACTGAATCCATTTGTCACCGCGAAGCTCAAAAGCGTGATTGTGTTTTAGGCACTAAGAGCTTCCACATGGACCAGCGATGATCAACGAAAAGCTATCAACTATAAAGATAGATAGATAGATAGATAGATGTATTTTATTTAGCTTTCGAGAAGCCATTTAGTTTAAACATTATTTACAATAAATTAATAAGCTTTTGTAAGGAATGATAATAAATATATAAGGTTTAAGATTTAATTTTTGAAATACAGTTTTTTATCTTTAACTTTCAAATTGAATTTTTAATTTATATTATATTTAATGAAGTCAATAATGTTTCTTTTAAATACGTTGAAATCTGATTCGTTTTTTAAATAAGGTGGCAAATTGTTAAAGGTTTGGAACCCCATGTAGTACATGGGTTATATGAAAGCAATCAAAATATTTAAGATTCCAGAAACTACGATTATTTGAAGACAAAAAAAGGGCACAATTAAAGGAATTCATTATACTTTTATAAAACAATATCAGTGTATAAATTGTTTTGTTCTCTTAAAAAAAACGAGTGGTCATGTTTTTTATTCAAAGGTTCTTTTTGTCCCTATAGTGGCGCAAAATGGACTTTTGAAGTAATGTTGTGTTTTTGGTTCTAACCCAGTTCATCTTTTTTCAATTCTTTAATATGATGAAATTCAAGAATAAAGCTTTTTTTGCAAGGAACTATGTTCGATTCTTAAGAATATTGAACATTTTTTGAACGTCCAAAGCTTAAGTGGTCCTTCTTGCCCCGCTCTCACCTAGTTTTCGAAGCATTATTTTATTTATTTTATTTTCAAGGTTCGCCAACATATACACAATTGAGCGGCAGACGATTTGCGATGCTCCATTGGAATCCAGGAGGAGTGCGAGGTATTACAACCTCAGAGACCAATCAAGAACATATCGTCAATCTAGTATTGATTTGCCGAAAACGCCATTTTCATATTTTTTTGGAAATCGCATTAAAAGTTGTAGCTATCTAAAAATAAACATAGGGACGGGCTACAGTCCGCTTGGGCGAACTGTTGGATACCCTATTCTTATTCCTATCCCTCATAAGTGGGCGTGACAAAAGTCTAAGTATGGTTGAATTGTTAAGAACGCTCTACATATTTTGTTATATAACATTTAAAGGATTTTATCAAAAAAAAAAACGCTCCCTAGCTCAAACTTGGGTGTTTCAATAAAATTGTTTTATTTAAACGTGGGCGTGTCAGTAGGCGGATTTAAAAAAAATTAACACATGAGCATAAAGGGCCCCTAGAGAGTAGATACGAGTATTATAAATTTCAGCTCCTTAGCTCAAACTTTGAATTTTCAAAAAAAAAATTTAATTGTGGGCGTGTCAGTGAGCGGATTTTGAAAATATTTACACATGAGTATAAAGGGCCCATAGAGAGTATATATTATAAATTTCAGCTCCCTAGCTCAAACTTTGGATTTTCAAAAATTAATATACGAGTACCTACCCTTAGAATAGGGTATAAAAAAAATTATTTTATTTATTTGTGGGCGTGCCAGTAGGCGGATTTTGCTTTTTTTTTATCCCGAGCAGTTTTAGGAGTCATAGATCATATATAAAAAAAAACAGCTTTCTAGCTCAAAATTCGATTTTTTCCAAAATTTTGTTTTTTTGAGTTTGTGGGCGTGTTGTGGGCGGATTTCAAAAATTCGTAAACTTGATTATTTCGGGACCCTAGAGAGTATATGATTAAAATTTCAGCTCTCTAGGTCCAGTTTAAAGGCCTAATTTTTTGCCGACGGACGGACGGACATGGCTAGATCGACATTACTATCGATGCTGATCATAAATATAGTAACTTTTAGGGGTCTACGGGCAATATTAAGGTATGTTACAAACTATGCGTCAAAATTAATATACCCTTAGAATAGGGTATAAAAACCAAACAGTGTCATTTTTTTCTTGACACGATATCTTTTTTGAATTCTCTTAATAATGTTATCCAGTTATCAGATATCCTTAAACGGCTTGAGTTTTTAAATATTTAAGTTTTCGTCAAAAATTAGTTTGCCTTATACCCCATCAAAACCAACAACCATACCACGTCGAGTTAATCGGTTCTCGTCAGATCACCGCAATTAAACGACGTTGGGCGCGGTTAGTACGTAGATGGGGGACCGTTTGAGAACAACCGCGTGTCGTTGGCCAGTCCGATCTACAAAGTTGAAGTAGATAATACATACGTGGTATCACAATGAACCTAAATTGGTCTAAGTGTGACGGCTTCTGCCGACAGCCACCTAAACCTAACCTAACCTAATCTAAACATAACTCAACATAGTAGATTGAAGAGCCTTGTGCATTATTGACTTTGCAAATCAAATGGGTCTGCAGAAAACTAGGTCTAAAAACATTTAATGTGCACATGAAGAATAAACTCTTAATTATTGAAATTATCCGAACATGCGACGATTTTTTTTAAATATTTTACAACAAATTGGTATATTTGGTTTGAGAGAATGAATGAAAACTATCGTCAGCCATTATTAAACAAGCCTTAACCTAAACTTATATATTGGTATTTAACCTAACCTCCATACCCCATTAAAATCAAAAGTTCTTTTTCTTCAAAATGAAAAAGTCGAAAATGAGCACATACGGCATTTCAATAACAAATTATTAAAAGAAATTTCTTTTCTTCTAGTAAATACTTTTACTAGAAACAGTTCTTAATAAAAGATATAGTTTTTGCCCAAATGTTTACTTCATTTTTTCAAACTAAACGCAAGTTAAGATATAAAAAAAAAAACAAACAACTAATTAATGTTAGTTTTGTAACAAACCTTACTATTGCTCCAATAAATGTGTCTATTTTTGTTCAGCATTGAAAGTTACATAATGTCGATCTAGCCATTTCTTGTTTATGATTTATTATTAGAATTTTTAGAACTCTTATGATGTGCAAGTGTTTATAGTTGCGGGCATTAACTAAATGGGAAAACGGTTAACAGCCGAGATTTTATTAATTAGAATAGGTAGGAATAACAGAGCGGAGAAGAGCATTCCACATTCGAGTTGAACGGGTAAGGAAGGATTCTTTATATTTCACTGTACGTCCGAAAAACGGCTAAATGGTGAACTGATGCATGGCGGGTATTGCGGTTTATTTTTTCTTAAGGTGGAAAGCTGCTGGTTTCGTTTGAGTACTTGTGGTGGAAATATCGATAAAACAGCAACAGGCAGGAGACATTGTGACGATGAGTAAGAGCCTCAATATATTATTTTATATTAATTTACATTAATTTTGACGCATAGTTTGTAACATACCTTAATATTGCCCGTAGACCCCTAAAAGTTATTATATTTTTGATCAGCATCGATAGTAATGTCGATCTAGCCATGTCCGTCCGTCCGTCTGTCGGCAAATATTAGGCCTTTAAACTGGGCCTAGAGAGTTGAAATTTTAACCATATACTCTCCAGGGTCCCGAAATAATCAAGTTTACGAATTTTTGAAATCCGCCCACGCCCACAATCTCAAAAAAAAAAATAAAAAATTTTCGAAAAAAAGCTGAAATTTTGTTTGTATGATCTACGACTCCTAAAACTGCTCGGAAGAAAAAATCCGCCCACTGACACGGCCACAATTAAATAAAACAATTTTATTGCAAAACCAAAATTTAAACTAGGGAGCTGAAATTTATAATATATACTCTATAGGCGCCTTTCAAGCTCATGTGTAAATATTTTCAAAATCCGCAAACTGACACGCCCACAATTAAAAAAAAAAAATAATTTTGAAAATCCAAAGTTTGAGCTAGGGAGCTGAAATTTATAATATATACTCTCTAGGGGGCCCTTTATTCGCATGTGTTAATTTTTTTAAATCCGCCTACTGACACACCCACAATTAAATAAAACAATTTTATTGAAAAACCAAAGTTTGAGCTATTGAGCGTTTTTTTTTACAAAAGCTTCGTTTTTTTTTTGATAAAATCCTTTAAATGTTATATAACAAATTATGTAGAGCGTTCTTAACAATTCAACCATACTTAGACTTTTGTCACGCCTACTTATGAGGGATAGGAATAAGAATAGGGTATCCAACAGTTCGCCCAAGCGGACTGTAGCCCGTCCCTATGTTTAAATTCCGTAAAGCAGCCACAAGAAAAAATAACGGTTTTGTGTAGAGCAGTTAGATACAGGAATTTTTTACAATGGGAGGGGGGTCTATTTCGCCCCATTTGGACGAGAGGGGCGATTTTCTAAAAAAAACACTTCAAATGAAAAAAAAATATTTAAAAATAACGGTGATACTTACAATTAAGTATTACACATTTTTTTAGAGCCCCCAAAAAGCTTACCTATTTGTGCATCAGATCACATGTATATCCGCACGTCATTAATTTTGACGGCCTAAAATTCGAGATACAAAATTGAAATTTGGAACGAAATATAATAAAAAAACATTTTTTTATCAAAGAACTTTATGGAAATCCTGTTCTTCGCAAAGTATGTAGACAAAGTCGTTCTTTCCAATTCGCCCATACAAATATCTTTCTCACGCCCACTTTTAAAGGGCATTTTATTTCTACAACAACATAGTTTTTCGATAAAATATTGAACAAAATATGTATCATCGTTCTTAACAAGTCGCCTATAATAGGTGTTTTGCCACGTCCACTTTTTGGGGTATCCAAAAGTTTGCCTAAGCGGATTGTAGCCTTGTTCATTTTCTTATATAATAACGACTAACGAGACGATAGCGGTGCCATAATTCGGGAGAAAACACCCAAGTGCAATTAATTATCTGGACAGGCGAAAGAAGTACAGGCGACAAAACACTACCATCTGGACCTAATCACCGGCTGTACTGAAACTGTACCTGCGATCGCCAATTGTGCAAATGTTCTTCACACGACCGTACATATAAATAGAAAACCATTTCTAAACCCTTTCATTGTATTATTTTTAGTAAGGAATTTTAATTCGATTTATTCATCTTATTCGTTTATATTTGCTTTTCCTTATTCATATAAACAAGGAGTGATATTTATACGTGCTCATTACGACCGTCAAATTTGTAAGATTTACGTCAAAACAATTCTTAAACAATATTGTCGCCGATTGTATGGAAACTTTGACATATATGCCAAAATTTGGCATTTGCGTAAAAACAATACGTGAACTTGATGTATTTAGTGTATAGACGTCAAAATGATTCTTATACCTCAGCAATGGAAAGTACAAAAATAAAACTGATAACAAATTTGAAAAGAGCACCCCCGAAAACACAAGACTGCATACACAGTTCAAAAAGTACATTTTGGCGCATGGGACAAATCAATTTAGGGCACCAATATATATTTAAAGGGTGACTTTTGAAGCGTTTGCTCTTTAATTGTCAAAAAAAAAACAGGAATATTGCAAAAGTGTATGCAATTTTTTTTTAATATCATAAATCAACCTTTGCCATTTAGTTTTTAAAGATTATTTCATGTAAATGTTGACCACGACTTCGTTTTAAGTGGTCCATACGGAGAGTCCAATTTTGAGTCACTTTTTCGAGTATATTTGCTGATATTTCGCTAACACGTGTTACATATGTGTCTTCCAATGCTGCAATTCACGCTGGCTTACCGGCATTGACGTGTGATTTGACGATACCCATAAAAAAATAGTCTAAAGGCGTCAAATCGATCTGGCTGGCCAAATCAACGCAACGTTGCAAAACGAGAATGTCATATTACGTTTTCATCATTTCAGCTCCCTAGCTCAAACTTTGGATTTTCAAAAATTAATATACCTACCCTTAGAATAGGGTATACAAAAATTATTTTATTTATTTGTGGGCGTGCCAGTAGGCGGATTTTGATTTTTTTTTATCCCGAGCAGTTTTAGGAGTCATAGATCATAAATAAAAAAAAACAGCTTTCTAGCTCAAAATTCGATTTTTTCCAAAATTTTGTTTTTTTTTAGTTTGTGGGCGTGTCTGTGGGCAGATTTCAAAAATTCGTAAACTTGATTATTTCGGGACCCTAGAGAGTATATGGTTAAAATTTCAGCTCTCTCGGTCCAGTTTAAAGGCCTAATTTTTGCCGACAGACGGACGGACGGTCGGACGGACGGACATGGCTAGATCGACATTACTATCGATGCTGATCATAAATATAGTAACTTTTAAGGGTCTACGGGCAATATTAAGGTATGTTACAAACTATGCGTCAAAATTAATATACCCTTAGAATAGGGTATAAACATAGGAACGGGCTACAGTCCGCTTGGGCGAACTGTTGGATACCCTATTCTTATTCCTATTTCTCATAGGCGAGCGTGACAAAAGTCTAATTAGGTTAAATTGTTAAGAACGCTCTACATATTTTGTTATTGACATTTAAAGGATTTTATCGAAAAAACCAAGCTTTTATAAAAAAAGCTGCATAGCTCAAACTTTGGTTTTCCAATAAAATTGTTTTATTTAATTGTGGGCGTGTCAGTGGGCGGATTTTAAAAATTGTATCTCCCGATTAGTTTTAGGAGCCATAGATCATATATAAAACATATGGACGGGCTACAGTCCGCTTGGGCGAACTGTTGGATACCCTATTCTTATTCCTACCCCTCATAAGTGGGCGTGACAAAAGTCTAATTATGGTTGAATTGTTAAGAACGCTCTACATATTTTGTTATACAACATTTAAAGGATTTTATCAAAAAAAACGCTCCCTAGCTCAAACTTGGGTGTTTCAATAAAATTGTTTTATTTAATTGTGGGCGTGTCAGTAGGCGGATTTAAAAAAAATTAACACATGAGCATAAGGGGCACCTAGAGAGTATATATTATAAATTTCAGCTCCCTAGCTCAAACTTTGGATTTTCAAAAAAAATATTTTATTTATTTGTGGGCGTGTCAGTGGGCGGATTTTGAAAATTGTTTATCCCGAGCAGTTTTAGGGGTCATAGATCATATATAAAAAATTTCAGCTTTCTAGCTCAAAATTCGATTTTTTCCAAAATTTTGTTTTTTTTTAGTTTGTGGGCGTGGCTGTGGGCGGATTTCAAAAATTCTTAAACTTGATTATTTCGGGACCCTAGAGAGTATATGGTTAAAATTTTCGCTCTCTAGGTCCAGTTCACAGGCCTAATTTTTGCCGACAGACGGACGGACATGGCTATATCGACATTACTATCGATGCTGATCATAAATATAGTAACTTTTAAGGGTCTACGGGCAATATTAAGGTATGTTACAAACTATGCGTCAAAATTAATATACCCTTAGAATAGGGTATGAAAAGCTCAATTGTGGGAATAAAACTAGTCGAGGCTAAGTTGGAGAACAGATTAATTTAAAAATATAAAAATGTTGTTTTCCCTGATTCAACTAAGTGTACAGGAAAATATCGTACTCTACCTTCTCCGACTTCAATTGTTGTAGACTCGTCGTTTTCATCAAAATAGCAAATAGCCGTCTCCTTTTTGAGGTATTTGCTTGGATTCGATACTATTGCGGCGCCTAATGTTACTTCTCTTCCACGGCCTGGGCAATCAACGTGAGTTGCAATAATAGCCGGCCAGTACTCGAATTGTATGGGTAGGTTCTGAAGCCAAACCACAGATAATATAAAGAAATATTGTTTGTGAAACGAAATGATTTACCACAACACCTGAAGCATAACATTCCAAAAAGTTAATGCTATTCTTGAGTCTCATACTGGATACTCCACTTTTAAGCAATATCTCACCCATCCTGACGTGGATTTTATAGCGTCCCAAACTGGAAGACGATAACTTTTGGCAGTTCCTTAGTCCAATAAAGGTCACTTCGAATCTGAAATGACCAAATATGAATCGCAGTCAAAAGGGAATTCAAATCACCTACATGAATCTGCTCATGACAGGTTGTATATCTTTTGGTATCCCTTTTGCTACAAAAGCTTTTTGATCACCTGGAAACTCATTCTCATTCAACTCCAAAAGTTCACCGGACATCAGGATTTCAATTCTCGCGGAACCCATTTTCGCTATCGATACCCACTTTAGCGGTGGTGGCGATAGGAATTTTAGCTCTTTAAGCTTCTGTAAAGCTACCCTAGTCTTGACAAACCTTTTTAAATTGAAAACAGCACTTTTACTCTGGAATCCTCCTTGATATGGTGAAATATCATCATCTGCAGCAGCACTGCTGTCAGCTTTTAGGGGTTCCTTGCGATTCCCCACGCTTTGAACGGATAGCTCAACAACCCCGAACCCTAGGTATTCATTTGTCTTCAGCGAATCAGTATCATACGCCTGTACAGCTAGAAGTGGAGGATTCTTTTCGTACCATATCGATGATCCCACCATTTTGCGTAATGCAAATGTAACGGATTCGTCCCAAATCGGAGACAAAGATGTGAAAACCGTAGACGTTTCTACTATTTCCTGTCCGAATAGCAGCCTCAGCTTTGCATCACACAAGCCCGTCCTGTCGGCACCAGGTTGAATCCTAGCCTGATGTATAAAAAGCCGACAAATAAAGTTGGACGGCCCTCCTTTTGGTTGATAGTAAAATCCGTCCTTTCTTTCCCAATCGGTTGTGACTGCAAATTCGCTATGCTCTGCTTCTGCAGCAATTCGCACCCACCCATATAGAAACCCACGTACACAACCACAGTTCTTGCAGGTATGTGTACAACTCGTGTCCTTGAAGATAATCAAATTAATCAAGGCAACCATAATAAGAGAAGGGCACTTTTACTTTAAAGGCAAAGTTCCGCGAAACCCCACACCAGCGACCATTACATTCGCTCCGCTGGGAGTACACAAAATGTCGTGCGTTCAATTTGCAAACGGCAAACTCCTTCCCACTTCCTTTACCCACGCCCATATATAACTGTAACTCGGGCCATTCATCCTGGACTCGTGTTTGTAATATTGATTCGATTCGCTTTCTAATTTGCTCAAGTTGGTGGAACGCCTTATCACAGGATGATTCCTCATCACGCATCGTTTTTAAGTCTTGGCGTAGCTCCTTCAGCGACTTGTACATTCGATCCTTTTGTAAAAACGATACTAAAGTTTGCAACGCAGATATGAGAAGATACTTACAAAGAAATCCCGTAAATATGCTAATCGGTTTTCATCCCATATGGTTGTCTGCTTGAAACCGTTGTATTGTAATCGACTACTGGATTGCAACTCCTGGACTTTGCTAAGAATGGATAGAATGATAGCTTTAAGGCACTTACAGTGTATTGATTCGTTTTTAGGATACTTCAGTTGGAACAGTTTGAAGCTTTCCATTTCGGATTTCTATTAAGAGCGCAAAGGTTAATTAGCTTTCAAAGATTACTTAAAAAAAACTACTGACAATTTGTTCAACTAATGTGAGCATGAAATGATCACTTTCATATTTGAGGCGATTATCTGGAAGGAAGCAGTTTGTATGAACTGCTTTAAATGGAGGGGTTTGAGTAAAGTATTTCACAGACGCTGTAGCACCATTGTAGTTCTTCAGAAAGCATTCTACGGTATCTGAGACAAATTCTGAAAATAAAGACAGATAGAAAGACATATTTATTGTAGCCGAACAATTTACACTGTTTTCTCAAAGCTATAATGCACATTTTAGAGAATTTTGGTATAAGACTACCGGCAAATTTGTAACAATTTCCGCAAACATGTATATACATTTTGAAGAATAACCTTCATAAAAACCTTAATTTTACTTGAGAATTCAAAGAGTTTTAGTGAGAAGGGCGGGCAGTGCTTGATTAAAACTTTACTTTTAAGTAACAATTAGTAAATAAATAATTAAATAAGAAATAAATAGATAAACATATAAAACAATATATAAACAAATAAATAAACATATAAGAGATCCAATAAAGAAACAGATACATATAAAATAAAATAAATAAACGAATAAATAAATATGTAAAGAAATAAATAAGTAAATAATTTAATAAATAAACAAATGAAGAAACAAATTAAATACAAATAACAAATATATTTCTAAATAAGCTACAAACAAAAAATTAATTTATTGCGTTAAAAAGTATTGTTTTAAATTATAAATCAAGGTTTGAAATCAACGGTTTATCTGATATAAGATATAATAACATCGCTCGTTGAGTTTAGTAATTCTTGTAGATAACAGTTCTTTATTTAAAATCGAGTATAATTTGTCAGTGGAAAGGACCACAGGAGTTGGTTAACTATTTTAAGGGCTCTATTCTGAGCTATTTCGAGTCCACGAACATGACTTTTTGCACAAATTTTCCATGTAGACGACCCGACTTTAAACATAGCGGGTATATTTCCCGCACCATAGAAGGAGTCTGATGATCGGTTGTGGCGAACCGTGAAACAGCGCTATAACTTCAGCCGTCCACTTCACGTGGTAAGGATTGTTGTTCATTCAAAAACAATATAAAGGAAATTGACGGAAAACAAAAACAAAAACCAGGAAAAATTGTGTGCTATCACATATAAAACCAATTAAATTGTTCCATTGCTTAGTTTTGATTTTCGGTTTTTAAATGGGTGAAGTACAATTCTTTTAAATTATCGCTTGTATGTTCAACCCAAATGTTAATGTTTCATGTAGGCATTAGGCACTAGTATAACAATCCATGTACATGCCACTAATTTGAAGAATGTTGCTAGGCAAGCGACAGTCTCTTCTTTTTCGCGTGAAAAAGGTAGCACTAGTCTTCCAAGCACTTATTTTAATCTTCCATCTATTAAAATAGCTTTTTAAAACATTAAGCGCAGATTGACTTTAATGGTAAAACTGACTGAATCAGATTAGTAGATTGAGGTGTCGTATGCGAAAAAAAGGCTTTCATAGTTTACTTAACAAAGGAAATTATACGTCAAAATACAAAATCTTCTTTGATTTTTTTAATTGCAATTTGAACTAAAGTATCTGCGGACACATCGACCTATATTGACTGTCGCCAGGGCAAAATACAACTTACGTTTCATTGTTTTTTATCGAACTAGAATTTAGTTCACTAACGGGTACTTCATGCATTGCAGACGAATAAGATCACTGTATAATGCGGTGGCCTTGGATAAAATATAGGAAAATGTTTTTTTATTCACCTTACCACCTCTAGTAAAGGTTGGGGATTAATAATTTATGCACAACATGCATATTGTTGTTGAATATAAAGGTATGTTAATATTTCGATGAAAGATATGTATTCGACACTTATCCAAAAATTATCACTGCAAAATAAACCTGATGATTATTAGGATTCTTAGATCTAACTTCCGGTTGAAGCACACATAACGGTAATTATCTTTGATTGTGATCTTTTTGATTTGTCATAATACGAGTAGCTTTCGATCTTACTGTGTCTATTTGAAGCAAACATGTGCCCCTTGTTGAGATATTGCCGTTTTTCGAAAGATTCTTTAGTCTTTAGGTAGAAAGTGAGTATGTCATCAATATCGTTAAAACAAAAAAGATATTTAAAAAAAATTAGAAACAGTTGTCATTTTTTTTTTAATCTGTCCACCGGTTTTTGAGATATAACCATTTTTCTACTGTGCCTTTATTAGAGTCTTTTGCGCAAATCTGAGTATGCCATGTTCTTACTCCAAGTATTAACTCTTGTCACGGCTTTCGAGGTGTAAAGCTAGCACGACTTGTATTGCATTAATGTGTATAGAAGGGTTCAAGATGCTTTGCAAAATAAAAAAGCCGCTATTTGACAGGTTGTGGGTGGTGGTATAAAAAAGAACCATCCGGGATGTTGGCTGGTAAAATACTGTTCCGTTCGTACTTTAAAAAAAAAATACAACAATAAAACATAGGTATTGTTAGACATAACAAAAACCGTATTTACTCAAAACAAAAACAAAAATCCTGTTCATATTCCTCCGAAAAAATGTATTTTTGAAAAAACCAAAGTTGTGAAAGCAGTTTTACAAATGATGTTTTGCAAAAGCGGCACCTGACATTCGCGGCATAAAACGTTGGTTCTTAATTGTTTCTTCTGTTGGATGCATCTCACACAGCGCCGCCTTGTATCCCCAACAAGCGGAGCGGGTCGAAATTCTGCTTTCAAAATTCTGCTTTGCGAAATTCTAACTTTTAACACAAAAATTCTGCTTTTCAAAATTCTGCTTTTTTCTGTTCTGTCTTACATAATTCTGCTTTTCAAAATTCTGTTTTCTAAAATTCTGACAGGTAATATTTTAAACAAATAAATTCTGCTAATTCTGTTTTTTTGAATTTACGAATTTAAAGAAAACACAGATTTTCAACTTTGTCAACAAACTACAATATATTTCTTATAAAGAAGGTACACAGGTGGGTACCAGGAACACACAAAAAAAACAGCCAAAAAAAACAAATTATTTCATAATAGAAATTACCAAAAAAAAGAAACAACAGCCTTAAGAAACTAAACAAAGCACACGTTCACTCACAAAGGTATACTAACAGAATATTTGTCTAAACCAAGAGAGCAATCTTAAAACCAATAAAAAAACTACTTTTACCTCTCCTTCTATAACAAGTGAGTGGTGGGTGGAAAAGCGCGCGCTTTTTAACATTTTCCAAACCTTTTTTTATTATTTGCAGAATTTTGCAAAGCAGAATTTTGAAAAACAGAATTCTGAAAAGCAGAATTTTGAAAGCAGAATTTTGTAAAACAGAATGTTGAAAGCAGAATTTTGAAAAAAGAATTTTGACCTTGCCAGAATTTCGACCCCAACCCCCCTACATCTGGTAAGTGTTTTGGTCCACTTATTTCCTGGTCTTCGTCTTGGCTCCGATGACCTACGAACCGGCGCTAATTTCAGACCATCTTCCACAAGGAGCTCTACCAATATCACTAAAAGCGTTTTTAGGAGAGACTTTTTCGATTCAGGTCACATTATGACCCATAAGTTTACAGCTTCCATCATGACAAGGCGATAAAATGTTTGTTTCCACAACTTATCAGATTTCTGGTCGCATTCATAAAGACCACATAATTATCTGGTGTGCTAAATCGACCCATTATTTCGTGATAAAATTTGATGGCTTCTGGGCACTGCACATCAACTCTATCACCAGTCCTCAGTTTTTTTGTCACTGTAGCTCATGTTGGCTTATGACAATCAGAAATTACTAATACTTCCTTTGTATCTTGTCATTTTATTTACAATATGCCAGCAGAGGTGCATTTGAACTCAGCTTCACGTTGAAGTTTTCCTTCAAATTTTGGAACATTTTTTCGATTGGCCATCACTGTATCAATGGCAGGGAATCCAATAGGTTTTAACAAATTTACTGAAGTCAGAAAGCGATCGAAACATAAAGTGACGTCCTTTTTAACTATTGACCTGGTTAGCTTTTGAACAACTAGTTCACCCAATGTTCGCTCACGTTGCTCAATCTCTTTTCCAACATAAATGTCGAAGTCGTAGGTATAACCCGAGAGAGCATAGCACCTAGTTTCATAGGCATACATTGCTTCCTTATGCTGCGCCCTTTGAAATTGGCCATAGATTCGTCTATGCTTTGGTAGCTGCTGTCTTCTCTGCAGTTTTGAAATGTTTTTTTTAGACATTCATGTCTTAGCACTTGATAGCTTTTAAGGAGGTGAAAAATACATTTTTGAAGTTATCAGCATGAACCTATCGCGTGATATTGCTGACTTTATCGACTGATTACCCGAACAGGGATGAGTAGACCAATAATCTTTTAAGCTCGGTTATATATAGACTTCTCATATATATCCAAGATACTCCAAGACATATAGATACTCCTTTGTCTTTAGATCCTTCAGATTCTTTTTTTTTCTGAACTATCGGGCACGTAGTCTTCGTCGCTGCCAGAGGAAAAGTCATCATCACTGTCATAGTTAAAACAAGCGTTTGCTAATTTCGCAAGGAAGAGACATTTTCAGCATAAAACACAAAATTCACTTTGTAATAAAAATCAAGAAAATCAAAATAAAAACTGGACGAACTCGTGGCTTCAAATGGCACAGTGCATGAGTGCTTGTCTGAGAAGACGCTGGTCTAGGTTCGAATCCCAGTGGAAGAAACGGATTTTCGGGATAAAATGAAGGAAAAAGACAGACCAGCACCACAGAAGGAGTCTGATGATCGGTTGTGGCTAACCGTGAAACAGCGCTGTAACTCCATTTCGTCACGTGGTAACGAATGAAAGGTGGTTATTCATTCAAAACAACATAAAAAAAATAAAAATCATACCTACGGTACTGTTGGTGCAAATTTGTACCACTGAAAAAGACGGGTGGTACGCTTTTGTACCAATTAGACAAAATAAATATAACATAGATGTACCTTATAATTTTAAATCAATTTATACAACTTTGTTCTGGAGTATTTAGCTGATTTAGTGGCCCTCAGATGAAATAACAGCCAAACTACGCATGAAAACTTGCAAGTCGTGAAATCATAAAACGGCTGCGAGCTCAATTAAATACCGTTACACAAATGTCGTTGAAATGTATGGTTCATTTTCAAGACAACAGAGTTTAGAATTTCTGTCACAAGGAATGTTTATACATTTTGTGGTACTTAAATGTACCAGCCGGGGCGAAAGGGTAAACCTCAAACATCATCAAAATCATTAGAGTCGTTTTAATATTTATGTTTTTTTTTTAATTTTTAGCAACTGTTTAAAAAAAAATTATTAAAAATTAAAAAAAAAATATTTCTGAAATCCGGGTATGCATGCAGATATCTCCAACATATTTGTATTTACTAATATATCATATTTCCTTGAAATTAGGTCTGCCCTTTTTGAGATATTGATGGTTACCTAAATAACCGTTAATCAAGTCTTTTGGGAAACACTTGAGTAAGCCATCTTCTGATACTCAACCCAACTATTCAAGTCATTAAAATTGATCAAATTCGTTAGAGCCTTTTGAGAAAAGTGAAATTTTCCAATATTCAAAAGATAACTGTTAAATGAATAAAAAGTTATTAAAAAAATTTCAAAAATATTTATGTACAAATTCCTTCCAAATAGTAGTACAAGTCGGTGTGTAAAAAATAATTTCACACCTTTTTAAGATATATGCATTTTTGTAAAGTACCGTCATTTGAGTATTTTAACATCTGAGTATTCCATTTTCTTACACTCAACTCAACCGTTTTATATTTCAAATGATAAAAATCGTTAGACCCATTTTTGAGTAAATTGGTGTTAAAAAAGCATTGGTATGGTAGCTGTAAATGATAAAATATGCGCGTTTTATTGCAAACTTATTTCAAACTCAGCAATGGAAATTCCAATAAAACGCTCCGATCATTTTTCTGTTCACTTTAGTTCAAATGTCAAATTTGGAATACATATGGAATACTTAACTATAGGTGGCGTTATTTCTAGTCTTTTGTGAAACAGGATCTTCAGGGAAATTAAAATGTGTTTTAAGACGTATATTAACGAAAGTCAGTCTCAAATTTATTATTATCGTACATTGAATCCAAATTCTACTTTCCAAATCAATTTTCCCTTCAACTGTGAGCGAACCTAGCTTAGACATTGAAAATCTTAGTTTAGGTTCAGACACCCGTTTATGTGTCATTCCATTCCAGAGGTTCTAAAACCTTTATCTTCACTTTATACGTTCACTCTTGTGCTGACCAAATTATCTTCACTGGTTTGTTTTGTTTAAAATGTACAATTTTGCTGAGCTGGGTATACACTAACCAATAAAAATGTTCCAGAGATATATGCCTTCGAACCCTAAAACTTCTCTATAGTCGTAATATCATACCTCATACTCAGTTTGAGTTCGAAATTTTAGCACGATTGCAATATCTTTCTCTTTAAGAAAAAAAGTATTTGAGAAGGTAAAATACTGAATGGTTGCATACACGATTATAAGCAAATACAAAAATCTGAGTGATCCGTGGACAATTCGGACGACCGATGCGACGGGAAACAACAGCCATGGCCATAAATATATCATATCTATCTACTTATATCACGAATTAGGAAAGATAAGCAATGCAATGCAGAGAATGTCGACAGAAAAAGAAAAAGGAATGCATCTTACAGTGCACAGGTAAAATATCTACGAGTATCTATTTCATATCCTATGTCGAAGCGGAATTCGCTTTGGCATTAATTGCATAAGTTGTTTCCACAATTCTAGGGTTGTATTCAGTTTATATTTTATTGAATATACTTACCACCAAGCTTCATTTGAACCTTCATATTACTTGAATTAGAATGCACAAAGTCACCCTGCCAGAATATAAATTCAACAGTAAATGATTCAAGAGCCCACCAAGACTTCTCCATCAGTGGTTGCGCTGATTTCATGGCAAACGTTCTGTTGGTGCTTTCCCTAGCTCCGTTCAACTTCTCTGCTTTAATTTCCATTAATATTCGCCCCACATAAGTGTTGAAATCATAGAAATGAACATAAGTTGGACCCAGACTTGGAACCACTGAAATATACCTTTAATCACCAAACACAAAATAAATGCTTACGAATTACCATCGAAACTGATTTCATCAAAATAAATCTCGCTCTCGGCTACACACTTCCATTGAAGGTGCTCGTAGGCTATAACTTGTAAAAGGAAGGTCTGGGCTACTGATGGGTATGTCCAGTTAAACTCTATCTCTTCGTTCCACTCGGGATGGCTGCTTCCCTTGCGAACACTAGTTTTCTCCTTAAAAATAGTTAAACTTAAATTTTTAATTATACTTAAGGGTATTGGTTAGACTTTTACATTCATGCCTGCTAAAGATACTTGTAGTATGTAATCCGACTTCTTTACAAATATGCCTTTGTAAAAGGATATTTTATATTTAATGTTGCAAGGCGGTATATCAAGAGTCTGCAGTAGGTTGCTGAACTTGGTTATTAGACAAAAGTTTTTCAATTACCACCAACTAACCTTTCAATGTCGTCACAATTAACGACACTCAATATAGCCGGAGCTGTTGGTTGATTAGGTGACACTATAGCGAGATCAATCTGAAGATGTCCTTTAGCTTCTCCCTGACTTCCAATTGGGTTCTCAAGTCTACCCCATTTTTTGAAGAAGCTTCTGTGTGGCTGATTCCAAACGGTATGGAGATCAATTAGTAGTTCACCAAGGACAGGTTGTGTTTTGCAGCAAGCTTTCTTTTTCACTTCATAAAGTATCGTAAGACGAAGGAGCTGAGCAAGGGTACATGACAGCTCAAATACAAAATACTTAAAGGAACACTGATTAGAGTATATAATTAGAGAAAATGTCATGATTACCTCATTAAAGTATGGGTTTTCAGAGTTTTGAAAAACTTTAGTGCATTTTGATTTGTTTTGCAATGAGACACTCACGAATGAATCGATATTGAAGGCTGGTAGATTCTTCGCCTTATGTATGGTTGTACATATCAGAAATTCTTGAGTTATATTGAGAAAGCATTCGGATTGTGGAGGTGAGATCATTTTGTTTTATAGCTTTTATTTATTATTTGAACTGACGGAAAAAAATTATCAACAAAAAATATTTTTTTTAATTTTTTAAATGAGTAAAGTAAAATCGACGTCTGGAAAGGATAGTTAAAGATGCATCAACTTTCTACGTTTTTTGTGTTGCCACTTGCTCCGAGTGGTTGTCATCTCTATTGCCCTTTGGGGGCAATCAATCCACCAAGCCTTTTCCGAGGCCATTATTCTTCGATCATCTTACGGTGGCAGGATTTAATGTCGGCGATGTCTTATTTGTGTCTGTTTTGCGATGGCGTTTTGCAAAGCGCTATCTGTTGTTATGCTGCTTGTGTATGTGTATGTGTCTGCAAACGCGTGCAGCGAATTCTTGTTGTGTAAGTAGGTACATATGTGTTATTTTTAAATCTTCGTCGTCTAAACTACGAAACACTCCGTATAAAAATACTTATCACTAGTCCTAGGTTTAGAATTAAAGTAGATTTCCGACAAATATTCCAAATTACTTTACCTACTTCTTCAACTGATTTTTTATTCAATTTGTAGATTTCTAAGGTACCTACTTTGAATACTTTAAATACCTATTCAACATTATGTTTCTATATAAGTTAAATATTTTTGACGTCTAGGTAAGGTTGGGTTAAGCAGAATTATGACACAGTTGTCAGAAAAATACGGGTATTAGAAGTAACGCCAAATGAAATAAGGCCCTATATTTTATACGCAATACAACAACGAAATCCACCCAAACAATAGGCGCTCTGTTTTCTCCGGAGATTACTTCGACAAATATTTTACGGATTCATTTCCATATGTCTCGGTCGGAGCGCTCAGAGATGTAATTTCATATGGGATTCGCATACTGTTTGAATCGAAAAAGTAAGCTGATATATGCCCCATACACAAGAAATAATAACGGCGATGCTATTTCATGGAAGATGGTATTTCTTTGCTTACTCTTGTATATAATATCTTATCCAACGAACTGACTGAATGTATTAAGGCTCCCTGAAAATACGCCAAAGGAAATTAAACCAAAAAATGCCCAAAAATCTCCATACAAAGTTGTTGTGTTTTTTCCTAGGAAAAAACTCCCAAATATTTTGCCGCAAATGCCGCGAAATTTGGCTTTTTTCCATAAATGTTTTGGGCATTTTTTCAATGGAAAAAAGCCCAAAAAAAATATTTTGGAAATACGTCAAAAATGTTTTTTTTATTGTTTTAGGAAAAAGCTCCATAAAGTTGCATTCTTTGGCTTACTTTTTATGTTGTTTAGCCGTACTTTAAATGCTTTTACCTAATTTCAAGAGCACTGATGTAGCACGTGCGATCACGCGTAATCAGTATATAAGTTAGTCGCGTTTAAGTGAAATCTTAAAAGAGAAATAAAATGGAAAATTCCAATTATGAAATAAATGCCAGACATTTTGTAACTGCTCTTACAAATAATAAAGCCCATTTTGCACGATTTGACTATGCTACCGCACCTCGTCTCTTCAATTCGCTTCCAGATATCTACTGTTAGACGCGAGAGAGTGAAAAGTGTATTTTTGTAGTGTATAAAAAATTGGATTGTCCTTTGATTATTCGGCCATAAATGGTTTCTTTACGACCTGAATCTTGCTCATTAAATGTCATAGTATATTTTATCTTTCCAACCTAATTACTTTTGTAATATTAATTTTTTGCTTTCCGATTGTAATTCCCCATCAATAATTAGTAAACAATTTTAGTAATTTCCGTCCTACATTCGACACTTGTCTTTGAACAACTGATTGTAGTAACTATTTTATACTCCCTTTTATTTTATAAATGAGTAATGTAAAACATGTATGGCGAAGTGGTTAATATTGTTGCTTCTGATTTTCTTCCTGTGTTGCTGGCAACAGGTCTTTTCATTTTAGGCGGTAGCGATATCTCCCAGGCTGTTATAAACAATATGCTTGCATCTGCGCTGGAATTGTTTTTAGATGGCGAAAAGACTGACAAACCTTAAACTCGACAGTGGGGAATAGAGGGTGATAGCCCTTTGCTTGTACTTGCAACACATTCATCTATTAATGGTGGTAAAATGCTCAATGGCTGCATTGTGCGTTGTGCGATGGTACCCCCTTGCTTGCAGTTCATAAGTTGGGGCCAAGCGGTATCAGAGTGCGCTGTTATTTCCGTTGAAATAGACTCTTCAAAATAGTTTACCATTTCCCCTGCAATGAAGTCAGCACCCGAATAAATGTATTTATCGAAAGGATATATTCCAGTCGTTTTAAGACTATTGACGGCAATTTGGCCGGTCTGAACTTTCTAATAGGCCTTAGTGAAAATTCCAACAAGATCATAAACCGTTACTTTTCCATGATTCTTACGGCTAAAGCATCTTATCTCTTCATTAATAACAGGCCTTTAAAGGACTCATGAATGTTTTGTCAAGTGCCTGCATCTTATGGGTAGAATATGGTGGCAGAGAAATTATAACAACACCATTTTCACGTGCCATGTGACACTGCAGAAACAAATATATAAAAAAAATCTGTATATAAGGGGAAAACGTTATTTTATGTGTAGTTTGTCAAGCGCTTCAGTCAAACATTGTAATGTTGCCATGCATTAAATTACAAGCCCAGTCAGTGGCTGATGGAGAAGACCATTATAAATGGTGTAGGGAAATAACTTTACGGGCAATAACTTCACATGGGCAATAACTTCACCTCGAGTGGGTAATAACTTCACTTTTTTTTGTGAAGTTATTGCCTACAATAGGTGAGCAATATCTTCACTTTTTTGTGGGAAATAAATTCTCTTACATTTTATAATAAATCAAGAACCGTACCTCGCGCCTACTCCAAATCCAACAGTGACCCCAAGCAGTGGGGTTGCAGGGGGGCAGCATGCCCCCCGATAGGTATTGAACTGTTTATGGAATCTACTTGTGATTTCCCAACTAATCCCATAAACAGTGCAATGCATATGGGGGGCCATGCTGCACCCTGCAACCCCCCTGCTTGGGTTCGCTGTTTGATTTGGAGTAGGTGCAAGGGTCTTTAGTTATAATAATAGACAAATTCTCAAATTATAGGTGAGAAATAACTTCACAAAATTTATGGTGAAGTTATTGCTCATCATCAGTGGGCAATAACTTCACAAAAAAAGGTGATTGTTATTGCCCACTCGAGGTAAAGTTATTGCCCGTGAAGTTATTTCCCTGCACCATTATAAATGATGCCCATGTTGTCGTGAAGTTGTCGCAGATATCCTTCTGGTGTTTATATAACTATAAAATAATATTTTGTACAGTTCAATTGTTTTAAATTCACAAATAAAAAAACAAAAAAAAGTGATCGCGCGGAACGGCGCGAGGAGACGCGGGGCGGGGCGGAGCGCGATGGCACGCAGCCTGCCGCAACGCGCGCAGCCGCCTGACGCGACGGACCGCCCCCACCCCCCTCGCGTTTCCTCAAGAATCTTTAGTTTTATTTCACAAGAAATATGGCCAAATAAGTCCAAAACGAGTTTTGGGCCTAATTTCCATAATAAATTCTGGAAATTAAACCAAAAAAAACAGGTTTTTTGGTCTTATTTCCAAAAAAAAGTTGGAAATTATGCCAAAAGAATAAACTTTTTCTGGCGTAATTTTCATTTTATTTTTTGGCTATTTTTCCAAAAACATGGCCTAATTTCCTGGCATTCTGGCGAATTTTAATTTTTAGTTTTTGGCGTTTTTGCCAAAATTATTACGCCCCAATTATTTTGGTCTTTTTTCCAAAACATTTTTTGGCGTAATTTCTTTTGGCATAATTTCAGGAAGCCTGTATTAACCCGTTCTGCACCACAATAATCGGCTCGTACCAGTCTGGCTTTCGGCCTATCAAAACGAAAATAGACCGGAAAAGCCCGACGAACTTAAAGTCGAGAATCGGTTTCATCGGTTCCAAGGCATATGATAGACGGAAGAAATAGAAGGCACTCTCTTTAAAAGGGTTGTCCAGCTACTTTGGTCTTCTTCTTATTCTTCCTTAACCGCAAATATATAAGGACCCTAGGGATCATTGTGCCCTTTCAAATTTCCGCATTCCTAATAGTCAACCTGTGGGGTTCACTGGTTCGATCTAAATGAATAACGGCAGGCCTCCGGTTTTGGTTTACTATATCACTGAGATAAAAGCAGATGTTTGTGTTTTTATAGTCTTAAGACTGTGGATTTAACCAAAAATGTAATTATAGTTGTATTCGACAGAAAGCAAAAAAATACCATATTTTATAAAGCCAATAATAGACCGGGTTGAACTAGTCCTATGCAAAATACCCCGGCATTGTGGGGTCCAATTTCATAATGAAATAGAGCCCCGCTTTTGGGGCCTTATTTATGTAATTTGCTATTGGGGCGTTATTTTCTAGCGTCTAAAACCTTTGTGCACTGTAATGAGTCCATTGATATCCCTGGAAGAAACTCGTCAACATACTAAAATTCTTCCTCAAAGCATTTTAATTGCCTACAAAAACCCTTGTTTGTTTCAGTCAATTGACACTACCTCTTCCAGATTTTCGAAGAAATAATAACCCAGGCATTTACTTCCAAGTCCTTGCAATACGGTCGCATTCACAAGAATGCTTGTAAGCAAATATTATTGCAGTATCTGCACGGGTCTGATTCTTACAACCCAAAACTTCTGGCATGGTCGTTGGAAAGCAATATCCTGAAATGATGCCGATTTTCATTCTAAACTGACATCTAATTAGATCCAAGATCCCCCCAGTTCTCTTCTTGTTGAAGTTGGACCACAAACAAGGCCTTGAATACATTATACCCCACTATGTGACTTTATTTTTGACTAGCACCTTCCTTTTGACCCCCCACATTATTTTATTTATGTTCACTCAAGAGTTTTGCAGCCTGATTCCCCCCCAGCAGCCTTCCATCCTCCGCAATCCCTGGCACTCTGTGATTAAAGTTGTCCAGACAAATGTGGCCGAGCCAATGCGGTCAACGTTAGAATTTCGGACATCTTCGAAAATCTCAAAGAGTTTGCGGTTGGATCTTTGCCTCCATCTGCTGAGTATTTTTCTCTCGAAAGATCGCAATATTAGCTCTTCTCTCCTGCTTATCGACCAGCACACGGCGCTATAAAACAGAATTGGCACTATCAGTGTTTTTACATTTGGTCTTCCGGGTTAGACGTTTTAAAACCACGTGTTTTGTCAGACCAAAATAGCAACGATTTCCTAGCGTAATTTTTCTTCCGATTTCCACTAAGGTGTCATTCGTGGAGTCGATGTTCACTCCGAAGAAGGTGAACTCACTTACAACCTCGAAGTTGCTGCTATCAACAGTGACGTTTTGTCCTAGTCGTTAGACAGATTTTTGTTTGTTTGTTACAAGTACGGGCTTCGATTTGTCCTCGTGGCCAACCAATTTTGCCTGTTCTTCAATCGACATGAAAGCCTCTAACGCGACACGCTGAGATCTATTGAAAAAACTGCTATTTCGTGTTGACAACTACCCTGCGCACGGTCTGCTTCAGAGCAATTGATTGAAGATATCACATATCAACACAGAGTGTGCGTTTTTCAGCATCGGATTTGCTTTTGTGTGAAGATTTGGCCTATAGTCGATATGCCGAAAGACACATTTTTAAACACAAAAAAAAAATTCCACTTCGCTCTATCGGGGTAAAATGTATACGAAAATCAAGTTAGGAGAGGATATCATCCGATTTTGTTAGATAATCCACATTCAGAACGTCAAGATTGGAGCAGGGAACAGTGACCTATTTCCCTGCTTTTGTACATGCCGACAACAGTGACATGTCGCACACTATTGTCTGCCTCATTTCACCAATAGAAAGTGCAGTAACATGTCCATGCCCAGTGCCGCAGAGGATTTTGTACGCAAGGTGCGAATTTTTCTTCGCTAACTATCATTGGGGAAAGCCAATGCATCATTGGCGGTTTTAGGCCGCACATCTTTCATATTGCCCTTTTGCACGCTAAGAGTGCGTTAAAGGCTTTCTTGATTCTCTCCTGAATATTGAGATTCCTGTTTAATTTTCTATCTCAGAATAATGCTGAGGTATTTTGGATAAGACTGATACGACCAGTTCAACCCCGTCTGTTATTGGCATTTCAAAAGATGGTATTTTTTTGATTTCTGGTGAATACCTATAACTAATTCTATTTTTGCTTGATTGATATTTAATCCAAAGTCTTAAGACCGTTTTCTAAGAATTTTTAAGGCAGACTTAATTTTACTCATTATTGAATCGCCGTTGGCGTTTACGCCTATACCACATGTATCTACTTTTTTTTTTTTTTTTTTTTTTTTATATAATTTGCCTGCGGTAAAGGGATTTCTTTTTTCTGTAGTGACACAGTACCCTTATAATGGAAAAACCACAGCGAAGGCATTTTTAGTTTGTTGCGCAAGTAGCTCCCAGCAATTCATTGCCTATTTTTGGGTGCTACTTACTGAAAGAATAGAAGGATAGGAAAGAAGTTTGGTGCGATGGGATTTTTTTTTCTCAACAGGTGGCGCCTATATTGCTTTAGGGAGATCATTTTTTGTTGTGTGTATTCAATTTATAAAAATCATGGCCCTGGTCGGGATTCGAACGCACGACCTGCCAATCACTTAGTGAATACACTACCATCGCACCATTGCCACCTGCACTAAGTGTATTTATAATACCATCGACAAGCAGAACCCATAGTAGAGGGGATATGACTCCGTCCTGGGGAGTGTATCTAAAGGGTCTCTCATTAGCGACTTGACAAATTTAAACTTTCAGTGTGAACGCACGCTTAAACCGATTACCGAACTGTCAATGTCAAAATATTCAGTAAAACATTTTTATCATGGTGAAGTACACGAAGGAACATCGTTTACAAATAAAAACATATGGACGGGCTACAGTCCGCTTGGGTGAACTGTTGGATACCCTATTCTTATTCCTATCCCTCATAAGTGGGCGTGACAAAAGTTGAATTGTTAAGAACGCTCTAAATATTTTGTTTTATAACATTTAAAGGATTTTATCGAAAAAACGAAGCTTTTGTAAAAAACGCTCCCTAGCTCAAACTTTGGTTTACCAATAAAACTGTTTTATTTAATTGTGGGCGTGTCAGTAGGCAGATTTAAAAAAAAAATTACGCATGAAGGGCCCCTAGAGAGATATATTATATATTTCAGCTTCCTAGCTCAAACTTTGGATTTTCAAAAAAAGTTTTTTTTTAAATTGTGGGCGTGTCAGTAGGCGGATTCTGAAAATATTTACACATGAGCATAAAGGGCCCATAGAAAGTATATATTATAAATTTCAGCTTCCTAGCTCAAACATTGACTTTTCAATAAAATTGTTTTATTTAATTGTGGGCGTGTCAGTGGGCGGATTTTGAAAATTTTATCTCCCGAGCAGTTCTAGGAGTCATACAACATATATAAAAAACTTCAGCTTTCTAGCTCAAAATTCGATTTTTTTTCCAAAATTTTGTTTTTTTGAGTTTGTGGGCGTGTAAAAAAAACGCTCCCTAGCTCAAACTTTGGTTTTTCAATAAAATTATTTTATTTAATTGTGGGCGTGTCAGTAAGCGGATTTAAAAAAAAATTAACACATGAGCATAAAGGACCCTAGAGAGTATATATTATAAATTTCAGCTCCCTAGCTCAAACTTTGGATTTTCAAAAAAAGTTTTTTTTTAAATTCTGGTAGTAGTATTTCGATAGGCGGATTTTGAAAATATTTACACATTAGCTTAATATTTATTATTAATAGAGCTTAAAAATCCCCTAGAGAGTATATATTGTAAATTTCAGCTCCCTAGCTCAAATTTTGGTTTTTCAAAAAAAAAATGTTTTATTTAATTGTGGGCGTGTCAGTGGGCGGATTTTGAAAATGTTATCTCCCGATCAGTTTTAGGAGTCATAGATCATATATAAAAAATGTCAGCTTTCTAGCTCAAAATTCGATTTTTTCGAAAAATTTGTTTTTTTGAGTTTGTGGGCGTGTCTGTGGGCGGATTTCAAAAATTCGTAAACTTGATTATTTCGGGAGCCTAGAGAGTATATGGTTAAAATTTCAGCTCTCTAGGCCCAGTTTAAAGGCCTAATTTTTGACAACAGACGGACGGACGGACGTACGGACATGGCTAGATCGACATTACTATCGATGCTGATCATAAATATAGTAACTTTTAGGGGTCTACGGGCAATATTATGGTATGTTACAAACTATGCGTCAAAATTAATATACCCTTAGAATAGGATATACAAATTCCGAGGCTGTGGTCGCAACTTTAAGAGCGTTAATGCCAATTTTCGGCCGTAATTCTCGTCCCAGTAGACAACCAATTCATAGTCGAGTAAAAAAATTTGAGTCAGAATATTCGCTGCTTGACGTTGCCATGTGTTGGCCGAAGTGTGAAGAATATTGCTGCCGTAGAGGCGTCCGTCGTAAACCAGCCAAATCAGTCAAT
The DNA here is from genome assembly GCA_949715645.1 of Portevinia maculata. Classification (NCBI taxonomy): domain Eukaryota; kingdom Metazoa; phylum Arthropoda; class Insecta; order Diptera; family Syrphidae; genus Portevinia; species Portevinia maculata. The sequence continues at coordinate 99,274,541 of OX454527.1, forward strand.
TTCACGGCGTTCTCAAGAATTTGGCCTCTCCCAGACCACATTATGGCGAATTTTGCGTAAGGATCTTGGCCTACACCATAACAAGGTCGGAGCTGACTCCAGAACTAAAGCCACTTGATCATATGAAGCGACGTACGTTCTCGAATTGGGCTCTGGCCATGATAGAAGAAAATGAAGAATTTCATCGCAAAATCATCTTCAGCGATGAAGCGCATTTTTGGTGTTAAACGGCTTCTTCAATAAGCAAAATATGCGTTACTGGACAAGCAAAATATGCGTTACTGGACAGGTGAGAACCCTCATGTGCTTCATAAAACAGCACTTCATCCGCAAAAAGTCACTGTTTGATGCGGTTTTCATGCCGGTGGCGTCATTGGGCCGTTTTTTTCGTCGATGAAAATGACCGTCGCGTTACGGTAAATGGTATTTGCAACAGAGACATGTTGGAACGTTATTTCTTTGAGCAATTGCATGAATTGGACATCAGTGATATGTGGTTCCAACAAGACGGTGCAGCAAGCCACAGTTACTGAAGTCTCAGTTTGGTGAACGTGTTATATAGAGAAACGGACCCTTCTATTTGTGTGATTTATCGCCTCTAGCCTTTTTTTATGGAGCTACATTAAATCATTGGTCTATGCCAACAAGCCGGCGACGTTATAGAAGCTCAGACCCAACATTGAACGCGAAATAGCGGCCGTATCGGTCGAAATGTGCGGCCGAGTCATCAAAAATTGGGTTCAACTTATCGACCGCTACGTGCGTTCCTGTGGTGTACATACGAACGAAGTCGAATTCCATTCAGTAATGTTTTGATAGTAATTCAAGACAATAAAATATTATCTCAAGTTGTTTGCAGTTTATTTAAAAAAGAAGTTGTCCAAGTCCAAGACCGTTTACTTAGTGATTTTCTAATAGTACTGTTCTCTATTGTTGATCCGAAACTCATTGTGTCAAGCATTTTGCATAGACAATTGGTGACTTCGCATACAAAGTGCATGCATTCTAAACAACATTATGTTAAGTTTTTATTTGGCCCTTTAGGTTTCTTCCGTCTCACTCACAATGTTGACATCCCTTCAATTTGGCATATCAGTATTGCCCTTGCATTTGGTTCCTCGGCTATGAAATTTTAACCCGATTGATTTGCCAAACCGCTTCAGTTTCCTTTGGTAATTTTGTATGTTAACTTCGAGATAGGTGAACTCCCTGATTACCACAAAGTTGCTGCAACACTCATTTAAACATCTTCAAATAGTCTGCGTGAAATCTGTGTGTTCTGTGTGATATTTCACACAATAATCATTAACGGGCACGTGTCGAAATCGTTAAAAAGAGGCAGGCCTTAGGATTCCTAGACAACACAAATGCAACAAGACTAACATTTGATTTTCTTTAGTGATAAAGATAACCGAAACCGGGAGGCTTGCCGATATTGATTGAGATTGAACCGGCTAGCCAAACAGGTTTACTATCAGCAATGCAGAAAAGCGAAAGGGTACATTTATCCCTTGAATCCTTAAACCCTCGCCGTTAAGGAAAATAAGAAGAAGACCATAATAGCTGAACAGATCTTTTAGGGGATAAATATTGATATGTTATTATTTCATAGTTTAGTAAATCAAACACAAAATCACTTGTTCTAGAGAAAATAAAATCAAAGATAGTGCCTTCTATACTGACACCTTCCCTTTGACTTCAGCTCAAGAAATAGATTGACGAAATGACATGATACATCGTCGTCTTGACGAAATTCAGTGCACGATTGAAATAGTTCCGAATAGCTTATTGTACAGTTGGATCAGATTGGCTTTCTTGTTTCTTGTGGATGGAGCATATGGAGCTGATAGTTCAGTCATCCGAAATGGTTTATTCAAATTTTATTTGCTTGATAGTTTGGTGTATACGCCCTAGCAATGCTTATGTATGGTTTGCATCATCTCTCTTTGGAGAGTCGAACTCTGACGATTTTAGAAAAATTGCATTTTCCCTTTATTTACAAGAAAAAACAATTATAATAAAACAAGATATATATGAAGGGGATCTAAATGAGGAGTTTCCTTTAAGGGTTTTATTTCTAGAAGCATTTCCAGTTCGAACAAAATTGTCAGCTTTTCACGCCATGTAAAATTTATATTACGTCCACATCTTCGAATTGGTACTTCCCGAAAACGTCTCGTAGTACTTCTCTGAGTATGGAATATGATAAAAGAAAATGTGCAATCATTTCTCTTTCGTGCATATTGCAAAGTTCACATTAAAGAGGCAAGTCTGGTCCACGAAATAAAAAGTTAAGCGCGAGAATTCCTCCTCAGGGCTCGTAGAATTGAAGTTATCCGATTCGTGAGATGTTTGTCGTGGAAATAGTTTGATTGCCCTAAGGCGAATTTGAGTCTGCTGTAATATCCTCTGCGTTGCGATGCTTTGGCCTGGTTGATGAAATCCTCCCGATATTCTGTATTTACTTTGGATATAAGGATATGGAGATGATTTTTTGAAATCAGTTAAATCCTTCATGCTAAGGTTAATCGATTCCTCCAAGGAACCAGCCAATTTTATCCAATTTCGTTCAAAGTTAATCGGAGTCGAAATTCACCTTGAGGGGCCCATTATAAAAGCAAGGGAGTCGATAAACATCTGTGGTACTCCACTTTTACAGCATGTAATGTGGTAGGAAGAGGAAGTTCAAAAATACGTTCTAGGAAGTGGGAAAGTGATTATTTAAAATCCTCTTACTTTTTCTCTTTGTCACCTCACCCATGCGCGTCGTATAATATAACATTATGGATTTAGCCTAAAAAATATTCAGGGTAAGTATGTATATAGTTTCATATTATAAACATTTCTTCCACGAAAAATATGCATTGGCTTTGGCCGCTGATGTCTTGGCGCCACTTATTTTTTTATATATAGGTTACTGAAAATGATCATGCTGAGGTATTTGACTTCTTTTAATAAGAATCATGAAGATAAGTTCCATCTTCCATGTACTGGAATATCTTTCTAGTGTGATATTTTTTCTTGGATTCTGATAAAAAAAAATATCATACGCATTCAATAAACATGAAATGTATTCCTCAGCAGTATGTCGTCAATAAAGTTAGTCAATTGAAAGATACTTAATGCGCATCCTTGCTTCAGTCCCATTGAAGAGATTAATTCTTCGGATAGATATTCTCCATCCAAGACAAATATCAAATTATTAATTAATATTTTCTGGAAGAAAACAACCAGTGTCTTAGTTGATATCACACCAGAAATATAAATGTAAAAAGAAATCAAAGTTGTCCTTTGCAAAAACCGCTTATGACTTACAAGTCAGCCATGAAGATAAGTGAGCTCTAAAGAATGCCAAATTATTAGTGTCCGTCTACCAATTTATTCAATAATTCAAATGCAGCAAAAATAAAACAAAGTAAGGTTGTGATAAAATTTAGTATTTATGAGTTCACTATTTGTGCTTTGGATGTTATACTTGGCAAATTCTTAAAAACTTCAAAATTGTCTGCAACGAAAGGATAACTATTTCCTGGGATATGGGGAACATTTCCACTCCCACTTATTTCCATATCAAAATAAATAAAAAAAAGTGGGGCATTAACGGCCTATACAGGGCCTAAAACCTAATTAGTGGAAGGGACCTACAATTTTAAGCCGAATCCGAACGTCTAAATTGAGAAGCTTCTCATGACAATAGATATCCTTGGATGTTTGTCATACGCCTGTTTAGATGTTTCTTGGCCCCGGTTGGATTTGAATCCAACACACTAATACGTGCGCCCACAACAACACTCATTTATTATTTGATATTCTCTATTCTTTGGAAGATGAGTTCGATACAGGGACAGATCCCACGCCCCCTTATTTTAAACTGACCATTTTCGATTTTTTTCTTTTGATACTCTATTCTAAGGATAATAATTTTGACTCATAGTTAAAAAGGTTATTATTATTGGTTATCAGCATCGAAAGTGATGTTCTTCTAAGCTGCTGAGATGCACCTCAGAATATTTTGCCTCAAGAAGTCGTCTTGAAGCAAGTGAGATGATTTTCAAGAAAGATGTCTTGAAACAATTGAAAAACTGGCCTTTATACGATATAAATTCTTCTTTTATTTTACTAATTCGTTGGAGTGATAATGGACAAGTGTTTGCATTTGTTCACTGTAGTCTCCATGAGACCCGCCTTTCATCTCTACTGTACATTTACATAGGTCTAACAGAAATTATTGCAGCAGTTGTTAACATAGGTGGTCAATGGACCATGAACTTGAAATGTTTATTTACCTTTCAACATTTGTAGCTTGTATCATGGAGACTGTGTGTGTGATTACATATGGATTAGTTTTTTTACATTCGGGTATAACACTTTGATATTAATGCCAACTATTGGACTTGAGGGTTTGAAGAGATGATCATAAAATGCATTGTCTATCCCTATCTATTGTTTTAGTGATCATGGCATGTGTTAGTATTATGGCAGATAGCCACTATGCTCCTCTTTATATGATTAGCCTATGCTAGAGAGAGACAATGTATTGTATGTATGCATCATACTTGCATATTTGACACTTAGTTTTAGTTCCGTGTTTTGCTCGTCGCGTGCGTTCGGTTTTTTTTTTTCGTCCGCATTTTAATTAAATAAAATGCGTGAAAGTTTTAACGCGAGTAATAAATTAAATCGTGCATATTTATGCCCATTTTATTCACTCGAAGTTGAACACAACTCGGGGATTTTTCTTCTCAACTTGAGAAATTGCTTTTATTCACTTAAAGTTGACACGCTGAACTTTGGATATTCCGAAGTTGAGAAAACTGAAAGTTGATCAACTTTGGATTTGCTTAACTTTCTCTGACGAAGCAAAATTTTTGGGTCTAATCTTCGATAGGAAGTTAAGCTGGAAACCCAATATACAAGAAAGAGTCAAGAAAGCTACAGTAGCACTTTTCTCTTGTAAAAAAGCCATTGGCAACAAGTGGGGTTTACAACCCCGCATTACGCACTGGCTATATACATCGGTGGTAAGACCAATTCTTACTTACGGGGTGGTTGTCTGGTGGACTGCTCTAGAAAAAGCTATTAACCGCGACAAGCTGGGCAAAGTCCAGCGTTCAGCGTGTCTATGCATTAGCGGAGCACTCCGAACTACCCCCTCCGCTGCTCTGGACATTCTGCTACACCTGATACCCCTTGATATATTTAGCATGCAAACAGCGGCATGTTCCGCTGTCCGCTTAAAAGCTACCTCGCAGTGGACCAATAACAATATTGGCCACTCCATTATTCTAGACTACTTCAAGTCTCTACCCAGAAACATAGACTACACCATACCCCGTTTGCAGTTCGGAAAAAACTTCCAAATCACCATTCCTTCCAGATCATTCTGGGATGATTATGCATTTGCGAATGATAAATCGATCCACTTTTACACCGATGGATCAAAAACTAGCGATGGGGTAGGTGGTGGAGTCTTCTCAGAAAAGCTAAATCTTAGCCTCTCTTTCCGTCTTCCTGATTACTGTAGCGTGTCCTATGCGGACATTTTGGCGATAAAAGAAGCCCTGACGTGGCTGAAGAGGAATGTGATATCCTCAAAGGATATCCGTATCTTCTCGGATAGTCAGGCCGCGATTAAGTCCCTGGACTCAGTCTCTTCAAATTCCATCATAGCCCAAGACTGCCGATCATCTCTTTCGGAGATGGCAGAGCGGTTCAATATTCACCTCTGTTGGGTGCCGGGGCATAGGGACATTCCAGGTAACTGCAGGGCTGATGATATCGCCAAAAAAGGAACCACATTACCTCCTTTACCTGATAAAGGTTTCCTAGGTATACCAATCGCTACTTGTAAACTCTTGTTTAAGCTATCCGCAATCGAGAGAACAAACCTTAGGTGGACGAGTAGCAATACATGTCTAGCAACTAAGCGGATCTGGCCAAAGCTGGATCTGCGACGCTCTAAGTGTCTAATCTCATTAAACCGACTGCATATTAGCTCCACTATAGGTGTTATCACAGGTCACTGCTTAATAGGCAGGCACGCATCTAGACTCGGTGTGTGCTCAAATGACTTCTGCAGAAGCTGTATGGACGAGGAGGAGGAGGAGACTGTGCTTCACCTTCTCTACACGTGTCCTGCGCTCTCCCATAGAAGAAATCTCCATCTAGGGGACTTCTTGTTCAATGACACAAGCGACTTAGCCAGCACTGGCGCTAGAAGTCTTTCGCGCTTCATAAGAAGCTCCTATTGGTTCAACGAGCAGTGAGGGTAATCCCCAGATCTGTGTGGTACCACAATGGACCTATCATTGGTCTAAGTGTGTTGGCTTTGGCTGACAGCCACGTCTACCTAACCTAACCTAACCTTGGATTTGCTCAACTCCCCGTAATAGTAGGAGTTGTAGAGCAATCTTGGGATTTTACGTCAAATGCCAGTTTTTTTTTTGGTCTGTGAAAGACGGCAATACAAGATGCTACCACGTGTTGGACTCCAAAAATGGGACGACCGCGACTTCATATATCGTTTTCGTCTCTCAAAGCGGACGACAATGATGGTGCTCCAACTTATAATGAATTCGTTGCCGTACGGCGAGAGAAGGTATTTTACGCCGAATACGTTGGAATTTACTGTACCTACGAGTATATTCCATAGTGGTTTTCTTCTTCGATAGATCGCGTGAATTACGACCAATAACCCAATTATTAATCGTATTACGGTACTATGCACTCGGATCAATTCAATTGGCGGTGGCCGATTTCATTTGGGGTAAGCATTGCCAATTGCCAAAGTGCATCATATGCTGAAACGAGTGTCGAAAGCGGTTGCCAATCTTTCTCCACAATTCATAAGTATGCCGGAAACCCAATTGGAACTACTGCAAGCAACACTTTTTTGCAAAAGCAAAATTCCCTCGAACTATTGGTGCGATTGATTGTACGCATATCCGAATTCAATCACCATAAGGGAACTGACGCAGGGATTTTTAGGAATCGTAAGGGATGGTTTTCCCTAAACGTTCAAACGGTTTGTGCTGCGAATTTGAAGATAAACGATATCGTTGCTCGTTGGCAGGTATAGCTCACATGAAAAATATACATTTCAAATCGGTTTTTAATTTTGTATGTGCTCCGTAATAAGGTTCCACGCACGATCAGCGCATTTTCAATCTTTCTAGTTTGAAACAACGATTCGAAAGAGGCGAGTTCAAGCAATTTATTCTTGTTGGTGATTCGGGTTACACTAATACAAGCTATCTTGCGACACCTTTTCTGAATGTCACGAACCCCATCGAAAATTTATATAATGAATCGCAGATTCGCACTCGCAATTGCGTAGAACGTTCGTACGGCATTTGGGAAAGGCGTTTTCCAGTGTTGCCCACTGGCTTAAAATGCAGAGTGGAGACTGTACAGTTAATTACAATTGCTTGTGCCGTTCTGTACAACGTATCTATTGACGAGAATGAGTCGGAACCACCACCGGAAGTGTACGGATTTTCCGATATGCTAGCAGGCACATATGTTCCTTCGGGTACGCCTTTGCAAACAACATCAACAGTCACTGACAATGTCCGCTCTCGATTGGTTCACACATATTTTCAGCCGATTTTAGATCAAGCTTAAAACAGTTCAATCAATGTAGAAGAATTAATGAGAAAAAAAATAAACAAACTTCAAAAATGTATGCTTTTTTACATATATATATAAATAAAAATGGTTTAACTTGTTCTTCAACAGAAAGTTTAGAATTAAAGCAATGCAGGTGTCGTTTGTTGTTCTGGAATTGTGTCTGCTTCGCTGCCGGTGCAGTTTTACCTGCACTGTGAGAATTGTGTTGTCGTCCGATGTTGAAATTCCGGGAAACGCTTCCGCTTGGTGGGAATGTTGTTAACTTACATACGAGTATATGCTGTGAATTTAATAATAATAATAATAAATAACAGTCAGCAAATCCAAAGTTGAGACTGACATATTATGTGTCATCTGTCAAAAATATCCCAGGAAATTTTTTGAAACAGCAAGTTGGCCAACTTGCGAATGTCAACTTCCAAACCGAAAGTTGTAATAGTGAAAAAAAAACATTTTTCAACTTGCAGTTCATCTCTCGAGTTGATATCAACTCCGAAGTTAGCAAACTTGGGAGTTATCAGGAAGTTGAACAATAGTGAATAAAACGGACCTTAAACTACTCATTCGGATATGTGTGTATTAAAGAAATATCCAAATGAATAGTTCAATGCCGATTTCAAATTCAACAGTGTCGAATGTGCAAGTGCAAGTGAGATCTGGTAGACACTTAATTTCTTTAAATTTACAATTTTTGATTGGTGCAGGGAAATAAGTCCACGGGAACTAAGTCCACTGAGGGACTTAGTTCCCACTTAGTGGGAAATAAAACCACTTTCGCGAAGTGGACTTAGTTCCCATGTAAAGTGGGAACTAAGTCCATTTTTTTATGGGAACTTAGTCCACATTCAAATATAAGAAGAGGGAACTAACATCCAACATTTAGAATTAAACAAAAAACTGTTAAGTGCAGTTAGTTATCACACTCTTTAAGCAAAATTTTAAGCTTATCATGGTGACATAAAGCCAAAGTTTCAAAACCGCTCCTCGCACCTACTCCAAATCAAACAGTGACGCCAAGCAGGGGGGTTGCAGAGGGGCAACATGCCCCCCCATATGCTTTATCAAGTAGATACTTTAAGGCGGTTACTAACTGGAGGGTCTCTTCAGAGGTGTCCCTCTCAGACCATAGATATATCGAATTCCAAATCGGATGCGAAGCCATAACTTTGCAGGAGAGGAGGAATCCGAGAAAAACCAACTGGATACGCTTCAGGGAGGAATTAGGGAAAACTCTCAAAACTCCAACCAAACTCAGGACGAGACAAAAGGTAGAGGAAGCTGTTCAAGACCTGAATAGTGCCATTACTAGCTGTTTTGAACTGACGTGCCCAGTAAGCAAACCCCCTGGCAGAACACCGGTTCCCTGGTGGAGCTCGGAACTGCAAAGAATTCGTAGAGAAGCTAGAAAGCTTCTAAATAGGTCACTCAAGACTGATTTGGAGACAGACTGGAATCTCTACCGATCGAAGCAGAAGGAATATAAGAGGCTAATTCGGGTATCGAAAAGTGCTTCTTATAAGAATTTCTGCGAAAAGATTGAAACGCTGGGTGAAACTAGTAGGTTGGTTAAAGTTCTGAAAAAGGGCAAACCAGCCAAACAGGACTCACTTAGAAAACTTCATGGCACCTTTACTGAGACGAAAGCGGAAACCCTTAGTTATCTGCTGGAGTCTCACTTTCCGGGTAACCAGATTACAATTGGTTCACAACCAGCCCCGATTACCGAGACTATGAGTGAGCCAAGACAAACAACTCGGAGTAGCTGGTATATTGCGAAGTCCGTGGTGACGGACGAGGCCATTAAATATGCTTTTGCGTCTTTTGACGGCTTCAAGTCACCTGGTACGGACGGAATATACCCAGCCATGCTGCAGGAATGTACAAACCAGTTGCTACCGACTATGAAGAAAATCTTCATCGCTGTCCTAGCACTGGCATACATTCCAACACCCTGGCGTACAGTTAGAGTGGCATTTATACCTAAAATTGGCAGAAGTGACTACTCACTCGCCAAGAGCTTCAGACCAATAAGTCTGACTTCCTTCTTGCTGAAAAGCATGGAAAGGCTGGTCGAGCTTCACGTGCGCAAAACTGCTTTGCGATTGCATCAACTATCTCAGATGCAACGTGCCTATCAACGCGGAAAATCCTGCGAGACTGCGCTCCAAAATCTAGTTGGTAGAATTGAGGGCGCGCTTGATAGAAAAGAATACGCGATGGGTATTTTCATCGATATTGATGGTGCTTTTGACAATGCGATTTTTGATAGCATGTGCAGCTCCGCCAGACAACATGGCGTAGACGAACCATTGGTGTTGTGGATTAAAGCAATGCTAATGAATAGAACGTTGGTTGCGAATGCGGATTGTGGCCGCTATGTTATGGCGGGGGTAAACAGAGGCTGCCCGCAAGGCGGCGTCCTGTCTCCACTGCTGTGGTGTATGCTGGTCGACTCTCTGTTGAACGCACTCAACAGTGCTCAGGCGTACGCGGATGTTGTTGCCGTGCTTTCTGTTGGATCATGCCTAGCGACTGTATGCGCCAAGGCGCAGGCGGCCCTTGTCGTGATCGACGAATGGTGCACTAGGAATGGGCTCTCGACCAATCCTCTTAAAACTGAGGTTGTTCTCTTTACGAGAAGGAGGAACCTGGTCGGGTTGACTCAGCCAGTGCTAAAAGGCGTCACAATCCAACTCTCCAATGATGCAAAGTATCTGGGAGTCATCCTGGATAGCAAACTTCTTTGGTCCAAACATGTTGAGCTGAAGACTGCCAAGGCGCTGTCTGTTTTCTGGCAGTGCAAAGGCATTTTCGGCAAGACATGGGGCTTATCACCGAAAAGAGTCCTATGGATTTATACGGCTATGATAAGACTATTTATAGCATACGCATCGGTTGTTTGGTGGAATAAGCTTTCACGTAAATACGTCACTGCTGCTTTTGCCAAACTCCAAAGGCAGGTATGTCTCGGCTGCACGGGGGCCTTCCCCAGCACTGAGGGGGGACTTCTCAGGACCTGAACCAGCGATCTGTCTGCCTGCGTCCTGGGTCAGGGCTTCCATTGACGGTTGGGTTTCCTATGAACACAATCGCCGTTGGCATGACTCTCCAGGGTGCAGACAGACTAAGCAAATGCTCCCCGACGTCTGTGGGAAATCCGCGGCATTCTTGTTGTCTCTCAACAGAAAAGACTGCAGACAGACTACTGGCGTTCTTACGGGACACTACGCTTTTGCCAAACACCTTAAGGTGCTAGGCCTAAGCGACACCACCAACTGCGAAGCCTGTGGAGAAAGCGACGACACTGCGGAACATTTCCTCTGTGATTGTCCTGCTTTTGCTCGTATCAGGTGGCAGGTATTTGGTGCGGATATGGTGAGTGCTGTAAACCTAAGCTCCTTATCATTGAAGCGCCTTCTCGTTTTTCTTAGAAAAACGAGTAAATTCCCACAGTAAAATGTCGTGTGTCTGCCTGGTAGTACAATGGACCAGTGTTGGGTCTGAGTGCTCCAGTGCAGAAAGTCTCACACACCCCGACAAAAAAAAAAAAAAAAAATGTATGATACACTCCATTGCTTCCAAAAATCTTGCAAAAGCCGCTGGATGTATCTCCATTTTTCCAGACTGTTTGAGGTTTGGGTCACACAGATTTCTTTCGGGGACCGTGTACATTGTTTCCCCAATCAGAAAGTGTTCAGGCGTTAGGACTGTCAAGTCGTCAGGATCTGATGACATGGGACATAATGGCCTCGAGTTTTTTTTTTTTTTTTTTTTATAATTTGCGTGCGCTAAAGGGATTTCTTTTTTCTGTAGTGACACAGTACCCTTATAATGGTAAAACCACAGCGAAGGCATTTTTAGTTTGTTGCGCAAGTAGCTCCCAGCAATTCATTGCCTATTTTTGGGTGCTACTTACTGAAAGAATAGAAGGATAGGAAAGAAGTTTGGTGCGATGGGATTTTTTTTTTCTCAACAGGTGGCGCCTAAATTGCTTTAGGGAGATCAGTTTTGTATTCAATTTATAAAAATCATGGCCCTGGTCGGGATTCGAACGCACGACCTGCCAATCAAATTTTTTTTTTTTATTAAATTCTGGCTCGCCAAGGCGATTTATAAAAGGGGGGGGGGGGGGGGTACTTCGACCTAAAAGATCTTTTGTACCGTATGGGCCAGAAAAATTTTAAAGTAGTAAAATTTCCACTTTCCGTGTAAAGCGGACAATTTTACCAGGAGAAGAATTCTTTATGTCCTCGGGGCTCAATTGTTCCCTGAGAAAGATCTTCTTTCTAATTCCATTAAGGGCTGGGCATTCACATAAAATGTGTTCAGCTGACTCGTCCTCTTCAAGACAGAGTCGGCACTCAGGAGAATCTGCTATTCTCATTTTGTGTAGATGATAACTTAAACCGTGGTGACCAGTAAGGTAACCTACTAGGTTTTTGATATCATGCCTTCTTAGGTTTAGACATTTGCTGGCATTATTATTGAAGGGCCGAATGGCTCGTTTGGCCTGCCTTAGACCTGGGATGTTATCCCAATGATAGATACATTTTCTATGTTCCCAGCTTTTAATTGCTGCCGTTGCTGCTGATCTAGGAGTGCAGCAGAAAGGTTCGGGACCTATGAAAGGTGTTTCTGAACCTTTTCTGGCCAGTTCGTCGGCCTTTTCGTTACCTTCTACCCCGACATGACCCGGAACCCACCATAATTTGGTTTTGTTTCTTGCTCCGAGTATTTGTAGGGTATTGAAGCAGTACATGACTGATTTGGAGTCAATGGTATACGAGCTAAGGGCGTTTATAGCTGCTTGACTGTCCGTGAAAATATGAATGGTTGCACCTTTTATGCCAGATAAGATAATGTGGCTGGCGCATTCTTGAATGGCGTGGAGCTCCGCTTGAAATACGCTGGGACTTTTTCCCATGGGTATCGTAAAGCGTTTGTGTGGTCCGTATATTCCCGCTCCTACCCCCGTTTCCATTTTAGAACCATCCGTATACCACTTTATGCCGTTATGGCTGTTTGGTGGGTTATTGCTAACCCATGCTTCTCTTTTGGGTATCTCCGTGGAGAACCGTTTGTTGAAGCATAGTGTTTTTTGAATGCGGTCTGTGACCGCGCAGTTCATGTTAAGTTCTGGCAGTTCATCGAGAAGGGTCTTAAGTTCCGGATGATCATTAAGACTTATCTCGTTTAGCTGTATTAGACTTATTGCACTGCGGATCGCCACTTTTTGGACGTATATGTGGAGGGGTATAATTCCTGTTATTGCCTCTATGGCAGCTGTTGGACAGGTACACATGGCTCCGGAGATACCAAGGCACGCAAGCCGTTGTACCTTTTTGAGCTTCTCTATTGCGACCTTTTGTGTGGATTTTGTCCACCATACTATGGAGGCATATGTAATGATGGGTCTTATCATAACTGTGTAGATCCAGTGGACGATCTTTGGAGAGATTCCCCAGGTTCTACCATATGTGCGACGACAGGCCCATAAAGCTCTATTAGCTTTACTGATTTTGTTGTTTATGTGAGAGTTCCAGTTAAGTCTCTTGTCCAGGATTACTCCAAGATACTTGACTTCGTCGGAATACTCTACGACCGTGTCGTTTATTGTGATTAGGCCTAGGTCTAATTTCCTCCTTTTAGTGAAAGGAACGATGACGGCTTTACTGGGATTTATGGAAAGATTTTCCTTAATGCACCAGTCTATGGCTGTCTTTAGAGCATTTTTCATTTTTGATGTGACTCCTATTGAGTCTTTGCCCCTAACTATGATGACAATATCATCGGCGTACCCAATTGTGGTGTAGCCCAAACTGCTCATCTTGTGTAGCAGGTCATCGATGACCAATGACCAAAGAAGGGGTGAGAGTACTCCCCCTTGTGGGCAGCCCCTTACGGCTGTTACTGATACTGAGGTCGTTCCTGACGAGGAAGTTATTTTGCGACTTTCCAGCATCGCTTTGATCCATTTAATAGTTGGTTTATCAATATTTCTATGGTACAAAGCATTTGATATGGATTCATATCCAGTGTTGTCGAAAGCACCCTCTATGTCCAGAAAGGCACAAAGTGCGATCTCTTTGCAACGGTAGGCGTTTTTTATCTCTGTAGTTAGTCTTAACAGAGCGCCTTCCGTGGATTTGCCTTTTTGGTACGCATATTGGTGAGGGTGCAGAGGCATGCTTTTTGATATGCATTCTCTAATGTGAATGTCAATAATCCTTTCCATTGTTTTCAAAAAAAACGATGTCAGGCTTATCGGACGATATGATTTAGGTAATTCTCTCGGCTTGTTTCCCGGTTTAGGTATAAATACTACGTTTACCTCCCTCCAGGTAACTGGTATATACCCCCAGTTGAAGCTGAACCTAAATAAGGCAATCATGGATGGTAGTAAAAATTCTATTCCATTTTGAATGAGGGCTGGAAAAATACCGTCTGTACCTGATGCCTTGAATGGTTTAAATGAGTTAATTGCCCATTTAACCTTATCCGGAGTAAAAAGTGTTCCGGATAAACTATGAATTCTGCTGAGGTTTCTTGGAATTGAGACCTCCACTGTATGGTCGTCTGTAATGACCATCGTGTGAGAACCTGGAAAGTGAGCCTGAAGCAAAGTTTTCAGCGTTTCTTCCCGGTCGCGTGTGATTGAACCATCTGATTTAATTAACAATCCCATGCCTTTTTCTTGATCCGTTGATAGGGCCCTTTGGAGGCGTGCCACCTCTGGAAGTTTTTCTATCTTCTCACAGTTTGCACGCCATGAGGCTCTTTTGGATCTGCGCAACTCTAAGTTGTATATGGTCAGCATGGATTTATATTGTTCCCATGTGCCGGTGCGTTTGGCTTTGTTAAAAAGCTTTCTCACCCTCTTTCGAATAGACTCAAGGTTATCGTTCCACCATGGTACGCACCTTTTAACCACGGTTCTTTTAACCTTGCAAGTATTTTTGAATGAGGTAAGAATAATATCTTTTATTTGACATTGCGCAGCATCTGCATCAATTGTATTTGATGGTGCTTCTGGCAGCATGTCAGATCTGACCGCAAGATTTTCGCGGTAAGTTCTCCAATTAGTCAGTCTGTTGTCATAACGGACTGACGCGTGTTCGGCATTGCACCTTATCTCGAAACGGATGTGCATATGATCCGATAGAGATGCCTCGCCAGACACGTGCCATCCCTCTATAATATCCTTCATAAAAGGAGATGATATCGTAAGGTCTAAAACTTCTTCTCTTATAGAATTTCTAAATGTAGGACTATTTCCCTTGTTTAGAAAAACGAGGTTATTGCTATATAAATATTCTAATAACGACTCACCTCTGTTATTTGTATCTCGGCTGCCCCAGATGGTATTATGTGCGTTTGCGTCGCAGCCGATTAGTATATGTACTTTCTGGTCCTCACAGTACCGGACAAGTTCCTGTACTGGTAAGGGAGGCACTGCATCCGTGTCTCCATGAAAGTACGCCGATGCGCATACAAATTTATGCAGCTCTCGGCCTTTGTGGCGCTCTATTAGAACCGCCACCAGGTCATTAGTTGTGAAACCTGGAATGAGAGAAAATTTTATATCTTTCTTAATAGAGATAGCCGCCCTTGGTCTGAAAGGACCTTTGGCCAAAATTAGCTCTCTGTGTTTACAATTTAATCCGGATATCTTACCATTGGTTGCCCAAGGTTCCTGGATTAGTCCAATAGCAATGTTCCCTTCGGCACATCGCTGGCTAAAGGTGTCCGATGCACCCATAGCCCTGTGCAGGCTGGCCTGCAAAACGCTGAGACGGGTGGTCATTTGCGTCTGTATTCAGGGTTTCGTACTCTATTGGGCTTGTTATCACCTCTCCTACGTACGATACCCTGTTGAGGAGTACCACTTTGTCTGCCTCTAGGACTTTTGTTTTTATGTCCTTCTTCTGCCAGTGCTTTCTTACGATCCATACCTAACTTAGGCCTGAATCGTGTTTGGCTTTCTCTGGCTGCGCTTGACTTCGCGCTTGTAGCTTCTTTTTCTGGCACAGTTATTGCCGTACTTGAAGCTGCAGCCTTAGCGGCAGCGCTGGTGCTGGCCCCACTTGGGTCAGTTGCGGTGCTGCCGTGAGCTGTGACATCCTTCTTATCCAAGACGTGCTGTTTTTGATCTTTAGGGCCCTGTGTGGCCGTCTTGTCAGCACTTTTTAGGATAAGTTTGGTCTGTCCGAATCGGAAAGAGACCATACCCTTTAGCTCCACGAGTCTCCTCATGGTGCTGTCGTTTATGGCAAAGACCATATGTGCGATGTCTCGCTCATCCGATTTTTGCAGAACCCTCCACGTTCTCGTGTTCAGTTCTTTGTTTTGGCCATCTAATAGGGCTAGGATCCTTTCGCTAGCTACGCCGGTACTCTGCGGGAAGAACCCTCTGATGACATGTGGTTTTGGAAAATTTTCCTCTCCCACAAGCATCACCTCTAACCCGCATTTCTCTTTTAGCTTGGCGAAGGTTGCCTTCATCCACTCTGCAGTGGTGGCGTCTGCACATACGATCATGAGCCATCCGGCTTTGAACGAAGTACCGCGGAAGGCTGGTTTGACCTCCTCGTCACGCTGTTCGATCGTGATATCCATAATCCTCTCCTGTATCGAACCCATTTGTTCGTTGGAGAGAGGATTACGATCGATGTCCACCGGTACAACACCCAGTCTTACATAGCTCGTTATATTGCTATACGAGGCTTTGTCGACGGTTGTCTTCCCAGTGCGACCTCGCTTCGCTTCGGATTGAGGCGGGGTATTATCCTCGGATCGCATTCGCTTCACCTCGGGACCCTTGTTTTCCATCTTTTGGATCGCATAGAGACGGGCCTGCTCAATGGTGCTCCCCTTCTTCTGCGCGCGCTTAAATCTGCGCTGTTCAGATGGTGTGAACCTAACGTACTCAGACTCAGTCCGTGCCACATTGCCGACTGTCTTAGGTACGTCCTCTATATCGGGATGTCTTTCATCCGATAATATGCTGTTGCATATGGTGCTGGATTCTGAAATAGAGTCACTGAGTTGAGACAAGTTCTCTTCAGGTTCCCCCATTTCAGAGTCGATGGTTACCGACTCTATCCCTTTGACAGATGTCGTGTCGTCATCGACAGGGTGTTCTAAAACATCCCTATTTGATGATGCAATTTTAGAGGCATCATTCTCTATTGTTTGTTTTGTTGTTTGGTTTATTTTGAAACCCACGAGTATTCGGGATATGGTGTCGCCCGTGGTCTACCCGTCTAACCACAGGAAGGCTATCTTAAAATCGGAGGTCGCCTGGTATCCGAAGTTTGCAAACTAACGACTAAGCACCCTCTTAGCCATGCATCTCTCGGCGCTTGCCACCTTAGATTAGGGGTTTATTGGGGAAATAGGATTTAAGGATTTGATGGAGGGGGGATATGGGTAATTGAAAATTGAAAGGAAAGAGGAGAAGGGTAGCGGACGTGTAGTCCTGGTCAGTTCTTAGTTGACGCTCATCAGACGGTCTGTCCCTTATCAGAAAGGCCCGATGACTCTTTGCGCCGTAAGCCTCCGCACCGGCACCATCGAATTTGCGTTCCATGATGGTACACACGTCAAGGTGACTGACCCCGCAAGGAGGTGCCAATCAAATAGTGAATACACTACCATCGCACCATTGCCACCTGCAGTTGAGGCATGCTTCGATTTGCGCGAGTAATGTCGAATACTCCTCAAATGTTAGTTTTGAGTTACCAATAGTTCGTTTGATGTGGTGTTTTATGGATTTGACTCCTGCCTCCCAGAGTCCCCCGAAATGTGGTGAGGACGGTGGGTTGAAATGCCACATTGTGTTTCTAGAGGCGAGTTCTTTGGTAACTTCCAAGGACCATTCGGATGAGAGAAAGTTACTGTCTCGTTTCATATTATTATTGGCACCCTTAAAGTTCGTGCCGCAATCGCTGTAAACCTCTTCTTGCGACAAATCTTCTGAATGCCGCTATGCAGGCAGATGTACTTTGGTCGGATACCAGCTCAATATGCATTGCCTTCGTTGACAGACATACAAATACAGCTATATACCCTTTCGTGAGCTTATTACACCGGCCCTTCCATAATTTTATTTCGATGGGCCCGGCATAATCTACGCCTGTGTTTAGGAATGGTCTGCAGCATTTTACTCGTTCAGCCGGTAAGCTACCCATAAGTTGCTGCTGCATTTTTGCCTGGTGGCGATGACATCTAACGCATCGGTGAATTGTAGATTTGATCAGTATCTTTATATTCGTAATCCAATACGCTGTCCTTGTTTCTGCCATCATCATTTGTAAGCCCCCGTGCAGTGTCCGTTGATGGATATCGCTCACTATAAGATGATGCGAATCCTTCAGTACAAAGGGATGTCGTTGATTAAATGGGAGTGGCGAATTTGTTAGTCGTCCTCCTACACGCAATAATCCTTCGGAATCTAGAAAAGGATTTAAACTTAGAATTTTGCTACCCTTAGGAATAGTATTGTTGTATCTGAGTGATTTATATACCCTTTCGTGAGCTTATTACACCGGCCCTTCCATAATTTTATTTCGATGGGCCCGGCATAATCTACGCCTGTGTTTAGGAATGGTCTGCAGCATTTTACTCGTTCAGCCGGTAAGCTACCCATAAGTTGCTGCTGCATTTTTGCCTGGTGGCGATGACATCTAACGCATCGGTGAATTGTAGATTTGATCAGTATCTTTATATTCGTAATCCAATACGCTGTCCTTGTTTCTGCCATCATCATTTGTAAGCCCCCGTGCAGTGTCCGTTGATGGATATCGCTCACTATAAGATGATGCGAATCCTTCAGTACAAAGGGATGTCGTTGATTAAATGGGAGTGGCGAATTTGTTAGTCGTCCTCCTACACGCAATAATCCTTCGGAATCTAGAAAAGGATTTAAACTTAGAATTTTGCTACCCTTAGGAATAGTATTGTTGTATCTGAGTGATTTTATTTCTTCAAGGAACAGCTCTTCCTGTACAATTTTAACGAGCTGATCGTGAGCTGAGGTCAGTTCATCTTGGGTAATGGGATATTTGTCAATCGTTTTTTTGTTTTGTGTATTTTTTAGATAGAAAAAATATCTTCGCCATAAAGCGACGTTGCTTAAGTCGTCGTAATGTGGAATATTTTTCAAAAAATGTTCTGTCAATCATTATACAGTGGGCTACTACCTGTGTGAGCTGGGGCGTTACCTCGTTTGATAGAAGCATGATTGCAGAAACATTTTTTTGTTTGCCTTTTTTGATTCTAGATCGGTGTCGATTGGAATTGCTAACAAGAGTTTTGCTAACAGAGGCGCTGCGCATAATTCCAGGCGTGGCAGAGAGATACATTTTACTGGCGCCACTCTTGTTTTCGACGCTAGGATGTGTATATGTTCCTTACCAGCCTTAAAAATTCGAGCATGTACTACAGCTGCATATGCCTTCTCCGAGGCGTCGCTAAAGCCATGTAGTTGTACTTGATCCGATTCCTCATATTGGATCCACGCGGTATTTGAATGCCCTCGAGAGCCATGAATCCATTTCGTAGATTCACCCAAAGACTTTCGGTTTCCTTGGAAATCGGAGTATCCCACGATAATTCTTGAAGCCATAACTGTTGTACTATGAGTTTTGCCTTGATCATGCAAGGTGAGATCCACCCGAGAGGGTCAAACAAGCGTGCAATGTCCGCCAGAACCGAGCGTTTTGTGAATTCCTTTACTTCAGGTAAGTTTATTTGGAATTTAAACACATCTTGTGCTGGGTGCCATCGAACTCCGAGGGTTTTGATGGCATCGGCCGACTCAAAGTTAAGGGGAAAATTTATCTCCCTTTCATTTGCAGGTACTTGCTCTAAAACCTCGGATGAATTACTTGCCCATTTTCTGAGCGGAAATCCAGCCGAATTCAAGATGTTGATGATATCTCCTTACAGAGGAATTGCCTCGGATTCATTATTTGATCCATATATAAGATCATCCACGTAGAAACTTTCAGTGAGTGCTTTCGCTACTTTAGGATGAGATATTTTAACATCAGCAGCTACTCGTAGCTGATGTAGTGTGCGCACTGCCAAAAAAGGCGCAGATGCAGTGCCAAAAGTGACAGTTTTTAGAGAAAATGTCCTTAAAGGCTCTGAAATATTCTTTCTCCACAAAATAAGCTGATAAGAGCCGCGTTTTATTATCCCAATGATCTTGATACGGATCCGATCTGATAATATCTGGATCATCAGTGGCAAGTTGTGGCAACAGTTGTTTTTAACACATAACAGACAATACCAGGTATTTCAAGTTTCGATTGGCACTCAGCCATATTGCAAATATAGGGTACAATGTGACGTCACAATATGATCGCTTGTTGTGTCGGGGGTGTTGCCATTTGAATACAAATCAACATACATTTTGCACTCAATATTTTTTTTCCAGAAACTATGTTCAAATGTTATGTTCAAATATGCAACATATTAACAGTATTATACTGCTAATATTTCCATTAATTTTTGTGTATTATATTACGAAGCAAAACGTCTCAAAAGTCGCAGTGGTTAATTATTCGAATATGAAAATATGCTAATTGATTTTTTGTGTTATTAATAGTGTTTCATATTTTGGTCTGGCAATATTATTGTGTTCCTATAATTTCCTATAATTTAAATAAGCAACGCCACGAAAACACAGGTAGTGAGTTTTGTAAGTACATTTTGGATCACGATTAATGATCCCGATAAATAGCAAGATCCTGTGTTGTTTTTGTTTTACGTATTAAATTGATCCAGATCCAGATCCGCATGGATAATAAAACACAGCTAAGGTGTATCTATATTTGCCATCCAGATCTGCCGGTACATCATACTGATGTCCGCAACAAACGCCACCATAAACTTTCTCCATTTTGCGATCAAGTCTATAATATCTGCCTGTAATCGGGGTTCGATCATCAGATTCTCGTTGAGGGGTTGTCCGTTTGATGATTTGCATGAAGCATCAGAAACTACGCCAAGTTTTGTGGTGGTGCTAGACTCTTTAAACACCGCATGATGTGGCAGAAAGTAGTGCTCTCCTGCCGAGATAGATTGATCTGTTGGCACTTCTTCCATGTGCCCAAGAGTGCTGTACTCTTCGATGCACGCAGTATAGGAGTCTCTTAGAAATTTATTTGAGGCGAGTCGTTTCTCCATTTGAAGAAACCAGGCTAATGCTGCTCTTCTGGAGTTTCCGAGATTCGGACGAATGTTATTCTTGAAGGGTAGTTGCACCTCGTACCTACCATCGTCTCTTCTCTTGTGGGTGCTTTGGAAATGTTGTTCACATATTTTTTCTTCCTGCGTGAGGTGTCTATCCTCTAGATCCTCTTCTAACTCCCAAAATCTTTTCAATTGAGAGTCCAAGAAGTTAAAGTGGTTTTGAATGGTGATGCCAGTAGACTAGCCAGAGCTGTTGGTGTTCCCCGTCAGAATCCACCCTAGCTCGGTGTATTGAGCGACAGGACCTCCACCTTCACCCTTGATGATGCCTTCCAAAATTATGGATGCGTATACCTAGAAGTAAGTCAATCTGTCCGGGGGAGAAATACGAGGGAGCGGCAAGTGGTAGTGTGGCCAGATGAGTCCACCCCCTTGTGTTCAACTGTTGTGATGGTAGCATGGAGGTCAGTTGTTTAAGTACAAATGCCTTGACCCCGAGAGCGAATGATGACCTATTCAAGGAGTGAATTGTGAATTCAACTTGATAGTTTGATAGACCAGTAGAAGTTTGGCCTAAACCTGCGACTTGTGCTGATACCCTTTGCCTTTTCAATTTAAGCAATTGAACAACCTCTTCTGTGACAAATGTTGCTTCTGAGCCAGGGTCAATTAATGCTCTGAGACTGTATTGATTGCCGTCTCTTGCAATAACTTTGACCAATGCTGTGGCTATTAATGCCTTTGTATGTGTTTGATTCAGCCCAGAAGAGCACGCTTGATTCTGATGGGTGGATACGAATTGTACAGTATCTCTCGAATTCGTGTTTCGAGTGAAGTGGGTATTTATGTTGCATTGTGGATGCGTATAAGATTGTTGTTGAGGATGATATTGGCCTTGAGTGCATACCGCACCTTGACCCTTGAGACGTGGAAGGTCCACAGTTCATAATTTCTTGTGTTTTGTTGGGAATATACGCACTTGCATTTTGATTTAACTGCTGCCCAGCGACTTGATTCCGTTTCGTTGACTTATTATTGTCATGGACGGTATTTGTCGCCTCTGTGGTTGGGAAACTATTGTTGGGAAAAGATTGCTGACAGAAGTGATTCTGTACGTTTTGTTTTGAATTTTGTTGATTGTTTTCTCGATTGTTTTGTTGATACCCCTCCTTATGAAGCAATGTGTGGTGTTTTAACTTGCATTTAAAGCATCGGTTTGCACTGTTGCAAGTATTTGCGTTATGGTCCTACCCCAGGCAATTAGTGCAAACCAAATTATTTTTTGTTATCTCTGTGCGCGAGTTGACGTCCATCTTCAAAAACTGTTTGCAATGGCGTAAGCTGTGTGCGCCCTTGCAAAGCCGACACCGAAATTGTTTCGTTTGACCAACCGTTTTTACATGGTAGCTGTTGGAAGTTTTGCGAAACGATGTCGACGGCAAATGCTGTTTCGAAAATGTGCTAGATTCTATAAAGTTTTCTAATGAACTAAATCTGCCCTCAATAAATGGTAGAAAGGTTTTCCAATCGGGAAGACTCCTTGACGTGCCTAACTGGGCCTCCCAATCTTTTTGCATTATTTTGGGAAGTTTGTGATATATCATACGAGTATATATCAGAATCGGATCCCAGGAATCAACATTTATTCCTAAATTGAAAAGTGCACGGATGCACTGATTGCTAGTGTCATGCAACGATTTTAAGCATTCGGCTGATTCGTAAGTATTTTTTTCCTGCTCTATTAATATTTTCAGTTGGGTGTTCACTAATTTTCTTTTATTTTGAAACCTATGAGTGATTATCTCCCAAGCCGTAGCATAGTTCTTGCCATCGATTGGAAGGTGTGCGATGAGATCTCTCGGTTTGTCACCTAATGATGATTTTAGAAACTGTAGTTTTTGAATATCGGAAAGCTCGGTTTTCTGCCCAATTAAATTTTCGAACACGTTATGGAATTCACTCCAGTCTTCGGGTTTGCCAGAAAATGGCTTTATATTAATCCGCGGAAGACGAATGTCAGACCCCACAGACTTTGTGATATTAAATCGTGACATATCTAAATTGTCCCTGTTCTCGTGCGAAAGTTTGTCGATGTCATCGTTTACCATACCACTAAATTGAAAGAAAATACGTTTAATTTTAGCGTATATTTCATCTGCGAGATCTTTGTCTCTTTGCGGATCCGCCGCGCTACTGACAATTGTATGTAGTATGTAAACCTTTAGCGCCCTTAAACGTCTCATCCATATCCGCCAGACAAGCGTTAACATAACCCCTTGATTTGCGTGCTTCGATTTGCCTTTGATAATCTTCGAAGTCAACGGATAACTCTTCAAGAATACGTTCTCGCCTTTCAACACTCTTCGGTAGTTTGGACATTGTTCTTATTTATTTGATTAGCACTTGATTTATTTAAATTAATGATATTTGACAGGATTAGGCTTATGATGACAGAATTCACTCAATCCCCACCCAATATCTTTATATATATAATTCTACTGTACGTGTGTATGTCATTGAACTCCTCCTAAACGGCTGGACCGATTTTAATGATTTTTTTGTATGCGTTTGGGTGGCGCCCTGGATTGTTTAGATTCACAAATCAGCCCGGCAGATGGCGCTGCAGTTAAAGAAAATTCCGGAAAATCGATTTATTCGCATTTTTCGCACTTTGAAAAAAAAAAATAAACTAGGTAGAAATCGAGTAGTGACACTTCAAATACAAAAAAAAATATTTAAAAGTTTAAAAGCAATTGTTGTTGTCAATTATTTTAATTATTTGCCAAGCAAATTGTTGTCAACAATTTAGATTTTTTTTTTTAAATATACCTAATAAGTTTGTTTATGTTTGTTATGTTACACAAAGTAACTTTTTGAAACGGAGTCGATACTTTGATTTGTTGGATGGTGTTTGAATCCTTCATTTTTGTTTGTCAAGTATTTTCAGGATCCTTGCATTAGTACCTATGTGTGAGTAAGTTGAAATGTAGGGGTGATTGAGATGACGTGGACAATGATGACAGGCAACAGCAGTTATTGAGCGTTTTCAGTTTTCATGCGCATAACTCGAGACAGAATGGTTAGTTTTTAACGATTTTGAGCTTGACGGTTTCGTTTGGGCCCTAGGAAGGACGAATGCTACTTTTTATCTCGAAAACAAAACTTTGACAGGATGAAATAGGGGGTGTCGAAACTTCGGGAAAGAATATCGCAAGAACAACGTGCAGTCGTCCGAACTGGAGACCGAGATAGACAACAACATAATCGTCATCAGCATAGCGTTCAAATAAATGAAAACCAACGAAGAAGAAGAAACGTCGTGAATGTAGAATTGCGGCGAGTAGCATTCCAATACCAATGCACGGTTGAATACAAACTCCTGTAGGACAACATGCGCGACGTTTCAGTGCAACAACAATCGATGAAGTTGTCATTGTAATGGTTGAAGAAAATTTGGAAGCAGGAGATATAGTTTTACATCGCCAAAATGATCAGTTGCAGCGTGTGTATGAAACGGCGCAGGGACATAAGTCCCGAAGACATAAGTCCCGAAATCAATTAGGGCCTTATGACCCACTTAAGTGGGACATCAGTCCCGAAAAATTAATTCGGGCCTTATGTCCCACTATACATTTCCTAAATATACGCCTGAGAGAAACTAAGAAGACCACTCCAAATGCTACAGCAAATAGTCAAATCGGTTTCGTTATCGGTGACGTGAAATAAAGCCAAACGAAATAAGGCCAAATTCCAAATTTGGCATCATTTCGCTTTCGAAAGCGAAATAGAGCTAATTTGGCTTTATTTCGTCATGCAAAACGAAACCCAAAAGTAATGGAAATAAGACCAAACCACTTTGTTGTGCGCAAATGTGCAACTATTATCGATTTGTTTGCTTACAATTATGTTATGAGACTTAACGGTAAAACGGTGCCGTGACATAACCCCATGCGTCATAAGCCCAAATTTTGAAATTTGGCCTTATGTCGCATTGTGAAAATGACATAAGGCCAAATTTTAGCATTTGGTATTATGACACATTGGAAAAGCGTCACAAGGCCAATTTGGCTTTATGACACTTTCGCTTGGTGCTGCTTTCAACAATTTGCCCTTGCACCTAGCCCAAATCAAACAGTGACCCCAAGCAGTGGGGTTAAAGGGGGGCAGCATGCCCCCCCCCCCATATACATTGCACTGTTTATGTGATTAGTTGCGAAATCGAAAGTAGATTGCATAAACAGTACAATGTCTATGGCTGCCCCCCTGCAACCCCCCTGCTTGGGGTCACTGTTTGATTTGGAGTATAGGTGCGAGGTACGGTTTCGAAAATTTGGCTTTATGTCACTTTCCGGATTTGGCCTTATGACGTTTTGTGAAAGTGACATAATACAGTGACAGTGAAAGTGACAAAATTATATTTTACCTATCAATTTATGAACGTTAATAAAATATAAAATATTTCCAACTGTTTGTTTCAATCGGGACTTGTGTCCCATTTTCAACGATTAAAATTTGGGACTTAAGTGGGACATAAGTCCCGAAAAATGAATTCGGGACTTATGTCTTCGGGACTTATGTCCCTGCGCCGTATGAAACACACAAAATATCGTGTTCACTAATGGGAGCTAATATTGTAAAATTCGAGATACATATTTATAATTAAGTTGCATTCTTATAGGTGGCGCTTTATTCCCAGTTTTGTATATGTTGGTCGATTTCGTTGTTGACATTAAAAATATTGTTAAGCCGTGCGCAGAACAAATTGATTGAAAGAAAATAAAAATCGAAGTTTCTTTCTTTTGTGTTGTTGTTCGATTCAAAAAAGTCAGGTGACATAGGCGCCTGCCAGGCAACTAGCACCTACCCCTAGCGGAGCAACGAAGTAGCGTAATCGGGCTAAGCAAAGCGCAGAAAAATGTGCAGTCCATTTAACCACGGAACCGATTGAGCTCAAATCAGGTAAGCTTTGGTATTGACTTGAATATGTTTCTGTGAAGTTTGGTCAAAATCGGTCCACCAAGTTTGACTTGCAATTTTGTTTCTCATCAAAAAAAGACAAGTATTTCTCTTTGTTAGGCGCAGAGAACACCGAGTATTTAGACTCTTGAGCACGGGCAACGCCGGGCGCGTACAGCTAGTATGAATATATATTACTGATGGTTGGCAACTCTGCTACAAAGTGTATAGTTCAATAACAAAATTTGCTCTCGTAAAATTCTTAAATATAACTAGCCAAAGTTCGTAATTAATAATTAAAAGTGTATAAACAGGTGCGTCGACTGTCTGTTTCTATAAATAAAACAGCAAAAGCAGGTAATCCTAATTTATTAGCTGTGAAATAAACTTTCCAAGTAGACACCTAAGTCACATGACTGACAACAAAAGGAAAATCGATCAAACGTCACCTGAAAAAAATATTTATCCACTTTTTAATACCAACAGACCATCAAAGGTTTATAAATCTCAAAAGACAATGTCGATCTCCCAATCTGACCTTGATAAAATCAAATCCATTATTGAGGCATCGCTCAATATAGGACTCTCCAAAGCGACGGCCAATCTAGCAACAAAAGACGATCTCAACAAACTTAGCAATGAGATACACTCGCTAAGACAACAAAACCAGAATTTATCTGAAAAAGTGCAGCATTTTGAAAATCGATGTTGCATTCTAGAAGAGGAGCTTGAACTGCAGAGCAGAGAGATCAGAGGGAAAAATATTATTTTCACGATTCCAAACGACCGATCTGACCCCCAAGAAAGGATTCATAACATAACCACACTTTTGCTAGGTTCTGATGCAAACCAACAACAAATGCCACAAGCCATAAAACTTAGTGAAAACAAGAAAACAATTAAACTCAAACTTAGCACTGGTTCCAATGAAACTGCAATGCAAATGTTAAGAAATTCCTTGAAGCTAAAAGGCACAGGCTGCTATATCCAACGAGACCTTAGCAAACAATCACAAATCAAACGTCGAATTCTACTCGGGTATCGAAAAGTCGTCAAAACAATTAATCCAAGCGAAGCAGTATTGATTAAAAATAACAATTTATTAATTGGTAATAGAACATTTTATTTAGACAATAATAACAAACTTAAATATAATAACACAAACGGAGAAGACGAACTACAGAATATCTACGGAAAACTCAATTTTAATGCTGTCAACGAAACTATGTTGTCAAACAGACGTCAGCGTGAATGGCCCAAACCAGATGCACCAGTGATGACACTTTACACCGAAGGTCCGGAAGGTAGTAGTGTCATACAAAACTGAGAATTAAGCGTCGTCAGCTCAAACAAATTTATCTCTACAAATATTTTATCTTACAATATATCTGGATTAAGTAATAAATTATTATTTTTTTAACTATGTTAAGAACTTTGAAATTTTCTTTTTATTTGAAACACATTTAACAAGCGATAATTTAAGTAATTTTAATAAATATTTCGATGGCTTTAAGTTAATTTGGAGCGAAGCAAGTAAAACCTACATAAAGGGGCGTGCAAGTGGAGGAAGCCTGTACGGGATAAAAAAATCACATTTAAAAACTTACGATTTTGATGAATTTGAAGGAACTACCGTAGTAAAATGTGTGACACAAAATAATAATACATATATCGTTCCATCATATATAAACTGCAACAAATGGACTCACGACTTTGAGAGGCTGTGTAATACAATGTCATGTTTAGCTAGCAAAAGCGTTATGCTGATTGGAGATTGGAATTCGAGAATAAGTAACTCACAAACCACTATAGTGCAAACTGTAGCAAACCCTAGTATATGCTGTACCAATAGGGTATCTAAAGACATAGTCTGCAATAAAAATGGAACAGATGTACTAGAGCTGCTCCAAATGTATGATCTTATTGTGTTAAACGGCTGTACAGAAGGTGATAGAGAAGGGCATTACACATTTGTCGGAGGACAAGGCAATTCAGTTATTGATTTTTGTGCTGTTAACAACGACTGGACTGGGAAAATTAAAAAATTTGAGGTACAATACAAAACTTTTTCGGATCACATGCCAATCGTGGTTGAAGTTGATGGTGAAACACCCTCATATCACAAAAACCTGCCCCTGCTACCAAGACTTAAATGGAAATCCGAAAAAACAAATACCTACCACAGGTTATTAGACAGCTTGCTCTCAGCAAATAATTCGATACCTGAAGAAACAGAAACACTCGCAAACCAAATAACTTGTTATATAAGAAGTGCTGCATCAAACAACATTTCAAATATAAGGTCACCATTTAAACAAAAATGGTTTGATAGAGAATGCATAAATGCTAGGAAGAAATCATTTGCCCTTTTGCGTGTCTGGAGAACTTGTAATGACCCTGATGTTAAAAAGTGGTATAACCAAGTGAATACCCACTACAAAAATCTATGCCTAGCTAAGAAAACTGACTTCGATAATCAGCAAGCTCTCTTACTTAGTCAAACCAAGTCTTCGAAGGACTTCTGGAGAATAGCAAGGGAGATTAATGGTACAGTTTATCAAATAGGTACAGGAGTATCTGCTGATGATCTATCCATATATTTTAAACATCTTCTACTGGATAACTCAAACCTTTCTTTCTCGTATGCGGACCCCCTCATTTTCGACGATTCCCTAGATGGTGAGGTAACAACTGACGAAATCAATGCTGTTATCATGAAATCCAAAAATGGAAAGGCGCCAGGCGAAGATGGGATTCCGTACGAATTCTACAAAAATGCTAGTCCAACCTTAATCAACTATTTGAAAGTTCTCTTCAACAGTGTGTTCTCGAGTGCAGACATCCCTTCATCGTTTAAGAAGTCCGTAATATTCCCCATCCACAAAAAGGGTTCGCTGGAAAACGTAGAAAACTACAGGGGAATCTCATTCATGAATGTGTCAGCCAAGATATTTTGTGGCATACTTGTAGGACGATTAGAAAAATGGGTAGATGAAAAAAATATTCTGACAGAGCGTCAAGCTGGATTCAGAAAAAACTTTTCAACCGTTGACCAAATATTCACATTATCTGCGATTATAAGAGCCTTTCAAGCCAGAAACAAGAAAATGTATAGCTTTTTTGTAGATTTCAAGGCAGCTTTTGATCTTGTTAGCCGAAGTGCACTCTTTTATAAACTGTCTCAGTTGGGTATCTCTACAAAATTTCTTAAGACCATTAAAAAAATGTATGCCGAAACAAGTGCAGCAGTCTGGGATGGAAAGGATTTCTCAGAATGGTTTAAAACACAGACTGGTGTAAAGCAAGGATGTCCTCTTAGTGCCTTATTGTTTTCTCTATTTATAAACGACATAGAAAAAGATTTGCCTGGTGGAGTACGAATTGCTAATACCGTGGTCAATGTCTTGTTATATGCCGATGATCTTGTTCTACTCTCTGAATCTCCTGAAAATCTCCAATTGATGATAAATCGTCTAGCCAGTTACTGCAAAAAATGGGGACTAACCATCAACACAGAAAAATCTAAAATTATGGTATTTTCCCGTTCACCACGAGTGCAAAGTGGAAATAGATGGTTTTATAATGGAAGCCGATTAGAGATTGTGAAGGAACTCAAATATTTAGGAGTGAAACTGAACCCAACCCTAGAATTTGGTAAACATCTAACGGATAAAGCCAAGTCTTCCCAAAGCTTAGTGAATCTATCATGGAAAAATGTTTTTGCAAACAAGCGGATTCTCCTCTCAACGAAATACAGAATATTTGATTCAGTTGTTAAATCAACTCTTTGTTACGCCTCTCAAGTTTGGGAATCAGACGAGTACGAAGTAATCGAGAAATTCCACAGGAACTTCTTGAAAAAATTATTCAACTTACCAATGAAATCGCCGAACTACACAATCTATTTGGAAACGGGTCTTCCAATGCTTTTTACAAGCACTCTCAAATCGCAAGCGGATTACATCATTAAAATAGGTTCGTATCCAGACTCCCGAATAACCAAAAAAATGCTATCGTATGAATTAAGGAACAAGGACTGGTGGGCGTTAAGATGGTTAAGAATTGGAAACGCGTGTGGAGAAACTATTTCATTCGATCTAAACAACCTGGACAACTTAAAGAACCAACTTTATCGAATAATAAATAAAAATGAAGATGCTATTCGTGTGCGATTTATAGAGAAAGCTCGTGAATCAGATAGCAGAGTATTGTATTCTCACCTGAACTTCAATCTAAAGGATAAGAACTATTTCAATGACTCACTCAACTATAGTGAAATATCTCTTATTTTCAAAACAAGGTGTGAGTTGATTGGTTTAAATGGCAGCCCATATAATGGAAGCTTCAACCAGTTTTGTAATATTTGCAACTTAAAAGCGAAAGAAGACTGCTTTCACATTATTAGTGTTTGTCCAATCTACAAACCACAGAGACTAGCTTACTTCGGAAAAAAATTCCTTACCATGCAGGAGACAATACAAATTCTGAACGAGTGTGATTGGAAAAAGTTATTTTATTATATTAAATCCATCTACAAATACAGGTCGCTATTAATAACAGAGTATTATGATTGATTAAGTTTATTAAAAAAATAACTATATTGTTAAAGTAACAAATGTAGGTACATGTATAAGCATTTTGCTAACCAAGCTGACGGCTAAGCCATAGCTTTAAAATTCATTCTATCTTGTAACTTATGTAATAAGAAAATATTAAATAAATGAATTTCTTACTTCTTACTTACTTACTTACTTATATTACTGTGTCTTATTATACTCGTAGGTATATAGCAAAAGGTTGAATCAAGGAAAAATATTCCTACCTTATAGTTTGCTTTTGCAACTGTAACTTCAGTACCCTTGACTATTAGTTACAATTGCAGAAGGATTTGTGATGCACAGTTCCTTGCTGTGATTTGATGTCCGTTATGCAGATTGATGTACCGCTTACAGAACTTCGGTGCTTATTGACCGTTATGCAGATTGTTGTACCGCTTCCAGAACTCCGGTGCTTATTGACCGTTATGCAGAGTGTTGTACCGCTTCTAGTTCTCAGTGTCGCTTTGCCACTATAGATCCACTGTGTAGTGAAATGTTGTCTCGTTGCGGTTGGTTTGGATCATGAAAAATATTTTTGTTAATTTTAGCAAAAAGGCTTAAAAGAGGAATTGTATTCCTACCTTGGTTTGCTTTTGCAACTGTAACTTCAGTAAATGAAGCCCTCAGTTACAGTTGCAGAAGGCTTTCTGTTGCACAGTTGTTTGCTGTGATTGTTGACCGTTGTGATGCCACTTGCGAACCGTTGTGCAGCTTTTCACTTGTTGAACTGCTTGTAGCTTGCTGTTCCACGATGAATCCGTTGGATGATGGATTCGTTGACTCGATCGGGTTTGGTAAATGCGAAATTCAATATATGCCACTGAGCCGCTACAAAAACACAACTCCCCTATTTTATACAATTTTATTTAATAGCCTATTTCGGAGAGTTACACACTTACCTTCTCCTATTTTTTTTGTACTTCTTGTAGAGTATGGTATTTAAATGGGCTTCATCTTGTATATGGAACGATATTGGTGTGTGTATGTACCAATGCCGCATCTCTCTTTGCAATGGTGGAATAAAGTCAGGCTACATTTAGAACTCAACGGTTGTGTTTCATTGTCGCGAGTCTAAAACATCACCTGGTGGCAGCGGTGGGATTTTATAATAAATACCTAAGCCGAAAATAAGTATAGTTGGTAATTGTAGAAATGGCATCGGAACCTAGTAGCAGCTTCATGGTTAAGGCACCGGATCCGTTTACGTTTTCGAATCCATCGGAATGGCCCAAGTGGAAAAGGCGCTTTGAAAGATTTCGCATTGCGTCCAAGTTGAACAAAAGCTCGGAAGAGGAACAAGTTAATACGCTAATATACCTAATGGGAGATCAGGCTGATAGCATTTTCTTGTCTTTTACTTTATCATATGAAAACAAAAAAAAGTACAATATGGTAATTGAAGCATTTACAGGACATTTTGTGGTTAAGACGAACGTCATTTATGAGCGGGCTAAATTTAATCAGCGATGTCAGTTTGAAGGAGAACTAATAGAGGATTTTATCACAGATCTCTATCTTTTGTCAGAAAACTGCAGCTACGGTAAATTGAAAGATGAGATGATACGTGATCGAATTGTCGTTGGCGTACGTGATCGTAGACTCTCCGAAAAATTACAATTAGAAAGCGACTTAACACTAGACAAAGCAATTAGAGAAGTGAGACAACATTACGCCGTACGAAAACAACAACAAGAATTAACGTGCTCAGCAATACATAAGTTATCTACTGACAATACTAGAAACAACTTACAAACACAAACTCTACACAAAAACTCTCAGAGAAGTACATACCAAAACAACAGCAAATGCATGTGGTGCGGGTCATTTAACAAACACAAACCATCAAGCTGCCCAGCAAGGGGAAAAAAGTGCAACAAATGTGGCAAGCTGAACCACTTCGCGAGCGTGTGCTTGACAACGATCGACAGGCGACGCAGTAACATAAACCAGCTGCAAGCTTCCAGCGATGAGGAAGCAACGTCACATTACGAAGAGTATCTTGGCATGCTCACAATAAATAACGTCACTACTTCGTCGTGGACAGCTAGTGTTCTAGTCAACAGCAAAAATGTGACATTTATGATTGATACGGGCTCACCCTTGGATGTAATTTCGGAGGAAATCTACATTAAAAGTTTTAAAAATATTAAATTAAAATCACCTAACAAAGAAATCTGTGGCCCCGATGGTATGAAATTGGAGGTTATTGGCATGTTTTGGGCGAAAATTGAAAATTGTTGTGAAAGTGTCGAAAGTTTCATATATGTCATAAAGAAACTAAAAATGCCTTTGCTCAGCCTAAGCAGTAGCGAAAGGCTAAAACTAATAATAAAGGGTGTTGTAGGAAATGTGTTGTGTGAACAAGGCATGCTTAAGTCGACGGTGCAGGTGGAAAAAGAGTTTCCACAGTTATTTACAGGACTTGGTTTAATCAAAAACTTTGAATATGAAATTCAATTAAAAAGTGGGGTTGAACCGTACCAAGTTTTTGCAGCTAGACGCGTCCCGATAGCATTAAAAGATAAACTAAAAAGGAAACTCGATGAAATGGTAGCAGAGGGAGTTATAAGACAGGTTGACGAGCCTTCGAATTGGTGTTCCCCGTTAGTCATCGTACCAAAGCCAAGCGGCGATATTCGACTTTGCGTGGACCTGACGAAATTGAATTTGGCTGTTGAAAGGGAAATACATCCAATGCCGGTTGCGGACCATACATTAGCCCAGCTGTCTGGAGCGAAGATTTTTTCCAAATTAGATGCGAACTCAGGATTCTGGCAAGTTAAACTTACAACTAATTCACAAAAATTTACCACATTCTTAACTCCTTTCGGTAGATATTGTTTTTTAAGACTGCCGTTTGGTATTTCATCCGCTCCAGAAATTTTCCAAAAACGTATGCAAAATATTTTGAAAGATATATCCAACGTAGTTTGCCAAACAGACGACATTTTAGTGTTCGCATCCACCGTAAAAGAGCACGACTCTAAGCTTCGCCAAGTATTGAGTAGATTAGACGAGAATGGTGTTACATTAAACAAAAGCAAATGTAAAATAGGTATCACAACACTAAAGTTTCTGGGACATAAAATCGATCAGAATGGCATTCACCCATGCGATTCAAAAGTGAAGGCCATTGAGAATTATCCTAAGCCCACAAATATTACTGAGCTTAAGAGGTTTCTGGGTATGGTAAACTTTCTGGGAAAGATTGTCCCCTATCTTTCAGAACGATGCAGCCCGTTAAACGAACTCCTACGTAGTAATGCGACATTTTATTGGGATTATCCACAAGACCATGCATTTATAGATGTGAAAAAATTACTTTCTGGTGCACCTGTCCTCAAATTGTACAGCCCACAGCATAAAACAATACTATCATCCGATGCATCGTCGTTTGGGTTGGGATCAGTTCTGTTACAGGTGGACACGGATGGTAACCTGCGACCAGTCGCATACGCTTCGAGAACCCTTTCAGAAGCTGAAAAGGGCTATGCCCAAATTGAGAAGGAGGCACTGGCTATCACTTAGGCAGCAACTGAGAAATTCCCAGACTTACTCACGGGAATAACATTTAGTATTGAGACGGACCACAAGCCGTTAGTATCAATTTTGTCCACTAAGCATTTGGATGACCTTACACCACGACTACAGAGATTAAGGATGAGAATGATGAAATTCGCGTATGAGATCTATTACACTGCTGGAAAGTTCTTGGTGGCTGCGGATGCTCTATCACGGCATCCCCTGGAAGAAAATGAACACGTTGGCTTGGCCAAAGAAACGGAAATTTTTATCAATCACATAATTTCAAGTCTCCCAGTTAGTCAATCAAAGTTAAAAACTATAGTCGATGCTCAACTCAACGACAAAGTACTAACTGTAGTAAAAGAATACTGCTTAAAAGGCTGGCCAGATCGATACAAAATAGAGCCGGAGCTAAGACAATATTATAACGACCGTTTCAACTTGTCAATAAATAATAAACTCCTGATGCATGGATGTCAGCTAGTCATTCCAGCAAAACTACGAGCAGATATTTTAGAAAAAATACATGCTGGGCACTTAGGCATCGTAAAGTGTAAAGCTAGGGCCAGGCAATCGGTTTGGTGGCCGGGATACACAAAAGACATCGAGGATTACATACAAAAATGTTCGATATGCATCCAGCAAGTTACTCCGCGACATGAACAGCTAATAAGCAGCGAATCCCCAGAACGTCCTTGGCAAATAGTTGGTGTAGATCTATTTTATTTTAGTTCAAAATGTTATCTAATAATTAGTGATTATTTTTCTCGATACCCTGAGATAGCGCTACTAGAACAACAAACTACAAATTGTGTTATTAATCATATGAAATCTGTGTTTTCCAGGCATGGTATCCCAGATGTAGTGAGGTCGGATAATGGGCCTCAATTCCAGACACTAAATTTTTCAACCTTTAGCAAATTTGCAAAAGATTGGGGATTCCATCACCAAACATCTTCACCAAGGTATCCTCAATCAAATGGATTTATCGAATCGTGCGTAAAAACCATAAAGTCACTTCTGAAAAAAAAAACACAGACCCATACCTAGCACTGTTGGAGTATAGAGCAACACCACTAGCCAACGGGTTTTCTCCAGCAGAACTGCTGATGGGAAGGAAAATCAACACCACCCTACCCATTGATGGAAACCAGCTTCATCCCAGATCCGATCTACGAAAAGCGAAGGAAATGGACCAACGGCTTAAGGAGAAGCAGGCAAAGGACTATAATAACCAGGACTATATAACCATGGCGTTATATCGAGGGCAGACTTTAAAATAGGTGATGTAGTTTGGATTCGTGACATCAGTGAATGGGGGAGAGTAGAAAAACTCGCAGACACGCCAAGATCTTATATCATAAATACTAACAGAGGAACTTTTCGACGAAATTCTTTTCATTTAGTACACGCAAAGTGCAAGGATATTCCGTACGTTCCTGATGAAGTCAGGCTGTCAACAGATTGTGCAGATTTACCAGCACCAACAACAAATTCCACAGAAAACGAAAACATGCGAAGTATGGACAACAACACCGGAACGCAACATGCGAATATAACCTCCAGTACTTCCCATTCCCAAGCTGTACCTGAACGATATGTGACGACAACAAAAGCTGGACGAGTGGTAAAGCAGCCAAATAGATATGCGCCTTCTTAAAAGTCATTTACGTATTTTATAATTTTCTCATTATACATATTCAGTCGTTTAATTTTCATAAATCTTATCATATTCATTCTTTTGCTTAAAAAAAAAAAAAAAAAAAAAAAAAAAAAAAAACAAAAAAAAAAAAAACAACTTAGTTTTGAATTTAATTCATATTAATTACATTTAATTGAATTATATATTATGTACCTATATTGATCTCTCAAATGAATTATAGTATATTGATCTCTCAAATGAATTATAGTTATAATCTTAAGATCTTAAGGAGGGAGATGTAGAGTATGGTATTTAAATGGGCTTCATCTTGTATATGGTACGATATTGGTGTGTGTATGTACCAATGCCGCATCTCTCTTTGCAATGGTGGAATAAAGTCAGGCTACATTTAGAACTCAACGGTTGTGTTTCATTGTCGCGAGTCTAAAACATCACACTTCTTGCCGAGTCAAATTAGAACAATTGCTGACTAAAAGCTAAGTAGGTATTCAGTTCATCCTTAAAAATGTGTGTGTAAATAATGCAATTAGTTTAATCAGTGCGTCTCATTGACGAACATCTGTTGTTTTTGATTGCTAGCATTGCACTTACTCGTAAGTGCTTTGCATGTCATTTCCTTTAACAAATGCTAGATTACGTGTGCAATCAGTAAAGTAAAAAAATGAATGTCCTAAAATATGAAATAAATGTTCGTCATCGTCTATGACTTCTGATTTTTGTGTAAATAAAACGCGCCATCGCCTATGAAACCCTACAGAAAACTCACCAGGGAACTGAACTTTGATGAGAAATAACAATCTTATTGGCTGGTTCATGTGCGCTATTACATAGCTACTTACTAACAGTCTGGAATCTTTGAACTAATTAGCCGTAACGGATACTATGATAGCAGAAGAGAGTAAACACTTTTTTCCTCTGGATATCCTAGTATTCGCATATCGTATGTATATTTTCGCGGTTTTAATTGTTAATGTCGTCATATAGAGCCTTATTTGTCACCTCTCCGCCCACACTATGTTACAGTATGATATTTGAATATCATTAACTCGACCGCCACTTAATTAAATTTGCGAATACCGTACATCGAATTGCTTGGTTGTATGTGTGAACGTTATTCATCTTATCTTTCACACAGGACATTGCCATACTTTAGTATCACCCTCTGCGCCTCATACGCTCTGTCTAGTAGCGAACAATTATCTGTCCACTTGAACTGAATTACACAAACGGACGCATTTGGATTTCTATATCAGTTATTTTGCAGTCTGATGGCTGTACACTAACCGGGACGAGTTTTCCAATTAATTCATTAGCATGACTACATCTATCCAACTAGGTTTTGGTTAGTTGCTAAAGGATCATTCGTGCGGTAAGGCATGGTCGACGCGACAGCACACTTCATTCGTGTTGAAACATATTTTATTGGTGCCATAAAATTAATTTACAATACTTTGTAATAACTTTTAAAAGCCAGTTTTTAAAGTAATATCGGGATAAAAACGTCACAATTGAGATCATAATAATAAATATTGTCCTGAAAATCAACATATATTATATGTGCAGATTGCACTTTGCAAACTAAGTATTACCAAATGTGTTAAAGGATGTAAGCACTGAGATACCAATATATAAAAAAATTACAGCTATAAAAGTGAATACCTTAGCGAATGGAGTTGACAAAATTCTACACAATATTACGTGGAAAAAAAGAAATAACAATGAAAAATTAATTTATACAGAGTGCTAATAAAAGAAAAATACGTGGAGTAACGAATCGGGGATACATGCGCACGACTTTCCAAGAGGTAAGTGCTCACTTCGAGTAATAAGTCTTACGAAAAATAAAATAAATCCTGTTTATATGTATAGTGATAAAAATATAATAGATATTAACAATGATACCAATTACTAATAAATGCAGAAATAATATTTATGCAATTCCCAACAATAGAAGAACCACTGTCTGAAACATCGGAGTTATTGCTTCTTTTAGATTTTTTTTGACTAAATCTACATGTTGATATCATATGCCTTATTTTATTCACTTATAATCTGTAGAGTTATACAACTGTATAGATCTGAAAACAGTCTGTAACAACGCATAGCTCAAGAGCAGTTGAAATTAAGTGCGGAGTTACCATACTATCAAAAAGCGGCCAAGTGCTAGTCGGACTCGCCCATGAAGGGCTCCGCGCGAATTATAATTATTATTTACTTAGGCCACTATTACAGATTTATTATTAGAAAATAATGGTTCGGTTTACGCATAAGGTTTATGTTTATGAAATTAAATGTTTTTTTTTATAAAGGGTTGAAAAATAAGAGCGCTACAAAAGTTTTTTTTAAATAAAATAAAAACTGTTTTGGATATCAATGAAATTCTTTATTCCTTTGAAAGTACGTTCGATGCCATTATGTATGGAACTCGATTTCTTTTGCATGGCCACCACGGGCACGCTTGCAGAAGTCCAGACGCTGAACCCAATTTTCGACGGTTTTTAAGCAAGACGGCGCCACAAGCCACTCAGCGAATGCCACAATCAATTTATTGGAAACCAAGTTTGGAAACCGTGTTATCTCACGAAATGGTCCAGTCGCTTGGCCGCCTCGGTCGTGCGATTTGACGCCGTTAGACTATTTCCTGTGGGGCTACGTCAAGTCTATGGTCTATGGCAACAAGCCAGCGACGATTGATGAACTTCGTACGAATATCGAACGTGAAATTGCAGCCGTATCGGCGGATTTATGCTTGAAAACCGTCGAAAATTGGGTTCAGCGTCTGGAGTTCTGCAAGCGTGCCCGTGGTGGCCATGCAAAAGAAATCGAGTTCCATACATAATGGCATCGAACATACTTTCACAGGAATAAAGAATTTCATTGATATCCAAAACCGTTTTTTTTTTATTAAAAAAAAAACTTTTGTATCGCTCTTATTGAAAAACCCTTTAGTTGAGTTGATTGAATGAAAGGTAAATTGCGGTTTACGATTTATGACGTATTAAAAAAAACTACTTGCTAGATCTCGTTCAAACCAATTTTCGGTGGAAGTTTGCATGGTAATGTACATCATACATTTTTTTTTAGTTGTATCATTCCCTTATTTTAGAAGTTAGAGGGGTGGACACACATTTTACCACTTTGGAAGTGTCTCTCGCGCAAGCTATTCAGTTTAGAAAAAAATGATATTAGAAACCTCAATATAATTTTTGAAGACCTATCCATAGATGCCAAACACTTATGGGTTTGATGAAAAAAAATTTTGAGTTTCAGTTTTAAGTATGGGGAACCCCCATGGGCGGCGACGGTGTAGAGGTTAGTGTGTTGGCTTGTGACCCGTGCGGTGCAGGTTCAATCCCCATGGGGAACAACAACATACGCCACCCAATCACATGCCTCTACACCAAAAGGAGGATTTCTGCCTGGTAGTACAATGGAACGTTACCGAGTCTGAGTGCTCTGGGATTTGGATTTCCTTTTTTAAAAAAATAAAATTGGGGAACCCCCAAAATTTATTGTTTTTTTTTGTATTTTTGTGTAAAAATCTTAATGCGGTTCACAGAATACATCAACTTACCAAGTTTCAACAGTATAGCTCTTATAGTTTCGGAGAAAAGTGGCTGTTACATTCCCGGACAGACAGACAGACATGACGAATCTATAAGGGTTCCGTTTTTTGCCATTTAGCTACGGAACCCTAAAAGTGGACATAAGATTCCAATTTTACACTTCCGTGTCTTAAAAGTTGTCGAGCAAATGCAATAGATATTCATTTGTCATTAGTACATACTTCAAGCTCTTTTCTGTTATTTTGTAAACATTAAATCCATGGTGCTTATGTCTGAGGCTATTACAGCCAAACCACTCGACCGATTGACTTAATAATTGCAACAAATGTTAGGTAAGTTGCGAAAATGGTCTTGGTCCCGATGGCGAACGTTTATGTTAGAGGGCAGATGAGTGACCAATGGAGAGGACCACTGCCTCTCGCTTTGAGTGGGTCACAGCCTGAAAATCCGGGAGATCTGGTGCCTGCTAAGCAGACAGCGGTTTTTTGAAAGGAAACCCGAGAAACATTGTTCTGTAATCTGTAGACAGGGAAACTAACTGTCACATCCGGAAACCCATGGAAATCCAGTACCTGCCGAGCAAGAAACATGTCTCAGGCGGAGTAGGCCCTGGGGTTCTGAGCGGAAGCCAAAAGAAAATTATTTCCAAGACCGTCATACATGTTGAAGAACCACTCCCTGCACGAGGTGCCACTGCTTTCGACTGATTATGACGGATGTAGAGCGGAATTAGATAGATAGATAGATAGATATAATTTTATTTCTTATAAATTCATTGTAAAATTCACAATCTTCTTATATACAAGTATTAAAAATAGTGTTGAATGCCACGTCAATGGGCTTAAATAATTCAAATATAGGTTTTTAGGTGCGGTGACCGTATGAGACAATTGCATCATATTCAACAAAAATTATTAGAACAACAAATTCGACTGAATTAATTGAATAATATCTTCAAATAAATACTTCAAAGAAAATAAATTAACTTTTAAAGATTTGATTACTTAAAACAAAAAATTATCAAAACTGAAATTAGACCAGAATATCAGAAAGTATAGATTCAAAATTATTATAGGTCAAATTTAGAATAAAAATTGTGAAATGCAGTAGTGCGGAAGTTTGGTACAGATACCATATTCGAAAAGTTTCCATGTAAATTATAATTTACATGGAAACTCTGGTTAACTACCCATGACGGCACAATGTTATGGTGTCTTCTTACGGTGAACAGTATCTAGTGTCCTCTAGGGACCTCTAGTCTCAATTTGATTGACCTTTACTGTATACAGGGGGTGAGTACAGAACGACATCTCCCCCCTCTTTGCTCGTGGGTCCAAAACAGAAACGAACATATAAACAAAGTGATTGGTGCAAATGAATCGGACACCAAGAACTTTATAAAACGGATTCTCAAATGACGAGGAGAAAGAAACTTTATTACTACAAGGACTGTCAACTAGCCAATATTAGCAATGAACCATCATTCGTAACTAGGAATCGACGTGAGATTTTATATATTACACTCTAGACCAACTCTTATTTTGCGAGAATGGAAAGTATCTTCAGAGGCATCCTTTGCAGACCACAGGATTAAAGAGTTCCTAATTGACGACAAAGTGGACGCAATAAGAACATGAAGGAGTCATAGAATGACAAACTGGGATATTTTCTTCTCGGAAGTAGGGAGGAATAGTCGAAAACTTCAACGGCATACACAGTACAAAATCGAGGTAATCACAAAATGTCTTAACTAAATTCTGATAAAACATAGGGACGGGCTACAGTCCGCTTGGGCGAACTGTTGGATACCCTATTCTTATTCCTATCCCTCATAAGTGGGCGTGACAAAAGTCTAAGTATGGTTGAATTGTTAAGAACGCTCTACATATTTTGTTATATAACATTTAAAGGATTTTATCGAAAAAAACGCTCCCTAGCTCAAACTTGGGTGGTTCAATAAAATTGTTTTATTTAATTGTTGGCGTGTCAGTAGGCGGATTTAAAAAAAATTAACACATGAGCCTAAAGGGCCCCCTAGAGAGTATATATTATAAATTTCCGCTCCCTATCTCAAACTTTGAATTTTCAAAAAAAGTTTTTTTTTTTTAAATTGTGGGCGTGTCAGTGGGCGGATTTGAAAATTTTATATCCCGAGCAGTTTTAGGAGTCATAGATCTTATAAAAAAAATTTCAGCTTTCTAGATCAAAATTCGATTTTTTCCAAAATTTTGTTTTTTTGAGTTTGTGGGCGTGTCTGTGGGTGGATTTCAAAAATTCGTAAACTTGATTATTTCGGGACCCTAGAGAGTATATGGTTAAAATTTCAGCTCTCTATGCCCAGTTTAAAGGCCTAATTTTTGCCGACAGACGGACGGACATGGCTAGATCGACATTACTATCGATGCTGATCATAAATATAGTAACTTTTAGGGGTCTACGGGCAATATTAAGGTATGTTACAAACTATGCGTCAAAATTAATATACCCTTAGAATAGGGTATAAAAATAAAAAGTCTCCACCATGGTGGACAAAAGACTTATTTGAAATTAGGAAGAAAACTGAAGCTCTATTTAATGCAGCGAAAGCCACCAATTCCCCAACAGACTGGAACTTGTATTTACAAGGCCAGTCAAAGGAAATACAAGAGCTCCATAGCAA
Organism: Portevinia maculata; assembly: GCA_949715645.1. Lineage (NCBI taxonomy): Eukaryota > Metazoa > Arthropoda > Insecta > Diptera > Syrphidae > Portevinia > Portevinia maculata. Next base: position 99,316,337 of record OX454527.1, read on the forward strand.
GTGATGAACGGCTTGGCACGCATTCTGCATTCACACAGAAAGCACCAAAATATCTGCCAGGCTTAGGAAAATTCTGTCCAAACAACCCTCTGTTCCAGGACAGCTACGTATACTGGACACAGTCCTGCACAGAGACTCTCGAGCTTTTATAACAGACACACTTTCCGGGGTGCACTCAAAGTCAAAGTAATAATATAGAAGGAGTTATAAACCGAAGGAAAGTTAAGCTGAGCAATAAGTACATTATCTCCCTTCGAATCGCCTGGGAGAAATGAGATTTTTCCAATTATGCTCCAGAAGACGAGGACCGTCGTCATACTGGTTCTCAAAAGAATTTCTTTACGCAGTGTTTAATGAGGCTAACGTCCAAAAACCTGGCGTGAAGTGAAGGTGCTTTTTATTCTCAAAGCAGGGAAATATTCGCCAAGAAATGGGGAACAAACGCCAAAATAATTCTGTGGATGTATACGGCAATTGTGCTTAGTCTGGTGGTAATGTGATGACAGAAATACAAAGACTGGCATGTATGGGGACAACTAGTGCAATGAGAATAACATCAACCGCTGGCTTGGAAGCAATTCTCAATTTGCCACCCCTGGATCTATATATGCAGGAATCGGCTGCAAAAAGTGCCTTACGGATTAGCGAAACAAATAGCTGGAACCCGAGACATTTAGGACATCACTGATTCTAAACATGTACGTAGGCAACAATGTCCACTCTGACAACATGCCTCCTTACCTTAACTTTGAAAGATCATTCTCTTGCTTGTTTCCGAGCAGGGAGGAATGGAATGTAATTGAACGCACGAAAAGAAAATCGATATCCATCTTTATAGACGGATGGACTGTGGAACTGGTGTACGATTATTCTTAGAGTAATTAAATATAAACAGATCGATTCGATTATCTGATCACTGTAGTGTATTCCAAGCAGAAGTTCTAGCAAACTTAGTACCTAGTGATATTACCATATTTATTGATAGCCAGGCTGTCATTCAAGCGGTATCTGCTACCGAAATCAAATCTCAGCTTGTTAGAGATCAAAGTTCTTGGCTTGCAGCATAAGACGAATTTATGCTGGATCCCTGTACACAGGGACATATCCGGCAACGAGCGAGCTGATGAACTTGCAAGGAAAATGTCGGTGATGGATCAAGAACAGTCGGTCAAACCACCCCTCTACATTCTCAGAGAAACAGTGAGTACAACATCCGAATGAAACCCAACGGCAGGTGGTATCGTTGTGACATATCATGCAAACTGTGGCCAAAATATGATCACAACCGGACCAGAAACGTCTACCTTATGACAGAACATCACTGTCTAAGTTGATTGGAACTCTTACTGGTCACTATTTGCTAAGGAACCACACAATGAAAGTAAATCTCAAGGATGAAGACATAACTAGAGGCTGCGCTGGCGAGGAGACCCATGAGGATACACCTCACTTTCTCTCTCACTGCCCAAGCCAATGTCAGCTGAAAAACAGAACACTTGGAATATACTTCTTCCAAGGCATTCCAGAATTGTCTGATGTCTCACTTTAAAATTTGTACAAGTTTATACGAACATCCCAATGGGTGAACAACTTGGAGTAGAGATGTTTCACCCGACAGACGGCATAATCGCCATGTCTATGTAAATTCTATGAATTTTGTTACAATAAACTATTAGATGTAAATAAAGAATTTGATGAAATGAAATGATGATGAACTTGGAGTAGAAATAGAAAACCATGTATTGAGGACCAAGGCCAGAACAACGAGACCAACACCTCCAACGAAGGGTATCACAATGGGTCTATATTACCCGAAAACCTAACCTAACCTAGGCGTGGTCCCTGTACAATATTGCTTCTATACCATTGGACCGATTGAAGCCATGATTGAAGCCATTAAGGCTTCACCATACAGAACACGTTTGAGCACTGCATTTTACCGTTGTATTACGCTGCAATTTATAGCCGCGGTCAAACAGAGCGAGATTTCAACGCCACGTTAAGGATCCCACACACCAGTTGGGGACGCGATACCTAATCTTATTGCTGTAAATATAGTCGCACATACTGGAGCGGTACTGCGATATTGGAGCGATATACCTGTCCCGCAGAATGCAGAGTTGACCGCCTTGTACCGCACCGCGTAAAACTAATTGATGATGAAACAAACATTCAAAATTGTTTGGTTTAACTCACTCATATTGCGATGGCCGAATTCGGGATACTGGCAAAACTGATTCAGTTTTATTGCGTGTCGCTGGAAAATGCGTAGAATGTGCAGTATGGAAACAGCTCTGCCAAACTAATCAAAACCTACACCGGATTAAGGCAAGGAGATGCGCCATCATGTGACTTCCTCAATTTTGTTTTGGAGCAGATAGTGTGCAGGACAGGTGTTAGCACGGAAGGAACTATCTTCGACAGATCCATCCAATACTGAGGTACGCGGAGGATATCGTCTTCATCGGCCGATCTCAGCGTGCGTGTTAGAAGCTATCATGGTGATTGAAGAACAGGTGAAATTGGTACGAAGTACATGCTTTCAACAAACAACAAAACATCTGTTGACCGGCTGCGACAAAACGTCACTGTTGATAGGAGCAACTTCGAGGTAGTAAGGGAATTCACCTACCTCGGAGTGAACATCAACTCCGCAAATGGCAGCTAAGTTGAAAGAATTCCGCTGGGAAACCGTTTCCTTTGGTTTGGCAAATCAAATGGGTTCAAAAATCCTAACTTCGAAGACCAATTGTAAGTTCAAAAAAAACACTGATACTGCCAGTTGTACTGTATGGCGCCGAGTGCTGCACGATAAGCAGGAAAGGAGAGCTAAGTTTGGGTTCTTTCGTAGAGAAATACTCCGTCGGATATTTCGTCCTGTATGCCAAGGGGGCGTTAAGGAGAGCAGATACAACCGCGATGTGAATGGCCTATACAAAAATGTGGATGTAGTCCAAAAAGCTGTAATACGTCGAATACATTGATGCGGCCACATCGACCGAATGAACAATAATGCTCCAGCGAATAGGATCTTCGACTCCCCGCCCCAGGTTCGAGATGACAATTATCATTACCGCCTTCAACGTGTTCCCATGAAATTAATACATCACGATACAATACGAACAAGCCTGTAAAAATGATTTATGAGCTGATAATTTTGCAAAACGAAGCAAAAGGGGCGGTGTTGGGACGGGAGTCGTTGTCCATTTTTTTTTTCAACGAAAAGAAAATTTGGTAAAAATTACCCCAATAGTGGTAGTTGCAAAAGGACATTGTCTTTGTATTTTGTTGTTGCTGTTTCATTCGTTGTTCCTTGTGGCTGCTGTATGGCTAATCTGTGATCTGAGTTAGGTCTCGAGACTTATTAATGCGTTATTTCAGGATATAACAAAAAAAAAATAGAACTGCAGAGTAATGCGTAATCGCCTGATCGGAGCAGGAAAGTCAGCTGGAATAATCGAATACTATTTCTACGTTTCCATCAAGAGAGACTAAAAGTGTAATCACTTCAATTTTTGTTCGGCATTTCTACTGTAACTTTGACTAATTGTAGATTTTAAGAGGATTTAGGATCATTTTTAGCATAACAGTTAATCATACTCATAACTCAGTGAGAAGGCATGACTGAGGGACTCAAAGTGTGAAGGAATTCCACTGCTTTTCGGCTTTCCGCAGCCCTGGACATTGGTTTTATCCATTTTATTTCCGTTCTCTTCCCGCAGAAATTCAATCATTTTAACACCAAGGTGTCCAGGTACTTCTTGTCCTCTTGCAGTGAATGTATTTTTTGTTATCTATGATAGCGTTCTTTGTAAAGTAAACTATCCTCAAGGGACGCAATAAGGTTAATGATCTCCGTAAAACACCTTCAATACTGCGGATACCATCAAAGGTCACACAATTGTAATTATACGTAAGAGTACGTAGGAATATACATATGTTTCCATAAATTCAGTTTTGCTTATTTTTTAATTATTGTTTTATAACATATTTACAGTCATACGTGGCTTCACTCACATAATTTGATTGTACCTGCCTAATTCTACCGTCAAGCCTCTGGGAATAATTATTCATTTTCTTCCCCATGACCGCTTTTTTCCCCAGCGCCAGCGTTACTATTTGCACCTCATTATATTTCACAAGTTTTTTTTTGAGAAGCCTTATGTTGGCAAGAAAATTCTACTTCTCTTCTCTTCATTGCATTATAAAAAAGCTTTTAAAACTGCACAAAGATTCAAGAAAAACTAATCAAACTAATTTTAAAAAATACATATTAATAATAATGAGCAGTTATATTATTCACTCATTGTTATCCGGATTAAATTTTACCCAAGGATTAGTTTGAGTTAAACCCGCAAATAAGACCCCATTTGATAATAAACACAAACTTGCAAGCTCTTGCGAATATCTGACAAACCTTTAATCAAAAGGCATAGAGGCTTAAGTCTATTTTAAGCATTTTTCAGGAGAGCGATTTTAAAATTTAAAAAAATATTTAGAAAAAACTGTTTTGAGTAGGGAGCGTAATTTGTAATTAAAACGAATTATTTTTTAACCTTTTTATGGTATTCAAGGATTCAAGAAATTATTTAAAATCAAATATGTAGTTATAGGCAAAAAATCACATTTAAGCCTATTTGCCTTCTTAACTTCTTTATTTAAAATTGACTTAAGTCACTTAAGCCAGTTTTCAAAATTATTTTTTTATTTTCGCTTGGACTTACGTATAGGCCTCTTTCCTTTTCCTTTAATAGAATCTTGAAACAACATAAGACTTAGTTTCCTTAAATTTTGTTTTTATTTTTAGTTAGGTATTTAATATTGATGTACAAAAAAGAATCAGGAAAAAATAATAAAAAAACATAGGCACGGGCTACAGTCCGCTTGGGCGAACTGTTGGATACCCTTTTCTTATTCCTATCCCTCATAAGTGGGTGTGAACAAAGTCTTAGTATGGTATCAAAAAAAACGAAGCTTTTGTAAAAAAACGCTCTCTAGCTCAAACTTTGGTTTTTCAATAAAATTGTTTTATTTAATTGTGGGCGTGTCAGTGGGCGGATTTTGAAATTTTTTTATCTCGAGCAGTTTTATGAGTCATAGATCATATATAAATAATTTCAGCTTTCTAGCTCAAAATTCGATTTTTTCCAAAATTTTGTTTTTTTGAGTTTGTGGGCGTGTCTGTGGGTGGATTTCAAAAATTCGTAAACCTGATTATTTCGGGACCCTAGAGAGTATATGGTTAAAATTTCAGCTCTCTAGGTCCAGTTTAAAGGCCTAATTTTTGCCGACGGACGGACGGACGGACGGACATGGCTAGATCGACATTACTATCGATGCTGATCATAAATATAGTAACTTCTAGGGGTCTTTGGGCAATATTAAGGAATTTGTTAGCTTCTTGAAGACCACAAGGCTAAGTTACAACAGCGACGAAGACACTACAACGTATCAGCAGGGGCTCCACAGTCCACAAGGACCGGCCCTAGATCCTTTTCTGTGGAATATTATGTTCGACGGTATTGTATTGTATTGTATGTGCAGTGGGGTCATCAGTAGATGACACGCACTTAGACCTATTGGTCCATTGTACTTCAGCATAGCTGCCCGCTCGCTGGTTATTGGCGATTAGTAAGATTCAGTGAGGGAGAACCTGCCAGTAGCCTTGGCAAAGCGAAGAATATTTGCAAGTTCAATTTCCCCCATCTCATCTTCGTTAACGAATTGTTTGCCTATAGTGGTGAGCCTGGTTCTGGCGAAAGCCGGACATTCACAGATGAAGTGAGATGCCGTTTCATCCGCCTCCATGCAGCACTCACATAGGCCCGAGCTCCTAATGTGAATGGTTTTGAGGCGCTCGTTAAGAGGACTGAAACCGGTGACGAGACCAATCAAGGATCTCAAGTCTTTCCTGTTTAGTCCAAGCAAAAACTTAGCTCTGCTGCTTTTTGGACCGTCCACTAGCTTCTTCGAATACCTGCATGAGACCAGGTCATGCCAGTGTTCGGAATGTTGTTGGCGTAGAGCCGAATCCATTTCACGTTTGTGGACGGATGAGCAGCATCCTATGGATGGCTGTGGGCCAATGAAGGCTGTTGAAGAGCCCTTCCTGGCCAGATCATCCGCTCATTCATTACCCTCGATACCTGTGTGCCCAGGAACCCAGGCAAGTGATACCGAGTTACATCTTCCCAGACGGTTAAGCCTAACCATGGTTTCCTCAACTATTTTTGAGTTGAGAGAGCCAGCCGAACAGGCTTTGATAGCGGCTTGGCTGTCTGAGCAGATGTATAAGGTTTTACCCTTAATCCTTCTCCTTAACAGGATATTGGCGGCAATGGCAATCGCAAAGATTTCTGCCTGAAAAACAGTTGTTTGTCTACCCAAGGCTGCAGATAGATTTATCCGACAGTCTCTAGAGTAGACCCCGGCTCCGGAGATACCGTCAATAAGTGAGCCATCAGTATAGACGATGACATCACCCGGCCTAAAGCCATTCCACCCCTCACTGTTCCATTCCTGCCGTTCAGGAAGGATGACCTGAAAACGGCGCTCAAAGACTTGCTTCATGCACACAGTGTCAAGTGCTCCTCCCCGATGGCCAGGTAGGCTGTCATAGAGAGCTCTGTACCTAGCACCTCTGGCCCCATCGCCGAGATTGACCTGCCGTCCAAGTACTACACACATGCGGTATAGTAATTTTCTGGCCTCACTTTCAGCAAGGAACTGCAAGGGAGGTAAACAGAGCAACACTTCCATAGCAGCAGTGGGAGTTCCTCTCATCGCACCTGTAATGCATAAGCACGCAAGGTGCTGTAGCTTCGACAGTTGACGGTTGAGGATGTGAGCTCTAGCCCACCATACAATCGCACCATACATAAGGTATGGCCTAACAATGCACGTGTAAATCCAGTGAACCAGCCTGGGACTAAGTCCCCAGGTTCTGCTGAACATCCTACGGCACTGCCAGAGAATGTTAGTTGCCTTCGAAATCCTAGCAACCAAATGTTCAGAAAAGTTAAGCATTGGATCTAGAACAATACCCAGATACTTAACCTTGCTTGATAGCTTTAGTTGAGTGCCCTGGAAGTAAGGCCACGTCACTTGAGGTATTGCCCTTCTACTCGTGAACAGCATCATCTCAGTCTTCGCGGGGTTGACTGACAGAGCTTGCTCGCGGCACCAACTCCCAACACTATTGAGCGCTGTTTCCATCCGCTCACAAAGAGTTGGTAAACTCCTGCCGCTGACAATAATGCACACATCGTCAGCGTACCCAATAACAGGGTGACCTTCCCCATCAAGTCTTCTCAACAAGGAGTCGACCAACAGGTTCCACAATGTAGTGGAAAGTACACCGCCCTGCGCAAAGCCTTTGACAGCGCGCACAGTTCTGACACAGCCGGCAACAGCAGCTGTAACTTCTCTGCTCCTAAGCATTTCCAGGATCCATTCCACAGTTGTAGAATCGACGCCCTTCAGTGTTAAGGCAGACTCAATTCTGCAAAAGGTGGGATTGTCAAAGGCACCCTCAATATCCATGAAGACAGCAAGAGCATAGTTCTTGCGGTCGAGCGCCCTACGCACTCTGGCCGTCAGATCCGTTAATGCCGTCTCAGTGGACTTGCCTTTTTGATAGGCGTGTTGGCTATCATGAATACCCAGCGAAGCTGGAATACTCTTAAGCCGTACGTCAATCAGTTTTTCAAGGCCCTTTAGCAGAAATGATGAAAGGCTAATAGTCCTGAAGCTTTTGGGAAGATCATAGGCGGCCTTTCCCGGTTTGGGAATGAAAACCGCCCTAGCTCTTCTCCAGGCTAAAGGGATATGTCGCAGAGCAACGCTAGCTCTGTAGATTCTAGTTAGCAGTGTGAGCAAAATCTCGATACCCTTTTGCAAGAGTATGGGGTATATGCCATCAGGTCCAGGAGCTTTGAAAGGAGAAAAGGACAGGATAATAGCTCTCGCCCTCTCTCTCGTAACAATGCTCGCCGCGACCCGTCACTGCTCAGTGGTAGTTCTGCCTTTGTTTGGCCACACGCAACTATCCACGGCTTTGCAGCCAGGAAAGTGGGTGTTAGAGCTGTGTCAATCGTTTAAATTTGATAATCGAATCGTTCAAGTATTGGTTGAAAAAGTGATTCGGTCATTTTAATCAATCATTCAATCAATCAATGACAGATGGGACATGGGAGTATTGTATTGCTCCATTCACTTTCAATACAATCAAAAACCCCAATCATCATTCGTTCAATTTAGTTTCGATAGAGACAGATACATTCCAATGGATTGTAAGAGTGAATACACTCAATAACAACAAACTGCTGATTGTATTTAAAAAGGAAATGGAGGTTATTGCACAGACGCGATATTTTTGTGTTGGTAAAACGAAATAAACCGAAATAAATAAAAATATTTTGATATATTAACACATTTATTGGTTCAGTAATAAAGAAATGAATTAGTCAGAACAGAACAAAAGTATTGACTCGATGAACGTATGACTTCGGGCATTGTGATTGCAATCACCAATACTTTATTGTGATCGGGTCAAAAAGATCGAATCAATCACGATTGACACAGCTCTAGTGGGTGTCCATTAGCAGTTGAAGTGCCTCCTCATTGGAGTTGGTCGAGGTGCCATCAGGCTTCCGAAGGACGTCAAGCCTGGCTCCCGGATCAACTGAGAGGACTCTCTGCAATCTCGAAACCGCGCTAACATCCTTCAGTTCTCCGCAGAACCTCTGCCAAGATACCTTCTTAGCGCTCTTAATTTGCCTCTTGTACTCCTTCTGCGCATCCGCATGAGAAGACCAATCGGCTGCCAGGTTAGACTTCCTGGCCCTGTTAAACAGCCTCCCCACTCTTTTCCTGAGAAGGGATAGCTTAGCGTTCCACCATCGGGTTGGTTTCGCACCGCCAACCTCCTTCTCGCTGTGTAGCGTGTCGGTCGCCTTATCCAAGTCATCGCTACTAAGGATCCTGATAGGCAGGGAACCTATCTGACCCCGCAACTCCGTGGAATAGACGTCCCAGTCAGTGCGTCGCACATTCCTGATTTTGCTTCTGATCGGTCGATCTGCACTTAGCTTAAAAATAACACACCGATGATCAGATGCAGTTTCTTCCCTTGAAACCCTCCAGCTCGAAACGATACAAGATGCAGCAGCGGTTGCTACTGTCACATATAACTTGCCGCCTCAGCCGAGTGAAAAAGGTTGGCTCATTACCAGTGTTCAGTATATCGAGGATTCACCCCTGCTATTTGAGTCAGTACTACCCCAAACGCGATGATGCGCGTTCGCGTCCATACCAACGATCAAATGCTTGTTACCTCGTCGGGCATGCTCGACAAGCCTTACCAGTTCCACCGTTGGAGGTGGGGCCAGTGAGTCAAATGGGAGGTACACTGAGGCTAAAATAATCTAAGTAACCAACCCTCTTCGCTTAAGACATATTTTAATAGCTGTACAGTCTCGAGAACTGAACTCAGGCATAAGACTAGCATCTAAGCCCTTTGCTACAAAGATGCACGTTCGAGTATTAACAATCCCAGGCTTTACTAAAATTGCTCCTGGTACACCCGAGATGCCACTTACCGCCCCCTTATACAGATAAGGTTCCTGTATGAGGCACACCTCTGTATGCAGTTTTCCAAGACGACGACACAATGTAGGTGAAGCCGCCTTGGAATGTTGCAAGTTGATTTGAAGGACCTCCAGTGATGAGCTAGCCATAGAGTTAATTACCACTGGAAGTTCCAGCCTTCTCTCCCCTCTTTTCTGGCCTGAAGAACAGGCGACCAGTGAGGAAAAAAAGGCCGGTAAGAGCACTTCCCAAGCATTTTCGCCGAATCGTCATCAACACCAAAAGTATACAGACGGCCATCCTTCATTTTGTTGAAGTGATAGACCCTCCACTTATCGGTGGATAGACCCGGGTTTTGATCCTTGAGAAGATCGATGATTTCCTTAGTCTCCAGATCAGTTTCTGGGACAAAGACCTTCATCTTGGTATATCCCACTAGCTCTGACGGGTGAAGACAGACAAGGTCACTCCCGTCAAGCTTAGGGAAAATCCGAGCAAGATCAGCTCTGACCCACGCATTCGTGGCTTCATCACTACAGCAGAGGACAAAGCCTCCATTAGTCTTGATGATGCGCTCAAACGCTGGGCTATTGCCTTCCTTGACTCGCCTCCTTACAGCGTCCTTCAAGGCCTTGTCCAGAATGCAGATGTTTTCCGCAGTATACTTCCTCAGGTGATCACCCGGGAAAACAACCGCCAATCGCAAACCAGACAGGGCCGTGTCCGTGTAGCTCTTCTTTGGTAGGGGGGTTCCTGCATCATTGCTAGTGCAAGACCTCTTTGTGCCTTTGGATGCTGTACCAGCTACCTTAGGTGACCCCTTATGTTCGACGGTGTTCTGAGGTTATACCAACGCTTCCAAAGATGCAGGTTATAAGCTTTGCCGATGGTATCGCGATCGGAACCGTGGCAAAGCATATCCACGAGATTATCGAACAACAAACGAAGCGATCTCTGTAATCAAAGCCTGGCTGGAGGATGCTGGCCTTGATTTAGCAGAACAGAAAACTATAGCAGTCCTGCAAACAAGTCGAAAGCGGAATAATTGAAACTTTGCGTGGGAGATCAAACCATTGGAACCAAACCAGCATTCGTTGTCTAATAGAGGAACTCGCAGATTACTTTTGTTAAGAGTAACAAGCACTTGACTATACGCCTCTCTAGCTGGCGGTATGGCCGCTAATGAATGCAAGAGAAAGCTATCGCGAGCTTATTGAGGAAGCGGAACTGGTCCTAGCCGGAATGGTGCCTATCGATATTCTTACGGACGAAATACGGACATGTTACACATTGAAACTTGCTAGTCACCAACTCAAAGCAAACGGGACAATGCAAAAAAATCAAAAAGAGGAAAGGTAGTCTCCATGTAGAAGTAGCAAAACCGCTGGCGCAGCGCTACTACAGGAAGATGTCATTTACCTGCATATACCTTTTCCACTGACTTCTTAATTATATTTCTTAGTTTAATTAACTTAAGCATGTGTCGTGAAAGAACAGTTGTTCTTGTTCCTTTGTCTTATTTCTCAGGAACGGACTCAGCGATACTTTCTTCTACAGAGTTTTTAAAATATTCAATATTTTCATCAATTTGTTCGCGGTTATTTATGCTCTCTAAATATTCCGAAGACTGTGTTTCATTTCGGTTGTAAATTAACCCCAATTTGCATTCTTTAAATCAAAATATTTCACAGTTTTTTAGGGTCTGGCGCAATTGGAATAGAATTTGCAAGTTTTTATAGTACTTTGGGGGTTGATGTAACAATCATATTTTACAAGCTTTTATTTAACTTGCAATGTAGGTATGTATGTTTGGCTGGGTGGAATCTTGCAACTAAATTTTACATCAGTTATCTTTAACCGATTGAGCTGAATATACACGTCATTCTAATTCCAATATGGTGGATCATCCAAGATGGCGGACTAGTTATTTTGTCTGCACTACCACAGTATGGGTATTAAATTAAATGGCTTGCTGAGGAAGCCACGAAAATTAATACAACATCTCATTAAATCCAAAATGTGGTTGCCATCCAAGATGTATACTATAAATCCAATATGGCGGAACCTCCAAGATGGCGAAGGATGTTTTCTGGTTTTTTTAAGTCATTAACCTCTGAATTTAATTAAAAGTATGCCTTGGGCGACTTCATACTTTGACTTGTGTAATTTGGCAAGATAGGCGTCAACAGCATTGGTTTGCAATCTATCTAGTAGAAGGATGTTCCATAATCAAACCCGGATCTGTGTTTCGTTAGACACAAGTAAGCTTTAAGCTGAAATAAGCGCTACCACTAAATTCCCAAGTCAAGCTGAGGCCGTGCCGAGGACTGATTGGCATCAGGTACTCGTGGGAACAAGATTGGAAAAACAGAAACAAAAACACAAAAGAGGAGAAGGCTAGAAAAAAAAAGTTGAAACGACAAGAAATCTGATTTAATTTTTTTCATAGAATTAGACTGTACTAAATTAACAGGCAAACGACCATGTAACAACGACTTAGAAACATTCCCAATCATAACTAAAAAATAAAAAATATATTAATGGTAAAAAAATTATTTAATTGCCCTAAAAAGAAGAAAATGAACTTTAAATTAAATTAAACTAATCAATTTAGTACATGTATTACACAATTTGTTAAATGATATAAAAGCTTGTAGCGAGGCTGTGTAACGGTTTCTGGCGAATTCGTTTTGATCAAGTCCAGCGTCGATGGCGAAAACTGCTTGCTCTTTGGAAAAAAGGTTGGCGAACACAAACAAAGCTCCCCAGTTGTTTGCTATTTTGCAACCCAAATTTCGATGCCTGCAATTGAAATCACCTCCGAGTAAAATTAATTAATTTCTTGTTCCAAGTCTTTTTGAGTCACCTTTAAAGAAACTAAGCTTTAGTGCGCTGGAAGCAATACCAGGAAAGTAAACAGAAACAATTTTCAATTTATAATTATCATATAACATTAATTCAATACCTATTGAATCAGAATTTGTGATTACTGGCATTAGAACTTTGACATTTACACCCAGTGCTCAGTTGCCTAACTTACTGAAAAACTTAGGCAAGAAAAACCAAGCCAAAAGTTAAAATAATTCAAATATCGTTGATGAAAGTGGAAAACTCCTTCAGATGAAATTTTTTTCTACATCAACATTCAACGGCTTTCCTCGATATATTTTGTCTTGGAAATCTTAAATTAACGCTATTGATCGTTAACGCTATTGATCCGAGAGGAGAATAGCTGTATCTGCTGTTTACCAACAAAATAAATATGTTTTCCCACGAAATGTTTTATTGATTAGGCAGGCTTAAAATATTTTCTAGTTGAAGTGAAAATCAAATAAATTTGTGTGTACACACAAAACCTAAATGCGGATTCCTTTGATTTGAATACGGTACAACGCAATTCTTTGTATCTATCATGGGGATATGAATGATTGAACGCAATCAAACAAATTGAGCATACGGGCCATTGTTAAATTATGGGAATGGTATCAAAAAAAGGAGCCGTTGGCGCTAACCTCATCAGCCGTAGCTAACATTGACATTAAATCTACTTTTATTTTTACTAGTTCATCCCCCTATTATAAAAGCGACAGCTTCGTTTATTAGCTAAATGTTTATCGCACGGGCAATTTGTGAAATTAATTTTTGAAAAAAACGATAAACAATGTTGGATGGTTTGGTAGTTTCTTTTAGTTAAGTTACAACGGTCCTTGCTGAAGGATAATCTGCTCTCAGTGAATAATAATACTTGTAAAGTTAAAGTACTAATTCTTGTGAGAATCGCTGTTGAATTTTGTAGATTAAGTGCAGTCAAAATGACATGGGATCATGCACCGTAAGACAAAAAAAATTATTGGGCTTTTAAATATAGCTATGATGTTGATAATAAGTGTTCGTCTCTACAGGTTATACAAATAAATAGTATTCAATTAATTTATTTATATTTGACTAAGGATTTAATTGTGATAAAGTGTTATAGTTAGGTATTTACCACACCTTAAATGTAAACATTTTATTTAACGTATTATAATATTAAGCCTTATACGAGTTTAAAGTTCTCGTAAATTAACTTTGCTTATAATTCATGAGCTCCTATAATTCATGAGCTTTTCGGAAACTAGCCATGCATTAAATGCTCCGAAGTCATTCAATTTGTACTTGGATGTTTTACTCACCCAATCTCTAACTTCACAGACTTCATAGTCCTAAGTCGCCGGGCTGTGAACCGCACTAAAGCTACAGAAAGGCGATCCTTTGCTAGAATATCGAGGCATATTCCTGATTAATATCGCATATAAGATCCTATCCAATGTACTTTGTGAAAGTCTTAAGCTGTTCTACGATAGACTAAACCGCAAATTGCATTGTGGCTTCCGACTCCGGCAGATCGGCAATAGACCAAATTCTTACACTGGGGCAAATCCTGAAAAAGACCAACGAATTTCAAGTCGAGACTCACCATCTTTTCATAGACTTTCCAGCCGCTTATGATAGCATTCATCATCAGGAACTGATCCAACTGTGTCACGTAACACTTGAATAAAAAAAGCGGTGAAACGTGCAATTTGGAAGCAGCGCTTCTGTATTATTCCAAACTTGCACCGGATTTGGGCTATCATGTGACTTCTCCAATCTAGCCCTGGAAAAAAAGTGCACAGGTCAGCTGTCAACACGGAAGGCATTATCTTCAATTCACCTGTTTTGTTTGAAAAGCTATCCACAGTCAAGTAGGATTTTACACGTATACCTATTACAAATATTTACAAGATCCCACTGCGGACCACTGCGGATAAAAGCAGAAGTGAAATTCTGCTGCGGATAGGTTGAATGAACATTGAATGAACTTTTCGTTCGTCCGTTCCTATATATTGGTACGATTGATACATTAAATGCTTCGTTCGTTGAAATCTCAATGCAGGTTTTCGACTCATGAGTTAAGATGAATTTAGAGTTGAGTAGGAAATCAGTAGAAATGATAGAACACACACACGTTAACTCAGAGTCCCATGCAACCGTAAGAAACCGATCTACCTATATATATACTATACGTCGAGTTTCTATTTTGAACATACTCTACGAACAAACTCCCCTCACTTTGGCACGGGTCTATTTGTTCCGTGTGGTGATTTTGTGTGCAAATTTTTCTGACAGCTCCAAGCTGTTATCGTAGTAAGACTTCCAATTTTCAAATATAAAAAACCTACTTCACTATAGTTACCATTCCCAACCAAACAGGGGTATTATATCCGTCCAGCTACTGGCTTATGCGGAAGATATCGGCATCATCGGCCATTCTCAGCGTGCCGTTTTAGAGGCTTTTGAGGCGATTGAAGAACAGTCGAAATTGGTTGGTCTTCAACAAACAAACAAACATCTGTCCACCGCCTAAGACAAAACGTCACTGTTGATAGCAATTACTTCGAGGTAGTTAAAGAGATCATTTACCTTGGAGCAAACCTCCACTCCACGAATGACATCATAGTGGAGAACCGGTGCGGCGGAGAATTACCGCTAATATTTCGGTTTGGCAAAACATATAGTTTCAAAGCTCACTCGAAAGACAAATGCATGCTCTTTCAATCCTTAATCCTGCCAGTCCTACTTTATTGTGCCGAGTGCTGGACGATGAGTAGGAAAGGGGAGCGGATATTGGGTTCTTTTGAAAGAAAAATACTCCGTCGGATATTTGGTCCTGTGTGCGAAGGGCTAATGAAGTTGAAGATACAACCGCGCACTCTATGAGCTGTACCAAGATGTGGATGTAGTTCAGAAAGCTAAATCACGGCGACTACATACACATTGAGCGAATGAACAATAATGCTTCGCCAAAGGGACATTCGAATATTAACCGCCAGGTTCGATATGACATAAAAATATGGAACTTCGATTCTCAACACAATGTCATCGCGGTGGATAGAATGCTGCAGTGTCTCAATCACTACTTCTACTCTCTGTATTGTGTTAACCTGTTTATACCCTATTCTAAGGGTATATTAATTTTGACGCATAGTTTGTAACATACCTTAATATTGCCCGTAGACCCCTAAAAGTTACTATGGCCCCTATTGCGAGTGGCGATTGCTGATAGATGAACGACACTTATCTATTGTCAATCGTCGATTGTAGATTTTGGTATTGTGAATGGTAATTGTGATTGACATTTGTCGATTGGCAATCGCTTGTTGTCGATTGGCAATCGCTTGTTGTCGATTGGCAATCGCTTGTTGTCGATTAAATTTTTCTGATCGACTGTCTAGGTATTCGTGTTATCAAGAAGAATATGCACTTTAATTGTATTTAACCAACTTACATGTTTGCAAACAATATTTTTGTTTTCTTTTTCACAGACAGTCGATGAGAAAAATTTAAATGACAACAAGCGATTGCCAATCGACAAATGTCAATCATAATTACCATTCACAATACCAAAATCTACAATCGACGATTGACAATAGATAAATGTCGCTCATCTATCAGTAATCGCCACTCGCAATAGGGGCCTATATTTATGATCAGCATCGATAGTAATGTCGATCTAGCCATGTCCGTCCGTCCGTCCGTCGGCAAAAATTAGGCCTTTAAACTGGACCTAGAGAGCTGCAATTTTGACCATATACTCTCTAGGGTCCCGAAATTATCAAGTTTACGAATTTTTGAAATCCGCCCACAGACACGCCCACAAACTCAAAAAAACAAAATTTTATCGAATTTTGAGCTACAAAGCTGGAATTTTTTACATATGATCTATGACTCCTAAAACTGCTCGGGATAAATTTTTTTCAAAATCCGCCCACTGACACGCCCACAATTAAATACAACAATTTTATTGAAACACCCAAGTTTGAGCTAGGGAGCGTTTTTTTTGATAAAATCTTTTAAATGTTATATAACAAAATATTTAAACAATTCAACCATACTTAGACTTTTCTCACGCCCACTTATGAGGGATAGGAATAAGAATAGGGTATCCAACAGTTCGCCCAAGCGGACTGTAGCCCGTCCCTATGTTTTTATATTTGAGTTGAGTTAATGTAAGGTAAATTGCGGTTAAAGATTTATGACGTATTAAAAAAAACTACTTGCTGGATCTCGTTCAAACCAATTTTCGTTGGAAGTTTGCATGGTAATGTACATCATATATTTTTTTTAGTTTTATCATTCCCTTATTTTAGAAGTTAGAGGGAGGGAGGGGGGGAGACATTTAATCACTTTGGAAGTGTCTCTCGCGCATACTATTCAGTTTAGAGAAAAATGATATTAGAAACCTCGATATCATTTTTGAAGATCTATCCATGGATACCCAACACTTATGGGTTTGATGATTTTTTTTTTTTTTTTTGAGTTTTAAGTATGGGGAACCCCCAAAACTTATTGTTTTTTTTTCATTTTTATGTGAACATCTTAATGCGGTTCACAGAATACATCTACTTACCAAGTTTCAATAGTATAGCTCTTATAATTTCGGAAAAAAGTGGCTGTGACATTTCCGGACAGACAGACAGACAGACAGACAGACAGACAAACAGACATGACGAATCTATAAGGGTTACATATTTTGCCATTTGGCTACGGAACCCTAAAAACAACCTTTTTTGAAAATTCAAAGTTTGAGGTAGGGAGCTGAAATTTATAATATATACTCTCTAGGGGCCCTTTATGCTCATGTGTTAATTTTTTTAAAATCCGCCTACTGACACGCCCACGATTAAATAAAACAATTTTATTGAAACACCCAAGTTTGAGCTAGGGAGCGTATTTTTCGATAAAATCATTTAAATGTTATATAACAAAATACAGTGGCCGAAATAAGTATAAAGACAGTAATTCTCAAACTCTTCAATTTGGCTTGTAGGCTTAGCGCATAAATATATGCAACAAAATTGTTCAATAAATGTTTGGAGAATTAATTTTCTCTTAACTCCAAAAAAAAATTGTACCGTTATCGGTCATATCGTGTTAGAAAGAGACTGATTTGTCTTTTCTAATAAAAAAATTGTGAAAAAGTTGCGAAATAAGTATAAAGACACTTCGGTTATCCAAAAGTATTCCAATTTTATAGCAATTTTTTTTTAAATAAAAAGAGTGAAAAACAATAAAAGGTAAATTGTTTCGCTTGTTGGCACAAAAATTGTTATCAATAAATTGTTATCATTAAACTATTAAGCCATGCCTCGCGGAACTCATTTGACGACAGTAGAAAGGGCAATTATTACGACTCATAAGGAGCACGGCTTATCCAACCGATCCATTGCCAGGAAAATTGGACGATCTCTTTCCGTCGTATGTAATTTTTTAAATTTGGGCCAAAATTATAGCACTGCAAGAAGATCTGGTCGACCAAGCCTCTTGACCTCACGCAACAAAAAAACGATTTACCACGAAGCAAGGCGTAATAAGCTGAATGCTGGCCAGATAAAGTGCAAGTTGGATCTCCCAGTGACGGTAAGAAGAGTGGAGCAAGTGTTGAAGGCAAATCATAACCTTCGTTACACGAAAATGACGAAAAAACCCAACCTGCAACAGCATCATAAAGAAGCAAGGTTAAGATTTGCAAGAAGTCACATGGCTTGGACCAGGGAGTGGGAATCCGTTATTTTTAGTGATGAAAAGAAATTTAATTTGGATGGTCCGGACGGTTTTAGCTTTTATTGGCGTGATTTGAGGGACGAAAAAGCAATAAAAATGAGTCGGCACTCTGGAGGCGGAAGTTTGATGGTTTGGGGTGCCTTTGGTTTTCATGGTAAAATCCCCTTGATGTTCGTTCAACCTAGAATGAATGGTGAAAAATACAGGGAGATGTTGGAATATGCTTTGGATGCATTTGGAGACATTCCAGCGGTTGAAAATTTTATTTTTCAACAGGACAATGCTCCTATTCATAATGCCAGTACGGTCCGCGAATGGTTTGAAAGGAGTCAAATTCAGTGTTTACCATGGCCTTCGTGTAGTCCTGACCTTAACCCAATCGAAAATTTGTGGGGTATTATGGCAAGAAACCTTTATTCAAATGGGAAGCAGTACAGAAATCTGGAAGAGCTTAAAAGAGGAATAACACAGACATGGTCTGAGATCACCGAAGAAGTCCTACAAAACTTGATAAATTCTATGCCTAATAGAATTTTCCAAGTTATTGAAAATCAAGGAGGTTGTACAAAGTACTAACTTTCAGGTTGATAGGTACAACCAAAAAATTCGGTGTTTAAATGCTTTTAAATATTGACTGTCTTTATACTTATTTCGCAGGAAAATTAAACGTTTTTGGAATTCCCTAAAGGTGAACCTCAAAAACTAGCCTTTGTGGTGATAAATATTTTCTTTTTTCGTTTCATTATTTACTGAATAAAATAAACTTACTATCTACGATAAAATAAACTTATAATTTCTATTATTTTTGTACTTAAATCCAACCGAGCATTGAAGTTGAGTGTGTCTTTATACTTATTTCGGTCACTGTATGTAGGTAGAGCGTTCTTAACAATTCAACCATATTTAGACTTTTGTCAAGCCCACTTATGAGGGATAGGAATAAGAATAGGGTATCCAACAGTTCGCCCAAGCGGACTGTAGCCCCCTATGTTTTAAATACGGAAATGGTATCAACTAGAATTGCCAAATTTAATGAGCGTTATCTTACATCTTGCTTATCTTCAGATAACTCTCTAATTTCAAACCTAGCTTTATAGTTAAAGTTGTATTATTTAAAATATAACTTATTATGTGATATTAAGCTTAATTATTTATTTCTAATTTACTTATTTATGCATATACATATATTACATTCCTTTATTCAGTATTTTTGTGATTTTTTGTAATTATTTATTTATTTATTGTATGATTTTTTGTAATTATTTATATTGTTTATTATATTTACTTACTTGTTGTTATATATTATTATGTACGTTATTTATTTATTCTTATTTTATAATTTTAATTTATTTATTTATTCTATCAATTAACATATTATATTTATTTATTTATCATATTTATTTATTCAATATATTATATTTATTTACTAACCTATTCATTGTACTTATTTATTTATTTATTATATTTATATTACGTTTATCGTTTATTTAGCTTTCATATTAATTTATTAGATTTCCCTTTGTTATTAAGTTATTTATTTATTTATTCAAATTGATGTCCATTATAATCAATTTTAGTTTGTATTTAATATGTAAAACTTAAAGCTTGGTTTGAAATAGATCCAGGACCGCCCATCCTTCTTCACTTCAATCTATATTGTATATTACTATTGTTGTTTAATTATTTTTTGTTTTTTTCTAATGAAGGTTTTTTCCTGTAGCTTTCCCTTTAAATACTTTGTTAATTAGTTCTTTTTCTTTATTAAAATGTTTAAAAGATTATCAGTAGTAAAGTAGATATATTCCATAACTCTGTAGATTGTGCAATATAGTTTAAGAAAATAATGTATAAATATTCTGCTGCAATTAATACAATACAAATCCAATACAAGAACCAATTTTTAGTTGAGCAAATCAGAGTTGTTTCCTTAATTGTAATATATTTCAGGCGAGCACCAATCCTTCTGTGATAGATCTGTTCTTGACCAGCTCAAAGCACAGAATTCTCGGTTATGATCAGAGTTGCACAAAAGTTAGCTTAGCTAATAGCTAAAAAGCTACAACTAAATTAGCTGTAGTTTCTTTGCACGTACATAACTAAACCATAATTTTAGTTGTAGTTGCCACAAATTTTGAACCTAAATTAGTTATTAGTTGCGAAGTGTAACTAAGCGTGTTCAGTTATGAAAAATTAGTTGCCAGAGTGTAACTAACAATAATTAGCTTTAGTTTTAGCTTTTTAGCTATCGATTGAACACAACTAATAATTTTTTTCAAACAATTTAATCCGAAAAGGCTTACAGGAACAGGAGCGATTCTTTTATTTCGTTATACATTTTCTAGTTTTAATTATGTTTAATTTTAGAGATTATTATGTCCTTACGAAACACGGGGAAATATTGTGGAAGTAGATTTGTCTTCGATAAGTTTTGAATAATTGAGGTTGTATAGCTTGAAGTTTGTTGTACATCAGTTGAAGGTAAGAGGTAACCGATGGCCGATTGAAGAATGCCACTTTTAGTTGTCATAAGTTTATTTACCAAGAGGTCCTTGGAGCACCAAGTAAGGTCCTTAAACCCGAAATTTTTTTTTTTCAAAAACTCCAAGAAAACCGCGCCTTATATCTGTGTTCAATGTTATTTGACTAAGAGGTCCTTGTAATAAACAAAAAAGGTCATTGAAAATCGAAAAAGGGATATTATTCCAAAATATCATTTGAGCCCACACGGTATATCTGTGTTCAGTCTTATTTGACTAAGAGGTCCTTGCAACAACAAAAAAGGTCCTTAAAATTTCAAAAAAGGATATTTTTCCAAAATGTTTGTTGTTTCTAGGACCCCTTATTCAAATAACATTGAACTCATGTATACCGTGCCGTTTCTAAAGACATTTTGGAAAAATATCCTTTTTCGGGATTAAAGGACCTTTATTGTGGCTCCAAGGACCTCTTTGTAAACTAACCTGATGTAAAATAAAAGGGACATTCAATCAATTTTTATTTTAAACGCAATATGCATAATAAATCCCAATAAATTATCGCCATTTTAGCAAAACAATAAATTTTGATTTAGTTATTAGTTATTACCTAGACAGCTAAAAAGCTACAGCTAAAAAGCTAACCAACTTTTAGTTGTCATCCGCAACTAACTTTGGCAACCTAACGTGCTTAGCTACACAACCTGCAACTAATAGCTAATAGCTAAAATTAGTTGTCATTATGATAGCTAACCACCAAATCGATTGCATTTTTAGCGCAGCTAATTTAACTACGTTAGTTACGAGTACCTAGTTATGGCGTTAGCTAGATAACAAATTAGGTAGCTAACGTGCAACTGTGGTTATGATAAAGTTAGACCCACTGCTGAATTCATTCATGATTTTATATTTTGGTTTTGATTTTTTAGTTACAGATCATATCGAAATTTTTAGCAAACCTTCAACATGGCAGGTTCACCCGACATCAGTGACAAAGTTGAGCTTTTTAATTCTAAAGTAAATAGATTATATAATGAATACGTTCCTATCGTCAAAAAGCCGATGGTTAAACCTAAACGTTGTTCTTAGTACAACAATGATACTCGTATTAAGATTCGTATAAGAGAGAGAGAGAGTTTTTATAGGACATATAAAAGTAACCTTTCAGTGTTTAATACAAGACAATACACCATTGCTCGTAATAACCTCAATGCTGCTATTCGCTCGCTTATTTATTGGAGAGACTTGATACTTAACTTTACTCAAAAGAACTCTGGAGAAACCGCAAAACCAGTGTTGTAAAAGGTCCTCATGGTGCGTAACATTATGTCAACTCTGATTAGTCTTTTTCTTTTGAGTGTTTAGGCGTAGCAGACTTTTTGGATGTCATCCGTTCAGTCAATTCAAATTCTCTCGGCCCAGATGACATTTCTCCATTTTTTGTTAGGCCGGTTTTACCCTTAGTACTATGATTTATATTGCTCATTTTTAATGCAAGTATTTCCACTCGTCAGTCCCCTAAGCAATGGAAAAGAGCCACAGTTGTACCAATCCCAAAAAAAGTGAAGCCGTCAATCCCCTCAGATGTCAGTCCCATTAGCCTCTTGTGTTTTTTATCAAAGGTTTGGGAAAAAATGATTGCTAAACAGATACAAAATTATCTAACTTTGAATAATATGTTATTGGAATGGCAGTCCGGGTTTCGAAACAAGCACAGCTGCGAATCAGCCGTGTTGAAGTTAACTTCTGATCTACGTTTTGCACTTCATACTGGCATTTTGGGCTTATAGTCCTTCTAGTCTTCACTTAAGCATTTGGCAGAATAGATCACTCAATTTTATTAGTCAAACTTAGGAATAAATTTCTTTTTCCTCTGCTGCGCTTAAATTATTATTCACTCACCTTTGAAATGAGGTACAGATTGTAGAAACTGTAAGTGGAACATCCTTACCGTCTGGTGTAACTTCCGCGGTGCCACAGGGTTCAATTTTGGGTCCGCTGCTGTTTTCAACATTTATCAACGTACTTCCTGAATCGGTTGTTAACTAAAGTGCTGATGTATGCTGATTATGTGTCAATATATATGACTGTGTGCGTTTCATATACGTTGTCAGTAGGTATACCACTGCTTCACGTTTTAATTCTACTCTTCTGGTAATCAATTTGGATAAATACTACTTCCTCAGAAATCTTTTAAAGTTTCATATTGAAATGATACTTTTTGCTCAATCACGTAGAGGCGTAAATTTGAAATTTCCACGATTTTCTCACACAATAGCAGAACGTTCGTTCATTTTTGTTTTATCGCTAGATATTATTTTTAAGATTATAAACCTTGTAGTATCATGTATCAATAATTTAAAGTAAATGCAGATACAAATCCCACCTGGGCCAAGTAACATCTAAAAAAGTTAATTCCACTGCCCCACCTCTTGTTAAACATGAAACTCGGCCGCAAGTTGATACGACTACATATTACCGCTGTCGTTAAAGGACGATCAAACAAAAATCAATAACAGGAGCACGCATCGAAATCGTAAAAAGAGGCAGGCCAGGATCATACAAATGTAATAAAACCAGCATTTGATTGGCATCAGTAAAGAGGTGTTCCGAAATTTAGGAAGCTTGCCGATGTTTATGGATTTCGAACTGGCGAACCGCTTAGGCAAACCAGTAGGGATGTCATAATGTGCAAGGGTTACGATCACTTTAATTCTGATTGTAACCTCGCTGTAAAGGAAAATAAGAAGTTGTGCCTAGTCTTTTCTGCTAGCTTTCATTGCTATAATGCCAGAGAATAAACGATTGCGACGCGTGCACATTCCAATTATTGGTTGTTCAGCCGTGCCATCCCACGTATTCCCTTAAAAGCTTTAATTGCATCAAATTGGCACGTTATTATATTTTAATAGGTTTGCATTGTTTCACTGAACAATAAGCTAATTTAACAAATCATTTAATAAGTTATCTTATAGTTGCGTATTGGATATTTCATGCGATAAGATTACTAAGTGCAAACAATCCCTGCGCTACCCTTCCAAATTAAATACCCAAATATACACTTTCTCTCTCTCTCTCTCTTAACAACCGATTAAAGTTTCATTAACATCGCAGTACTGGAACTCGTATATGTGTTTATTAATTAATTTTGGTTGCCTTTTATTGCTTTATCAGACAGTCATGGGTTGGAACTTTTACAATGGGTGCACCAATAATCCTTCCGGCCGCCCTATAAAAACTTCCACTACAAGAACAGTCATCGCTTAATCAAGTGTGGGATTGAAATAATTGGAGTGCGAGCACTATACAAATCAGATATTATCGTTCACTCATTAGACATTTACTTTTAATCACAAAGCAAAGACCTTTACAAATTTGAATTGTATTGTTTATTTGATTTATTGGCATAAGGATAATGTTTATGTAACCGTCAATGAAGGTGTCGATGAAAATATGATCAATCTAATGATATTAACTCAATTAGAAAACTTTATGACCTGTACTTAGCAATAACAAATCAAGTCTAGACCTTACAATTGTAGCACATTTCCTTCTTTTGTGAAAGGAAATTTAAATAACCGAGTCCATTTATTTAAACTACACATTTACATGCGCATTAATAATGCTAATTAAAAGGGTGTCTAACATTAAATTTCTCTAAGTAGCACTTGAGTGTTAAATCGGTATTTATAATCAATTTTCAAATTTAAGTAACGTTGCCAAACTTGCGTAACCTAAATACCAATATATGCGTTTAGGGACTTTAAGGCTTGTTTAATAATTTTCACTCATTCTCTCAAACCAAATATTTTTTTTTTATAATTCGCTTACGCTAAAGAGACTTTGTTGTTTCTGTATATGCACAGTACCCTTATAGTCTTAAACACAGCGCATGCATTTTTTGTTGAACAGTAAGCTGCACCTAGCAATGTAGTATTTGTATTGCATGATTTTAGGTGCTACTTACTATTCGAAGGAATAGGAAGATAGGAAAGAAGTTTTTGGTGCTTAGTATTTTTTTTCTCCACAGGTGGCGCCTAAATTGCTTAGGGAGATCTCTATTTATGTGAATTCAATTTAAAATCATGGCCCTGGACGGGATTCGAACGCACGACCTGCCAATCAGTTAGTGAATACACTACCATCGCACCAATGCCACCCGCAATACCAATAATTTCAATAATTAAGAGTTCATTCTTTATGTGCACATTAAATGTTTTTAGACCTCCTTTTCTGCAGACCAAAGTAAATAATACACAAGGCTCTTCAATCTTCTATTATGTTTAATTGAATCGATTTAATTGCAGGATAAGGATTTAGAGCAACTACATCCGTTTCCGATGTGTCAAATTTAATGCAACATTCGCAATAGCCATGTAGGCGTTCGGATGCGTTGACAGATTGTGTGGAAACAACACTTTCATATGGTTGCTGATCCACGGGGGGGGGGGGGGTGGGGGGGGGGGGGGGGGGGGGGCATCGGGTCCGGACCCCCCCCCCCCCATCCGAGCTGAATCTAAAATTCGCCGATATATATATATAAATAATACGTATATGCTTTGATTTTTTATACCTTTTATTAGGGCGCATATATGTGTCTACTAGAATCAAAAACAACGTATTCCACTTTTCGAAAAAATGACTTAGCGATGCAGTTTAACTCATTTTTTAAAAATCTGACTTTGACTGTCTTCGAAACTTTCAAAAGTGTACTAATTCCAGAGATATTTTGATTTGAATATTGGGGTTTGAATCAAAACTAACGTATTCCTCAGACCTTTTTGAAACAAAGTAGCTCTATTCCAAAGTAAATTCAAATATTTTTTTTGGCTGTGAATCAAAACGAATGTATTCCAAATTTGGCGCGAAAATCAATTACTGTCAAACTATTATGCAAGAATTAAAAAAATTTATTACGATCTAATTAATATTAGTGATACACACAAATTGAATATTTATTAAACATGGAATCAATAGAATCTCCTGTTCTTGCTGCATATCCACGCGAAAGAAATGCTAATATTTTAATAGGAAACTTAACTATGTACAAAAGAACTCAATCGCCAATAACGCCCAGATGCAACCATAGAGGTGGTTCATATAAATACAGAATATTGAAAACAGCCGATGCATTATATTTTCCAAATGGTTTCTATACAATATCATCAAAACGTGCCCAAGATGCATTTATTTTAAGTTACTGCAACATTAAAAAGCCTGAACGTACTGACCGAAACTTGAAGAGAGTAGGGCTGCAAAACGACAGTACCTACCTGGAGATCTTTTCATCACTAAATTTTGTGAAGGCTTTAATCAGATTCATCAACTCAACCAAGTTAAATTGAGTTATTTTCGTATGTATTTCAACACACGCTCTAATCTTGGAATTAAAGCTCCTTCATCAGATACTTGTTCAGCTAGTCTTCGGCTAAAGGAACTTTAAGAAATTGAACGAGAAGATCAAAACAAAGTTCTGTTGATGACGAAACATTGGATCCAGAAGTTACTGGCAAAAGCATTTTTTGACCTATTAAAGGAGGAAAGTGATGATATGTTGACAATGTCTTTCGTTTGTCAGAAAAATATGACACTCCCTAAAGTTTTTGATCAATGCGTACTATAGTCGGCAAATAATTGCATCTTTTTGGCCTCGTTATAGATACTTCTCACTCATCTCATAGCATTTTAAATTCAACGCATCAAAAAGGTTCATTTAAAAAAGGGCCGAATTGAACGTAATTGGCGTTCGGGGTGAACTTTTTTACAAGTCGGATATTGGGGAAGCAAAACCAAAAACAAGGAAGGGCAAACACTTTTCTTCCATATCTCCAAAACGACTGCCAGCAGGAGTAAAGTTTAAGGATGCAAAGCTGAATGACGTTTACTAAAAAACCATTTTGGAAGTACATAATTGGAAATGCTTGCCTTGGCTTAAGTTTTACAAGGATATTTTAGATGTTAATGATACACATGAGGAACAAGACAACATCGACGGCGACCCTATTTGTGAGTCCCATGAACCAGATTTATCCATTAGGATTTAATTTAATTTAAATTAAGCCTTTCGTTCATACTATTCTCACTTATTCTTAATCTTCAAAATTTGATTAAGCATTTTACGACAAAAGATGGAGAAAAAAACAGCAGAGTCATCCAATGAGAACGTGTCTGAGCAGGATGAAGATTTAGCGACTTTAAACAGTGACGACATTGATGAGGAGCTCAATTCACTTCGAGACGCATGTAAGAAGAAAGAGGAAATTATTCTTTTGAAACGGAAACTTAAAGAGTTGCAGATTGAAGACGCATCTCCCAGTCCAAAGTCACAAGTTTCACACAATTTCAAGGACATGGAAGACTTGTTGTGTCCATTTAGCGGGGATGACAATTTTCCCATTGATCGTTGGGTAAAACATTTCGACGAGTATGCTGAAATTCTTTGTTTAGATGATCGCACAAAGTTCATATTTGGGAAAAGACTCCTTAATGGCACCGCAAGATTGTTTGTGAGATCTCTGAAATTGGGAAACTGGATGGAACTAAAACACGCGCTGGTGGATGAGTTTAAGCGTCTAGTGACCAAGGCAGATATATTCAGTGAACTTAATGGGAGAAGGAAACGGCGTGATGAAACAGTACAGCAATATGTTTTGGCTATGCAAGAAATCGCGTCCCATAATCCAATTGAAGAAGAAGACCTAATTCAATTCATCATCAAAAGGGAAGGTTCTGCGACAAGATCAAAGAGTATCTCATTAACAATACTGCAAGGACTGAAAAAACAAATATAGTGAATGTTAGGGATAAGGCTCAGGAAAATATTGAAAAGGAACAAACTCGAAATAAAATTTATTACGATAATCGTCATAAAATTCCAACCGAATATAAGTTAGGCGACTATGTCATGATTAAAAATGTCATCACAACGCCAGGTATAAAAAAAAAATTACTAGCAAAGTATCGAGGACCATATGAGGTTAAAAAAGTCCTGCCTTATGACAGATACGCTATTGGTGATATAAATGGTTTGCAGTTGACGAGGTTACCTTATAAAGGTATAAGTTCTCCGAACAATATGAGACTATATGCGGTACCAAATATTGACTTGAAGCACGATGAAGAAGATGAGGATCAAAGACGGGAGAAAGAAAATCCATAAAGTTAAATCGCCTATCATACATCCACACCAATGTTGTCAATGAATTTTATTTTTTTAATATTATGTAGTTATGTATGTACTTTGATTTATATTTTAATTAATCTTTAAAATGTATAATTTTATTTTAATAACGTAACTTTTTATATCTACTCAATGCACTTATGAATCCATTTAAGCATGGAATCTGTATCTTATGCATATACTCATACTGTAATACAATAAGTTTATATGAATTTATAATCGATATACATTGTTATTTGAATTTATTATGTAATCGGATCAGTATGGCCGAGTTGTAGGTAATTTTAAAGAACAGTCTCGTTATTTTTGTAACACCCTGTAACTCTAATGTAAATAGAACCCTATATCTTTCAAACTAGTTGAAAGAGTGGCCTCATGATCGAATGATCCTCCTGCTAGTATATAATATCCCGTATTGTACTTGACGTTAAATACAGCTTTCGATTGCTGCTGTAGTTCAGTTTTTAATAAACCGTCGTAAAGTGAATCTCACTGGTCTCTTTGTTTTATTCGTTCGTTCTTTTGCGCTCTACATTTGTTTATTTATTTAAAATATAGACTAAATAACAAATAAAACTTGAACTAAATAATGTCTGTTTTATTTTCAAAAACAATCTATTCCGAAGAGAAATTTTCAAAAACGCATCTATTCCAGATCCTGACTTTCAAAACAGCACTATTCCAAAATGCATTGTTAAATAGTTCGAATACGTTTTGACTGCCAAGAAAAAACGATACGCATTAACGATTGAAGATCAAAGCAGAAACATAAAAACTAATTCAGTTATAGAACCTTTAAGGCCACGTCTTTAAAAACGTTTTTTTTGAATATCTCAAAACTAAAAAAAGTGGAATACATTGTTTTTGATTCTAATAGACACATATATATCTGTGTATCAAAAAATTATCGACACTGTGTCGCGAAGTAGATGTTACGAATTAAAATTGTTTGCAGTGGTAACCGTGTGTCCACACAAGCTTCACTTTTTTTATTATTTTATTTATTTATTTTCATTATTCTTGTTTACAGCTATGAATTTAACAATTTTAGCAACTATATATTTAATTAAACATATAAAATAGCAGTAAAAGAATAGTAAGTAACATTTTTATTTATTAGAAACAGAGATAATGTTTCTTTAACCAATAGTTATTCTTTTGTGGGGTGAGCACTGAGCAATTTAAAATAAAAAGAGCGGGCAAAAAATAAAAAGAATTGAAATTTTATACATAAAAAGAGTTGTATCAAAGTTATAAGGTTACAGTAAGTTGGCAAAAGTTTGAATAGTTTATAATGACAAGAGAACAGAGAAAGAGAAAAAAAAATAAAGAAACATTTATACATTTAAAGCAAGTAACACTAGCGTTAAATGGATTATTAGGGCCTGAGTCGAAACAATTACAATTAAACAATTTGAACTTTACGCAATTTGAGGCATGAAATACAATATCGATGTCACATGATGATCACATCATTACTGAGACTAAAAAACATAAGTTTGGTTTTGTTACTGACTACAAACTTATGTTGAGCAAACCATATTCCTAAAAGGCTTACGTCAAGATTTAAGTCAGCCACTAAATTGAGGCTGTTAGCTGACTCATACGCTATACCCAAATCATCAGCAAAAGCCTTAACCCTACCCACCAAAGGCAGTTCAAATATAGAGTTGATGTAGATCAAAAATAAAATTGGCCCAAGAACAGAGCCTTGGGGAACACCAAGGCAGATTCCCTTTGCGCTACTTAGACTATTTCCGATTTTAACTTTTTGCTTTCTATCCCTTAGGTAAGACGCGAACCAATCATAGAAAAAACCACGGAAACCAACATTATATAATTTTCCTAAGAGAATATTGTGATCAACCATATCAAAGGCCTTGGTTACATCAACAAAGAGTCCAGCACAACATTTGTTTGCGTCCAATCCTTTCTGTACCAGGCAGCAGAAATCTATCAGAGCATCTTCAGTAGATCGACCAGTCCTAAAGCCGAACTGCTTCGAACTGAAGAAGTTTATTTTATTTAGGTATTTTAAGACCCTATTCTTAACTGCTTTTTCAAATACCTTTGAAATAGATGGCAATAACGAAATTGGCCTATAATTATTTTTTTCTTTTTTGCTTCCCTTTTTAAAAAGAGGTTTTACGTTAGCACATTTAAGCTCTTAAGGTTTGAAATACTGTCGATACCGCATGAGTTAGAATTATTCAACGAGTTTATAATTTTTAAAATTTCAAGCCCCGAGTTGGTTTCAAAGTAGACACTATTTCTGTTAAAAGTAGAATCCCTCACGCCCCATTCGGCCCAACAACTACAATTGGAGAAGGCTTCGTATGGGGAGGACACTTGCCAATAGAGGCAAAGTAATCATTAAATTTGTTTGCAACTGCAATGGGATCGGATATAGTGACATTACCATCTGTTATTGTAATACACTATCGTAGTTTCATGCAAAATGTATCAAAAGAATAAGAAAATGAGATTAAGTTAGGTCATGACAGCATATATTTTGTGGACCCCCCCCCCCCCCCTCGTCAACATCCTAGATCCGCCACTGTGTAGCCGAAAATGCGTGCATATTTGTATCGTAAAGTCTAACGCGACGCCCAACTAGACCTACTTTCTACAATTGGACGTGCTTGACAACTGTGACATTTTATTCTCAGTTCGACCTTTTCGATTTGATATATGTTTAAGGCAATAGATTATGGCTTTCGTTGTTGGAGTTGCACAGCTCCACTTGTGTCTAATGCGTACTCGTTTTTGATAGCCATATGAGGATTTTCAATACAAAATATTTTATATTAGTTTGTGGAAATGACGTATATAATTTTGTGTGTGCTACCAATGATTTCTTTAGATTTTTGGAAAAAAAGAAAAAATATATATATACTCGAGCATATATCTATATATTTTAATCTTGTTTGGATTTATTAAACTTGAAACTAAATGTATGCTCCGCACTATGACGCACGCTTGGATATTGAAAAACAGTGTGAAGTTGACTTCGGCCGTTCACATAGAAGGTTTCGTTTCAAACTTAGTTCCTAATATTATCCTCTTGACTTAGTTCCTTGTTATCCTCTAGATGGCGCCGCTCAATTCGTATGAACCGAGAGCATTTATATTACGTCTACAACTCGGCCGACATGACAAGTGATCGACCTCGATCAACACTTTGTAAAATATTTACAGTAGTAAGGCTTATTATATATAAGAAAACATAAAGTCGTTCACAAATTTCGCTTCTGACTTAAGTCTCGAAACTGACGTGTCCATCTTCGATGAGTGCGTCATTCGACCCATCATGCGGCAGATGAGCCAACTGGCTAATATTTCTGTCGATCGCCGGAACTTTATGGACTACGTAAAGTCCTTTATATTTCGGCAGAACATTTTTTTATTAGTCCACATCACCGTATTACGACAAAGTTCCCAATTTTATAATCTTTCGCTTTCTTGCTATGCTTAAGTAAATAATTTAAATTATATTCTTGCGATTTCGAAATCGTCCCTGCCTCTGTTCGCGTCTCCCGCGAATCACGTTTTAAAGAGAAAGTCATTTTGTCGTCGAAATATTCCATTGATTTGTCATTTATTTGACCACGTTGTTCAATTCCATGAAGGAGTATACTCGGCGAATTTTTGGTAGTACATACTATGAAATGAATTACTGTTTGCATATTCCACCTGAAGCAGTAAGCTAGACCCGTCGGAATGGTGAAGTGGTTCACTCATTTTGCCCAGCATAGCTATGATCATCATATTCTTTCTGCCCATTAGCTTGGCGCGATGCTACGGCAACCTTTTGGTGGTCTATGCTTCACTTCAATTAAAAGCCCTCAAACTCAGGTGACGTAAAGCATGTTCCCCTATCCGATATGATTCGTCTTGGTCGGCTATAACACGTAAAGCATTTTTCAACTCATCTGTACTAGTTGGATTCGTCGGATATAAATTAACAAATTTGGTGAAGGCGTCCACAATTAATATGTGGTTCCTTTTTGAACTTAATGTAGGCAAAGGACCAAAATTGACAATATGTATAGTGTCCATAGTTAACTGCTTATTGGGATAAATTTAAAGGCTGCTTTCCCTGGCACGAACCAGGTAAGCATAAATGATACATTTGATACAATTCTATCCTTTCCATCGGAGGCTTGGGAACATATAGAACCGAATAATCTTCTCCCAGCATTTATCGACAATGTGTTTGACTTCCATCTCACTAGGCACATACACCATTTTTTTTCGTTTCTCATTTTTCTGAAAATAAGTCCGTCATTCCGATCAAAGTCATTTACTTCCTCAATCTCCAATTGATCTCGTTAACTTTTTACGGTTTTGCCGTGGCCCTGAGCAACTTGGATTTGGAAATCAGTATCGTATTGCAGTATTGCCTCCCATCCTGAGATAATCTGACATCAGTACCTAGCGCGCCTACGTGTTCCATGCAGGTTTCCCCTCTATGTTGTATCGAATAGTCGCTATCTGCGGATTTATTGTTTCTTCCCAAAAGTCATCGTGTAAAAATTACTGTCCGTTATTATTTTGAATGGTATTCCATCTAAATACACTCGTAATCGTCGCAACCATCTCTTAATTCGAAACTATGATATTAAGCTTCAGCGGCAGAAGTAGTCTTAGAAGAGTAGGCTGTTAGATGGAATTTCCCGTCATTTTGACGTTGCAACAAAACGTCTCCGAAGCCAATTGAGCTACCGTCACAATGTAGTTCCGTCTCTTTAGCAGGATTGTAAATGGCAAAGATGGGAGCTCCCATCAACCTTGCTTTAAGTTCATTGAATGCACAAATACGTCGTCCATCAAATCCAAAGTCAGATTTTTTAGCCAAAAAGTTCTGCAACGGCTATGCAGCCCGAGAAGATTATGACACAAATCTTCGGAAATAAGAAAACAGTCCGATACTGGAATGCAAGTTCTTTTAGTTTGTGGGGAAAGGGTATCTTTTAATCGCAGCAACGTTAGTGTCACTTAAGGATATTCCCATGGGCGACACCGCATACCCTAGCCCTTCATAATAGAATTTACAATTTGAAAAATTCAACTTCAAATATCTTTTCACTAGACTTTGCAACACTTTCTGTAAAACGTCCACATTGTTACTCAAATCAGAAGTAGCAATTAATATGTCGCGTCTTCCATATATATATCACTTTTTTACCTTCGTCAATGAGATCCCGAAATATCTAATTAATAAATCACTGAAATACCGCCGGGACATTCTTCAGACAAAACGGCAGTTGCACAAATGTAGTCAAAGGAATGGAATCCCGCGAGACACCAACTTGGTGGAATCCGCTTTTGAGGTCCAATAGCGTAATGAAATTCTTCCCTTCAAGATATTCTATGCAGTCTTCGATGAGTGGCAGAGGATGATTATCTCTGGTGGTTATCTTTTTCAATCGTCGATAGTCAACGTACATCCGGATTCGTCAGTTCTTTTTCTTAACCAGGACGATGGCTGAGACATATGGCGAGTCACTGGGCCTAATAATTAACTCGCTTTGTAATTCACTCACAATATCTTGGACCATTTCCCGCTCTGACTGACAAAATCAAGAACAATCAATTAATTCAATTCGGCGCAAAATAGTTTATTTCATTAATTATTTATATTTAATTCGTCAGAGGCAATTTCCATGTTAAATATATCGGATACGTCGTTACGGCTAAGTTTATGTTTACGCGTCACTTCAGCTGCCTCAACTCACCATTTGATTTTAGTCGTATCATCTTTACATTTTGACGTCAGGCAGAATATCTTTGCGTAAGATAGTATATGTATACATATTTACTAAGATTCCTTGAGTAATCAACAGTTTCGTATGTATGAGATCCATTCAACAAAATTAATTCTTTCTTAGAATAAAGACATCTATATTTAGTCAAATGAATGCTAAAAACTCTCAAAAAGTTTCGTCCTTATTAACAAAGCTGCGTTCGGCAACACATATAAAGGGTCTTTCATTATCGCCTTGACAACTTCAAACTTTCAGTGTGAACGCACCCATAAACCGATTACCGAACTGTCAATGTCAAACAATTCAGTAAAATTCAAACATTTTCATCATAGCGAAGTACACGAGGGAACAACGTTTACAAATACATAATTAAAAGTTACTAACCCGAATTTTCTCTTCGCCGGCAGGGCAGCCCTACTCGCAAGCAACGCCTTTGAAATAACATCAAAACTCGTCTGGGATTTTCTCCAGCTCCTACAACTACTGGGCACCACAAACACAGTTGTGTCTGGACACATCATCCTCACGGTATAAATATTTTTCTGGGTATCTCAAGATAAGTCTTTTCAGCTCGGCAATCGTACTTGTGCTAACAGTAGTAGGCTGACAATCGTCACACCATCGGCGATTCCATCGATAATAAAGTCGATGACATCAACTTCTCGCTTATGTCTGAGCGATATTCAGGACATAGCAATGCAATGATTCGTCCTGCTGGCTCCAACACATTTGACTCAACATTTTATAAACATCTTGTCGCGGTGCCATATTCGTTTATAACCGCTCCTCTTAACTCACTATAATTCAATGCAGCTGTCGTCGAGAGATAGACACGGACTCGGGTACTGTTTCCGTGTTAAGGCTTTTGTTTGCCTTCAAATATTTTTATTTACGTATGTTTTACTACTCTGGATATTTACTCTTTAAATTCATGCATTAAGAGAATAATAATAACAAAAACGGGGCCAGACTTGAAATCTTGATTCTGCTCCGAGTTTCTATAAATAAGCTTAAACCAAGCCTAAGTTTCGATCTGTCATAATCCATCTCTCAACGTGCTTATGCTGTAAGGCGACATTAAGTTTAAACAAATTATTGCTTGCGACTTCAAATATCGTAGTTTCGAAAATTGAGCATAGTTTTTGTGAATTTGGCATAGTTTTTAAAGGTCAAAAGAAACGGTAAAATGGAATTTCGAAATTTGTTCGTTGAATATATTCTTAGCCCGCCCTCCTGCATTATTTCAATTCAATTTATTTCAATATATTAATTTATATAACTCCAGCAAGGCCATGGACTAAGGATTGCTCTGACATTCGGAGTTCCAAACATTATATTAAAACACTCGAAATTAGTGAACCGTAGATTGAATACAACTCCCAGTTGCCCGGCTTCGGTTCAGAGAATCAGACGGATGCCTTTCGATTTTAATTGTTCCATTTTCATGTTTCCTTGTGAACAAGATGAGATCGATCTGCAACCATTTGCTTGTGCGAAGTGGAAGGGACCTACAACTTGAGCCGAATCCGAGCGGCAAAAAAAAAAAAAACTCAGACCCGGTAATTGTCCCACTGTATTTACTTCCATTCAGAAATCCTTGTTTTGGGGTAGATGTTGAAGAATCAAGGTAACATTCCTTTCTCTCCACAAATGGGTGGCATATGTCGTTATTCCTCATGGGGATCGAACCTGCACAGCACGGGTCACAAGCTCAAGCCAACACCTAATTTCTTCCCTTAGTCGTCTTTTATGACAAGTTTATCAAGGGCGCTGCAAAATATTTTTAATAATACATATATATACTTGTATAGTTAATTTTACTTTCCGTTGATATAAATTCTCAATAGTCAAAAAACAATCTCCACAATTGCAATGCCTCAAATGTGGACTGGATTTTTTCCTGGCACCAGAGCCATATCTCCGGAAACTCTCCACAACCCAACGAAACTGGAAGCAAATACTCTGAAGAAGAAGAAAAACAGCGGTTGGGTGAGTTTTACATTTCGATATATATGGGGTAGTTCGCGAAAACGTCAGTGATGTCACTATTGAACAACTTGTAGGAAAACAAACGAAGTGTTGACACATTTTTGGGTATTTTCTTTTGTTAAATTAAAGTGATAGCAAACGCTTTTAAATATAAAATACATATTATTTACTGATAAGAAACCGTCTAAACTACGTATAACCCAACAAAGCTAATAAACGTTTTTTTGTTTTCCTGCAAGTTTAGTAGAAGTAACAGAGAGAGATTGTCATTTTTGTAGCTTTGCAAAATACCCTATTGAATTAAATGTTTCACGATAATCGTCGGTCGACTCATCTTTTATATGTTTTCAGTTCTGGATATTGTCAATGATAATCGAACGCTCCGATGTGAAGGATATAGAAAACCCGCTTGGTAGTGGTAGAGAACTGGAATCTATTTTGCAGCCGGAACCAGCAGAAGAACTGTGTCTGCTGCGTGACAGCCCTTTTAGAATATTGAGAGTAAGTTCAATATATAATAGTTAGTTCTACAAAATGTTTAATGCCAATTGAAAAGTATAATATAAAATGCACGATACGAATTATAGGTACATATGTAGGTCAGCGATAATGTTCTAAGGTTGACTGCCGATTTAAAAAGCAATGCAGCATTCAAGCGATTGCCTTTATAATAATATTTAAGAAAATCATGGTTACGATTCCATTGAGAATACATTGCGCTTGAATCGCATGCAAGGCAATTGCATTAATTCACTTATGAAATAAGTGAGTCATGTCCTTATGAGTTGAATGACATGTAGAGAAAACTATTTTTCTTTGATTCACCTGTTTCAGATTAAGTGTAGGGTAGAATCATGTAAGAGTGCGCGGTTGATAGGACTGCGCATTACATTCTACTATAATTTAGCTGGGTACAGGCGCCTGAAAGCACTTACTTTTATGACCACCTGGTGAGCTTTAGTTCCCGACAAAATTTTATTAAAATCTGCTTGTGGATACAGGTGCTGGAGGAGTTTTAAATTTCGTAATTTCTTTCATATTTTTTTTTAAATATTCAATAAACTCAATTTCTAGAAAATTAGCGCGGAAAAAGATACACTAAAAATTGGATTTCAGAACATCAACAGATATAGATAATTATCTGTAATTATAATTGGAGTGAAACCTAAGTTTGCTAACCAATGCCGTATATACAGTGTGACCCAGCTAAGCAGTATCATCCTGAAGTTCAGCCAAATAAAATATTGTGTGGCAGGGGGGTACCATTCTCACTCCATTTAATGTTATAGCCCATCAAATTGGATGACTCCTAATTTGGAGGTGTAACCACTTTAGACGCTTTAACTTCTAAACCTTTATAGGAACAAAAATAGTTTGAACATTTTGGAAACAAAAATTAGCAGCGCATACAAGTCTTAAACACTTTGGGTAAATCTGTACAGCTGCGAAAAAATTATGGCTCCTAAAACTCGAAATTATGAATATTTATTGTTCCATTTTTTTACTGAACATGCATTTTTCTCAAAATTGTTTGCAACTGACTCGCGAACTCTTAAATTTCAATTCAACGACACGACAATGGATGAAAGTGAGCTTTTATATGTATTATTCAGTCACTTTAAAAAAAGAATTATTCCTTTTTTTTGTTAAATTTAAGCTTGTTGTTGTTGTTCAATTAAAAAATTTGAAAAACTAAATAAATAAAGAAATATTAGGCCTAAAATCTACTTCTCCAACCATTTGCTTGTGCAAAGTGGAAGGGACCTACATTTTTAAGCCAAATCCGAACGGCAAATTTTAGAAGCTTCTCGTGACAATTGATACTCATGAATGTTTGTCAGAGTTTAGATGATACTGGGCCCAGCGGGATTGCACATGAATTAACAAACTACAATATTAAAACGATATGTATGACTAAATATTCCAGATTTATTGTTTTGCTCCGCATAGTATTTATTTGTTTGGTTTATTTATTGCAACTATATACACTTTACAGAATAGGTGTAATAGAATTATATTTTAACAAACAAGAAGTAAACATTTGTGAATCGGAATGTAAACAAAAAATATCTTGAAATTTAAATTTAATCATTTCAGCAGATGCCGGAGATGGGTAATAAAAATAAAGTCGCGTTTAATAAGGGTATGACGTATGAGTATGCACAACAGAAAGGGTCTTTCATTAGCGACT
Source organism: Portevinia maculata (assembly GCA_949715645.1). Taxonomy (NCBI): domain Eukaryota; kingdom Metazoa; phylum Arthropoda; class Insecta; order Diptera; family Syrphidae; genus Portevinia; species Portevinia maculata. Next base: position 99,354,110 of record OX454527.1, read on the forward strand.
TGACAACTTCAAATTCCGAGTCGGTGGTCTCAACTTTAATAGCGTTAACGCCAATTTTCGTCCCAGTCGACAAGCAATTCATAGTCTAGTGAACAAAATTTGAGCCGGATTTGCTGCTTCATGTCACCGTGCCAGTGAGACTACGTTTTGCCCGAGGTGTGGAGAATATTGCTGCCGTAGAGGCGTCAAGCCAAATCAGTCAATTTCACGGCGTCATCAAGAATTGGGCCTCTCCCAGACCACATTATGGCGATTTTGGCATAAGGATCTTCGCCTACCCTTACAAGATCAAGCTGACTCAAGAACTAAAGCCACTTGATCATATGAAGCGACTTACGTTCTCGAATTGGGCGCTGGACATGATGGAAGAAAATGAAGAATTTCATCGCAAAATCATCTTCAGCGATGAAGCGCATTTTTGGTAAAACGGCTTCGTCAATAAGCAAAAAAAAAACGTGCTGGACAGGTGAGAACCCTCATGCGCTTCATGGAACAGAACTTCATCCGCAAAAAGTCACTGTTTCGTTCGGTTTTCATGCCGATGGCGTCATTGGGCCGTTTTTTTCGTCGATAAAGTGACCGGTAATAGGTATTCGCTACAGAGACATGTTTTAACGTTATTTCTTTGAGCAATTTCATGAATTGGACATCAGTGATATGTGGTTCCAACAAGATGGTGCCACAAGCCACACAGCGGGTGCAACGCCTGCAGACTTTTTTTATGGGGCTACATTAAACCATTGGTCTATGCCAACAAGCCGGCGACGTTAGAGGAGCTCAGAGCCAATATTAAACGAAATAGCGGCCGTATCGTTCGAAATGTGCGGCCGAGTCATCGACAATTGGGTTCAACGTATCGACGTATCGAATACGTTCCCTTGGTGGATATATGAACGAAGTTTAATTCCATTCATAAATGTTTTGAAAGTAATTCAAGCCAATACCTACATTTTTTGTAGATATCTCAAGTAGTTTCGATATACCAATACAATTTTCAAAAATTATAGATACATTTATAGGTACATATACAAAGAATGCACTATTACATTATTGTTACAGTCTACGGTATTCCGCACTACTTTCACAAAGTTTTTCTACGATAAAATATTCGTTAATTTCTTGCAGTATGTCATTTTCGCAAGTCATTAACATAATATGTAATTTATTGTAATTTATGTAAATTCATGTCATGTTGATTTTTTGTTTTTAAATTGATCGAACTTAAAAGTTGTAAATATATAAATGCAATTTAAGGTGAATAGTGTATTATTCGTATATCGCTTAACCGACGTCCGCGCACTTCTCGGGTCAATAGTGAACTGACTTTTTTCCCTCTTTGTCACTTTTATAGTCCTGTTATGCGTTGTCAAGCTGTGGTTGTTCTCCTCTCATCAAGCTGTGGTGGTTCTCTTCTCGTCATACGGTCATTCCTACAAGTCATCGGGCTCCGATGAATCATATCGCCACAGCTTCATATTGTCCGCTGAAGAACAGGTATTATATGGGCCTTCGGTTTCGCCAACTTTCTCGATTTCATAACGATCGTTTCCCATTAGTCGAACAATTTTGTATGGTCCATAAAAGCGATTGCGTAGCTTAAGATGAGTGCCAAACTGCGTGCGCTTCATTGCCACAGGGTCTCCGACTGAGTATTGGTATGCCGCCGTTCTATGCTTGTCATATTGCCGTTTTTGATGCTCTTGGGCGCGAGAGATACATTCTCTAACCGCCGCTCGATGTTGCGCCCCCTCGTTCGTAAATTGGACGACCAATTCCTTTCGCAGCAATTCGAAAACTTCATCTTCGCCATCTCGCATCTTAACTCCTGTTAGCACTTCGTAGGGTGTTGAATCAATGCTTAAATGGAAAGTTGAGTTGATACATCGTTGTACCTTGTTGACGTACTTATACCACTTGTTTGGTTCCTCTACTGCCAATTTGGCAATTATTGGGATGATCACCTGGTTCACACGTTCCACTTGTCCATTTCCCCTGGGTACACCGGTAGTAATATGCACCAATTCCACATTGTTTCTGTCACAAAACGCCTTGAAGTCGCCTGATATGAACGCCGCTCCTCTATCGCACACGATTCGCTTCGGATGCCCAAATGTAGCAGACAGCACCTCCAATCGATCCAAGACTTCCTTTGCGTTTGTAGTTTTTGTCGGATACAACCAGGTAAATTTACAAAAACCATCTAGTGGTTGTTCGCCCTTTGGAATTGGACGCAGTTTTCCTTCAGCCCTGCCGTACTTCCGTTTCATCAGGAGACATTGGATACAGCATTGTATAACTTTTTCTATCTTATCGGCCAATTTTGGTATGAAGAATTCACCTTTCAAACTTTCCTCCGTCTTTTTTATGCCAAAATGATATTTTTCATGAGCGCGACGGATCACTTCCTTCCGCATGTCCGCTGGTACTACGAGGAGATCCTTTCCATTTCCCTGCTTCATCAAAACGCCATTCTGAACTAAATAGCCCTCTTGTTCCTGATCCTCTAAAATCTTCCTGATCGCCAAAACTCGGTCATCCTTTTCTTGAGCCTGCTTAATTAATGATGTTACGGTGTCTTCCACTACAAGGACTGGATTACGACTCAGACTGTCTACGTGTTTCATCCGCGCACTTGATCGAAATTGTACTTTGAAATTATATTCGTCTATGTAGATCGCCCGTCGCTTTACACGGTCTGGCATGCCAGCTTGCTGAATAGTCCTCTCAAAAGCCGAACAATCAGTCACAACAACGAAATCGATCCCCAGAAGATACGGTCGTAATTTCTTCAGAGCCGAGACTATAGCTAACGCCTCCAACTCATACGAGTGGTAATTCTTTTCAGCGCCTGTAGTAGACCGACTCCAGTAATACACCGGATGAAAGTCGGCTTCGTCTTGGATCCTCTGCAACAGTATGCCAGCGAGGCCCATCTTGCTGGCGTCAGTGTGTAATTCTGTAATTGCTTCCGGATCGTATATGCGCAAAACTGGTTCAGCCATCAAGATTTTCTTCATGTCATCGAAGGACCCCCGCTGCTCATTACCGAAATCAAAAGCTTTCCCTTTTTCAAAAGCTGCGTTAAATGTGAAATTCGCTCAGCAAAACGGAAAATAAACTTCCTGAAGTACCAACTAGCCCCAAAAAACTTTGTAACTGCTTCACGTTCGTTGATATCGGAAATCTTTGCACTGCTTTAACTTTTGCCGGAGAGGGATAGATCTTAGAGTCTGCGATAATGTGCCCTAAATACTCGTCGCTTCGTTACAAGAATTGGCACTTATCCCACCTTATCTCCAACCCGTGCTCAGCTGCTACCCCAATTACTCGCCTTAACCGTTCTAGACCTTGCTCCTCATTAATGGACGGAATAATGAAATCGTCAACGTACATACTCACTACACCTTCGTTGCCTAATCCTTGAACACATCATGAATGAATCTACAGAAACTGGATGGTGAGTTACACAGACCAAATGGTGTCCGTCCGAGGTAGAAAATGCTGTATATTTACGACTGGCCTTCTCCATTTATCTATCTGGTCGTCGATCCTGGGCATTGGAAATCTATCCTTAACAACAATATTGTTGAGGCGACGGTAGTCTACGCACAGACGATATCCTCCATCATTTTTCCTAGCGACTACGACAGGACTGGAATATTCGGAATTGCTTGGGACGATTATTCCAACTTTAAGCCACTCTTTGACTTGCATCTTGATAACGTTATTTTCCAGGGGAGCCATACGCCTTGCTCGCAGATAGATAGGCACACTATCGTTGACCACCAACTTTGTTTCAACGGCTGAAATTCTCCCGCTACTAGGAACATACGAATCTACAATATTCCTTACCTCGTCTTCGTACTTTTTGGGGACGTTTATCTCTTCAACCTCATTTACGACCTCGCATACGTTCATCAGCATTTCCTCCTCTGAGACGCAAGTTTCTTTATTCACACTGTTCACATCGGAAACACCAATCCATCGAACAACTATTTTCTCTGGTTTAACTAATATCTCGCAATTGTTTAAAATATCCCTGCCTATTATAATCTTTGATGTCATACTGTAATTAAGCATTACGAAAAAGTTCATTTCGAATCCATCACCGTCGATTTTAATTTTTTCAAACACCTTTCCATACGGCCGAACACACGCATCACCCAAACCGCTAAATATCTTGCTGGTAGCGTCGATTTTCGGTGCTCCAATAATTTTATAGACGTCCTGTGTAATAAGGCTTACCTCGCTGCCCGTGTCGATTAACGCCTCTACCACTAGGCCACGCAACGTTATCTCAACCGACATATGTGTATATCGCGCGTATTGACTTCTATTTGGAACTCTGCCGTAATTACCGATTTAAACTCCGACCACGTTTTAATAGCTGGAAACAGCATAACGAACTGTTTCGCGGCACCGCACAACATTTTCCTCGCGAACAACAATAGCTCTTGGTCCGTGTATTTTAAAACACAATTCATCTGTTCCAGTTGTTCCAGCCACAACCGAATGTCTTCAGTGCTATCGCCGCTAAATTTATCCACCGAATCTTCGGCATCCCGAAATGATATAAATCGCGACGATGCACGCATTCCACCACCACTGTATTTTCTTTCGCCACTTTCAGTGTTTTTGTTAGAATCGTGCATTGTGTTTTCATGTGCATCAACCTTCTGCTTCGCTCTTCCATCTGAACGATTGTTTTCGATCTCACTCGACGCATAACTTTGAACAACAGTCTGATCTAGTTCACGACGTTCACGTCTCACTTTTGTCAGCACCAACAACAACACCACTACCACCGTCCACACTTTCGTTGTGTACAATCGTCATTAACCAAAACTTCAATTCTGCTTTTGACCCATTCGCTTCGCTGTCTCTCTTTTGCAACCCTTCTTTAAGCTGAGTCAAATTCATTTTGTCTACCGCACCAAGTACTGTAGCCATCTCGCTCACACCAAGTACAAGAAACCAATCCGTAGGAGACAACAAAATTTCAAATGAGCAACTGAATTTTGGAAATGACGCACCAAAATTGCACCAACCACCACCGATATTATACTACGAGTATTTTCCGACAAAAATGTTCACCAATTGTTTTTACAACAAAATCCACCGATCAGGTCACCGCACAGTTCAATTAAAAGCGATTTCGATTTATTCCTCCAAAGCACCGATTAAATCTGCCACAGCCCAAAACACCGATTGAATCCCGGTTGAACCCCTATGTAATTTATTGTAATTTATGTAAATTCATGTCATGTTGATTTCTTGTTTTTAAATTGATCAAACTTAAAAGTTGTAAATATATAAATGTAATTTAAGGTGAATAGTGTATTATTCGTATATCGCTTAACCGACGTCCGCGCACTTCTCGGGTCAATAGTGAACTGATTTTTTCCCCGCTTTGCCACTTTTATAGTCCTGTTATGCGTTGTCAAGCTGTGGTTGTTCTCCTCTCGTCAAGCTGTGGTGGTTCTCTTCTCGTCACTTCTTCTAAATTCTCGTTACTCATAATCAATCTTAATCTAATTATCTTTTTTATAATTCATCGGTAGGATCATAACAAATTGATTAATTTTGTAAAAGTTTTTATATTCCAAAGAACACATTTTATTATCCACTATTAATTTAAACACACAGCCAATACTTTGTGGACTAACATTTTTCTGCCCACTATCAATTTTCTCTAGTGATTTTGGAGAAATTGAAGGGCAAAGGACAAAAGCTCATCACGGAATTTTTCATTACTTATATTGGAATATTCGCATATTTTTATCAAAGCGTTGTTTCGCAAGCCAACTCCAACAATTTTTGGAAACGTTCATGGATCGACGCATTCAAGGTCTCCATAAATCCTTGTTGCGTAAACATTATTCAATTAACATACCTAACCATTTTGTCAAAAAATACATTAAAATTAGTTATTATTGACACCACTTTTGTTTTTCGAACTTCGTTGGCAGGCAGCGTTTCTTCAATAAAAATGTCAAAGTCTAAAGTTATAAATGTTCATTCATTACTTTAACGAATTTGCTGGCACATTAAAAAACACTCTGAAAACCTTCACAACCTATTTTTTTTATTTGTTCAAGCATCGCATTTATTTGAAGCCCAGCTTGGACATAATATTTTGTAAGTATTTTGAAACTCGAGTACTTATATCAAAAATCATGTAAAAAATCATAGCTGTCAATACTGAATCAAATTTAAGGAGCTTATTTAATAAACAAACCACTTCACGCCTTGTTTTTCCATCAAAAGATTTTGCTTCCGACATGAATTTTAAACCACGAGAGGATGCCGACTTACAAACAAAGATCATTCGATGTTGCCAAGTTTCCAGATTTGTCCATGTTTCAAAATGGCCAAAGATTTTTTTAAGGCATCACTTTAAGAAGACCAGGGGGTATTGCCAATAAGGTCAAGTTTTCCAAAACCAATTTTTTTCAATTTTAAAGACCATTGGCTGAATTTTCAAGATGTTCGTTCAGAATCGGATTGCTACTAAAAAATGTCCATGATTAACAGTTGAGTCTTTCACACAATGCTCGACTTCATTCTAAACTCTTCAAAATGCTATTACCTGTTTCCCAAGAAATTTGACAGTTTGAATAATGCGTGTAACGATCGGTCTAAACATCTGAACCTGAGCATTTCGCAAATTCAGCTTTTTAGTATTCATCAAACTATTTATACTAGGACTAGATTTTCCTAAAAGGGTTTTTAAATTGGAGGTATCATTTTAAATTTTGAATGAAAGACATAAATTGTATAAAATTTGTATATATTTTTATTGGAAATTAATGTACATTGTTTCCGGTTAATAATGAAAAAGAATGTCGTCCAAGCGACCTCCTCTGCTAGCTCGGCAGACTGTCAACCTTTCACCAAAATTTTGAATCACTTTTTCGCATAATGATGGTTCAATAAGTGATAATTTGCTCGATGATGTTGTCTTTGAGGTGTTGAACAGTTTGAGGATTATCGGCATGAACTTTACTCTTCAAGAAACCCCATAAGAAAAAATCCAGTGGTGTTAAATCGCATGATCTTGGTGGTCAATTCACGTCTGTTCTTCGGGAAATTATGCGATTGTTGAAAATCCACATAAGAGTAATTTTTTTTTTTATTTTCATTGCCCTTTCAAACAATCCTTTAGGACTTTCTTTAGCCCAAATGCGACAGTTTTGTTTATAAACAGAACCGTCAATTTCAAAATGAGCCTCATCGGTGAAGATAATTTTGTTAAAAAAATTTTGTTGTTGCGTCTTATGGCCCAATTAACGAATTACCGACGCACTGCGTGGTCAGTTAGCTTTTATTATTGTGTTAACTGTATTTTGTAAGCAAAATGTTTAATAAAGTTTTTAGTTTGAGGTTTAATTGCTGTGAACGACGACGAATTGACGTCGTTGGCTCTTCAGCAACACTTCTGCTAACAGCTGCATTATTTTCACTCGAACGACCACTACGACGATAGGCTTTAATTCTCTGGTCGTGAACCGAACCAGTTTCTTCAAATTTATGAACCATAAGTTTAATTAGCACGGTTTGACGGAGCATTTTCTCTATCGTATTTTGAACGAAATTTTCTTTCAACTTCTGCAAAACTTTCACAATATTTAAAATAAGTTTTAATAATAAAAAAAACGTTACTCAATAGTGTACCGATCCATTTTAGCTAACGGGAATGTATTTACTTCCTGAAAAAAACTTCGTGGAATGTAATAGCTGTAACAAAAGTGGCGGCCAATTTAAAATGATACGTCAAATTTGAACACCCTTTATTAACAAAGCCTTCACTGACTTTCATAAACGTGTTTCCATTTATTGAAACTTTTTTTTTGTCAGTAAAGGCGGATTCAGTTTCGACGATTATAACTGTATAAATATTTCGTTTTGTTATTGTACGTTATCCAATTTTTTTTAGATTTTCATGTTCATAATAAGTTTTTTCTGGCTTAAATGGAGGTGGGGAACTTTTGTTAATACTGGCTTCTGGTTGATGTTGATGATAATCCACATAAAAAGACGTGACACGAAATTTCCAAGTTTTTCCTCCTGCAAAAAACGCCCCAAAAAGTAAACGCCCCGTGAAAGTTCCCGTGAAAGTTCCCGGTGCTCCCATAAGGCACCCACGCGCCTGTTCCGGATGGTATTCTTGTTTGAAATTTCTTGCACATAATATATGTCACATATTCGGTTTTGTATCAATCTGATGGCATAGATTATTTGGGCGAAAAATTGGGCGGGAAGTCACAAAATGCATAGACGAAATTTATGAGCAATCCTTATGTGTCTACTGGACGCAAATAAATGTGTTTATTTCAAGCAGGTAAAATATCGATATCTCGTGAAAAACGGAACAACAATATAAAAGTTTATATCTAAAACCTGAGTATACAAATTTGTTGTAAGGCTAAGTGTCAGCCAAAATTTCAAACTTCTTTAAAATCAACCCTACAATTTTTAAGATTTTGCCGTTTTTCGAAAGTATTGTTGGTTTAGTTTTTTGTGAAAAATTGTGTAGGCGATTTTCTTTCCACCACTCCACTCCAACTATTTTAAAACACCAACACAGATCAAAATCCTTGAAGCAGCTTATGAGAAAAGTCAAATTTTTAAAAAATGTAATTACTTGTATGAATTGAAAGTTTATACAAAAAAAAACCATTTGAGATTCTGATTATGCGTATTTGTTCAAAATATGTTGCATTTTTTTTAGCCAGTTATAGCTTTGACTTTAACAAAACACACGAAATTTCGTTACGTTGCCCTTTATTTGTTTATTTATTTATTACGTCTATAAATTAAAACCTTTCTGAACCAATTTAAGTTTGATGCGCATATCTCGCAAATATTTTTTTTAAATTTTTCCAATACGTTGTAGATCCTTGTTAAAAAGGGGAGACCATAGAACGAACGAGCATTGAACGAACTAACATGATAAATAGGCGCATTTTTTGCTCAATAAAGAGAATATAGTCTGCAAATAATTTTAAAATACAACTTCTCTGATCTAATGAATGTCATCCGAGAAACAAAGATTATGTCGGGTGAAATGTTATATGGTGGAAGTTCTATAGGTTTAACACACAGAAACATAAGTTTGAAATCAAATTTCTAAAATTTCGTTACGTTGTGGAAGCGTGTATCCGGATAAAATTGCAAAGACAATGCAAGAAAAACGACACTGACAAATTGGCTTAACAGATATAACTGTCTGAAGTTAGTACTGGATTAAAAAAACACCCTTTTGTAGTAATGGGTGATGGTTGTCAAAAAAACACAGTGAAATTGCAAAAGTGTACATCATTTTTTTTTGAGTTGATAAGTCAATAATGACCACGACTACGTTTTAAGTGGTCTAAACGGAAAGTCCAATTATTTTGACTGCCATTTCACAGAGCACAAATTTTAATAATAAAATTGAAAAGTTTGTGAACATGATTCGGGTGTAAGTTTTTCAATGATGAAATAGCAATGCTAACTGAGCATGTTCGATTTTCACATGCTTGAAAAGCAAACTGACATAAGTCAAAATTTGACGATTTTGAGTTAACTATACAGAACGAATCGCAAAAAAAAAATACAATTTTTCTATCAAACCGTTATAACTAAAACTCTTAAACTGAGAGCATGAGGGCACAAGTGTCGTTTTGAATTGAAGGAAAAATCCCTGTTGTTTTCCCAGCTAAATGACTTTTTTCATTTGTAACACTTTGCTTCTAAAAAAAATTATGAATTCGTGATAAATAAGTTTCTTGAAAAGTGACTCTTTTCGTGTTGTGTCATTTTACCTTGGAATAAAACTAGTTGATGAACTTCAAAGTTATTTTGATTACTTTAAGAAGTGTCGTTTTACCAATAAGCTAGGTTTTATTTTATATAATTTTATTATAGTCGATTTTTTCATGAAAAGTTCCTATATTTTTTTTACTATAACTTAATACTATTTTAAGTGAGTTGTTTCTCCAAAATACGCAAAAAAAAGGGTTTTATTTCAAAACAAAAGGACACTTTTTCACACTTTTTTCTTAAATTAGTAGCAATTTGGATGTAAAACGACATAAGTCAAATTTTTTTTTGAAAAACGGCTTTTTGTAGTAACTTAAATATACCACTTGAAAGAAGAAAAAAAATAATACTGTTTTACTTTACAACTTTTTGGTATTCATTGAAATTCCAAACTAAAATGATTTTTTTAAGTTATGAAAAACTTCAAATGACTTTTCTGAAAATGTATGAATTTTGACTTATGTCAGTTTGCTTTTCAAGCGACGATATGTCACGAATCACCCGTGAGCTGTCAGAAAAACCATTGAAAATCTAAACAGCAATAAAATCACCCAATATAAAAGCTAAAATATCAAATTCATTTGAAATCACTTTACGAGTTTTTGAGATATAGCTGTTCTAATATGAACGAATAATAAAAGCCAATTTACTTCCTAATTTCATAACTCTGAAAAAAATCAGTAGGTACCTAACAATTTTTTCCCAAAATATTGAGTTTGAAAATATTTTTTTCAAAAACTATTCATAAAAATAAATTGATTCAAAAAAAAAACAGACCCCTGCTTAAAAAAACGGGGATAGTGCCTACATATTTTATTTTCAGTTTTGATGTTGTTTTTAATATTTTTTTTTTTTTTTATTTTAAGTCAATGTTTAAAAAATTGCCTTTCCCTAGACCCTCACCCTCATTGTAGCTTCGACACACGATCTGAAAGGCTGCTTGCATAGAACCTTAAGTTCTACTTTCGAAGCACAACAGCCTCATAGAATCAAATCAGTCAAGAATAACCTACCATTTACGGATGGCGACTAAGGGGAGAAATCACAAAACATTCGGGTGAGCCTAGCGAAACATTTACCTTCTTGAAACTCTGTAACAAGTATGGATCGAATCAGTGGGTTGCCACTTAAAAGGAAGACCAAACAATAATCAACTATAGAATCATGCACGTGTCGAAGTCATCAAAAAGAGAGAGGGCTAAAAATTCCTGGATCACATTAATGCAATAATACAAGCATTGGATTGGCCTCAGTGGAAAAGTGATCAGAAACCGGGAGGCCTGCTGATGTTTTTTGAGGCCAAACCGGCGAAACCCTCGGACTAGTAGGAAGACAGTAAAGTGGTAGGGTTATGGACCATTAAAACCCGATCTTTACTTCGCTGTTAAGGAAGGAGAACCTTACATTACCGAAAAAAAGAGTTCATTGTTACTCTTGCATTGTTAGGTGCCATTACAGGGCACTGCCTGATAGGCAGGCACGCATCGAGGCTTAGCGGTTATTCAAACGACTTCTGCAGAAGTTGCATGGACGAGGAGGAGGAGGAGACTCCACTTCACATTCTCTGCACATGTCCTGCTCTCTCCCATAGAAGAAATTTTCATCTGGGAGATTTCTTGCTTAATGATCTTAATAACTTGGCTAACGCTGACGTTATAAGTCTATCGTGCTTCATAAGAAGCTCCAAATGGTTTAACGAGTAGTGAAAGAAAGCCCTAGATCCGTGTGGTATCACAATGGCCCTAACATTGGTCTTAGTGTGTTGGTCTTAGGCTGACAGCCACCATAACCTAACCTAACCTACTCTTACCGAAAAAAATGGCACCTTGTTAACGTCAACTCAGTTTATTTATCGCTGTTTATTTTCTTAGTGCACCTTCACCCCGTAACTTAAGACGTTTCTTGTTACTATAATACTTTTATCTTAAGGATGCCATTCGCACTCCTCAATCCCAGCCAAAGTCACACATGATGAATGACCTAAAAGTATCGATGTAAACAAAAATACAAAGATATCTTAAACACAGATACTCTTGTTCACTTTTACTTTCGACCGTAGATGTGATTTATAAATATTCTCTTTCTACTCTTTTTCCGGAAAAAAGACATTGTTTGAATAGTAAAATTCTCATGCAAATATCCACCACAATTCGGATACGCGCAGAAGTTAATAAAATTCATCCCACCATTCATTTTAAACTTAGGTACCTTCGTATTCGTATCCTCCAACGTCCAAGAGTTTACAAAATGTAAACTCACCTCCAATGTGGTGAATGATGCTCGTACTTTTAAATACCAGAGATAGCTGAACCCGAAGACATTATAAATAGGATCCACAGGCTGCTACCGATTTCAGTTTATTATCGGACCTTAAACAAGCATTTCGAATAGGAATAGCTAAAATAAAATTCAATCTACAAAATAAAGTATCTACTCTTGATACCGGTTTCAGAATAAATATTTTGTTAGTGTCCATAAGTGAGAAGTAAATAATAGTGCAACCATAAATCAAAAAATGATGGTGTTCTAAAAATCGGTTCCATTAATCATATCCTATTAATCCATTCCAACAGGTGCAATTGAACCACTCGTCGATATAATCCTAACCAAAAGAGTTAAATTTAGTCGCGGTTTAATTAACTAAAGTGTATTTAATTGTCCCATTCAGTGTTAGAAGTAATTAATTGAAATGCAACACATGTTAATCAAAATAAATGAAATGTCGTTTTGATTCATTTCAGTTCGGTACCCAACGATCCAAAGAGTGCATTGAAAATAGTGAAATCTAATTATGTACTCTGACTTGTTATTTGAAGTGAGAAAATAGTGGTTATAAATGTGTGTAATGAGCACTAGTAGTGGCCGCACTAAACTAGATAATGTTTTATCGAAATTCATAAGTTGGGGGTTTTTTATTATTAATAAAATAGTTCACCTTGGGTTATAAATGTAAATGGTTTTGCATCATGTTACAAATTTGTTCTTCCTCTCAGAAGAAAACAGCTCAATGTCTTAAAGGATTATAATTCGATAAAACACAAACTGGATATCTGATATACACTTTAAATTGAGTAAACTATAAGCCAATTAAATATTTATTTGGTGAACCGAAGCACTGTTATCAAGTCTCTGTTAAAATCAAAATGAATTTATCTGCGTGCATATAATTTTGACGCTTTTAATTTAAAAACAAATAAGTTTTTTTAAAAAATGGGTTATTTCTTAAAATGATTCAAACATATTTGAATGGAAATATTTGTCCATCTTACTTTTCTGGCCGGATTTAGTTCGCAAATTTATGCGGTTTAAGTCCTCGAATATTTTTCCATATACAGTACAACTTTTCTAATTGGGACACTGAATGGACCGGCTCTTTGCTGTCCCGGTTAGGAGTTATCCCAAATATAGAATTTATTACACAAAATGTAGAAAAATCCAACTACATAAGAAAAACTGATATTTCAATTAAAAAAAGCATGGAACGCCCTATTTCGCTAACAAAATCGTACCTTATTGAAATAGAACAAAATTGTTGTGTTTTTACGCACAAAAGATTTGTTTTCTGACAAGTGTATGTAGTAGTCGGTACATTCTCATTACATTTTAAGATGTTTTAAAAAAGTCAGTTAATTTGGTCTGCTTCTTGTTGTCTGTAAGAATTTTCAATGGCGCTTCACAACTGCCTAATTTTGCCACTAAGATTATTTTAAAGTGCAAACTTCGAGGGGTTAATAATTTGCCGAAGAGCTTGCTCAAATAAACTGTAACAGTCAGGTTCAGGTATATTATCCTGGAACTACCATCATCCACGTCTACAACGACAGCTTTTTCTTCACTGTCAGGGGGTTAAAAAAAAGTCGGCCCCCCAGTTCTTAGGCAAAGTGAAGCTTATTGCAATTTATTTGTCAATGTCTGCAAATGCAAAAACTTTTTCTAGTATGCCATCTGCATTATAGTGCATTTGAGGCAAATCTTCTTACAACTCTCCCGACTATTGTGCTTACATGAATCGAGTTCCAGGCCTGTTGGAACTATCTACCAGTATCAAGTACTGTTATTTTGCTAGCAATATACGCAAAGTTTTTTGGCTTTGTCAATTATACGAAGAAGCGTCTCTATTAAACATTTCCGGTAGTAGCCCTTTAAGTTCTGGACCTCAAATGAGCAATTAGATGGTAAAAACGTCTGTTTTATGTTCCGTAAAATAAATCCAGATTGTAGAACACGACAGGGTGCATTGTCCAAAAATAATAGTACCTCGTAAGCTCGTATCAAATTTCCGGAGCCACTCATTAAAGAAAGTAGAAGTCATCCAAGTACTATGCCAAGTTGTTATTTTAAGGGTTTCCTTTACTTTAATGATTTTAAAATAATGCGGCCTTGCTGCTTTCCCAATGAGTAAAAGCTGTTCTTTTTTTCCTGGAGCGCTACAAAGAATAACAACAGGAATTCTTTCCTTGGACTGTTTTCTGCCGATACACTTTTTAGTTTTAAGGACCAGTGACTTCGATGGCATTGCTCTGAAAAATAGCCTTGTTTCATCTAAGTTGTAGATGTTGTCTGGGGTATAGCCTTCACAAATTGTTGCAATGGATGATTTATACGAAGCAACACACTCCATGTCAACATGAGCTCCTTCTACGGTTAGAATATAGAAGGCAATATTCCTAAATTTCTCTAGCCAACCGTTTGATGCTTGGAATTATTCCAGTTTTAACATTTTCGTATAGCTTCGTCCTTTTATGGTAAAATTTTTAGCGTGGTCTACGAAAACCACTGGAAGACAGTCGATCCAAGTTAGATTTTGGAGCTGACAGTTTTACCATCATCTTCTCAAATGGCCATATTCTTCCAAATATTGCGTGATATCTTGCTTCGATGTGATAATTTTTGGACCTGACTTTTGCTGATACTGAATATTTTTTTTCGCGAGTCCTCAGTCCTAGTTTTTGCTGCTTGTTCCTTGTACAACATAACGATTTCTACTTTTTTCTTCAAATCGGCTTCATTAAGCTGTTTACTCTTCCTAGAAAGACAATCAAGCCAATTAATGTACTCCCAACACTCATTGAAAATCCTGTGCAGTTCAAAAACAGAAGATTGTATCCAGACAAAAACAACTTAAACTGCAACTGCACAGTACCAATATTTTGCGTTGAATAAAATAAAACGCTGCTTGTTTGATTTCTGTCTCCGATATAGTCTTGCTGGTATGCAAAAATATAACGGTTTCAGAATTTCGAGAATGAGATGCGAACATTTAGTATATGATTTTACTGTCCCGATTAGAGAAGTCACAATTTCTTTTTTGCAGGCCTATTGTCCCTATTGAGAGGTTTAACTCGAATTGTCCGGAATAGAGAAGCCATATTTGTTGACTTTTTTTAATAAAATGCCCCGATTCGTAGTTTTGGCCCAATTTTGAAAGTTCTGGGATAATTAAATTGACTGTCCCGATTGGGAGGTGTCCCGATTTTAGTGTCAGGGTTAGCGGGTTTGGGAGGTGGGATTGCAAGATGTCCCGATTACGGAGAGCCCAATGGGCGGTTTTGCGTATGTTTAACGTAAATGTACGGCAAATGCCGGTATTATGTAAGTACCATTAGTATGCATGTCAAGAGAACGATCTAAAATGTATGGATATTTATTTTTATGGCTCTTAGATAGATAGATTTTTAGATAGTAGTACTTTATTTCTTCACAGATATATTTTACAAAAGTCTTACATTTTGCTTTTTAAGGTTTAGTTAATTCATTTACCTCTTATAATATACAAATATAAAAATTATAGCTAAAAGTTCTCATTTTTGATTCTTTGTCTCTAGATCTTTTAAACTTAAGGCTGCTAAAGTTTTCCAGTCAGGGTCATTTGAAAGATCTAAAACTGTTAATTTCCTTAGGAAGTTTGCACCGAGATGAGCTCATCTGATTTCGCCCAGTATAAGACAGGGACCGATAAATTGTGCGATATCTTCATTCTCTCATGTATTACAGGACTACACAGAGAGGGTAAATCGGTATGATATGGCATAAAATTAAAACCCAAAAGTTCTCCTCTCAGCCTATTACTTTTGCATTTTCGTGCAGCCTTTCATAAAAGTTTGCTCAATATCAATTTATTTTTATATATCTACGCATTAAAAACAACATGAAGCCGTAAATATATCTAGGTATCTTTATGGGAATTCTTTACTGGTTCAACTTCCAGTTGATTCTCAGCAAATTCACAGAACACACGACGCAATTGATGGTCCGCTGGCTTTAATTCTTGCACCAGTTGGATCTTATATGGATCTTTCCTCAAAATTGCCCAAGTAATGGACGGGCAGAGACCGAGTTGCTGAGAATGGCGTCAGATCGATAAATTCGGGTCCTCTCTCACACTCACGTCTACAGCGACGATGGGTTCTTCTGTTTGCACGGTACGGGCTCGATTTGGATGAATATTATCACAAAGAGTAAATGTGGTCATGAATCGATCCATAGTATTGCGTATTACCTGCTCAGATGGACGATTAAGCATACCGCAAACTTAACGAAGTGCTCTACAAGTTAAGCGAACAGAGCGAATTTAGTAAACGTTGTTCTGGTATAAGTCTTTTCATAGTGATTTGCCAAACTACTCGTATACCAAAGTAAAGTAATATATTCTCGGAATTTCCGGTTGAATCAGACTCCCTGACTACATCTGCAGTTGCGAAGCTGAGGTTCTAGCAGTGACAACAGCTGCAAAACCACAAGCTGATAGGTATCTCCTTTTTCATTGACAACCAAACGGCAAGTGAAGTGAAATCGAAGCTTGTTAGTCTCTGTCGGCAAGAGCAACGGGTTCTGGGTGCGCAGCACTACGTTAGACTATGCTATGTAGAGGTTTGCGGAGACGAGGATGAGCTTAAGGGCACTCCACGCTTCCTCTATCACTGTCACTCACTCTGCCACTTGAGATATAAAATCTTCTGAAGGCACTTCTTCCAAGATTTTGAAATTTTTTTTTAGCAAGTCTGCGATTGTTTTCACAAGCTCATAACTATCTCAGGATGGCTAAGAAAACCATAGGTTTAAAGGTTCCACAGTAAGGGGGTCATAACTCCCACCCAACTCTCATTTTCGTCTAATCCTAATTTCCCTAACGCCCGCGCTGTGTAGCCAATAAATAATAAGGGTACTAAAAAAAAAAACAAAATAGCCCCCAGGGCGTCACAACTTGTCTACATTGACCTAAGTGTGACGGGTGTACGTTTATCCCACCCCTCAACTCATCAACCTAACCTAGCCTAATCTAAGAGGTGCTGGTTGTTTAAATAAACATAAAAGATTCAAATATATAAATATATATTATATAATATGCCCTAGTTTAATTACTAGAGCCTTCTTTTTTGTCAAGCTCCTTTATACTTTCCTTCGGCGTACATTTTCCATAAAGCTTTTTCGAAAAAGTGTACACTATTAATGATATTTACGTTCGTCTTTGAATTGGACTGCATTTTCATATTCACCTCGAACATAATTATGTTAATTACTAAAGGGACAATTATAATTGTTTGACTTAGTCCCTTTAGTATGTATATAAATGAAAAAAAGGACCAAACTATTAGCTTGTGAGGATTTTAACCACCTAAAGTGAATGGTTACCTAAGCAATGTTAAAAGCAAGAAAAACATGCCATAGGAAGCTTGCTTGATCGTACTGACTTAGCCCGTAAAGCGTCAGTCACCTCCCGGAAGCACCAACACAAGTTGGCTGCCCATCCTGTTCAAAAATGGCCAATTTTTTGCTCTTTTTCAAACTTATAGCAATATCTATCGATTTGATAAAAGTCGCACTGCAAAAGGGATATTCGAAAGTTTGATGTCAGGACCTGATTTGTATGCCACCAAATCGTTGGCATATCCCTTAGCGTGTTTGAATGAACCTTCCAGATCACTCGGGTGAATTTTAAACATAATCGAAGAGCATTATTGTCCATTCGCTCAATGTGGCCGAGCCAATGTCATCGATGTGATTAAGCTTTTTGGACTACATCCACATCTTGGTACAGCCCATAAAGTTCGATGTTGTATATTCTCCTCCATTCGCCCTCCTCGCACACATTACCAAATATCCGACGGAGTATTTTTCTTTCAAAAGAACCCAATATCAGATCCTTTTTCCTACTTATCGTCCAGCACTTGGCACCATAAAGCAGAACTGGCAGGATTACGGTTCGAAAGAGCATACATTTTGTTCTTCGGGTGAAGAGTTTTGAACATATTTGTTTGACCAACCAATTTCGCCTGTTCTTCAATCCACGAAAAAGCCTCTAACACATCACGCTGCGAACGGCCAATGATGTCGATATCGTCCGCATACCCCAGTATTTGGAGGGATCTATGGAAAAACCTAAGCAACGTAATCGAAGGATTTGTCTAAGCTTTGCCCTTTCATAATAGGGTGAAGACAGCTACTTGTTAACAGCGTGGTATAAATACATATATACTGCCTCAATTGGCAGATGTCTCAGTACGACGTTTGGGACGCCATCCACCCCGCCTACTTTTCATTCTTAATGGACTTGAAGATGCACAAGACATAATCTTTCGACATACGAACAAGCATGGTTTTCAATAATTATGTCGAAATAACCATGTCCGTCCTTCAGCCCGTTGACAATGTTGAGACCCTTTAATTTGATCTAGAAAGCTGAAGCTCTCTACGACCCAAAATGATCAAGTGCTAAGGTTTTTAAAATCCGCCCACTGACACGCCGTCAATTTAAAAAAAAATCGAAAAACATCAATATTCGAGCTAGAAAGCTGAGAATTGAAATATATGGAATCAATTTTCCTAGATTAGTAATAGTTAATATCACAACATTTTCAAAAACAAAACCCTGTCCATAATCAAATGGTACAGAGTGAATTTGCATAATGTTAGTCGTGTCAAACTGACAATCATTATGCAGATGGATCGACCAGCTTATGACATTTAGCACTTTAACCAACTTACAAATAGTCCTTTTATCAGCACAGTTTTTCAACAGGAATTGTTCATCAAATAAATCGATTCTAAGAAAATGTACCCTTCATTTTTGCTTTCACAATGGCTCATCTAAGCTTTAAAGACGCCTTACACATCAACGTGACTTATTTTGTGAACCGCCATCGTACATGATATGATTGGAAAGATCTCGGGTACATTCCTTCAACATTGTTTTATTATTCAGCATTGGTAATGTTCTTTACTCAGAAGTCGTTCAGTCAAGAAAACGCATTTCGATTTTTTATTGTTGTTTATATGATTTCTTTTATCTTACTTGGAACAACAACCATGCTCTTTGAAGGTCAAGTATTTTGTCTAGAAGTTGTTGAAATCGAATTCCCTGAAAGGCAATTTTCAATTTAGTTGGAATAGCCACAGGCCTCCTTAGTGCAAGAGCGTCATCCTTCAAACGTTGATATAGGTCTAAGTTAGAATGATGTTAAAGACAAGTTTAATTGAAGCCAATAAATATCTTTAAAACTTCTCACTTGAATAATTTTGAATAGCTTTATTGAAAGGCTTTAAGATGTTCAAAGCAAAAGGTCTTGATTTGAAATGTTGTTCCACACCACATTAGGCACAAGAAGCCCATACAGGAACAAAGAAGCTTGCTTTGCCAATCATTCGCGTTTACTGTTTTACAGTGATTCCTAACAATTAATTTCAGAATCTCGTCATGACAAACTCTTGGAAGTTAGTCTGCTTTCGCAAGAGGTGGGCTCGTAAAAATAAACTTAATGGAATTCAAATCTTAAAATGCAGGCCAGTAAAAAAAATGTTAAGAATGTTAATTATAGGAACGGATAAATTGCAGTCTTATTTTCTTTGCTCTAATAGGACATAATCAATCGCTTTTTGACTGCTCGTCGCTTGAGAATTGTTTTGTTCCATAAGCCACTTTTGTATGCTCTTCTTAAATCTGTGATTCCATTTTGCTCTTAGTCTTTCCAATCCTGAGATATCGGGATTCCACCAAAATCAACAGTCTGTAGAATTGTTTTGTGTGATAAACCATTTTTTGGCGTTTGGGACACATTTTCCATATAATTGTTCGCAATTTTTTTGTGAGAATTGCTTTGTTCCACGTGCATATCACGGCGACAAGAGATACAGAAAATATTACCAAAGTTGAGAATTGGTGTGTCCTACGTGCACTTGTGTTAAAGAAAAGCTATGTATGTGGGACACTGATCGCAAACAAAATTTTAGTGTTGGTTTGTTCCACCTCCATTACAGTTGTGTAGATATTCGATATTATGAAGATATGAATTAGGTGCGGTGATGAATAGTGCTGCAAACGCAAAACCTAGTTGCAGACGTACGAGCAGTCAATCATCGAATACATATGGTTTCATTAGATGTGTGTAATGAACCTTAGCTGCACAAATAAATACAGAAAAAAATCAGAAAACTGCAAGATTTGGTGTTCCATGATTAAAAATCTTGCCGCAAAGTATTCTACATTCTGCCAATTTGTGTTCCATGAAGCTGTGCAGATCAGTTTAGCAGTTAGCGCATGATTTTGTGTACCTAGTTCAGAGATAGGGCAATTGAGTAAAATGTGTCAAATTTGAAAATTCAAATTGTACTGATGCCAACTGATTTATTTGTTTGGCATGAGATATCGTATTTCTTAGTTTAATGTTACAAATATTCGCATATATGTATATGAAAAAAAATCGAAAGAATAACATGGAACGAGTTCAAATTATGATCAAATCGACATCAGGCCAAACATTGACGGTACAATGTTCACTCAAAAACCCGAAATTCACTAGAAAACCAAGAGGAATCCAAGAGGATCCAAGGATCTATTTGAAATTTCGCAGCTGAGAGGAGAACATATGACTCGAAGCTCACTGGTTTAATGCTAAACACTTTGAATAATTTTCATATTTTATTGTATTTGTTGAATAAAAACTTTATTAATAGGTAACGTCGTCGGCCACCTAACTTTTTTTTTCACTTTGCTCTTCTCCAGTTACTAAAGTATTTGATGGAAAACGTTTAAAAAAAATTTATTGAATGTCGAAACAAATATTAATAGATAAAAAAGAGAATTTTTAATTAACCCTTCACTGTTTTCTAGAAACTAACAAATTAACGAAAAAAGTCATATTGCGCTAGTGGTCGGCCGCTAAATTTTAGTCGTCGGCCATAAAAGTTCTAGTGGTCGGCCAGGTCCAATCAATCAATGAGAAAGAACATATTCAATTATTATTTATTTGAAAGTAAAACATTTAATAAATAATATTTTATTATTATTAATAGAATAGAATAAAAAAATCATAAAAAAACACTAATTTGGCACCAGTTTAAAGACTAAGTTAGTATCAAATCAAAAAATAGTTATTAAATAGCTTAAAAAATTAACAATGTTTTAAAAAAACAAAATAACAAAAATATATACGAGTAGTTAAACAAAAAAGGAACTTCAAAAATGTCCGCAGAGCGTAGGTATAGGTATTTATAGTTAAATTTTAAATAAAAAATAATTTAAATTGCACAATACTGACAGATAAAATCTGAGTTTGATGCTTCTGCATAACTGAGTTCTTTCAAGGAGGTATATTTGAGGTGGAACCACGAAGGACAAGAATCAAAACCTATATTTTTCAGATTATCATCCTCAACATCACTTATAAGTTCTTCAAAACAATTCTTGCAGATTTGTTTAGCTTTTGAGGCTGTTGTTGAACTTTGTTTGGGTGCATTTCCTCTTTTCGACTTCCCTCTAGGTTGTTTCTGTTTTAGAAGCTTCTTGGTCAGACGTTCTTCCTTCCCCTGTAATAGAGCTTCCTGTTCCAGTTGCTTTTTCCGCTCTTTGTTCAAAAAAATGTCCCTCCAACCTTGTGAGGATATAGCACTTGGAGATCTTGTAGAGTCTTTGGATTTTCTCTTGCTTTCAAAGCCAATTGGTTTGGGATAAAATAGGTGGGTCGCTAGTGCATGTGACACGTTTGACCGTGCGCTTGGTGATGAAGTTACAGTGACATCTGAAGTTGAACAGGACGGTATTTTGTTTATTTTTAAAACTTTTTTTCGGTTTGTTAACGTTTCAGCTATGTGTAATACTCCTTCGTCGTCTATATCAAAGATGCCTGATAGTATTTCAATATCACCTAGTGTAACGTTCAAAAGCGAGATTGTTGATATGGCATTTTCCTCCTCTTCATTGTCAGGTCCTTCTTCTGGAATGCAGTCTGGTTCTCCTTGTATATGTTCTTCTGAGGTGTGGATTAACTCCTTTTGAGCAGGAATGATTTTCTTCGAATCGCCTATTGGCTCTGTTGGCAAATGATTTTGAACTTCTTGAACATTAGATGAATTTTCCGGGTTGCGGGCCAAATCTTCTCGGAAGCCTACTAGATCTCCCGGCAAATGAGCTTGCTCTCCTAAAATATTAGATGCCTCCTCTAGGATGCCGGCCAATTCTTCGTCAGATATGTTTTTTGGAGCGCAATATGATACGTTTGGTAGGGACGATGCTTCAATTATAACTTTAGCTATGTCATTAGGATTCAGTCCGCATTCACGAAATTTTGAGGACAACTCCAAAATAACCTCAGCAGCAATTTTATACCTATCAGAGAAACACATTTCAGACTCACTGCTACTACAAACGTTGATTGCAGTCGTCTTTACACACTTGGTATAATCCACAGCATTCGGATCTAATGGGTATATGCCACATTTACGAAATCCGTTTTTAATTGTCTCATTTATATTTTTATTACCGAGAAGCGCTTTTTGCAACAGAGGACAAAAACATTTCTTAGTCAGAATAACACCAGGATTCTCTTTTTGCCAGAAATGCACTGTTTGTTTCCAACTAGACTTTAAAGGCTTGAAGAGGCTGACATCTGCAGGTTGCATAATGTGAGTGGTATTAGGTGGCAAAGCAAAGAGTATGATATTTTTCTCATTACAAAATTGGCTTAACACCATTGTAAGATGAGACTTATGCCCATCTATGAATAATATAACTGGCCTTTTAACATTTTCCTGTTCAAGCCACTTATCGCCACAATTAGCCACGTATTCAAAAAAGGTCTCACTCTTCATTCACCCACTTTCGGTTCTACCCAAAAACCAATGTTCTGGCATGCTATTGACAATATCTTTTTGTGGTCTTAGATATGGAAAAATTGCCATGGGAGGAAGCATCTTTCCATCCGCAGAAAATACAATAAGAACAGTGGTCGTGTCTTTTTCGTTAGCAGTACTTATTTGATACACATTTTTGTATCCTTTCGGTGCAATAACTTTGCCTGTTTTTGGACAAAGACAAAAGCTAGTTTCATCCCCATTCAGTATCCGAGACGGATCTTGCATCATATCTTCGTGCCCTGTATTCTTCAGGTATTCTGTGAGCTCTAAGAACCACTTTCGTATAGATTCCTCGGAAATATTTGCTCTGGCTTTGCTTATTCCTTCAGCTTCCCTTTCGTTTTAAAAATAAAGAAAACCAAGTTTTTCCAGGCCCGCAATCTTTGAAGCGTGTTTTCTTTTTACTGTCTTTAATTATCTTTTGAACTGTGTTAAGAAGATCGCCGCTTTTCAGAGGGAAACCGCACTTCCCTAGATTAATTATCCATTCTGTGATTTTATTTTCTTCATCTGCTGAAAGGTACGATTCTGGTCCAAACCTCGAAACGTCTTCAGAAATTCTACCATGAAGGCGATCTTGAATTGTTGTCCTAGGAATTCCATAGGTTGCGGCGGCTTTTCTTATGCTCAAAGTATTCTTTTTTATGTCACGAGAGGCGAAGGCCATTTTCTCTTTATCTGGAACTTTATTTGACCTGCTTGTTGTTTTTATTTGGCAAGATTTTTGATTTGTTTTCTGCCTCTCTTCGTTTTCCATTTTTTGATTTCTAAACGAATTTTAAAATCGAAGTAAATTAGACAAATAGGCCAATACCAATAGCAATAAGCTTCAGCGGCCGAACACTAGCTTCGTAGTTTCAATAATCGGTCGGCAGTGCGCCGACAACTTAAGTACCTGGCCGAGCACTAAAATTTCTCAAACATTTGTTTGCTTAACGGTGAAATCAGAGTAATGCATTAATAAATTTTCAATATTGTACGTCAAAAGATAAATTTAAGCTATAGTGCATTTCTTTAGTGCTCGGCCACCCCAAGCCGAGGACTGAAATTCGCATTAAATTGGGTGCTAGTAGTCGGCCACCCCAATATTTACACAGATATTAATATTTTGTAATCTTTGCACAACTAAATATGTACATACCTTATGCTTTTAAGGATAATACAAATTCATTAAAATGTTATCTTCCAAACAAATTGTAACATAAATAAACACTTTTGTAAATACGCACTACTAAAAAAAAACAAGCAATCACCACGTTCTTACACTTTCGCAAATGCGCACTGACTGATGTGTATCTACCAGCTCCACTATTTGCGTAATAATATCAAATTTGAGGGTAGAGATGTAGGACATGAATCTGCTTGTACCTGCATCTTCACATTAAGAAAATTCCTAACGGTATTTATATTACATGAAGAAAAGGGTAAAAGTGGCCGATCACTAGAGAGTGGCCGACCACTAGTGCCGTTACAAATTTAAGTTAAAAAAATAGAAAAAAAATCCTATATTTCGGAGTACCAAGTACGCAAACCTTCAAATGCGTTTTTTCTCGAAAAAGTGCCAATGAGATATGGAACAATAGAGGAACTTTGGGTATTGTGGTATACATATTACTATTTTGACTATAATTGCAAAAGTGTCGCTCTGAATCGAGCCATATATAGCTAAAAATTAAGACTAAAATATTGGCTTCAAAATGGTATTCATACAAGTTCGTTGAGCAGATAATAAAAAAGATGTTGCCATAAATGTTCCATAACCCAAAAAGTGGCGATTGAAAAATTGGCGGGTATTGTGGTATACTATGTATTTTTAATGTGGTACACTATACCACATTACCCGCCTTACAGTTTCTTGCCACCAGAACACTTTTGAAATGATTTTATATAAATATTTTTGTTTTTATTTTTATTACAAAACAACATAAAAAACGTAAAAAAAATAAGGGAAAATATTGTAAAGAAACGCATCCTTAGCTAAAAATTAACAAAAATTAAAAACTTTTAAAATGAGATAGAACTTATTCGCTAGATTGGCAGAGAAATATGGCACTTTTCTTTGAAATACATTTTTCGTGAGCCCAAACCATTTCACATTGCAGGCACGAAATCCATTTGGTCATCGCTTTATACTCATCCCAAATTTGTTTGCAGAAGACGCACATAGCTTCCCTCGATGGAGGAATATCCCCGAACTCTTCATTGTCATCAGAATCATTTAATTTGTGAATTTGTGAATTTTGATTTCATTTCAATTTTTATTTTACAACTAACAACTTTATATATTACAATATTACAATATTATGCTGCAATTCTTATACAAAGGTCTTAAACAACAGACTTTGTTCTGTGTCGCTCGATGAAAATATTTCTTCCTTTTTCCTGTTTTTTAACTTGTTTAAGCCTTGCATTGGGCTCAATTTTTTTTTAATTCTTTCAATGCTTTCAATCTTGTTTGTATGGCAAATTTGTTAATATTGTTGCTCTTGATTTTCTTCCTCTGTTGCTGGCAGCAGGTCTTTTCATTTTAGGCGGTGGCGATATCTCCCGAGCTGTTATTGACGCTATGCTTGCATCTGCGCTGAAATTGTTTTTAGATGTTGAAAAGACTGAAAAACCTTGAACTCGACAGTGGGGAATAGAGGGTGATAGCCCTTTGCTTGTACTTGCAACACATTCATTTATTAATGGTGGTAAAATGCTCAATGAGTGCATTTGTTCGCTAGGATGGGAAGATGGTACCCCCTTGCTTGCAGTTGATATGCGCAGTTGGGGCAATGCGGTAGCAGAGTGCGCTGTTATTTCCGTTGAAATAGACTCTTCAAAATAGTTTTCCATTTCCCCAGCTATGAAGTCAGCACCCGAATAAATGTATTTAACGAAAGGATATATTCCAGTCGTTATAAGACTATTGACGGCAATTTGGCCGGTCTGAACTTTCTAATAGGCCTTAGTGAAAATTCCAACAAGATCATAAACCGTTACTTTTCGATGATTCTCACGGCTAAAGCATCTTATCTCTTCATTAATAACAGGCCTTTAAAGAACTCATGAATGTTTTGTCAAGTGCCTGCATCTTATGGGTAGAATATGGTGGCAGAGAAATTATAACAACACCATTTTCACGAGACATGTTTAGCAGGTCTATGTTTCTAGTGTGACTACAATGGCCGTCCAATATCAACAAAATCGGATGGTCTTTTAATGGTTTTGTAGCTGTTAAGAAATGTTGAAACCATTTAGTAAATATAGGGATTTGAACGCATCCAGACAGATGGCAAGAAGAATCGGAGCCAGGAGGATCAGAAGGGGATTATGTTTTTTTCGCGGAAAGATGAAGAAAGGTGGAACAAAAGGCCCACCTGCGCTCATGCCGGAAATTACTGTTATGGCGGATCCATGCTCTGCAGATGTCATAGATCTGACTTTTTGTCTCCCCTTTTGGGCAAGTATTTTCGTCTGCTTTGACTGTGTCCCATTTTCGTTTGTTAGCCATGTTTTTACCATGTTTTCTAACGATGCAAAACAAAAGAAAACAGTAATTATTCGAAGGAATTTTGAAGTGGGTAGTGTGGTATAGTATACCACATTGACCGATGGCAGCTGTACCACATTAGCCGACGATGTATGCACATAAGAAAATATTTATAAAAAATAACAAAAAAATAATTACAGAATAACTAATAATTATTTAATAAAGTTTAATAAATCATTTATTGCGAGGTACTCGTAACTTAGGTATAACGTATAAGTAATGCACAAAAAAATAAAACACAAAAAACAATTTCAGCAGCATAAAAAAAAAACTCGAGTGCAACCAATTATATATTCGACACAAATTACCAAAAACGTGAACAGCTTTGAAGTTGCCAAAACGCGTGTTGGTCGTTTTTTCTAAATCGCCAGTTTTGTGTGTAACAAACATTCCGGTATCCTGCTTAGTTTTCAAAAAAAACTGCCCGTACCACATTACCCTCCTATACCACAATACCCGAACTTACTCTATAAGAATAATTTGCTTTCAGAAAACGATCTCGATCGCGCATACAGTGTTCTTAGTCATCATTTGAAATACGCAATGCAGCAGTTTGTTCCAAAGAAACGAAATAAGAAAAATGCCAATACTCCATGGTTTAACCAAAGATTATTCAGTTTAAAAAAATCGAAAAATTAAAGCATATAAATTATAATAGAAATATAAAATCTTTGAAAGACTTTGACTATCTTAACAACATTCTTTACAACAATAATTTTAAGAATTTTATAATTTTATACCTTTTTATACCTTTATATTGCTCGTTGACCCCTAAAAGTTACTATATTTGTAATCATCATCGATACTAATGTCTAATCAAGCCATATCCGTCCCTAAAACTAGAGCTAGAAATTTAAAATTTGGAACATTTACTCTCTAGAGGCCCGAAGCTCACAACCTCCAAAAAACCGATTCCTTTATCAAAAAATCGAAAAAATCGAAAATTAAAATATATACTCTTTTAATGCTCAGTTGTATATATTTTAAAATGCTCCCACTGACACGCCCACTATTGAAAAAAAGAAGAATTCAATGAAAATGAAAATCCTATTCTTCGTAAAGTATGAAGATAAAATCATTCTGGACAATTCCATAATAAAAAGCTGTTTGCTACGCCGACTTTTAGGCGCGCTTTTTACCAATAATATTGTTTTTTTTTTCGATGAAATTCTTTAAAAAAAAACGTTAAAAAACAGTTATATATAACAAAATATGAAGGCAATATCCATCTTAACAATTCACCCATACTTAGATGTTTGCCATGCACACTTTTTGGGGGATAGAAATAGGAACAAGTTTGCCCAAGCGGCCTTTAATTATGTTTTCACTTATTTTTGTTCTGTTGTTTATGAGGGGAAACGTACAAATGCCAGGGAATTTTTCCTTTGACAGAAATGTAAATCAAATGACAAAGGAATTCTTGTGATATTAACTTCACAGCAACAGTCCAACTAATTTTGATACCTTTCACGCTAATATTTCCTTATTAGATTTTTTTGGTAGTTAATGACCCCGATGAAGTTCAATATAAGGATCAGTTCTGGATAAGAGCTCATCCAAACATGCTTTTATTTTTATCTCCTCAAACATGATTCCTGAAATGGTCGACATTGAAAAAATAATAAGGGATTTCGAAGCTATCAATATTAATCAATTATGTAGTGATTTGAACAGAAAATGTTTGATCTCCTTATAGTACGAAAGTTAAGAATTTGTTGGATGTCTTTGTGCCTCTTAAAATTAATAAATCTAACGAAAATGTCTCTTACCTCCTCTCGTCGCCAGTGCTATTAATCTATGGGGCTTTTCTGTAAGCAACTAAATACATGGAAAACTTATTGAAACAGAAATAGGGTTAAAACCGAAATCATGGCGTTAAACATGGAGTACGGCATCGGCCCGTAAGAAATTGAGTATATAAATGTTAATCCGACGATTTTGAATGCATACTTTTCTCACACTCAAAATACAGCGCAGGTAATTTAATAGATGATGAGGATTTTTTACCTGAAATGGAAAAAAAACAGTATTTTGCAACCAATTTGGGTTTCTTAAGCATAATAGCACTTATTGCTTTGACCGACACCATCAAGAACAATATGGATGGCAAACACGTTTCTTTCATATTACTTTTAGATTTTACCAAGGAATTTGAAAGCGCAACCATGGTCGTATTTGCTTCACTCAAAAACGATATTTTTTATTTCTCCGAAAGTGCATGATACTCGTATTTGTATTTTCATATTTATCTAAGCTCTTTCCATTTGTCTGCATTGAGGCAAATAGTTGTGATTTTTTAGGATTACTTCAGGAGTCCCTCAGGGGACTTTCTTTATTAATGACCGCAGTCATGTAACGACATTATCGGTCGTAAATATTTTTGCTGATGAAGTTCAGTTACTTTTTGCATGTCCGACGCCGATCCATGAAAGGTCATGAAGAGGCAGTGATTTCTGTCAAACCCTCTAGGAATGTGCATACGTTCCCTGAAATACTTAAGAGCTCACATCGATAAGAAAAATTCGGAATAGGGCTAGGAAGAACTATTTAAAAAGTCTCTGCCATTCAGATCTTGAACTCCATTTCACATTATTCAATGAATTCAAATCTTTATCCTGCTACTTTTATATTAACTATTTAGGCAAAATGATGTGCTCTCAAAAAAAACGGATGGTTATCCATCGAAGATTACTTACAACAGTTCTACAACTGCTGATTCGCCATCTGCAAAAAATATGTTTGCTGATCATTTTAGTAAGTTTAGGGAAAACCCTCTTCATATAGATGATCAATATTTTAAGTATCTAACCAGTTGTTCTCAAATAAGTTTAAGCAATTTCTCATTCCATTTCGAAACAATCTCAAAATTTATTTCTTCTCTGACGACCGACACGGTCCTGATGGTATTTTACCGATTGCTCCAAAAATGCAGTCATGCAATTGCTCCATATCTTAAGTATCTGTTTTAATTGTCAATTAGTACTGGTGAATTCCTTAATCTATGGAAAAGTGCTTTCATCACACCTCTATTTAAAAAAGGTGGTAATATCGCTAAGTATAGGCCTATTAAGCTTTTTTTTACAAATTGTCTCTGTCGCAATATAATTTGTAAGAAACAGGTCCACTGTCACTAAACTGTTAAGTTTCTACAAGCATGTTCTAATGCCTAAAGAGAATAAGGACGAAATGGATTGCAAATACATGGACTTCTCTAAAACTTTCGACCAGGTTTCTTATTAAATAATCGAATTTAAGCTCAAAGCTTATGGATTCCCACTAGGTTTCATGAACTGGGTTGATTCATAACTTAGATCAAGGGTTTATCAAGTGAAATTAAGAGGTTCGCTGTCAGAATCTTTCACAGCTCAGTTTGAAGTTCCCCAATTAAGAGACCTAGGACCAATCCTATTTATACTGGCCATTAATGATGTTAAGGCATGTATAAATCAAAGCAATATTTTGATCTACGCTGATGATATGAAAATATATAAAACAGTCACTAATCAGCAAGACAGAATTCTTCTTCAAACCGATATTAATAGCGTCGCCACTTAGTGTGTTAAAAACGGTTTATTCCTGAATCCTACTTAATGTCACCATATGAAATTCTCTAGAAAGAATATCCCTTCCACCGTTCAATATTCATTTTCCAAACATTTTCTTGTCATGTTGATTGTTTTAAGGATCTTTTGGTATATTTCGATGCCAAACTGGATCTTACAAAGTATATCAATTGCATTGTTAATAAATCAAATTCAATGCTGGGCTTCGTAAAAATGTGGTCTAAAAAATTTAATGACCCTTACGTTTCCATGCCATTATTGTTTTGTCCGTCCAAATCTAGAGTGTACTTCACAAGTTTGGACACCGTTCTACAACATTCATTCAAATCGAATAGCGGTCATTCAAGGAAAATTTATTCGATTCCCCTAGAGGACTGCCATGTGATGATTCATTTACCCTTTCAAATTACAATCAGCATATCAAGCTTCTTCAAATCATACCCCTTTCTCAACGAAGACTTAAAAGTGATTTTATTTTTTTGCAGCAGCTTATATCCGGTTATATAAATGCACCTTATTTGATGTCTTCTATTGGCTTAAATTTCCGTGTGGCAACCATAACAAACATGACTAATTGTTTTGCCCTCATCATAGAACGAATTATGGGAGGCATACATGAGCCTATACGCCGCATCAGTAGAATCTATAATCTAAATGATCATGTCATTGACTTGAATGTTAGTAAAATTAAGCTTAAAATATTTTAATAATGCCCTAGCGTCTTAAACTATTGCATGTTGATAGGTATATGTATAATTATTATTATATTTGTTTTTATACCCAATTCTAAGGGTATATTAATTTGGACTCATAGTTTGTAACATACCTTAATATTGCCGGTAGACCCCTGAAAGTTACTATATTTATGATCCGCATCGATAGTAATGTCGATCTACCATGCCCGTCCGTCCGTCTATCGGCAAAAATTAGGCCTTTAAACTGGACCTAGAGAGCTGAAATTTAACCATATACTCTCTAGGGGCCCAAAATAATCAAGTTTAAGAATTTTGAAATCCGCCCACAGACACGCCCACAAACACAAAAAAAACAACTTTGTCGAATTTTGAGCTAGAAAGCTGAAATTTTTTATATATGATCTTTGACTTCTAAAACTGCTCGGAAGATAAAATTTCTTACATCCGCCCACTGACACGCCCACAATTAAATAAAACAATTTTATTGACAAACCAAAGTTTGAGCTAGCGAGCGTTTTTCTTACAAAAGCTTCGTTTTTTTCGATTAAATCCTTGAAATGTTATATAACAAAATATGTAGAGCGTTCTTAACAACTCAACCATAGGTACTTAGACTTTTGTCACACCCACTTATGAGGGATAGGAATAGGGATAGGGTATCCAACAGTTCGCCCAAGCGGACTGTAGCCCATCCCTATGTTTCTGTATGTTTTACTATGTGTATGCCCTAAGTAAGTAAGAGAAGACTTTTTGTGTCGGCGAATTTCTGCTCGTGATAGTGTATTTGAAAACAAAATCATCGAGTGGTTGCTACGAAAATACTGTCGACGTGGTTTAATTGTTTTGTTATCTATTTATATCTTTTAAATATACATAGTATAAAGAGAAGACCACAAAAGGCGTCTGTCTGTATGTTGATTCAATTAATAAACTTACCCCTTATTCAATTAAGCTATAAATCATCACTATACCACTAATGCTCAAAAAGTTATGAACACTTAAAATGATTGATTTTTTTTTTGTGAAAAAGTTTTGTTGATTCAATCAACAGAGTATTGACTGGTTGTTCAAATTATTGCAACTAATGATTTCGTGAGTAAGTAACAATAATAATTTATTAGAAAACAATCATCAATACATATTAAGGGTCTTTCATTAAGGACTTGACAACTTTTTTTTGAGATATCTAAAAAATGTATTGGCTTGAATTAATATCAAAACATTTATGAATTGAATTCGACCTCGTTTATATGTCCACCACGGGAACGTATGCGGCGGTCGAAAGGTGGAACCCAATTTTCGATGACTCGGCCGCACATTTTGACCGATATGGCCACTATTTCTCGTTCAATATTGGCTCTGAGCTCCTCTAACGTAGGCTTGTTGGCATTGATTTAGTGTAGCCGCATAAAAAAAAAGTCTATAGGCGTTATATCACACGATCTCGGCGGAAAATATACGGGTCCGTCACGTTCACCGAACTGAGACTTCAATAACTCGATTGTTGCACCCGCCGTATGGCCTATGGCACCGTCTTGTTAGAACCACATATCACTGATGTCCAATTCATGCAATTGCTCACAGAAATAACGTTCCAACATGTTTCTGAACGAATATCATTGACCGTAACGTGACGGTAATTTTCATCGACGAAAAAAAACGGCCCAATAAGGCCACCGGCATGAAGTGACTTTTTGCAGATGAAGTGCTGTTTCGTGGAGCACATGAGGCTTCTCACCTATCCAGTAACGCATATTTTGCTTATTGACGAAGCTCTTTAACCAAAATACGCTTCATCGCTAAAGATGATTTAGAGATTGCAGGTGGCAATGGTGCGATGGTTTTTTTTTCGGGGTGTGTGAGACTTTCTGCACTGGAGCACTCAGATTCAATACTGGTCCATTGTACTACCAGGCAGACACACCACATTTTACTGTGGGAATTTACTCGTTTTTCTAAGAAAAACGAGAAGGCGCTTCAATGATAAGGAGCTTAGGTTTACAGCACTCACCATATCCGCACCAAATACCTGCCACCTGATACGAGCAAAAGCAGGACAATCACAGAGGAAATGTTCCGCAGTGTCGTCGCTTTCTCCACAGGCTTCGCAGTTGGTGGTGTCGCTTAGGCCTAGCACCTTAAGGTGTTTGGCAAAAGCGTAGTGTCCCGTAAGAACGCCAGTAGTCTGTCTGCAGTCTTTTCTGTTGAGAGACAACAAGAATACCGCGGATTTCCCACAGACGTCGGGGAGCATTTGCTTAGTCTGTCTGCACCCTGGAGAGTCATGCCAACGGCGATTGTGTTCATAGGAAACCCAACCGTCAATGGAAGCCCTGACCGAGGACGCAGGCAGACAGATCGCTGGTTCAGGTCCTGAGAGGTCCCCCTCTGAGAATTATCTAGCAAGTTCATCGGAGATCTCATTTCCCGTGATCCCGTTTTGACCCGGGACCCAGACAAGTTTAAGTGAATTCAGCCTTCCGACCGAATTCAGAGATATCTTGCATTCACGTACTATTTTGGAGGTAGTTAAGGGTTTGAGTAAGGCCTTAAGTGCAGCCTGACTGTCGCTACAGACGCAGATACTTCGCCCCCTCCACCTGTTCCTCGTAACATAGTCCATGGCCATTAGGATAGCATAAGTCTCTGTTTGGAAGACTGACGCATATTTGCCTAACGGAAAGAAAAGTCTAACGTTATCGCTCTCCACGAAGACGCCAGCACCAGATCCTTGATCGGTTTTGGAGCCATCCGTGAAGATTCGACTGCATTCCCTTCCAGGTTCAGAGTCCGGCCAGAGCCAGTCCTGGACGCGAGGAAAGTCGACCTCGTATTTGCGCTTTAGCCGAAGTTCCGGTGTCATCGCATCAGACGGCATATCCATAAGACAGGAGTCGAAGGACAACCGTTGCGCAAGTTCAACAAAACTCCAGTGCGAGTTATACCAAAAGCCACCTCTTGTAAGACGTGAGATAGCCTTGATTGTACAGCCCATGATGTAAACATCAAGGGGCGGAAGGTTCAATAGTGCATCTAGGCCGGAGCCAGGCGTGCTGAGGAAGGCCCCGTGTAGCCGAGACATACCTGCCTTTGGAGTTTGGCAAAAAGCATCAGTGACGTATTTACGTGAAAGCTTATTCAACCAAACAACCGATGCGTATGCTATAAATGGTCTTATCATAGCCGTATAAATCCATAGGACTCTTTTCGGTGATAAGCCCCATGTCTTGCCGAAAATGCCTTTGCACTGCCAGAAAACAGACAGCGCCTTGGCAGTCTTCAGCTCAACATGCTTGGACCAAAGAGGTTTGCTATCCAGGATGACTCCTAGATACTTTGCTTTATTGGAGAGTTGGATTGTGACGCCTTTTAGCACTGGCTGAGTTAACCCGACCAGCTTCCTCCTTCTCGTAAAGAGAACAACCTCAGTTTTAAGAGGATTGACCGAGAGCCCATTCCTAGTGCACCATTCGTCGATCACGTCAAGGGCCGCCTGCGCCTTGGCGCATACAGTCGCTAGGCATGATCCAACAGAAAGCACGGCAACATCATCCGCGTACGCCTGAGCGTAAATATTAGAACTGTTGAGTGCGTTCAACAGAGAGTCGACCAGCATACACCACAGCAGTGGAGACAGGACGCCGCCTTGCGGGCAGCCTCTGTTTACCCCCGCCATAACATAGCGGCCACAACCCGCATCCGCAACCAACGTTCTATTCATTAGCATTGCTTTAATCCACAACACCAATGGTTCGTCTACGCCGTGTTGTTTGGCGGAGCTACACATGCTATCAAAAGTCGCATTGTCAAAAGCACCCTCAATATCGATGAAAATGCCCATCGCGTATTCTTTTCTGTCAAGCGCGCCCTCAATTCTACCAAAGAAGGAAGTCAGACTTATTGGTCTGAAGCTCTTGGCGAGTGAGTAGTCACTTCTGCCAATTTTAGGTATAAATGCCACTCTAACTGTACGCCAGGGTGTTGGAATGTATGCCAGTGCTAGGACAGCGATGAAGATTTTCTTCATAGTCGGTAGCAACTGGTTTGTACATTGCTGCAGCATGGCTGGGTATATTCCGTCCGTACCAGGTGACTTGAAGCTGTCAAAAGGCGCAAAAGCATATTTAATGGCCTAGTCCGTCACCACGGCCTTCGCAATATACCAGCGACGCCGAGTTGTTTGTCTTGGCTCACTCTAGTCTCGGTAATCGGGGCTGGTTGTGAACCAATTGTAATCTGGTTACCCGGAAAGGGAGACTCCAGCAGATAACTAAGAGTTTCCGCTTTCGTCTCAGTGAAGGTGCCATCAAGTTTTCTAAGTGAGTCCAGTTTGGCTGGTTTGCCCTTTTTCAGAACTTTAACCAACCTACTAGTTTCACCCAGCGTTTCAATCTTTTCGCAGAAATTCTTATAAGAAGCACTTTTCGATACCCGAATTAGCCTCTTATATTTCTTCTGCTTCGATCGGTAGAGATTCCAGTCTGTCTCCAAATCAGTCTTGAGTTACCTATTTAGAATCTTTCTAGCTTCTATACGAATTCTTTGCAGGTTCGAGCTCCACCAGGGAACCGGTGTTCTGCCAGGGGGTTTGCTTACTGGGCACGTCAGTTCAAAACAGCTAGTAATAGCACTATTCAGGTCTTGAACAGCTTCCTCTACCTTTTGTCTCGTCCTGAGTTTGGTTGGAGTTTTGAGAGTTTTCCCTAATTCCTCCCTGAAGCGTATCCAGTTGGTTTTTCTCGGATTCCTCCTCTCCTGCAAAGTTATGGCTTCGCATCCGATTTGGTCTGAGAGGGACACCTCCGAAGAGACCCTCCAGTTAGTAACCGCCTTAAAGTATCTACTTGATAAAGTTAGGTCGATAACTTCCTGTCTTCTTGACGTCACAAAAGTTGGTTGCGAGCCAACATTGTTGATAGTAAGATCAGATAATAGAATAAAATCCAGGAGATGGTTTCCTCGTATGTTGCATTTGCTGCTGCCCCAAATAGTGTTTTGAGCATTGGCATCACAGCATATAACTAGGCCCATCTTCCTGGTGTCGCAATAGTCAATGAGTTCAACAATTGCCCTCGGTGGTGGAGGCACTACCGAATCATAGGGGAGATAAGCTGACGCCACGACGAAGGTCTTCCAATTTCCATTCGTTTCGTAGCTAATGGCTGCAGCAACCAAATCTTGGCCACAAAATTGCCCAAGCTTAGTCGCTGAGAGAAGGTTCGACGCAGCAAGACAAGCCCTTGGTCTCTCGGACCGCTCGTCACAGAGTATCGTAGTGCCACGGACACCTCCAAGGCCACTGAATCGATTTTTCCACACCCATGGCTCCTGTATGGATATTATGTGGGCTTTTGTATTCAACACAGAAAGCTTCTTACTGATGATGATGAGTGCAGTAGCAGCCTTGGAGTGTTGAAGGTTAATCTGAGTAAATCCAATCATTGGAAATACATCAGCTGGAAGTGTTCTAGTGGAAGGGCACGCAGAAGGTGCGCGCGCAGTTCCACCGACAGGAGTGCTTGAGGTCTTCTTCCTCCGTTTTTTCCTGTTCGAGCTATTGGAAGGGGAGGCAGCGTTGGTTTCAGTCAGCTGGCTGGTTTCGGTTGGGGTAACCTCTGCCGACCTGCGTCTCTTTTCCGTCGCCGCCGGGGAAGTGCCGTTCTCAGCGCTTGCGCCTTCAACTGGCGGTACAGTTTCTTTGCGCCGCACGATAGCCGCCTTTCTCCTTTTCCTCTTTCGCTGGCTCTTAGATGGACGCTGACCAGTGGACGCCGCCTCTGTGGCCCGTTTCACCTGTTCGGTTTCACAGGCCTCGTCGGCAGCATCGCACCTATCGGCTGTCTGTCTATTGGTCTGAAGATTAAGCGTATCAGGTTGAACCTCTCCGCCACTTTCTCCATTTTTCCATCACAGTCTACAGAACGTGTCGGAGATAGAGCTGCAGGAATCTTCGGAAGCAAACCTTTTCACAACTCGAAGGTCAACGCCTGTACAGGCGGGGGGTATAAGTATGTCGGTTGGGGCCTCCAGAATCCGTGCCCCGACCGTGGTCGAAAAGACCACGGGTGGATTTTCGCCCATGCGAGTACCACCTGGAGCAGTTATATCTTTTAGTTGTTCCTGCATACTTGTTTTTGGTTTGGTTCGCGATTGAGCTTTGACGGTATATAAAACGCCGATATAACTCTAAAACCTCGGATCACGAACGTATCGTACCGAGGTCATCCTATCCACCACCGGGGGACGCGCCTGGTAGGTAACCAACCCGCAGGATGGTGCGATGGTAGTGTATTCACTAAGTGATTGGCAGGTCATGCGTTCGAATCCCGACCAGGGCCATGATTTTTATAAATTGAATACACACAACAAAAACAGATCTCCCTAAAGCAATTTAGGCGCCACCTGTGGAGAAAAAAATTCCATCGCACCAAACCTCTTTCCTATCCTTCTATTCTTTCAGTAAGTAGCACCCAAAAATAGACAATGAATCATTTGTGGGAGCTACTTGCACAACAAACTAAATGCCTGCACTGTGGTTTTACCATTATAAGGGTACTGTGTCACTACAGAAAAAAGAAATCATTTTAGCGCACGCGAATTATAAAAAAAAAGAGATGAAATTCTTCATTTTCTTTCTTCACGTCCAGATCCCAATTCGAGAACGTATGTCGCTTGATATGATCAAGTGGCTTTAGTTCTTGAGTCAGCTTGATCTTGTTAGGTTTAAGGCCAAGATCCTTGCGCAAATTTGGCCATAATGTGGTCTGGGAGAGTCCTAATTCTTGAGAAAGCCATGAAATTGACTGATTTGGCTAGTTTGCGACGGACGCGTCTACGGCAGCAATATTCTCCATTCTTCGGCAAAACGTAGTCTCACTGGCCCGGAAACATCAAGAGGTAACGCTTTTAAAGTTACGACCACCGGCTCGGAATTTCGGTAGTAAATTTTAATAATTTGTAAACATTGTTCCTTCGTGTACTTCACTATGATGAAACTGATTTTTCTGAATAATTTGAAATGGACACTTCGGTAATCAGTTTAAGGGTGCGTTTACACTGAAAGTTTGAAGTTGTCAAATTGCTAATGAAAGACCCTTTACAATATATTTTTGTTTTTTTATATGGTAATCCTCAAAAGATGCGGTAGTATGTGCTACCAACATGTACAATTGGAAAACCGGATTAATCGATAATAACGCTATTCACAAATGCATGCGATTTTCACCATTATGTTCAGAATTTCTCAAGGAACGGATATTAAAAATAACTCTTATCACTTATAACAGCTAGCACTAAGGGATTTCAAGTCACATTTTCCTTCACCTTATTATATAAAAATAATGTGTGTGTGTTCGTCTTTAATGCTTTCGCGCATCGTTCATCGGATTGAGTTAAAACTTTGTACAGTTGTTTTTGGCACTTTCGCGAAAAATACTGGGACAGTACTATTAACGTGCAACAATTGGCGCACGAGTCGTATCGGATAATTGATCGCCTTTTATGCGTTCGCGCATCTTTCATCCGATTGAGTTGAAACTATGTACAGTTGTCGGTGGCATGCGAGTATGAAGAAGACTTCAAAGGCAATGGGTGCGTTCAATTTGCAAGGAAACAGCGGGTTCCTTACAAGTTCCTTTGTTCGATCAATGAGGAAGGGTAAAATAAAAGGGAATAGAAGTTGCCTTGCAAATTGAACGCACCCCATCGTTCAAGTTCTACTCCGCCTGTTTGGAATAAGGAAAATAATAAAGAAAATCAATAAAGGTCTGCCTTGTACATGGGAACCTACTTCAAACATGTCGGGCACTAGCTAGTATTTGTATTTATATTTTAGGCACTTCGTTAAGTAAACAGAATTAAATTCAGATTTAAATTTAAAAGGTTATCGGTGTATCAGACAAATTATATTCGAAAGAATATAATAATAAAAAACATAATCCCACACTAAACATATATAGAATCTTTAATCCCATTGAATTAATGTAATGCAATGAAAATCTGTTCCTTAAACAAATACCAATCAAGCTTCTTTAACTCCAAAGTAAATAAACTCCTTTCAATTCAAATTAATTGCATTTGATTGTTAAGTACGAGGAACTATGTATATGCATACTATGCGATACCACAATTACAATTGGTTTAGATGCCCAACAATTCCGAGCATTACCATCATCCGATTCTACTACACATTATGGTTGCACAATAAAATGTACTTTCAATCTGTGGATGCCCTTCATCGCAATAAAAATAAAATATGTGGCTGTCAGTGAACAAAAAATAATGATCCCTACCTATCTACGGATAGTTAAGAGCACATTCCATTCGGTTGGAAAATTAACAATCAAGCTCTCCGTTTTAATTGTAGATTATTTGAAAGGACTCGTGTTTGACATAGCTTATATTTCCTCAGGGATTGATGACATAAAACACTGGATCAGAACAACATACTGCAATTCTTATAAAAAACAGAGTGGCATACATTAGACCGGAATGGGAAAAACTCGGTTTTTAACGAACTATTCCAAACTCTCTCCGGATGCGCCATTATATGACTTCTTTAATCTTTTTCGGGAGAAGATAGATGTTATAATATTGACATATTTTCCAATATTTACTTTAACTATAGTACAGGGTGGCGCTTAATAACTTTCTTTCTTATCCAGAAGCTCCACTTTCCGATGGCATCCAAGGTCACCTGACCTGACCGCACCAGTTTTTTTTTATGGGGTTATGTCAAGCAAGAGACAAAACGAAACCAAGGAATTTGACTGAATTAAAGCAGTCCATTAAAACATTAGTTGAGGCGATCCCGACTTCAACCCTTCAGGCCGCAATGAATAATTTTCTGATCTTCGAAATTCGATTTGATAACATTAGAAATCCTAAAACAACTCCCAAAAAAGGTTTAAATAAACGTAATCGCAGATTATAAATGCCGCATTTAGAATAAGATATAAACCTAAGATCTGGAAAGTGGCGGAGGTAATTATGATACCAAAGCCGGGTAAACAACCCAGTGAAGCCACTGTAAACGATCCAATATCGATACTACCTATAGCCTATGAATTGGAATATAGAGTCAAACTATTCCAAACTAGTTCAAACTATTTGAAAAGATGTTAATGTAACGTCTACATAAAACAATCGAAGAAAAATCGCAAAACATCAATATGGTTCTAGAAAGAAGCACTCCACGATTAACCGGGTGCATCGAATAACAAGTAGAATCGAAAAAACATTTGAAGAGAAGAAGGTATGCCCTACTATATTCCTTGATATTGCACAAGCTTTCGATAAAGTATGGCACAAGGGACAATTGAAAAATCATCAACATAAGCAATTCTGTACTGAGGAAAACATTTATGCAAAATGAAGATAGGGAAAGGCCACAGTCCGCTTGGCCTGCTTGGCTGAACTGTTTGGTATCCTATCCATATTCTTAAAATTTTGCAAAAAAAAAAAAATGTTTGCTAACAAAATAACCAACATTTCAAAAGTTAGTCAAAGCGACTTTAGTTTAGTTGAAGCGACTTTAAGGAAAGGCTTCAGTACGCTTGAGCGAACTTTTGGATTCTTTTCCCATCCCCCAAAAAGTGGGCGTGGCAAACAATTAAGCACTAGCCAACTGTTAAGAGGGGTATAGCGTATATATTTTGTTTAATTTAAAGGATTTAATCAAAAAAAACAATGCGATTGTTAAAAACCGCCCCTTAAAAATGGGCGTAGCGAAATCCTTTATATGGAGGATTTGTTGAAACTAAGTTAATCTACATACTTTGCAAAGAATAAGACTTTCATTCCAATTGATTTCTTCAATAAAACCGAACTCTAGAGAGTAGATATTCAAAATATCAGCTTTCTATTTCCGATTTCGCTTTTTTTGATAAATCGGTCTTTTTTAGGGTTCCGTAGCCAAATGGCAAAAAACCGGAACCCTTATAGATTCGTCATGTCTGTCTGTCCGTCTGTCCGGAAATGTCACAGTCACTTTTTTCCGAAACTATAAGAGCTATACTGTTGAAACTTGGTAAGTAGATGTATTCTGTAAACCGCATTAAGATTTTCACATAAATTTTTTTGGGGGTTCCCCATACTTAGAAAACTCAAATTGTTTTTTCATCAAACCCATACGTGTGTGGTATCTATGGATAGGTCTTTAAAAATGATATTGAGGTTTCTAATATCATTTTTTTTTGTAAACTGAATAGTTTGCGCGAGAGACACTTCCAAAGTTGTAAAATGTGTGTCAACTCAAGTATAAAAAAAAACATAAACATAAACCTTATGCGTAAACCGTGAGCCATTATTTTCTAATAATAAATCTGTAATATATAAAATAATAATTATAATTCGCTCGGAATCCTTCATGGGCGAGTCCGAATCGCACTTGGCCGTTTTTTTTTAAATAGTGGGCGTGCCAGTGAGCGGATCTTTATGATCATTTTGGGCCCTTACAGGGTAAAATATATTGAAAAATATCTGAATTTAGGACCACAAACTCGGACCACGGACGGTCATGGCTAGATCGACATAACTTTCGATGCTGATCCCAAATATCGTAGCTTTTGGGTATCTACGATGCAGTAATAATGTGCCTTTAATGTTTGTCCTATTTAAGGAGAAAATGCGTATTCCATCGAAATTACGCTGAATCTGTTCTACGTGATTCTCATTTAACCATTCATTAAATACCGAAATAAATGGGTTTCTTATTTAATCGCCAGAGAAATAGGGCAGTATTCCAAAAAATTACGACGATCTCAGAGTCGGAGCCGACGAGCTTGAACTCAAATTATGTAAGATCGAATGTGAAAAGCGGAACTCGGACTCAGTTTCATATGCGAAAAAATGAGATCGTTCTCAACGGCTCAGGCTCGATGGATTTGCGGTCGATCTCAAAGTTCTCTGTCTGTCTTATTTAGTTGTGATCACAGTAATCAATTTTTAGTTAAAGAACTTGGATCGCGATGGGCCCTTCTGGTGCCTAGTGTTGTATGCAAATTGCATACCCCTTTTTTAACCTAACCTAAGCAAAATAAAATGAGCTGGAAAAATTTCAATTCCCAATGTTTAAAACGAGTAAGAGGGATGCAGTGTTCAAGATTATTGCTGCATGTAAAAACCAATTTGGTGAAGAAGTGTGATTCTCTTCCGACTAAATCAGCAGAAGTTCCATCGAAAAAATTGCGGTTGGTGACTCGGAAAATTGTGTAACCTGTCTCTCATTCTATGCGTGGTTTGGTTCGTTGGTTGGTTGAAACCGGCCCTCGATGAAGATGCACTTAGACCAGAAGTAGGTCCATTGTGCTGCCGATGTGTAAGGTGGGTGGGTCACCCTCTTACTCAGGGAACCATTTGCTCCTCTGAATGAAGGAGCTAATCCTTGCTGTGCAGGCGTTGTTAAGATCGTTTAGATCATTGAAAAGGTATTCACACAATGTAGCCTTCCTAATGTTGGCGAGTGCAGGACACGTGCAAAGGAAGTGACTGATGGTCTCCTCTTCTTCCTCGTCCCTACAGCTTCTGCAGAAGTCATTGTAGTGAATGCGCAACGTTTGGGCATGTCTTCCAATAGCACAGTGCCGGTGATGGCGTTTACTAATTTGGAGAGGGTTCCTCTCTTATGCCTCAGAAGTCCGATGGACCTGTATTTATTTAATGTCGGCCAGGGTAGCCTTGCGGTGTTGCAATGGTCGAGTTGGTGCCAACGACGGTTGGATTCGTTCACCGCATTGGTGTCTATGAGGTTTTTAACATGCGTCGATGTCAGTGACGCTTATGCTGTTTAAACCAGAAGAGCCTCGTCGGGCCAGTTCGTCAGCTTCACAATTCCCCGGTATGTCGCAGTGAC
Organism: Portevinia maculata; assembly: GCA_949715645.1. Taxonomy (NCBI): domain Eukaryota; kingdom Metazoa; phylum Arthropoda; class Insecta; order Diptera; family Syrphidae; genus Portevinia; species Portevinia maculata. Next base: position 99,396,686 of record OX454527.1, read on the forward strand.
CCGGCATCCTGCAAAGGGTGAGGCTATACTGACCGGCTATCTCGTTAAGAGCTGCACGGCAGTCTTTCACTGCCTTGGATCTTGTAGTGCTGGATGCAAGGGATTTGATGGCCGCCTGACTGTCGATGCATATTACAATATCTGATTTCGATATCGTATTAACTGCCAGCCAGGCAGCGGCTTGGCAGATGGCGGTGACTTCGGCCTGAAAAACGCTGCAGTGTTCTGGAAGGTTAATGGAGAGGTGAATGTCCAGGTCTTCAGAGAAGACTCCGGCACCGACTCCGTCCTCCGTTTTGGACCCATCCGTAAAAATTGACAGCGGTTCGTGGTGTATGACGTTGTGTCCACTCGGTTCTGTCTGGGATTAGATGTTTGTAGCCCAGATCGAAATTGTATTCAGTGGGCAGGTGGTCGGTGACCTTAGGGAGATGTCGATGTCGATACATCGGTAGTATATTGGCATGTCCAGTGTGTTGCTCTTTCCATTGTTTGGAGCTTCTCAGTCTTATTGCTGAGCTGGCAGCCAACTGTTTGCCGACGATGTCCGTCGGGAGAAGGTGGAGCATGGCTTGGAGCGCCGCAGTGGGAGAGGTTCTCAGCGCACCGGTGATGCTGAGGCATGCAACTCGTTGAGTTTTGTCCAGCAAGGATAGGTTGGACTTCTTCTCCAAGGCGGGCCACCAGACCAGTACTCCATAGAGGAGAATCGGTTTGACTACCGACATGTATAACCAGTGAATAATTTTTGGTTGTAGGCCCCACGTGTAGCCTACCTCCTTTTTGCAAATGTAAAGAGCAGCTAGGGATTTCCCGGCACGTGCGACTACATTTTCCCTCCAAAGTAGCTTGCGATCGAGCTTCAGGCCTAAATAGCTAGCGCTATTTGAGCGTGCCAGAGGAGTGCCTCTAATCTTCGGGGGAGTGAACTCAGGGAGTTTATGTTTTCGTGTGAACAGGACCAGCTCAGTCTTTGTTGGATTGATAATGACTCTGACGGTCAACCAAGAAGTGTTCACTTCGAGGATTTTTGTTCGTGATAGCCCATTCTCTTTTTCACTAATACACCCACATTCAGCAATGACGGGATCCACAACAGCTTGGTCTAGCGATTACTCATTTACTCACTGTGGTGTGTCCCCGTCTCCGTCCCACTCAGTCATCCGTTTCTGAATTCGTCCGAACTCTGAGGAAGTTTCCCAGACCGAACAATCCGATGGACGCATTCACACAATTCCTCAAAAGATCATTATGGGACGAGTTCACAAACATTTAATTAAACTCGACAAGACAATCATTAAGAGAACAGAGTAAGTCATTGGAACGCGATAATGTCGCGACGAAAGAAGTTTATTATTAACAAATAAGAAAGCAGAAAAGATGACCAATCGAGCGAAGTTTCTATTCTTTTTTTGGGGCTATACCTGCTAATGTCCCAACTTGCTAAAACGTATTAAGTTGTCGAGGAGAAGGAAGGTCAGAACTACTCGCCGCGAATCTACTTCAACCCGCTGGACTTTCAAGCCGGTTTGGAGGTTACAGAATCTGGACAGCGTGCTATTTCTCGGCCATTTGGTTTCTTCGTTTCGTTTTGTTGTCTACATCTTCGATGTTTGTTCTTCACTATTTTCACAACCTGGCCACCAACCCATCTGGTCGTCTGCGATTTGTATGAGGGGTTATATATTTGTATTGATTGTTAATGTTGTACGGTTCGCTGTTGGCTGTGAAATTTGTGTTGCTTTGTTTATTGGGTGCTTATTAAAGGGATATCTACCCACACCCTTCGCCACGTCGTTGGGTTATCGTATAAGGTGTTTTCTGTCGACCCTTTCTGTTTCCGTTGGGCTGTTCCAAGGGATCACCCTCCCACTCCTATCGTTGTCGAGACACCAACCGTCCGTTGGGCTCGATACCTGATCGACCTTGATCGAAATCAATCGGGGGCGGCCAGTTAACCAACATTTTTTTTTTTTTCATTTCATTTCATTTTATTTATTTATTTGCTAATGCTTACACTTTAAGACAGTATAGTCTTATATATAGTCTCCCAGTAGGAACACGGTAAAATGGACAGAACGGGGCGAAAAAATGAATTGGGTATGAAAATGGAAAGATTGGAAAAATGTAACACTTTTGGAACGTTTTGTAACGCAAGAGCACCACCACACGTTCCTTAACACGAATATCTGGCATCACTGGAATTGCGTACAGTTGCGTAAACTGATGCGCAAATGTCAACGATAAAAGGATCAAGAAAATTGCCAATGCTTTCCATTCATCATCATTTGTGCAGCGATGACGCATGGACTTGCAGTGTTTTGGCGTTTCTGAATTCACTCTACGTTTTATTAACCTCGTTTTCTCTTATTTTGATTAGCATGTGATTGTTACGGTATTTTAAAAATATGACTTTCGTACGAACTTGCAGATGACAAAGATTGTTGCTATAAGAAACGTCAACCACAATTAATATTAAAGTTGAATACCGAACTTCAATTATGTGATACTGATAATTATTGTACGAAAATATAACAGCAGAAATTACAAAAACAGTTTTAAAAATTACTTTAACCCGAGTACAAATTTAATTTACCTGAGAAAAAGAAAAAATATTTATTTTTTTTACGCAAAAATTATATAATTATACAAAATTTAAAATATAAAAAAAAACATGAAAAGTTCATCTAAACGCGATGTTGGGCGCCCAATACGTTACCTAATTGGTGGGTGTGCTCGAGGCGCCGAATTGACATTGACAGCTGCAATAACAACACCGGCACAATGGACGAGGGTCTTACGTTTGGCACCTGGACCGAAAATCGGGCCGGATGAAGTATTAAAGGTAAATGTATGGGAGAAAATGTAAGATGATATTTAAAGACTATGGATAGGGACTAAGAACTGGGTATATTCTAAATAAGGGGAACTTCTGATACTGACTTCTTTTCGGTAACTTGACATCGTGTCGACTACGTTGGCGCATGCATCAAACATAACGAGCAGTCCCATAAAATGTATCTCAATTGAACGCGTCAACTTTAATCTGAGAATAAGTAAATTTGAATATGTAGATTTGTCAAAGATTTGTCCATTGACAGGGATTCAGCGACAGGAAAAGAAGAAAGTTACGCAAACCCAGAGAATCCGTCGATCCGTTGCTGTCGTTGTCAACTGACAGCTAGATTGATTACACGCATTGTTATGGAAGGTGGCCCATAATCAACGGATATATGAACGCCGACGGATAAAGTATTTTTACTTTATACTTTTCTGTCCGTTAAAGTATTTACACATTCTACATTGAAGTTCACACATTCTCCATTGTGTACATTGATTGTCCGAAAACTTGAAAAAATGAAGAAAACTTTCATTGGCTATTGACAGACTCGACCGTTGATTGGTTGAAATGGCTTAAATTGCACAACTTTTTTGACATTTCAGTTAGGGAGCCTAGGTGAGAGATGTCAAAATCATTACTAGAATTTCGCACAAGGGATAAGTTAACCTCTTCTTTCTTGAAGCTTTTCTAAGGAAAAAGCCCCATAGTTATAGAAACCTATATAGAAACACTCGAATACGTACCTGTAATATAAGTGATAGCATTTTATTAATAGTATTTGACGATTGAATCGGATATAAAATATCGGATACTTTTCTTTTTAACATTTTTAGCATGATACAGTGTTTTTGGATTGTCCGTAACTTTTTAATAATTATAGGAATCATTTCGGCCTGATTTTGAAATCGTCTGAAGGATATAATGAAGATTTGGCCTATCTGACACATGCAAAGTAGTCCCTCAAAAAAACTGGGTTGTCATGCGTCGATATTAAAAAAATGAGTCATGGCTTGATTACGACCTCATGTCGGTTTTTAGCGGGATCATGACGTAATCTCGAATGACAAAAATCGAGATACAAGATTTTTTTCTTACCTATTTAAAGAGTTTAAACTTAAAGAACACGCATTACATATTTAGTTTATTCAGCAATTTATTTTTTTGGGTAAATAACAAAAAAAAACATTATAAAAAATATCAAAAACAAACAAAAAAGTTTCAAATTCATAAACATAGCTATAAATGCATAGTAGGTATAACAAAAAAGGATGAATTATTATGTTATAAGCTCGAGCTATACGCAAGACTTCTAAGGTACCCCACATAGCTCCTCTCTTCTTTTTCGTCTAGTACTTTTAAAATTTGTTTTTCTTTTTTTAAATACTCCTGTCTTTCCTTAGTTTCCTGACCCATCCGAATTTGTTTAACCAGACAAGCAACTTGAACTAACTCATTAGCCAACATTTCAATTAATTTGTGAAGGCCAGTGTGCGGCCTTCCAACCAGGACTCTACTCGGTTTTGAGTTCTGGGTAAGCTCTGTTTTAGTTGATCCGCACAAAACCAAAACGACGGAAAGCACATGGGCTTAGATTTGGTGGTACCATTATAGTTTCTATCAAACCATTTTCCAATTTGTTCACTACTTGCAATTACTTGATTACTCAATGAATTGAAATAGTCACGAACTTCATATGCAGGTACAAACGCTAAACATTTCAGCATTCGTATTTCGCAAACTAAATTTCTCATCTTTTCCATACTTTTTGGCTAATCCTTCCTTTTGGATCTTACGATAAAAAATTTGTCCCAAATGAAAATAGCAGCCTTTAGCCTTCTCAAAGTCGGAAATGATTATAGCGGAATTCAGCGTAATGTTGTTTTCGGTAGAGCATTTAATAATTTCTGAAAATAAAATGTCGTACCTATGAAGCTCATTATGCAAAAGACTGCTGGGACAACTTCATCCTTCACCATGCAATGCAAAGATAAAAGCTGTCGCATGATCGATGGAACAACTTCAAAAGCTCTTGAGGAGCCGAGCAGTTGAAGACTTTCCACTATTCCCAAAATGATGCGTTTGCTTCCATCGTAATCTTTTTCAGATAAGACAAAAAGATTTATATCGATGTACCTGAAACCAGTACCAGTCAAAAAACAACCAATTAACGTACCTACGAGTATTACACACAAAAAAATACACAATTATTAAGAAGAACACATTATTCTTTTTGTAATTTATATAGCTATGTAATGTTCTACATTACATACATAGGTATTTACCGTAATCGCTGTTGAATGTTTTTTTCACTTAAATCAGTTGGCTCTTTTTCCCTTAGACTTCTTACTGTAGATTTGTGTTTTTGAAATTTATACATTCGAAATGTTTGCTTTCTGCATTATTGCTTTCTAAATATCGTTACGCTAAACCCGTTTTCAGCACTTTTTTATTGTATTCACTGAGATAGAAATGTACTCCATCTCAAAAATGATTTCGTCTGCCTGTCACTATGACAACCAATCTGCAAAGGCCCAACTATAATAGCCAGAGCGGTGCGTACAAAAGAATTTGTATTGTGTACCTATAATAGCGGATTCCTCAGTTCCGTTAAGTTATTTTTCCCTCTGCTTGCGTCCGCAAACAACGATCCCATTTGCGCCTTACGTCCGTAATTTTGACAACCGGTTCCTTGTAGGGGAAACACGTGTACTTGCTTCCGTTCACATACTTTTATTATGGGTTACTTAAGCTGGTAAACCATCAGAACCGGCAGCAATGCTGTTGTTTAGATTTTTGACAGCTATGTTAACCTCTTCAATGCTGGGGTGGAACCGGGTCGTCGTTGACTGGACGTGGGTTCTCTTCTTGTCCTATCACTCTCTCTACATGATGCCAATTTAACAGTTGCTGGAAATGCTGCTGGAACACATCTACTATTCTCTGTGCAGGGCCGGATTTAGAGGTGTGGAGGCCCTGACGAAAAACACAACTGCATTTTTCCATATTGAATGCTTTGCAAGGGAACCAGGGAAAAAATAGCGGACTTTTTGAATTATTCTTTCCGATTTATTTTGTCAACATCATACGCAAACAGTTTGCATCATCAAATGATATATTACGTCACAAGGTTTTGAAAAAATGGACAACGTAGCTTAGAAAATGTTTGTGCTTATTCAGTTGAAGCGAAGTGTACCTATATAAATATAGACAAAAACAAGAATTATATGAAATTATTATATCAAAGCGCAAATAAATGGAACCTTGCGAGCTTTTTTCGACGAAAAGTCCTTCATGATTTCGCTGAAATCCAATTCCCGCAGTAAATCGCTTTCAATGCTGAGTAGCGGAAGCTTTGATAGACGGTTTTGTCCCATCGTAGTTCGAAGTATATTTTTTATAATCTTCATTTTTGAAAATGAGCGCTCTCCAGTGCAATTAGGTGCCGTGAACTAAGGCCATATGAACTAACGCCATATTGGCGTTAATTCACTTTCAAATGCGAATTGACGCCATAATCCACTTATGGCCTTAATTCACTTTCAAATGAGAACTAAAGCCATTACTTAAATGTGAACTAATGCCATATGGGTTAATTCACATTCGAATGTGAACTAATGGGTGTCGGGAAATAACTTCACGGGCAATAACTTCACATGAGCAACATGCAACACAGGCAACATGCCCCCCCATATGCATTGCACTTTTTGTGGTATCTACTTGCGATCTCGCAACTAATCCCATAAATAGTGCAATGCCAATGGGGGGGCATGTTGTCACCCTACAAACCCCCTGCTTGGGGTCCCTGTTTGATTTGGAGTAGGTGCAAGGGCTAATTGTTGTATCAGGTTACTTATATTTAAAAACTGTTCATTAACTATAAAAAAAATTAACACCATAAGGCCCATTTCACACATAGCCGGCAGCCGGTTAACCGGTAAACGGTTTTCTACTCGGTAGTGGATACATAAAATCAAATTGCGCCTTCACACATGCCCGGTTGCCGTAGTCGGTTTTCAGCACAAACCACATTCTCTGTGGTTTTTTGGTTTGTGGTTTTCAGTTTTCCATCTGCTGTGGACAAGAGAGGGGCTTGTTTTTTTTTCTGATTTCAATTGTTTCCTTTTTATGACGTGTACTTACATTCTTTTTTCTGGATGCCGGCTGCCGGATGTGTGTGAAAACAATAGTTTTCTTGAAAAAACCGGCTAACCGGCTGCGGGCTATGTGTGAAATGGGCCTATGACTTTAGTTCATATGGCCTTAGTTCACGGCACCCAATTAGACACCATTAGAACCAAATACATTCTAAGTGCAATTACAATGTTTGGAAATGTAGCTCTAAAATTTTGATCTTCAAGAATGTGATTAGTAAAATAGCTCGGTAAACGGGTCTTTTCTTTAATCCTTTTTGTATAAGTTGATCAAAGATAGAAATTGAACCAACACATTACCAAGACTAGGCTCTAAATCATCTTTGTATACTTTCACCAATGCCTCTGCTGCAGCATGCAAATTTGCAGCATCCATCTCTCCATGTGATTGAGAAGTCCAAATTGCAATCTTTCAGTAAGAGAAACACATAGCTGGCCGATAACTGGGATAAGACCGGATACTTTGAATTTCTCTTTTGGTGACAGATTTGTGAGTTGTGCTTTCATAATATAATCGAGTGGATTCAACCTCACATTTCGTCTTCTGGTACGTGATTGTACATAGGTATTGGTCAGTACTACATATTTCTTAAGCTGCTTTGTCGTATTTATCAAAATCTTGTCTTTTGGATTCAACGAATGATTTCAATGATTCTAATGCACGCATTGCAGATTCAAGAATCATTTTCGTGTCCTGCAACATCTTGTTTTTCCAAAAGATAGCAAATAGAGCGGCTTCGAGACAATTCATCTTTCGTAAAAGTTTTGATGCTTCATTGCTCACGATGTCTTTTTGCTCCTTATCAGAAGATATGCTGGTTAGAGCTCCTTCGATTTCAGAATAACCATCGACAATAGCTTTCGTAGCTTCAGCTCGACAAGACCAACGACTATCGCTAAGCTTTTCAAAACGTAAAATTGTGTGCTTTTCTTCTGATGATTTTTTAGTCAGAATTGGTATCGCTCTGTACTTGCTGCGAAAAACGTATATAAGTTCTGAACGAAATCGAAGAATTGAACAGCCGATGGACAAGAGCTAGCAGCTGCCTTTCCTACTAAATTGACAGAATGAGCACTACATGGTACAAACGCCGAAAAATGATTTTTCTCCAAAATAAGAGCCTGCATTCCTTTGTATTTACCACTCATGTTTGCAGCATTGTCATACGATTGGCCGCGGAAATCCAAAATGTCTATTTGATGGTCACCTAAAAATTTAAGTAAATCGTTTGCTATGGCCTCGCCGGTATGGCCACAGTTTGGTAAAAAGGTGAGAAATCTTTCTTTTGGCATCAAACCTTCAATATACGAGGGGGGGTCAATAAGTCCGTGACTTTTTGAATTTCTGACCTCTTTACTGAAACGGAAACACTGCTCCTGTCAACAGGCATCTGTCAGTTGACTCCTGTCAAAATTTAAACTTGCTGCGTCAGTTAGTTTGTGTTTGACAGCTATTTTTAGCAGACTACTCACTAATTTGAGGAGAAAATGGAAAAAAGTGAATTTCGTGTGCTTATTAAGCATTATTTCTTGCGAAAAAAAACCATTACCGAGACCAAGGCTAAGCTTGAAAAATACTATGGGGACTCTGCACCATCGATTTCAATGGTAAAAAAGTGGTTTACTGAATTTCGTTGTGGCCGTACAAGCACTGAAGATGCCGAACGTCCTGGACGCCCAGTTGAGGTCTCTACACCCGAAACAATCGAAAAAATTCACGATATGGTGTTGGCCGACCGAAGATTGAAAGTGCGAGAGATTGTGGAAGCCGTAGGGATCTCGCATGGCTCAGTGGTTTCAATTTTGAATGATCACTTGGGCATGAGAAAGCTTTCCGCAAGATGGGTGCCGCGTTTGCTCACAGTCGACCACAAACGCAATCGTGTAACAACTTCACAGGAAGGTTTGGCGTTGTTTAATCGCAATATGGAGGAGTTTTTGCGCCGTTTTGTAACCGTGGACGAAACATGGATCCATCACAACACACCAGAGACCAAACAACAGTCAAAACAGCGGGTTTCTAAGGGTGAATCGGCGCCAAAGAAGGCCAAGGTGGGTTTGTCAGCCAATAAAGTTATGGCGACTGTTTTTTGGGATGCACGCGGGATAATCCACATTGACTACCTTCAAAAGGGAAGAACAATCAATGGGGAATATTATGCCAACTTATTGGACCGATTCAATGACGTTTTGAAAAAAAACCGACCTCATTTGGCCAAGAAAAAAGTTCTTTTCCACCAAGACAATGCAAGGGTGCACACATGTGCAGTTGCCATGGCAAAAAACCATGAATTGGGCTATGAATTGCTCCCTCATCCACCCTATTCTCCAGATTTGGCTCCAAGCGACTACTTCTTGTTCCCAAACCTGAAGAAATGGCTTGGTGGAAAAAGATTTGACTCCAATGATGAAGTCATCTCACAAATAAAGGCCTATTTTGAGGACCTCGACAAATCATTTTTTTTGGAAGGGATAAAAAAATTGGAGAAGCGTTGGACAAAGTTTATAGAGCTCAAGGGAGACTACGTTGAAAAATAAAAAAAAATTTTATCAAAAAATCTGTGTTTTATTCCAAAAGTCACGGACTTATTGACCCGCCCTCGTATCTAACAACTAGTTAGTTGATCGATATGAGATTCGTCGGGAGTAGAATCCACTACTCGTCGGAATTTGAAATATTGGGTCCCCTGTTTTGTGGAGGCCCATGGCTGTAGCCCCGGCTGCCCTCCCCTAAATCCGGCCCTGTCTCTGTGCTTCGGTTAGTAGGTTTCCTTCGCTGTTTCGAAGAGCTTGCGTTCCGGTCTTAAGGCCAGCACCCAGTTGCCCGACCTTTTTATAAATCCTCCAGATGTTTTTTCGATCGCCAGACTCCTCGATCTTTTTGATCTAGGAGATCGCGTATGCCCTCTTCTTTCTACGCAGGATATTCTTCTCCTCACTTCTCATTGAGCGATACTCTTCCCTTGATGCCCTAGTTTTGCGTTTCAGAGTTTGTACATGTGCACGTTCTGTCATAATTTTTCGGTGAGCCACTCATCATCATACCACGCAATCTGCTATTATGGACTTTGCATTCGCTTAGTTACGGACGGCACCTTGCGCACCGCTCCAACTCACATTCAAGTAAAGTTAAGTGACGAAAGCTCAATAGGTCCCAAGCGCTTTACGGAACGTGACTGATCTCATTTACTATGTTTGAACGAATAGAAGGACACATTTGGGAATGTAAATGGAAAAACCAGTACATGTGTGTTAATGCATAAACTATCCATGAATTCTTATTGAATACTTGAACGTCGTTGAGATGTGACATCACATTGTTTTGGCCCAACAAACTCTATAGAAACTTATGTGTAATGAGCTCTTGTGAATTGACTTGGAATGCCGCCAATAATTTTCTATGGCTTGCATTTAAAGTTGAAATGATGATTTTTCAAAAAATTAATGAATATAATACTCGTAGCATGATGTTGGCATACATAATATGGTGTCAATGACAAGTGGAACAACGCATGTACTGCGGTTAAATTAGAAAATAACTTCCGTTTACATTGTCGTAAACGAAAACGGAATATGGGTTGTCCTTCTCAAGTATAAGAAAGCACATAATGTGCAAAAGCTGTTACAGTCTGTTTATCTTCAATTAAGAGAAAAGTGGAAATATGCTTCTGTTAATAGTTGGGGTGATGTCTTGCATGCACAATTTTTCTAAGTTATTTTTTTTTGTTTTCAAATACGGCACATTGTGAATGAAATAAGGGATGATGGATGTTGGATGCAAATCAATGTCAAAATGTTGCACAATATGAACCACAAAAGCAATAATTGATGATATATTTTCTACTTACATTTTCCTTGTTTTTACTCTAAAGGCAGCTGAATCTGGAAACTTGGAGGATTTTGCCAGACTGTTTCATAGCGATAACGCAAGGCTATCGATACGAGATGGAAAGGGACGAACTGCAGCACATCAGGCAGCGGCGAGAAATCGGGTTAATATTTTACAGTTCATACATCAACTGCAGGGAGGTAAGAATATGAATTAACAAAAATGGAAAAATGACTTGCAAATAAAATAATAATACATAGATAGTTAGGTATATCATAACTTGAGTTGCCTATGTGCTATTCCACTTTCGGTTGTCATCTCAGTTTCAAATAAAATAAATTATTTGTTATATTCTAACGCTTTGCATTTATAATAGCATTTTTGCTTGAGATCAAGTCGCCATACGTCAGTGGATAATGTGCATATGTGTTCCAGACACCACATCTAATACAAATAATCGTATTTGTTTACAATCTGCTCACAAGAAAGCTGAGTCTTTACTTTATATAACACTACCGCCGCGGCCGCAGCTTGCAGATTGATGTTCTTCAACAGATTACCTATATGAAAAAATCAGCTTCCACGTCCCCTCAAACCCGCAAAAGGGCGGTACCCAATCCTCTCCCGAAATCCCTATCGGTGATTATTATGTGAAACATAAAATGGCATTAGATACCTCACATATATTTTCAAAAGTCCTGTCAATCAAAGATAGCTGAAACATTATTTTTTGGAAACTTTCGTGAGGTAGATTACTTTGTCATCTCTGCTTTTGACATTAAAATTAGATTTGCTCCTAACTTCACATTCTAATTTGATTTCGATGCCATATCCAATAATTAAACGCTTAAAAGTCGTTTTACAGCTGTTTATACCCTATTCTAAGGGTATATTAATTTTGACGCATAGTTTGTAACATACCTTAATATTGCCCGTAGACCCCTAAAAGTTACTATATTTATGATCAGCATCGATAGTAATGTCGATCTAGCCATGTCCGTCCGTCCGTCCGTCTGTCGGCAAAAATTAGGCCTTTAAACTGGACCTAGAGAGCTGAAATTTTAACCATATACTCTCTAGGGTCCCGAAATAATCAAGTTTACGAATTTTTGAAATCCGCCCACAAACTCAAAAAAACAAAATTTTGGAAAAAATCGAATTTTGAGCTAGAAAGCTGAAATTTTTTATATATGATTTATGACGAAACAATTTTCAAAATCCGCCCACTGACACGCCCACAAATAAATAAAATAATTTTTTTATACCCTGTTCTAAGGGTATATTAATTTTTGAAAATCCAAAGTTTGAGCTAGGGAGCTGAAATTTATAATATGTACTCTCTAGGGGCCCTTTATTCTCATGTGTTAATTTTTTGTAAATCCGCTTACTGACACGCCCTACAATTAAATAACACAATTTTATTGAAACACCTAAGTTTGAGCTAGGGAGCGTTTTTTTTTTTTGATAAAATCCTTTAAATGTTATATAACAAAATATGTAGAGCGTTCTTAACAATTCAACATTACTTAGACTTTTGTCACGCCCACTTATGAGGGATAGGAATAAGAATAGGGTATCCAACAGTTCGCCCAAGCGGACTGTAGCCCGTCCCTATGTTTTTTCTTTTGGGTAGTAAGTTAAGAGACTACCGGAGCTGACTATCTCATATAGGTAATCTGTGGTTTCTACACTCAATTGCTGGAAATAACATTCATTTGAAAACATGTCGCTTAGGAGCGCACCTTGAAGTTGTGTAGAAATATAACTTTAATGTACAGTATCCGGCCACTTTTCATTTAATTCAATTCAATTCAATTCAATTTTTATTTAAGTTTGTACAAACTTGACTTAAGTCTTTTACAGTACCTACATAAAGTTAAAGGATTGCTAAAATTAGGAATTAATAATCTATTATACAAAAATAAGTCGAGTTTTCCTTCCTGACGCTATAACTCCAGAACGCACGAACCGATTGCCACGGTTTTGCATTCGTTGGAAAGGTCTCGGGCTCCGTTAGGTTTATAGCAAACAAAATTCAGGAAACATTTCAACAGAAAAGCAGTAAAACAGGGAAAATCATTTTTCACATACAGCGTCATCTCTGATACATAGCATGTACTACAAACCAATATGGTTTTGCATGGTGGTGGAGGAGATGGCGCCAGTACGTGGTGTGTGAGTATCCCTCACGAAAATAAGTACGTTTCATTTTAAGTAGATGGTGCGTGATACATTGTTTGACATCTACTCATTGTACTCTGCTCAGTTAATTTCATGTGACTTTCTTTCAAACGCTAACTTAAAACCGGTATTGTGTTCACTGTGAAATTGTGAAATTGAGGTTAAAGTTATTCGTTTCCTAACAGTTCAATTGGAAACCATCAAATTATTCACGCGTATTGTGCAAATTTTTATTCAATGTCAATAGCAGGCATTTGTCCTTAAGGTGGTAAGTTGAACTGTGAAAATAATGTGTATCGTGCATTTGAGGTTAAATTCACCAGTCTGTCCATAGTCCAAAATGCCTAGAGGACGACGTGCGAACATCGGCCGCCGTACAAGATATGCAAGGCAGCAACGAGTGTATTCACAGAACTTAAGCGAAGAAAGACAAAATATAATAAGAGAAAATGCCCGATTGAGACAACGCGTGAGCACACGAAGATCATTGGCATCATACAATCGCTTGGCATTCCAATATGATCCCACTGCGAACTACAGTGATGATGACAATTTAGATATTGGACCAATGACGACTGTATGCCGATATTGCAATGCGTTAAAGTTCAAAAGAGAAACGGCTGGATTGTGCTGCGCAAGTGGAAAAGTCAATCTGGATCCATTACTTACACCACCACAGCCGCTGAAACCATTGTTCGATGGAAGTGATCCCGATTCCAACCATTTTCTTCAACGTATCCTTGAATACAATAACTGCTTTCGCATGACTTCCTTTGGAGCTAATATCATTCGAGAAGGCGGCTCCATGCCGACTTGCAAGGTAAAAGATACAACACACACAACCAATCACTCACACCAACACAATCAATTGCAACACATAACAGCTAGACATACACCACACACTACACCATCACACGATCAGAAGTCACACCGTATTCTTCAACAAATGATTATTTGCAATTACAGATACAAGGACAAATATATCATTGGCATGGTTCTATGGTGCCAACACCAGATGAACCGCATCAATTTCTGCAAATGTATTTCATTTCGTCGATGGTGGATCAGCTGAATGTGCGGTGCAATATACAGGGAACACAACAGTTAAAGAGACGAATTATTGAACAGTTGCAAGCATTTTTTCACGCTAATAACGCTGTGGTTAATATGTTCAAAACAGCATTGGAACGAATGCCATTGGATACGCACAAATTTGTCATAAGAGCGGATCGTACCCCAACAGGTGAACATGTGCGAAGATTCAATGCACCCACCGTTGATGATGTTGCTGCAATTATTGTTGGCGATCCAACTAAATCACGAGACTTTGTTCTTCAGCGAAGAAGCAATATCATGCATCGTGTAAACGAGACACATCGTTTGTACGATGCGTTACAATATCCAATCATTTATTGGCAAGCGCAAGACGGACACGACATCACGTTGAAGATGGTCGAACCAATTACAGGTACAATATTCACACACTAATTATTGCTATTATTGGTTTCCATTAACAATAAATTTAATTTTGCATTTTCAGGCGTATCAACGAACAAAAATCTAAGCGCAATGAATTACTATGCGTATCGTATGATGATTCGTACACATGAGGAGAATGTCATTCTGAAGTGCCGTCGGCTATTCCAGCAATTCGCTGTCGACATGTATGTCAAAGTCGAGACCGAACGTTTAGCGTTCATCCGATTCAATCAGGCAAAGCTACGATCTGAGGACTATATACACTTGCGTGATGCTATTCATTCAGATGGTAATGTTCAGAATATTGGACGCCTGACGATTCTCCCATCATCTTATATCGGAAGCCCACGCCACATGCACGAATACGCTCAAGACGCTATGACGTACGTGCGAAATTATGGAACTCCGGATTTATTTATTTCAGCAAAAACTCAAGGTTATGATGGATGTGCTTACGAAGTATCGAGTTTTTGGTGACACACGTTGTTATATGTACAAGGTGGCGCAAAAGTAATCCTCCTATCAGAAAAATGCTATAAATTTTGCGATGGGCCCCTAATGTCAGTTCTGTTTTGACATTTGTGTAGTAAACACATGCGAAATACACGTTAATAAACAATGTTACGCTACACTGCTCCAGAACGCGGAATATTGGTGACTATTTATTTCAGCAATAATTTAAATTACAGCCAAAAAACATCGGAAGGTTATTTTTGCGCCACCTTGTAGGTACTCGGTGGAATGGCAGAAGCGTGAACTACCGCATGCTTATATCCTAATTTGGTTGCTGAACAAATTACATTCAAATGAAGTGGATGACATCATATCAGCTGAAATTCCTGATCCAGTCACTGGTGCCCATCTACACGACATTGTGACGACACAGATGGTGCATGGACCGTGCGGTGCATTAAATCCATTATCGCCTTGCATGGCTGATGGAAAGTGAACAAAACGATATCCGCGACCGTTAGTTGCTGAAACAGTCACAGGAAACGATGGATATCCAGTTTATCGTCGGCGTTCAAAAGAAGATAATGGTCGAACTATCAAAGTTAAAGTTCAAAATCAAGAGATTGAGATCGGAAATGAATTCATTGTACCATATTGCCCGCTGCTATCACGAATTTTCGAAACACATGCGAACGTTGAGAGTTGTCATTCGTCCAAATCAGTCAAATATTTGTGCAAGTACGTCACAAAAGGCAGCGACATGGCTGTGTTTGGTATTGCGTCGGAAAATGCGATTGACGAAATCAGCAACTTCCAAATGGGCAGATACGTCAGTACTAATGAAGCACTGTGGCGATTATTGTCATTTCAAATTCATGAAAGATATCCCACAGTTGTACATTTAGCAGTGCATTTGGAAAATGGATAAAGAGTTTACTTCACTGAGGCTAATGCGGCACAACGAGCTGAGAGACCACCATCGACGACATTGACTAGCTTCTTTGCAATGTGTGAAGCAGTTCCATTCGCAGCGAGGCTGATGTACGTTGAAATGCCCAAGTATTACACTTGGAATCAATCAACAAAGAAATTACAACGTCGCAAACAAGGAACCCCAGTTCCAGATTGGCCACAGGTGTTTTCCACTGATGCGCTAGGTCGCATGTATACTGTTCATCCTAGAAATGATGAATGTTTTTATTTGCGACTGCTGTTGGTAAATGTACGTGGGCCAAAATCATTTGCGCATTTGAAAACTGTGAATGGCCACCAATGCCAAACATATCGAGAAGCATGTCAACTATTGGGTTTGCTGGAGAACGATTCTCATTGGGATTTAACACTTGCGGATTCAGTTGTTTCATCAAATGCGTACCAAAAACGAACGCTGTTCGCAATTGTTATCACCACATGTTTCCCTTCACAACCAATTCAGTTATGGAACAAATACAAAGACGACATATGTGAAGATATCTTGCATCGCTTGCGCATTCCAACGAATAATCCCGACATGCAAATAACCAATGAAATCTAAAATGAAGGATTGATTCTGATTGAGGATCAATGCTTGACTATTGCAAACAAGCTACTGATTGAAGTAGGAATGATTGCGCCAAATCGATCGATGCACGATGCATTCAACCAAGAATTAAATCGAGAGCTGCAATACAATGTTGATACATTGCAGGAATTCGTTCGAAATAATGTGCCGTTGCTGAATGAACAGCAAAAACAAGTATACGAAACATTAATGCAAGCGGTGGACAATAATACTGGTGGTCTATTCTTCCTGGACGCACCTGGAGGAACAGGGAAAACATTTGTCATTTCATTGATTTTGGCCACTATTCGATCAAGATGTGACATAGCTTTGGCGTTAGCATCATCTGGAATTGCGGCGACTCTTCTAGATGGCGGTCGTACTGCACATTCTCCGCTTAAGTTGCCACTCAATTGAAACACAATTGATACTCCAACATGCAATATTTCCCGATCCAGTGCAATGGGAAAATTGTTGATGCAATGCAAGCTCATTGTTTGCGATGAGTGCACAATGGCACATAAGAAATCACTTGAAGCACTTAACTTCACACTGAAGGAATTTCGGCGAATTAACAACATCTTTGGCGGCTTGATGATATTGTTGGCAGGCGATTTCAGGCAGACGTTGCAACATTAGTGAGAATTATCAGAATTATGCTTGGTTAAGTCAACGAGCAATTCTCGCCGGAAATAATAATGATGTACATGCACTGAATTTCACCATTCAGTCAAAAATCGCTGGCGATTTGGTGACATACAAATCCGTTGATTCCATAACAAATCCCGATGATGTAGTTCATTATCCAACGGAGTTTTTGAACTCTCTGGAGTTACCAGGATTTCCACCACATAACTTGCAACTCAAAGTTGGTTCAGTTATTATGATATTGCGTAATTTGAATCCACCGCGACTTTGCAACGGTACTCGACTTGCGGTGATAAGACTTATGCCGAATTTGATTGAGGGAACCATTATTAACGGAAAGATCGCAGGTGAAAATGTATGTATTCCTCGAATACCAATGATTCCGACTGATCTTCCGTTTGACTTCAAACGATTCCAATTTCCGGTTCGCCTTGCGTTCGCAATGGCAATTAACAAGTCGCAAGGCCAATCGCTTAGTGTTTGCGGGATAAATTTAGAAAATCATTGTTTTTCACATGGGCAGCTATACGTTGCGTGTTCACGAGTTGGGAAAGCATCCGCTTTGTTTGTGTTAACGTCAGACCAAAAAACAAAAAATGTGGTTTACCAAAGAGCACTTCAATGAAACGGATAATTTGCGGACACGTATAACGCTTCGATTCAGTATTTACTTTGGATTCACTTTCATTTTTTACTTAAAGAAGATCAACTAAATTACACTTCATTTTTGTAATCGAAATGAATTCATTACTGTTGTGAAATGAAATAAAATTTTTCCTTTTCAAATATAAAAAAAAAATAATTTTTCTTCATCTTTTAATCCTCAAACGAAATGTTACAAAAAACGAAGCCATCTGGTGGCGAAACGGAGTTCGCCGGGTTTGCTAGTAATTATATAAAACAAAATGATTATAATAACTACAAATATCACTACATAGTATGAAACAAAGTCGTTCCCGCTGTCTGTCTGTCCCTATGTATGCTTAGATCTTTAAAACTACACAACGGATTTTGATGCGTTTTTTTTTTGATAGATAGATGAAGGTTTATATGTATATAATAATACATGTAAAATATAATAGAGAAACACTGATAATTTTAGAGGTTTCTAATGTGATGTCGTAAATAAACACATTTTTCTGCGCTTACATTGCAAACGCCGGCTGAACCCTACGAGATAGATCAAAAAATGTACTACAGTATTGTACACCTTAAAAAGGTCTACAAAAAAGTCCGCGATGGTATATGTCTGTCTTTAAGGGATAACCCACAATAACCATTTTTATCCTTTACTTTTTACGAGAAATACGGCTGAGGAAAGATCTTTGGACTTTAGTGTACGTCCGAACACAGGCTTGAGGGTGAACTGATGAGCATTCCTTGCATGACGGGTATTGCGGTTGAAATGTTCAACAAATCCTACCAGTTGTGACTCGAGGAACACGTGCTGACGAAATAAATGCTTCCCTAAAAAGATCCAACCTTTGGCCACACGTCCATAATTAGAAAGTTGGCAATGGAGAGTTAACACAAAGTGATGCAAGAACTAACCTAGAAAACCTTTGTGTTTTGATAGCCAACATCCAGGAGTTGGTCAACAATGTCTATTCCGATATTGATAACATAAGTTGTAAGACTATATCTTGGTTTAAAGAAAGAGCGATTCTGTCACAAACTAACGAACAAGTAGATAAGGTAAATAACTTTATTCTTTTAGAGATTGATGCGCCGACGCAACAAAACTACTCGGTGATTCTGTTCTCGATTTGGAAGAAGCTGTTAATTATCCTATAGAATTTCTTAATTCTTTGAACCCGTCTGGACTCCCTCCTGAAAGTAGGTTGTCCTGTTATTTTATTAAGGAACCAGAATCCACTTAAAATTGCAATGGCAGGCGTTTGCTGGTAAAATCACTAAAAACTTAGATTTGAGCGTTGAGTGTTTTTCGCTTGGCCAATTATATGTCGCTTTTTCAAGAGTAACCTCTAAAGAAAACATGTTTGTATTGTCTAATGACAAAAAAGCTGTGAACGTTGTACATATATAAAGGCATTCTGTAGTATATTTCGTATCAGCATTGCACTCGTGCGAAGCCGGGGCAAAAAATTAAAACAAAAAAGAAAATAATAAATTTGAATTAAAAGGCAATTATTAACAATGCAAGAAGAATTTAATGATAAAAGGGAGTAGTAAAAGGAAGAAAGATGAAAGAAGAAAAGTAGAAAGTTGAAAATAATGATGATGCATAATAAAAAAATATATTTATATCTTGCCCGAGCAAATGCATTGTGACTATAGGTCCGTTCGCGTACTTTATGTGTAGAAAAATGAAAACTGCCAAATCTCCAAAATCGAGAGAGAATCCTCTCATTTCAAAGAAAAGTACGCGAACGCTTTTGTGTAAAAAAATTAAAAACGTCTAAGTTTGGCTTGAAAAGAAGCAACCGCTGTTTTTTTTTTGCTGGCAAACTCATAGGATTTCATCATTTGACAGTTTTCATTTTCTTACCAGCCGAAATTCTGTGTGAAGAAAAATGAACGAAAGTACATTTTTCTTTCGTTCATCTTTTTACCATTTTCTCAGTACGCGAACGCGTTTGTGTAGTTTCGCACGAAAGTTTATATAAATTTACGTTTGCATATTAGTTCGCGAACGGACCTTATAAATCCAGGGCGATCTGATGTGCTAGTAATATTTGACAGCTCTACACATCACAGAACAGTGTCAAAACAAAGAACTTTCTGTGAAGTTCGTTGCCAGAGTGAGAAATGCGTTGAGTTTTTTTTCTTATTTCAAACTTATTAAACTATGGTGGCCGGTTACTGGAACATATTTTTTGTAAGGAGTTCCCGGCCATTCGACTCTTCTAGACTCGGTCCAGAAAATCTTATGAATCGAAATGCGAGGGAATCAAATGACAGATGATCGCCCATGAAGTAAGTGGATGACTCTTTTTTTCAAAGGGAACCCAAGCTTAAGCATAAGAGAGGCTGAACACTGGTTACAAAAAATATTATTAAGAAGTAGTTTCGAGATCTCGAGAGCTTTCTAAAAGAAAATGGACATGAATATATCCTCCTTGACAAAATAAGGAGGGGAGTGTGGCTATGTATTCGACAATTTTCGGGAAAACTAAATTTAATCCCAGCTTATAAATCATATCTGCAGAATTTTTTCCAAACGTTTACCAGAATACGAGTTTTAATTAATTGCATGCACCTACCTCACTCTGCTCTGGAAGCAGGAGGAATGGGACAGCTATTTAGTGGAATTGGGCGCGTGTATCGTGTTTAAAAAAATGGAAACCCTAAAATTCGTTGTCCTACAACAAAAAAAAACAGACCAAGATTAAAGATTCCCTCGGTTTATTGAACAAACAAATAATAATTGAGTTTAATAAAAGAATTGTGAATAATAAAAAAAACTTAGCTTGTGCAAAAAAATAAAACCAATAAGATAAAAAAGATAAAACAATATAGTATATAGCATGCATTTCACCTAGTTCAGATTATCCTATGCATGTTGAGCTAAGAAAAAAAAAGCGGCCAAGTGCGAGTCGGACTCGCCCATGAAGGGTTCCGTAGCAGCAAGTAACATCATAGTTCATAGTTCGTTGTAACTTTGAACGGTTTACGCATAAGGTCTATGTTTATGAAATTAAATGTTTGTTTTATATTTGAGTTGATTGAATGAAAGGTAAATTGCGGTTTACGATTTATGACTTATTAAAAAAACTACTTAGATACTAGATCTCGTTCAAACCAATTTTCGGTGGAAGTTTGCATACATCATATATTTTTTTGGTTTTATCATTCCCTGATTTTAGAAGTTCCAGGAGGGTATACATTTTAGCACTTTGGAAGTATCCTTCGCGCAAACTATTCAGTTTAGAAAAAAATGATATTAGAAACCTCAATATCGTTTTTGAAGACCTATCCATAGATACCCCACAATTTATTGTTTTTTTATACCCTATTCTAAGGGTATATTAATTTTGACGCATAGTTTGTAACATACCTTAATATTGCCCGTAGACTAAATCTTACTATATTTATGATCAGCATCGATAGTAATGTCGATCTAGCCGTGTCCGTCCGTCCGTCTGTCGGCAAAAATTAGGCCTTTAAACTGGACCTAGAGGGCTGAAATTTTAACCATATACTCTCTAGGGTCCCGAAATAATCAAGTTTACGAATTTTTGAAATCCGCCCACCGACACGCCCACAAACTCAAAAAAAAAACAAAATTTTGGAAAAAATCGAATTTTGAGCTAGAAAGCTGAATTTTTTTATATATGATCTATGACTCCTAAAACTGCTCGGGATAAAATAATTTTAAAATCCGCCCACTGACACGCCCACAAATAAATAAAACAATTTTTTTGAAAATCCAAAGTTTGAGCTAGGGAGCTGAAATTTATAATATATACTCTCTATGGGCCCTTTATGCTCATATGTAAATATTTTCAAAATCCGCCCACTGACACGCCCACAATTATTTTTTTTTTTTATTTTTTTAAATTCAAAGTTTGAGCCAGGGAGCTGAAATTTATAATAAATACTCTCTAGGGGCACTTTGTTCTCATGTGTTAATTTTTTTTTAAATCCGCCTACTGACACGCCCACAATTAAATAAAACAATTTTATTGAAACCCCCAAGTTTGAGCTAGGGAGCGTTTTTTTTGATAAAATCCTTTAAATGTTATATAACAAAATATGTAGAGCGTTCTTAACAATTCAACCATACTTAGACTTTTGTCACGCCCACTTATGAGGGATAGGAATAAGAATAGGGTATCCAACAGTTCGCCCAAGCGGACTGTAGCCCGTCCCTATGTTTTTTTTTTTTTTGTGTGAAAATCTTAATGCGGTTCACAAAATACATCTACTTACCAAGTTTCAACAGTACCCATAGCTCTCATAGTTTCGGAAAAAGTGGCTGTGACATGCCCGGACAGACAGACAGACAGACAGACATGACGAATCTATAAGGGTTCCCTTTTTTTCCATTTTACTACGGAACCCTAAAAAGATAAACCTTTATTCCCCAGTGTCCCATCCTTCCTGTGTGGTAGTGTCCCAATATTCCTGTAAGGCACTGTTAGGTTAGGTTAGGTTTATGTGGCTGTCGGCAGAAGCCGACACACTTAGACCAATTTAGGTCCATTGTGATACCACGTATAATTATCTACCTCAACTCTGTAGATGGGACTGGCCAACGACACGCGGTTGTTCTCAAACGGTCCCCCATCTACGTACTAACCGCGCCCAACGTCGTTTAATTACGGTGATCTGATGAGAACCGATTAACTCGACGTGGTATGGTCGTTGGTTTAAGGCACTGTAAAAAGTTAAAAAAAAATATCTCCAGACTTATTGCACACATTTAACCTCCTTTGGTAGTGTTTTTCCTACAGTCGTCCACCTCAAAATATCATCATGAGCGTTCCGAAAGATTGGTATTTGGGAAAAACCAAATCAGGACGAATGGGGAGTGAGACTTTCTTTGAGTATATTGCTACTCGTAGCTGTGCCACAAAATGTATTGAAGATAATGAAGTGCCGATACCAGTTTTTCGTATTATACCCTATTCTAAGGGTATTATAATTTTGACTAATAGTTTGTAACATAGGTACCTAAATATTGCTCGTAGACCCATAAACGTTACTATATTTGTGATCAGCATCCAAAGTTTCAAAGTTTTGTTGATCGAGCCGTGTCCGTGCAACCGTCACCAATTTGGAGGCCCCTAATTTCAGATATAAAACTGAAATTGGGAAAATATACTCTCTAGGGGCCCAACATTATCAAGTGTAAATATTTTCCAAATCCGCTCTAAAAAGTGACGAAAGGAATCAAAATTCAAGCTAGA
The DNA here is from genome assembly GCA_949715645.1 of Portevinia maculata. NCBI lineage: Eukaryota > Metazoa > Arthropoda > Insecta > Diptera > Syrphidae > Portevinia > Portevinia maculata. The sequence continues at coordinate 99,419,682 of OX454527.1, forward strand.
AAGCTGAAATTCAGAACTGATTCCCAAGCGGCCCGCAATGTTCAAGTGTTAAGATTTTTTAAACCCGCCCACTGCCGTGTCAGTAAATAAAAAAAAATTCAACTATTTAAAAAAACTTTTATCAAAAAAAAAAAAAATAGAAATGAAAGTTCTGTTCTTCGCAAAGTAGAATAGAATAGAATAAAATAGAATAGAATATTTTTCTTCGTTATGTTTTCAGTTACAAACATAGGGACGGGCTACAGTCCGCTTGGGCGAACTGTTGGATACCCTATTCTAATTCCTATCCTTCATAAGTGGGCGTGACAAAAGTCTAAGTATGGTTGAATTGTTAAGAACGCTCTACATATTTTGTTATATAACATTTAAAGGATTTTATCAAAAAAAAACGCTCCCTAGCTCAAACTTGGGTGTTTCAATAAAATTGTTTTATTTAATTGTGGGCGTGTCAGTAGGAGGATTTAAAAAAAATAACACATGAGAATAAAGGGCCCCTAGAGAGTATATATTATAAATTTCAGCTCCCTAGCTCAAACTTTGGATTTTCAAAAATTAATATACCCTTAGAATAGGGTATAAAAAAATTATTTTATTTATTTGTGGGCGTGTCAGTGGGCGGATTTTGAAAATTTTTTATCCCGAGTAGTTTTAGGGGTCATAGATCATATGTAAAAAAATTCAGCTTTCTAGCTCAAAATTCGATTTTTTCCAAAATTTTGTTTTTTTGAGTTTGTGGGCGTGTCAGTGGGCGGATTTCAAAAATTCGTAAACTTGATTATTTCGGGACCCTAGAGAGTATATGGTTAAAATGTCAGCTCTCTAGGTCCAGTTTAAAGGCCTAATTTTTGCCGAAAGACGGACGGACGGACGGACATGGCTAGATCGACATTACTATCGATGCGGATCATAAATATAGTAACTTTTAGGGGTCTACGGGCAATATTAAGGTATGTTACAAACTATGCGTCAAAATTAATATACCCTTAGAATAGGGTATAAAAATGTGGCATTGACATTTTTGCCATCAGGAACGAGAGAATGTACAACACGATAACATAATAATTTAATATCAACATACAATAACTCAACAAGTATGTATAGTATATTTTAAACATCTTTGATTGGCTGTCGATTATTCAAAGCACACTAAAGATAACTATACAACAACCTCCTATTTTGCCCATTCAATATCGCGATTACTTCCTCGGTCGATAGCACATTTTCCCCCCAATGGTTTCTTTTTATTGCATTGAGTAATGGACACATTACACGTAGATTGTACTTTTCATTTTTTTATTTATTTACTTATTTGGTTTTCATCAAGCAGAGTGGCACACTCTAATAGACTACTAAGACACCTAACAATAACCAGAAACGTAAATATCAACCACCATTGTTCAAAAACGATAATACATTTTTCTTAAAACATTCTCTGCTTAAATACATATTAAACTCTAGAGCACTACAAACAGAGTTTGCTTGCCTTAAACAGCGTGTTAATTGATCATTATTACCATAATTTACCCTGTAGAAAGGGGTATAGAAAAGGCAGCGGGAACGAAATCCCCGCGTAGGTGCATAGAATGCAATCAACGAGAGCAAGAAGGGGCAATTGAGTTTGTAGTTATCTCAAGATATTTCCAACGGGTTTCAAGAGATTGGATCCCTAGTAATAAGCACCTGGACTTATAAGAGGGCATATCAGTGTCGCAACGACAGTCTTAATAGCAATTCTTGTAAACGCCTCTGGATCCTTTCGATTCTAAACGAATGAACGGTGTAGTTTAGATTCCATACGATCAGTGGCAGACTAACCAGGGGGCGGAAGGGGCGGCCCGCCCGGGCCTCCGGTCTTGGGGGGCCCCAAATCCTTCAATTTATAATAAAATGAGACTTCAGCGAATCGTTACCCTGTATATCGCTCATACTTCAATACTTCTTGACCATTTGCATCTCGGTTGCATCATTCGAGAGGAGTTTTTCGAAACTTAAACTAATTAAAAATTAACTTCGATTTTAAATAGATCAAGAGCGACTGGTTAATCTAGCCGTGCTTTCAATGGAAAGAAAAATTTCCAAAGAAATCGATTACACAGAAGTTATTGAGGAGTTCAGTAAATTGAAGGCACGAAAACACATACAGTCCTTGGCCAATTTATTAGACGCACTGTAAAGTTCTATGTACTTTGTTTGTACTTGTTTACTTTCGCGTATCAATTGGTTAACACTGTAGTGCAACATGTTAAAAATAAATACGAAATGGAATTATATACAAAATCTCCTAAATAAAACACATTATATGTACGTTTAAATATAACAATATTGCATATAAACTCGTGCAACACACAAAAATATTAAAAAAAAACCACATTGCGTCTAATAATTTGGCCAGCGACTGTATATCACACTACAAAAAATAAAAAACTATCTTTGATTTATTTTATACTTATATTTTTTTTTTATCGATCGATTCGTATTTTATTTTCCTCACCCATATCCATTCTAAATAATTTAATTCGACTTTAAATTTCACTTGCCAGATTTTAACGAAATAACTTATTTATACATACAAATGTGAACTGAATAAAAACTTGTAAAACTAAATTTTTTTTTAAAGCTGGGGGGCCTCATTCAGATTTGCCGCCCCGGGCCTCTGACGGGCTTAGTCCGCCACTGCATACGATACAACAGTATTCCAAAAAAAAGTACATATCATCAATTACAGAAAAAATAAAAATAAATCCTCTTAAGGTAAAGGGGCCAGTGAAATTTTTAGAATTCCTGTAGATAAAGCCAAGCATGGAACTCGCTTTGGGTACGATATTTTTTTTTTTATGAATTCTGACTCGCCAAGGCGATTAGGGGGCAGTTCGACCTAAAAAGATCTTTTGTGCCGTATGGGCCAGACAAATTTAGACTAGTAGAGTTTCCACCTTCTGTGTAAAGCGGACAATTCTACTAGTAGAAGAATTCTTTATGTCCTCGGGGCACATTTGTTCCCTGAAAAAGATCTTCTTTTTAATTCCGTAGGTGATACTCGTATCTTAAACCATGGTGGCCAGTAAAGTAACCTACTAAGTTTTTGATATCATGCCTGCTTAAGTTTAAGCATTTGCTGGCATTTTGATTGAAAGGCCGAATGGCTCGTTTGGTCTGTCTTAAACCTGTGATGCTTTCCCAAAGATGGATACATTTTCTATGTTCCCAGCTTTTTATTGCTGCCGTTGCTGCTGATCTAGGAGTGCAGCAGAAGGGTTCGGGACCTATGAAGGGTGTTTCCGAACCTTTTCTGGCAAGTTCGTCGGCCTTTTCGTTACCTTCCACCCCGACATGACCCGTAACCCACCAAAGCTTGGTCTTGTTACTTGTTCGGAGCGCCTGTAGGGTGTTGAAGCAGTACATGACTGATTTGGAGTCAATGGTATGCGAGCTAAGGGCGTTTATAGCTGCTTCACTATCCGTGAATATATGGATGGTTGCACCTTTTATACCACATAAATTTATGTGGCTAGCGCATTCTTGAATGGCGTGGAGCTCTGCTTGAAATACGCTGAGACTTTTTCCCATGGGTATCGTGAAGCGTTTGTTTGGTCCGTATATACCCGCTCCTACCCCCGCTTCCATTTTAGAACCATCCGTATACCACTTTATGCCGTTGTGGCTGTTAGGTGGGTTATTACTAACCCATGCTTCTCTCTTGGGGATCTCCGTGGAGAACCGTTTATTGAAGCATAGTGTTTTATGAATGCGGTCTGAGACCGCGCAGTTCATGTTGAGTTCTGGCAGTTCATCTAGAAGTGTCTTAAGTTCCGGATGATCGTTAAGACTTATCTCGTTTAACTGTATTTGACTTATTGCACTGCGGATCGCCACTTTTTGAATGTATATGTGGAGAGGTGTAATTCCTATTATTGGCTCTATGGCAGCCGTTGGACGGGTTCGCATGGCTCCGGAGATACCAAGGCACGCAAGCCGTTGTACCTTTTTGAGCTTCTCTATTGCGACCTTTTCTGTGGATTTTGTCCACCATACAATGGAGGCGTATTTTATAATGGGTCTTATCATCACTGTTTACATCCAGTGGACAATCTTTGGAGAGATTCCCCAGGTTCTGCCATATGTGCGCCGATAGGCCCATAAAGCTCTGTTTGCTTTAGTGATTTTGTTGTTGATGTGAGAGTTCCAGTTTAGTCTTTTGTTCAGGATTACTCCAAGATATTTGACTTCGTCGGAATACTCAGTGGTCGTGCCATTCATTGAAATCTGGGCTAAGCTGAGCTTTCTTCTTTTTGTGAAAGGAACTATGATAGCTTTACTGAGGTTTATGGAGAGATTTTCCTTGACGCACCAGTCTATAGCTATATTAAGGGCGTTTTGCATACGTGAGGTAACTACGTTTGATTCTTTGCCCCTAATAATGATGACCAAGTCATCAGCGTACCCTATTATGTCGTAACCTAAATTACTTAGTTTTTGAAGTAGGTCATCTATGACCGAAGACGACAGGAGGGGTGATAAGACTCCTCCTTGTGGACAGCCTTTTATAGCTGATACCTATACTGATAATGAAGTCTGTCCTGACGAAGCAGTAATTGTCCGACTTTCGAGCATCGCTTTTATCCAGTTTATGGTGAGAAGATCTACCTTTCGGTGAATTAAAGCATTTGATATTGAATCATAACCGGTGTTATCAAAAGCACCCTCTATGTCAAGAAAGGCGCATAGCGCAATTTCTTTGCAACGGTAGGCGTTGTTTATGTGATTTGTTAGGGCGCCTTCCGTTGATTTGCCTTTTTGATACGCATATTGACAGGGGTGTAGAGGCATGCTAATAGTTACGCATTCTCTGATATGAACGTCAATTATTCTTTTCATTGTTTTCAGGAAAAACGATGTCAAGCTTATGGGACGATAGGATTTAGTTAGTTCACTAGTTTTGTTACCTGGTTTGGGGATAACTACTACATTGACCTCCCGCCAAGTACGTGGTATGTAGCCCCAGTTGAAACTGAACGTAAATAAGCCAATCATGTTAGGTAGGAAGAATTCTATACCCTTTTGAATGAGTGTTGGAAAAATTCCGTCATTTCCTGCTGCCTTGAATGGTTTAAATGAGTTTATGGCCCATTTTACCTTATCTGGACTAAATAAGGTTAGTTGAATAGCCTCAGTAGTGCGATCAGTTATGTGATCGACAATTAGGGAACCAGGGAAGTGAACTTGCAGCAAGGTAGTGAGAGTTTCTTCCCGGTCGCTTGTGATTGTTCCATTAGGTTTGATGAGCATTCTCATCTTTTGAAAGTGCGCTCTGGAGCCGCGCCACTGCTGGAAGTTTTTCCAGCTTTTCGCAGTTGCGCGCCCTTTTAGATCTTCGCAACTCTTGGTTGTATTTGGTTAACAGGGATCGATATTGATCCCATACGCCGGTGCGTTTCGATTTGTTGAATTGTTTTCTCACCTTCTTCCGGATAGTTTCCAGGTTTTCATTCCACCATGGTACGCTTCTTTTTACCACGGTGCGCTTTACCTTGAAACTACTCCTAAAGGATGAGATAATGATGTCGTTAAGCTGACATTGTGCAGCGTCCGCATCACTCGATGTTAGTGGTGAATTTGGTAGCAGATCAGTTCTGATTGCCAGATTTTCACTATAGGTTCTACAGTTTGTTAATTTATTATTGTATTTGACCGGCGCGCACTCGGTGTTGCATCGCAGCCTGAACATAATATGCATATGATCAGACAGAGAAACTTCATCAGACACGAACCATAGATAATCTAAAAAAAGATAATCTAAAAGTAACTCACCTCTTTTATTTGTGTCTCGGCTGCCCCAAATCTGGTGATGTGCATTCGCGTCGCAGCTGATAACAAGATGTACTTGCTGAGTTTGGCAGTGCTGGACAAGTTCTTGTACTGGTGTAGGTGGTACCTCCTCTATATCCCCAGCAAAATACGCCGATGCGCATACAAATTTGTGTATCACATGGCCATTGTGGCGTTCAATTAAAACGGGCACCAGGTCCCTAGTATTGAAATCTGGAATGAGAGAGAATTTTATATCTTTCGCAATGGAAAGAGCTGCCCTAGGTCTGAAATTACCTTTGGCAAAAATTAGCTCTCTATTTCTGCTGTTAAGACCAAAGATCTTACCTGTAGTTGCCCACGGTTCCTGGATTAAACCAAGAGCGAGGTTCCTTTCGGCACATCTTTGGCTAAAGGTGTCCGATGCACCCATAGCGCGGTGCAGGTTTGCCTGCAGCACAGTTAGAGACGACATTTCTTCTTCACGTAGTCGGGATTGCGCACTCTATGAGGTTTGTTATCACCCCTGCGTCGTACCTAACCCTGTTGAGAGAGACCACTTTGTCTCCCCCGTGGACTTCTGTTGTTCTGTCCATCTTTCCCGCTTGTATGTACCTGCTCGGCCGCCAGTTCAGGCCTAAAGCGGTTACGGTGCGCGTTTGTGCTGTCCATTTTTTTTAGCCTTTGCTTTAGCATCCAGCTCCACAGTTGTTTTAGCAACTGAGTTACCCGTGGCAGTACTAATGCCAGCCACTGGTGGTGTGGCTCTACTGTTGGCGCTTGTGGATGGCTTATTATTTTCTGTAGCATCAGTGGCAGTACTAATACTAGGCCCTGGTATTGTAGCCTTTTTTTGGTTGTCTCTTGACGCCTGATTCGTCGATTTGTCCGCGCTCTTGAGGATTATTTTGATCGGTCCAAACCTGAACGAGACCATCCCCTTTAGCTCAACAAGTCGCTCCAACGTGCTTTTATTTACAGCAAGGACCATATGGGCGACATCTCTGTCGTCAGATCTTTGCAGAACTCTCCACGTTCTGGTGTTGAGTTGTTTATTCTGGCCATCAAGAATGGCCAGTATTCTTTAATTCGCTACTCCAGTACTATGTGGGAAGAAGGCTCTGACGATGTGTGGTTTCGGGAAAAGTTCTTCCCCCACAAGCGTCACTTCCATCCCGCATTTCTCTTTGAGCTTCGCGAAGTTCGTTCTCATCCACTCTGCAGTGGTAGCGTCCGCACATACGATCATTAGCCATCCGGCTTTGAAAGTTGTACCGCGGAAGGCTGGTTTAGTCCCCTTATCACGTTGTTCCATGGTGATGTCCATAATCCTCTCCTGAATCTGAGCCATTTGCTCATTACTGAGAGGATTGCGATCCAGATCGACAGGTACTACACCCAGTCTTACAAAGCTCGCTATATCTCTAAGGAGACTTTGTCGACGGCTGTATTGCCTGGTGCGAGCTCGTTTCGCTTCGGATTGGGGCGGCGTATTGTCCTCGGATCTCGTACGCTTCTGTCTGTCGACAGAGCAAATATGCTGGCCTGCTCTACGTTTTGTCCCTTTTTCAGCGCACGCTTAAAACGGCTGTTCGGATGGTGTGAATTTGACGCGCTTAGACTCAGTCTGTGCAGTTATGCCAGAGGTCTCCGGCGCGCCTGTATTCATGGGATGCACTTCACCCGAGAGTATGCTGACATTGCATAGCGTGCTGGATTCTGAGATATTGTCACTAAGAAGAGACAAGTTCTCATCTAAGCTAATCATCTCCGAATCAGTGGTTTGTGACCCTTCCCGATTGGCAGGTGTCACGTCATTTACGACAGGGTGTTCTAAAATATCCCCAGTTGGTAATGCCGGGTGTTCTGAAACATCCCTATAGTTGATGATGCAGTTGTAGAGGCATCATTCTCTATTTGTTTTTTGTTTTTCGGATCTATTTTGATTCCCACTAGTAAACGGGATAGGAAGGTCGCCCGTGGTCTACCCGTATAACCACAGGAAGGCTATCTTGAAATCGGAGATCGCCTGGTATCCGAAGTTCGCTGCTATCGACTAAGAACCCCTTAGTCATTCATCTCTCGCCGCTAGCTGTTCCACGTTAGATTTGGGGAATTGTTGTCGGGGTTGTCTCCCCGGGCATTGCCGAAAAGTTGTATGTAAGGAGTAAGGCAGGAGGGGGGGGGGGGCAAACGGGGGAGACAGAGGGGGTATGTAAGGGTGGGGTGGGAGCGGACGTGAAGTCCTGGTCAGTTCTTGGTTGACGCTCATCAGACGGCCTGGCCCTTAAAGAAGCCCGATGACTCTTTGCGTCGTAAGCCTCCGCACCGGCACCATCGAGTTTTGTTTGCGGTGATGGTACACACGTCAAGGTGTCTGACCCCGCTAAGAGGTGGGTACGATATAGTCAATATAACTGGAAAAAGCGAGCTTTGAGTCAAAAATGTTTTCGAGATCTTTTTTTTGTATACTCTGGATAACAGAGTGCCATTAATCGACGGGAAAATGTGGTTGGAGAAGCATTACGGCATGCTATGACATTTTAAAGCATTTAGATGAAGATCATTGTTATTACATCACCTGAATAAGCTGGATGAATCTTTTTGGAGATTAATGCAATCTAACGCTGATCTAATGCATGAGTACTTTTAAGATCGTCTACATACATTAAATATACATACAATAATTGAAAAATCTTGGAATGCAAATGAAAAGTAGAAGGGGTACACGTGAAGTGACTACTAGTTGATCTGAAAGATCATTATTATGTAATACGAACTTACTGAATTCTACCCGTTAAATACTAAATTAACCAATCTTAAATATTTGAGTGAAACCCGATGTATTTGAGCTTCGATATTAGAAATACGTGTTCAACTCTGTCAAACCCTAACCTAGCTTTTGAAAAATCTGTTTAAATTACATCAGACTGAAACCCTTGCTCTGGAACACTGACCACATAGTTGCTTAAAATAGTTAAGTTAGGGGTAGTAGATCTTCCACCAACTAACACATGCTGCAATGGAGAAATAACTTCTTTTAAGAGAAATACTAATTTGTTATAGTATAGGATTTTTCAAATAGATTGCACCATTGCAGATGTTTTACAAAAATGGCGATAGTTTGTCGCAAAAAAATGCGCGCACAGAACATCCAAAAACCGAAAAGATTACCATGCCGCGATTTGTCCTATTTTCATCGACGCGATAGTCACCAAAATAAATGTTAATTTGCAGTGATACTTTTTGTACGCCTTACAAAAGTGTGAACTTTATGAGAGCGGCAGGCGCACAACTGCGGTATAGAACCTTCCTTTCAACTAAGGGGCATTTTTGGTCACAGACGATAGCTGAGTTCTTCCGCCACTTCGTACGGAAGAACTCAACGCTTACGCGATTATTTATGTAGTCATCACAAGTTTCCTCGCTATGAAACATAGATCCAAGATGTTTGAACTTTTTGCACTTGGGAATCACTCTTCCATATAATGTCTAGAATCGGTCTTACTGGATCAGAGAACGGGCATCACACATATTCTATTTTTCGAGCTAATACGATACCTATTCCTCCCCAAAACATCTACCCATACATCAAGTGCTCGTTGCAGTGGCGTTTGATCCCGGCTTATGATGAGTCCATCGTCAGCAAAGATTAACTGATGTACTTTGGAGTACGTCATTTTTTCTTCAAGCAGATAATCAAATACTATAACAAATGTCAAGGGACTTAAGACGCTTCCCTATGGTGTACACCGACTTTGATAACTTCAAACCTTAAGACAGCCCTCAAAAAAAATCAGAAGATAAAATATAATGAGTATGCAAAGCTTTGATGAAACACTAGCTACATCTAATTTTCATCCCACATTTTATTTTTAGAATTCCTATCACTATGTATATTGTTTTGTCATTTGACAAAATTGACTCATAGTCAAACCACGATCACTTGTTTGCCAAAATAAATGCACAAGCAACTTTGTAAGCAATATGCAACACCCAAACACCTTAACAAACCGCGACTGAATAATCGCCATTGCGCAGAGTTTTATGTTTCTCTCTATGTTCCGGTTTTTGCGACTGAAAAACCCTCGGAAAATTAAGAGCTTAATTCAATCGCAAATGCGCGCACTCATATTAGCAGCCATATGCTCTAGTTTTTTGCGATTTAAAAATTGCGTCATTTAATGTTGCTTGTGCGCGTATTCCGTTTCCTACAACGACTTCGGTTTTTCAATCGCGCGCCCGCCGCCAAAAATTCGCATAATGCTCGCCTGCACTTAACAAGACCTCATACAATTATTACTTAATTTAAACTGAGATAGGTGCTCAAACTCGAATAGCAGAGGGTATTTAGGACACTCATAAAATATACCTAATAATAAAATAATATTATACGAGTAATAATAATTATAATAAATATTATAAAAATAAAGACGGCTATTTCTGCCATGCTCGTGTTCTCAAACACAAACTATTGTACATATATTTCATGAAATAAAGAATCTAATCTAATAATAAAATATAATATACAAATAGTAAAAAACATGTGCAAACTCCTTACTTCGAATATTATTTTCAGATTTCAATGCTCAGGATGCGGCTGGAAACACTCCACTTCACATTGCGGTTGAAAATGACTCGTTTGATGCCCTCGACTACCTTTTGTCAATGTAAGTAACTTTTACACCGCTTGGTTTCCAAAGTTTTGTCAGTCTGAAATGCATTACTCTTGTCCAACTTGCACAGTCCCGTTAACACGGGGATCCTCAATGAAAAGAAACAAGCTCCAGTGCACTTGGCTACTGAACTGAATAAAGTTAAAGCTCTGCGAGTAATGGGCAAGCACCGGACCGTGATAGACATGCAACAAGGTGGAGAACACGGAAGGACTGCTCTGCATTTGGCAGCCATCTATGACCATGAAGAATGCGCCAGGATATTGGTATGCTACAATTTATTATTGCAATTAGTTTCAATATGAAGATCATTAAATAATACGAGTACGTATCTGCAAGTACTAGTACTGTGATTTGGAGTTGTATGTGTGTGTGTATGTCAATAAATGTGCCAGGATCTCGAATGTATTACTGAATGTTAAGAAATTAACTAGGACTATTGGAGGTCGTTAATTGAATGTTGTTGTAGAGTGCTAGCGATGGATGGATGTTTTATGCAACACTATGGCATGATAAAATATGAAATGAAATGGCGTTTAAAATTCTTAATTAATTTCAAAAATTTGATGTCCGGAATAAATAAGCAAACATCAGATGAGCACTTATTGCAAATTTTTGGTATAATATTTATATCCTTCACACAAACACTCGCATATAAAATGTAATTTGTATATACCGTTAGATCAACAAAAATGTTATTTCAGATAACTGAGTTCGATGCATGTCCTCGTAAGCCCTGCAATAATGGTTACTATCCGATTCATGAAGCCGCAAAAAATGCTAGCTCCAAGACAATGGAAGTATTTTTTCAGGCGAGTATTTCGGTTATTTTCCTCCCGAAGGATCCTTTTTTTTTGTACATACAATTAATTTCAGTGCTTGTGATAAGTTTTTGTTTGTGAACATAATTGTGACTGATGAAGGTTTCTTTATTGGACTGAATTAGTCGAGTGTGCTGATTAGAGTATTGTTTTGTTGTTACCCTGTTTCGTACTCATAACTCACTACTGTTAAGTTTTACAAGCTTTGAATGTGCAAACATATAGGAACAAATATACGAGTACCTACATAAACATATTTAGGTTATGTCAAGTTTCTGTATAACCCGCATGTATTTTACATTAACTAGTCTCTTCGGCCTCACGTGCAGGTGGTCAGAGCGAGTCTAGGTGGCGTGTAGTCTTTTTAACCCTATCCTGTACTTATTATTAGTTTATTCGTCATACCTAATGCCGCTTACAGAAAAAAATGTAAGTTATATGTATTTCTCATGCGGTCGAAACAACATCCGGGGATTTTAGCTAAGCACCTGGCTGCTGGCTTTCACAGCGGACCGGAGGCACTTCAAAATAGCGACGGACACCAATTCACTGAAGCACAGGAAATAGTAGATGTGTTTAAGCAGCACTTTCAACAGCTGCTAATCGGTCATCAAGTAGAGAGAGATACCCAATTTCATCACCCCGTATAGAAGAGGTTGGCTTTGCTATAAAAAAAACAAGCTTAAGCACAACAAGGCCTTTGACTCTGATGGCTTACCAGCGGAGCTCTTCAAACACAGAAGTGATATTTTGTTAGGGTGCATGCACCAAATCATCAACCAAGTATGGGTGGAAGAAAGCATGCCCGATTTTTTTTTTTTTTTTTTTATAATATGCTTACGCTAAAGGGTTTTTTTCTGTTGTTACAGTACCCTTATAATGCTAAGAACACAGTCTAAGCTACTTGGTATTAGAAAGAATAGAGAGATAGGAAAGAAATGTTTGGGTGCAGTTGTAAGGTTTTTCTCCACGGGTGATGTCTAAGTTACTTAGGGAGATTACGATTTCATGTATTCGGTATAAAGTAATGGACTTGGCCGGGATTCGAACGCACGACCTTCCATTCCGTAAGCGAATACACTACTACTGCACCATTGCCACCCGCCCGATGACTGCACTATCAGATCAATATGCCCCATCTGCAAGAAAAGAGATCATACGTTTTCCACGATCTATCGATGCATATCCCTGCTTAATGTCGCATATACGATCCTATCTAACCTACTGACTCAAGCCGTTCTGTAATACGCACATACCGTTCATCTTCCTTGGAGTAAACATCAACTCAACGAATGACACTTAGTGGAGATCCGACGGCGAATTACCTTCGGAAACCTCTGCTACTTTGGTCTGGCTAAACAAATGGGTTCAAAACTCCAAAATGCATGCTCTATCGATATCGATCCTTAATCGTGAAAGTCCTGCTTCATGGTGCCAAGTGCTGGAAGATAAGTAGGAAATTGGAGCTTATATCGGGTTCTTTGCTAGTAAAATGCTTAGTGGGATATTTGGTCCTGTGTGTGATTAGGGCGATTGGGGGAGACGATACAACCGCGAACTCTATAAGCTGTACAGAGATGCAGATGTAGTCACAGAAAGCTTAATCTGGTCGACTACATTGGCTCGGCCACATTAAGCGAATGACAATAAAGCTCCAGCTAAGAGGATCTTCGACTCCCTGCCCCCAGAATCGAAAAGGCAAGGAAGACCCAACCTCCCTATTAAGGACCAGCCATCGCAGAGTATGGAAGGCTGCAGTGCCTAAGGCACAGACTGTTCACAGGTCGAGAGCGCGTTAAGTAAGTAAGGAAAGTATACGCTGAATTCGGTGAGTTAAGTTATCCACTTGTTATCATACGCCAGTTAAAGTCAGTAAAATATGTAAGTGCTAACTCGCTGCTATTTGGTGTTTATTAATATGGGGGTTGGTGTATAAAGTTGGAAAAATGGCGAAGGCTCTTTAGATGTAGGTACATATTCACACTTGTTTTTGTTATTTTTACTTTTGTACATATTCTTAATAAACAACGTTTGTCGTTGTTCCTTCTGACTGCAGAATTGCCAAACTGTGCTGTAATCTAAGCCCGAAGCACGCCACACAGCTGACCATGGAAAAACCAGTCATCCCTCAAGAACACACAAACCATGCTCAGCGATGGACCCTGCGCCTTATTTATAGTCATTGCAAAGCAAACCTTCAGAGGAAGTTGTATTCGCTTGAGCAGAAAATGATAGTCAGTCTCATTTCCCACAATTAGTAAAAAGTAGTCGCCTCGATCAAATTTTCTTTGAGGCCTTTTTTTGTAACCTGATCCCATTGCACATTTTAGGGCCTTTTAAGTTTCTTAGCAGCATAACAGGTACTCCTTCTTTTAACATCAATTTGTAGGGGGGAAGGCGGGAGGGTTAAGCGTATAAAAAACCTCCACTTGGTAGTGCACTGTTTCCTCAGCTTGTACCACTAACTCTGTTGTATTACACTGCTTCTGCTTTCAAGTCATGATGTATTCTCATGTTTACTGGGAGGCACAGAATCTTTATGTGTGGCCAAAGGTTCGAGAACTTAAGGCATGTATCAGGATCGCAGCCTGAAATTTGGTGTGGGGGTACCCGGACACAGTTACAAATCAGTTGGGGACGGATAGTGTGTCTTTACATGGATGTTTCTGTTACTAGCAATAATTGCAAATACAATATTGTTTATAACCTTTTCTAAGGGTATTATAAATTTGACTCATAGTTTAGACCTATAGAAGTGACTATATTGATGATCAGCATCGATAGTAATGTCGATCTAGCCATGTCCGTCCGTCCGTCGGCAAAAATTAGGCCCTAAACTAGAGCTAAGAAGCTGAAATTTGAACCATATGATGATCTCTAAGGCCCTGAAATAATCAATTGTACAAATTTCCACAAACCAAAAAAAACAGCGTTTGTGCCGTTAGGCCAATTTCCAGTAGGTACTGATTGCATTAGTTCTGGCAATCTCCTGTCGGATTCTGTTTGTTAGATCTGAGTTCTTTTTGCGTTGAAGCAGGCCATATCTTCCTGAGTATGACGAAACTACTTAGGGTGCTCTATCTGCAGTTCGCCCTTGAAAGGAAGAACCGGAATTTTTTTCCTTGACAAACCCTATGCGAGGAGAGACTGTTTCTACACGCGAGCTGTCAAGGATAGAGGGAATGTTGTCCCACGTTGGGCGCCAATTTGAACACTTTTTTCGCGCGAGCAAGCTACTGTTATTGAGTTTCACGTGTCGGAAAACACAAGATAAAAAATAAACTTTGTCACCGCCACCGGTACGAAAAATTATGATTGAACTGTCAAAAAATAATAAGAAGAGCGCGAGTGCAACCACCAGCAGAATAAAGTCCTGGTTTCCCGGTCACTCAGCTAGGGGTGGATTCAGATAACCTCAGCGTTCGCGGTTGAACGAGTTGAAAGCATTGAGCGAATCTGAAAAATAAAATAATAGGTACTTAATGTCGTCGAGGAAATTTTATTTCTCCCATGGCAGTAAGCGAAATGGATGCCACACAATTTCGTTTGATTGGACAAAAATTTCGAACACACGAAACGTCTCAAACAAGCTTGAAAAAAAGACAATGATTAACACCTCAAAGTTTTTTCCAGTGCCCACCTCTTGAGAAAGCCTGAAAAACATCCAATAATATCAATTGCCATGAAAAGCTTCTCAAATTCGGTGTTCGAAGACGGCTGTAAATAGTAGGTTCCTTCCACTTTGCACAAGCAAATGGTTGGAGAAGCTAGGTCTAAGGCCCTGTATGGCCCATACAGAGCTTTAAAACTAGCGAAATCTATTTAAAAAAATATTATTCACACGAGTTCCTCTTGCGCTACTGGCAAAGTTTGTCCTAAATTGCCAGCAAGTAATACGGTCACCGTCACACCACCCGTTAGCACTTTGTGCTCTTTAAGTGTTCCATCAAGCGCTTCGATAGCTTCCTTGTGCACTCGTCCCATTCAATAAGCTCGCAAACTAAATATTTGTTAAATGAAAATTGAATTTACCTGCAAGACAATATCGAGAATTATGTTACATTTTAAATAATTTTGGAAATACGATAATAGTCTAATAGTCGTCAGTTTTTAAGATGTCGTTCTGCCTTTTTAAAATAGGTTTTAACTGTCTCATTAGACCAAGTTTGTTGATTTTTGTATTATGACGGTACTCTATTAATGAGCGATATGAGGCACAAACTACAGATACAAAAGAAGATACGACTTTGTTTGACATAATAAAAACAAACTTCCTTCTACAGCTTCATATAGAAAGAGTTCAATCACGTTGCTCTCATGATTTCATACATCTTCGGAATTTTTTTATGTTTAAAGAAGTGAGACCCTACAAATGCGCTTTATTTGGTAAGAAATTCGTTAACTCTCTAGTCAACATTGAAAAACTTCTACAAAATACTCGTACATTGCTTTTATATACATATATCCTTTAAATTGATTTGCATAAACCTGTGTGCTACTCTGTATCTACCTAGTTGTTTCCTTGTGCTTATATTCTTTTTATCTGCTAGTTATGTGTTTCTACTAAATTATTTTCCTTACTGTTCCTACTTTGTTCTTTCTGGGTGCACAAACAAAATACAACTTTTTCAAAATTTAATAATTTGATTTTTGTTTCTTCCTTTATCCTAACAAGCAGTGGGCAGAGTCACGAGGATGTACTCGAGAGGAGATGTTATCATTTTACGATTCAGAGGGCAATGTTCCCTTGCATTCAGCCGTACATGGTGGTGACATAAAAGCTGTGGAATTATGTCTTAAATCAGGTGCGAAAATTTCAACGCAACAGCATGACCTCTCAACTCCTGTTCATCTGGCTTGTGCACAGGTAAGGCTGATGTAAAATGGGGTGAATTTAACCGTATATAAGGGATGTTATTTAAAACGGTAGTTGAAAGCACCTAGAATACTGCATCAGATTTCCTTTTCTTTCATACCAAAGAAGAATATCTTAGTTTTCTAATTTTGAATGTGTGCTTTTATAAATTGTTTATGATAAATAAAATAAACCTCTACCAGCAAGGATATGATGATAGAAATATTACACAGAATGTTGAGGTTGAGAAGACTCGACTTGCATCCTGTCCATCATGTAAATTAGATTTATACCATACTGACCTCGTAGGAAAAAATCCGAAGAAATGTCATCGCTGATGAATTGCAGATGATGAATGCCTTGCCTTAAGGACTCTTCACATGTGCATTGCATTTGCAGTCTTCCATTTATAAACAGAATATTGAAAATAGAGTGAATTCTCACTTATATGAACTAATGATTATTAGGCCAGTTCATATAACCAAGAATTTCATATACCAACCAAACATATAAAAATAATTTATCTTCTATTTCATATCTGGATCTTCTCAGATAGTCAAGCTGCATTAAAATCCCTGGATTCTGGGTCCACAAACTCTATCGTAGTCCGTGACTGTCGATCATCTCTAGTGGAGATGGCGAAGCATTTTAACATCCACCTATGCTGGGTGCCAGGACATACAGACATTCCAGGGAACTGTAGGGCGGATGAACTCGCCAGAAAAGGAACCACACTGCCCCTTTTACCTGATAAAGGTTCACTAGGCATCCCAATCGCTACATGCAAACTCATGTTTATGAGACAGACCATTGAGAACTGTAACCTTAGGTGGACAAGTGGCAACACTTGTATAGCGACAAAGCAGATTTGGCCAAAGCTGGATCTGAAACGCTCTAAGTGTTTGATTTCTCTAAACAGACTTCACATTGGTGCTATAATTGGTGTGATCACCGGACACTGTCTCATAGGCAGACATGCAACAAGGCTTGGCGTCCACGCAAATGACTTCTGCAGAAGCTGTATGGACGAGGAAGAGGAGGAGACAGTTCTCCACCTTCTCTGCACGTGCCCTGCTCTTTCTCAAAGACGTAAACTCCATTTAGGATCCTTCTTTTACAATGATCTTAACGATCTCATTAACACCGACATAAAAAGTCTGTCAAGCTTCATCAGAAGCTCCAAATGGTTCAACGAGTAAGAGGATGATACATCCGTGTGGCATCACAATGGGCCTGTCACTGGCCTAAGTGTGTCGGTCTCGGCCGACAGCCACTACAACCTAACCTAACCTAACCTATTTCATGATTTTGGTTCATATTCAGGCATTTAAGACTTGTTCCACTTGTGAACCGATATCAAGCTATATTTGTTTATAAAAGCAAAGCTCACATCGCACCTCGTAACTCTTTCGATAAAGCAAACAAACTGGTTACTGGCTTACATGTGCAGACGCAGATACTACTGAAGCAAAAGAAACCATAAACGAAATCTGTCTGTCTATGACTATATTTATATCTATACATTTTCAATTGAATTTAATTTGTATCAGCTCGTAGTACCGACACCAATTTGTATAACCGGAAGTAGGTAGGTACCTACATGCAATGGAGAATATACTGTAAGGTAGGTGGTCCAAATAACCCTCGTTGGCCTCATACTAGACAAAACGTACTGAATAGACATTAATATAAAACATAGCTTAGTTAACAACATAAAAAAAAAACTAATTTTGATCGTTAACATTCAAATTGAAATACATTTGTTGGGCTTTTTTAAAAACCTAACCTTGGGCCTTATTAAGAACACCTGTTCCGACTAAAACCCATACATAATTTTGTTCAATTACTTTGGGTTCCCTGCTAAACAATAAAAGAAGTCTTTTGTCCCGAAACAAATTAAATATATTTTAAGTAATTAATAAGGAAACCAAAACAGATAAAGCCTTCTTGACTAGAAAAGAAAATTACAATTAAAACAAATAAATGAATTTGACTTTAATAAAGAAGTGGGTAGGCCCACTTTAGCGAATTTAACGATCCTTCTGGACAGATCCTCTTTTTGTTCTGGCGTAAACGTTTCAGGCGGGTGGCAATGGTGCAGTAGTAGTGTATTCGCTTACGGAATGGAAGGTCGTGCGTTCGAATCCCGGCCAAGTCCATTACTTTATACCGAATACATGAAATCGTAAACTCCCTAAGTAACTTAGACACCACCCGTGGAGAAAAACCCTGCAACTGCACCCAAACACTTCTTTCCTATCTCTCTATTCTTTCTAATACCAAGTAGCTTACACTGTGTTCTTAGCATTATAAGGGTACTGTAACAACAGAAAAAAATCCCTTTAGCTTAAGCAAATTATAAAAAAAAAAAAGATTTTTCCAAAAACAACGCATAAAACGAATTTAATTATTATTATAATAATGTCGCTTTATATTTTGGGTTGGCATTTTAAGGAACATGAAACACTTGTTTATAAAGTATTAAACGAACGTCTACACATGAGAATGAAACTTAAACCGTACTAAAACTTAGTTTTAACATCTTTATATACGAGGGCGGGTCAATAAGTCCGTGACTTTTTGAATTTCTGACTTCTTTACTGAAACGGCAACACTGCTCCTGTCAACAGGCATCTGTCAGTTGACTCCTGTCAAAATTTAAACTTGCTGCGTCAGTTAGTTTGTGTTTGACAGCTATTTTTATCAGACTACTCACTAATTTGAGGAGAAAATGGAAAAAAGTGAATTTCGTGTGCTTATTAAGCATTATTTCTTGCGAAAAAAAACCATTACCGAGACCAAGGCTAAGCTTGAAAAAGACTATGGGGACTCTGCACCATCGATTTCAATGGTAAAAAAGTGGTTTACTGAATTTCGTTGTGGCCGTACAAGCACTGAAGATGCCGAACGTCCTGGACGCCCAGTTGAGGTCTCTACACCCGAAACAATCGAAAAAATTCACGATATGGTGTTGGCCGACCGAAGATTGAAAGTGCGAGAGATTGTGGAAGCCGTAGGGATCTCGCATGGCTCAGTGGTTTCAATTTTGAATGATCACTTGGGCATGAGAAAGCTTTCCGCAAGATGGGTGCCGCGTTTGCTCACAGTCGACCACAAACGCAATCGTGTAACAACTTCACAGGAAGGTTTGGCGTTGTTTAATCGCAATATGGAGGAGTTTTTGCGCCGTTTTGTAACCGTGGACGAAACATGGATCCATCACAACACACCAGAGACCAAACAACAGTCAAAACAGTGGGTTTCTAAGGGTGAATCGGCGCCAAAGAAGGCCAAGGTGGGTTTGTCAGCCAATAAAGTTATGGCGACTGTTTTTTGGGATGCACGCGGGATAATCCACATTGACTACCTTCAAAAGGGAAGAACAATCAATGGGGAATATTATGCCAACTTATTGGACCGATTCAATGACGTTTTGAAAAAAAACCGACCTCATTTGGCCAAGAAAAAAGTTCTTTTCCACCAAGACAATGCAAGGGTGCACACATGTGCAGTTGCCATGGCAAAAAACCATGAATTGGGCTATGAATTGCTCCCTCATCCACCCTATTCTCCAGATTTGGCTCCAAGCGACTACTTCTTGTTCCCAAACCTGAAGAAATGGCTTGGTGGAAAAAGATTTGACTCCAATGATGAAGTCATCTCACAAATAAAGGCCTATTTTGAGGACCTCGACAAATCATTTTTTTTGGAAGGGATAAAAAAATTGGAGAAGCGTTGGACAAAGTTTATAGAGCTCAAGGGAGACTACGTTGAAAAATAAAAAAAAAATTTTATCAAAAAATCTGTGTTTTATTCCAAAAGTCACGGACTTATTGACCCACCCTCGTATAAAAACGTTGGTGCGTATGTGTGTATGTCTGACGATCAGGGCTGAATCACTGAAGCTATTAGGTGGCGATGCTGTCGTTTTTTTTCAAAAATTCCTATTTATGGTCGTTTTGGCTGAATTTCACACCATCAAAATAAAAATAAAATGTGGTTTCATAGCAGCCATAGCCGGTGTCAGTGCTTTAAAAAATGAAAGCCACAACGTTGGTATTCCACAGTGCTCCATCCCACTTCATCGCTGTTGAATTTGCTTGGCTATTGCAGGCGCAGTACGATTTTCGTGTGTGCACTTGAGGCAGCATCAGACGGAAAGTGGGTCTTGAGCTGTTGATTTTGATGGTGGCCCAAACAAAATTACCGTACGGACATAACACCTGCGGTAAATTGTTTTGGAAATATAACGCAGATGTTCGAATCGCGGCTTTGTCAGAGCGGCGGAGTTTGTGTTTTCATTTATGTTTGTATTTTATATTTTGTAGAAATCTACCTACTACAAAATTCCAGTCAGTAACATTCGTAGCTTGAGGATTTTTTTTTATTATACGCCCATGCTTTCCACATCAAACTAGCAATTTTGGCAATTAATGAAACCCTGGTTAGCGTTGGCTCTGATGATACAAAGTCCCACGGGCACTAAAAGCTGTTGGTCGTTTGTTAAACACATTCACAGAATTCGGCCTCGTCATCTATCTCAACACGCATTTACAATGATTATTGATAAAGGATTCCAGCTGTTAGCTTTCTAGACATAGCCAATCTGCTTTCTGTTCACTTTGCAGCCAGCTCAACTCTCCCAGATTGTGCTTTATCTCCCGCTGTATTTCGAGCGCGTGGAATACTACATGGGACCAATCCATTTTCGCACTCGTGCATTGGCTGGAGTACTTTGAGATCTTGACATTCAAAAATCCGTATAGATCATATTTCCACTATCGTTCTGAAGAGGTGTTCTTCGCTGGCAAAACTACTAAATAAGCTTTTCTATCTGTTCTATTCTTCAGGGATCTTTCCGGGAAGATAGAAAACAGCAATAGTCCAGCCTGTACCCAAAAAAGGCGAATCCTCTTCTCCCTCCAGCTGCCGACCAATTGCACTTACGTCACTTTTTTCTTAGGTCATGGAAACCCTTGAATCTTGAATCCCGAAAACTTCTTAATGACTGGCGGTATGGTTTTCGCAGCAACAGGTTTACTGGTGATTTGATGACATATCTAACCGAAAAATGAAACCAATCTCTTCACCAAGGTGGTGAAAGTAAGATCGTTTCGCTTGATATTTCAAAGGCATTTGACAGAGTTTGGCATCAAGCTCTCTTGTCGAAAATGCAATCCAATCCATTCCTTCGCTGATGAGAGTACAAGCAGCTTCTCATATTCGGTTTTTGGGTCACGCCCCTCTTCTTCGGGTGTGGAACTGGAATGGCAACGTATGTTAAGCTCATTAAATTCCCACCTTAACAGCATTACTGAGTGGGGTACGACCAATAGAGTGGAATTTAATGCTTCACAATTCTGTCTTCTGTCATTAGAGCAAAACCCACACACACTACCATTATCCGTGAATGTAACTTGCATCGCTGAAAGCGAAATACTTTCCAGTCTCGTGTGTTAATGAAAACCACGGTTGGAATGATCACACATTCGATGTAGCCAAGAATGCTGAGAAATGTCTAGGCTTCCTTAAGCGATATAAGAAATATTTCACACCTTCAGGCTACAATTTTTAGGACGTTTATCCGCCCGAAACTCAAGTACAATGCTGATATCTGGTCTGGTGCACCAATAACTTATTTGGAGCTGCTTGACAGGATCCAAAAACGCGCGATAAAATTCATCGGCTACCGAGACATCGCAAAATCGATTTACTCTTAGTCATTGTCGTAATGTCTCCTGTCATTCGTTATTTCATCGTTATTTTCACCATAAGTGCAGTAAATATGAAGTAGCCAGTTGCATTCCACCCCTTGAACATTTCAACCGTAATACCCGCCATGCAAGGAATGCCCATCAGTTCACCCTCAGCCTCTATTCAGAAGTACAGTGAAGTTCAAAGAATCTTCCTCAGCCGTACAACACGAATGTGAAATTCTCTTCCACGATCTATTTTTCCTTCACATTATTACATACAAACATTCAAAACCAACGTGCATCGGCATCTCTTCTTTTCTTCTAATCCTAATTTCCTTAACGCCCGCCCTGTTTAGCTACTACATGATAAGAGTACTAAAAAATCCCTTGATATAGGGGATAGGAATAGGGTATAGTAGCGGACTGTAGCCTTCCTTATGTGTATTAACATTTTTATATTTGGGAGTACATGTTCTAAATTTAGCTTTCTAGCTCACATTTAACGGCCTCAAAATTGGTTACAGACGGAGATGGCTAGATCGACAATTATGAAACTTTCAATTATGATCACGATTATGTATAAAACGAACGGCAATTTAATCAATTCACTTTTATATTTATTTTTGATTCGT
Organism: Portevinia maculata; assembly: GCA_949715645.1. Classification (NCBI taxonomy): domain Eukaryota; kingdom Metazoa; phylum Arthropoda; class Insecta; order Diptera; family Syrphidae; genus Portevinia; species Portevinia maculata. Next base: position 99,442,167 of record OX454527.1, read on the forward strand.
AGGGTGCCATAGATATTGTGAAGCTAATGTTCAGCATGCAACCCTTGGAGAAGAAGCTTTCTCTTATCTGTACCGACGTTCAGAAAATGACACCTCTGCACTGTGCAGCAATGTTTGATCACCCAGATATCGTGGAGTTCTTAGTTATTGAAGGCGCTGACATAAATGCCGTAGATAAAGAGCACCGGTCGCCTTTACTACTGGCCTCCTCACGTAGTGCCTGGAAGACCGTTCACACTCTTATTCGGCTTCGAGCAAATATCTGCATAAAAGATAGCACCGCAAGGAATGTTTTACATTTTGTTATCATGAACGGTGGCCGTCTGCCCGATTTCGCAGAAGAGGTCAATAAAATTCAGTCACATTGTCAATTAGTACAATTACTCAACGAAAAGGACAGTACAGGATGTTCCCCGTTACACTACGCTAGCCGAGATGGACATATTCGGTCATTAGAGAATCTAATCCGTTTGGGGGCTTGCATCAATCTAAAGAACAACAATAACGAGAGTCCTTTGCACTTTGCGGCACGGTATGGTCGCTTCAACACTGTCAAACAATTGTTGGACTCCGAGAAGGGTACGTTCATAATCAACGAAAGTGACGGCGAAGGCCTTACACCTCTGCATATCGCATCGCAGCAAGGACATACAAGAGTTGTTCAATTGTTGCTCAATAGAGGCGCACTATTGCATCGTGACCATAACGGACGTAATCCCTTACAACTAGCTGCAAAATCAGGCTACACACAAACTATTGAACTATTGCATTCCGTACATTCTCATCTCCTGGATCAAGTGGACAAAGATGGGGTGGGTTTTCTTTCATTGGAAATCTTTAAAACCACAAACTAATTTTGTTGATTATTTTCAGAATACAGCTTTACACTTGGCCACCATGGAGAATAAGCCTCATGCAATTGCGGTCCTTCTATCTATGGAATGCAAACTCGTGTACAACTACATGGATATGAGTGCCATGGACTACGCGATATATTATAAGTATCCTGAAGCTGCTCTGGCAATGGTGACACATGAGGAACGTGCTAACGAAGTCATGCGACTAAGATCGGACAAATATCCCTGTGTAACCTTGGCCCTTATAGCATCAATGCCAAAAGTATTCGAAGCAGTTCAAGACAAATGTATCATAAAGGCAAATTGTAAAAAGGACTCAAAAAGTTTCTACGTAAGTTTTAAAGTTTGCTGCTTTATTTGCGGTTTTTTTTTGTATTCAAATATTAGATTCAATCAATTTTCTGGGGAATTAATCCTCTAAAATAACCATTTAGATCAAGTACTCGTTCGCGTATCTACAATGCCCATTCATGTATTCACAAGTGGATGACAAAACCGGTGAGCCAACGGATGTTTTCGATAATCTGATTCCATTGCCAGCCTTAAATGTAAGAACGGGTTTTAAATTCAATTTTTTTTGATGGGCTTTTTACTATCGTATGCGCTGTATAGTTTAATTTTAAATAATTTAAATTGCGATGAACCTACATTTCTGTTATGAGAAGTTTCAACAGGCTTCGAGGAATTCATGCTGTAGAAGTGTAGTAGGCGTAAAGAAGGCGGGTCGTTGTCTGAGAAAATCTAAAAATAGTTTAGTCCCTACAAAATATAGTTATTATTATTGTTCTTATAATTTTAGATTAAATATTCATTTTGGCCATATCAAAAGTCACCAGAAGAAATTGAAAAGAAACGCATACAGCTCAATGATCCAACATGGCGTGAGCAGCCACTTTGTGTTGTTAATGTGAGTTTAAGTTTTGAACAATTGAATTGTTAGGCATTTTAAGCATTCGTGAATTGTCTACAAAATGTCTATGTTTTAGTCCTGTGTTAAAGTCCTGAATATTATGTTATAAGTGTTTTGATAGTACCGCTCGAATAAAACCAAAATTTAACGTGCACTAAATTTTTAAATCATTCAAACCATAAACGGTGGAAGCGTTTAGAACTTGGCAAAAGCTACTACAAATGCAATATTTTACAGTACAACTTTAAAGTTCTTCTACCACATGAAATATGTTCTATATTTATATTTTCCACTTTCATTTGGCAGCAGGTCTACCATCCGTATGATAATAATCGTATTAGTTTGATAACTTTGGTTCTATGAAAATCCAAAATTAACCCCCCATTGTAAATTATCATTTGCGCTCTTCTTATGGCATTTTCACTGATTTTCTTCAGAACTTCGAGCCGTTATAAAAAAAAATGGCCCAATGAGTGCTTAAGCGTAAACAGCACACCATGCATATGAAGTGGCTTCGAGTGAATGTAATGGCTCTTCGTGCACTAGTCGCCGATTTTCAGTGCCTCCAAACTGCAAATTTTGTTTCTTCACGGCTCAGAGGAAGACTTCTATGGACCTGAACCGACGCTATTTCTGCCTGCGTCTTTGGTCAGGGCTTCCATTGACAGTTGGGTTCATAATAACACAACCGCAGATCGCAAAACTCTAAAGGTGCAGACACGCTAAGCGGATTCTCCCCAATGTATGTCAAAATCCTGCGGCATTCTTGTTATCTCTCAACAGAAAATAATGTAGACATATTACTGGCATTCTTACGGGCTATTACGCTTTTGCCAAGCATCTTAAGGTGCTAGGCTTAAGCGATACTACCAACTGCGAAGCATGTGAAGAAAGCGATGACACTGCGGAACATTTCCTCTGTAATTGTTCTGCTTTTGCTCGTATCAGGCGACAGGTATTTGGTACTGATGTACTGAGTGCTGTAATCCTAAGCTCCTTATCACTGAAGCGCCTACTCGGCTTTCTTAGGAAAATGAGTAGGTACATAAATTTAAAGAGTAAAAGTGGTGTGTCTTTCTGGTAGTACAACGGCCCAGTATTAAGGGGACATTTTTCGGTCAAACAAGACGGTGAATTTTCCCGCCGCTTCATCCACCCTACACTTACGTGGTGCTTGATGTCATCGTCAGAGGATTCTTCGTTCATCAAAGAAGCCGATGGGTATGAAGGTATTATTCTTCGTCACACCAACTTTTGGGGGCGTTTTTGACACACACATTATTTTTTTGATAAAATTCTTCAGAAACGTAACAAATAGCAATAACAAAATAATTTGATAATCTCCTTTTACAAGTTCGTTTATATAAAGCTTTTTGCCACTCCCCCTTTTTTGGATCGTTTTTGATACGTTACTCATCGAGATCATGATTTTTGAGCTGTAAATAAGTCACTTACTGGATCTACACTATTCCTACATACTTCATCGAATCAACTTTTCTTTCTTTTTTTTCTTTTTATTCAGTTAGCTTTTCTTACAGCGCTAGCTGTGTTCATGCTGCTTGTGGGTATACAAATTTGTCCAAGATACATAGTAGTATTAGCTGCGGTGCTAGTTTGATTAGACATACCGACCTGTTTTTCAGATACAAGCATTTTTGCAGGTTGCTGTTATTTGACTATTTTTGAACGCAATTGAAGCCGTTTAAAAAAAACATGTTTAAAATAGTATTATAAAAACAATGACGCAATTGCGGATACAAACATAGTAAAAAGCTTCAGAATGCTTGTGCGAAATTTCAGCTAACTAGTTAAAACTTAGATTTTTCGATAATACTAGCCGTGTTTCTTTGCAAGCGGATATAGGGATGGCATCAGAAAACGCCCATCGCCGCTTAAGAATTCATCAAAAAAAAACTTGGCAACACACATGCACCTATGACATGCACCGTGACACAGCTGTAAGTTGTAGTTAACAAATTTGTATTGAAAATCCTGAAATTGAAAAATATTTACTTCCGCCAATTGAAATTGATGCCAAGCATATTCTAAAATTATGAAAAACAATTTCACATTAACAGATTTGCTAAATTCAATTACCTTTATAATGAAGTTTGAAAAAAAATAATAAAATCACGAACAAAATATTCGGCGGGATGTCAAACTTTGACATTTCCTGAAAAATTCATCGCATCGGTTCATCAGAAACGCAAAAAATGGGTTTTGGAAGCACTGTTTATCCCCGCTAACTGACTTAGCAGCGATAGCTATCCCCGCTAAAGTTAGCGTATATAGGATAAGTTGTTGTTGTATTTTCATGCAAATTTCAAATTATCCCTATATCCGCGTGCAAAGAAACACGGCTACTGTTTCGATAAAATCCTTGAACATGAGCATTAAGGACCCCTAAAGAGTTTTTTTTTTTTTTTTTAAGAAATCCAAATCCCAGAGCTCAAACGAAAAGGCCAGTTCAGTTGCATTCCTAACCTTGAACATTTCAACCGCAATACCCGCCATGCAAGGAATGCTCATCAATTCACCCTCAAGACTGTGTTCAGACGTACAGTGAAGTTCAAAAATGATTCCTCAGCCGTACAACACGAATGTGGAATACTCTTCCACGCATTGTTTTTCCTTCACATTATAACCTACAAACATTCAAACGCAACGTGCATCGTCATCTCTCCTTTTCTTCTCACCCTAATTTCCTTAATGCCCGCGCTGTGTAGCTATTACATTATAAGGGTCCCATCAAATCCCTTTGGTGCGTGTATATTTAAAAAAAAAAGCTTCCTAGCTCAAACTTTGACTTTTCGCTAGAACTGTTTTTATTTTCAAATAATGGGCGTGTCAGTAGGCGGATTTAAAAAAAAAACTTTAGCTGCCGATCATTTTGTTGAGATTGTGGGCGTCTCACTGGGCGGGTTTTAAAAGTTCTTAAACTTGATTATTTCGAGCGCTGGAAAGTATATAGTTAAAATTTCAGCTTTCTAGCTCGATTATAAAGAACTATTTTTTGCCGACAAACGGACGGACGGAAATGGCTAGATTTACTATATCTAGATGCTGATCACGAATATGGTAACAAACAATTAAAATTAATATACCCTTAGAATTCGGGATTGTACGTAGTTCACTGAACAATTAAATTTACGCAGCCCAGAATAAACTTTTCTTATTGTTTCTTAAATGGCATTACAGCAGGAAAGCGAGGAGTTAATGCAAAAAAGTATGTAGGAACTTAACGACATCTATGACAGCAATTGGATTCGCATTAAGAATAATTGGGGAGGAACTGGAGAGGCGTACTTTATTTCTAGAACTTATCATGCAAGCGATCTTCTCAGAGTTCAGCTTCAGTTTGCTACCCTTTAACCAATTAGAAATGTGTTCAAGATTTACATTCACTCTAGCAATAAAATCTTCCATGAGACCAACGGGACACGAAAGGTATATTGACACATCATCAGTGTACATGTGAATTTTGCAGTTCTTAACTAAACATGGGATGCCATTATTGAATAAGGAGAACAAGAGAGATCCTTTCACCGAACCGTGAGGAACACCAGCATAAGTAGTACATAATATGGATTCGAAACACCTATTTCGGTTACGTCTGTTTGAGTTCTGTTTCGAAGATATCGATTTACTAGACTGATGATAGACGGATGAGAAAAACTAAAATTATTTTGATGCTTCATAAGAAGTAGATTAGGATCGATTCAATCAAAGGCCTTTTAAAAATCTATCAGGACTAGGCAGCTATGCTGATTGCAAAAACCATACTGCCATTTCGAGAGCATGGTATTTACATCATTATACCGTTCTACCTGAATAGAAAGAATCTTTTCAAAAGCTTCGGGCAAAAAACATTGCATACTAATAGGTCTGAAATCAGCTGAATGAAATTTATCATTTAAGACTTAATAAAATAGCTGCATTAGATCAGACTTTCTTCCAAAAACACATGTACTATGTACATGTAGCACATTTATTTTTGAAAGCAAATCCAATCCAGATCAGATCTGGGCGATAATAAAATGCAGCTAATAATTGTACAGATGCAGTAGGGATGTAGTGAAGTCGAAGGGTACCTACCTACATTTATTTTTATAATAATTTTTAGGTTTAAACGCCTTATAAACTCCTAGCAAGCGGTATGAATAATGAATATGAAAAATATGTGATTTCGTCATGCATATAGTAATATCTACAAATAATTGTTTCGTTGTAGAATATCTATGTGGTTACATGCTATATGTGGTGTGGATGTGTGAGGCACCATCAAAGCCATTACTTCAATATTCACACCATATGTATGTTAGATAGGTTGCGAGAATCAATCATGGTGTGGTCCCGGTAGGTGGCACCATTTTATAACTTCTATACGGACGGCTCGTTTGAGCCCACATCCACACCATATGTAAGTTACTTTGCGAGAAACTTTATATGTTGGTGCTGCTCCGGTAGGTGGTGCCACAATCTAATTTGTATTTAATTGCGTCGATTGCGTATTTATGTAGACTAAAAATAGTAGCCGCACCCATAATTGATAGCCAATTACATATATATATTTTTATTTGTTTGCTTTAAATTGAAGTCCTTTTTGTTCTATAATTTGCATTTAAGTATCGTATTGCACATATTGCTAATGAATATGGGGGTAGACGTTTCAAAACATAACAGTTTTAAACTTAATCTACAATAAATTTCTAGACAATGGTAACCCACGGCCGAGTAGAATTGCTGGCACATCCACTTAGTCAAAAGTATCTACAAATGAAGTGGAATTCTTACGGAAAGTATTTTCATTTGGCAAATCTTCTCTTTTATTCAATATTTCTACTTTTTGTAACGATTTATTCTTCCATGATGATGAATAACATTAAAAAAAGTAACGAGACTATGGTCAATAGTCACAGACTGCTGGCTGGGTAAGTTTTGATACATTTATATACCTACCATTTCTTACACGCATATTTTCTGTTTTTTTTTTTTAGAATAGACACAAACTCCTCATTTTGGTCCAGCATTTATGCCAGCCATGAGGTGGAACGTATTCAACGTACTACTGGAGTTTTTGTTTGCGCCATCGCCATAGTGGCATACATCTCTTTAAATTCCTTAAGGGAATTACTACAAATGTATCAACAAAAGCTACACTATATCCTGGAAATTGTTAACCTCGTTTCATGGGTTCTCTACATATCTACACTGATCATGGTCGTCCCAGTGTTTATCAATAATGGCCTCATCACAAACATACATTACTCGGCTGCGTCGATAGCTGTTTTTCTATCATGGTTTCGATTGTTACTCTTTTTACAACGGTTTGATCAGGTAAACAAAAACTTTACAATGGTGATACCTTAATACAGACTAAGTCCGATTTATTTTAGGTGGGAATATACGTAGTGATGTTTTTGGAAATTCTGCAGACGCTCATCAAAGTGCTGATGGTGTTTTCTATTCTTATCATTGCATTCGGATTATCGTTCTACATTCTTTTGTCGAAGGTATGTTTTTAAATGTTTTAAATAATTTGGGCTTGAACTCAATTAATTGCACACCATGACGGCTCAAAAGCTAGACTGTTTCCCAGATTAAAATAAAAACCGATCATCAACCCGAACCCATCCACCCTTTGCAATGGCACAGACTTAATGTGTTTTTGCCTATTTGCTATGCATGAACAATTATTCACATGAGTTTTACTTGCATACAGCGCTGCATGCCGAAATTCTGCACACGTGTTTTCTTCATTATAAGTCACTAAATAACCGAGACGATATTCCACCAAAAGAGACCTTCACCGAAGAAAGCCAAGTATTCGAATAGAAAAGTATAGTAAGTGGGAATAAAATGGTATGTTAATTTGCACACTGTCTTTTCCGAAACTAATTTACCTACTTACTCAACGGGCTCCCGACCCGTGGAGAGTCTCTACCTGAGACACTGCAGCCTTCGATCCTACACGATCCTGGGCACGCTGCTTCCAGTTATCCAGTCCAATCGCGCTGGCATCCGCGATGACTTGGTCCTTAAGGCGGAGAGTCTTCCTTGTCTTCTCGAACCTCGGGGCTGAGCTCTGAGAGTCGAAGATCCTCGTCGCCGGAATATTATTGTCCATTCGCTCGATGTAACCGAGCTAATGTAGTCGACGTATTTTAGCTTTTGGGACAACAGCCACATCTTGGTACAGCTCATAAAGTTCGCCGGTTATATCTGATCCTCGAAAGAACCTTAAATTAGCTCTCCTTTCCTGCTTATTACGAGTATCCAGCACTCGGCGCCGTTAAGCAGAACTGGCAGTATCAGTGTTTTGTAGAGCTTACACTCGGTCTTCCGACTTAAGAGTTTTGAACCCATCTGTTTTACAAAACAGGTGTCATTTGTGGAGGTGATGTTTACTCCGAAGTAGGTTAACTCCCTTACTACCTCGAAGTTGCTGCTATCAACAGTGACGTCTTATCCTAATCATTTTGGGACCAACCAATTTTGCTTATTCTTCATTCCCCATGAAAGCCTCTAACACCAAACGCCGAGATCGGCCGATGATGTCGATATCGTTCGCGTATCCCTGTAGTTGGGCGGATCTTTTGAAGATAGGGTCTACCGTGTTACCACCTCCCCTGCGCACTGTCTCCTCCAGAAGAGGATTGAGTAAGTCACATGAAATTGCAGGTTTGGAATAGTTCGGAAGAACTGTTTCCTTACTGCACATTGCACCACGTATTTTCCAGCATCACGCGACACAACTGGATCAGTTTTGCTGGGATCCCGAATTTTGTCATCGCCAAATAGAACGATCATATGCGGCTTTAAAGTTGATGAAAAGATGATGGGTCTCGACTTGAAATTCATTGGTTTTTTCCAAGATTTGCCTTAGTGTGAAGATTTGGTCTATTGTCGATGTCGATCTGCCGGGCTGGAAGCCACACTGGTACTTGCCGATTAGTGTGTTGCAGAACGGCCTTAGACATTCATACAGTTTACGTTGGATGAGATATAATATGCGACATTTAGCAGGAATATGCCACGATAGTAGATAGGCATATGGAGCTGATAGTTCAATCATCGGGCATACTTTCTTCCTATCCCACTTGGTTGATGATTTGGTGCATGCGCCCTACCAAAATATCACCTCCGCATTTGAAAAGCTCAGCTGGTAATAGCCCACAGCCTTGATGTTCTTAAGCTTTTTTAAAGCTATGCTAAGCTACTTAAATAGGCGGGTGGAACCGGTTTTACATTTACTGAAGAGATAATCAGGATAATCATCACAAAAATGCATACAATAGTGAAGGAAAATACGAAAAAACCTTCAATTAAAAAATGAAAAAAAAATTGATACATAATAGATAATGATCAAATTTATGAAGTAATGCATTTTTGACTATAAGAACGACGCCAAATCAGTTTCTGATTAAAAACTAATTAAACAATTAATAAAACTGAACAAATTTGCATGTTGCAACAAAATTATCACAGATATAAATAAATTAACCTAAATAAATAAATAAGTAAATCAATATAATAACAAATGAATAACTAAGTAAATAAATAATTGGTTAAGTTAATAAATAAAGAGGAAAATTATCACAGATATAAATAAATTAAAATAAATAAATAGATACGTAAATCGATATTTTAAATAAATAATTAAATAAATAAATATTTAAAAAAATAAATTAATAAATAAATAATTAGGTAAATAAATAATTTAGTAAATAAGTAAATAAATAGGTAAATAAATAAATAAATAGTTAAACAAATAAATAAATCAATAATTGAGGATTAACTACACAAATAAATAAATATAGTTCTACAAGCAACGAAAAAACGCAAAAAGGAAGAAATAAAAGCGTACATCTCCACTATTTGGTATTTAAATTATTTACCCAGTGAAAGTGGGAAGTCGAAGGCAGTATTTAGTTTCCAATAATCTGACAAAAATTAGGGATGTGCTGCTCTGGTGCAGGATTTTGTACCATTATAGTCGGGCGCAGTGGGTCAGTGCTTAGTGTGGCGGACTACTAATCGAAAGGTCCCCGGTTCAAATCCCGCCGGGCCAATTAACATCTAGAGTTTTTTTCCACGAATCCACCTCTTGCGAACGTCTGACAAATATCCAAAAGTATCAATTATTGTCCTGATGCACAACAAGCGGATGTCACCAGAAAAATAAATATGTACGTTGAGAACAAATTTTAGGCGCGAGCTAAAACGTTTAAATGAATTAAACAAAAGCGGATCCGGTGTTGATAATTTCAGTGAACCAACTCTTTGGTATTTTAATGAAATTGGTTTCATTAAAGATAGCGAATATCCGTGTGCATCTCGCAGTACAATTCAAGAATATATTGCAAGAGCAATATATGCAATACAATCACTCAACGCACATCCGTACACCACGAAAACTCACAAAAAATAAAAATTTGACGTCAATCCACACGTACACGATGTATGATGTCGACCGATTGACCGTGTAAGGGCCCCTTTACACATATCAATCAGCATGACGTTCATCATGCAAAATCAAATTTGCTTTGATTTTCGTCAATCAGACTTCACCAAATGTGTGTGACTCATGAAGATACATTTTCACAAACACATGCTAGTGATTGATGTCATTCGATTGACCGTGTAAGGGCCGCTTTAGACTACAAGGTTTGTTTGCTTCAGGATATCGGCTTAACACATTGACTGCCACGTCATTCAAATATGAATGACACTCATGTTTCCGTGGGGGCCACGTCATTCATATGTGTATGACGGTAACATTCCACTGCAGGCCATGGCATTCAAAAATGAATGACACTTAGATTACACATTGCGCGCCAAGCCAATTTGAAAAAAAAATTAAACATGAAAAGTATGCGTAAATTAAATTTTTCATCGTCAATTTCAATCGTCGATAAAAACCACATTTTTGCAGATTTGCCCGAACCAATCATGTTCGTGTACTACAATGATCACCAGAGGCCAGGCTTTTACACTTCTATTCAGTTTGTTCCTAGTGTCATTCATTGTTGAATGCCATGGCCTTTAGTGGCATGTAGCCATCATAAACATATTATGAATGACGTGGCCCTAACGGAAAATTGTGTGTCATTCATATTTGAATGACGTGGCATGTAATGAAAATATGTATCATTCCTTAGCATACCAAATAACAACACCCAAGCATTTTTTTTTGTTCACCTTCAGCTATTTTTCGAAAATTGGCTTGGCAGCCAATGTGTTGCAAATTGTAAAAGTGCTCTCAATCTTTTCGGGACCTTCTACGTAGTTATTTTTTATTCGTTATCAAGTGGGACGAAAACAAGCACTAATTTTATGACCTTATCGGGAAAAGCATCATTGAATTATCCTTAACGTAACATTGAACATTAACATTATATTTCCTTCTTTGGTATAGCATTTGGTTTTTCCCAGATTATCGAAGGAGTTAAAAAAGTTGGAAAATTAAATTCAGAAACTACCTGTTCGTAATCAAATGAGACATAGTGTATATCTACTTACACTGATTGGGGAAGGTATATACTCTCCTTTACAATTTTGAATACCTTTCTATCGCTATGTATACGAGAAAAAGACAGCAGAAAGGAAGTGCTCTAGTGAAAGAAAGATAGAAGAGGAGGAGAACTATTTTGAAATGTAGTACAGGGTGTGACTTAAAATAAAGTAAATTTTTCATAATTTTGTAAAACATTTTATATTATATGCTCGAATCACACATTCGATATTTTTGTTTGTTCTTAATTTTTTGTTATCTTTATTAATCTGTTTAAGAATATGGTAAACTCGTACTCAAACAAAAATTTTAAATTCCTGATTTTGTTTTTGCAACAATTATAGGTAATGAAATTAATTTTTCAAATTGTTGAAAATATTTATCGACATTTTTAAGGAAATATATGGTACATCTGACAACTTATAGTTTTAATCGTAGTTCATCATCGTAATCAAAAAATACTAATTAAAACTATTTTCAAAAAATTTAAGGAAGTACCTAAAGTATCAGATGATTTACACAAATATTTGTACATATATAAATTTGTGTAGTCAATTTGTTTTGAGTTTGTGGATTTTTTTTGACAAAAAACATAAATTTATACACAAATCGGAGGGTACTATGCCGTCTGGTGCTGCAGACTTGAAAGGCTTGAAGCTTTGTAGCACAAAAAGCAGCTTGCGAATTACTTACCTGTACATGTGGCCTGTTCAAGATTCCTCGCTAGATGTCGTCCAAGAGCCACCAGCTTTCTTTGACGCCTAGGCATAGGCGAAACGAGGCTTTTTCTAAGCTTTGATGCCTCAGAATATTCTCTTATTTTGCCACAGACGAGCCACCGTGATGATCTTTTGACTTTCCTTAGTTCATTCCTGTATGATTTGAGCGATTCCTTATAGTCCCAGTCAGTTACCGCTCTTGAGCTTGAAGCAAGGTTGAAAAGTCTCCTGCAATAATTTCTGAGTGGTCCCAATTCTGCGGTTCACCAGTGTGGCTCCTTTTTCCCTCTAGGTCGTATGAGGGGCAGAAAGCAGACATCGCTTCGTTAAGGGCATAGGTAAGGTCCTTAACTATACTGTTAAGCTCCTAAGAACTGCAGGGAGGACTTTAGAGTTCAGATGTAAGTAATTTGCCCACAGTTTCTCTGTATTTTGGCGAATCTGGTTTCCAGAGATTCCAAAAATAGATAGTCAACATTTAGGTTGAATTGAAGATATCGGTGGTCAGAAAAAGAATGGTCCGCCGAAACTCAATATCAAAAGAACCTTGTTCGACGAGCCTTCCAATACAGATGTCGAACTCAAGTTAAAATCAATAATTTTTACCTGTTTTCGCTTGATGTATTTGTTGGTGTAAGTTTTTTGCGGATTAGTAGGATTAGCACATGTGTGGAAAGTGTCCCTACTCACTGCAAGTAGATATACTTTTAAATTCATTTTTAATTGGTTTTTTAACGTCGTTTACATACTAGAAAAAAATGATTAAATTTAACTTAAAATTAACACGATACTTATTCTAGATTACTGTTTCTTATGCGGACGCCCTAAACTTAACAATATTTTATAATTATTGCCTTAAGTAAAGTAAGATAAAGTAAGCCTAAAAACTATTTTACGCACTAATTTTACAAATTATATTTTCATCGAGAAAATTGTTAAGAAAACTCTGCATCTATATCAAATTTTATATTTTTATATAAAAAAAATACAAACTACCTACTCTCCTTACTTAAACTACTTAGCATATTCTAACTATACTTAGAATTCTGAGCACTTGTTGTCAGGGATGGGACTTTTTGAAAAGATGTCCGCAGTAGATTTGAAAAAAACGCAGTAGATTCAACTGTTTCACAGTACATATTTATATGTTCAAAATATAAGTAAGGCATAACATACATATATACCCATAAATTATTTAAAATAATAAAATATACATCAATTTTTCTTTAAAACATAACAAAAACAGAACAAAACAAAAATTTATATATATTCATATGAGCCATAATTTTTTTCTAATTTCTTATAATTCCTTATTTTGATTTTACAGCAAAAGTAATCAAATTCATTCTTTAATATGTTATAATATTCATTTCAAAATTATTACAAAAGTACAAATTGGGAAAACGAGAAATAAATTGTTGCTCGAGGCTCTCTAACGCATCTATAAACTCTTGAGAAGAGTTTCTTTGAAATCTGTGAATATGGAGGAAACACTTTGTTTCTGACTTAATTTCATGAACGAAATAAAACATATTTTCGCTACCGAAATCAACAGTTTTATAGTCAGATTGAGGTTTGAAAATGTTCTTCACATTGTCCTTCTTTTTGGATGATTGTAACTGCATTTCAACATCGAGGAGCTCTAAATTCACGGTTGGCTGCAAAACCATTGTGACCAACAACCATAAAAACAAGCAATTAATGATTCAAATCATTTTTATTGTTACTAGGCCGAACACCGGATTGCATTATTTTTAGCGAAATCAAAGAAAAGAAGAAGCATTTACTTTCATATTTTTGACTGAAGGGTAATTGTAGAGGTTTTTATTTATTATAAACCGTCTGTTTTATTCGGTATCCAATGCATAATAAGTTGTAATCAGTAAAAAAAATTACTCAGAAAAACCAGCCATAAACCATTTTAAAAAAGTGGTCTGGGTGCGACCCGCAAGGTCCCAGTGGGAAGAAATAAAAAAACAATTTTTTTTTTATTAATTATTATTATTTTTTTTATTATTATTATTATTATGATTAAGACAATAATCCGTACTAATAGAAGTTCTGGTAGAAGACGGCACCCCCCTCCCTGCCTCGTCGCCCTCTTCCATCTCCTCTGCCTCTTCCACCTCCTCTTCCTCTTCCTTCTCCTCTTCCTCCTCTTCTTCTTCCTCCTCTTCCTCTGCCTTTGTCTCCACCTCTAACAGTCTTGCTTACCCAGCCACCACCTCCGCCCCTGGGTACATATTTTTTTAGAGGTGACCCTGCTCTTTTTCATCACTTTTAGGGGTGTGGTAGCTACCACCATTTCTTCCCCTAGCTGCAATAATAATAATCATAATAATAATAATAATAATAATAATAATAATAATTAAAAGTACCTACAAATCATCAATTTTAAAATTCAGCTAGTTTGCCTTTCTTTTAGTTATTTATTTACTAACAAAAAACGGCTGGACCGATACTGGAAACTTAATCAGTTCTAAGTAACGTAATTACGCTTCGAATAAACCCGGTCCCATGTCAATATCATCTTTGGTTCTCGAGATAATCGTGGCGAAAGATAATTCCGAACGTACATACGTACATACGCACATACGTACATACACACACCCAGGCATCTCTATAAAAACTTTAGATTCGGATTCTGGTGACCTTGAAACGTGGAGATATGTCAAAATTCGCGATTCACAAAATCGGGCCCATTACAACAACTTCTACTGGGAAGTTAAAAAAGCAAAGCAGGTAGCACTGCACGAAGTCAGAAGATACACACAACGAGGATCAACTCGATACGCCTTTAAAAAAGCATTATAAAAAAAGCCACAATCATTCGTCTTACGAAGCTGTGGACCGTTTTTTTCCACAGCGGTCGTTCCATAAGCGTTAAAACACATCCTTTTGGCCTGCTTCCACATATTGTAGGTTTTTTCTGCATTTTGCTTTGTAGTAGTATTAAATGCATAAGTAGAGAGAGTGTCCCTACTCATTATATGGATATACTCTGGTCACTTGCCATCAAAATATACCCAATTACCGAAAGCCGAATGAATAATTAGGTAATAGGTGGATTTCATCAGGAAGAATGAGACTGACTGCATTCAGTGATAGAATTAAAGAAAATATTTTGTGGACTAGATTTACATATTGCATAATTTTTTTTTTCCTAAGACCAAAAGTACAGTAGATTTTATTTAAAGGCAGTAGATTTATTTTTCGAAAAAAAAGTAGTAGATCTACTGCAATTGCAGTAAAGTCACAACAGTGCGTCATTGCATTACGCAACAAGTGGACAAAATTCTAATTGCTTTCCGAGCGCCTGGCAGTCGTCAACGTGCACACGCGCCGACGTAATCCGACTGAAGCCTTACAGCGTCAGTCACCTCCCGGTAATACAACCACAAGTTGGCGAGCCCGGCCTCTTCCAGAAACGCCCTAGCTAACTTAATCTAATTTATAAACTAAGAGGATGTTACCTAGAGTAACGCACCGTCCTGAGAGGGTAAAAAGGCACCAAAATTCGGCAAATTACTTTTCCTAACGAATTTGTAAGTAGATATACTCTTCTATGGATGTACGGTAGTTTGTTGTTGTAATTATAAAGCTACTTCGAACTTAGTTTTACCTGCGTAAGATGTGAATTTGTCTCGACATTATCATTTGCTTGTGCGAAATGGAAGGGACCTACAATTTTTAGACGAACCTGAACGGCAAATTTGAATCAAAGTTGTTGGTAAACCCCCCTTAATTGCCGATCAAAGCTGCGGGCATTTTAAAGTTTAAGGTTTTGTCTGGCGAAGCATTGACGATGAGGAGCAATGAGCTGCGTTTATCACAGCATGACATTGAATATATGGTTCCATTTTGTTTGTCTCAAGGCAGTAAAAATAAATAAAACGTATGCATTAATGGCCTATATTGGGCATATTCAATTCAATTCAATTCAATTTATTAATACATATATATCGGGCGTACATTAAGACATAGTCTTTTGAAGTACATTGGCATAAATTATTATGGACTGTTCTTAATATTTAAATACAACATTAAACCTTAAAATTAGCAAGAAGGGGGAAGTGAGAAATAGATTTAAAAGAGATAGAAAAGAAAAGTTTATGGAGTACTAGATAGGAATAAGAGAAGAGTGTTGTTGTTATAAATCTGCTATTGAGGTGTTCTAAAATAATTGTAAATTGCCGACCTGAAGACGGTTGTCCTGTTGATACCTTTGATATGCGGAGGTAAAGAGTTCCAAAGCTTAACTGCATAGGTGAAAAATAACCGGGAAGAGGCAAGATATTTGGCAGTGGGAACATTGTTTCTCGTTCGTTGTGATCGCGAGAAGACAAGTTTTTCGTATAGGTATCGAGGTGATTTGGAAACTATGACCTTGTGCAGAAAAATTCAGTTTCTGGCATTTATGTGTTGAATCAGAGTGCGTTCTAAGAAGCTATTAGCATGTAATGATATCCTGTCATACCGACGAAGCCCGTGGATGTATCGCACAGCATCATTGAAGGCTACCTGAAGTTTATGTAGGGAGAGCGAATCAGGGCTAGGATATACAACCTCGGAATAGGTTATTATTGGCATAATGAGACTGCAGACAAGCTTCTGTCGAGTCTCAGGTGGAGTATAACTGGCAGTACGCCAAAGCTTTCTCAAGCAACCATAAATTCGACCGATGACAAGGTTTGTATTGTTGTAGCACGAAAGTTTGCGGTTAAGAACGAACCCTAGGCAAGTCGCGGACTCAACAACCTTCAATTTGCTATTGGCTAACAAAATGTCGGGAAGTGCGTCGAATTCAAAGGACCGATGAGATATTGGCAGAACCAAGCATTTATTCGCATTCAGATGGAGCCTATTATTAATTGTCCAGTCATTAATTGCTTTTAAGTCCTCATTTACTCTTGACGCTAGCTGAACAATGTCTTTAACCTGAAGGGATAATCGGAGTTGGGCATCGTCAGCGTAAAAATATGTAAAGGAATATTTGCACACCGATGGGAGATCATTAATGAACATACAAAATAAGATGGGTCCTAAAATAGATCCCTGAGGCACAGCTTGTTTCAGCGGCATAAACTCAGAGAATCTCCCACCAGATACAACTCTTTGCGATCTTTTGGATAGAAAGTCACGCAGTAAATTAATGGCCCTATCACTAAATCGAAACTGGTGCTTTAATTTCCAGCAGAGTATGCCATGGTGTACTTTGTCAAACGCTTTTGAGAAGTCGAGCAAGAGGAGTAAAGTTACAAAACCCTTATCAAAGTCTGAGCGGATGTCCTCAAGGATATTGACAACAGCAGAGGAGCAGCTGTGGCCCTTCCGAAAACCAGGGTAAGGGTAAATAAGAGAGTTCGCAGCTAGATGGACTTGAATTTGGCGAGCAAGCACCTTCTCAAAAACTTTAGACAAACATGGAAGAATGCTTATGGGCCTAAAGTCATTAGCGGTAGAAGCATTTACCTTCTTCACCAACAGAATTTGATTTAATAGACGCAATTATTGAAATTATTTCGTTTTCAGACACAACTTCAAAATCAGTCTGTGCTTGCATGCTGATTTCAGTTTGTCTTGATTCAAAGTCAAAACTATTGGATAAAACACCAGTTTCCAAAAAGGTCTTATTAAGAACATCTGGGTCTATGGTGCATTCATTAAGAATACTCCTTTTTCCCACCCCAATCTGACGGAGATTTCGCCACAAGACTTTAGGATGCAGGTTCGTGCTCAGTTTATCGGCAAAATAGTCGCGCTTCGACTGGCGAACGGTAGCAGATGCAATGTTACGCGCTACTTTATAAGCTTCCCAATTGACCTGGAACCGACTTCGTTTCCAGTAATTGTAAAGCCTGTTTCTGTATTTGATCGCATTGAGAACGTCAGAGGTAAACCATGGGCATGTATTATTGCGTATGGCAACGGTTTTTACTGGAACGTGCTCGTTAAAGAGTGTTCCGATGAGAGATTGCAGATATTCCAGCTTTAAGTTAGGATCAGAGATCTGCCAACAGTTCTCCCACGGTGTTAAAGAGGCAGCATTAAAAAGCGAACTTAGATTAATCGACTTGAAATCCCAGAACTTGAAGCACAAAGGTTCAGTTTGGCGTGTTAAGGTGATATTATAAGTGCAAAAAATTAAATCGTGCTCAGACACAGCTTCCAGAGACAATTGATCGAAAAGCAGAACAGAGAAGGGGTCGGTAACAATAAAGAGATCTAAAAGACTAGGTATTTCGTTAGGGCGGAAGCAAGTTGGGCTACAATTGTTAACTATACCCAACCCAAGAGAAGCAACAGAATCTTTAAACTGGAACACACGAGAATTGGTTCTAAGCAAATCGGCATTAAAGTCACCGGCATAGAACCTAGCTAGGCAACCTACAATTGTATGACGACTCCAAAAGGCAAACTTGAGATGCATATCATGGCAATTTACACTTTTGGATATTTTTTTCTGAATTTCACATGGGGTGGTTCAGTGGAAAAACTTTAAGGTGTCACCGGTGGGATTCTAACCCGGAACCCCTCGGTCAGTAGTCCAACGTCCATTGTCGCTCCACGCCATGGATTCAATGAACATTCACAAAATTTATAATATTCAAGGATTTATATAGATACATATACATACTGACATAGGTATAAATCCTTGAAAAAATCGTTTAACTAATTTCTCCCGTTTTTGTTCTATTTTTAGATAATGGACCCTCAGCCCAATCATTTGTCCTTTTCGAACATTCCCATGTCCTTGTTGCGGACATTTTCAATGATGTTGGGAGAACTGGATTTCGTCGGCACCTATGTGAATACATTTTATCGCGAACAATTGAAGGTTCCCATAACATCATTCCTAATCCTAAGTAATTTCACCCCTCTTGAAGTCGTCTTTGCCGGGTATTAATAAATCAATGTTTGTTTTTATATTTCCAGGTATCTTCATGGTTCTCATGCCGATTCTATTAATGAATCTCCTCATCGGTTTGGCTGTTGGTGATATTGAATCTGTTCGCCGAAATGCACAATTGAAGCGTCTTGCAATGCAGGTAAGCACAACATCTTATAACAATGCCCTAAGAGAATTACCTAACATAATAAGTGTATATATTTATAAATATATATAATTTTTTTTTTTATTTGAACCCACTTTTAGGTAGTGTTGCACACGGAACTCGAGCGAAAATTGCCGCAAATGTGGCTTCAGAAAATTCTCAAGATGGAATTGATCGAATATCCGAATGACACGAAATGTAAAATGGGTTTCTTGGATTTCGTTCTTAGAAAGTGGTTCTACAATCCATTCAATGAAGATCGTAAGTCGTGATGTGCTTGCTCAGAAAAGAGCGATCATTTTAATCATAAACATTTTTGTTCTTGGGCTTTCATTTCGCAAAGTAGAATTGAAAACATAGGGACGGGCTACAGTCCGCTTGGGCGAACTGTTGGATACCCCATTCTTATTCCTATCCCTCATGAGTGGGCGTGACAAAAGTCTAACTATGGTTGAATTGTTAAGAACGCTCTACATATTTTGTTAGGTATATAACATTTAAAGGCTTTAATCGAAAAAAACGTAGCTTTTGTAAAAAAAATGCTCCCTAGCTCAAACTTTGGTTTTTCAATAAAATTGTTTTATTTAATTGTGGGCATGTCAGTGAGCGGATTTTGAAAATATTTAAACATGAGCATAAAGGGCCCCTAGAAAGTATACAGGGTGTCCCTTAATTCGTTGGCAATATTTTAGGTCATGATTTATGGGTATATTCTAAGGAAAAAATGTTCTACAGCAAGGGCCTTTCTCTAATTCTTATATCATTTATTGAGGATTTAAGAAAAGGCTTACTTGGGTGTACCCTGACCCATGTTAACGGTAATTGCGCTGTTAGTACTAACGATAAAAATTTCGTTTAGGCCTCTATTTTTAGAAGAAATATTAGCCTTTGTAATTGCATTTAAATACATTTATTATCTTAATAATAATAATAATATTTGGTTAGGGTATATTACACTGCGACCTATTGGTCTATTGTGTCCCCTTGCTTGTGCCTCGGAGAGGTGCATGCCCTCGTTCAGAGCCCTCTCTAGATACTTCTTTGTGAAGCGTGTCGAGGTATTGCTCTGATTTATCCTTGGCAGGTCACACTCCTTAGAGCACAGCGTCCAGTCCAGTTTCTTTGATGAATCTGAGAATGAGCTGTGTGTCCATGGTATGTATGTCCTTGTCTGTTATTTGGTGCCTGCCCAAATATTTCATCCTTTTGTGGGTCAGTGCTCCACAGGATTCCAGTATATGGTCTGGAGTTTCGGCGGTTTCACTGCAGAATCTGCAGGGCCCGTCCTCCGATATGCCCATTTCCTCAGATGCTCCTTGAGTCTACAGTGCCCCGTGAGTAGGCCTGTTAGGATTCTTAGGTTGTTTTTGTTGAGGCCGATACAAACTTTGAATCTCTTTTGGTTGTAATTTCCTAAGAGTTTCTTTGCTTGCCTCAGTCGTTGGACCACTTTGTTGTGTGGTTGCTCAGTCCATAAGTTATGGATTCGTTGCTCCAGTTCTCCTTATTGCTGAGCTTTATCTGGAAATTCTTCTCGAAGTTGAATTTCCTGATGCTGTCGTCCCTAGGTATGCCAAGAAGTGGGAGTTTTTTGAGTAAGTCACCGTGTTCTTTCGAACCGATTCATTTCCCTCTCCCAATTCCCTCCTTTGCCATCCTAAGGATTGTTTTGTCTGCCTCGTTCATCACCATGATGTGTAGAGGGGTCAGTTCCAATAACACCTCCATGGCTGCGGTTGGGCAGCTACGCATTGCACCGGTAATGCACAGGCACGCCAGTCTTTGCACTTTGCCGAGTGTCTCTCGCGTTGTGACTAGACTGGTTCGTTTCGCCCATGCTACCGCTCCGTATGTGATCATTGGTCTCACGATTGCAGTGTACATCCTTCGCAGGATGTTTGGGCTGCATCCCCATGCCTTCCCCGCTAGGCTCCTACATATCATGAGAGCGCGGGTGGCCTTCTTGGATATCTCCTCTGTATGTTTTCGCCAGAGGAGTTTACTATAGCCGTGTTTCTTTGCACGCGGATATAGGCATGGCATTAAAAAACGACTATCGCCGCTTAAGAATTCATCGAAAAAAACTTGGCAGCACACATGCACCTATGACGTTTATTAGTGAAACAGCTGTAAGTTGAGTTAAGAAATTTGTATTGAAAATCGTGAAATTCTAAAATATTAATTTCCGGCAGTTGAAATTAATACAAAACATATTCTAAAATTATAAAAAACAGTTTCACATTGCCAGATTTACTAAATTTAAAAAAAAAAATTACAATAAAATCCCGAACAAAATATTTGGCGGGATGTGTTAGTGGTCGGCGGGATGTGTTAGTGGTCGGCGGGATGTCAAACTTTGACATTTCCTGAAAAATTCATCGCAACGATTCATCAGAAACGAGGAAAATGGGTTGTGGAAGCACTGTTTATCCCCGCTAAAGGACTTAGCGGCGATAGCTATCCCCGCTAAAGTTAGCGTATATAGGATAAGTTGTTGTTGTATTTTACATGCAAATTTCAAATTATCCCTATATCCGCGTGCAAAGAAACACGGCTTATCTAGATGGAGTCCTAGATATTTTACTTCTTTGACTGGTATCAGTGTCGTGCCTGATAGGTTTATGTCCTTAAGTCTTTGAAGTTGTCTTTTCCTTGTGAATGGTACTATCGTTGTTTTCGCCGGATTGATGTTAAGTCCGACAGTATGGCACCATTCCTTAGTTACTTTAAGCCCCTTTTGTATGATGTCTCCAAGGGTTTCTTCGAACTTGCCCCTGGCAATCAATACAATGTCATCGGCGTACGCCTGACAGTTGATGCCATGGTTGGTTAATTTTTCCAGCAGTTCGTCTACAACTAGGCTCCACATTAAGGGTGATAGTACCCCTCCTTGTGGACATCCTCTTGTTGTGTTTAGTCTGATGGTTCCAGATGGTGTTTGAGTATCTGCTGATCTAGTGCTCAGCAGCGCACACATCCAGTTGGATACTGTACTGTTAACTCCTTTCCTATCTAGGGATCGTTTGATCGCATCATGTGCGGTGTTGTCAAATGCTCCCTCTATGTCTAGGAAAGCGCACAGTACTATTTCTTTTGCCTCCAAGGCACTTCGAATTATCTCCGTCAGCTGATATAGGGCGGTCTCTGTTGATCTGCCCGCTCTGTATGCATGCTGACGATGATGTAAGGGGGATGTGTTCAGAACATCTTCCCTTAAATAATTGTCTACAGCCTTTTCTGTCATCTTCAGAAGAAATGACGTAAGGCTGATGGGTTTGTACGATTTTGGCTGTGTGGGGTCTTTTTTTCCCGCTTTTGGTATAAACACAACCCTTGCTCGTCTCCATTGCATTGGTATATGGCCCAAGGCAATACTGCTCCTCCTTATCTTTAGCAGGTGTGGTATTAGTATCCTTTGCCCTTCTTGAAGAAGGGCGGGTATAATGCCGTCCACTCCGGCAGATTTGAAGGGCTGAAAGGAATTTATTGCCCATTTCAGCCGTCCCTCAGAACAGATGGTTGATGTTGTTTCCCAGTCTTCCCTCCGAGGTCTGATTGAAGTGGTATTGATTCCTGGCTTAGTAGTAGGCGAGCTGCCAGGAAATTGAGTTTCTAGTAGCAATAGTGCCCTTTGATCCTCATCTTCCGTGAACTCGCCATCTGGTTTCCTCAGAGACATCGGCACCCCTCCTGACTTCGCAAGAGCTTTGTGTAGCCTTGCCGCAGTAGGAGTGCTGGTGATTGTCTCACAGAATTTTCTGAAGCTATTTCTTTTAGCTTTTCTTATTTCCTTATTATATGTAGTAAGGCCCATTTGGTAGCTTTGCCATTCTCCGCTGCGCTTTGCTTTATTAAAAAGCTTCCGCACCTCGGATCTTAATTTTGACAAGTTATTGCTTCACCATGGCGTCTGTTTCCTGTCCCGTTCTCTACTTAGACGACAGTTTTCTTCGAACGCAGTGATGATGGCGTTTGTTATGCCTTCCACTGCGCTCTCTAGCTCTAGGGGGTGTCCCGGGCCTTCCTCAGACTAAGGCGCCCCAGATTGCTCTCTAGAGCAGCTCTATAAGTTTCCCAATTGGTTTTCCTTGGGTTTCTTACTGGATTTCTCGTGATACTTGTGCTGTCCAGGTCGAATACTATTATTCGATGGTCAGACAATGACGGCTCACTAGATACCCTCCAGTTACTAATTAATTTACTTACGCTTGGGCTACCAAGCGTGAGGTCGAGTACTTCCTCCCTGACTCTAGTTACAAAAGTGGGGGTATTTCCCACGTTTATAATATCAAGTGACGAACTCATAATAATTTCTAGTAGGTACTCACCCCTGGTGTTGGTGTCGGTGCTCCCCCATATGATGTTGTGGGCATTTGCATCGCACCCTATAAGGAGCGACATGCGGAGCTTGTTGCAATGCTCCACCAGTCGCTGCATTTGGGATGATACAACCGGCTCATCCCCTGCACAGTACGCCGATACGATGACAATGGTACGGTGACATCCTTCAACATCCAGATGTACCTGAATTGGCACCAGATCTCGTGTCGCGTATTCTGAAAGTAAAATAAATTTATATTTATTGTTTATTAGAATGCAAGCTCTCGGTTTCTCGGACCGAGTGTCCCATATTACCCTTGCATCCTTGCTCGCCAATCCTTTGACTTGTCCTTTCAGGATTCATGGCTCCTGGATCAGTACTAGCCCTAGGCTTTGGCAGGTAAACATCCTAGATATAGTCGCCGAGGTGGCTATAGCATGGTGAATGTTCACCTGTGCTTGTTTAATTTTTCTGTTGGCGGGGTTCATCGAGCTAACAGCGCAATTACCGTTAACATGGGTCAGGGTACACCCAAGTAAGCCTTTTCTTAAATCCTCAATAAATGATATAAAAATTAGAGATAGGCCCTTACTGTAGAACATTTTTTTCCTTAGAATATACCCATAAATCATGCCCTAAAATATTGCCAACGAATTAAGGGACACCCTGTATATTATAAATTTCAGCTCTATAGCTCAAACTTTGACTTTTTAATGAAATTGTTTTATTTAATTATGGGCGTGTCAGTGCTCGGATTTTAAAAAGTTTGTCTCCCGAGCAGATTTAGGAGTCAAAGATCATATATAAAAAATTTCAGCTTTCTAGCTCAAAATTAGATTTTTTCGATAATTTTTTTTTTTTTTTTTGAGTTTGTGGGCCTGTGGACGGATTTCAAAAATTCTTAAACTTGATGATTTCGGGACCCTAGAGAGTATATGGTTAAAATTTCAGCTCTCTAGGTCCAGTTTAAAGGTCTAATTTTTGCCGACAGACGGACGGACATGGGTAGATCGACATTACTATCGATGCTGATCATAAATATAGTAACTTTTAGGGGTCTACGGGCAATATTAAGGTGTATTACAAACTATGAGTCAAAATTAAAAGAATAGGGTATACAAATTGCCTTGCCAACTACATGTTTCACTAAGCACGGAAGAAAAGAGTTAATACGTATGTAGATAGCTTAAGTTCTTTCTTATCTGTCAAATCTAACAGTTGTTTTGCAAAATGTTCTTCTGATAAACTTTTTTGTTGTGCCACGCATGTTCGTAATTAAGTTAAGCATATGTACATTTCTCCACTGCGTTGACGCATTAATTTCATCGGCATACGTTGAACGTGGTAATTGCAATGTTTGTCTGAAGTCTCCAGAAACCGCCTACTGGCGCAGCACCAACCTATAACGCTTACTTGCCCAGTTTGGGGGACACGCATATGGTCGTTATTCATGCCTACGGGAACCTGGCGAACGTTGTTGAACCCTAGTCTACATTCGTAAATAAATTATGTGTGTATTTTTAATAATTGTTTTTAATTGTGGCGCCACCTACTTCTACTGGAGCAGCATCAACCTATAAAGCATTCTTACAAAATAACTTACATCTCGTGGAATATGTGCTCTATCGTCATTTATTTATTTATTTTTATAAAAATTATAATGTGGTGCTACCTACCGTGATCACGCATAACTATGAACCATTCTCGCAACCTAACTTACATACGTTGCGAGTATGAAATCAATCAGTTGGGTGGCTTGGCTTTGGCATACGCTTCAAGGATTTTATATATCTACAAGATGCGCCCGCTTGGCTTTTCACGTGCGCAACAACCGTATTGGTAAAATATCCACTCGAGATTTGCAGTATTTTTCAAGAAAGCTTACATATGTTCAAGTTGATACAAACATTAAATATAATGTTATAGACAAAATAACCAATTTCATCAGAATCGTTATGTACACAATATTTTTAACTATATACATATATGCATGTAGACGATAACCCAGAATGGCATTTGTCACTCTAAAATATATAAATAGCAAACAACCAAATACATATGTATAATTGTTGACATTATATTGTATTATTTTTTTTCATTTTGCATTAAAATGGGTGATTTTTAAAAGTTTTAATTAGCACAAAAATCCCAGGAAATTTGCAAAAGTTGAGTTGATAAAAATAATGTTTGTCATTTATCTACTTTTAAAGATTATTTTATGTAAATGTTGACCACAACTACGTTTTAAGTGGTCCATACGGAGAGTCCAATTTTGAGTCACTTTTTGAGCATATTGGCTGATATCTCGCTAATAACGCATGTAATGTTGTTTTGCAAGGCTGCAATCGATGCTGGTTTGTCGGCATTTACGAGTGATTCAACGTTTCATCATAAGAAATAGTCTAAATGCGTCAAATCGATCTGGCGAATTGCCCCACCTGAGATAACGAGAGATAAATGACGACCGTAAAATGGTCGAAGAGCGCGAAAAACATTTTTCACAGAGCACAAATTTCGATAATTAAATTCAATAATTTGTTAGCGTTGTTCGGGGGTTAAGGCTCCAACCCATAAAATCCGTCAATCCTTCAAATCCGTTAATTCAAATGAGAGCAACATAAAATACACATACTCTTATGAAATGTTTTCCATAACCAACGCATGCAAGAATCCAAGAACTTCAAAGCAAAAAGTATCCCAACTTTCTACTTTTCTGTACTTTGAAGTATGCATAGGTACATACAAAAGTTGCACTTCAGACATTCTAGATTTTAGGTTCACATTATAACAAAATTGAGAGGGGTAGATACATGGAACGAAATATTGGAAAATAAAAGAAACCATTGGAAAAAATGATAGAAAACTGTCATTGCTTTCAAGCAAGAGACTCCGTTTTACGTCCGCAAACGGAGTCAATGACATATGGATTACTCCGAATACGGCTCCGCATATGAGTCCGCAAACGACGTTTCTTGAATCCAATTAGTTTGGAAATTGTAATAGCCGCGGACTAACTTTTGTGAATTTGTTCCGGTAACAAGAAAATCATCGACATTCGGTCCACCGTTGGTAAATTCGCCTTCATCGGTTGCCATTTTTGTGATTTTGATTAATTTAAATTCAAAAAAGTTTGATTAAACAATTAATTATGCGGAATAATAATTTCAATTTTAGTTTACTTTTTAAAGAAAATGATATCTGCAGCCGGAGACAGTGTCCGTGACAGATGAACTAATCCGCCATTACAAAAAATACTCTAGAGTCTAGACCCTCGCTCTTCTTTCTATTGTAGGGATAGTTAATTTACAAATGTGTGCGTGGAACGCCTCATATATCACGGATCCAAAAATGACGGGAGAAGTTGGGTTAGCGTTTTGGCTTGAAGGGTGTCGATTGACAGGCAGTGCAGTATACCACAGCAAAACTGCAACTGGACCGCTGATTGGTTGAAATGTCTAGGGATGTTTTTGACATTCAACTAGCAGTGTTAGTTAGTGTAATAAAGCATTAGATGATGACAGATTTGAAATGTCTCCTAGCCGTAGGGATATTTATTTATATTAGTTTGATCACTAACCGGGAGAGTAAGTGAGAAATGAGCAATTGTACTGTACTAGCATATAAGGTAGTTGGATCGTTTAGTGGTTCTGGGTTAGGTAAAACATTTTAATAATGCAACTAATGTTTTCGATTCTATCGGACGGCTCCTCCTTTCAAGTACTTTAAAGTCGTTTGATGCGTCAAGGCCGAGGATGCAAAAGATTCTATGGGTTGGGCCCTTAAGTCTTTCCATGCTTAAATGGTAATGCTAAATGAGCGGTTTGACTTAACACATGTCCCGAATCACTTTCCATATAAAGGAATCATCCGTGCGCTGTCAAAAGTAGACCACTAAAAATTCAAGTTAATTTGTCGAGTTTTAAAGGATTTGGTAGAAGAGTCTACACATGGTAGATCGAGTTTGTCATGTATGTATGAGAGCAGGGCTATGCGCCATATTCTATAATATTCAAAAAAAAGAGTCTCTCATCTTTGATCAACGAATTGTGTAAATTGTGCAATTTTTATAAATTACATTAACTTCACAACGCTTTTTAATGTATTTGTACCTCAAGAAGCTCTTTTCTAACAAAAATTGTTCTTCACAAAGCGACAACGAGATGATAAAACTTTCCCAAATCACAACACTTCAGAACGTGACTATACTAAGCAGTACTTCCTGCAAATAAATGTTTCCTTCCGATTACATACGAGTATCTATCACTTGCATCCGAACCACTTAGTTCGCGAGAGTAAATTTCGCTTGCACCGGAACCGCAGCTTAAAGTGGGTAAAATACCCACAAGAAAGTTAAGGTATTTTCCAAGAAAATGTACACATTTTTAAGTTCTAATCTGATTTAAATTTCTAATAAAATATTTTATATTTATTTACTCACGAAATCATCACCTAAGTTACTATCTGTATATATAGCTAGTCAATATTTTGCTGATTGAAGAAACTTTTTATAAAATCAAAAAATATAAACTTATTTTAAAAGTTTTTATAACTTTTTGAGTATCTATTGTCAGTAGAATGATGATTTAAGCTCAAATGCATCAGGGATGAGTAAGCTGAAAACTTTTTTTTTTAAAGTAAGATACTTTGGTTTGTTTTTTAATTATTTTAATTGTATTTGGCTAAGGCGTCCAGTGTTCAGCTCTAAGTGTTAGATCAATGTTTAATACGCGTGAACCTCCACTGATAAATTTAGATTACCCAAGATAGACATATTTTGAGGATTTTGTTTGCTATATATATTTGATCCGCATTGCGATATTGATCAAAGAACTGCAAAAGTTGAATCTCTGTGGTATGAAATCTCATTAATTGATCAGTTATAATCGTTACTGCAGATCAGATTTAAAATTGATTGTGTGCGATTTTTCAAATTGTTGGAACGGTTTGCTATAGGTCAGATAGCAGATGTCGATGTTATTGTAATTTTTACCAAGATG
The DNA here is from genome assembly GCA_949715645.1 of Portevinia maculata. NCBI lineage: Eukaryota > Metazoa > Arthropoda > Insecta > Diptera > Syrphidae > Portevinia > Portevinia maculata. The sequence goes on from OX454527.1 coordinate 99,470,540, forward strand.
ACTTCGACAAACAATGGCTGCATAGCGATAGGGACATGTTCTTAGAACTTTTGATTCAATAAAATGAGAAGGCAAAAAACTTGAGTGAAGTTGTTACTTTTTTGCAAAACTACGAATGGTGTAGAGGGATTATTCCACAGTTCGGGAGCTTCTTTCAAAAGCTGATCGTTTTTTCGTCCTCCGTCGAATAAAAATTTATTTTAGATCAGCAATGCTGCAGGATCCTCTAAATAATATTGCTGTATTGCATGCATATTTCAACATTACCGACACACTTGATATAGACGAATTTGTAAATAAGTTTATTTCACAAAATTGAGCGCATTGAAAAACTTAAGGATGTTATAACATATGAATAAATAGCAAAATTAATGTGAATAAATGATAACTTTTTTGTGATGATTTTGTTTTTGTATTTTATATCCACTCGCCCTGAACATGATCTGCCGGTATTGGCCAATATGGTCGAGTAGACTATAAAATTATTGTATATATGGAGTAGCCGGCGTTCCTCGCTGCGCCGAACAAAATAGAAATAAGACATGTTTTTACAGTAAAAAACAAATTTGCAAGGCAAACTTGGTGGACCGATTTTGACTAATATTGCCTGATTTAAGCTTAATTGGTTCGTTAGTTAAAGGGACTGCACCGTTTTCTCCACATGGCTTTTCCCGCTCATGCAACTTCGTTGCTCCGCTAATTGTAGGTGCTATTGTCTTGGATGGGCCTTAGCTTATTTTCTCGCATCAATCAGCAACACGAAAGAAAGAAACTTCGATAGAATCACTTTTCATTCGCTTTCACACCAATAATTGTAATAATCGATATTACCGACTCGTGATGAGAATAACAACTTTCCGATGTTCAACCGCAGAAAAAATACCATGAGTAATAAACAAACAAATGTCAAAGTCGTTGATAATTGTATCTTTTTTTTTTTTTGTCGGGGTGTGTGAGACTTTCTGCACTGGAGCACTCAGACTCAATACTGGTCCATTATACTACCAGGCAGACACACCACATTTTACTGTGGGAATTTACTCGTTTTTCTAAGAAAAACGAGAAGGCGCTTCAATGATAAGGAGCTTAGGTTTACAGCACTCACCATATCCGCACCAAATACCTGCCACCTGATACGAGCAAAAGCAGGACAATCACAGAGGAAATGTTCCGCAGTGTCGTCGCTTTCTCCACAGGCTTCGCAGTTGGTGGTGTCGCTTAGGCCTAGTACCTTAAGGTGTTTGGCAAAAGCGTAGTGTCCCGTAAGAACGCCAGTAGTCTGTCTGCAGTCTTTTCTGTTGAGAGACAACAAGAATGCCGCGGATTTCCCACAGACGTCGAGGAGCATTTGCTTAGTCTGTCTGCACCCTGGAGAGTCATGCCAACGGCGATTGTGTTCATAGGAAACCCAACCGTCAATGGAAGCCCTGACCCAGGACGCAGGCAGACAGATCGCTGGTTCAGGTCCTGAGAGGTCCCCCTCTGAGCCTTGTCTAGCAAGTTCATCGGAGATCTCATTTCCCGTGATCCCGTTATGATCCGGGACCCAGACAAGTTTAAGTGAATTCAGCCTTCCGACCGAATTCAGCGATATCTTGCATTCACGTACTATTTTGGAGGTAGTTAAGGGTTTGAGTAAGGCCTTAAGCGCAGCCTGACTGTCGCTACAGACGCAGATACTTCGCCCCCTCCACCTGTTCCTCGTAACATAGTCCATGGCCATTAGGATAGCATAAGTCTCTGTTTGGAAGACTGACGCATATTTGCCTAACGGAAAGAAAAGTCTAACGTTATCGCTCTCCACGAAGACACCAGCACCAGATCATTGATCGGTTTTGGAGCCATCCGTGAAGATTCGACTGCATTCCCTTCCAGGTTCAGAATCCGGCCAGAGCCAGTCCTGGACGCGAGGAAAGTCGACCTCGTATTTGCGCTTTAGCCGAAGTTCCGGTGTCATCGCATCAGACGGCATATCCATAAGACAGGAGTCGAAGGACAACCGTTGCGCAAGTTCATCAAAACTCCAGTGCGAGTTATACCAAAAGCCACCTCTTGTAAGACGTGAGATAGCCTTGATTGTACAGCCCATGATGTAAACATCAAGGGGCGGAAGGTTCAATAGTGCATCTAGGCCGGAGCCAGGCGTGCTGGGGAAGGCCCCCGTGCAGCCGAGACATACCTGCCTTTGGAGTTTGGCAAAAGCAGCAGCGATGTATTTACGTGAAAGCTTATTCCACCAAATAACCGATGCGTATGCTATAAATGGTCTTATCATAGCCGTATAAATCCATAGGACTCTTTTCGGTGATAAGCCCCATGTCTTGCCGAAAATGCCTTTGCACTGCCAGAAAACAGACAGCGCCTTGGCAGTCCTCAGCTCAACATGCTTGGACCAAAGAAGTTTGCTATCCAGGATGACTCCCAGATACTTTGCTTCATTGGAGAGTTGGATTGTGACGCCTTTTAGCACTGGCTGAGTCAACCCGACCAGCTTCCTCCTTCTCGTAAAGAGAACAACCTCAGTTTTAAGAGGATAGACCGAGAGCCCATTCCTAGTGCACCATTCGTCGATCACGTCAAGGGCCGCCTGCGCCTTGGCGCATACAGTCGCTAGGCATGATCCAACAGAAAGCACGGCAACATCATCCGCGTACGCCTGAGCGTAAATATTAGAACTGTTGAGTGCGTTGAACAGAGTCGACCAGCATACACCACAGCAGTGGAGACAGGACGCCGCCTTGCGGGCAGCCTCTGTTTACCCCCGCCATAACATAGCGGCCACAATCCGCATCCGCAACCAACGTTCTATTCATTAGCATTGCTTTAATCTACAACACCAATGGTTCGTCTACGCCGTGTTGTCTGGGGGAGCTGCACATGCTATCAAAAGTCGCATTGTCAAAAGCACCATCAATATCGATGAAAATGCCCATCGCGTATTCTTTTCTATCAAGCGCACCCTCAATTCTACCAACTAGATTTTGGAGCGCAGTCTCGCAGGATTTTCCGCGTTGATAGGCATGTTGCATCTGAGATAGTTGATGCAATCGCAAAGCAGTTTTGCGCACGTGAAGCTCGACCAGCCTTTCCATGCTTTTCAGCAAGAAGGAAGTCAGACTTATTGGTCTGAAGCTCTTGGCGAGTGAGTAGTCACTTCTGCCAATTTTAGGTATAAATGCCACTCTAACTGTACGCCCAAGTGTTGGAATGTATGCCAGTGCTAGGACAGCGATGAAGATTTTCTTCATAGTCGGTAACAACTGGTTTGTACATTGCTGCAGCATGGCTGGGTATATTCCGTCCGTACTAGGTGACTTGAAGCCGTCAAAAGACGCAAAAGCATATTTAATGGCATCGTCCGTCACCACGGCCTTCGCAATATACCAGCTACGCCGAGTTGTTTGTCTTGGCTCACTCATAGTCTCGGTAATAGGGGCTGGTTGTGAACCAATTGAAGCGTTTAGAATGAGAAGGTGTTAAGTGACAAATTTAAAGTTTCGAGTAAAAAACGTTTAGCACTTTTTTACGCCACAAAACCTAAAATAAATTCTGTATTTACCACCTTTAACCATATCCAACTCCTATATTAAGTACAATAGAGTATCGGCGAATAGACCAAAATTTAAGTTGTCACATAACACCTTTATCGGATAAAAAACATCAAAATTTTCAAAAATGTCACTTAACCCCTTCTCATTCTTAACGCTTCAATTGTAATCTGGTTACCCGGAAAGTGAGACTCCAGCAGATAACTAAGGGTTTCCGCTTTCGTCTCAGTAAAGGTGCCATGAAGTTTTCTAAGTGAGTCCAGTTTGGCTGGTTTGCCCTTTTTCAGAACTTTAACCAACCTACTAGTTTCACCCAGCGTTTCAATCTTTTCGCAGAAATTCTTATAAGAAGCACTTTTCGATACCCGAATTAGCCTCTTATATTTCTTCTGCTTCGATCGGTAGAGATTCCAGTCTGTCTCGAAATCAGTCTTGAGTGACCTATTTAGAAGCTTTCTAGCTTCTCTACGAATTCTTTGCAGTTCCGAGCTCCACCAGGGAACCGGTGTTCTGCCAGGGGGTTTGCTTACTGGGCACGTCAGTTCAAAACAGCTAGTAATGGCACTATTCAGGTCTTGAACAGCTTCCTCTACCTTTTGTCTCGTCCTGAGTTTGGTTGGAGTTTTGAGAGTTTTCCCTAATTCCTCCCTGAAGCGTATCCAGTTGGTTTTTCTCGGATTCCTCCTCTCCTGCAAAGTTATGTCTTCGCATCCGATTTAGAATTCGATATATCTATGGTCTGAGAGGGACACCTCCGAAGAGACCCTCCAGTTAGTAACCTTCTTAAAGTATCTATCTGATAAAGTTAGGTCGATCACTTCCTGTCTTCTTGACGTCACAAAAGTTGGTTGCGAGCCAACATTGTTGATAGTAAGATCAGATGATAGAATGAAATCCAGGAGATGGTTTCCTCGCATGTTGCATTTGCTGCTGCCCCAAACAATGTTTTGAGCATTGGCATCACAGCATATAACTAGGCCCATCTTCCTGGTGTCGCAATAGTCAATGAGTTCAGCAATTGCCCTCGGTGGTGGAGGCACTACCGAATCATAGGGGAGATAAGCTGACGCCACGACGAAGGTCTTCCAATTTCCATTCGTTTCGTAGCTAATGGCTGCAGCAACCAAATCTTGGCCACAAAATTGTCCAAGCTTAGTTGCTGAGAGAAGGTTCGACACAGCAAGACAAGCCCTTGGTCTCTCGGATCGCTCGTCACAGAGTATCGTAGTGCCACGGACACCTCCAAGGCCACAGATGCGATTTTTTTACACCCATGGCTCCTGTATGGATGTTATGCGGGATTTTGTATTCAACACAGAAAGCTTCTTACTGATGAGTGCAGTAGCAGCCTTGGAGTGTTGAAGGTTAATCTGAGTAAATCCAATCATTGGAAATACATCAGCTGGAAGTGTTCTAGTGGAAGGGCACGCAGAAGGTGCGCGCGAAGTTCCACCGACAGGAGTGCTTGAGGTCTTCTTCCTCCGTTTTTTCTTGTTCGTGCTATTGGAAGGGGAGGCATCGTTGGTTTCAGTCAGCTGGCTGGTTTCGGTTGGGGTAACCTCTGCCGACCTGCATCTCTTTGCCGGCGCCGCCGGGGAAGTGCCGTTCTCAGCGCTTGCGCCTTCAACTGACGGTGCAGTTTCTTTGCGCCGCACGATAGCCGCCTTTCTCCTTTTCCTCTTTCGCTGGCTCTTAGATGGACGCTGACCAGTGGACGCCGCCTCTGTGGCCCGTTTCACCTGTTCGGTTTCACAGGCCTCGTCGGCAGCATCGCACCTATCGGCTGTCTGTCTATTGGTCTGAAGATTAAGCGTATCAGGTTGAACCTCTCCGCCACTTTCTCCATTTTTCCAGCGCAGTCTACCGAACGTGTCGGAGATAGAGCTGCAGGAATCTTCCGAAGCAAACCTTTTCACAACTCTAAGGTCAACGCCTGTACAGGCGGGGGGTATAAGTATGTCGGTTGGGGCCTCCAGAATCCGTGCCCCGACCGTGGTCGAAAAGACCACGGGTGGATTTTCGCCCATGCGAGTACCACCTGGAGTAGTTATATCTTTTAGTTGTTCCTGCATAATTGTTTTTGGTTTGGTTCGCGATAGAGCTTTGACGGTGTATAAAACGCCGCTATAACTCTAAAACCTCGGATCACGAACGTATCGTACCGAGGTCCCCCTATCCACCACCGGGGGACGCGCCTGGTAGGTAACCAACCCGCAGGTAATTGTATCTTGCAACGCTATCTAAATCATTGCTATAGAATTCCAATCATTCGCCGTACAACATTTCCATACAAAAAACTATGTATCAAATTTTGCAATTTTCGGCAACTTTTTCAGCTTTTGTTTCCGTAACAACCTGATTTGGACTTTGGCAAACATTTTACAACAAAAATGAACCACATCAGCGGTTCTCAAGTGAAGCGGTTAGCCATGGACAGCATTTAATTTTAATATGTTTAGATATTTATTATTTTTTATTGTAAGATCTTCTAATATGTGAATTCTATCTAAAGACTTTGAAGTGATTTTTACTGATTTTAAAGAACTTCTCAAATGTTTGTAAATATACTGTTTTCGTGCTTTGCGAATATGAAAGCCCAAGCACACATGCCTCGGTTCAAAAATGATTACGAATACAATACTAGCTCGCAAGACCAAGTAAAGCAAAACAGGTAACCAAAACTGCAAACCAAAGCTCGTACATATCTAATTTTCTGTTTAGATATTGCCATATTTAACACAATAATTATTACAAATTGTATACTTATCTGCCATAACTTATATTTATACTTGAGTTATCTTTTTCACCAATACAGCCACCTTAGACACAATTGCTTTCGACAACAACGAAGATATCGTAAATGCAGAGTTGGACAAACAAAAGCGGAAGCTTCGTGACATTAGTAGAGTTCTCGAACAGCAACATCAACTTCTCCGTCTAATTGTGCAAAAAATGGAAATCAAGACAGAAGCTGACGATGTGGACGAGGGTATCTATCCATCAGATGGACGGGCATTGACTTACCCATCGGGCCATTCTCGATGGACCTCACCCAGAATTAGAAAGAAGCTGAGGGCAGCGTTAAGTTTTAGCAGGAGCTCTTAAAGTTATAAAAACATCCCTTAACGTTCTTCTCCTAGAGAAAGGACTACTTTTCTTTATTTAATGGCAATTCAATTGCATTGTTTTGGCTTTAAGAATGAATGTGTCAATTTTGTGGTAAATATTTGATATTTCACCTGAGATAAATACCATATGACTTTTTTGTAAAACCAACTATTAGAAGAACATAAACAAAAATTTAACACCTGCTAATATACCAGAAAATCGCACTTACGAATTTTGTTGATGTATACAAATTGACCGTTAATCGCACGCTGGTATTTTGTATTTGTTTTTTTTTTATTTGTATCACGGTACTTCGTACTTGTTCCTATCTTATTGATTCATAAATTACACGTTGCTATCTATTTTTAAATTTGCATATTTAAAATTGAAATTATGAAGCTCCTTAACCTTTTTATGTACGTATGCAAGTGCAAGTGTATTGAAAAAAAACATAAATAAATCAACATTCATAATAAAACATTGGTAACATTTCTTTCTTCATCTGACTACAAAGTCTCCCGAAAAAAAGGTAGGTACGCTATGCCCAAACTTCATTCAACTCCTAGTGTATTTTTTATCCGAAGAAGTTGTAGCAGTAAAAGGCAAAACCCTTTTATCCGTTGCCTCGACGCATCCGTTCACAGTTCACTATTCCACAGCCTTTGCCTTAAAGGCCCAACCCATAGAATCCGTTGCATCCTTGGCTTTGACGCGTCCATCGACTTAAAGGTACTTGACTTAACCTTCCGTCCTCACATATATTTTTTCTAACGCGCTCCTCACACTGGGGTATCACATACCCCAGCCCAAAAGTATTAAAAAAAAGATGTAATTTTATATATAAAGGGTGATTTTTTAAGAGCTTGAGAACTTTTTTTAAAAAAAAAAACGCATAAAATTTGCAAAATCTCATCGATTCTTTATTTAAAACGTTAGATTGGTCCATGACATTTACTTTTTGAAGATAATTTCATTTAAATGTTGACCGCGGCTGCGTCTTAGGTGGTCCATTCGGAAAGTCCAATTTTGGGTAACTTTTTCGAGCATTTCGGCCGGAATAGCCCGAATTTCTTCGGAAATGTTGTCTTCCAAAGCTGGAATAGTTGCTGGCTTATTTGTGTAGACTTTAGACTTGACGTAGCCCCACAAAAAATAGTCTAAAGGCGTCAAATCGCATGATCTTGGTGGCCAACTTACCGGTCCATTCCTTGAGATGAATTGTTCTCCGAAGTTTTCCCTCAAAATGGCCATAGAATCGCGAGCTGTGTGGCATGTAGCGCCATCTTGTTGAAACCACATGTCAACCAAGTTCAGTTTTTCCATTTTTGGCAACAAAAAGTTTGTTAGCATTGAACGATAGCGATCGCCATTCACCGTAACGTTGCGTCCAACAGCATCTTTGAAAAAATACGGTCCAATGATTCCACCAGCGTACAAACCACACCAAACAGTGCATTTTTTGGGATGCATGGGCAGTTCTTGAACGGCTTCTGGTTGCTCTTCACTCCAAATGCGGCAATTGTGCTTATTTACGTAGCCATTCAACCAGAAATGAGCCTCATCGCTGAACAAAATTTGTCGATAAAAAAGCGGATTTTCTGCCAACTTTTCTAGGGCCCATTCACTGAAAATTCAAGCGTTGCTCGTTAGTAAGTCTATTCATGATGAAATGTCAAAGCATACTGAGCATCTTTCTCTTTGACACCATGTCTGAAATCCCGCGTGATCTGTCAAATACTAATGCATGAAAATCCTAACCTTAAAAAAATCACCCTTTATATATGTTTTTTTTTGTATTCATATTTTTATTTCATTAAAACAAAATTCAATACGATGAATAACATAATATTTAAAAATACTTAAAAAAAAAAATGTCCAAATTAGGTTACAAATAAAAGTTAATATATAGTTGTGAACTAAAATCAGTCAAATTCATAAAAAAGTTTAAAATAATAGTTTTAAAAACTGTCGCATTACGCCTTCTAATACTCTTTCTTCAATGTTTACTCCAATGTATTGTTTCAACAGTGGGATAAATGTTTGCTTTTTTAAACACAAAAATTAAATTTTTGAGTGAGTGATCAGTGATGATCCTCGCACATGGGAAGTCGGAATGTCACGTTTTCAGTTTTTTTCTATTACCGAAGTTATACAGTTTTTAATGTTGAATTTCAAGATTCTAAGCTGGTTCATTTTTGGCTTCATCCCTTCAGCATCAAGGAAAAGCCTTTCAATGGATTCGTCTCGAAGAAAAGCCATTTTGCTGTAAAACTACGAGTATAATTAATTTTGTCATCTACAGTAACTTCCTTTATGGCTGAACAAACCCCACACTTGTTTTATTAATTTTTAGTCCAAAATAACCAAAATAGAAAACATTTCACTAAAATAATGTATTCACAAATTCCAAAAAATATTAACACGCACTTCACACTGGGGTATATGATACCCAAGCTAAAACTTCGAAGCACGACTAAACACGTTAAAAAAATTTAAGAACTGAAAACCCTCGCCTGCTACTGCAGAGAGTTTAAAATTAAATACATACCTATAGGTAGGTATGGCATCCTTAGGAAAAAAAATTAACGGGACCTGCACACTTTTGAAATCTATGTGGGGTATCTCATACCCCAGTGTGTGGTTGGAAGGTTAAGGATCCGTCCAATAGAATCCGTCGCCAAGTTTGTCAGCGGAAAACATTAGTTGCATTTAACATGCCTAACCAATTTGTGTATGTATGCATACTTCGAAGGCCAGAAAACTAGGGCTACTTTTCCTTTGAAGTTATGGATCCGTTTGCTATGGGCACCTTCCATAAGAAAACGTGTAAATTATATTGTGTTGAATCAACGGGTCCGAAAGATTGACGGATTCTATGCGTTAGGCTCTGTACTGCAACTCGACCGCTGGCTGTTTGGTTGAAATGGGCAAGATTGTAGGGCTTTTTTGACATTTCGGTTAGGGAGTTAGGTGAGAAATGTCAAAAATTATACTATACTCACATTTCCTTAGATCTTATGTAGTTGGGTGATTCAGTAGTATGTACTTAGGTAATTTTAGGGTAGGATAAAGGACTACTAAAAGCGGCCAATGTGTCATCGGCTGTCAAAGCTTACCACGGATTCTATGGGACTATTAAATGCGTTAACGCTGAAGTATCGACGGATTCTTTGGGCTGTGGCCGGGCCTTATGCTCAATTCACAATGTCGCGTTGCCACACGCGTTTGCGTTGACACGCCTGGTAGAGACTACAATATTTTATGCGTGAGCAACAAATTCGCAGAACGAAATACTGCTTTAAGCGGTCGCTCGTTGAGAGATTGGAATATAACAAAGATAAGGATCTACAGGATGGTGCACGAATCGTGCTACAAAAACAAAACGTAATAACTCTTTTTCTGCGTGCGTAGGTTTATTTTTTTTTATTTGGCAGGTTACTATCTAAATTTATTAAAATTAATGCTTGGGATACCGAAAACAGGATTTGGTTAGTGCAGCGGTACCATGCTTTGCAGTCTTTCATTTCCGTCCAAAGGGAATTTAGGCAAAGGTTTGGCGGCACTCCACCGAGTAGATGGACCATTATGAGGCTGGTAAACATGTTTGTCAATCTGGAAGCATCGTACAAAGACCGTACCATCGCGATCCCTATGTTCGGGTTCAAGAGACAATCGCGGCTGTAGCATCATCAATTCAGGCAAATCCAAGCGTTTTGACTCGAAACTTATCGGCGCAGATTGGAGTTAGCAGACGGTCATTACAACGGATAATTCATGATGACTTAAACTTGTTTCCATACAAAGTCCAAATTGCAGTTAAGTCCTCTGGATTTGCCTATTCGCCTGGAATGTTGCCCAAAATTGATTGAAATGACCGAAGAAGACAACATCTTGATAAATTGCTTGTTTATTTCTGATGAGGCCCATTTTGATCTAAAGGGCAATGTAAACAAGCAAAATTGCCATGAATCTAATCCAAAAATACTCGATGAGACGGCACTGCATCCAGAACGAGTCACTGTGTGGTGCGCAGTTTTATTAAGGTGCATTGTGGGGTCATACTTATTTGAAGAAAACGATGTAACAGTAACTATCGAAAGACTTTTTTTTATCCACAACTGCGCCGCAGGAGTACCGGTTTCAACAGCATTTGGTTCCAGCACGATGTAGCAACTGCACATAGCCAAACCGGTTATGGCGGAGCTCCAACGAAAATTCCAAAACAAATTAATATCCAGAAACTCCACTTTTCGCTGGTCCCCAAGGTCAGCTGACCTGACCGCACCAGATTTTTTTATGGGGTTATGTTAAGCAAGAGGTGTACAAAACGAAACCAAGGAATTTGACTGCATTGAAGCAGTTCATTAAAACTGAGGCGATCCCAACTTCAACCCTTCAGGACGCAATGAATAGTTTTCTGATCAGGTGTCGCATATGCGTGGATGAGCATGCAGGTCATTTACTGTCTAACATCTTCAAAAACAATTAGTTATATAAAATAAAATTTAATTTTCTTTACAATAAAAAAATAATGAAATACATTGATTAAAAAAATATTTGAATTTGTTATTGTAGCACAATTGGGGCGCCACCCGGTATTTGCAATCGTCTGAAATATGCAAATTCAGAGTAGAATGCAGACTGCGACTCTAATCCACTTTTGCCTTATTATTGTTATTCTTTTACAAATATTTAAAGAGAAACTTGACACAAAAACAAACAAATTTTTAGTTGATAGTACACTGGCGATCACAAGGATGAGGCCTTACATTTTGCAATCGATTTTCAGTCTTTATACCTTTTGGAAATTGTATACCTGGAAACTTTTACTACATGTGATCAGGTACATATTTTCCCAACAGTAAGTCACAAAAGTAAAGGGTAAATAATAAACGACCGCTGGAATTTCCCAAGATCAAACAATGAACTTCTTGAAAAGCGTATAAAAAGATGCGCCACTTGGATGAGGCAACAAAATCTTCGAAAAAAAGGAAAAAATTAACAAAATGTTTACATTTTATAGTTTTAAATACATTATGAAGTATCCCATAGCCACCGCGGATTAAAAAAGATGGTCAAAAAGGCGCGAGAACACTTCTACTGGGTCCATGCAAGAGATGATCTTAAAAGCTGGTGCCGAAAATGCATCACCCGTGCGGCCAGAAAACTATCGGGAGTAAAAACGCATCGACTCAGTTTTTTTGTTGCTGCTTAACCTTTTGAAAGGATCGCCGGCAATATTTTCACTGGCGTTGATCACAAGATAACTGTTAGAGACGTTCATCGAAGGACTGATATTTGTATTGCCAGAGAACGCATAAAGACGAGGTACGATGCCAAAGCCACCACCACAGGGATCACCATGGGGAATGGTATGGCTGTACAAACCTCATCAGCGTAAAAGTATATCGCCTTAAATACAGCAGATCTGGGAAGGATCCATTAGTAAAGCGTACCAATTATGTCGTCTATTGTATCCAGCTTGGCAGCAAGCTGAAAGTTGTTCATGTGGAATGTCAATGTACTTGTTCGAGGCAAGCAACTTTAAGAGGGGGATAATGTAACTTGTCGAGAAATGTTTGAAAGAGTACCACTGGTGAGTGGAGTAAAAAAGAGAGAACCACAGTCGAAACTTCCGCAAAAGCCATTGCAATTTTCAATAGTTAACCAATGGATTACAGGGGTATTTTTTTCTTCCCAGTAGCGCCTCAGTTTTGGTTTTCTACTGACATTACACAAAAAAATCTAAAAAAAATTGTAAAACTAACAGCAGACATAGCAGACTTTATTAATATATAAAATGCGAACTCGAATAGGTAACAACAGACATAACTTATGATAACATATTTTTAACCCTATAGATACTTATGTAGAGTGCTACCGCATAGATCAAATAGGGATCCGGACTTTTTTGACAGATGCCAAATCGATGCCAAATCGATTATAAACAAAAATTTGGAGGGTAAACAAACAAAATCATTTAGCAGTAGGTAATAGGCGGGAAAATACCAGGAATCAGCAAACAAAAGTAAGTTTTTTTATTTAATAATCAATAGTTTCTCGATATATTTTCAGGAAAATGGATTCATTTAAATATGCAAAGAAGTTGGAAGCAGTAAAGAGAAAGAACTGATCTGCAAAGTTGTCTTTATTTGCCAACTTTCAGGTGATGGCGAAGTGGAAGCTGTGGTTTGGTGTGAATAAAGTGTTAAAGGCAGTCTTCTTGAAGATAAAATTAATCCAAATACCAAAACAGAGAGAAAATTCTCATCATTTTTCAAACGGCTGGTCAATGAACTTGACAACGACCTATATGGACCCGATAATCATCTCGTAGATTGACATCAAAGGTATTTTACTTAAGAAACTGATGCCGTCCAAGTGAAATAACCTGGTGATATAAACGTTCATTGTACAATTCACTTTCTATATGCCATTGCATTTCAATTTGTACCCAAGTTTGGCGCGTTTGCTGGGAGTGCATACTCAGACTCGTCCAGTAATCACATCAGGCCATTGGCAATTTATTAAGACACATAAATTACAAGATACACACGGTTGCTTCACTTGGACGGCATCAGTTTCTTGAGTAAAATACGTTCGATGTCAATCTACGAGATGATTATCGGGTCCATATAGGTCTTTGTCAAGTTCAATGACCAGCCGTTTGAAAAATTATGAGAATTTTCTCTCTGTTTTGGTATTTGGATTAATTTTATATTCAAGAAGACTACTTTTAACACTTTATTCACACGAAACCACAGCTCCGTCTTCGCCATCACCTGAAAGTTCGCAAATAAAGACAACTTTGCAGATCAGTTCTTTCTCTTTACTGCTTCCAACTTCTTTGCATATTTAAATGAATCCATTTTCCTCAAAATATATCGAGAAACTATTGATTATTAATAAAAAAAAAATAACTTTTATTTGCTGATTCCTAGTATTTTCCCGCCTATTACTGCTAAATGATTTTGTTTGTTTACCCTCCATTTTTGTCTGACATTTGTCAGGGGAAAAACAAAAAAAAACAAAAAAAATTTACAGTCACAGACAGATGAATTTTTGATTTGCTCTGATTTGTGAAAAAATGTTTAAATGTTTGAATTGATGACGAAATAATAGTCATAATTTGAGGATTTTATTATTTCAGTATATTTTAATGAAATTAAATGTAAAATATTAAGCTGTTTTTTTATTTCTAAAGAATTTATTGAAGTTTATTTATCTCGAACTTGGTTTAAAAATGTGTTTTTTTTTCAATCAAATGATAAAAAATTGTATTAAGGTTTTTCTAAGCGGATATTTTATACACTTTACTGTATTGGGTACTTCGTTAAGAAACGCAGCAGATGACACTTAAATAGGGACAAGTCGTTTTGTTAGCTTTAAAATTTTCAGTCAATCACAAATTGGTCACTGACAAATAAATTTCTAGGATTCATTCTCTGTTTTGTTTGTAAAACAGCATTTTTAAAACGAAATGTCGTTGTTTTTTTTTGGGGAATATCAAATAATAGGTATGTATTGAAAAAAAATTAATGGAACTTCACTTCCGTAAATCTTGAGAACAAAAAGCAGTCACAAAAAGTGAGCTTAAACAGAACAACTCAAAGTTCATGAACTATTTTCGTTTCATTAGCTCATTAACAACAACATTTTAATTAAATTCTAACTAAAGCAAAACGAACGAACCAGAGATAACAGATTTGAAAAACATAAATGTCAAATGAAATATGTACCTCTTAACTCGTACCTCGCGACAACCACAGTGTCAAATGAAAGAAAAAAAAACATCAGCTGATTAATTGAAGAAACATTTCGTAAAAGTTTATAATAAAGAAAAAAAATTTCAAAACTAAGAAGGAGTACCTATCCAAACGCTATTTTCGAATACTAAAAAATAAAAATGAAAACATGAGAGTCGCGTTGTTGTGGCAAAAATATATTTTCGTTTGGAAACAAATTAAGTTCAACAATTTCCCATACAAAAATTCAATTAACGAACAAAAACACTTAATTAATAACTAAATTATACAAAAAAAGTGAAAATGCCTTTCAATCGCTGCACCAAGAGCTGCGCAAGAACTTTTGGTCAACATGTTTAATGTTTTTTTTATTTTGTTTTTTGACTTAACATACTTTCTCAGGTTTTTTCTCAATAAATTAGTAGATTTTCGATTTTGATTTTACCTAAATACATATACGCTTTATTAACAAGCACAAAAATTGTTCATACGATTTCTGCAAATTACTGAATTATATCTATACATTTTTTGACGTTTAGAAAGAAATTCGGCACTTCAGAAAGAGATAGCTTCGCGAAGTGCTCTATCGCATTTGGCTTGTCAGTGTTATAAATAGATGTATAATTTGCCCATTGACATTTATAGTACCAAAATGTCGATAATTGATCTTTGACAACCATAATAAGGTTGCAAGATTTCCGCTTAGAAAAAGTTTAATGTAGTTTTTATTACTAAGATATCACTACTATTATTGTTTATCTGAACTAAAATTATATTTTCGTAAAGTTATTTAAATATGTATGTATTATTCTATTTGTTTTTATGTTAAAGCTTTAATGGAGTATTACCTCACCTGTAAATTCAATTTTAAAAAAAATATATTAATTTTAAGTACTAAATTTTGTACTTGTTCTTGAACTAAGTGGCTGCGCTGGTCATGAGACAAAAGTTTGTCATCTAGTCGGTCCATTTCTGTATCTATATTTATTTCATTCTAGATATTCCGGATACAAATATCGGAAATTCTGTATTTTTTTTCCGGCAAAAATAAAGAAACACACTCAATAAAACACGACTATTGTAATATGAGCACAAAAACTGTGAAACTAGCGCCAGCTATCATAAACTAGCTACTTGAGAGCAAACATAGAAAACACTTTATCCAAATAAAATGTCTCTTATTCTTGAACCTTGTTCTAATACATGAACCGTAGGGAATATTCTAGTACCTTTCATATAAAAAAGCACTAAGAAAAAGTATTCAAAAAAGTTCCGTCCTATATATTTTTAATTTTTGGATTTGGATTTTTTATATTTTAAAATAAAACACTGGATTTTTTATTTTAAAATTTAACTGGTGAGTGTGAAGACCTGGTAGTGTACCTTAACGAATTAAATGCATTCAATGCTGATGTGATAATTTGAAAAATTACTACATTGAGAAAGCTGAACAATTTGCGATATTTGGTCTTAAATCATGTACACCCATATGCAAAGAAGAATTTCAACACGAAAACATAGTTATCGGTAAATATTTCCCTTATAAATCTGTCGGAAAACAGGTTGGTAATTCAAGTCAAGAAAGTTAATGTGAAATTATGTTCCACAAAAAACCCATGTATTCCAATTGACACCGAAAATACCATGGTGGATTTACACCATCGCGCACGCGCATTTTTGCAACAAAACCGAAAAGAGAGATCCGTTTATCCGCAGTCAATGCTAATAAGGTGTAAGAGTGAGATCACTTACTTTAACTTGCTATAACATTATTATGAAGATTTGACAGATCACATGTAAACAAACAAATTTATT
The DNA here is from genome assembly GCA_949715645.1 of Portevinia maculata. Classification (NCBI taxonomy): domain Eukaryota; kingdom Metazoa; phylum Arthropoda; class Insecta; order Diptera; family Syrphidae; genus Portevinia; species Portevinia maculata. The sequence goes on from OX454527.1 coordinate 99,486,756, forward strand.
TTCATCGGTTTTGTTGTAGTGGAATTAAAAAATAAATAAAAACATGGATCTCGTAAGGGCTGACGTATTAATAGTGTTTTCCATCTTGAGTAGGTACAATCGGCGATGTGAAGCAGAGAAATATCAAAAATGTATTATGGCGATTAAAACATATGATAGCAGCGCCCATTTTGTTTTATAGGAAATCGAAATTTCGTAAGCCATCGCTATAAAAATATCAACATGCATAGCTTTCCCATAATTCCTACCACGTAAACAAGATGGCCGACCTGAATACGTGTCACGTTTTTTTGCATGTTAGGTAATGCTGTCCCTTTCAGTCACACGGATATTTAGTATTTAGCATCCCTTTAATCTTACATGTTAGGAATGTGTGACCGTGTAAATCCACCATTCTCATTCACCTCTTAACGTCAAAAATTAGCCAGTGGATAAAAGTTCAACGCAACTGACACACATCCTAAATTTGAATTTGCTATTGCGTGGACACTTGTTTTTAATAATAAGAATTTTAAATTTGTGAGTTATTTTTTTTATTAACATTTAAGTGAATTCGTTTATTAAATTAAATTATATAATTCTGAAACAGTAGCAAATTTTGGAAAATATATATGCAATGTATATGTTTCAGAATAAAAATAATGAAATAATCATTGTACCACTAAAATATGAACATTTTGACTTCCCCCCTACCTTCGTAGTAGCTTGTTATATCTAGCTATGAAACTTACATTCCTTGAAATTATATTTTGGTTAAAAATAAAATTTCCCTGTCTTGCTCTTTAAATTTTGTTTTTTAAGTGGACGACTGTGGTTGCCTTGCGTGAGCAAAGGTGATGAATTGATGAGCAAAAGGTGGTGATTTGACGAATACTCGCATGCTTGTTTGAAAGTGTGATAATATGCGTTCATTCTTCAATTTTACGAAAATTTAGTTTGTTGGCATAGCGTCTTCCACTGGAAATATCCCGTTTACATGAGGGATTCAACTCGGATTGAATGCCATGTAAACGCACGTTGAGTCGAAACAAGATTCAATCAATCCAATCACAAAATTGTCTGATTGAAAATCAACATGCTAAAGGGGAATTGAAAGATCGAGATAGACAAGAGGGAGAGTGTGTGCGCGACCTCTTTGTTTTCCTTTGTGTCATGTTCATATGAATATACTACTTAACAAAGCTATACAAACACGTATTAAGGGGCCCTTACATGGTCAATCGGTCGACATCATGCATCGTGTATGTGGGGATTGACGCTACCCCTTACACAGTTCAATCGATTGACGTCAAATTTTTATTTTTTGTGAGTTTTCGTGGTGTACGGATGTGCGATGAAGGAAACGAACGATTGTATTGCATATATTGCTCTTGCAATATATTCTTGAATTGTACTGCGAGATACACACGGATATTCGATGTCTTTAATGAAACTAATTTCATTAAAATATAAAAGGGTTGGTTCACTGAAATTGTCAACACCGGATCGGCTTTTGTTTTATTGATTTAAACGTTTTATCTCGCGCCGAAAATTCGTTCCCAACGTTCTGGTGAAATCCGCTTTTTGTGCATCAGGATACTTTTCTTTATACTTTTGCAATAAAACTTAATATTGTTGCATTTTTTTTGTTTCGGTCGCTATAATCTTTCCCTTTGACATCACATAAACTCGGTAATAACCGCTATGTTTCAATTAATTCTGATACAAATGCTCGGTCTTCATCGTCCTTCAGTTTTCCGTACATGTTTTCGCTTCCGCGACACAAAACACAATGAAGTAATTACGTCAATCCAACCCTTACACGTATCAATCGGCATGACGGTCATCATGCAAAATCAAACTTGCTTTGATTTTCGTCAATCAGACTTCACCAAAAATGTGTGTGACACATACAGATACATTTTCACAAACCCATGGTAGTGATTCATGTCATTCGATTGACCATGTAAGGGCCCCTTTAAGTAGGTACTGTAAAACTTAATTCTACTTCAATTCAATCTCTCGGTTCAGTGAGAGCGAAAACTTGCCTCGAATTCCAGTTCAATTTCAGTTCGATCTTGCGATTTGGTCATGTAAACGGAGTAAACATTTAAATCAACTCTGACGGAATGCTGTAGTTTCTCAGGTAGAGACTCTCTACGGGTCGGGAACTCTATCAGTATAATTAAAAGGAAATATCGAATCTGTGTTGAAGTTAAACAAGATATAAACTTGAATATCTATGGTTTGTTTTTTTTATCAATAAGGATGTTGAAAGTGAATTGTGTCTTAGAAGAAGTAACTAATCGAGACCGAAGACTGCAAAATAAAAAATATTACCTTGACCCGCAAAACGCTTAATTTTTACGAATCCCAGGTTGTAACAGAATATTAAATAAGTATCTCTCTACTCCACAACAGATGGCTATCATGTTTTCCTATCCATATTTCCCTCGCAGCTTCATTTTTCGAATGCAATTACTGGCCATTTTGATTTTCTTTCGTCGAAAGCCCGATGAACTGAAGTAGCCGCCTCACTTTAGCATCAGTTCGTCATCGTCTGTTGAAAAGGTTGGTCGAGTCCTCGTCGTTAACCAGGAGAAATATATAATATACATAATTCTAGACAAGTACATAATTTATTTTAATCCTAATAAATTGTACGCCATTAATTAAAAGTGAAGTTTTTAAAATAGAAAACTATTGGTTTCTAAATTATTGACAGAAAGAAGTAAATTTAAAGGTGAGTTTTTTTTCATATTAATTGGCATCCATATTGATTTTTGTCATTTTTTATCTTCCGTTATATGTATCTGCTAATTAATTTAGTTAATATTGCTACTTTTTAAGAGTATGATGGTGTATTTGTTTTGTAAATACAAAAATTGGGATTACATAATGATTTGGGTGGAAAAGGATTTTATACATAGGCACATATCCACAGAAATTGAAGATACTTAACCTGCGAAGGTACAGTTGGCTACAAAAGTTCTTAGTCTGCCGGTCACGTGTATTTCAAAATTATTTATGATTTCAGCGTCTTTGTTGCGCTACACAATTTCAAGTAGAAAGGTTTTCATTTGAAAACTGATTGATTTATTTAAAATTGATTATTTTTTTTCATAGTACATAAAAATGGCAACCGGGCGGCATTTTCAGCCTCGCCATTTTGTATTTTTTTTGTGCATCTACATAAATAGTTAGCCTGACAAACAGCACGGGAGATACATTCTCTATGGAAAAGAAAGCGACGGAATTTGTTGCTGGGCGATGGCGATGACCTGAATTGCAAGTGCCTTTGCCTTATTAAAGACCGGTTTCGCGGCAATGGCGGTGTATTTTTGAGAATTGACTAGAATATGAATATTTAGCGCTTTGTCGGCTTTTGATATAATCATATGAAGTATTGGAGGCGATTCACTAAAATTTAAAATATTGATAATGATATGTATACATACCTGGATACTACGCAAGCTATTGTAGGGTTTCCACAACTATGTATTTGTAATCCATTCAACCCTCATTTTCTATTTAACAACCACCGGAAGGCGGCATATAGACAGCAGTTGAAAAATTTCTATGTATGTATATATAATGTACCTGTTTTAATTCTTCTATAATATAAAATGGTGGATGGATTGGGGCGCATGCTTCTGGTAGAAGGACGCTTAAAGTGTGGTATATACATTTGCGATTTTTGCAATGTGCTGCAAGTTATTAATTATTTTTGTTAGTGCATCTGTGTCATTTCTGTTTGCTGTTTCCTTTAAGCTTAGGTACTTTTGAATGTAAGGCTGCAGTTTTAGCCATACTAAAACGTGAGTTTCAAAAATGCGCGTTAGATGCAAAGTCGAAAGTTCCGAAACAAGCGAGAATAAAATGACAAGTCTCAAGTTTCTAAAGCCATTGAAAACGTTACTGATGCGCATCAACTGAGCAAACTATAATTTTTTTTTAGGTTCTTTACTTGCTCACGTCTTCATAGTTATATTACTGAATGCATTCTACAATAGAAATAAGTGTACAAATTTGTATGTACAGTAATCCCCGGACATGTACTTCCTCACCTTTCAAGCTTCAAAAAAAAGTGCCCAAATAAGCCAGAAAAACAGCAGTTATGCGGGGCGCTCTCTGCCCAAACTTCATTTTGCTCTGGTCCCCTTTTTCAATGGAACGAAGTTTCAAATTATTGCATGAATCTTTGTGCAGGATTATTTATAAGTCCAAACATCCCTACTTGCTTTTTTAACGTTTCGTTAATACTTGAAAGCATTCTTCACACCACCTTACCTTAAAACAATCGTTTCCGAAAAAAGAACCCTTCAGTGCTGTTTTCCATTGGGCAGAAAAGGCAATCTCTCCAATTGTTTGGTTCCTTGGAAAATAAAATACATAGGTACCTACCTACTATTCGTTTTATTCCTTCAGAGAAAATTTTATTTACTGGATTTTGTTTCTGCTGCTGTGGAAAAGAAGAAAACTATAAAATATTGGTATGTTGCAGTTTGCACACTAATACTTTTTTTTTAAAAAAAATTCCGTTGGTCCGGGGCACGAAAAATCTGAAATGAACAATGGAAACCAACGTAAAGAACTAATGGGAAAGCAATCAAATATAATTGACTTGGAACAAATTCCGTATATGTATTGGAAGCAGATTGCACCATCAGTTATTTGTATTGATCTTTTCCTAGAGTTTGCGTGAAATCGCTTTCGCATATTCCTCTTGTTTCTACTAACAATGGTCCTCCCAAGAAGATGCTTGACTATACATCATATATCTATTTAAAAAAGAAGGATTATATTACCTGGTACGTTCTTTAAATGTGGCTTGGAAAGTGTAATATAATCTTTTTGTACCCATCAGTTTCCACCCCCTTTTATCGGTGGCGTGTCGGTATCACCGTGAATTCAATAACTTCAAAGTTGATGTCGTAATCTGTTACACATCACTTGCAAAATTAATAGAATAAGAATATTCATGCAACGTCGTGAATTTACAATTGTAAATATATAAGTTTACGACTAACGTTTCATGATACCCTAGCTACTTGCGTTACTGATGGTAAATCAATCGGCTTTTAGATATGGGCCTTTGTTTACACTGGAGTACGTACCATTCAGTATGTCACTCCCAAAATGCAGCTCGACCGCTGAGGAAAAGAATCGAAAAATGTCGCAATCATACTGGTCTGTCTTAAGATCCTTAGGTCATTCAGTGGCGGTTATGTTAGGCAAATAACATCCTTAACGCCACCAGAAATAGTTTCCACGTTTACCATCTTGTTTTGCACACCAAATTTGTTTCTAAAGATTACCACATTTTTTTTCCAAATATTTCTCATTTGAAATTAAATTTGTACGAATTGTGTGAAGTCATTCGATTCGATGAAATTAAATTAAATAAATGTACCTATCATTCGAATGGAATTTATATAAGAGTTCTGTGGTTTTCGAAACAACATTCGATCGTTCACCTGTCATGTACATATATTATATAAAAATATATATGAGAGATTCGATCGAAATTGAATTGTTCAATGTAGAAAAATAAAAAAAATCGAATCACAAACTTGTCTGTGATTGGATTGAAAATCAGCATGTAAACGTGAATTGAACAATTGAGATAGACAAGTGAATAAGTGACAAACACAAGGCTATACTATATTTAAAGCATGTAGTAAGTGGAAACTGTTGGACGATGAGGGTACTTTCTCTGTCACTGCTCCACATCAGAAATAAAATCTTTACTTGCCTCAGAGTGGCTCCGAAACCCAAAGGTTCTACAATATGGCAGTCATAACCCCCAGGGCATCACCTTTGTGTGATGGGTATATTTTTGTTTGCCTCTACTCTCTTACCTACCACCCAACCCATTAACCAAACCTAACCAAGTAGAAGCTGTGAATTTCAATTCTACTTCAACTGCTGAGAATGTCAATTAGTTTCAATTCGATCTTTTATTACTTTCTACGCCAACAACCCGCAAACTGCCTTTGTTTAGGCCTGTTAATTTTAGCTTATCTAAGCATGTACTATTAGCCGTGTTTCTTTGCACGCGGATATAGGCATGGCATTAAAAAACGACCATCGCCGCTTAAGAAATTATCAAAAAAAAACTTGGCAGCACACATGCACCTATTATATGCACCGTGACAGAACTGTAAGTTGTAGTTAAGAACTTTGTATTGAAAATCCTGAAATTGAAAAATATTTACTTCCGCCAATTGAAATTGATGCCAAGCATATTCTAAAATTATGAAAAACAATTTCACATTAACAGATTTGATAAATTCAATTACCCTTAAAATGAAGTTTGAAAAATAATAATAATAAAATCACGAATAAAATATTCGGCAGGATGTGTGAGTGGTCGGTGGGTTGTCAAACTTTGACATTTCTTGAAAAATTCATCGGAAGGATTCATCAGAATTGAAGAAAATGGATTTTGGAAGCACTGTTAATCCCCGCTAAAGGACTTAGCGGGATGACTATCCCCGCTAAAGTTAGCGTATATAGGATAAGTTGTTGTTGTATTTTACATGCAAATTTCAAATTATCCCTATATCCGCGTGCAAAGAAACACGGCTATTGTCTCAGGCAGAGGCTCTTTACGGGTCGGGAGCCTGTTTAGTAAGTAAGTCAGTAAGTACTATTGTTATTCCCAGTTGATTGATGGAATTCACTCAATTATGAGAAATCTCAACACTGATTATCTATACAAGAAATTTGTTCATATTCTGTGGCGAAACACATTGAAACTTTATAGAAAAACAATTTTTAGATTTTAAAATGGGGCGAAATATAGCAAATATAATTTTATAATTTTTTTTTAATTTTTCCATTGAGATGCATTTTCAGAACTTGGCGCCCATGAAATCGTTATCTTTTTAAAACATAATTGCTGCTTTGGATGTAAATGTCTATCTATCTTTCCTTATGTACATAAATGTCTGTGTATCTTTCCTTACGTACATAAACGAAATAACTGATTCCGCCCTTTTCACTATTTAAAACAGCTTACGGTAATGTACCTAGGTATATATAACCTAGATAGATTTTTTCCAACAATTTTTTTGTGGGATTTACCTTATGTATTTTGTCTACTATCTTCGTAGGAGCAGTAAAATATCTTGATCAACATTTCTTTCAAGTTCTACGCATCGCTTAAATTGGGATCTTTTGTTAAAAAAAACAAACAACTTCTTGATCTGACTAAACATCTTAAACTTTAATCGAATTAATGAAACGGTGAGGCCTGGATCACAATAGTTAGTAAAGTTGTTGTGGAGGGAGGTGCTACTTTCAGAAAATCAACTACGGAAATACAAAGTTGTACTGATATACGGACCATTCAGAAGGGTTACTTAAAATCGTAGGGGCGTAAGCGAGTCGTACTTTTCTGACGAATGTGACTTATTTGTAACATGAGCCGTGTGCAGCACACATCACAAAATCCTGAAATTGAAAAATATTTACTTCCGAGAATTGAAATTGATTCCAACATATTATAAAAATATAAAAAAAAATTCACAGTAACTGATTTGCTAAATTCAATTACCCTAGTTTGAAAAATAATGATAATAAAATCACGAACAAAATATTCGGCGGGATGCCAAACTTTGACATTTCCCGAAAAATTCATCGCAACGATTCATCAGAAACGAAGAAAATTGGTTTTGGAAGCACTCGCGAGTGTCAATCGACAATTGATAATTGACTACTTTCAATGTGTGCTATTGTGAACGAACGATTCTAAAGGATTTTGTCGATCGCAGTCAATTGCAAAAATGCGATTGACAAGAATAGCCGTGTTTCTTTGCACGCGGATATAGGGATGGCATCAGAAAACGACTATCGCCGCTTAAGAATTCATCAAAAAAAAAATTGGCAGCACACGTGCACCTATGACATACCGTGACACAGCTGTAAGTTATAAAGGGTGATTTTTTAAGAGCTTGAGAACTTTTTTAAAAAAAAAAACGCATAAAATTTGCAAAATCTCATCGATTCTTTATTTGAAACGTTAGATTGGTCCATGACATTTACTTTTTGAAGATAATTTCATTTAAATGTTGACCGCGGCTGCGTCTTAGGTGGTCCATTCGGAAAGTCCAATTTTGGGTAACTTTTTTGAGCATTTCGGCCGGAATAGCCCGAATTTCTTCGGAAATGTTGTCTTCCAAAGCTGGAATAGTTGCTGGCTTATTTGTGTAGACTTTAGACTTGACGTAGCCCCACAAAAAATAGTCTAAAGGCGTCAAATCGCATGATCTTGGTGGCCAACTTACCGGTCCATTCCTTGAGATGAATTGTTCTCCGAAGTTTTCCCTCAAAATGGCCATAGAATCGCGAGCTGTGTGGCATGTAGCGCCATCTTGTTGAAACCACATGTCAACCAAGTTCAGTTCTTCCATTTTTGGCAACAAAAAGTTTGTTAGCATTGAACGATAGCGATCGCCATTCACCGTAACGTTGCGTCCAACAGCATCTTTGAAAAAATACGGTCCAATGATTCCACCAGCGTACAAACCACACCAAACAGTGCATTTTTTGGGATACATGGGCAGTTCTTGAACGGCTTCTGGTTGCTCTTCACTCCAAATGCGGCAATTGTGCTTATTTACGTAGCCATTCAACCAGAAATGAGCCTCATCGCTGAACAAAATTTGTCGATAAAAAAGCGGATTTTCTGCTAACTTTTCTAGGGCCCATTCACTGAAAGTTCAAGCGTTGCTCGTTAGTAAGTCTATTCATGATGAAATGTCAAAGCATACTGAGCATCTTTCTCTTTGACACCATGTCTGAAATCCCGCGTGATCTGTCAAATACTAATGCATGAAAATCCTAACCTTAAAAAAATCACCCTTTAGTTAAGAAATATGTATTGAAAATCCTGAAATTGAAAAATATTTACTTCCGCCAATTGAAATTGATGCCAAGCATATTCTAAAATTATGAAAAACAATTTCACATTAACAGATTTGCTAAATTCAATTACCTTTATAATGAAGTTTGAAAAAAATAATAATAAAATCACGAACAAAATATTCGGCGGGATTTGTTAGTGGTCGGAGGGATGTCAAACTTTGACATTTCCTGAAAAATTCATCGAATCAGTTTATCAGAAACGAAGAAAATGGGTTTTGGAAGCACGTTTATCCCCGCTAACTGACTTAGCGGCGATAGCTATCCCCGCTAAAGTTAGCGTATATAGGATAAGTTGTTGTTGTATTTTACATGCAAATTTCAAATTATCCCTATATCCGCGTGCAAAGAAACGCGGGTAATATCAATGAAAATAATTCGTTCACAATAGCACACATTGAAAATAGTCAATTATCAATTGTCGATTGACACTCGCAATAAGGCTGACGTTAATCGCTGCTAAAGGACTTAGCGGCGATAGCTATCCCCGCTAAAGTTAGGATAAGTTGTTGTTGTATTTTACATGCAAATTTCAAATTATCCCTATATCCGCGTGCAAAGAAACACTGCTATAGGGTTAATTTGAAATTTGCATGTAAAATACAACAACAACTTATCCTATATACGCTAACTTTAGCGGGGATAGCTATCGTCGCTAAGTCTTTTATCGGGGATAAACAGTGCTTCCAAAATCCATTTTCTTCGTTTCTGATGTGGCACATCCCGCCGAATATTTTGTTCGGGATTTTATTATTATGTATTTTTTTTTCCAAAATTTAGTAAATCTAATCTGTCAATAGGTCCGTTCGCGAACTAATATGAAAACGTAAATTTATATAAACTTTCGTGCAAAACTACACAAACGCGTTCGCATACTGAGAAAATGTTAAAAAGATGAACGAAAGAAAAATGTACTTTCGTTCATTTTTCTTCACACAGAATTTCAGCTGGCAAGAAAATGGAAACTGTCAAATGATGAAATCCTACGAGTTTGCCAGAAAAAAAAACAGCTGTTGCTTCTTTTCAAGGCAAACTACGATGTTTTTTCAACTTTTTACACAAAAGCGTTCGCGTACTTTTCTTAGAAATGAGAGGATTCTCTCTCGATTTTGGAGATTTGACACTTTTCATTTTCCTACACATAAAGTACGCGAACGGACCTAATGTGAAACTGTTTTTTTTATAATTTTAGAATATGTTTGACATTAATTTCAACTGTCGGAAATTAATATTTTTGAATTTCACGATTTTCAATACAAATTTCTTAACGTCATAGGTGCATTTTTTTTTTTGATGAATTCTTAAGCGGCGATGGTCGTTTCTAATGCCATGCCTATATCCGCGTGCAAAGAAACACGGCTTATATCCGCGTGCAAAAAAAAAAACACGGCTATGGTTAGAGAAATTTCCAAATGCATTCGCCATAAGTCCTATTTAACCGAATTAAATTTGAGAAATAGCCAGCTTTTTCTTTGACTCGATAACGATAATAGGCCCCTTAATTTCCAGAGAATTTATCGCGTTGCTGCTTTTTGTGACTTATGTGAATTTCGACGTAGAGAAAAAGATGACATGTAGGTACATGCTTAACGACGGACCCATACAGGACGTAAACCATGATTCTCCAACCTTTGTATGTAAAGTTATATTTTTGCCACGAAAGGGAGGGTCCTAAAATTGTGTGCCAAACTCCTAACGGCAAATTTGCGAAGCATTTCATGTCAATTGGTATGATACTCTTAATGTTTCTCGTCAGAGTTTTGCAAGAGTTGGAGCGGTAGAAAAAACACTACACACATAATTCAGTGTAGCATTATCCATCGGACCATCGCGCATATGTTTGTATCCACTAAAAATGTATCCACCATCTCGCTTCCTTATGCAGGCATTCTTTCATCAAGTGCCAGGAAGGAGTTAAAGCAGGTTTTCCTAAATATCACACCTCCATGGAAGCGAAGTGGTATGCAATGCCATCGACGTACAAGTTGTAAACTCGTTGAAATTTCAAAACATGCCATTACCTCGCTTCTTTGGCAGTGCCGCCTAAACACAGGCCTGGAAAAGTCATTCCTTAAGAACCGAAGTGGCAATGGTATTGATGCTATAGTTTTGAAAGTGGCTGGAATTTAAAAACAGGAGTCATTACCTCAACTCGCTTCCAAGGCATGGTTTGTCGAAGACCCCTGCTTTTTCCAAGAACTTCATTGATTAAGTGATTTAGCAGGACCCGATGAAATCGCTAAAGAATTCCTACTGGGGAACATGTGTGACTAGCCATCAAGATGTTAACTTAACCAGGTGCTTGGGGTTTTTTGAAATCGATATAATTTACATAATAACTGGAAATTGGGTTTTCTCTAATCAACTCTATACCTGTCTCTATTACTTTTGGATAACTCGTTTGTTATAATTTGCAATCATCCTCCTGTTTTATTTTCAGATTAAAGAACAAACAAAAAAGAAAAAATATTTGTACGAAATACAGAAAGAAATAATAAGTTAGAATTTTTTGGCAAAATAAAATAGGAAAAAGTAACAAAATTAAGAAATGGGTCCCAGGTAGGAATGCACATTCGAAATTTTTAAAGCAAAACATTGTTATTTTTCTTTTTATAACATTTTTGAACAAAAGTTTTTTTTTGTCAAATCTGTATTATCCATTCTTTCTGTTTATCTCATTGCAGCGTTAAAATGGCATTCCGTGGAAATAACAACCGTAATCGCAATTTTGGGGGGAACTATGGCGGCGGCCCTATGGCTGGCGGCAACAATCGCATGGGAGGAATGAACATGAGTCCGTGGGATAACCAAAATGCCGGAGGTGGTGGCAACTATGGAGGTGGTAATATGCGCCAAGGTGGTGGTGGTGGTGGAGGTGGTGGTGGAGGCGGTCAAGGTGGCCAAGGCATGAATGCCCAAGCCATTTCATTGGCCAATAACCTGCTCAATAATTTGTTCAGGAATCAAAACCCACCATCTCTACTTGATCTTCCACGAGGCGGTGGAATGGCGGGCAACCGCAATCAACGTGGTGGACCGGTATGTATCGTAAAATAATTTCTTTTAATTTGTTTGTCATTTCCCTTATAAAGCATCATTGTGTGTATGTTGGGAAACTTACCTGTGCTTTGAAGTGTTGTCAGGGAAAATTACAGTTTCGGGTGGCAAATATAGATGTATCATTCGGAAGGAAGAGATCTTACTTTACTAGAATCCTGGATGTTTTTCAAATCATTTGTGAAAAGTCTCAATGTTACAACACCAAAAAGAAGATCTAACAATGCAAATATGACAATGTTCGACAGAACTACCACAAACACGTAATACGTAAAAGTGATAAACGAGTGTGCCAAAAAGATTCCACTACGAATTATTACTTCTATTGAAGTGCTGCCATTTAGCTCTTTTCGCTCTTTTCTGGAACGTGAAATTAAACTGAGTTTAAATTTGTTTTTTTTCTGAGTGCGATTGGGTTAAATGATCTTAACAGTGCTGGCACAGACATTCTAAAGTAGCACCACTATAGAGTGTTAAATTACTGTATTCCTTACACAAGCAATAACAAGAATGTAAATACTGTGACTGAACATTTTGTCATTTGTCCGCGACATTATTCTATCAATGCAAACATAACCAAAGTTCACCGTGGAACTACTTAATTTGGTTAATGCTTTAAACCTTGAACAAAAGGAAGTCGAAGGTTCATTCCTCATCAAATTCTAGAATGAAATCTGCCTGGAACATCGCTACTTACGAAAATAAATCAATTCTTAACTCCTCATGCAGCAGTGAAGCAGTTTTACACACAAAGCCACCCCGCTGTTATTTTCCGCCAGCAGCATTTCAAAACAAACAACCACCAATGATGCCGTTGAAAATTTGTAAAATTCCAGTTTAGAAAGAAAAGAAACAAAACCTATTCTCTCTTTTTCGATTTCTTTTATTATTTTAAAGCAAAAACAGTGTACCTCTATTTTTTTTTTATAAAAAAGCTCCTTTTTCGATTATGTACGTACTTCGTTTCGTGCATAGTCACCTATGTTTTTCTTTTAGTTGTAATGAAATATTTTTGTAAGACATAAGTTATTTTCTAAAACTGTTTTGGCCGTTTTTGATGCGTTGTGTGCCTTCGTTACAAATGGCGTCTGACATACGATTTCTTCCTCCTCTACATTGTTGAATATACATTTTCAAAAGGAACATACGGGGGGTACTACCCAGCACCGCTCCAACCAAAATACCAACCTTGGTTGTGTTCATTGCATCTCCCCCTCCCCATTACGATTCGAGAGATTATGTGTAACAATTTAAAAAGAAAGAGCAGTCGATGAGTCTATGTCGGCCTTTGTACATGCGCAAACAACAATGCCCAAAAAGCATTAGCCACCATAAACAAGAAACAGTTCAAAAAAATGTATATTTTTTTCTTTAGAACTTAACAAAATTATGTATTGTTGTAAAAAAATGATCAAATTCTAATTTACTTAATATTTTTCTCTCTCTTCAATGTTCTCTATTTTGGTTCTCCGTGAATGAATTGTGTTCTTTTGTTCTTTCCCTACCGAAAAACAAAATCACAAATTTAAAACATAATATATATGTATAATGTGCCACAATCACACAATACACTCTATTATTGTGATACCACCTGTGCCGCCCGCCCACCTACTTCTACATGTACTGTGCTTCGATCTTCAAAATAAAAAATCTGTTCCAACTTTCAAATGCGATGTAAACCATCACCGGTTATATGCTACACCACGATACGATTTGCCCGCTGGCGCCAAATGACCAATCTTTACTCGATTAAAAATGCATTGACTTGAAATACGATACAATAACTAAAACACTGCATTTGTCTAAATGAATATATAAAAACTTTGTTTTTTATCACGAACTACAAATATGTAATGAAAATCTAAAAAATACGCGCGCCCAATCCCGGCCATACACGTTTCTCTTACAAAATGTATTTATTTATTTTTTACTTTGATACCAAATGTGTGAAACTGAAATGTTTAAAAATGTGATATTTTTACTGCTATATAACTGTTCGTTTTAAAAAAAATTATATTTGAATTGTAATTATTCTGCAAAAAAACAAAAAAAATAATCAATTAAAAACACGTGTGTTGGGCGCCGATTATAAACAAACAATAATTTATTGTACACATCACAATCATAAAATGTGTTGTATGGACTAACTGTTAAACAACTAAATCGGTTTATGTGCGCATACCCCTCAAATGAATGGCAAAATAATACTTTACGTGGCTCTGGTGATACCGATTGAAATGTATATGTACATTGTATTTCTTATTGACAAACATTTAAATACACAAAAAGATGGTCAATCGAGCTGGTCCTGGCAATCGTAATAACAATCGCCGTGGCGTTCAAGGAGGCTTCAATAACCGTGCTGGTGCAAAGCCTGGCGCCCAAAAGCAAGGTGGCGGTATTCGCAAACAGAATGCCTTTGATCGTGCCAAGAAACTTCTGGCTAAAAATTCCAATAAAAAGAAGGATTCAGCTTCTGGTGAAAGTAATGAAAATACTAAGAAAAACGAGAGGTAAGAAATGTCACTTCAAAAATGACATATTAAAAAAAAACAAAACAAATTTCAAAAAATTACAATTACTACTTAGTTTCTTTCCAAATATTAAAAACATTTTTTAAAAATGCATTCTTTTTATATATATTTTTATATATATATAAAAAAATTATTTAAAAATTTAATTTTTAATATTTCATATATAATTTAATTTTATATTGATGGATAAGAGCAACACATTTTCATAAATATAATTTGTACAAGAACGATAATTTTTCTGCAACTCGCACACACTACTACTACTGCAAACAGCAAAGTGATGATAATGTTTTGTCTGTCTCTTTGGAAAATATTCTAGTTTTTCAAAGACAAGTTTGATGTTTTTTTGTTATTGTTAAAAAAAAAGAAAAACAATTTTTGTAACGAAAAATTAAATACACAAAGTGAAAAAGAGAATTGTATTGAGAAAGAAGAAGAAAGGGTCTCGCTCGAAGTGATGATCTATTGTCGACGTCCTTTAACGAGAAGGCTCTCTTCTCAAGCATATTAGCTTCAAATTTAAATTGTTTACTTGCGCGACAATTATTTACTAGATTCGTATATTTTTTTTTGTTTTAAGATTATTAGAATATTTTTGTTGTTGTTGTTGAGATGTACTACAGTTACGCAGAAGAAAAAAAAGATCGTGTGCGCCAGCCTGAGAACGAAAAGTCTTTATAAGGAAGGAGTGCAGCTTTTTTTATATTAATATTCGTTCTGTAGAGTGCATGTATTGACCATGTCGGCTTTTCACATTATGTGTAAATCTCTTTACGAGAATAAAAAAAAATTGTCTAGTTTTATAAGCAACACCTAAACCTGCCACGTCTCTCAAGAGAAGGTTTTCACATTTTTCATTCGGAATTTGTTTACCGCAAAATATTAATATGTATATTGAAATTGGTTCCCCAATTTATGTCCACACAGAAAATTGACAAGTCTTTAATTGGCCATAATACTGGTGTACACACAAGGCTGTATTTTTTCTGCCTACTTAGTAGGGTTTGAATTGTGATTTGGGATAAGACACTTTTTCGTTAAGGAGAAAATATCATCTATTTTGTTTACATTTAACTTGGTAAACATTTCCATGGCATTTTAGCCGGCGTAAATTTACATCTGTACTTAAACTACAGTTGAAACGCAAATCTGTTATAAACTTCGATTGACAAATCGTTTGTAAAGCTTATCGCTGTGCTTATTGCTAATGCAACAATAGAATCAATTTTGAATCTTCATTATCGCTTGAAAATTGTTAAATACTGTTTAAGCATCATACTAATCGTGGCGGAGGACCGTGTAATGTTCGCGCTTAAAGATAGCTTAAAGCCTCGTTGAAAGCTTTAAATTAGTCCTACAACATCTAGCAAGCCTTCAAATGACTTGCAAAAATTCATAATTGCCTTAAGATTGCTCGGAAATTCATAGGCATGGTTCTTTCATAGGTCCTACAATAAGGGAGTCATAACCCCATGGCATCACCCCTCAACCCATTAACCAAACCTACTGTTTTTCACTCTGCGCCGAGGCTACATGCACACTACTAAAGTGGAATTTCAAATTCTTACCACACAAACTCCTTATGAAGACTTGTTTCAAATCCATCAAGACAAAAACGTATTCCATTATCACTGTTTGCATAAAACTAATTCTAATTTCTTTTCTTTCCAATTTCAATCTTCGCCATTTTTAATAATCATCTCTACGTTTGCTGTGCAGTCAAGTGAAGGAGTCTCCCTACGCAAATGTACCCAACGACATGTTCTATTGTCATCTGTGTAAGAAGCATATGTGGGATGCTAACTCGTTCGAGAACCATATTAAAGGACGTGCTCATTTGATGATGCGTGAAGGCATTGAGGAGAGCTACCGTCTGCGGGCTAACATGATTCGCCAGGAGGCCAAGATTGCCGAGCAATTGAAGTCGGTTGAATTGGATCGCTTGAAGCGCATGGGCAAATCTAAGAACCGCAATTTGGAGTACTGCACCATGTGCGACTTGAACTTCCATGGCCATTTATCGGCCCATCGTAAATCTGATGGACATTTGCAGTTGAAGAAGTTCTTACATCCCAAGTGCGTTGAATGTAACAAAGAATTCTCTACTCGCATTGACTACGACTCGCATTTGCTGTCTGCTGACCATTTGAAGAAGGCCGCCGAAAAGAACACCAAGGTTGGTGAGCGCAAGAAGAACACTCTGACCATTTTGACTGAGGAGGATGAGTTGAAGGATGTCCGCCCACCACAAAAGAAGAGGAAGAAGGTTGCTGTCCCAGCTTCTGCTGATGTCAAGAAGGAGGGTGAAGAGGGCGCCGAGAAGAAGGAGGGTGAAGAAGGGGAGGAAAAGAAAGAGGGTGAGGAAGATGCCGCCGATGAAACAAAAGAGGGCGAGGAATTGAATGAAACAAAGGAAGGGGAGGAGGAAGAAGATGTTGCTTTGCCTGAAGATGCTGAGGACGTTATTATTGATTTCAACGATGGCGATGATGTGCCAGTCGAAATTGACGTCAGGTTGCCAAAATATAACTGGACTCGTGCAGTTGGGCCCAGTCTTATCACAAAACTGGAATGTTTTGAGTGTTCCATCTGTGGCAAGTTCTTTGACAATGAAAAGACTGTGGAAGTCCATTCGCGTACTGTCTCGCATCACCGTCAGTTCGTAAAGTTCCTCAATGACAAGTCCAGTGACACCAAGATTGCACAAAAAAGAGCCGCCGCTGCTCTAGAAGAGAGCGAGCGCAAAAAGAGGAAGATTGAAGAAGCATCCGCTGCCACTGAAGAAAAGAAGGAAGGCGAGGAGGCAGACGTTGAGGTGAAGGCTGAGAATGGTGAAGAGGCCAACGATGAGTTGTACGATCCGTCAGAAGCCACTGGTGACGATGAAGATGTCGACATGGCCGAGAATGGCGAAAAGGAAGGTGACGAAGAAATGGCCGATGAAGAGAATGGCGAGGGGGTCGAAGAAGACGAGATGGATGCACAAAACGACGACTCTGTGAAAGATGATGCACCCGCCAAAGCCGAAGCCAAGGCACCATCTACTCCAGCTGCTACCACTCCGACACCAGCAACGCCAACCGCTGCAACCACTCCAACACAGTCATCACCACAGAAAAAGGGAGCTGCAGCAGCCAAGACACCAGCTGCTAAAGCGACGCCAAGAGGACGAGGACGCGGTCGTTACAACCGCTATTAGGTCAAACTTTAAATTTTAACAAATAAAGCAAGTACATACATACTACATAAATAAATACCCCCTAGATGTAAACAAACAATTAGAAGCTGTCGTTTTTACTGCTGGTTAAGTTGAGATTTTCAGGTATTTTTTGCAGCTTTCTTGGAGGAACTCGTAGTAACGTTGCCATGCCAGGTTCTGATTTGACCGACTTAAGGTAAGCTACTCTCCTGTTGCCATGAAATCATTTTATGAAAGTTGCATTTACGACGAATCTACGATGCAGGTTTTCTAAGAAGAACCAATCTAATTTCATAAATACATATTTTGTATAAAGTAAACATCAATTTCTAAGGTAAATAAAATTAAATCAGGTCTATTGTTAATGTGGAACGAATATCTGCAGATGAGTCAGAAATATGCAAATGACTTGTGCAACGCTTTAATGTTCGGGAAGCTGTATTATTTTGACAAAATATTTTGTCAGGACCCTCATTACGAGCAACGATCCCACTGCCTGACTATCGGTGCTGTCAAAAAGCAATTATAAGGCCCTCATTACAAGACGAGAGTCACGACACACAGTTTTGCCGTAACGGTACCTACTATAGCCCAGCATATAACGAATTACGAGAACACCGACATGAAAAAGTTGCCATTGCAAACGCAACACAATTTTCCATCTTTTTTAAATCTGTACCTTCACATACAATAATGTCACCAATAAACCCAAAACATGGTTGCCACTGGACTGGAAAGTCGGGGAACGAACATTGGGAAAGTCTGGGTGTTTCGAAAACAGACGGCTGTGTATTTTGTATACCCTATTCTAAGGGTATATTAATTTTGACGCATAGTTTGTAACATACCTTAATATTGCCCGTAGACCCCTAAAAGTTACTATATTTATGATCAGCATCGATAGTAATGTCGATCTAGCCATGTCCGTCCGTCCGTCCGTCCGTCTGTAGCCAAAAATTAGGCCTTTAAACTGGACCTAGAGAGCTGAAATTTTAACCATATACTCTCTAGGGTCCCGAAATAATCAAGTTTACGAATTTTTGAAATCCGCCCACAGACACCCACAAAATCAAAAAAAACAAATTTTGGAAAAAATAGAATTTTGAGCTAGAAAGCTGAAATTTTTTATATATGATCTATGACTCCTAAAACTGCTCGGGATAAAAAAAATTTTCAAAATCCGCCCACAAATAAATAAAATAATTTTTTTATACCCTATTCTAAGAGTATATTAATTTTTGAAAATCCAAAGTTTCAGCTAGGGAGCTGAAATTTATAGTATATACTCTCTATGGGCCCTTGCTCATGTGTAAATATTTTCAAAATCCGCCCACTGACACGCCCACAATTAATTTTTTTTTTTTTTTAAAGTTCAAAGTTTGAGCTAGGGAGCTGAAATTTATAATATATACTCTCTAGGGGCCCTTTATTTTCATGTGTTAATTTTTTTAAATCCGCCTACTGACACGCCCAGAATTAAATAACAATTTTATTGAAACACCCAAGTTTGAGCTAGGGAGCGTTTTTTTTTTTTTTTGATAAAATCCTTTATATGTTATATAACAAAATATGTAGAGCGTTCTTAACAATTCAACCATACTTAGACTTTTATCACGCCCACTTATGAGGGATAGGAATAAGAATAGGGTATCCAACAGTTCGCCCAACCGGACTGTAGCCCGTCCCTATGTTTTTTTATAAATTTGTATTAAAAATTTTTTTTTGTCGAGCTCTCTGGAGCAAAAATGTTCTTGCTGATTTTGACATTCGAAATCGGACGAATGTTTGTCGGATTAGAAGAATTTGCATTTTGGAATTCGATACAATAGAAAAATTTTTTGAGGAAAACTGGTATTCGAACGAAAATAGATATTCGAACGACTAGTCAAGTCAATTCATTCGAATCTCAAAATAATTTCATGAATCCACCTTTTTTCCTATTTTGGAATAACATTTCGCAGATCTCGATATCTTTCGAGATATACCTACGCACCATTTCACTAATCTACCATTTATATCTAATAATGTATTTACCTCGGACATTTTTTTTTTAATTTGATTGATTGAGACGATTTTGGTTTCGTTAAAGTATATAGCGTTTGCACGCAGTTGTATTAATTGCTAAATAGCTAATGGAGATGCCAATTAGCATTGAAAAGCATATAATCCTATTTTTCGATCCATGTGCTACGAAAAGTCTAAGATAATGCTTAAATAGAAAACCACATCTTCATGCTTCCGAAAAAAGACATGCAAACTTCTATGTAGGTACATCAAAAATCAAAATAGTCTATTTCGATTGACTTTGCTTAGCGAAATTTGTTCCCTTTGCTAAGGAATATTTTGTATAGAATAGTTTTTATTTTAAGGCAATAACGGCAAAGCAAGATGCAAATTATGCAAAAAAGAATTTGAGTTAAGCAACATGGGCCAAAGGGCTTTGGTGTCGCATAAAAATGGACTAGCGCACAAGTCAAATTCTACAGCTTTGACGTCACAAAAAATTGATACTTTCTTCACTGCGCCTGATTCATTGGTCGCCTCAGTAGTCAAAAACATCTCAAAATACACCAGAAAATATTAGCGGTCAAAATACACAAACAAAATATTTTACTTTCGACAAGACCGATTCCATTGTCGCAGAGATAAGGTGGTGTCTCTATATTAGGCGTTTTTCTTTTTTAGTCCCGAGCGGGGAACAGAGCGGGGCCCGAGCGATCAGAGCTCGCTCCGAGCTAATTAAGAAACAGAATTGGGCACTGAACTGTCATTAAATAATTTTGTTTCTATTAATTTTCAAAATAGTCAGGATTGCTTCTGAAATTGGTGTTTGTCAAGGATTGTTCCATTTAAATTATAATTTCTAGTAAATAAACTATGGAAAAAGCACAAGTAATGAATGAAGTCAGCCGCGCTCAGCTTTTCGCTCGATGTGCTCGGTCATTTTTTATCGAACTCATCGAACGAGCCCTGAGCTAGCTCAGAGATAAAAAAGAAATACACATTTTGTGCTCAGAGCGCTCCGAGCTAAAAAAGTAACACAGTTCTTTTTTTGACAGCTCAATGCCCCGCTCGGAGCTAAAAAAGAAAAACGCCTACTATTTCCACCAGAGCGTCCTTGAACTCGTCTGTGGAAATTAGTGAGCTTTTTCGATTGATGTTCCCAGACAGCAAAATTGCTGAAAATGTTAAGTTAGGTAGAACTAAAAGTTTCTACGTTATCAACCACGGTATCTCGCCATATTTCCATAACATACTTTTTGATAAAGTAAACAAATGTGACGACTTTGTTATATGCTTTGACGAAGCACTAAACAAAATAGCTCAAAAGGACAAATTGATTTAGTTGTCGGTTTTTTTTGATGAGTCTGTTTAGTGTAGATTTAAATTTATATTTTTAACTACCTATTTGTATTAAAAATTGCAAACGCGTTCAGATGGTCACGTGTATTACAAGCCAATGCGTTTTTATTCTTTTTTATATTCACCCCTATCGGGAATAATATTTCCCCCGGAATGTTTCCCTTTTTCACAAAATAGGTATCGTGAATAATTTTCGAAAGGGAAACAAAAATTCCGTCGGAAAAAATAGGTATCGTGAATGATTTCGAAATTAAACAAAAATTCCGTCGGAAAAATAGCTATCGTGAATGAATATCCGATGGAAGTATTACTGTAATTTTCCCCGAAATATTCCGCTGGCATTTCGTTTGGGAACTTTAGCTAAAGAGCAAAAATGTAAGTTTTTCCTGTGAAATATTTTGAAAAATAATGCATTCAGTTTTGATTAAGGTCAACCGTAACAAATACAAAACAGATGGAGATAATTTTAAAATATATGGAACAATATCCGGACATAGCAAATGGTTTTACACAGAGAAAAAAGGAAGAAGTTAACAGCTTTTGGAGAGCCTTGGAGAAGGAAGTGAATATTGTAGGGCCACCCGTCAAGTCTGTATTTGAGTGGAAAAAGGTAAGTTTCATTTTTTATACGCATGTTCAATTTTTAATTCCAAATTATTTAGGTTTGGAGTGACAAAAAAAATATATCAGAAAGAAGATGTCCGAAAATCACAAACTAAGAAATGCAACCGGGGGAGGTCCTTTCAAAGAATACAAATATTCCCCCTTGGAAGAAGCAGTTATCAACATTTGTGCAATGACTGAGTCGATTGAAGGTTCTTCAGATGCAAAGCGATTCGGATTGACTTCTTGCATCAAAAAACGAAAATTGGACGAATGCGATGATTCACAAAAAGAAAACATACCCACAGGATCATCGCAAAACAAAAAAACGTTGCAATCAAATCAGCTAACTTCAGATATCGACGAATCGAATTTAACTGCATTCCTTTTGAATTCTGATGATGACTGCGTACCGGCGGATGAAAGAACTATGGACTTAAATACCAATAGAAGAAATCAAACAAAACAAAAAGGCCAGCAGAAAACAAATACCACCACTGATATTTTACAAAAAGAGCTTCAACTGCAACGTGAACTAAGTGACCAGATTGGTGAAGCTCTATTAAATTTTAAAAATCACCAAGCAGAAACGGAGGCGAACGGAAAAAAAATATACCGCTCCCTTGATCGGTTATATGATCAGCAAAAACGATTTTTTCAGGAAACAAGGCGCCATAACAATGAAATGGAGGATATGAAGAGGCATGAAATAGAAGAAAATCATCGCCACAATGCTGAAATGGAAAAGCTGCGAAAACAAGAAATTGTGGCAAAGATAGAACACAATCAGCGCCTTCTGCAAATAGAAGAGGAAAAACTGAAAAGAATGTAATGATATCAATAAAAATTTTCAATAATTTATTTAGTAATCCTTTTGTTTTGTTCATGCTAATACACTTATTTTAAAATGCATTTGATATATTTCTTCTTATACGCTGTGCCGCGGCCATGTACTCTGAATTAGTTATAAGAGGTATTTCAGGTCTGATAATGTTGTTTTCATTTTCACCTGTGGGAATGAGGACTGTTGGAATACTGATTATGCTATCGGTCTTGTAATATATACAAATGTTGTGGAGTGCACAGCAAACATTGGTTATTTGTATCGCTTTCTTTGGCAGGTAGTGTAATTCCCTCGCTCCTAACAAGCACCTCCATCTATTTTTAAGAACACCATTGGTCCTTTCAATTATATTCCGCCCGCTCGTATGGGCTTCGTTGAACTTGCTTTCAGGCGAAGCATCTTCGGGCGTTCTATGAGGAGTTAAAAGCCACGGCTCTAGTGGATACCCAGCATCTCCTATTTATAAATACAAGTTAAATACAATTAAATCAAAGTTTAAAGAAAATTATATTAAAACCTTACCCAACAACCAAGAATTTCGTTCACCATTTAAATACTCCTGCTCCATCCACAATCTTAATTCACTCACATTCCACACCATTGAATCGTGACACGCTCCAGGGTGAGTAGCATCAACGAAGCGAATCCGCATTTGGTCATCGCAAACCTGCAAGATTTAAATTAGGATCATGTTTAACTACACAACACAAAAGAACCTACTTACAAGTAGAACATTTAAACTATAAAACCCTTTACGGTTGTAGTACAAATGCTTGTTTTCTGGTGGCGAGATGATTTTAACATGGGTGCCGTCAATGCACCCTATGACTCCCGGCAAATTATGCTTTTCAAAGAAATGAGTATTGGTACGCCTTTTCTCTTCTGCAGTCATTTGCATATTTATCCAAATTGGACAAAGTTTACTTTCAAATATGTTTAGCACACTTGAAAGCACTTCAGAAAAAGATGATTGGCCTAATCCAACTTCGTGGTCGTTTCCCACTCCAACCTGGTAGCCGCCTTCTGCAAAAAAGCGCAAGCACGCGCTTAGCTTAATTATTGGGGAAACTGCAAACGATTTTTTCGTTTGCGGCAAAGAATCAATGAGTAACTCCAACAAGTACTTAAACATCGGCTTATTTACTCGGTAGTATTTATGAAATCTAAGAATATTAGTTAAAAGTACAGGATGAAAAGTTAAGAAAAGTTTTTAGTTCCTACTTACAATGCTTGTGGCAGATCTAAAGGATTAGATGCATCCCTTAAGATTCTTCTTATTAACCTTTGTCGAGTCCTCTTCACTTGCTCATGCTCTTCCATCGCTAATACAAAATGTGCACTTCTAAACATAGTAAAATTTTATTTTTAATTTTCTTCAACAAATGACATTCCCGTATCTTGTCTACTTGATGCTGTCAAAACATTCGAACATATGTTCGAAAGTACTTTTCTGATTCCCGGGGAAAAAACTTTCCGATGGAGATTCACGATGGGTAGATTTAGTTCCCGGGACCAAAAAATGTTCGGGGGAAACATTTTTCCCTCGGAATTCCCGATAGGGGTGATTAAATGTCAAAAAAGGTAACAGCAATTATATACACGTTGTTCGAAAAACGAAACAAACAAAACGTGTTGTTTGACATCCCGCCGAATATTTTATTCGTGATTTTATTATTATTATTTTTCAAACTTCATTTTAAGGGCAATTGAATTTAGCCTTAATGTGAAATCGTTTTTTTATAATTTTAGAATATGCTTGGCATCAATTTCAATTGGCGGAAGCGGAAGTAAATATTTTTCAATTTCAGGATTTTCAATACAAATTTCTTAACCACAACTTGTGTCACGGTGCATGTGTGCTGCCAAGTTTTTTTTCGATGAATTCTTAAGCGGCGATGGTCGTTTTTTAATGCCATGCCTATATCCGCGTGCATAGAAACACGGCTATTGTATCTAAACCTTCTAACAACTGAATTTTTTTCTTTGCATCGATAAAGCTACAATGCTACTACTAATATATGATTTCAATTTATTTAATTTCATCTGATGGTTATTGAAAACTTACTGATCGTAGCTTTGAATATGACATCTGACAGACGACACTACCATCAATTTTGTCACTTAGAGCCTTATTGCGAAAATCAATCGACAGTTGATACAGATATGAATAGTATTGGACTTTTTTTCCACTTCCAAACAGTGGAATAAGAGAAATATCAAATAGAAAACTTCGCAGAACCAAATGTGGTGTGCCTGGGGTTGTTATGTGTGTTGACGGTACGCACATTCCTCTTACACATCCACATCTGTTCTACAACAGAAAAGACTACCACAGCCCAAACACAAAGCTGGTAAGTGCAATAAAATGTGTTTTAAATTTTACTTTAAAATTATTGTTTTAAATATGGTCTCGGTTTATTGTTCTGCTTCTAAAAATGTTAATAATCTTTATTTATACAAATAATCAAGCAATAAACTTACACACCCATATCGGGAATAATATTTCCCCCGAAATGTTTCCCTTTTTCTCAAAATAGGTATCGTGAACAATTTTCGAAAGGGAACAAAAAATTCCGTCGGAAAAAATAGGTATCGTGAATGAATATCCGATGGAAATATTGCCGTAATTTTCCCCGAAATATTCCGCTACCATTTCGTTTGGGAACTTTATCTAAAGAGCAACAATATAAGTTTTTTTCTTACAAATATTTAGAAAAATAATGCAGTTAGCTTTGATGAAGGTCAAACGCAACAAATACAAAACAGATGCAGATTATTATAAGTAAATCATATGGAAAAATATCCGGATATAGCAAATCGATATACACAAAGAAAAAAGAGGAAGTGAACAGCTTTTGAAGAGCCTTGGAGAAAAAAAAGAACATTGTTGGGCCATCCATGAAGTCTGTATTTCAGTGGAAAAAGGTAAGTTTCATATTTTAGACGTATGTTTAATTTTTAATTCCAAATTAAGGTTTGGAGTGACAAAAAAAAACATCAGAAAGAAGATGTCCGAGAACCTCAAGCTAAAAATGCAACCGGGGGAGGTCCTTACAAAGAATAGAAATATTCCCCCATCGAAGAAGCAGTCATAAACATTTATGCTTGAGTGTGTCGGTTGAAGGTGCTTCAGGTTCAGATGCAAAGCGATTCGGATTGGCTTCTTGCATCAACACACGAAATGAGGAGGAATGCGGTGATTCACAAAAAGAAAACAGCCACAGGATCATCGCAAATCAAAAAAACCATGCAATCCAATGAGCTATCTTCAGATTTCGACGAATCGTACTTAACTGAATTGCTTTTGAATTCTGATGATGCGTACCCCCGGATGAAAGAGCTATGGATTTAAATGCAAATAGAAGAAATAAAACGAAACAAAAAGGCCAACAGAAAACAACTACAATCACTGATATTTTACAAAAAGAGCTTCAACTGCAACGTGAACTAGACCAGATTGGTGAAGCTCTTTTAAATTTTAATAAAAAATATACACTTCTAAACATATTAAAAAATGCGCACTTCTAAACATATTGAAAAATGCGCACTTCTAAGCATATTAAACTATTATTTCTAATTTTTTTCAACAAATATCATTCCCGTATCTTGTCTACTTGATGGTGTCAAAACATTCGAACATATTTTCGAAAGTACTTTTCTGATTCCCGGGGAAAAAACTTTCCGATGGAAATTCACGATGGGTAGATTTAGTTCCCGGGAACAAAAAAATGTTCGGGGGAAACATTTTTCCCTCGGAATTCCCGATAGGGGTGACAATTTATTGATCACCAACCAGACAGACGATCCATTAAATGAAAAACCTGCAACATTTTATAAGCGGATTTGAATTGTATAGAACGAATGCGTTCACGTGAATAAAAGAATACCGCGCAGTATTATCGATGTTACCGACATTAACGAGGTGGATCCAGATTCAATTCGAATGAATAGTAGAATAGTGTTCAGTGAAAATTGAAGAAAAATCCCCCCGATGAATAGCAGAATAGGGGTGATTATTTTTTGTTCTTAGTTGACAAACTAAATGATCTTCTAGGTAGATATTTGCGATAGAAGATTTTATTTTTTTACATATTTGCTGTTTCCTATTGCATAGTTCATGTAGATGTATCTTATTTTGTTTCGTCATTTGATTTGGTTTCAGTTATTTTGAAGATATGGACAGAAGAGTAATTTATGACCCACTTGCTTATTTCGAGCCGATTCAGGATATCCATTTGACAGAGCTCGTTCAAGATATGCAAAATGCAGATATGGAGCTACATCATTTGGAACCACCAGAACTAGCAATTGAGGCAAATCGTGGGCAAAAATACATGGGTCAAGGTAAAAACGACAAAACTGTTTGGTGGTCGATGTCCAGTGCTACAAAGCAAACCAGGACTGATCAAATGAAATCTTGTCGATTGGAGTCTGCTCCTTGTAGCACCGAGACTGTCGTCGAACAGTCTGCTTTCAAGCGTAGCAGCTGTGGCAAATCGTGGCCAGAAATATATGGGCCCAGGCAGAAATGGCAAAACTATTTGGTAGTCGATTCCTAGTGCTGCAGAACAAAGGAGAACTGAGGAAATGAAGAATAGAATGGAGTATGCCTCTTTTACTAACCTTCTTAAACCAACGACCATACCACGTCGAGTACCGTTTGAGAACAATCGCGTGTCGTTGGCCAGTCCCATCTACAGAGTTGAGGTAGATAATACATACGTGGCATCACAATGGACCTAAATTGGTCTAAGTGTGTCGGATTTTGCCGACAGCCAAATAAACCTTAACCTAACCTATGCCTCTTTTAGTCCAGAGACTTGTCGACAAATGATTTATTCGTCAAATCCCATATGCTATTCTATAGGACATTGATGTCATTGTAGCGATTTCAGCAAATCTCTCGTTTTTTGCGCTTGGATGATTCAAAAACCCGTATAGCTAGATTGAGGGAAGATAAGCTGACTCCATTCCGCCGTATATGGATTCTCTTCCAAATGAGTTTGAAGTTTGCTTATGTTCTATCCAAAGAACTTATACCCTATTCACACCGAGCCGAAAACTGGGTTTTCGCGAAAACACTCGAAAACTTCATCGAAAACATAAGTTTTCCCATATGGTAAACTGGGGCACATTCGTCATCAAAATTTCAAAGCATCATAAGAACTAAACTATTGAACTTTTTCTAAAGTTTAAGACATTGTATAAAACGTTGAAATTTTGTCTTTAATCTGAAGTAGGAAACTTTTTCGTATAACTTATAGGTATTTTTTATTTTTTATTTTTAAAACAGAACTCATTTAGCCGAATGTGCCCCGGCCCGGGGCACTTTCGTCAATGCCTGGGGCACTTTCGGCGCCAATGCTTTTTATTGCAAAAAGTACTCGAAACTTAATTTATTCATTATATTAATTTTTTTATTTCATGAAAACATAAACAAACATAACAGCAATTTATAAAAAAAATAAAATTTCATTTCTTAAAAACAAAATAAAAAAACAAATAAGGAACTAAATAATTAAAAGAGTTTCACGTGAAAGTTACTTAATGTAATAATTAGATATGTCAATATTAAAGCAATATTTGTTTCGACTGCGGGATGTCGATGCTGGATTAGTAGGATTTGGGAGTGTCAAAGAAATGTCTGCAATTTGGGGTTTAACAAAAATCCAATCAACAATATTAGCTCTTCGGAGATAACTTACGTTAAAAGTTGATTCGGAGAATTTCTCAAGGATTTCACCGACATAAAAGGCATGTTTTTTCATATTTCCAATAAACTTCACGAGAACAAAGTCTCCTACGGCAATAGAGTCGTTATCAGCCAAATTATTTTTGGAAACTTGCATTTCCTCAGTTTCACTAATATTTGAATCGTTTTCAAATGTTCTTGTGGCAAAGATTCTTCTATAGCATCATTATTATTGTTATTTGACTCATTTCCTATGTCCAGTTCCATTGAAAATTCTTCCTGTTGGAAAACCTGTGAATCAATGGGATAAATTCCAGTTTTTCTAAATCCGCTGCATATATTCTCTGCTGAAAATGATCTCAGGAACGGCTGGTTAGTTAATTTGGCCAAATCATAAATAGTGATCTGTTTCCCTTTGTTAGCGCATAAGAAATCATTGAACGATCGGGAGAATTTTCTGAAAGGTCCAAATACTGAGACGTCGAGCGGTTGAAGACGATGTGAAGTGTGAGGTGGAAAGGATAGTAAACAAACTCCATTTTCTCTGCAAAAATTAATGCTTTCGAGGCTACAGTGAGATGAGTGGTTATCCAATAGCAATAGAATAGGCCGCTCCTTAGAACAGTTTGTATGGCGTTGCAAATTTTTGAGGACATCTACAAACAACTCGGAAGTCATCCACCCGCTCTTACTGACTAAGGCCAGTGAGCCTGCTAAGGATCCGTTCAAAAACCTGTCAGTGTATCGCTGCCTCGGAAAAACGTAAACAGGTGGAATATGATTTCCTATTGCACTCACAACCCCTACAATTGTAACCAAGCTTCCGCGTTCAGCCGATGATATTTGGCAAACTGATCGCTGACCTCTGAGCAAGTACCTAAAAATGTAAACTAAATAGACCGTACATACACGACAAAAAATTGATAGAAAAGCATACTTTGGGATTCTCCAAGACCGTGGATATACCGGATTCGTCCAAATTGTAAATGTCCTTTGGTTCAAAAGAATGTTTCTTGTACAATGCTTTTAAATTCTTAAAGAAAGTATCAACAGCTGTTTTGTTGAGGCTCCTCACACGGGCTATGCTTATCCTTTCTGGTTTTCGTAGAGAAAGTGATCTATTTCTTTTTAAGAAACTAAAAAGCCAGTCCTCGGTAGCTGCTTTGTCGTCATCCCATTTTTTTGGATGAGTTATTGAATTTATAGTCACATATTCAAAAACCAACTTTCTGAATGTATGGTAGATTAATCCGTGCTGGTAAAATGCACATTTTTTTTACATATGCGACTATCTCTTCTTCTTAGGTTTTGGTTAAAACCTGGTTTGACGTATACTTTGATTGAAAATCATGTCTTTTTTGACCATCTGAATCGGAATTACTTAATTTCAAAGGGTCCTCCTTTTTGATTCTAGATTGTAACGTTGTGCGTTTTATACCGTACTTCAAGGCAGCTGAAGTTATAGTTTCCCGATCATGTTTTACATCGGCAATTGCTTTTTTGACTTCATCTTCTCTTATGTTAACTCTGTCAGTCTTTTTTTTTGTAATTACGAACCATAGCTACAACAGGATACACAAATATAAATATCGAATTCTCCTCGGGGTACATTCGTCGGCTGCCGAATCTGCCCCTGGCTTTAATGACGAATGTGCCCCGATGTAGAAAATTTCAATTCATCAACTCTTTTAACAATAACAAATTTATGAATTGCAAATTCGTTCTGTTCCACTTAAAGACGAATATTTATAAATACTCCTCACAAAATTTCACTGGTTTTTTGCAAAGAAATAATATTAAAAAATGCTTACCTACCAGAAGTAAAAAATTACACTGAAGACACAAAAAACACCAAATTACTTCCAACTCTTTTTGCCGACTAACTAGAACTGTCAAACTACAACGCAAGGCTTAGGTTTATAAAAGGATGCGTTCGTCATTTAAATTATGGGTTTACATATCACAGTTTTTGAGAAAATAGCAAAGACGAATGTGCCCCAGTTTACCATACATCTTTCAGTTTTGAAAACGAGTTGTTTAAAGTCGTTTTCCACGAAAACACAACGAAAACGACTTCCAGACGTTGGGTTGTTGAAATAAACACACCTTTTGCAATATTCAGCAAATTCAACAGAACAGCTGACCGAATGAAAGTGACAACTGACAACATAATTATTGTTTGTTGTTTTGATATTGCTTTTATAAGAATATCTTTTTTCTTTTGGAGTTTCAGTAGGAGCAACATTTGTCGACGGCGTTTTTTTTTTGTATCGGCTGGCTTGGGAATCGAAGGCTGCTGCCAAAATATTTAATTCATTTTCCACACTTAATTGATGGGCTAATATTGTTTTTAAATGCTCTGAATTCATTTTATTTATTAATTAATGCGATCGAAATTTGTAACCAAAATAGTTTACACAGAAGTTTCACGACTAGTAAGTGTCTCACAGCTGATTGAAATGTCAAACGAAAACTGGTTAGTTTGCGGTGTGAATACATCGACGAGTTTTCGTAAACTTTTTGACGAAAACACGGTTTTCGATGCGGTGTGAATAGGGTTAAGGATTGATGAGCAGTTGGTAACGTCGATAAATAGATGCAGCTTTCGTCAGTAGGTATATACAGGAAGGTATGGAATTAAAATATTTTGGCTTGTGGTTTCCAAAACGAACTATCCGGTATCAGCTGAGATTTATTTGGGTACTCAGACAAACGAACAAAGATCAACTGGAATTTCACATATGTGTTGGTTCTTCGACTTGCCGAGCGCAGTTTGAATATTGAGACAAACATTACCATAGAAAACTTTTTTACGAGTTATCCATTGGCAATCAATAGGCGTTTTTCTTTTTTAGCTCCGAGCGGGGCATTGAGCTGTCAAAAAAAGAACTGTGTTACTTTTTTAGCTCGGAGCGCTCTGAGCACAAAATTTGTATTTCTTTTTTATCTCTGAGCTAGCTCAGGGCTCGCTCGATGAGCTCGATTAAAAATCACCGAGCACATCGAGCGAAAAGCTGAGCGCGGCTGACTTCATTCATTATTTGTGCTTTTTCCATAGTTTATTTACTAGAAATTATAATTTAAATGGAACAATCCTTGACAAACACCAATTTCAGAAGCAATCCTGACTATTTTGAAAATTAATAGAAAAAAAATTATCTAATGACAGTTCAGTGCCCAATTCTGTTTCTTAATTAGCTCGGAGCGCTCAGGTTATGTTCAGCTCGGAGTGAGCTCTGATCGCTCGGGCCCCGCTCTGTTCCCAGCTCGGGGCTAAAAAAGAAAAACGCCTAATATGTATTCCCACAATACAACTCTACTGGGTACAGTTTGATCCAACAAACGAGAGCTATTTTCATCGATCGAAGAATGTGAAAAAAAGAGGTCCGTTTGCTTCAGTTTTCTGCTTCTCAGATCTCTTGTGAGCTACACAACTGACTCCAAAAAGAATGTTGTACTAATGTCGACCTTCCATACTTCCGAGCAGATACATGAAAATACAAGGAAACCAATCATAATTCATATGATTATAAGGAACACATAGGTGGCGTCGACACATTCGAAAAAATGGTACGCGGCTACACCTGCAACAGGAAAACCAATCGTTGGCCGATGGTGATTTTTCACAACATGGTTGACGTGGCTGGACTTGCAGCTTTTTGACTTTTTGATCTATGCCATCCGGCTTGGAACAATAACAAATCTCCGAAGCGAAAAATGTTTCTCAAAGAGGTGACACTTGAGTTGGTTCAAACACACCTAGACAACCTGTGCAGACTTCCACTGAAGCCTTCCGTTAAAATTGCAATGGATTTGATGGGTCACAACAAAAGAAACGTTTACTCCTCTAAACAGTTTCCGGAAAAATTGTAAAAAACACTATCATTTTACATAATTTTCACTAACTAGTCGCCTTCCTACAGACTAAAAATCCATTGCCTACACTCAGAGAAAAAAATAGTTATTTTTGTAACTATTGTCTTAGTAATTAGATAATATTCTACGAAATTTACGGAATGACTATTAAGGAACAAAAATAAGTTAAATATAGTTAGAAATAGTAATATAAATTGTCAAAAATTACTACTGCTTAGTTATTGAATAATAAACGCTTACGTCAAAAGTTCAACCATGACTATTTGTTATCAAACAGCACAACAAGATAGTTAAAAATGACTATTGCGTAGTTACTTAATAAGAATCGTGCGCGTCGAATGTATCATTATGACTATTTGTATTATCAAAAACCACAACAAAATAGTCAACATTGACTACTGCGTAGCTACTCAATAGGAATCGCGCGCGCCGAATGTTCCATTATGACTATTTTTATTCACAACAAAATAGTCAACTCTGTAGTTACTTAAGAAAAATCGCGCGCCAGAAGTTCAACTATCACTATTTTATTTGTCAAACAGCACAACAAGATAGCTGAAAATGACTATTGTGTAGTAATTTAATATGTGCAACAGAAACATACGCTTCAGTTGATTGAAATGCGATTATTGTGCTGTGAATGTTCGTCTCGTGCAGTTCGAAATATGCGTTCAAAGAGTTTATTAAGTATTTAAGTGGTGAAAAAAAGTTAAAGTGAATAACTAATTATGCAATACTATTAATATGGTATTTTTAATACAATAAATTAAAATTTTATAATAGGTACTTTTTCTTAATAAACTAGAAGCTGAAATCGAGAATGCCTATACCTGACTGGACTACTTGTGTTACGAAGTTGGAGCAACCCTTTTTGTACAGAAAAAAATATTTTTGTGACAAAACTGACGCAAATCTAAATACAATTTTAGAAGAATGGCCAATAGTAAGACACTCATGGAGATATACTTTGGTGAGTTTTAAAATTTTGTTTACTAAATTTATATATGAATATTATACACTGCTAGTCATAAGGTTAGAAGCAGGCATTTTTGAGAAGTAAAATCGATATTTCTCCCGTTACATGATGGATGAGAAAAAAACGACTATGGTAAATGAGAGACTATTTTGTTAACAACAAAATATGAAATGTGTGTATAGGAGAGATTTAGCTAACGGAACTTTGAAGACAAATTGTAAGTTGAGTAAAGAATATGCGGAAATAAATCAAGTCATTAGATTAGAAGCAGTGAACAAATCAACGTTTTTTAATGAAGTGAATATGTTTTTTTTCGGTTTAAACGGTACAGTATTATAAAGTAATTGTTCTTGATTGAGAATAAAAAACATAGGGACGTGCTACAGTCCGCTTGGGCGAACTGTTGGATACCCTATTCTTATTCCTATCCCTCATAAGTGGGCGTGACAAAAGTATATTTTGTTATATAACATTTAAAGGATTTTATCAAAAAAAACGCTCCCTAGCTCAAACTTGGGTGTTTCAATAAAATTGTTTTATTTAATTGTGGGCGTGTCAGTAGGCGGATTTAAAAAAAAATTAACACATGAGCATAAAGGGCCCCTAGAGAGTATATATTATAAATTTCAGCTCCCTAGCTCAAACTTTGGATTTTCAAAAAAATTGTTTTATTTATTTGTGGGCGTGTCAGTGGGCGGATTTTGAAAATATTTATACATGAGCTTAAAGGGCCCCTAGAGAGTATATATTAAAAATTTCAGCTCCCTAGCTCAAATTTTGGTTTTTCAATAAAATTGTTTTATTTTTTTGTGGGCGTGGCAGTGGGCGGATTTTGAAAATTTTATATCCCGAGCAGTTTTAGGAGTCATAGATCATATATAAAAAATTTCAGCTTCCTAGCTCAAAATTCGATTTTTTCCAAAATTTTGTTTTTTTGAGTTTGTGGGCGTGTCTGTGGGCGGATTTCAAAAATTCGTAAACTTGATTATTTCGGGACCCTAGAGAGTATATGGTTAAAATTTCAGCTCTCTAGGTCCAGTTTAAAGGCCTAATTTTTGCCGACGGACGGACGGACATGGCTAGATCGACATTACTATCGATGCTGATCATAAATATAGTAACTTTTAGGGGTCTACGGGCAATATTAAGGTATGTTACAAACTATGCGTCAAAATTAATATACCCCTAGAATAGGGTATAAAAATGGGAAAGAAAAAATGTTTAACAGTGGAGAAAGGGACACGAATAGAAGGTTATTGCTCTGAAGGTCTTTCATGCCGTGCTATAGCCCAAAAAATAAAGCGAAGTGATCATTAAATCTAAATAAATATCTAAAATCTAAATAAGCTAAATCTCTCCTATACACACATTTCATATTTTGTTGTTAACAAAATAGTCTCTCATTTACCATAGTCATTTTTTTCTAATCCATCATGTAACGGGAGAAATATCGATTTTACTTCTCAAAAATGCCTGCTTCTAACCTTATGACTAGCAGTGTATAAAGAACCTGGATATAATATATTTTAACGAGCAAAATATATCTTAATAGTATTTAATTTGTTTTCTATTTTTTCTTTCTTTCTAATGTAACTGGCCAGAGTTTGTACTAAAATTTGCTCGCTTATTGCTGAATATTAAAGACAGTGGCAGTAAAAAATTGTACTCTGATATAAACGAAAACACATTGTCAGGTAAAATTACTATTTTATTTGTTTATCTGACTCTTATTTAAGGTTTTTTAGAATACATCTAATTGTAATTGGCTCCAAGAAAGAGATTTATTTTGTTTGTTATGAATTGGAGAATAAGAATTTTGATGAACATTTTGAATCCTATGTCATTGGTTTAGAACATGAAACACTTTTAGTGTTAAGATAAACACCCCAACACTTCACATGCATATTACCTCATATAATAAAAAACTTTAATTAGAATAAAATATTTTTAACGTAAGCCTCCAATGAATGGTAGTGTTTATTTGCGTTATAAACTTTTTTAGTTTTATAAACATTATACCTACCTATGTGAAATATAAAATAAAATAATTATAAAATATATATAATGCATTTTTTTTGCTTATAAAATGCAGGAAAATTTTCAGGAAACAAATATTTTTGCCTGTTCCAAGTATATTCGCGCAGCAAAACTTTTTAAGGTAAGTATAGTCATAGAGTTGCAACTAGATGCCTTATGGTTTAGTCTTTATCTGTTTTTTTAAACGAATTATTATATTCACACCTAGTTAAGAGTAAAAGCACTCATTCAATTATGTAAAGTAAACTATATTGCTAATATGCAGTTGAAAACTACTTTCCTAATACTGTGATTTAACAGCTATTTTTTAGACTACGTGCATAGTTAAAATCAAATATTGTAAAAATTGTGTAACTACTATGTGCATAGTTTAAATCAACTACTGTAAAAGTTATGCTGGTACTATGTGCATAGCTAAAAACAACTACTTCAAAGTTATGCTTGTACTATGTACATAGTTAAAAACAACTACAGTAAATGTTATGTTACTGCTACGTGCATAGTTAAAAATAACTACTGTAAAAGTTATGGAACTGCTTCTATAGTCAAAATTGACTATTTAAAAGTGGAGTTCCACAAAAAAATAAATTTACAACCAAAATAGTCATAAGTAACTATTTTTTAACTAATAAAAATAGTGGTCACGATTCGGACTATGAAAATAGTCAAAAAATAGTCATTAATGACTATTTTTTTCTCTGAGTGTAGATGTGAGCCATGTAAGTCCCTGCGCTCGAAGAACAAAGACACGAAAACATACGCCGTTTGTGATCTATGTTACAAACCTACTTGCAGCAAGCATTATAACAAATTAATTCCATTTTCATATTCATGTACTTAATAAAAGTATTCAACCAATAAGCAAAACACTGCGTTAAATTATTGGTTAATTTGCATATAAAATGCAGTGGGGAGTAAAGCTCCCCAAAACACGAAAATGTGTTGATCGGAGGATACACGGTTCCAAGGTTAAAAAAATGCAATTGACAAAAATACCAAATGAATCGTTCGTTCACAATACCACATATTGAAAATAGTCAATTATCAATTGTCGATTGATCTTCGCAATAAGGCTGTTAGCTGCTAAAGACTGCAACTTCGAATACATACAATCACTCACAATTAATCAATTGAATCGTTTTTTGATTATTTTTGAATGAAATTCCATCTTTATAATACTAAAACATATAAATATATTTCTGTTCAATATGTATGTATGTTTGTACAATATCATTAGGTTCAACACAAAATAGATATTCTTTTACATATACGACACCACTTTTGTTTTAAAAAAAATGTTTTAAGTTTTCTCTTCTTTGCTTAGCTTACATTTAATTAAAAATTAAAAATAAAAATTATTAACTGAATGCCTTGTACAGCTGAGATACCAAACAAATTCCACACACCTATGAATTCAATCCATATTCTGTTGTACTGTCGAGAGTCGGTCGAAGTCGGCTTTGATCGCTTTGTGAACGTTTTAGACCTGTTCGCCATCGTTTAATGAAACCTAATACAAAGGGCTGCTTCGTTCTGCTCAACACGTAAATATAAGGATCTGAAGTAAAATGTAATGCCATTAGAATGTCCGCAACTCGGAAGAACCAGTGAGATTTGGGCAATGGGTTTGTCATCAGGGCAAATGGTATTGATATCTGTAAAAACGATATTTCTATTTCTGAAACTAGTTTGGAACTTAAGAATTTCTTACCATTTGGGGCATCCAGCAGATGACGAAAGAAATGCTGAGAAAAGCCATAAGTTTTGCAAACTTAATCTCATCCGGCGAGGACGTGGCATTGGTGACACTGTTTGTATGATAAAGAGATGAGCCGGCATCCTGGCCTTTTTCCCGATTGACTAGATCGTAGTGAACGTTGCGTCTATTTGTCTTGCTTTGACCAATGAAGCAGAGTACTCGTGTCACAAATAGATTACAGACGACGATGACAACGCAGAGAAGTGTGCCTAAAAATTTTATACATCTAATGCTGAAATTTTAAAGAAAAAAAAAATTGAACAAATTTACCAAATGCCATAAACAGCACAGCATATGACTTATCCCATAATGTTTCTGCATCTCGGTAACGTCGACATTGGCAACTATTTTCATCAAAGTAAGTACCAAATCCAAAAAATGGTAAAAATGTTATAATTGTTGCAACCAACACCAATCCATGGATAGTTTTTCGAACTACGTTGTATGTGATGTGCTGCAAAAGTGTCAAAGTGGCCATTAAAGTAAATTCCTCAATTAAACAGAAGATTAAGCTTACCTTGTGATAAGTAAAAGGTCTTGCCAAAGCCATCCAACGTTCGATGGCCATAACTGCAGCTATACATCCTGAACTAAGACCAAAGAAACGCCACACCACCATACCAATGCAGTTCCAACGAACGTATTCCTTAACAATGTGAGGTGGAAGGTAAAGCTTCAATGTTAACTGTGTTAACATGCCCATTAGACCAATAAGATTGTTGGTGGCTAAACATCTACAAAAAGACAACATGTACTTTTGTTTAAATTGCATATAAATTTAACAAATAAAAAATGAAAGCGTAAAGTTGATCCTGAACTCTATAGTTGAAATTTGCATAAATATGCCAATTTAAAATTAATTATGGTGGAGACAAGAGCTCTAATTTGCTTGGTTTAATATTTACAAACGAAATTTACTTTGAAACTAACAGACGCATTAATAACAAATACTTAATTTGCATCTTAAATACATAATTTAGGAATTCAAATTTCTTATTAAGTAATAAAAAATATTTGTTCATGCATTAGCTAATTGTCGTCAAGTAATAAATTGAAAGGAACTGGTTCCATTTTCTCGATAATAGACCCATATCCAACATAGCGGTTGGTTCAAAGATTCACTAAAAACATATACCCCCTTATCACAGAATCCGTCGGATTCGGAATTTTGCTACGAACTAAAAAAGATATTCTTACAGAATCCATCACAGTGGAAATATTTGCTACAAATTTTGAGATTCTTGGAAAATGGTTTGACTGAATTCTAATTAATTAAGATTTTGACATTTATGTGTTTGTTACCACGAAATTTTGGATCCTTCGTAGCGGAATTCCGAATACGACGGATTCTGTGATAGGGGTGATAGTCTAAGAGCCCGAAGTAATTTTTTGGTCTGAGAGGTAACCGAATGATATTTGCATATTGTGTAGCCTGAGTAGAGGGTGTATCGAAAATATTAGTCTGGCAGCAAATAGTGGCAGCCAATGCGTGTGACAGCGCGTTGAATATGCGTTATTTTCCACAATAGTAATAATGAGTAATCGAATGACATAGGACATGCCCTCTTGAGCATGAAAATATCAGTCCAAGACGTTTTGCACACAGTCAAGTCCGTGCCAGACGCGACCAAAGTTCAGCATCAAACAAATTCTACTTGTATAATATAATAATATTAAAAGAATCAAACCCAGTTTTTAATATTAATTATTATATTATACAAGTAGAATTTGTTTGATGCTGAACTTTATTCGGGTCTGGCACGGACTTGGCTGCGTGCAAAACGTCTTGGACTGATATTTTCATGCTCAAGAGGGGATGTACTACCTATGTATGTTGACAATTTCACCCGGTTACGTCAAATATTACAAAATGGATTTGATGCTGGACTTTGGGCGCGTCTGGCATGGACTTGGCTGCGTGCAAAACGTCTTGGACTGATATTTTCATGCTCAAGAGGGCATGTGCTATGTATGTTGAAAATTTCATTCGGTTACACTCATTATGGCCCCTATTGCGAGTGGCGATTACTGATAGATGAGCGACATTTATCTATTGTCAATCGTCGATTGTAGATTTTGATATTGTGAATGGTAGTTGTGATTGACATTTGTCGATTGGCAATCGCTTGTTGTCGTTTAAATTTTTCTCATCGACTGTCTGTGAAAAAGAAAACAAAAATATTGTTTGCAAACATGTAAGTTGGTTAAATACAATTAAAGTGCATATTCTTCTTCATAACACGAATACCTAGACAGTCGATCAGAAAAATTTAATCGACAACAAGCGATTGCCAATCGACAAATGTCAATCACAATACCAAAATCTACAATCGACGAATGACAATAGATAAGTGTCGTTCATCTATCAGTAATCGCCACTCGCAATAGGGGCCAATTACTATTGTGCTGCCACTATTTGCTGCCAGACTAATATTTTCGATACACCCTCTACTCCGGCTACACAATATACAAATATCATTCGGTTACCTCTCAGACCAAAAAATTACTTCGGGCTCTTGATCTAATAGGGAAAGGCTACAGTCCGCTTGGACCATTTAATGGGCATGAAAATAATCTAAGTATGAGAGAATTGTTAAAAAGGATCTACATATTTTGTTGTACAACAATTAAAGGATTTTATTGAAAAAAAAAAATTGTAAAAAAAGTCCTTAAAAGTAAACACGGCAAAAAACTTTATGTAAAGGAATTGTTCAAGACGACTTTTACTTGGTACAGGGTACTGCACGAATGGTGCTACAAAAACAAAACGTAATAACTTTTCTTCTGTGTGAGTAACCGGCTTAGATAGATAGATTTATTTCGCATATAAATTTACAAAGGTATGGTTACCACACATTTTACAGTATACAGAGATATGATAGTTTGTATCTTTCTTCTGAAATATTATCTGCATTACATTAGTGATTTAAATTTTAAAAACGAAAAAATTATACAATACTGAAGGAAAATACGAAAAAATCTCCTATTACAAAAAAAAGAAAAAGAAAAAAAAAAACGTAATATATAATAGATATTAATATTTAATCGTTAATTAATTAATAAGACGTCAAATCAGGTACTAATTAAAAACTTATTATTAAAATGATCACAGTTATAAATAAATTAATATAGATAAATAAATAAATCAATATACTAATAAATGAAAAAAATAAATATATAAATAAATAAGTAAATAAATAATCGATTAGGT
Source organism: Portevinia maculata (assembly GCA_949715645.1). Taxonomy (NCBI): domain Eukaryota; kingdom Metazoa; phylum Arthropoda; class Insecta; order Diptera; family Syrphidae; genus Portevinia; species Portevinia maculata. Next base: position 99,526,814 of record OX454527.1, read on the forward strand.
TAATAAATAGAGAAGAAAATTATCACAGATATAAATAAATTAAAATAAACAAATAGATAAGTAAATCAATATTATAAATAAATAAATAAAAAATAAATAAATAAATAATCGGGTAAATAAATAAATAAATAAATAGGTAAATAAATAAATAAATAGGTAAATAAATAATTACATAGTTAAACAAATAAATAAATCAATAATTAATGATTTATTATACAAATAAGTTAATATAGTTATACAAGCAACGAATAAACACAAAATGGAAGAAATAATAGCGTACATCTCCACTATAAGTTATTTAAATTATTTACAAGAGGATTGTCAGCAAATTCACAGCGGTCTAGGAAACGTAAGTTAAGTCTTTGAATTCTATATAAGATCAATTCAACATTCGCTTTATCGTGAATGTCCAATGTTGAGTGGTACCACGATAAATTAAGCATCATTTTCAACAGCTTATTTTGAGATGTCTGTAGTTTTTTAATATGGCACATTGCACAATTTCCCCATGCTTGGCATCCATATAACAGAATTGCCTGAAAAATTACCTTATGGATAATTATTTTATTTTCATTTGAGAGCAGTGACTTTCTATTGATAAGAGGGTACAACATTTTAATCCCAATCGCAATTTTTTTGAGGGTATTTGAAATATGAGTACTAAATGTCAACTTGGTATCTAAATACACTCCTAAATATTTTACAGCAGGTTCCCAACTAATGTCTTTCCCATTTACTTGTAAGCTGCCACTGGGGAGAAAGCAAGCTTTTCTCTTTCTAGTGAAAAGGATAGCTTTTATTTTCTCCTCATTTAATTTTACTTTCCATTTATTGTAATACCCTTGTAGTATTTCCATCGCATTGTTTAGATTCCTCTCAATGTCAAGAGCGAATTCATGAGATGAGAATATTGCAGTATCATCAGCGAAAATAGCTGCCTCACAATGTGGAAGACGCGGAAGGTCCGATGTATAAAGGTTATATAAAATAGGCCCAAGAACTGAGCCTTGGGGAACTCCTGAATAAAAGTACACTAGGTTGGAGACACCACTATTGACGTGGACTTTAAAACAACGATTTGACAAGAAACTGCGGACAATTTTACAAATATAAGCGGGAAATTTAAAATTTATCATTTTGTATATAAGTCCGTCATGCCAAACGGTATCAAAAGCCTTTTCGATATCAAGTAGTATCATTCCAGTAGATTTGCCTACTGAACGATGACTTTTGATATGGTTGCAAATCCTAAGCACTTGATGAGTTGTGCTATGAAAAGGTCTAAAGCCAAATTGTTCCTCTGGATACAAATTATTGTGGGAAATGTGCTTGGCAATTTGTTCCTTTAAGACTTTTTCATAGATTTTGCTGAGGCTGCTCAGCAGACTAATTGGCCTGTAACTTTCAACTTTTTCAGCCGACTTACCAGCTTTTTTTATCGGCACTACTTTGGCCAATTTCCATTTATCAGGAAAATATTCCATCTTTATGCAGGCATTTATGATAAATGTTAGAACTGTTTGTCCAGATATGGGCATTTGTTTAATGTAGATATTTTTGATTGAGTCAAAGCCTTCAGCCTTACGTATTCGTAAGTCGTTTATTAATAATTCGGTGTCTTCTACCGTGATATAGTCACTTTGAGATGGTTGATTGGTATGACTTGCCAAAAAATTTTGAATAGTGTTATTAACAAAAATATTTGTATTTGCATCCCCTAAATTAGATGCGACAGAGTGATTATGGGTAAATTTGCACGCAAGAGCGTTTGCTTTATCTAAATCAGTGCAGTATACATTTGTTGTATCTGTCAAGAAGGGAAGTTGCCTATTTTTGTTTTTTAATACCTTTGCAATATTCCAGAATGGTTTGGCGTTTTTCTCAAGTGAATTTAATTTTTTATTCCATTGGTTGTTTCGATGTTCGGAAATAAGTTCACATAATAACTTATAAAGCCCCGAAACTTGATGTTTAAAGAAAGATTGACGATATCTTTGCCAATATCTTCTGTAAATGTTTCTCTCCTTAATAATTTCAAGTATGTAACGAGGTAGCTTAAAAGAGAATATTTTTCTAGGAACTTTAGGAACACTTTTGTCGACAGCGTCTAGAATTTTTCCTGAAAAATTGCTGACAATTAAATCGACATCTTCTTTTCTTGTAATATTCTCAAAGTTATTTGGAAAGTTTTGGAGGCTTGATGTTAATAGTGACCGAAAACGACTCCAATTTGCATTATTTAAGTCTTGTACATATTGCACGCTTTTCATCCCTGATCTTAATAGTCGGCAAATAACCGGGTTGTGGTCCGAGCTCAATTCAGATAATGTTATTGGTTGTGTTACATAGCTACAAACATTTGTAATGAACAAGTCGAGGACAGAAGGACTGCAACGAGAACTAGAGAAATAAGTTGGACTAGGAGGATACAACACAGACACAGGTAAGGTAAGCGACAGACTTGAGAGGATATTTCCCCACGCATTAGCTCTTAAGCAACCCCAATCTCTATGTTTACAATTAAAATCTCCACCAATTAAAAATTCACCGTTTATTGTTAACAATTTACGAAGATCGTTTTTAAGACCTATCCTCTTATCGGCAGTTATTTTGCCACCAGGAAAATAAACGCAATAAATCTTAATGTGCCTCTGATTACTTAGTTTCACCTCTATTCCCAAATTTTCTACGCACCGAGTTTTCACTAAGGGCAAAAGCGAATGCTGAATTGATCTTCTTATGAGGATAGCTATACCTCCACCTACTCTATTGCTTCTATCGCATCGATAGCATTTAAATTCAGCGGTGGATAAAGTTAAATCTTGCTTAAGCCAAGTTTCTGTTATTAAAGCAATATCAACGTCTCTTGCATTCAAAAAATGCATTAGTTCTGTAATTTTGCTTCGTAAACCTCTCGCATTCCAAGTTATTATATTTAAGTGTCTATCTACTATCATATTATTTAACATCATGATACAAGAACTTAGTGGCTAAATGTGTGATAACATTAAATTGTTCAATTTTAGTTTTACAAACAGAAAGCTTCATTATCATTTCCATTGCTAGAGAGTTTAATTCTTCAGCAGTGAATAAAACGTTACTATTGTTGTTGACAGGAATTTTGCCAGAAACATTACTGGAAATGTTGATAGGGGCGGCTGCAACATTATTGGAGACATCGTGGTTGACAATAGATTTAGAAGTGTGTGCAAATTCTTCCCACGCACTTTGCGGCGGGGAATTCACGTACTGCTGGCGTCGCTGTGGCAGTGAAGGGAAATCTTTCAGAGAAGCGATTGAAACCTGTTTTTGTCTAGAGTAAGAAGAGGGGGGGACGATCTGATGCTGTCGGTTGTTGAAAGCATTCGGTTGCGTGAATTGTTTTTGTTTAGCGGCCTTTTCCTTCAATTCCAAATACTTTGATCTGCTTATACATGTAGGGTCAGTAGATTTGTGAGATCCCTTGCAATTTGCACATTTTGACAACAAGCCATTTTCGCAATCGGCAGTCTTATGTGGGCCGGCACAGTTTGCACAATATGTTTTAATATGGCAATTTTTTCACCATGACCGAACATCTGACAGTTGTGACATTGGTAACCGGCTTATTTGTTTTATTTGGCAGGTTACTATTTAGATTTATTAAAATGAGTGTTTGGGACACCGAAAAGAGGATTTGGATAGTGCAGCGGTACCATGCTTGCAGTCCTTCATTTCCGTCCAAAGGGAATTTAGGCGGGTGATTGGCTGCACCCCACCGAGTAGATGCCCATTATGTTATTGGTTAACATGTTTGTCAATCTGGAAGCATCGCACTAAGACCATACCATCGCGATCCCTATGTTCGGGTTCAAGAGACAATTGCGGCTGTAGCATCGTCAATTCAGGCAAATCCAAGCGTTTCGACTCAACCTTATCGGCGCAGATTGGAGTTACCAGAAGGTCATTACAACGGATAATTCATGATGACTTAAACTTGTTTCCATACAAAGTCCAAATTGCAGTTAAGTCCTCTGGATTTGCCTATTCGCCTGGAATGTTGCCCAAAATTGATTGAAATGACCGAAGAAGACAACAGCTTGATAAATTACTTGTTTATGTCTGATGAGACCCATTTTGATCTAAAGGGCAATGTAAACAAGCAAAATTGCCATAAATCTAATCCAAAAATACTCCATGAGACGGCACTGCATCCAGAACGAGTCACTGTGTGGTGCGCAGTTGTATTAAGGTGCATTGTGGGGTCATACTTATTTGAAGAAAACGGCGTAACAGTAAATATCAATTTGGACAGTTATTTAAAGATGTTGAAAGATTTTTTTTACCCAGAACTGCCCCAAAGGAGTAACGGTTTCAACAGCATTTGGTTCCAGCACGGTGTAGCAACTGCACACATAGCCAGACCTGTTATGGCGGAGCTCCAACGAAAATTCCAAAACAAATTAATATCCAGAAACTCCACTTTCCACTGGCACCCAGGGTCTCCTGACCTGACTGCACCAGACTTTTTTCATGGGGTTATGTCAAGCAAGAGGTGCACAAACGGAACCAAGGAATTTGACTGAATTGAAGCAGTCCATTAAAACAATAATTGAGGCGATCCCGACTTCAACCCCCCAGGCCGCAATGAATAATTTTCTGATCAGGTGGCGCATATGCGTGGATGAGCATGGAGGTCATTTACGGTCTATCATCTTCAAAAACAATTAGTTATATAAAATAAAATTGAATTATTATTATTATATATATATTATATATATTATTGTATAGAAAAATAAAATATATATAATGAAATACATTGATTAAAAAAAAAGTTATTTGAATTTATTTTTGTAACACAATTGGTGCGTCACCCTTATATTAGTCCGAGGAAAACAGAATACTTGTACTGCCCGTTTTTTGATCCACTCTGACCTATTCCAGACATTTATATGAGTGGAGGAGTGATTCCCAAGTGCGAAAAGTTCAAATATTTGGGATCTATGATCAATAGCGAAGCAAGTTGTGATGACGACATCATCGCGAAAGCGTAGGGTGGGTGAAGTAGTGGAAAACTCGGCCATTTTCTGTGATCGAAAAATGCCCCCTTATCTGAAAGTAAAGCTCTACACCGCAGTTGTGCGCCCAGCGGTCACATACGCTTCACAATGTTGGACAGCGTACAAAAAGCATGATGGCAAATTAACGGCAGCTGAGATGAAGATGCTTCGCATGACTGCAGGAGTAACAAATATTGATCGAATAAGAAGTCCCAAGATCCAAGGAAGCCTTCACGTCAAAGAACTGGTTGGTACTGTCATCTTCAAAGGAGATATCCTGGAGAACCTGTAAAAAAGGCAATATCAATCAACGTTCCCATACAAATGGGAAAGACAGCCATTCCTAAAAATTCCTGGATCACACAAATGCAGCAACACCAGCATTTGATTGGCCTCAGCGACGAAGTGATTCAAAATCGGGAGGGCTGCGGCTTTTTTCATAGGTCGAACTAGCGGAAAAGTAGGGATGCAATTAAGTGGGAGGGTTATGATCGCCTTAATCCTGATCAAGGCCTCACCGCCATTAAAGGAAGAAGAAGTGGCTTTTCTTTAGAGCCAGTCACCATAATATTGACATATACGTGAGGATTGGTCGAACCACAGCTGTGTACATCCACTGGGTCAATTTTGGTTGTTGGCCCCACTTTTTGCCGAAGGTTTCGCTACAGGCATGGAAGGCTTCTTTACCCGTTTTTCTGTTTTTATTTTCTAGTTAAGTTTAGTATCTTGAATATTTTGGGTTTGTTGGTTAAAAGCATCAGTTCGGTTTTGTCCGGGTTGACTTCAACACCACACTTTTTTTGCTCATATCACGGAGGGGAAAATTCTTGAGACCAATATCACCGGCATTCCCGACTACCTTGATTCTTGCTCTGTCTAAGCTTAATAGGATTTTGTTCATTACTATGAGCCAGAGTAGAGGTGAGATGACTCCTCCGTGTTCCCCAAGTGGCATGTTTGGTTATATTGCTATTTCCTAAAGCGGCTTAATGATATTAGTGCTGAGCATAGAAACCTTTTCAGCTGTAATGGGCTCCCGACACGCAAATAATCTCTGCCTGAAACACTGTAGCCTTTCATCCTCAGCTATCCCGGGCATTTGTGGTGGTGACGGTGTAGAGGTTAGTGTGTTGGCTTGTGACCCGTGCGGTGCAGGTTCAATCCCCATGGGGAACAACATCATACGCCACCCATGAAAGAGGAGAAACGAATAACACTTCCTCTACACCAAAAAAAGGATTCCTGACTGGTAGTACAATGGACCGTTGCCGAATCTGAGTGCTCTGGGATTTGGATTTTCTTTTCTTAAAAAAATAAAAAATATCCCAAGCGCTCAAGTATACGCAATGGCTGGGCTTTTAAATCGGATGTTCGGTATTTCTTTTCATTTCGAACCTGGGAGTCGAAGATCCTTTGTGCTTTGCCGTTGCAACCGATGTGGATGTATGCGTCTGTTGGTGGAATACTGCGGAACTAGACCATGGTTAAATGTAGTCCTTGTGAAGACTTGAGCAAAGAGAGCAGATAGATCATTTAGCTCTCATTTTCTATCATCACCCATTACTCTATTGATCTCTGAAATTCTCCTCCAGGTATAAATCAATAGACCCTCCAGTTGGAATAGAAGAGTGCAACGGATCTACTCCAAGTGGGACTAATTAAATGGGAATTTTCCCGGAGTTACTCCAAAAGGGTATCCCACTCATCATCACCCCTCTTATAAACATATTAAGGAGTAGTAATGTGTGGGGTTACATTCCAAAGAGTAAGAGGGAAGTGATCGAACGATATATCCCCAAAGTAGGTAGCGGACCCTCAGAATTGCCTAAAACCTATCGACCGATAAGTCTTTCCTCCTTCCCGTTCAAAATCATATAAAAAGCCTTTTACCCCCTTCATAAATATCAATATACGTATGCGAAACAAATATATCTAACACCAAATAGGAAAAGATTTTTTTTTTTTTTTTTTTTTTTTTTTCAATTTTTATTCATTCATTCAATTTAGACCCATTTTACAGTATTTTTAACAGATATACAAGCTTAACATTTTTTTTTTTTTTTAGAACGATTTTATGTGTGGATTTAAATTAACAAACTCAAATATAAAATAAAGACACTTACATCAATTCAAGTACTGTACAAAATTTAAGCGTTTTTCATCAGTGAATGAATAAATAAATACATTCTGTAGTTAATACAACTAGTGCCGAATGTAGAGTCAGTCAACAACAACATATAAAATTTTACATTAAATAAATAAAAAAAAATATATATTGTGTGTGGTGGAGCGAGAAAAGAAAAAAAAAAAAAACTCATAATAATTAGATGTATGTACAAGCTACTAAATAATTAATTTCGATAGATTATCAATCTCAATGAGGTCAAAATTAAACAGCCACTTCTTGACCGCTTTATTAAAGGAATAGACATTCATAGAGCGCCTTATTTCTATTGGTAGTTTATTAAATATACGAGGAGCTACAGAAGAGTAATAACTTAAGAAGAGGTGAGTATTGTGTTGTGGAATGAGAGCAAGGCTCATAGAAGAGCTGCGAAGACCATAGGTATTCGGATCATGATTTAATGAGTAGCCGCTTCTTAAGAAAAAGATTTTTAAAACTTTTAAATAGAGATGCTTTAGAGGCAATATAAAAGAATGTGTAAAGAGTGGGAAACTATGTTCATGGCGCCTCTTTTTCCAGATAATTCTCAGCACATATTTTTGTAAGACAAGCAAAGGTTGCATTTTGTTTTTGTGTGTTCCGCCCCAGCAAGATAAACCATATTGCAATTTGGATTGGACAAGACCATAATAAAAAGTTTGTAAGAGTTTTTTTGAGCAAAAAAGTCTCAAATGGTAAAGCGTTCTGGTTGTTTTCATCAGGTATTTCCTTAAGGAAGTAGTATGAGCACCCCAGTTTAGCCTGCTATCGAACTCGAGTCCTAGATACTTAAAGACCTGTACGTGGCCAATGACAAAGCAGCTCGGTAGGCAATCTTTGGAAGAGTAATATGTACAACCTGTTTCGGAAAGCGATTCACAGCAATTATCAGAGCTTATCAACACATTATTGCAGTACGCACTATGAAAAGTAAAAATAGGAGGTTCTAAGTAGAAAGAAGTATTAAAATACATGATTTTTGTTTTGTCACTAATAACTAGCTTATGCATACGGAACCAATGTCTTAACATTTCTAAATCATGGTTGATATCAGCTATTAGATCTAACAAAGAGATGCTGGAATATGAACAACCTGTATCATCAGCAAACCCTGTAAGTTTTCCTTTCATATTGAGGGTAAAAATAGAGTTGATAAAAATTAGGAACAATATTTTAGTATCGCAGCACTCACTAAACATATTTCCTATTCGAACCATTTGTTTCCTGTTGCTGAGACAGGACTCAATCCATTTAAGAGCAAATCCCCTAAATCCTGCTTTCTTCAATTTATTCAACAAGATTTTATGATCAACAGTATCAAAAGCCTTCGTAATATCCACGAAAAGAGCTGCAGTAAGCTTCTTACTGTTGATGCTATCATAAATTGAGCTGCTGAAGTTAAGAAGTGCATCCTCAGTAGATCTGCAAGTTCGGAATCCATACTGACTATGGCTAAAGAATGAGATACCATCAAGATAGGACAACATACTTTTTTTGATTAATTTTTCGAAAACTTTAGAAAAAACTGTGAGAAGAGAGATAGGCCGATAATTGTTGAGTACTTTTTTGTCACCTTTCTTGAATATAGGTATCAATTCCGCAATTTTAAGCATTTCAGGAAATATACCACATAAGATACTTTCGTTAAAGATATGAGCCAAAATATCTACAATATAAAATGCGATGCTCTTTATAAATGCATTAGGATATGATTTATGAGTAGTGGTGGTCGAGTTGTTCAGAGACATGATCGTTTTATAGACCTCCATTGATGAAATTGATTCATAAAAAAAGCTATGAGGCTCAGATCTTTCCCTGTTAGAACACTCAAGCAAACATCGACTATTATTATTACTAGGTGTTATACCTGCCTCAGTTATGGTTTTATTTGCAACGCTAGTAAAAAAACAAGTTGAAACTATTAGCTACTACCTTTGGGTTTGTAATATCCTGATTTCCATGCCTAAGACAAGATGCTACACCATTAGCACTTCTGTTAAAAAGCTCATTTACTATTTCCCATTCTTTTTTTAAATTACCTTTAACCCTTTGAAACTTGTTAATGTAAAAATTTTCTTTGCATAAAGGCACCTCAATAGCTAGAGTTTTTAAGTGAAGTGAAATATCTAAGTATTACCATATCGGCAAAAAACTCACTCAGAACTCTCATATTAAAAAAACCATAGACAAAGCGAGGATTTCGCTGTAGACCTGAAGAATTTACTAGGTAGAATTGATAAGACAACTGTTTAACAAAGCAAGACAGAGTAAGGCAGATGAAGACTGGACTAAGTATAGGTCCGAACTTAATCTATACACTAAAGAAATAAGGAGAGCAAAACTCGAATCCTGGAAAACGTTCTGCGAATCCATAGAGAGTACAAACGAGGCCGCCAGACTACGTAAAGTATTGTCCAAAGACCCCACGGTCCCAGGCTATATTAAACGTGCTGACGACTCTTGGACAGAGTCTAGCCAAGAAACTCTACAAATATTAATGGATACCCACTTTCCGGAGTCTAGTGAAATCACTGGGTGTGAGATCAACTACACTCCTGTTCCGCCAGACACACAAACGGAAATAGCAATGGAAAGCATTATAACAGAGCACAAAATTGCTTGGGCAGTCAAATCATTCAAGCCCTACAAATCGGCGGGACCAGATAATGTCATACCAGCAATGATACAACAGGCTCTTAGTGTAATACTGCCATGGCTAAAAGTCATTTTCAAAAGCTGTATAAGACTCTGCTACATACCGCAAAGCTGGAAAGAAGTTAAAGTGATATTCATTCCCAAAGCAGGGAGACATATACACTGCACAGCAAAAGATTATAGGCCGATAAGTCTCTCCTCTTTTCTCCTAAAGACACTGGAGAGAATAATCGACTTATACACAAGGGACCTTCTAAACGAAAACAACCTATGCAGCACTCAACACGCCTACCTCAAAGGCAAGTCCGTTGAAACAGCCCTGCACGAAGTTGTGTCAATAATAGAAAAAGGACTACACCACAAAGAATTCACCTTGGCTGCATTTTTGGACATTGAGGGAGCTTTCAACAATGTTAAAACAGCGCTCGAAGACTTGGGAGCGTATAAAGAAATAACGAACTGGGTTTACGAAATGCTCAACAGCAGAGTAATTAACTCAGAGATCGGTGAGAGTTACATAAGGAAAACAGTGACCAGGGGCACCCCACAGGGAGGCGTCTTATCTCCCCTCCTGTGGCTCATAGTGGTCAACAAAATCCTAACGACTCTAAAGGCCAAAAGAACGAAAATAGTAGCATACGCAGACGATATTGTAATTCTAATAAGTGGCAAGTATCTCCCCACTATTAGTGAACTCATGGAATCTGCCCTAAAAGAACTATCCTCGTGGGCAAGACCGAACGGACTTGGAGTTAATCCAGTCAAAACCGAATGTGTTCTGTTCACTAGGAAAAGAAAAATCGAGAAATTCGATATGCCGAAGCTAAACGGAATTCGTCTGAAACTTTCCCCGGAGGCAAAGTATCTGGGCATCATCTTAGACTCTAAGCTTACTTGGAAACGTAACACAGAAGAAAGAGCAAAAAAAGCACTATGCGCCTTCTACGCATGCAAAAAGACCTTTGGCAAACGTTGGGGTATGCGCCCTTACATAACCCATTGGATGTACACAGCGATCATACGACCCATACTTACATACGGGTCAATTGTATGGTGGAAGGCAACAGAAAGGACTACCTATCTCCATAACCTCTCAAAGGTACAGAGATTAGCATGTATTGGTACAACGGGAGCAATGAGATCAACACCTTAAGCCGGGCTGGAAGTCATTTTAAACCTACCCCCGCTTGGTGAATATATTCGCAGCATGGCAGCCAAAGGAGCCCTCCGCCTCAAGGAGGCAAACATCTGGAGGCACAGCTCCTATGGACACGGCTCCATAATTCACAATTACTTGGGTATCGATCTATCCAGGAAAACGGACTACTTAATTCCCAAACGAAACTTTGGGAAAAACTACTCCACATACATACCCTAAAGAGAGAACTGGAACACGCACGTCAACGTGCAAGAAATCCACATCTATACGGACGGGTCGAAAATGGATGTGGGGACAGGAGCGGGAGTTTTTTGCGAGCCCCTAGACATAAAGGACTCGTACAGACTTCCCAATGAATGCAGCGTCTTTCAAGCTGAGATTGTCGCCATCGACAAGGCAGCAGAAACTATCTCCGCGAAGAATCTGGATCCTTCCACGATCACAATCTTCGTAGACAGTCAGGCGGCTATCAAGGCACTAGACAGCGAAACTATAAAGTCAAAAACAGTCAGAAACTGCCAAAAATCCCGCAACAAAATAGGCGAACGACACAGGATCACTCTCTGCTGGGTCCCCGGTCATAGCGACATTGTTGGGAATGAAAAGGCAGACGAGCTAGCAAGAATCGGGTCAGAACTTGACGCAATAGACGCCATTACGTCAATAGACATCCCAATTAGTGCAGCAAAAAGAAACATTGACCAAAAACTGAGGGAACAAATTAACACCACCTGGTCCCAAAGGCACGACTGTGTTATATCTCGCAGTCTATGGCCAAGAATTAACGAAAAAAGAACAAAAAGCATTCTGGAAATGAATAAGCTAGAAATACGTATCTTAACTGGCGTACTGACAGGCCACTGCACCATAGGTGTAATGGCAAGCAGGCTGGGCATCAGCTCACCAGACTACTGCAGGAGCTGTCAAGATATAGAAGAAACCGAGACCATCAAACACCTGCTCTGCGAATGTCCAAACCTTCAGACATCTCGACTTCGCTATCTGGGCAACATATTCTTCGAAGACTTAGAGGACGTAGCGCAGGTACCACTGACGGACACTATCAGATTTGTCAAGAACACAGGTTGGTTCCAATAGGCCAACCGGCAAGATTAACCTAAACTGAGTATGGTAAGTGTTTTATTGTAAATGTAGGTTTACCACATAAAACAATAAGGGATCACAATGGACCAATGGGCCCCCGTGCAAGCACAGCAGCCCTGCTGTGCACTTTCTTCCAACCTAACCTAACCTAACCTTCTGGGTAAAAACTGGGGTTTAAACCCCAGTATGACACTATATGTACAAAGCTATGGCTAGACCCATTCTTACTTATGTTTTATACTGGTGGTAAAAGAAAACAAAAGTCTACACATGCCAAACTCAATTAGAACAGCACCTGCCGCAGCGTTTTAAGTTCTACTAAACCTTCCCACTCTTTATCTATGTATACTGAAAGAAACAATGGCAAACGCCTATACGCTCATGTCAATAGATTAAAGCAACTCCAAACTAATCCACTCAGACCTGGATCACAAACTCAATAGGAATAAATTACTACGAAAAACCTTTACGGCAACTGTCTGAAAGGTACAACTTTAATCACAACTTCAAGGCAACCCTCCTGGAACGAGAGAACTGGGAGGATAGATGAGATGAGAGACAGATGATAGAGTTGGTTCAGGAGTATACGGAGCAACCACTAAGACCTCTCTACACACGATTTTTTTTTTTTTTTTTATAATAAGCGCGCACTAAAGGGATTTGTTGGGACACTTATAATACACAGCGCGGGCGTTAAGGAAATTATGGTGAGACGAAAAGGAGAGATGCCGATGCACGTTGATTTTGAATGTTTGTAAGTTATAATGTGTAGGAAAAATGGAGCGGGGAAGAGCTCTCCACACTCGTGTTGTACGGCTGAGGAAAGATTCTTTGAACTTCACTGTACGTCCGAACACAGGCTTTAGGGTGAACTGATGAGCATTCCTTGCATGACGTGTATTGCGGTTGAAATGTTCAAGGGGAGGAATGCAACTGGCTATTTTGTTTGAGCACTTATGGTGGAAATAACGATAAAACAACAAAAGGCAGGAGACATTACGACGATGACTAAGAGAGTCAATCGATCTCGCGATGTCTCGGTCGCCAATGAGTTGTATCGTGCGTTGTTGGATCCTGTCAAGTAACTCCAAATAAGTTATTGGTGCACCGGGCCAGATATGAGCGTTGTACTCGAGTTTAGGGCGAATAAACGCCTAAATACGGAGAAAATTAACTTTCAAGCTGAAATACACCACCAAGAAGTTCATTCATATCCTCTCTGACAACAGACGATCTTTCCAGGAAAGGATCTGCAACATCATTCATGATGCTAATACCATTTTGTGTTGTACCTATCAGCTCTGCTAAAAGCTGCCTTAATAAATGGTTAAAAAAGCAATTCATTACTGGAAAAATATTTAAGGTAACATACAGGCCAAACAATTAATGCCAATCCTATCCAACTCCAAAAACTACCCAGAGGGCAGGTGCGTACAGTACAGTCACGGATTCCTTTCGGGGCACTGTAAAGTCAAAAAACACCTTCTGGCCATGTGACTTGCTGAAGACGTTATCTGTCCAATGTGCAATGAAGATGAAGAAACAGTAGAGCATACTCTATGCCACTGTGACTGCCTAACACAAATAGGACTGCGCATCCTAGGTGAACCCAACCTTAAAACAGTTAATACAACTGTCAGCTCACCCAAAGGCCTAGCCGAATTTCTCAATAAATCCGGCCTCATGAGCGAGCTTTGAAACAAAACGAGGACATGACAGTACGCACAGCGTGGCCGCGTTGATAAGGGTACTATTCCTACCTCTTTAACCAATCTAATCTAATCTTATCCAATGGAACGCAATACTACTGACAAACTTGAAATAACCATGCAAAATCCTATCAAAAGAACCCAAATGGTAAACAACAATGGCGACTTAGCGATAAAAAATTTTTTTTCGGCAAGCTTGTAGATTTCATCGTTTGACAGTTTTCACTTTCTTACTAGCTGAAATTCTATGTGAAGAAAAATGTACGAAAGTATTTTTTTTGTTCATCTTTTTCCCGTTTTCTCAGTATGCAGTACGCGAACGGACCTATTGCCTAGAAAAAATGAATATGCCATGCTCAAACAAACAACTGTAAGCAGCAGAAATTAGCCGGCACATAAAGTGCTCCCACAAGCTCATTATTAAGTGCAGGTGTTAATAAATCTGAATACACATACAATCATACATTATGCATAGTATATGGCCCTCCTTTTAGGGTCATACCTTATGGCCCACCCAATACAACCAATCATTTGTGGTCCAATCAATCGTAATTCACTGTACTAAATGTAAGGAGAGACTACGAAGAAGTAGAACTTACATTGAAAGAGTAATGTCTAAGGGAGGCGACGCACGGTGTAGAGATTAGTGTGTTGGCTTGTGACCCGTACGGTGGAGGTTCAATCCCCATGGGTAGCAACAACATACGCCACCCACGAGAGAAACGAATGACACCTTGTTTTCTCTAACCTCTACACCAAAAAGAGGATTTCTACCTGATTGCACAATGGACCGTTACCGAGTCTGAGTGCTCTGTAATTTGGATTTCCTTAAAAAAAAAATAATGCCCAAACCATAATCACACATTGGCGCGTGCAATGGTTTTGTTACGTCCAAAGACTTTACGTGCGCGTTCTCTTTTGACTCAAACCAAAAATTCAAATATAACCGAAGACTCGTATCCTATACCAAGAAAAAGCTTGACAGAGTTCACACTTTTCTCTACTTCCGCGTTGACACACGACGCCTTACAGCAACATTACGAAACATTTGTTTGGTTTTATTGATTTCCAATGGTTCAACAGGATGCTTTTGTCAACGCGAAACTCCAAAAGCGATTGTGTTCCAGGTGCAGGGCCGGCTCCAGCCAAACAAGCGCCCTGTGCAAGATTTACAGAAAGCGCCCTTTAATTTGCACACAACCATAAGTCGTTTCCCCTTCACCTAGGAGGTAGACATTCAATGCGTTTTTTTTTATTGAGGTATCCCCGGTAGGCCTAATCCTCAATTAAAAACAAATATGTATATTTATTTACATATATGTTTATATGTCTTAATAGAAAATTAATTGCGTTGTTTTCTACTCATCTCTTCCACCCACCGTCGCCACTCAAAATAAATTCCCCTCTTATATTTTAGAAAGATGGAAAAGAAATAAATTAAACCCAAATAAGTCATAAATTTCATATGTGCAGGATTTCAAACTACTACCTATATTTTCAAACAAATCTACTCGTTCTCTTTCTAAGAAAAATTTGTTACTTTTTTCGTAGATGAGATATGAGAAATCCTATAAATCCTATCCCAGGAAAATATCATCATTGATTGACTGAAAATTAAAAACTCTAAATTAAAAAAAGAAGATAAACTACAGTAATTATTATTACTAATTTTTGGAGTTGCAGTGGCCAAACGCTAGTGCCGGTTCCCTACCTACTCCAAACACCCATCAATGCAAACAACTTCTTCAATAGCATTCTTCAATAGAATTCGATTTAACATCTCGAAATAATTGCATATCTTCTTATGCAGTTATTAAATATTTCTCCAGATTTTATGCAAAAATCCGTATTCATAAAACAGCATCCAAAACATGTAAGTTATGCAGAGATTGTGTCGATTAAAGTATCGAAAAAAATTAATTAATCAATTACATTTAGCTGCTCAAACTTCCCAAACCAGTTGTTTGTGCAAAAACAAATGAACAAATTCTGCTTATATGTATTAGGAGATTTAATTGTGTAACATAATGCAATCGCAATATGTTACATAATATGATTTTGATACCGAATATGAATGAATACCCCTTTTCTTTGATGAATGCTACGGCCTCCTTGCAATATGCCATAACCTACCCCAAACTTCCATTAAAAACAACAAATAATTTACCAATCATATACCGCACCCCTCTCACCAACATATCATATCCCGATCATGAGAAGTAAAAAAATAAATTCTATAAATGACGAGAATGGAAGACAACAAAAATAACTACGATTCTTCTTGTGTGCAGAATCAAAAACCTGCACGCTCTAGCCCATACGATTCCGTCATAATGAATTTTTTGTTTGACATATTTTCCTCTGAAAATTTTGCAATCAAATGTGCAATAATTAAATTGTGATGGATGTTGCTTTTTTGGGCTTAATTGAACAATTTTTTTTGTTTTAAATGCAAATGGCAGTATCCGCGCAAGGTAAAACTAATTTTACTTACTCCTAGCAATGCGCCCCGGAATTCGGCGCCCTGTGCATTTGGACATCTTGCACATATGGTTGGGCCGGCCCTGTTCAGATGTACTCGTAAACCACATAGGGCGCGTTCAATTTGGAAGGCCTTTCCTCATTGATCAAATAACTCACGTCACCATCGTTTGGCAAGTAATAGAAATTTAATTAGTAGGGAACTTGCAGTTGCCTTGCAAATTAAACGCGCCAATACATTCCGCTCCACGTGTTTACGAACAGGTAGTTTCTTGATTTAATTTTACGAAATTTTTTAAATCCTTCGATAATAAGGGAAAAAGAAATGCAATATGAAAGAAGGTTATGTTATATTTTATGTTATAAAAAAAAATTGGGATTAGGCATATTAATTCAATTTTTATGCTGCTTTTCCTAATAAGGTCATAAAATTAGTCCTTTTTTCGGTTCACCTGTTTACAAAGAGTAAGTAAATTTACCTGAAAGATGATTAAAATGTAATAAAATACCACAACTTTTTTGGAATAAATCAATTGGGGTTTTTTTAAGAATATAACAATAGTTTTTAGTAATGTGTACTACTTCCCGATCGCTGTATCACTTCAAGAACCCTGCTATAAACAAATTTCCACAGTTCTTCCAAGTAATTTGGTGAAATTTCGGACTAGGTTTGTTTTATGGCTTTAATTATTTCTTAAGGGTTGGAATATTGGTTTCCTCCTTCGTAGACCTTTTTTGAAAGTCATCTCCACACTTTTTCCACGATGTTCAGGTCCGGTGAATATGGCGGCCATGCCAGTAGGTCTCCATTTTGACTCTGAATCCAAGTTTTGGTTATTCTTGCAGTATGTATCGGTGCATTGTTCTGTTCGAAAATGGGGGAAAGCTCTTTCCGGTATAGATTCTTAGGTGAGTGCGGTCATTCTTGAGCTTTGAAACTCAAGGTTTGCACTTCCGTAAAAACTTACTGCTCCCCATAGATACCATTACTCCAACTCCCTTGCTGTGTCGCTGACTTTGGCGTGCTGCGTTTAATGGCGATTTCCTTTTCATTTTGTTGTATCTAATATGGTTGAACTGCTGTATAAGCTACAACTCCAGTTTCTGCATTGATTTTAATTAGGGAAAGTCTTGAATTTGAAGCAGCTCTCAGTATCGCCCGTCGATCCTGACTTGTCGTTGCTCTGATTATTCCTCCTTTCCGGTTTTTTCCAAAGTTCTCAGTGTCCTTATGATAGCTGTAAACACCAGTTGGTCCTCTTCTAATCTTACCGGCTATAAAACGGATAGTTTTGCCTTCATCCTTGTTAGCACGAATCTGGCCTATTTCCTCCTTGGTTAATGAATTTATTTTACCCATAGTTGGTCTTTCTTTGAAATTATGTATTAAACTAAGGTCTCTGGTACTCTTTTCATCTTTATATTTTATTTAGTTATTGTTCGTAAACAGGTGGAACGAAAAATGAACAAAATTTATATCTACATAATCCCAAATTTGTTTTTACAACATAAACATAATATAGCCTTTTTATACCCTATTCTAAGGGTATATTAATTTTGACGCATAGTTTGTAACATACCTTAATATTGTCCGTAGACCCCTAAAAGTTACTATATTTATGATCAGCATCGATAGTAAGTCGATCTAGCCATGTCCGTCCGTCCGTCCCTCCGTCCGTTTGTTGTCAAAAATTAGGCCTTCAAACTGGGCCTAGAGAGCTGAAATTTTAACCATATACTCTCTATGGTCCCGAAATAATCAAGGTTACGAATTTTTGAAATCCGCCCACAACACGCCCACAAATTCAAAAAAACAAATTTTTCGAAAAAATCGAATTTTGAGCTAGAAAGCTGAAATTTTTTATAAATGACCCCTAAAACTGATCGGGAGATAAAATTTTCAAAATCCGCCCACTGACACGCCCACAATTAAATAAAATATTTTTTTTGAAAAACCAAAATTTGAGCTAGGGAGCTGAAATTTACAATATATAATCTCTACGGGCCCTTTAAGCTCATGTGTAAATATTTTAAAAATCCGCTTGCTGACACGCCCACAATTTAAAAAAAAAACCTTTTTTTGAAAATCCAAATTTTGAGCTAGGGAGGTGAAAATTATAATATATACTCTCTAGGGGCCCTTTATGCTCATGTGTTATTTTTTTTTAATCCGCTTACTGACACGCCCACAATTAAATAAAATAATTTTATTGAAAAACCAAAGTTTGAGCTAGGGAGCGTTTGTTTTACAAAAGCTTCGTTTTTTTTTTTGATAAAATCATTTAAATATCATATAAAAAAATATGTAGAGCGTTCTTAATAATTCAACCATACTTAGACTTTTGTCACGCCCACTTATGAGGGATAGGAATAAGAATAGGGTATCCAACAGTTCGCCCAAGCGGACTGTAGCCCGTCCCTATGTTTTCATATTGCATTTGGTTTTCCTCATATAATCGAAGGATTTAAAAAATTTCGTAAAATTAAATCAAGAAACTACCTGTTCGTAAACACGAGGAACAGAGTGTATTTCTTTGTTCAAAATTTCATTTTCTAATTTTCATGTAAAAAGCCTACAAAGGCAATTTGCCGTAATCTTAATAGCTTACGTCGAGTTGTACATATTCGAATAGCTTAAATTCCCTGTTATTACAAGTACATAATAGGACCCATATCTTGTAATGTGTTGATAGTTTGCTTATCCAAATGATTTAATTCTAATGTAAACTCATTTAAATCCTAATGTATACTTAGGAACTCATTAGTCCACTTGATATAATCCTTTTACAGGAAATACAACCGCAAAGACTACATTTAACCCTTGCACACATTAATTTAAATGTTGGGACATTATTCTTCATAAAAAAACGAATATCTAAACAGTCAATATTATCCCTTCAAATTCAAAGGCCTTGAGCCTTGAATTCAAGAGCATGGTATCAAAGTGCGATAAGCAATTGACAATGATTTATTCAAAAAGCGTCCCTGACATTTAAACAAATAACAAACAAACAAATTCTCTGTTTAAATCAACAAGTGCGTTCACGTCTTCAAGCTTTATTAGTTATACGTATGCTATCTTTATTCTTTTGTTTCCGTTTGCATTTATATTATAAAGACTTAACGATTCAATTATATTACATATAAGGTATCGAAAAGCGTAATGAAAGTTTTAAGAATTTTCGTTTCCAAATATCATTAACCACTTTACTGATGAAGTTATTGAATGAAACGTGCGTTTTGGAATACCTTGAGCTGAATTTGTCAAAATAATTCGACATTCAAATCGTGAGAAATTTTGATTGATCATTGTAGATGGATCACGTAACTGACAAATTAAGTTGGAGATATGTGATTTTGTGTGTCTTCTTTCACTGCTATCGAAGAATTGTTCCCATTAAGACGCAACAGCATTAAAACCAAATAATAATTTATTTGCATAGCATTTTTTGTTTATTTTGAGAAAAGTTAAGATATTTACAAAAAAAAAATACATTCAAAAAAATCGATTAAGAGATATAAAGATGTACTTTATTTAGTACAAAGGATTCTTGCATACCCTATTTACTTTTATTTAAAATATGGAAGCATAGTGTTACATTACATATTTCGCAGCACCATTTCGAACTGCAATCACACTGGAGACATCGAAGTTTATTTGGATTTTTTTTTGGAAAGCGGTGTCCAGTGCTTTCCACGATGCTTTGTTCTGCAGATAATTCTGAATGCCTTTGCATCAAGTGATTCATCATGACGTTTTCACATTTTATCTATTCCTTGACATACTGTTTGCAACAATAGGATCATGTCTCAGCTGTTTTTTTTCCAAAATTTTCCTCATATCCTTTTCATTCGTTACGTAGGCAGCCGGTTGAGATATCAATCGCCAATTCAGTGACTATGCTAGGTACCAGGGCATAAGGACATCTCGGGCAACGAAAAAGCAGACAAGCTGGCAAGATGCGGATCGGAGATGGATGCATCTCTGGCTCTGAAACCTATACCAGCTTAACTCGGTGCACTGACACGGAAAATCGATGTTGAATCCATTAGTAAAGGAAACCTACGTTGGACCAGCCTCGAAACATGCAGACACTCGAGGGAGCTTCGGAGAGTGGTAAACAAATGAAAGTCTATGGTCGTGTTTGGGTTAAGCCCAAAGACATACACACAGTGACGGGGGTCCTCATAGGACACTGCACAGTGGGCTTTCAAGCGGAGCGGCTGGGCATAATGCACAACGATTACTGCAGGAGCTGTAGATATGTCGAAGAAATAGAATCTATTCGTCACCTACTATGTGAATGCCCTAAACTTAGAACTAACAGATTCAAGATTCTTGGCAGCTACTTCTTTGTGGAGCTGGAGGATCTCACCGATATTGAGCTTCTAATACAGCGGATCACAGGGCACGATGGAATTTTTAGAGCCGGAATCTAGGAATTTTGTCGCAGCTTGACTTTCTGATTAGGTACGGGTGTCTTTGACGGGTATCACGTTTCCCTCCATCCACGATAAGACTTCATTTATGGCCGTCATTTCCAAAAAGAGAGGATGCAATTCAGTCTGTCTGAGAACACACATCCACCAACCCCATCATCAGTTTTAGATCCATCGTTGTAAAAGTCGATCGATTCATCATGCACGAGGGTGCCGTCCTAAGAGAATGATGTGGAGAGGATGATGACTTCGAATTTTTTGCCGCACTAACAGCTGTTGGCTTACTGAATATGTCAAGAGGTGTCAGGTAAAGCAGAGTATCTATTGCGGCGGAGGCAGTAGTGCGAAGTGCTCCGCTCATGCATAGACAAGCTAATCGTTGGATTTTGCCTAGCTTGTCGTTTTGTCTAAGGCGGCCCACCAGACAACTAAACCATACAAAAGCATCGGCTTTATTACTGAGATGTACAGCCAGTGGGTAATGCAGGGTTGAATATCCCATTTGTTACCGATGGTTCTTTGCATAAGAAGAGTGGTACCGTAGCTTTCCGAAATATTTCTTGCATGTTAGGTTTTCAGCTTAGCTTTTTATCCCAAATGAGACCCAAGTTTTTAGTTCCATCAGACAAAACTAAGATTGCACCGTTGACGGAGGGAGGGTCAATGAGTGCAGTTTTGTATTTTCTTGTGAAGAGGATAAGTTCAGTTTTGGGCGCTAACACCCAAACCACAATGATCTACCCATCTCGTTAGCTTGTTGAGAGTGTTTTGGAGAAGTTCTTTCATAATGTTCAGCTGCTTTCTTGGGACGGCAATTGCAATATTTCCGCATAGGCAATGACCCTGCAGCTTTCATTTTCCTTGTGGGGTTCCTCCCCTCACAGACTTTCTCACAGATGTTACACCCAGTTTTGAGTAAATAATCCTGCTTTTTAGCAGTTGATTAATTAACTCACCAACAAGTGAGTCATCTGCGTTTGCAATCGCAGATGTGTTGACGTTGTTAAAAGCGCCTTCAATGTCCAGGAAAGCGACCATTGTGTATTCCTTATGTTAAAGGGTATATTTGATGGAACGTACTAACATATGCAGAGCTGTTTTAACAGATTTTCCTTTGCCTTGTTTTAATGTAATTGCGTGGATAGATATCGATCAATGCAGGTACAAAATACTTATTAATAACACCCCTATTGCGAGTGCCAATTGACAATAATTGATAATTGACTATTTTCAATGTGTGCTATTGTGAACGAACGATTCTAAAGGATTTTGTCGATCGCAGTCAATTGCAAAAATGCGATTGACAAGAATAGCAATGAAAATGATTCGTTCACAATAGCACACATTGAAAATAGTCAATTATCAATTGTCGATTGACACTCGCAATAGGGGTGTGAGCCTTACACTTTTTTTTTTTAAATAAAAATTAACAAAATAAAAAAGGAAATTAACAGCGCTTACCAGCACCTTGAACCTTGAATTTTGTTGGCACAAACGGAAGTTACCTACAATTAACCGTCAAATACGAACAGCGAATTCGGGAAAATTCTCCTGACAATTGATACCCGTGGGTGTATTTAAGACTTTCGTAAGAGGTGGGGCAGTGGAAAAAGGAACTTTAGGTGTTACTGGGCCTGGCGTGATTTGAATTAGCTCAACTAATTTATTTAAATATAAATATAATTTTCACCTATCATAGTAAACGACAACTCGGGTAGGCTTCAATTCTGAAGATACAGGAAGCTACTCATACTTGATTATTAATGACATTGGGTTATAAATGATCGTATTAATAGCTCTGGTAGCTGCAAAATTATATACATGCACACATTGGCATAATTTGTGTGGCATCCGTAATAAAATTACTGAATACCAAAGTGCTATAAAAAAGGGAAAAAGTACAAGAAGAAATAGAGTTCCCAAAAAGAAGGCTTGCAACTAAACTTTTAAAACTAAAATTATATTTTAACGAGCAATCAAGTGTTTTTTTATATTTATAAACCAATATAAGGCATCAAACAGGGCGAATTGAAGAATACGACACCACTACTTAAATAACATGAATGTGCTCAGCAAATCGTTAATTTAGCCACAATAGCTTTGAAGTTGCTATCTTAATTTTTGATGTTATCAAAGCAAATTGCCAAACACTAACCCAGGACGGGCATACTACGAGTAACTTCGCAGTTCGTAAATAATTACAGAGGATACATCCTTGGCCAATGGATTGTGTGGATTAAATTGCTGACATTTGAGTGTTTTGGCGTAGGATCATTTTGTACCTATGCGACACTTACCGAGAATAGGGATAAATAAAGAGGACTTTGGTGGTTTTCCCGAAGGCGATTAATTTGGCAGAAGTATTTTGTTTATTTTTGAAAATACCTGTCATGTCCGGTCAATGCCTTTTGTAGCGCCAAGGACTTTAAGATTGTTGAATTTTGAACTTCCTATACAAAACGTAATCAGTATAATTATATTAAAATCTCTTGAAGTAGTCCACAGACCAGGGGCCTATTTCACCAACTTACAAATTTGTATTTAAAAGCATTTTTTAACAAAATTTGTGAATTTGTTGATTTATGTCGTTTCACCAAACTCTGGGTATTACAAATTTGTACATAGTTGTATTCTACAAAGGGAAATTTGTGGGAATAATACACTTTTCGTTTCACCAAAAGTTATTTATAGTTGTAATTTACAAGTTATAAATTTGTGAACAGTTGACTTATTTGTGAGATTATGTTTCACCAAAGAAAATTAATTTACAAATTTTGTTTAGTATGTGAGAATATCCTACAAGTTTTGTTTCTTATTGAAAGTAATCAAAAAAAATGTCTTGGCGACGAAGGTATAGTAGTAGCGAATAGCGATAGTAGCGAAAGTGACGATTATGTGTTAATTGCAAGAAAAAATTATCGGCCGCGTATAAACTATGTCATTTCGGAGTTATTTCATTTTAATGAACAATTTCGTCTGAGTCGATGTAAGGGGAAATAATTGCAATTATTTGACCACAGATAGCCCACAAGACTGAAAAGAACTTTGCATTAACACCGAGGCAACAGTTTCTCACAGCTTTACACTGGCTTGGGAATGGAGGGCAGTACCATGGAGTTGCTGACATGCACGGGATATCTAAGTCGACGGTATCCAGATGTGTGCACAGAGTTTGTACAACAATTGTTAATTTACTGTTTGAAAATGTTGTATCTTGGCCTAATGAACACCAAAATATATGTGAGAGATTTTACGATATTGCCGGTAAATACCTACATGTTTTTCTATTATTTGTTCGAATTTTTAGAATTATGTATCTTTCGTATTAGGCATGCCATGTGTTTACGGATGTATAGACGGAACTTTAGTAAACATTGATGCTCCCAAGGAGTTTGAATCAGCATATGTCGATAGACATGGAAAGCACTCTATTAGTTGTATGCTGGTATGCGGGCCCGACTATAACTTCTACAATGCATACGTAAATTGGCCTGGAAGTGTACACGATGCAAGCGTTTTGCGCAGAAGTCCGCTTTTCTCTAAATTTGAAAGTGGCTTTCGACCTTATACTCATGCAGTTTTGCTTGGGGATACAGGATATCCGTTAAAGGATTGGTTAATTACACCGATTTTGAGAAACTCAACTCCTGAAATTGATCGATACAATAGAGCACATAAATCAACTAGAATGATAATAGAAAACGCTATTGGAATTTTAAAGGAGAAATTTCCATGCCTGAAGCACTTGCGATTGCAACCGATAAAATCAGTCAATGTCATAAAATGTTGCGTTATATTGACTAACATTTCACGACAAGGAACAGATAACTATTTCGAGATGTACACCACTGAAGAGGAAGAAAACATGGAGTACCCAAATGAAAACGACGATAATTTGAATGGTCACTCTACTTTACAATATTTTCTAAGTCACTTTTCATGACAAATAAAGCAACAGCGAGATTGATAAACAAAATATATTTTTATTTTTATTTTATTTTTTTAATAATCACTAAAGCTAACAGTTCTTTCTTCACACTCTGAATTGTGAGTCTGTATGAAAGACTCCTCTAGTTCCACAGTTAGGCGACTTATTTGTAACCCTAGATCCCTCTCCTTTTTTCGCGCATCCAATTGCAAATTGTATATTTCCAACTGTAGTCTCCTTTTCTTCAGGGAAATAATATCTGCTTCGTCGGATCTTATTGCCGCTCAATGTTGGTGATTCTTTACCGATAATATCAAAAATGATATTATCGAGATCAGTAAAAATGCAGTTTGTACCCCCTGCTGAACCGGTTTTTTTTTGAATTATCAATTTTTACCTTTAAAAATGTAATAGTTACAAGTTAGCAACGCAATAAAACAATAAATAATTGGATATAATATAGCTGAAAGCTGAATTTTTTTTTTTAGTATGTATGTATTATACCATATATACAATATACATAGCTAAGTAGGTATATGCTTACCACGGTTCCTCGTTTTAAATGTTGCCACACAACGTCACGAAGGTATTTCCAGTCTTTGTTTTTTTAAAATGCCTTGAGACGTTAGGGAGTTTAAAATACTCGTCCACTCTTTCATTTTCATATCATGGTTTAGAGTATTTGAAAACTTCCTAAACAAAATGTCTTTTTTATCTCTAATAAGAGACGTAACAAAGATCTTATTTTCTTTATTCATTGCCACGACCGACGCACACACGTTCAACAAACTTGTGAAAAAACAGTTGTACATTACAAGTCAGTCACAAATCCGGTGCAACGGTTATTTTGAGCACTTGTAATCAACAATTTGCTTTCCACTATTTTTTTTGCATTCTACTCACAAATTTGTGAATTATATATTTGTAATTTGTGAAACAAAAAACTTGATTACAAGTTTGTAGTTGTGATTCACAAGTACAAATTTGTGGTTGTAATTTGTAGTTTGGTGAAATAGGCCACAGGATTATCGGCCATTTCGGGAAACAATATTTTCCCCGAACATTATTGTTCTCTAGAATATATTTTACCTGTGGTCAATGTCCGTGAGAACTTTTTTTCCCGGAATGTTTTCGAAATAATTCTCGAACGTTTTGAGAGACATTAATTGCTGTGAAAAGTGGTTTTGAACAAGGACTATAATAAGTCCTATTAAAGGAGCTGCATCGACCTCTGGTGTTACAATAGGGAGTAATTTTATTGCCGGTGTTTTAGTACTTCCAAATTCTAAGGTACTATTCAAGAACCCGGCAACATTTTGACAAATGAGTTAGCATATTGAAATACGAGGATACATCTTAGCCATATGGGATGCTGGGAAGGGTTCGGTAGTATAGCGGTAGTAGATAAAGTATTGAATGAAGAGAGTTTCTCAGTATACTTACATGAGTGGATGGTACCAAAAGTGGTGGAATTTAGCTGTAGGAACCTGTAGGGTCTTTACATAGAAATATCAATAGCCGCTTGAACCACAACTTGTTGCTGAAAACCAATTTGCGAGACAACTACTGCATCAACGAAATAACGATGATATTGAGGCTGCGAGTAGAGTTTCCTTAAATAAACTATGTTCCACACAGGAAAGATTGCCGTGTACTGTATAGTTTGTGTAATTTAGCAGGGAGGGATGATACGAAACATTGCGTTGGTAATTGACAATTTTTGCGAGAAACAAGAACACATATCTTGGGAAGCGATGCCCACTCGAATAATGAATTAATAACACTCCTTAACTATGTACAATTGCATTATAAACTAATATTTTGTAAACATTTGTGTAATGAATTCTTGAAATGCAATAATAAAAATCAATCAAATCTAAATGCACATATAAGCTTGGTATATTGATAATAACTAACAAAAAGGAAAACAAAATCTTGGCATCTTTACGTCACTGACTTGACGACGTAATGTACAATATGTTCATCTAGGTTTATATAGCCCCAATTTCCACTTAAGATTCACTTGTTTACAGAAAGCAACTCCAAATGAAGATACCACGTGCTGTTCAAATAATTTTTTGTTCACTCTGTGGTATACGTACTTTTTGACATTTATTGTCAATTGCCTATTTGACGTTATCACGCTGCTTTCTAATTAGTTAAGAATAGTTCCGTATCATCAAGTTTTGTCAATATGAACATAATGTATGTAGTTTAAAATGCGTGATTGAAGGGAAACAAAAGCAAATGATAAATTTAATTTCGCACAATTGATATACATACAAGTAAAAAACAACTTTCTTTCAGAAATAATTTCTCGGATTGGTTCCCTGATGTACTTGAACTTGATACAAGTACAGAGGTCGTTGCTGCTAGTGAACGATGTGTGAAATTCAATCATAGTCACTTGCTGACCTAAATTGAGAAATTTAATTGGAGTAGGTGTTAAACTAGCATAGATTCAAGTTTCGTATTTTTTTTAAAAAAAGCATCTCCTGAGGGTATGAGGAAAAGCAATTCATTTTAAATACATTTATTTTTAGACTTTAGGGCATCATTAATTATTTCTGTAATATAAATCCATTTTGCGGCTCTTACACCCAACCGATCTGAATAAATGAGATGCCAAAGAACGACAAATTCCTGGAGCTGTTGACTGCGTTTATTCCTTATAAATATTAACAATTTGTTAAAAATTCCGTCGGGTGTGGTTTCCACATCGAGGGGATTTTACGAATTTGTTAAAGTCATTGACAGACTTGCTAGAAAGTTCGTTTTAACTCTGATGCCTTCCTAGAATTTTATTACTAATGTGGTACTTTACAAAAGTGGACCTAAGTCACCCACCAACGTGAGAAATTATTCCACTCGAAAATCAGTTGAATTATTTCTCTCCGACGAAACGAAAAAATGAAGTAAAATCTGGCTCCTTGCAATTGCGATTCTTTGCAATACATCTAGACTAAATTCAACAGTGACCCCAAGCAGGGGGTTGCAGGGGGACTATGTCACCCATATACATTGCATTTTTATGGGATCTACGGTGGAGTGACATAATGTCCCCACGTTATGTAGGCCCAAAACTTGTCTTGCTTAAATAATGTACATGGAACATTCACGTTGTCCATGGACATTGTTCAACCGATAACAGTACCTTAGTGGGCTGCTTTGCGGGTAAAAGGTTTCAAAACTCTGGATGCGGGTAAAAGGGTTTAAAACTCGTACACCGGTGGCTCTCAGCCTTACATAAAACTCATAAGAGTCATACAGCGGCAGGTCTTCGGCCACAGATGCTGGTGCTAAGGGAGCCTCTACGCGGCTTGCTTCAATGCTCATAAGGTATGGCATAGCTCGACCGATAACAGTACCTAGGTGGCCCGCTTCTTTGTCCTTTAATTGCGTGGTTGAGGTAGGTTCAATGTTGGGTACCTATATTATTAAAATTAACATTTTTTTTAGATTTGATTCTCACTTGTGTTCTTCAGATGCGGATTTATTTCTCACAGCCCAAGTGGGAGCTTAGTGCACTTTTGTAAAGTGGACTTATTATTTCAATTGGATAAATTTAAAAAGAAAATATCAATACGCAAAATACAAAAGTTTGGCTTTATGTTACATATATCACGGCGCCATTTCTTTTAAAACAAAACATGTCAGGGAGACATAATTCCATACGTGTTTTGTATGGTCTTATGTGGAGTTATGTCTCTGCGCCACATTAAACATCTTGAAGCTGCATGCTTATCTGGAATCCGTTGGTACACGACTGTAGTGAACTTCACCTTTGTCATAAAAGGTAGATAAAACAAAATTTATTCGATTTGCACTTAGAGGACTTCCATGGGATGATCCATTTAACCTTCCTCCCTACAGTCAACGTATCAAGCTTCTTCAAATGTTACCCCTTTCTCAACGAAGGTTTAATAGCGATATCATTTTTTTACAGCAGCTTATATCCGGTCAAATAGTTGCACCTGACTTGCTGCCGTCTATTGGCTTTAATTTTCGTGGTGGTGCCCATAATTTACGCAGTGTTGAATTATTGTTCAGCCCCCATCATAGAACGAATTATGGAAGGCATGAGCCTATTAGTCGCATGAGTAGAATCTATAATCTAAATGATCATGTGATTGACTTGCATGTTAGTAAAATTAAGCTAAAAAATATTTTGCGTAATAATGCTTTAATGTCTTAATTGTTTGCATTATTTTGTGTCTGTGTTAGTACTCGTATTTTATAGGTACATAATTATTGTATTTTTAATTGTTTTGTCCTTACTAACACCTGCACTAAATGATGAGCCTGTGAGAGCACTTTTAGTGCCGGAAATTTCTGCTCGTGATAGTTGCTTGCTTTAAGCACTCCACGACACAGAGCTGATAGTGTTAAAAAAAAAAAAAAATAATAATTAACAGGAGCATGCATCTGTCGAAATAGTAAGAAAGAATCAGACTTAAAGCTCCTCGATTACACTAATGTAACCACATTAACAGTTAGCCGGCTTCCGTGACGAATGGATTCGAAAGCTGGAGGCTTACAGGTGCTCCTTAAGGTGGAACCAAAAGGTATACAGTAAATATCCATATTGATGCAAAGGGGCTGCTCCAGACGAGGGATGATTTCCCGGTATTGTACCACCACTACCGCAGTGAGAGAGATAGGCGGTTCATTTTTATTTTTTTTTTTATTTATAATAAGCGCGCACTAAAGGGATTTGTTGGGACCCTTATAATGTATTAGCTACACAGCGCGGGCGTTAAGGAAATTAGGGTGAGAGGAAAAGGAGAGATGCCGATGCACGTTGGTTTTGAATGTCTGTAGGTTATAATGTGTAGGAAAAATGGAGCGGGGAAGAGCATTCCACATTCGTGTTGTACGGCTGAGGAAAGATTCCTTGAACTTCACTGTACGTCCGAACTCAGGCTTGAGGGTGAACTGATGAGCATTCCCTGCATGGCGGGTATTGCGGTTGAAATGTTCAAGCGGAGGAATGCAACTGGCTATTTCGTTTGAGCACTTATGGTGGAAGTAACGATAAAATAACGACAGGCAGGAGACATTACGACGATGACTAAGAGAGTCAATCGATCTCGCGATGTCTCGGTCGCCAATGAGTTTTATCGCGCGTTTTTGGATCCTGTCAAGTAGCTCCAAATAAGTTATTGGTGCACCGGACCAGATATGAGCGTTGTACTCCAGTTTAGGGCGAATAAACGCCTTATAAATTGTAGCCAGATCAGAAGGGGTGAAATATTTCTTACAACGCTTAAGCAAGCCTAGACTTTTCGCGGCGTTCTTGGCGACATCGAATATGTGGTCATTCCAACGAAGGTTGTCATTAACACATATACCGAGAATGGAAAGTCTTTCGGTTTCAGCGATGTAAGTGCCATTCATAGGTAATGGCAGTGTGTGTGGGTTTTGCTTTAATGACAGGAGACAGCATTAAGTTTTGGAAGCATTAAATTCCACTCTATTGGTTTTACCCCACTGAGTTATGCTGTTAAGATCGGAATTTAATGAGCTTAACATACGTTGCCGTTCCAGTTCCACACCCGAAGATGAGGGGCGTGACCCAAGAAACGAATATGAGAAGCTGAGGGTACTGTCATCAGCAAAGGAATGGATTGGATTAGAAGTAACAGATAGTAGATCATTTATAAAAATGAGAAAGAGAGTCGGGGACAGAACAGAGCCTTGGGGGACACCAGCATTTATTTGGTGAGTTGCAGACTTGAAGCCGTCCAAAACAACTTGAATTGAACGGTCCGAAAGGTAATTTCTAATCCATTGAAGAAGAGTATCATCGATTCCAAATGCACGCATTTTCGACAAGAGAGCTTGGTGCCAAACTCTGTCAAATGCTTTTGAAATATCAAGCGCAACGATCTTACTTTCACCACCTTGGTGAAGAGATTGGTTCCACTTTTCGGTTAGATATGTCATCAAATCACCAGTGGACCTGTTGCTGCGAAAACCATACTGCCGGTCATTAAAAAGTTTTCGCGATTCAAGATATTTCATTAGCTGATGGTTTATCAGCGTTTCCATGACCTTAGAAAGAAGGGACGTAAGTGCAATTGGTCGGTAGGAGGAGGGAGAAGAAGATTCGCCTTTTTTTGGTACAGGCTGGACAAATGCTGTTTTCCATCTTCCCGGGAAGAGTCCTGAAGAATAGGACAGATGGAAAAGCTTACGCAATCGTTTTGCCAGCGAAGAAGAACACCTTTTCAGAACGATAGGGGACATACCATCTGGACCAGCGGATTTGTGAACGTCAAGATCTTGAAGTACTCTAGCCACTGTACGAGTGCGAAAGTGGATTGGTCCCATAGAGAATTCTACGCGCTCGAGTACAGGGGGAGACAAAGCACAATCTGGGAGCGTTGAGCTGACTGCAAAGTGAGCAGCAAGCAGATTGGCCTTATCTGTGGAGCTGACAGCTGGAATGTCGTTGTAAATGAGTGTCGGGATAGATGACGAGGCTGAATTCTTGACGTTTTTAACAAATGACCAAAAGTTTTTACTACCAGTGGGACTTTGTAGTATTTTTTGCCACAACTTTTGGTCATAGGAGAATTTGACACGATTAATGTGGGCATTGCAGTCATTTCTGGCTCGTTTAAACTTTTTACAACTTTCCTCAGATGGATTGGCTTTGAATAGCCGAAAACTTTCCTCTTTTATCCTGATAGCCTCTTTGCAGCTCGAGTCACACCACGCGTTAACCTTGGGTTTGATACTTTTAATCCTGTTAGGGAGAAAAGTCTTCATACCCAGGTGAATTATGTTTGTGACGATATCAGCAGTATCATCCACGTCGCTGTCGAGGAAGCACAGCGACCAGTTAAAACTCTTAAAGAAACCGTTTAATTTTTCCCAATTGGCTTTCTCGTACTGCCATACGGTTCTTTTAGGAGTTTGTTCTTTAACTATGTGGTTGGAGTACGAGAAATTTGCTGATATGATGCAATGGTCTGACGAACCTAAAGGCGATAATACGTTCAAAGCATATTTATCAGGGTGAGAGGTAAGAAACAAGTCCAATGTGTTGGCAGTTTGGCTGCTAATGTCCGGTATTCGTGTCGGCTCATTTACAAGCTGAGTCAGGTTATTTACCTCAGCCAAGATCTCGACGTACCTTCCATCGGGTGTTGTCTGACCAGAATGTCGAAGCCAGCTTGAATTGTGTATATTGAAATCGCCCGCAATAACGATTTCAGAACGAGGATGAAGGGTCACAATTCTTGTAATAGAATCAGACAGGGCATCAAACTCATTATAAGTTGAATGTCTGTCCAAGTTGGGGCTTCTGTAAATAAAACAGTAGTGTATTAATTGCCTACGGACATGGAGTTTTAGCCAAATGAAATTAAATTCTGGGTTGGCACATTGGCCATATTGAGGCTGAAGTTGGTAGGCTACGTCACTACGTATATAAACGGTGATACCGCGATGGGGAAAGAATAAAGGCACTAAGTTGTACCCAGGTAGACTAAACTCTGTTAAATCAGAGCGAACGCTAACCTGGGTTTCACTAAGTGCCAAAACAGCTGGTTTGTTGTGAAAAACATGGGCGTATAATGAAAAAAAATTCTTTCTCAACCCACGAATGTTGCTGACATCCACAACGAAATTCCTACACATTATAAAAAAACAAACATAAAAAAAACACAACTCCGACGCTAACTAAGCATAGGCCGTGAATTGAAAATATACGTTAGATTTCCAAAACAATCTACAGCAGGTGTTATGCCCGTACGGTAATTTGTTTGGTCCACCAACAGAATCAACAACTCACGACCCGCTATTCGCCCGATGCTGCCTTTACCCAAACATTGCAAGTGCACAAACGATAATCGATCGACACATGCAATAGTCAAGAAAGAGCAACAGTGATGAAGTGGGATGGGGGACGGAAGGAAAACCCTACGCTGTTGCTTTTTTCGCTTTTTTCGTTATCACTGCCACCGGCCGCCGGCACTGGCTCTATGTGGATTTTTTTTTCTTTTTTCACACACACGCGATTTTGTATTTTTTTTTCGCGAAACGTATTGGCGAGCCGGTAGGTATTATGTTTGTCGGTTTAGTGGCACCGAAATTGCATTTAAAAGAGGCAACGCGTCCGCACGCGACGGGAGGCAAACAACAACTGACATTTAGTTCCGTTGTAGCGGAGATGGAACAAATAGACACAGAGAGGAAACTCTCCGAATTTTGGTGGCCTGTTGAGGGGGATCCTATGTCCTGCAAGAACTATCGAGCATATATTAAATTTCGCATATAAAATCCTTTCCAACGTACTGTGTAAACGTCTCAAGCTGTTCTGCAACACACTTATCGATAATAGACCAAATCTTCACACTAAGGGAAATCGAAGAAGAACATGCGAAATTGGTAAGTCTTGAAGTAAATGAGGACAAGACCAAATATGTGCTATAAACAGAAAACATCTGCCCACCGCATAGAAAAATGCGTCACTTTTGAAAGTAATAACTTCGAGGTAGTTATGGAGTTCATCTACCTAGGATTAAACGTCAAATCCACAAATGACACCTTAGTGGAGATCCGACGGAAAATTACCTTAGGAAAGTGCTGCTTCTTTGTTTTGGTGAAACAAATAGGTTCAGAACTCCTCTCTCGAAGGACAAAAATGAATTCTTTATCAAACCATAATCCTGCCAGTCCTGCTTCATGCTGCCGAGTGTTGGACGAAAAGTAGGAAAGGGCAGCTAATATTGGGATCTTTTGAAAGGAAAATACCCCGCCGGATATTTGGTCCTGTGTGCGAGGGTGACGAATAGAGTAGAGCATGAACGCTATGAACTCAAGCCGGGGAGTAATATTAGTTCGTAAAATAGTTTTTAGGCTGAAAGGAATAATATAAAGATTATATTTATAGTTTAAAACTTCCGCTTAAGGTCTTCTTCTTATTTTACGGCGAGGTCACGATCAGGATCATGGGATCATAACTTTTCCACGGTACTGCATCCCTTATGGTCTGTCAATGTATGGTGTACGAAATAAAGAGCTAAAATGGTTTAAATCATTCTTATCAAATAGAACCCAGACGACAAAGGACAATGTTTGTGTGTCCAATGTAATAGCAGCTAGCATAGGAGTTCCACGGGGATCGATTCTCGGAGCGTTGCTTTTTATAATTTACATCAACGATATGCCGAGCACAATACGTGAATGTATAAGATGGTACTATATGCTTTATTCCCAAGGAGAGAATGCAGAACAATGTAGAGAAAAGCTACTATGTGACATCCAACAAATACTAGAGTGGCTGAAAATGAACAAGTTGAAACTTAACGAGAACAAAACGAAATTAATGGAGATAAACTAACAACGAAACAGCAATAGAAATAAATACTAAGCAAATAGAAAATGTGAGTCGGATAAAATACCTGGAAATAATTATCGATAAGGAGATGAAATTTGCTGAACACATCGATTACATGTGCAAAAAGATTGGTAAAAAGATCATTTTTTTCAAGAGGATACGAAGAAAGATGGTGCCTAACTGCGATAACAATATATAACACCATTATAATAACATATTCATGCTGCAATCAAAGTCAGGTAGAGAACCTCCAAAAACTCCAAAATAAAGCAACGACAAGTATTCTTGGATGCAAAAGATTCACATCAATAAGATACATGTTGGATGCGCTCAAGTGGTTAGACGTAAGAGAAAGGTTGGAACTAGACATGTTAATAGCAGTTTTTAAAATGAAGCAGGGTGCTGCACCAAGCTACCTAGCAAGTGGAATGACAATTGTTGGAGAAGCACAACCGTATGAATTGAGAAACTTCAATGACATCAGGGTAAATCACCAGATTTTAGCAGCCGCTGGCAACACGATTTTGTAAAAAGGAATACTTTTTTTAACAACTTACCAAATCTTTATGCATACATTTTGTAAAACATAATAGTTGGCTTAATTAAAAATTTAACTGCAAACAAAGTATTTTGTCTATGCAATAATAATATTTTTGACATTTAAACTTAAAATTTTGATTTTTGTAAAGTTTTTTTTTATACTAATGTATCTGAATTGCTACTACTACTACTACTAATTGAACATGAGAGCCTAGTTCCCGCCAAAGGCAGGTGAAAAGTATCCTACTTATGTAAAGATAGTGCGTAGTCAAATCAATCAATCAATCAATCTTGTGTCTAGTTCGTTAGTTGATATAAGTTGAAAATCAATCAAATTGAATCTAAAACTAAGGCTGCAGTAAAGTATGAGGGTTCTTATCCCTCTTATCCAGATTAAAGCCTCGTCGTAAAAGAAAAAGTAGTGATATCCAACTACTCATTATTAGTGAACCCGCTCCTGGAATAAACTGCGTCTTTTAATAAAGTTGTTAGTGTTGGCCGTGCAGGCATTCCTAAGATCCTTTAGATCATGTAAATAGCATTGGCCTAATGTAGCCCTTCTTATTTTGACAAGTGCGGGACACATGCATAGAAAGTGCAGCATTGCCTCATTTTCTTTTCAATTGCGCAGATTCGCAATTCCCTTGGACATCGCTATGGTCTATTGCCCTCCAAACCGTGATCTTGATTGCTGTCCTTCATTGCCTTGGATTTTGTTATGTTGACTTTGATATCACTTTGTGATATATTATTTACCGCCAACAAGTTTAGCAGCTTGCTAAATTGCTGTAACTTCGACTTGAAAGACACTGCGATGATTGGGAATTAAAGGAAAGGATCTGAGAAGACTCCGGCACGGACTTCTTCTTTGGTCTTAGAGATATCTGTAAACATTGACAGCGATTGATTGTAAGGGACATCGCGTTGCGTCTGCTCTGTTCTGTCCGGCCTTAACTGTTGGAAGCTTAGAGTTGATAATTAGGATACGAAAGAATGCAGCACATATTTAGTATGTTAGCATGATCAGAGTCTTGCTTTCTCTACT
This sequence comes from Portevinia maculata, assembly GCA_949715645.1. Taxonomy (NCBI): domain Eukaryota; kingdom Metazoa; phylum Arthropoda; class Insecta; order Diptera; family Syrphidae; genus Portevinia; species Portevinia maculata. Next base: position 99,562,427 of record OX454527.1, read on the forward strand.
GATGAGGGTCTGCCAGTCGTAGTTCTGAGTTGGGAACCATTTGCTTTCCCATGATGTCGATCGGAAAGAATTGTATGTAGAATGGTTTGGAGCGCCACTCTTCAAAAATTTCTCCCTGCTCCCGTAACACTTATTAGTACAGTATACAACAATTTTACATACTTAATTTCAGTTCGATTATGATTTGTATCAGCGATGAAATATTAAATATGACGAGCGTACGAAAGATGGTCGTAAAATGTATTCCTAAGTAAATAATTTTAATAGTTTAATTTACTATCGCATACAAATCAAATCCATTTGAAGCGAACGAATAATAATTTTAGGATTATTTGTTTTGAAATTTAATTTTGTACAAGCAAAGCAGAGTGACTCAATGCATTTTGCGTTCCACACTTAATAAAATTTGTATATATAAAACGTGTGAAGTGATTAAATTTATTTTCAATAGCAATTATTTTGCATGCAGAATGTGATCTGAGTTACTCAGTTATACAAATACCCCTTAGAAAATAAAATTTAATGAATCCATAATAAAATAATGGGTTATTTATCATTCTTTGCTATGAACGTCCAAGCATCTTTTTAAAGCCGCTTGTAACTACGTACTCAATAAGCACTATAGGTCTGCATGAATGCATTCATTCATTATCTCTAAATGTGTACAGTACTTCAGTGTACACTATTCATTGCAATAATTCAAACAAGTGTACAGCAAAAAAAGTGTACCACACCACAAGAGACAGTTACTGTACAATACTCGGTCAGCTGAGAGCAAAATGAGAACACTGTTTTTTTCCCTCCTACGCTTGGGTGCTTGTATTGCCATGATGTGAGCGAAACGTGTACACTGTTAACTGTTCAAAATACACTGAATACACTGAGTGCAGTAAATACAACGATTACAAATTCTAGTTGGAAAATCGTTCATTTTGATCAGAGTTGCACAAAAGTTAGTTTAACTAATAACTAAAAACCTACAACTAAATTAGCTGTAGTTTCTTTGAACGTACATAACTAAACCATAATTGTAGTTGTAGTTGCCACAAATTTTGGAACTATATTAGTTATTAGTTGCGAAGTGCAACTAATCGTGCTTAGTTGTGAAAAATTAGTTGCCAGAGTGTAACTAACAATAAATAGCTAAAACTCTGTCGAATAAACACAACTAATAATTTTTTTCCAACAATTTAACCCGAAAAGGCTTACAGGAGCAATTGTTTTATTTCGTTATACATTTTCCAGTTTTAAATATGTTCAATTTTAGAGATTATTATGTCCTTACGAAACACGGGAAAATTGTGTGGAAGTAGATTTGTTTTGAATAATTGAGGTTTGTTGTACATCAGTTGAAGGTAAGAGGGAAAATATCGATTTGTACTTCGGTAACGAAAGGCCGATTTAAGAATGTCACTATTAGGGTGTCATAAGGTTATTTACCAAGAGGTCCTTGGAGCACCAAATAAGGTCCTTAAACCCGAAAAAAAAACATTTTTTTCAAAAGCTCCTAGAAAACCGTGCAGTACCTATATCTGTGTACAATTGTTTGACTAAGAGATCCTTGGAACAACAAAGAAAATCCTTAAAAGTCGAAAAAGGATATTTTTCCATAATGCCGTTAGAATACACACGGGATATCTGTGTTCAATGTTATTTGACTAAGAGGTCCTTGCAACAACAAAAAAGGTCCTTAAAAGTCGCAAACAGGATATTTTTCCAAAATGTCATTAGAATCCGCACGGTATATCTGTGTTCAATGTTATTTGACGAAGATGTCTTTGGAACAGCGATAAAGGTAGGTACTTAAAAGTCGAAAAAGGATATTTTCCCAAAATGTTTGTTGTTCCTAGGATCTCTTATTCAAATAACATTGAACTCAGATATACCGTGCTGTTTCTAGGGACATTTTGGAAAATATCCTTTTTCGTGTTTAAAGGACCTTTATTGTGGTTGCAAGCACATCTATGTAAAATAAAAGGGGCATTCAATCAACTTTTATTTTAAACGCAATATGCATAATAAATCCCAATAAATTATCACCATTATAGCAAAATAATAAATTTTGATTTAGTTATTAGTTATTACCTAGAAATTTTAGAAAAATTTAATTTAATTTGTGTGCTTTATTGTAAATTACTTGTATTATACATCCTGTCTAAATTTATTGCTTTTCTTAACAGCCATTTCTTACTAATCTGTCATTTGATAAACTTGACTTTGGCTTAAAACAAAAGTAGGTAAACGAATACTTGGTGTACTCAGTATATTCACTGTACCCACTGTATTCAGTGAAGTGTGCACTGTTTTCAATGAATACCCATTTTGTGAATACCCTTTCTCAATGAGTACACTGCACTAAGTGTTTGCTTGGAAATTGGTGCACTACTCACATAGTAATCAAATATCAGGTGATTCATTCATTTTAATTTTCAAGCTGTGAGTGCAGTAATGAAGTGTACTCAAAACAAAATGAATGTCTTGAAACTGGTTTCAAGACATTCATTGCAGACCTCTTTAAGCACTTCTGGCACAGTGCCATATAAATTTGCAAAAATCTTTTATTGTTAAGAAATAAAAGTTGCATGATGAAAACTACTGTAGGAAGAGTACTTTAAATTAAACAACTCACTGACTCAGTTTAGTCCATATCCCTTAACAACAAAACTACATCGCAATATGTCAATTTCGACGTCACATGATGTACGAGGAATTCGATATGTACCTAAATAATATACATATATGCATGCTGTTAAATAATTCAAAGGTATCTTCTTAACAATTTTTTATATTGCAGGATATTCATTTTATGGCTTTTTGGCATGTTAAACGGAGATGTTCGGGATGAAATACCTGACTTTGAAATTGGTCATTTTCCACTGGATAGCCATTATTAAGATTAATATATTTCGTATATAAATATGAGTTCTGGAATAAAAACGAAATAGAAAAAGCATACATAGGTACATTAGGGTGGAGCGTACATTTTGTTTCAGATTGCAGGATCTGGTTAGGTACTTCTGAAAAGATGCGTATGTGTGTAGATCATTTAAAATATTCATAAAAGAAATGTCACACTTTATGCCCACTACGACGCTACAAAGATTTTTTTAAAATTAGTGAAAAAGATGAATAAAGAAAAAATCATATCTCAATTAGATATATTTTTATACCCTATTCTAGGGGTATATTAATTTTGACGCATAGTTTGTAACATACCTTAATATTGCCCGTAGACCCCTAAAAGTTACTATATTTATGATCAGCATCGATAGTAATGTCGATCTAGCCATGTCCGTCCGTCCGTCCGTCCGTCCGTCGGCAAAAATTAGGCCTTTAAACTGGACCTAGAGAGCTGAAATTTTAACCATATACTCTCTAGGGTCCCGAAATAATCAAGTTTACGAATTTTTGAAATCCGCCCACAGACACGCCCACAAACTCAAAAAAACAAAAGTTTTGAAAAAATCGAATTTTGAGCTAGAAAGCTGAAATTTTTTATATATGATCTATGACTCCTAAAACTGCTTGGGATATAAAATTTTCAAAATCCGCCCACTGCCACGCCCACAAAAAAATAAAACAATTTTATTAAAAAACCAAAATTTGAGCTAGGGAGCTGAAATTTTTAATATATACTCTCTAGGGGCCCTTTAAGCTCATGTATAAATATTTTCAAAATCCGCCCACTGACACACCCACAAATAAATAAAACAATTTTTTTGAAAATCCAAAGTTTGAGCTAGGGAGCTGAAATTTATAATATATACTCTCTAGGGGCCCTTTAAGCTCATGTATAAATATTTTCAAAATCCGCCCACTGACACGCCCACAAATAAATAAAACAATTTTTTTGAAAATCCAAAGTTTGAGCTAGGGAGCTGAAATTTATAATATATACTCTCTAGGGGCCCTTTATGCTCATGTGTTAATTTTTTTTTAAATCCGCCTACTGACACGCCCACAATTAAATAAAACAATTTTATTGAAACACCCAAGTTTGAGCTAGGGAGCGTTTTTTTTGATAAAATCCTTTAAATGTTATATAACAAAATATGTAGAGCGTTCTTAACAATTTAACCATACTTAGACTTTTGTCACGCCCACTTATGAGGGATAGGAATAAGAATAGGGTATCCAACAGTTCGCCCAAGCGGACTGTAGCCCGTCCCTATGTTTTTAAATATTTTCATACTACTGTTAAAAAAAAATTATGCGTATTTTTAAATTTCTAAGCTCATTTCTCCAAATATATACTATATATTGAATATTAAAGACTTCTCAATAACGTTCTAGGTCCACTTCAACGGATCCCGAACTCGATGATCCGCAGCCAAGCTAATCAATAAATTCTGCCCCACCAAGAAGTAATAGGAATATTCTTTAACTTCTGACTGTCGGCAGAGTCCAATTTGGCATTTCCGACCAATCAACAGCGCAGGTGCAAGCGCGGTCTTGCAGGATGTATCATGTGCTCACGGAAACAATAAAATATCGTTGATAGAAGCCAGGTCAGGAGCACACAAAAAATATTACGTCATGAGCTTCAAAGCCAAATATTTATATGCAAGAAAGCAGCATAGACTTTGATGGACGGAATGAGTTCACATTATTTTTTGAAAAGCGAGGAGAGAGCTATCATAAGGTCTTGGAAACAAAAGAGAACATATCCATCTTAACTGAGCCCGGTTATATTTACTTAGAACGCTTAAGTCTTACATCAAGAACAGGAAAAGCTATCGCATGTTCAATTAGCTCCTTACTTGTTGCAAGCCTGCAAGTGATATTTTTTAAGCAACCTGGTACAAATGCGTTGAAACGGAGCTGATGCAAATAATTTAATTATTTTTTTTGTTCTTCTTTTAGTTTTCCTCCTCTCAGTCTGTCCTTGCTGTATTCAGTTTTTTTCTCAGACTGCTCAGTCAATTTACTCTGAGCGCATATAGTGCGCTCTGATCAAGCTCCTAACGGAAAAGGAACAGTTTTGAAATCTGATGTGTCTGAGTTAAAAAAAAGACGCACTTCTTTTTTGACAACTCAGGTTCTGCTCTGAGCTCAAAAATAAAAACACCTTTCGTGGCGCAAATGAATCTTAAGATAGACTTACGGCTCTTGTGTTGTGCAAATGCAGCTAGCACCCGTAAGTGCAACTTTAAAAGAAAAAGCTCTGTCCTATAAGAACCCATATGAATATAGAAATTGGCATGAACTTTTAGTAAAATGTCAAATGAAAAGTTGTTCATGTGTCCCTTATAGACTCACTAATTGCTCGAACTAAAAGTAAGAAATATCAATTACTTGTGCTAGTGTGAGAACTTATTAAACTGTGTACTTTCAAAGTGAAAATCAAGGTTAGAAATATATATTGCCAGTGTACCCGATAAACTACACTTGCATGCATGCCAATCAATCTTCCTCCACACAGACACACTATTCATGCAGAATGCCCAGTACTTATTCGGTACCGTATCGTTGATGTGGTTGCTTCACGAAAAAATTACGGATTCTGCTTGTGTTGCAATTTTAATTGCCTAAGCGTTAATGGTAGAAACACATCAAAACTTCAACTTCGAGTTTGACAAGATCGACAACTTCAGCGTTGTCGAGTCAAACACATTTAAAAATGCAACTTCGAGAGCGAAACAAAAAATGGTAGTAAACAAGAAAGAAAATTAAGTCAAAATATGTACAAGCAAGGGAGAAAATTCGCTCAAAATATGTATAAGCATTTGCATGTTGGAAAACCTGAAAACATCGCCTCAAGGTTGGTGGGGCTTGCACTTCAACTTTCAATTTAGGATTCAGGTCTAACGTTGAAGTCGAAGTTGAGCTTGAAGTGATAATGTGTTCCATCCCATTTTCAAGCATTGGTTCTAAAACGTGCGGCGTGGTTGTCAAAGTTGAAGTCCAACTTGAAGTGTTGATGTGCCTTTAAACTGGACCTAGCGAGCTGAAATTTTAACCATATACTCTCTAGGGTCCCGAAATAATCAAATTTGCGGATTTTTGAAATCCGCCCACAGACACGCCCACAAACTCAAAAAAACCAAATTTTGGAAAAAATCGAATTTTGAGCTAGATTAAATTTTTTATATATGATCTATGACTCCTAAAACTGCTCGGGATAAAAAGTTTTCAAAATCCGCCCACTGACACGCCCACAAATAAATAAAACAATTGTTTTGAAAATCCAAAGTTTGAGCTAGGGAGCTGAAATTTATAATATATACTCTCTATGGGCCTTTTATGCTCATGTGTTAATATTTTCAAAATCCGCCCACTGGCACGCCCACAATTATTATTTTTTTTTTTTTTGAAAATTCAAAGTGAGCTAGGGAGCTGAAATTTATAATATATACTCTCTAGGGGCCCTTTATGCTCATGTGTTATTTTTTTTTAAATCCGTCTACTGACACGCCCACAATTAAATAAAACAATTTTATTGAAACACCCAAGTTTGAGCTAGGGAGCGTTTTTTTTGATAAAATCCTTTAAATGTTATATAACAAAATATGTAGAGCGTTCTTAACAATTCAACCATACGCCCACTTATGAGGGATAGGAATAAGAATAGGGTATCCAACAGTTCGCCCAAGCGGACTGTAGCCCGTCCCTATGTTTTTTTTTTAAATTTTAGACTCCTGGAGAGTTTCAGCTTTCTTTATCAAATTTTGATTTTTTCGATAAAAGTGGGCGGATATCAAAAATCTTCACACTTGATCATTTCGGTTCATTAGAGAGTTTATGTTTCAAATTTCAGATATAATAAAATTACATTAAAATATAAGGTTCTGGCCAAACCCATGAGTAATTAATATGACAACGGAAACAGGGTGATTAAATATGTGTGAGTTTGTTGTTGTAGATAACTTGCTTCCGTCGAAGTGTCATGTGGATATTTCCTTTAATTTGGATACCCTTTTTTTATAAGTTTTCGAAGAACACGTTCGCTGTATCTATTCATCACTCTTGGCACGCCAAAGAATCATAAAATTCGATAAATTCCTCCCAGAACTTTTTTTTTACTATGTACTAAAGCAGAGCCATCTGAACTCATCGAATTCATTGCCGTAAGTGAAACAATTTCACGACACACTACACATCATGCACAAATCAGAAAACAAAATAAAAATTGAAATCGCACATACCGCATGCAACCATCAATCAACACCATACACCTTCAGTTGACATGCACAACCACATGATGATATATGCGTGGTGTTGGTGTATGGGTCCTATAAGTACCTAGTAAGAATGCTGTCTACGTCAATATGCTTGAAATAAATCCATGGGAATCTAATCCAAATGGAAATGTATTCCACAAGTCATGGGAAATAAATGCACTTATTAAAAGAAGAGCAATGTATTTCCTTTAGGTGTGAGAATATTGTGCCTTGAAGAATTTGTAATTTAGAACAATACCACAGAGTGAATAAAAATTAGCCTTAACCAAACAAAAATTGATACAAAACCCCAACAAAGAAAAATTATCACCTGAATTGTTTGATAAAATAAAATGAAAAATGGTTCCAAAAGTGTCTTCCTTTCTTTATTACAAAAAAAGATCCCATGAAAAATCAACCCAAAGTGAATGAAAAGTTTTATACATATTATAAATTTGCTACAACAAAATGAAAAATCACCCTAATAAACAATGTGAGTTAACAAATATACCTAATGTAAAATTGATTCATACGGAATAAATTTATTTATCTATCGCCCTGGCTGTCAGCTACAGCCAACACACTTAGACAAATGTTAGGTCCTGAATGGAAGGTCGTGCATTCGAATCCCGGCCAAGTCCATTACCTTATATCGAATACATGAAATCGCAATCTCCCTAAGCAACTTAGACACCACCCGTGGAGAAAAACCCTACAACTGCACCCAAAATACTTCTTTCCTATCTCTCTATTCTTTCTAATAGTAAGTAGCACCGAAAAGCATGCAATGAAATACGATATTGCCAGGTGCTGCTTGCTGTTAAACACAAATGCTTACGCTGTGTTCTTTTCTTAGCACTATGAGGGTACTGTAACAACAGAAAAAGCCCCTCTAGCGTAAACAAATTTTAAAACATAGGGACGGGCTACAGTCCGCTTGGGCGAACTGTTAGATACCATATTCTTATTCCTATCCCTCATAAGTGGACGTGACAAAGGTCTTAGTATGGTTGAATTGTTAAGAACGCTCTACATATTTTGTTATATAACATTTAAAGGATTTTATCGAAAAAAACGCTCCCTAGCTCAAACTTGGGTGTTTCAATAAAATTGTTTTATTTAATTGTGGGCGTGTCAGTAGGCGGATTAAAAAAAAATTAACACATGAGCATAAAGGGCCCCTAGAGATAGATCATATATAAAAAATTTCAGCTTTCTAGCTCAAAATTCGATTTTTTCCAAAATTTTGTTTTTTTGAGTTTGTGGGCGTGTCTGTTGGCGGATTTCAAAAATTCGTAAACTTTATTATTTCGGGGCCCTAGAGAGTATTATGGTTAAAATGTTAGCTCTCTAGGCGCAGTTTAAAGGCCTAATTTTTGCCGACGGACGGATGGACGGACGGACATGGCTAGATCGACATTACTATCGATGCTGATCATAAATATAGTAACTTTTAGGGGTCTACGGGCAATATTAAGGTATGTTACAAACTATGCGTCAAAATTAATATACCCTTAGAATAGGGTATAAAAAATAAAAAACCTAACAGAGATGAAATGCTCCGGCCTCTTCCTAAGAGGTGAATGAATGAAATCAAGGGCTGTGGTAGAATTTAAAGTGACTGAGTCCACGAACTTAATCGCGGCTTCACTATCTGAGAAGATAAGGATATCACATTTCTCTTTAGCTACGTCAGGGCTTTTTTATATAGGAGATACTAAGATTTAGCCTTTCGGAGAAAACGCCTCCACCTACCCCATCAGAGGGGCAACCGTCGACTCTGACCAATTTCATGTTGCGGCTAAATTCAGAACTCGACTCTACAACGAACTGTGAACTGCTCAGAAAAATTCGACGTTGAACGCGTTAGCACTACTGGAGAACCCAAAGTCTACAGAGAGCGCCTCAACGAGAGATTTTCCGCTGTGCACCCACCACCCACAGATGTCAAAAATATGTGGAACCGGTATCGTGACATCATTAAGCCACCCCAAAGAAAGAGCCCGTGGTATGATGATAAGTGCGCTCACCGAAAAACAGTGACAGAACGTGAGCTGCAAAGGGCATACACCCAATCATCAAGCAAGTATGGGTGGAAGAAAGCGCGCCCGATGACTGCACTATCAGCCCCATCTACAAGAAAGGCGATCCTATGTCTTGCAAGAGCTATTGAGGCATATCCCTGCTAAATGTCTCATATAAGATCCAATACAACGTACTGTGTGATCGTCTGAAGCCGTTCTGCAACACAGTAATCGGCACATACCAGTGTGGCTTCCGGCCCGGCAAATCGACAATAGACCAAATCTTTACACTAAGGCAAACCCTGGAAAAGACTAATGAATTTCAATTCCAGACCCAGCATCTTTTCATCGACCCTAAAAACGCATAAGATGGCATTCATCTCATTCAGTTGTGTCGCTTGTCGCCGTGCAATGTGCAGAATGGAAACAGCTTTTCCGAATTATTCCAAATCTTTCCCGGACTCCGGCACGGAGATGCGCTGTCATGTGACTTCAGATAGTGCGCAGGACATGTGTCAATACTGAAGGCACTATCTTAAACAGATGCGCCCAGCCACTTGGATACGCTGACGAAAACTACATCATCGGCCGATCACTGCGTGCCGTGTTAAAGGCTTTCATGGCGATTGAAGCACAGGCAAAATTGGTTGGGCTTAAAGTCAAAGAGGACAAAATGAACTTGCTTGCAACAAACAAACAAACAAACATCTGTCCACCGACTAGGACAAAACGTCGCTGTTGATAGCAATAACTTCGAGATAGAAAGGAAGTTCACCTAACTCGGAGTAAACATCTACTTCATAAACGAGACCTTTGTGGAGATCCGACGAAGACTTACCCTAGGAAAACGCTGCTTCTTCGGTTTGGTTTGACATATGGGTTAAAAATTCATGACTCGGAAGTCCAAGTGTAAGCTCTGCAAAACACTGATACTGCCAGTTCAGCTTTACGGCGCCGAGTGCTGGACGATAAGCATGAAAGGAGAGCTGTTTTGGGTTCTTTCGAAAGAAAAATACTGGCACGGGTTTTTTTTTCCTATGTGCGAACAGGGCGAATGGAGGAAAAGCTACAACCGCAAACTCTATGAGCTGTACCAAGATATGGATGTAGTCCAAAAAGCTAAATCAGGTGGAACACATTGAATCGAAGAGGATCTTCGACTCCCAGCCCTCTGGTTCGAGAATGTAGGGAATACTGAACCTCCATTTTAAAGACCAACCCGGATGTCAGAGCGCGGCCTGGAGAACTGGAAGCAGCGTGCCCGGAATCGCAGAGGATAGAAGGCTGCAGTATCTCAGGCAGTGGTCGGGAGCCCGTCAAGTAAGTTAAGTAGAATTAGGCAAATTCAAAGTTAATGATTTGCAATTATTATAATAGTTTGGTTGGTTGGAGTGAAAAGTCTTGATTTTATATTGTGAAGGAAAACGTTGAAGTTGTTTCCTATATAATTTATTGGGGTATAGGTAATGCTTTGTTTAATTTTTTTATCATTTTGCATTGGGCCAAATTTCATGGGACAAAAATGTGGTTTGGGCAAACAACTCTGTTTGGATGAATTGTTAAGAGTAAGATAGACTTTATCTACATTCTTCTAGAAAAAAAAACAAGTGCTCGCAATTAAAAAGGAATCAAAGTGCTTCAGGGCATGCTAATCCCTCTACCCTCTTTCTATCTTGGTTGCTGTTGTTTGTGTTTAACAATAGCAAGTGCAGTATAGTTGTACATACATATTATGGGTGCACTTGCTATGGTCGTACCGGCATAACAACTGCGGTAATTTGCTGTGGAAAACTGGCGCAAAAATCTTTTCTGCACAGCCTTTCATAGATTGCGTCTGAGTTTGTTTTTTTTTTAAGTTTTTCTGTCATAACGTGTCGAAATTTCAAAGTACTTAGATGTGATTAAAATCCGTGGGTTGGGGTGAATCTTTTTTCATTGTGTGTCCGCGTCTCCCAAAATAAACCAGCTGTTCTGGCACGTTTATGTACGTACTGATGTAGCCTACCAACTTCAACCACAATAGGGCAATGTTCTAATCCGAAATTTAGTTTTATTTGGCTAAAATTCTCTGTGCATAGGCAATTAATTCACTATTGTTTCGTTTACAGCAGCATAAAAATGGACAGGCACTGAACTTATAATGAGTTCGATGCCCTCCATCACAAGAATTGTGATCCTTTATCGCCGCACTGAACTCGTTATTGAGGACGATTTCAATATACACAATTCAAGTTGGCTTCGACATTCTTGTCAGACAACGCGAAGGAAAGTATGTTGAGAGCTTTGCTGAGGTAAATAATTTGACCCAGCTGGTAAATGGGCCGACTTGAATACCGTACATTAGCAGTCAAAGTTTCTTACTTCTCATCCTGAAAAATACACTGAAGACATATTATCGTATCTGCGTTCGTCAGACCATTGTGCCATATCAGCGATCTTCGCGTATTTCAACCACATATTTAAAAGACAAAGTTCCAAAATAACCATTTGGCAATACGAGAAAGCCATTTGGGAAAAAATTAACGGTTTCTTTCTAACAAACATAATTTTCAGCGTACGAAATGATTGATCCCTAACCGGATAAAAAGTATAAACAAAGTAAACGCGTGGTTTGATTGGAGGTACAAAGAGTCTATTAGGTTAAAAGAAGTTAGCTTTCTGTCATATAAGGCTAACCCGTCTGAAAAAAATTATTCTTTTATAAATGTGCCAGAAACGATTGCAATGCCCACATTAAGCATGTCAAATTCTCCCACGACCAAAAGTTGAAGCAAAAATACTACTAAGTCCTACGGGTAGTAAAACTGCTGTTCGTTTGTTAAAAACATCAAGAACTCGGCCTCCTCACCTATTTCGACACTCATTGGCAATTATATTCCAGCTGTCAGCTCTTTAGAAAAAGCCAATCTGCTTGCTGCTTCCTTTGCAGCTAGCTCAACGCTCCCAGATTGTGCTTTATTTTCCTCTGTACTAGAGCGTGTAGAATACACCATGGAACCAATTCAATTTCACACTCTTACAATGGCAAGAGTAATTAGAGATCTTGACATATACAAATCCGCTGGTTCAGATGATATTTCCCCTATCGTTCTAAAGAGGTGTTCTTCAACGCTGGAAAAACCACTGCGTAAGCTTCTCTATCTGTCCTATTCTTCAGGGCTCTTTCCGAGAAGATGGAAAACAGCATTTGTCCAGCCTGCCCCAAAAAAATGGCGAATCTTCTTCTCCCTCTTCCTACAGATCAATTGATCTGCTTATGAAATATCTTGAATTCCGAAAACTCAACAAATAGGTCCTCTAGTGATTTATGACTTAGCTAACCGAAAAGTGGAACCAATCTCTTCACCAAGGTGGTGAAAGTAAGATCATTGCGCTTAATATTTCAAAAGCATTAGACAGAGTTTGGCATTAAGCTCTCTTGTCGAAAATGCGTGCATATGGAGCCGATGATACTCTTCTTCAATGGATTAGAAACTACCTTTCGGACCCGTTCAATTCTAGTAGTTTTGCATGGTTACAAGTCTGCAACTCACCAAATAAATGCTGGTTCTTTTTTTATCTCCGACTCTCTTTCTAATTTTTATAAATGATCTCTTGTCTGTTACTTCTAAACCGATTCATTTCTTCACAGATTTTAGTACCCTCAGCTTCTCATACTCGTTTCCTGGTTCACACCACTCAACTTCGGGTGTGAAACTGGAACGGCAACGTATGTTATGCGCATTGAATTGCGATCTTGACAGAATAGTCCAATGGGGTACATCCAATAGGGGGCGTTTTATGCTTCCAAAACACAATGATGTCATCTGTCATTAAAGCGAAACAGTCTGCCGTTATCCATTGCATCGCTGAAACCGAAAGACTTTCCATTCTCGGAATGTGTGTTAATTAAAACCTTCGATGGAAAGACCACATATTCGATGTCGCCAAGAACGTTGCGGAATATCTAATCTTCCTTAAGCGATTCAAGAAGTATGTCACCCCTTCTGATCTAGCTACAATTTGTAAGGCGTTTATTCGCCCTTAACTTGAGTACAACGCTCATATCTATGCTGGTGTTGCAATCACATATTTGGAGCTGCAATAAAACTCATTGGCGATGGAGATATCACAAAATCATTTGACTATTTGAGCCATCGTCGTAATGTCCTCTGCCTATGCTTGTTTTATCGATATTTCCACCAAAAGTGCTCTTCCGAAATAGCCAGCTGTATTCCACCCCTAAAATATTTCAACCGCAATACTCGCCATACCAGAAATACGCATCAGTTCACTCTTAAGCCTACTTTCGGACGTGCAATGAAATACAAGGAATCGTTCTTTGCCGTACAACACGAATGTGGAATGCTCTATCAAGCTCTGTTTTTCCTACATATTATGATTCACAAACATTCAAAACCATCGTAGATCGGTTTCTGTTCCTTCCTACTTCCTCGTTTTCTTAATGCCCATGCCGTGTCATTATCTACATTATAAGGGTGCTTAAAATCCCTGTTGCACGTGCAAATTACAAAAAATAATATAGGGCGTCTTTTAAGCCAGTACAATCTTTGATTTTGAACACAACACATGAAATTTCCTTAAATAGTCATTTATTTGTGTTCAATCGAGATTATACATTCTCTAAGTATCTACTAAATTAGTTTTTAAACACTTGATTAAACACTTGCACTTGTTGTGCAAAAACGGTCAACAATCTGGCTAATAGCGGTCTCAAATGGTCGATTGTGTCGGATTTAATATGGTGCAACTTTCTAAAATTTGGTTACGTTTTTGACGATTAAATTACAAAGATTTCTGATAAAAATAGCACTGGCTGAAATCCTTACTGTTTATACCCAACCCAACATCCATTATTTAAGAAAATATGCAAGGTGGGACATAAGTCCCGAATTCAATTAGGAACTTATGTCCACCAAAATGGGACATTAGTTCCGAAAAAAGACTCCAGGGGACTTATGTCCTGCGCTATAATGAGTAGTTACGAACCATCAAATCTGCTCCTGACAATCTTACAAGCCATATTCTTAAAATAAGATAATAAATATTCTATACTGGGCATATAACATCAATCAAGCAAAAAAATGTACAAAAAGCGAAAGTTACTGATAACGCAGTTGCGTCACTTACACATGTTAATTCTTCCTATGAGCCCATAAAAACAACAAAAATATACATAATTAACGTTAAAATACTTGTACTACTGATAAAAATATATTTTTTTGTTTGCAAACAATATTAATACACTGATCCGGCCGGTATCTCTGACACTTACCTTAGCATTAACGTGTACTTGCTGTTCTTCGTCGTCCTCTTGCGTGCGAGTATCAATAGTGCTAGAAAATTTCCCAACACACCCAGGATGAAGAACAAAATCACTATGACCATTACCATTTTCGGTTTAGCATATGGTCGTTGCACTATTGCACTCATGGTTGTGGCGGCAACATTGATCATAATCGTACTCGATGACCAGAAGCTTTCGCTCGACGAAGCATTACTCGAATTATTTATTTCAATTAGGGGATCCATGTCAAAACTGTCGAAAATCGCACATAAACACACAAATTGGACTATACGTTTGAAACTACCACCGGCAACCGACATGGAACTCTTAGTTTTCGTTCTACTAACTAACTAGTCCAAGCTGCGGCTGGGTAAGAGTTGAACTAACTTTACAATAGATACGAATCGCGTTCGAATATTTCACGAATGCTTACGCTCTGCTGTCTCATAACAAACTGAATTCTGCTTCAAGTAGTGTAGACGATAACGTCCCTAATTTGGGGAGCGCACCACCAAAGTTATCGAAGCCATCTCAGTCGGCCGAGCTACTGGTATTTCTTCTGTTCTATAGATTTACTGCTGATGCTCAAAGGCTAAAATGGGAGATACCCATCACCATTACCGAGTTGTTGGATTTTTTAGTCAGATGGGGTTGATTGTGGGAGGAAATATTCTTCTCAACCATTTTACGGGGTGAAGCTATTATTTTGTTTTGTTTTTCGCGCGCGTTGAATCACTTTTCGGCGCACGCGGTCGCCTATTGTTCGCTAAAATTGTAATTCAATTGTCAATTATTGTTGGATTGAGGATAGAATCACAAATGAGCACAGTTTGAGTACCACATACCAAGTAGATATTCGTGACTAATATCAATAAAAACAATTGCGTTTAATTTTTGACGCATCAAGCGGTGGCTATCCTGCTAGGTGTCCTTATGTTTTTTATTAGTTTTCTTTAATATTGAAGCTGGCAATATGAAATGATGGTTGTAAATTTGTTAGAGAATGAAGATACAATTTTTATGAACGGTGTGTCACTTATTGACAATAGGCATGTTTTTATCAATTTAATGGCACGGGAATTTGTGGGTCAGAGAATGGGATGTAAATGGCTGGTATTAAAGTAAGGCTACGTTCAGACGGCGACATTTTCCTTTGAATTCGGTAAATAGTTGGTATTTTGGTAATTGTGGGCCGATCGATTAGAGTGAAGATGGAAGGCATCCCGATATTAAGTGATTTTTTTATATTTTCAATTGAGATCGTCCTATTTTATTGGTTGGACAATTATAAAAAAATGTCTACGCAAAGTGCTTGGATAAAGAAACCGTTTACGTGAAAAATCGACTTGATAAACCATACAGGTAAAAAAACGCATTAAAAACCGTGTACGTGAAAAATCGAATAGTCGTCGTGTGAGCATACCCTTAGTGTCCGTTTTAAGAGCTAGTTCAATAATCTCCAGTCGAAATATAAAGACGTCAAGGACAATCATTTTCGATTTAGCAATTATTCTAATGCAATTGATAAATGAACAAGACTTTTTAATGTTTGCACGACATGCAATTGTATATTGTTCAGACATACAACTTTTTGTTGCAGCTCAAGTTGGCTTTGGAATTTTGTGTATTAAGAAAATGTAGGTACTTTGGATTTTCATTTAGGGACTTGGCATTGTTATCCTATAAATTTTCTGCTTCTAATTGAGGTTTGCATAAATAAATTGCATTGAAGAGATGTCCGTTCACATATCAGCTAATTTCAGTTTGTTCTCAACAAATAACATTTGAACATTTTGTTTAAGAGTAAAAAAAAATTTAATTTTATAATTTTTTTTTTGCAGAAAATATGGCAAATTCCAACACTAATAATTTTTGAAGTTATACCTCTTTTATCGCATTTAGAGTACAATTTTAATTGTAACGGAAGCATTGTAGCGAAAGAAATGTATCGGAAGCAATCGGAAATCGGAACCTACTTCGCAATAATTGGTTTTCTGACCCAATAAGTTTGTCGCTATTTGCCGGATTTTCGAATTTTTGTATTTCCGCTGCGCTGTCGCGATTTGTCGGATTTTGGAAGCCACTTGCTTCCGTTATCAAAATGAAATGATGTTTGTTTTAAACTAACCAGGATTGTGTATTGAAATTGATAGACTAAAGTCCGCATATATTGTATTAATTGGAATTGAAATTTACGAATTACGAGTATATACGTACTTTGCATTCAATTTGTTGCAAATTTCATCATGTTTATGCATGAAATAAATATAAAGATTGTCGAGGTCAAACAATTGCTTTGCGGAAATAGTTATCTCTACGAAGAGGGATTTCCACTTTAAGTACACACCCAAATATATCAAATTGCCAAAGGCGACCGTTCGCGCTCAAGGCAAGGGCAACCGATTCTAAGCCCACTGAAAGGTCCGAAAAAATATACTCGAAAAAAACTTGGGAAAATATTGAAAAATGTATTAAATAGTCGCCTGAAAAGTAATGAATCAAGTTTGAAAGGCCTTAATATGGCTTACACAAGGGCTTACACATTTGTCAATTAACCATTTAATATTGTTAAACAATCTTTATTTGAGTTTTCAAATTTGAAATTCTCACTCATTTAAAAATTATTAACCTGTAATAGATCTTATTTTTAATAGATTTCTTAATTATTATACCATTATTATAATCTGGCAATGACTCAAAATTTAACGAAAGAACGAAGAAGCCGAAGATCGCCATTTTTCGGTGGGCTTCCGGCATTCTAGAAGAAAAGGGAATAAAGGCGAGAAACGTATACCAAACAAAACAAAAAAAAATCTCTTTAATTTAACCAAGAAATAAAATATCAGATGTGGGGTAAATTCCACACAACCTAACACACAAACATAACAGAAAAATACGACTTCACAAGTTTAATATGGATGGACGACCGACTCGCCATGTAATTGCAGACGCTCTCACTGCAGCAGGAATCCATTTTCCAATAAACGCCACGCTGATGCAATTACGACCACTTTATAACGAGCTAATTGTTAATCAAGTGCGGATGATGATTGCATTGACGATTCGGAGGATAATGATGAGGAGTTCGAGCCATGCATTAATGTCATCGCTGAAATTATAGGTGTGCTCGCTGCCGCAAAAGGAAATGGAGCACCTAAGACCGACGTCGCAAGTGTAACACCCGCAGTCCCCATTAAAGATGTACAACCCGCTGTTCCAATTGGCAATTTAGAGGTAACACCCGCTGTAGATGTTGTAAATGCTACCGCTGTGAAAAATATAGCACCCGCCGTCTCTATTCCAACCTCAATACCCGCTGTCGCTGATGGAAGTGTGCAAAGTACTGATGAATCTGTAAAAACGAGTACCGATGTCCATCAGTTGGAGGAACAACAGGAAGTTATCGTTGTATCAAAAGCTGATATTAGCGAACAAGAGTTAGTCGATATAATGATCGATGCGTAATTCGAAAATCGGAAATTGAAATCCGAATTTCATTTATCTAGATACATTAGCTCGAAAGTTGGAAATATTGTACTTCACAACTCTATTTTCGTTGCTAAATACATTCGAATTTCGGAAATTTCATTCGATATCTATTAACCATACGGAAAAGTTTTGCTGAAAGCTAAAATGTAAGTTTTTAGTTGAAAAAAAAGACAGAAATACTATTTTTTGATAGAATGCTTTAAATTAATTGAAGAAAATATAATAAATATTAATATGATGATATGAAGATTTGAAACATGTGAGTCGTGGGATACTCCACCGCATCTTCCATTAACAGCTCGGATAATCATCTGGTGATCACATATCTACAAGAAACAAACCTCCATAAATTAATTAAAATAAATCAAGAAGTAGATTTTAAAGTGAACCCACCACCATTGCGTTTATGCTGTGCTTCAGTTTCCGATTGAAAATAAATGTTCATTGTTCCTCGGTCTAATCATTTGAATGTGTGTCCCATCCACGACTTCAACAATTCTCGGTATGCCAGTTTTCAAAAGAAAATATTTTTTTGCTTCCATATTTTCCTCATTCGTCATATTAAAATCTATATGTCTTGGACACACCTGTTTTTCCATAGCTTTACAGGCTTCAGAAATAACTGTTGAAACCGACTGCTGCACCAGTCCCTATTGGCTGCTGGTATCCACCTTGTGCAAGAAATTTAAGCGTTGCACTTAGTTTTATCATTCTAGGTATTGAAGACGATCTTTTCCTTTCCCTAAGATCATCACTTATGCTGTTCAAAACATACACAAATGCATCTTTTGAAAGACGAACAAAACTAGAAATAATATTTAGTATAAATAAATTATTTCGTCACTAAATTTTGTTTTATATCACATTACTTGATAAGCCCATTCTGTTGGAATTGTCTCTTATTATCTTTCTTTGAATTCTTTCCTCAGCACAAATTTCTTCATCAAGCCACAATGCAACTCAATCCATATCCAAAGTGAAATTCAATTATCAACGAATAAATTTTATTAATCAAAAACGAATTATTTGACTTTTTGTTGAATTTAAAATGACATTTTTGACAAAAACGAGTCTCGGAACATTTATTCGAAAGTTGCGAAGGTTTCTCTGCAACATTTTCATTCGATGCGAAATTTATACAGAGTATCATTTGAAATTAGAATCGGAAACAACTTTCGAACAGTTTTTACTTTCGAATCGAATTACAGAGTTAGGCCTAAGGACTACTGCTGTAACTACCGCCATCACCACGGAACAAATACGCTGCTACAATTGTTCGCAGTTTAGGCACTATAAGAGTGCCTTCCCGAGACCATCTCGTCCACCGGGCTCGTGTTTTACTTGCCACCAAATGGGACTTCAGCACAGGGAGTGCCGGAAACAATGACGACGCCATTAATCCTAGGACGTGACTATGAAAGAATTTAATATTCGTTTAGTTCAAACTAAAATTAAAGTTGTTATACCACAACAATTTGAATTCAGTAAACCTATAACATCGAGTCCTTGTTTCCGTGCATCTAGTTTAACATGTAGTAGATAAATAAATAAAGTAGTTAGCAGACGAATATCCCATTTACCGAATAGTGAAATAGTTGTCCTTGTGTCTTCGCCCGAAAATGTGTTGCCGGTCGGCTGTATCGACGAATTTATTGCAGAATTGTGTGCCAGTAATGTGGACACACCACAGCAAGAATGGATGTATGTTATAAATTGAGAAAACAACAATCTGATGCATTGAGAGCAATCGGTAATGACTCTTATCTGAAACCAAAAGATGTTAAACAAGAACAATACGATTATAAAATGAAAATACCTTTCAATGACGATACCCCATTTCATTATTCGCCGCGGCCTTTGTCTTTTTACGATCGAATTCGGCCTAGTGATGCACATATTCGTGCCATCAAATGCTACCCCATTCCCAAGAACCAAAAAGAATTGCAGTCATGCATGTCTGTTCTCATATTTCCGGAGATTCGTGCCATCGTTTTCAAAGATTGCTAGGCCATTGTTGAATTTGTTACGTAAAGAGAGTCCATTTAATTTCTCTGAAGCTAGTGAAAATGCATATATTGAATTGCAAGGTCGACAGATGGCAGCACCGGTCTTAGCAATCTATTGCCCGAACCGTGAAACTGAGTTACACTGCGATGCCAGTAGTCATGGTTGCGTTTCCGTACTAATGCAATGCCAAGAGGACAGTAGATTTCATCCGGTTGCCTATTTCTCAAAGACCACTTCTGCGGCTGAGTCAAGATATCACAGTTCACAGCTTAGAGTTAGAAACTCTTTCTATAATTTATTCCCTTCTTCGATTTCGGGTATATTTAAAGGGAAATCCATTTAAGATATCACGGACTGCAATTCTCTTACGATGCGCTGAAGAAAAAAACAAGTAAATCTAAGAATTGCACGATGGGCATTGGAATTAGAAAACTACAACTATTCAATGCAGCATCGCCGTGGCGTATCTATGGGTCACTCTGATGCATTAAGAAGATTTCATCCGGATGCGTGTGTTGCTCAATTTGTGGCTGCCATTGATAATGACCAATTGGATTTCCAAATCCAAGCTGCAGAGAGTCGTGATGACAAGATCAAAGAAATAAGAGATAGAGCCTTATTGCGAAGATCAATCGACAGTTGATAATTGACTATTTTCAATGTGTGCTATTGTGAACGAACGATTCTAAAGGATTTTGTCAATCGCAGTCAATTAAAAAAAATTCGATTGACAAAAATACCAAATGAATCGTTCGTTCACAATAGCACACATTGAAAATAGTCAATTATCAATTATTGTCGATTGATCTTCGCAATAAGGCTGATAAACTACGAACTGGTATTGTTGATGGCTTTGAATTATATATATGGTCTGGTTTTTCGTAGAATCGAAGCAAATTGTTTGCTTTTGAAACCGTCTGAAATGGAGGAAAACGTGATCCGTATGGTCTACGAAAAGATAGGCCATTTAGGCATTGACAAATGTTATGACTAAATCCGAAAAAAAACTATTGGTTTACAAATATAAAGAAAAAGATTAGCTGTTTCGTACAGAATTGCATTAAGTGCATAATTTATTCAGCACCAGCTCGTTCAAATGGACACAGTTTGTATAGCATACCAACAAAATCAATCCCCTTTGACAAAATTCATATTGATCATTTTGGTCCCCTGCCCTCAATTACTTCGAAACGCAAAGTACATATACTGGTTGTTATTGACGCATTTACAAAATATGTTCGACTGTAGCCAGTGAATTCAACAAGCACTAAAGAAGTTTGTTGTGCACTAGATAAATATTTTAGCTATTATAGCCGTCCTAGGCGCATTATTTCTGATAGAGGTACGTGTTTTACATCACTTGAATTCAGTAGTTTCTTATTGACCGAACCAATGCAACATGCCGACTGGTCAGTAAAGTTATCTCAAGTCGAATATGTCATAAACAATACTGTCCATAGCACGACAAAACAGAACATAGTCAGCTAGGTATTGTTTCGAGTAAATCAACGTGGCAGTATCGTAGATGAATTGGCAGAATATCTGGAAGAAAAGTTAGACAGTGGTGCATGTCGTGATTTAGATAATATCAGATCGAAAGCACTGAGTGCCATTGAGAAATTACAAGAATATATTCAGCAGTATTTTCTAAAGAATTTTTCCTTTACATTATAACCTACAAACATTCAAAACCAACGTGCATCGGCAACTCTCCTTTTTGTCTAAAAATTGCCTAATAACTCAGTTGCCTTATAATGGTATTGTTGAGGCCATCAAAATACCTAAGTGGTTGACACCAAGGGAAATGTCGTCTGCTGAGGCCACTGAATACAGTGAGTCACTCGAAACCGATGTAGAATAAATATTAGAGAAACGTATTCTTTTCATTTATATTATTTACTTAATGTATTATCTCTATTGATCCATTTATGTTACTGATCGAGGTCTATCAATAATGTCAGATTGCCCGAGTTTTAATAGATCTTATTTGTAATAGATTTCTTAATTATTATTATACCACTATTATGTATAATCTGGTAATGACTCAAAATTTAACGAAATAACGAAGAAGCCGAAGATCGCCATTTTTCGGTGGGCTTCCGGCATTCTAGAAAAAGAGGGAATAAAGGCGAGAAGCGTATACCAAACAAAATAAAAATAATCTCCTTAATTTAACCAAGAAATAAAAAAACCAAAAACGTGGACCCCTATACCAAAATCAGTCAATATTCTAACATGAATATTTCATTCAATTATACTTATACAGTCACTATGGCAATATGATGTCGTCGATTTTTGAGCATGGGTGTGTGAAACTTGTTTTCATTATGTGGATTGAATTGCATTTATATACTCACAGGCGCTTAGAAAAATGCTGGTATGTTCATTAAAAATCGATAAACAACCATAACCTCATTTTCAGGATGAGCTGAAACTTGTGGATTCAAGAGCACAGTGTTTGAGTTTTTGCCTGACGCTGGTCTAGGTTCCAATCCCAGTGAAGGTAATGGGTTTTTTTTCAGAAATAATGAATGGAAAAAAACGGGCCAGCAAGACAGAAAGAAGGAGTCTGATGATCGGTTATAGCGAACTGTGAAACACCGCTATGACTCCAGCGGTCCACTTCTCGTGGTAGCAATTGTAAGATATGTTTATTCACAACTCAAAAGGAATTTGATTATATTTATAAATATTGATGCGAATTTCACTAGTTATATTTATGCATGCAAATTAAATAATAAGATGGTCGATGGTCAAACAATGTCTTTAACCCAGACCCAAACACACCAAACTACCAACGGTGGCCACAATGTCCTAGGGCTGTTTCTTTCTTCAAAGTATTGTAGCCAGTTATTTTTTGAATACAAAGAAACTCCTTTTCTACACAGCTTATACTCGAATTGCCTGAAGCGTATCGAGTTGACACAAAAAACACCCCCAAACTGGATGACACAAATTACCCTTCGAGCACTTTGCGATCTAATTTTCATTTGGTATATTAATTTGCTATCGAACCCAATTTAAAAACCTTTACCAGTGATCACAGCGCCACGTTGAGTGCGGAATCGGATGTTAGCTGAAGTGCCGATTATATTTGCAATTCTGTATTCACTGACATAACTTTGGTTGTAACATGCAAACGCTGATAAGCTAATAAAATATCTGGAATACCGAAAACTTCTTATTGACCGGCAGTATGGTTTTCGCAGCAACAGGCCCAAGTGTGATTTGATGGCATATACCGAAAAGTGGAACCTTTATTGTGTTCTTCGGCTGTTTGGTCATTTAGTTTCTTGTAAAATGAAAGATTATTCCATTTACTTTCCCAACGTTTCGGCGAGGGTTGCCACCTTCCTCAGGGGAATCTTTATTACATGTACAACAAATACATAAATAAAAGTAAACATTAAGTGAACCAAATAACTATTTGATAGAGATAAAACTTACAAATTAAGTTTAAAAAAGAAATTAAATAATGTGGCCCTTCGACTTGTTGAAGTTTTGTCCTTAACTGTGTGTCAGTTATTGTTTTGGTATGAGGGAACAGTACCTAGATAGCGGAACGGAAAAAGGTAAACATACCGACGTAGTATACAAAATTAATTGCCAAGGAAAAGATTATGAACCTTGTAATCTATGCTACGTTGGGACGACACAGCAATTCCTCAAACAACGTATCTCAAACCACAAATCCGACATAAAATCAGGCAACCCCAACAAAACAGCGCTAGCCAGCCATACCATTGACACAAACCATAGACCGGACTTCGCCTCACCCTGGAAACCCTGCATATTTTAAACAACATGAACAGGAAACAGGACATATAGAACATTTCCGCTGTCTACTGCTCCCTCATACCAAAACAATAACTGACACACAGTTAAGGACAAAACTTCAACAAGTCGAAGTGCCAATATAGCTGACGGTTTTATTTTATTTTATTTAATTTCTTTTTTAAACTTAATTTGTAAGTTTTATCTCTATCAAATACCTAGTTGTTTGGTTCACTTAATGTTTACTTTTATTTATGTATTTGTTGTGCATGTAATAAAGATTCCCATGAGAAAGGTGGCAACCCCCGCCGAAACGTTGGAAAAGTAAATGGAATAATCTTTCATTTTACAAAAAACTAAATGACCAAACAGCCGAAGAACACAATAAAGGATTAACATTTAATTTGGTCAACAAATCACACATCGAAAAGTGGAACCAATCTTCACCATGGTGGTAAAAGTAAGATCGTTGCGCTTGATATTTCGAAGGTACTTGACAGAGCTTGCCATCAAGTTCTCTTGTCGAAAATACGTGCATTTGGAATCGATGATACCCTTCTTCAATGGATTAGAAACTACCTTCTCGTTCAATTCAAGTTGTTTTGGATGGTTTCCAGTCTGCAACTCGCCAAATAAATGATGGTGTTCGCCAATTCTTTGTTCTGTCTCCGACTCTCTTTCTCATTTTCATAAATGATCTTAAAAAAGGGTGGTGAAATAAAATGGTTGATGAACTTAACGACTCGGAGCATGGACATTATTTTTCATTGAAATTTGGTGAAATAAAATGTTTGTACACTGTGAAATAAAATTAAATTTGTGTATGCCAAAGAAGTATCAAAGTTCAATTTTTCATTCAAAAAATAGTTTTAACGAATTTGCAATGCAAAAAAGAGTTTTTTAACGAACAATTTCGCCATATAATGATTAACAATTAACTTAACGATGAGCTAACTCAAGAAAGAGTTTCATAACCAGTTCAAAATTCAAAGTATCAAAGTATCAAAATTCCACTATTAATTAAAATTTTTTTTTAATGGAGCCGTATTTATTTATATTAAATGGTAAAAATCTGTTGTTTTTTTGTGGAAAAATTAAAAAAAAAAACAATATCAAAACTCAACTTTTCTTAAAAAGAAGAGTTTTTTAATGAACCATTTGCATTTCCTTTGCAAAAAAAGTTTTTTAATTAGTACTGCACTTTATGCCAAAAAAGTATCAAAATTCAACTTTTCTTATAAAAAAAGAGTATCTGGGGTTTAACAATTACATTTTATTCCATTCAATTCCAATTTCCCTACCAAATTTTTCAATTAACGACAATGATTTTTATACCCTATTCTAAGGATATATTAATTTTGACGCATAGTTTGTAACATACCTTAATATTGCCCGTAGACCCCTAAAAGTTACTATATTTATGATCAGCATCGATAGTAATGTCGATCTAGCCATGTCCGTCCATCCGTCCGTCCGTCCGTCTGTCTGTAGGCAAAAATTAGACCTTTCTGGACCTAGAGAGCTGAAATTTTAACCATATACTTTCTAGGGTCCCGAAATAACGAATTACGAATTTTTGAAATCCGCCCACAGACACGCCCACAAATAAATAAAACAATTTTTTGGAAAATTCAAAGTTTGAGCTAGGGAGCTGAAATTTGTAGTATATACTCTCTATGTGCCCTTTATGCTCATGTGTAAATATTTTCAAAATCCGCCCACTGGCACGCCCACAATTAATTTTTTTTTTTTTGAAAATTCAAAGTTTGAGCTAGGGAGCTGAAATTTATAATATTTACTCTCTAGGGGCCCTTTATGCTCATGTGTTAATTTTTTTTAAATCCGCCTACTGACACGCCCACAATTAAATAAAACATTTTTATTGAAACACCCAAGTTTGAGCTAGGCAGCGTTTTTTTTTCATAAAATCCATTAAATGTTATATAACAAAATATGTAGAGCGTTCTTAACAATTCAACAATACTTAGACTTTTGTCACACCCACTTATGAGGGATAGGAATAAGAATAGGGTATCCAACAGTTCGCCCAAGCGGACTGCAGCCCGTCCCTATGTTTTATTTATGAGCTGTGAAATTTTGTTAAATAAAATGGTTGTACTATGTAATTTAATAAATAATCACTTAACGACAATTTAATAAGCTATACAATTTGATGAAATATAAATGGTAAAAATCTGTACTAACACAGTGATACGGTTTTTTTGCCACAAAAAAAGCAACAAAATTCAACTTTTCATTCAAATAGAATTTTTAAGAAAAAAAGTATTCAAAATTGATCCGGCACATGTGGTTTTTAAGTTTTCGAATTTTTGGATTTGGATTTGAAAACAAAAAAAAAACTGAAAATTTAAAAAAGTGAGTGAATGCGGATGTCATATTTTGAACAATTACTACATTGAGAAAGCTGAAGAAGTATACAATGAAGTACATCTCAATTTCTCCGGTCGCATTTTAATATTATTCCACATTTTAGATGATTTGTGAATTGGTGGCAATCAACTTCTCTCTTTTTTTTGAAAAAAAGTATTCAGAAAGGGTTTCTTCCGGCGGGCTGAAAATTGTAATAGGTACAATTTTGAGGAGTGTCATTGACGCAGTGGCGCAGAGTTTAGTGTGTTGGTCTATCTAAAGGTCTTAGGATCAAATACCGCCGGTGCCAATAATATCTAAAAATCTTTTTTTGCACTGCCCCACCGCTTGCGAACGTCTGACGAACATCCAGGAGTATCAATTGTCATGAGAAGATTCTTAAGTTTCTAAAGTTCCTATACGGCTTAAATGTGTAGGTCGCTTCCACTTTGCACAAGAAAAAGGTTGGGGAAGCTAGGTTTAAGGCCTTGTATGGGCCGTTAATGCCTAACATTTTTATATTTTTTGGACATTGATTTGTAGAAGCTGGTTAAAGGCCTTGTATAGGCCGTTAATGCCTAATGTTTTTATATTTTTATACCATATTCTAAGGGTATATTAATTTACGTGCCCATTTTCAAAAATTGTAAACTTTGTAAATAGACAATTTTCGCATTATCTAAAGTCAAAAATGCATTGATGTATCTATGTATGAAGCTTTGCTTGACTCTGAATTGTAAATGGAAAATCACTTTGAACTTCACATTTCCTATATAAATCAGTCAGTAAATTACACGGGCGGCCCATTTCGATATAGACAATCGTCGTAAAATTCACACCATTATGAAGTGCTTTTTTGTCATCTTAGCTTTAATTGTGGGTACGTGTATTTAAAAAGAAAAATAAATTCAAAATTAACAGTTAAGATTTCAGCCATCACAATAACAATTGGAATCGCAGAGTTCCAAGGTATTAACAGAGAATGCCCTAGCATTTGCACCTTTGAGTTTGCACCAGTGTGTGGATTTAATGGACGATGTTTTCGGCAATTCGGGAATCAGTGCGGATTTAATGTGGAACAATACGAACGTGGGAGTAAGTAAAACCAACGTAATATGTTTCGATTCAAATATTTATTTAATTGTTTTGCCTTGCAAGTTAATCTATATCTATGCCAACTAGCGTCAACGGGTAGATATCCTACATTGAGACAGTGTTAATATGAAATATTTTTTTTTTTTTTTTGAAATAAATTGGCCTTTAAAGTACCTCAACTGGTGGTTATTAATATTATAAATTAAGAATAAATTAACTTTACTGTGGCGCTTTTGTTGTGGATGTTGAGGGGGGAGGGTTGACTTTTGGACTTTTTTTTTAAAGTAGTATCATGATATCATTTACTTCATCTGGATGCATATCAATATCCCAGTGAACCGATACCATATGCGCATAGTCTTGCGCTGCCCATAACGATTCGGGACGCTGTTTTAATCCTTTTCATCATTGCGAAGGTTCTTTCTACCTGTGCATGCTCCTGTTCTGTGTTTTTGGGTAGGCTCTGCAAAGTAATTCGTAGGCCGTCCGTGCACGGTTTTATCTTGTCTTATTATGTATATCTACAACAGTTTAGTTTTCAGGGAATGGCTTTTTTAATGTGTTTTGATATTCTGTTTTGCTTTGTTTATTAAATGTGCACTACACTAATACACGATTTTGAAAACCTATGATAAACTTCAACAAAATCTAATAATTTGTCAGTTAGGTACTGTCATTTTCAAATAAGAGATCCTGTCAACAAGCCACTATCATTAAACGTTCCTATGCAAGCGAGAAAAAGAGGCATTCCTAAGAACTCCTGGATCACTCAATTGCAACAAACCCAATATCCCTTTTATTTTTCATAGCCTCGCCGCCATTAAGGAAGAAGGTGATTTTCGTCACATTGTAAAAACGCGTCAGTTCGTTATAGACCAAGTTTGTTATGAGTGATATAATAAAGTCCTTGGAATTCTGACTAAATTAAAATTATTTTGGTTTTACTTACTAAAAGTTTCCTTTAAGCTGGTTTGCTTTAAGGCTCCATTATGGTATATCTAAATGTACTCTCTAGTTCTACATTGAAAAATATATGAAGAACCTCTAAGCTAAATAATCCAACTATGCCTAGCTGCCTTAAGAAAGCAGATGGCTCGTGGACTACATCCCGCAAGGAATCGCTAAATCTGCTACTCGACACTCACTTCCCAGGTAGTTCTAACATTACCGGTCATAGCAACCTAAACAGCTCACCTATCCAGGTAACTAATTCTCAAAGTCTAATTACTAGGGACAAGCTCCTTTGGGCGCTATAAAGCTTCAAGCCCTTCAAATCTGCAGGACCTGACGGCATAATACTCGTACCTGCCGAACTTTAGATGATTTCGGATATCATCCTACCAGCACTAAGATGATTCTGAAAAGCTGCTTTAAGCTGACTCATATTCCTCCGGCCTGGAGAGAAGTAAAAGTGGTTCTCATTTCCAAAGCTGGCAAATACTCCCATGTTAGTCCAAAAGACCTCAAACCCATTAGTCTATCATCATTCCTCCTCAAAACACTGGAGCGTCTGATTGATATCCATCTTCGTATGAATATAAACCCGCAACTCCTGTCTGCGGCCCAACATGCGTACAGCAAGGGTAAATCGGTGGAAACCGCCATTCACTCTTTGGTACGCACCATTGAATACTCTCTTCATCACAAGGATGGTTGCTTTCCTACATATACAAGGCGCTTTCAACACCGTAAACACATCTGCAATCGCAAATGCACTAACAGAATTACATGTGGATGGCTCGCTTGGTGAACTGATCAATCTTTTGCTCTCAAGCTGGATTATCAACTCAAAACTGGGCGATTCATCCGCTACTAGGTCTGTCAGTAGAGGTACGCCACAAGGTTGTGTCCTTTCCCCCCTTCTGTGGAACTTGGTGGTGAATAAACTACTGATATGCCTGGAGGGGGAGGACGGCTGCATGGTGATTGCATATGCGGATGATGTTGCCATTGCCGTTTCAGGGAAATACCTCAACACTTTAAAGGAACTCCTGCAAAACGCTCTCAACAAGCTGACAAGATGGGCAATAAGCTGTGGGCTGGGGGTTAACCCTCACAAAACCGAACTTGTCCTCTTTTCCAGGAAATACAAAATCCCTCATATTAACACTCCCGCTATTATCGGTATAAGCTTAACCTTTTCTGATGAAGCTAAATTCTTGGGTCTAATCTTCGATAGGAAGTTAAGCTGGAAACCCAATTTACAAGAAAGAGTCACTTGTAAAAAAGCCATGGGTAATAAGTGGGGCCTACAGCCCCGCATATCTCGGTGGCTATACATATCGGTTGTGAGACTTCTGACCCCGTAGGTTGTCTGGTGGACTGCTCTAGACAAAGCGGTAAACCGTGATAAGCAAGGTTCAACGTACAGCTTGTCTGTGCATCAGCACTCCGTACGACCCCCTCTGCTGCACTGGACATTTTACTGCATCTGACGCCCCTCGATATTTTGGACAGGCAAATAGCAGCCTGTTCCGCTGTCCGCTTAAAAGCTCTTTACGGTGGATCAATACGAATATTGGCCACTCTTTCATTCTGGACTCACTTGGGTTTCCACCAATTAACATCGACTATACCATACCCCAATTACAGTTCGAGAAGAATTTCCAAATCAATATCCCCACCAGATCATTCTGGGAGGATGTTGCATTCACGGAGGATAAATCGATCCACTTCTACACCGACAGATCAAAAACTAGGGATGGGGTAGGTGGGGTGTTTTCCTAGAAAGATATTAGTCTCTCTTTCCGTCTTTCTGATTATTGTAGCGTGTTCCAGGCGGAAATCATGGTGATTAAGAAAGTCTTGTCGTTGCTGAAAATAAATGTGATATCCGCTAAGGATATCCGTATTTTTTGGATAGTCAAGCCGCGCTAAACTCCCTGGACTCAGTCTCTTCACACTCCATCGTAGCCATAGACTGCCGTACATCTTTTGAGGAGATGGCAGAGTACACCTCTATTGGGTGCCGGGGCATAGAGACATCCCAGGGAACTGTAGGGCAGATGAACTCGCCAAAAATGGAACTGCATTACCTCTTCTACATGATAAAGGTTTTCTATGTATGCCTATCGCTATTTGTAAACTTATGTTTAAGCTATACGGAGTCGAGAGTACAAAACGTAGGTGGACAGGTAGTCTAACGACCAAGCATATCTATCCAAAGCTGGATCTGCGACGCTCTTTGGGTTTGATCTCACTTAACCGACTGCACATTGGCTCTGCTATAGTTGTCATTGCAGGACACTCTCTAATAGGCAAGCACGCATCAAGGCGTGGCGTCTATTCAAATGACTTCTGTAGAAGCTGCAGGGATGAGGAGGAGGAGGAGACTACACTTGATCTCTTCTGTACATGTCCTGCACTCTCCCATAAAATAAATCTTCTCTATCAAGGATCCTTCTTTTTTAATGAACTTAGTGACTTTGCTAACACAGATGTTAGAAGTATATCGCGCTATATTTGAAGCTCCAAATGGGTTAGCGAGTAGAGGTCGAAACTCCCAATCCACGTTGTATCACAACAGACCTCATTGTTCTAAGTGTGTTGGCTATTAGCTAACAGCCACCGTAACCTAACCTATCATAACCTTATCTAAACGGGACATCGTTTAAATGCGTTCAAGATATTTTATTTTGTTCACAAATCTTTTTGAAGAAATTTTGAGCGGTAACTAAGACGTTGCCAAAGGGCTACCAAGCTCAGATAAACTGACTTAGCTATAAGTCACTCTAAATTTCCACAAACGGTGGACGACCCAGAGCTTGAGTTCTTCTTTTAACTAGCTGTGCCCACGAATTCGTACTCGCAGACAACTGAAATATGCACTTAATTCATATACCAAAGAGTCTACACAAAGACAGTTTACTTAACGAAAAGGAAGCAACGATCGAAAGAAAAACTGTTAAGTTTGTGCGAAAAATTACACATCATCGGAAAGTTGTGTGTGGCCGTCCACGACTAACAAGCCCTCGTTCAGAAATCTTCAAGCGGTCCATAGACGATCAATATCAATGTGCAATATTTGGGAGGCTGTGTAATATATTGTGTAAAATCAAAACAGGTTTGATATTTATTGCGCAATATAGAAAAATTGTATGGCCTTTGGGTAATCTTGCACAACATTCTGTTAGCAGCGGCCAAATTTTATGGGGTCCCTCGAACAACACTTATATTTCGATTTAGCGAAAAATTTGTTAAAACAAGACCAGGTCCTAGGACAGTTTAAACTGCCATCGAAGAAGAAGCCTTGTAAGAATGGATAACTACATCCCAGCAAAAAGGTTTTTCTAAAAGAAAAGAGGATTTGTTCAATGCCGTTAAAGAGTTTCTCGATGGAGACAAACGGGACCATCCATTTGGGCCCAAAAACATGCCGGTAAATGGTTGGTTTAAGGCGTTTTTAAGTCGACACCCTTCCATTTCCCTAAGAACATCAGACCCGGTTACATCGGCAAGTGCAACAGTGGGATCCTCGGACATAAAATCGTGGTTTGTCAAATCCTGAAGGAGAAGGAGTGGCGGGACATTCTAGAAGACGGTAGCAGGATTTTTAATGGTGATGAAACCAACTTCTTATTGTGTCCAAAAACCAAAAACGTATTAGCAGCAAAAGGTGCTCGTAATATATACGAGATTGATAGAGGACTGGTGAAATCTAACCTTACAGTTATGTTCTCATTCTCAGAAGTGGGCAGCTTGGTTCCACCCATGGTTATATATCCATACCAGAGCATACCAGAGGATATTCGAAAATCATTACCTAAGGGATGGGGCTTGGGTATAAGCGACAATGGTTGGATGACCAAAGAAGTATTCTATGAATATATCTCCAAAGCCCTTCATCCACATTTGGTCAGTATTGGAACTAAATTTCCAGTTATATTTTTTGTTGATGGTCATAGCACACACCAAACCTTACCTGTGTTCAAACTATGTGTTCAGCTAGGAATCATTTTAATTGCATTATACCGAAATGCCATGAAAATATTGCAGCCAGCGGATGTTGCTGCATTCAAGCTGTTAAAAAATGGTTGGAACAGGAAAGTTACTGAGTGGCAAGTGTATAAATTAATATTTTTAAAAAGTAAAAAGCAATTATTATAAGACTTACCAACAATGTGATTATTTTAGTTTTGTATTAACTTCTTTAGTTAACTGTATCTATTAATATATTTTAAGCTTTTTTTATGTTAAACATAAACAAAATGAATGTGATTTCATTTTCTTGTGTGATTTAATGTGATTTAATAAACTTGAAATGAAACAAAAATCTTTCTATACTTTTTAATTTTGAATCGCTATAAAATGTATATTTTCTCTTAGATAAACGAATCAAGGTAATTATTTTTTTTCTTTTATTCCTGCCGTGTAAATCTTTTAAAGATATGTCAATATCTATATCATTACATGGTGTCAATAGCTGTATATAAATGTCAACCATTGTACTTTAACGTGGTGTCAACAATTGTACATGGGTGTCAATTAATATACAATTTTATATGCCCTTTGAAATAGTGCGATTAAACTTAATTTTATAAATTTTTCTTAATTTTTATAAAAAAAACTAAATGAATTCTAATAATATAACATATTTTAAAATCCCAAGAGTTTTCAAAGTACTCCAGTCAATAATTTTTTACGGCGATTTAAAAAAAAAATTCTTATGGGTGTCAATAACTGTATCGGTTACTTTATCCGCGTGCAAAAAAACATGGCTATTGTTCGGCTTAAGAAGGAATTTCTTTGTATTGCATTATGTTAGAAGCTAGACTGAAGGGTAAATTGATGGGCATTCGATGCCTGACGAGTGTTGCGGCTGAATTGTCGAAGGGCGGAATGCAATTAGCTATTTCATCAGAGAATTGACAATAGAAGAAGCGATAAAATAAGGAAAGGCATGAGACATTTCTACAGTGACTCACCGGGGTATAGAATCACCTATATTTCGGTCACCTATTAGTTTTACCGCACGTTTTTGTATTTTATCTAGTAGGTGCAAGGATGTTTCAGGTGCAAGGATCAAGGATGTTTTAGGTGCAACAGACCAGATATTAGCATTGTACTCAGCTTAGGCTGAATAAAGCCCTTATAAATCGTCGCTAAATCAGATGGGGTAAAGTATTTCTTGCATCGATTGAGGAAACCTAGCATTTCGCAGCGTTCTTGGCAACTTCGAATGTGTGGTTATTCCAGCGAAGTTTGCCATTAACACACATACCAAGAATGGAAAGTCTTTCGGTTTCATCGATGGAATTGCCGTTCATGGATAACGGAGTGCCATTTGGATTACGCTTCAATGATAGGAAACAGCATTGCTTTTGGTAGCATTAAATTTTACCCTATTGGTTTCACCGCAATGGATTATGCTGTAAAGATGTCATAATAGCTTTCGATCTTAGTATGTCTATTTGGTGATAATAAATCACATTACCGATTGTTTAGAGATTATCGTTGTTTTTTGGAATATTTCTTACCTTTCCCTTTCTTAACTTTGCTCCATGTATTTAAAACAGTGACAGAGATCAATATCATTAAAGCAATTTTTAAGAAAAGTGAAATTTAAAAAATGTTTAGAAACAGTTTTATGAATTTATACTTCTGAAATTTGTTTGAGAATCTTAGTATGTATGCAAATTTGTTCCAAATCTAAGAACAAGTTTAATTGTTAAATTCGTTGAAATCTTTCTACCGGAGTTGGCGAAAATCTGAGTACCTACTCTTATGTATCTGAGTAACTGTTATGATACCTGCGCAACAGGAAAAAATCTTATATCAGAGTATGCAACTATTTTCTTCATATTTGTATCTACTAATAAATCAAATTTTCTTGAAATTACGTATCCAGTGTTTCAGGTATTGTTGGTTTCTCAAAGTTTCTCAAACCTATAATCGAGTCGGAAAAAACAGAATAAATCATCTTCTGACACTCAATCCTCGTATTAAAATTGATCAGAATCGTTAGAGCCGTTTTTGAAAAAAGTAAAATTTTCAAAAATTCAGAAAACCGTTATCTGTTAAAAAAATATTTCAAAATTGTTTATATAGAATTTCGTTCCAAATAGTACTATAAGTCGGTGTGTACATTTTCTTAAAAATGACTTGAGATTTTTTAATCAATTATTTGATATTTCAAAAAAGATCAAAATCGTTAGCGCCATTTTTGACATCTGTGTAGGAAAAAACATTTTTTTTTGTAATTTTTCTTACGCTAAAGGGGTTTCGCCGTAAATGGTACAGTACCCTTATTGTGCTATGAACACAGCGCAAGCATTTGTGAACACCTGGCAATGGCATATTTCATTGCTTGCTTTTCGCAGCCACTTGCTTTAGAAAGAATAGAGAGATAGGAAAGAATTGTTTTGGTACAGTTGTATGGTTTTTCTCCACGGGTGTTGTCTAACTTGCTTAGGGAGATAAAGGTTTACATATATTCGAAATAAAGTAATGGATTTGGCCGGGATCGAACGCACTTCCGTCCAATCACTAAGCGAATACACTACTACTGCACTGTTGCCACCCGCATTGTATTGTAGGTAGGTACCGTTATTTCAATAATTAAATAATAATAATAATAATAAAAAAAAGATCGAGAGTTATAGGCCTGCAAACCCCAACTACGAAGTTTTAAGTAATTCCGTCCACCCGTTGTGGCTGGAGCTGTAATGAAAGGTCCGTCTTTCGGGCCGAAGTTCGGGTTGTTACATTATATCATTCCTCATACTCAGTTTTAGTTCGAAATTTCAGCACAATTGCAATATCATTCTCTTTCGTAGATTAAAGTATATACATATACGGGAAAGTTAAAAACGGTTATTTATTTATTTATTTATTTCGTCTATAAGTTACAAACTTTCTTAGACTACATGTCTAATACATGTTTAATTAATGGCTTCCAGAATAATACATTTAAATTTATTTATGTTTAAATCAAGATCGATTACATTTGCGTAAGTATTAAAATTTGAGCAGTCATTAGTGATTGGTTTATTACGGCCATGGTTTGTCGCGTGCCAAGGAATAAGAGTTCTAGAAGGAGCAATAATACCAAATACAAATAAGGCTAAAAGAGGCGTCCCATTATGAAATCCCTGCAAACGTAATCAAAAATACGTTCTTCTGCATGATAAAAGTTCTAAGCCAAATAATGCACACCTACTATTACACGATGGTAAGGGAATGGACCAATTCAATTTTTAGAGCGCATATCTCGCAAATGGTTTTTGAACTTTTTCAGTGCCTTGTAGATCTTTATTCAGAAGGGGAGATCATACTACACAGCAATATTCAAGCGATGGACGAATTTACGCGATGAATAGTGATTTTAATGTACAAGGGTTGGAAATCAGCAGAATTCCTAAATAAAAATAGTCACATTGCGTTAGCCCTTTAAATTATATAATCAAAATGCAAATTAAAAGATAAATGTGAATCAAAACTAACAACTAAGTCTTTAAGGCTGGTTGCCCTATCAAGTTTTTGATTTTGTAGCTTGTAATCAAAGACAATAGGCATTACAGATCTGGAAAAAGTAATTACGGCGCATTTATTACTATTCAATTGTAAGCAGGGGTGGAATCGGCTAAGGTGATAGTTGATTGTCGTTTTTGATTATCAACTCCTCTTTGCTCTGCGTAAAGCGATCACTAAAAAATGATTGATTATTGGCAGCACTTAGAGTTTTAAACGTCGCTTCCTTGCCGACGCTGTCATTCCGAGCAGCTGATGTGTGTTTATTTTTCATGATTTATATTTCAAATATGATTTTGTTGAGTCCTTAGCCAAAATCTTTATCATAAATGGACAAAGTATTGAGTGCATTTTCTTTAATGACTGCAGCAGTAATTTCAGCCACCGTACTTTGACCCATTGGTGCATCCCAGTCAGCCCCAACTTGTCTTTGATAGCCACCACCCCTAAGAAGATTTTAAGTTGCAGCCAATTGAAGGATGGGTGGAACAGGCGTTGACCTTTCTTCAGTTGGTAAATCAAACAGTCCCAAAACAAACAAACGCTTCTTTTGATAAGCGAAAGTTTTTCAAAAATCTAAAATACACAATAATAAATGATAGCAATCAACAATGAATATTTATAATTCTATGAATTCTTTCATTGGGTTTGAAAGTTCCAAGATATCTGCTTTATTTCTAATTTTTCTTCTTAATAGTTGGACATTTGTGTAATTATTTTCTTCATTTGTGTAGAAAAGTTCTAATGAAGTAAACATTGCACGTCACGAATTTTCCAATTTCACTTTTTTATTTGAATTTATTTAATACTAGCTGCACCTGCCCGGCTTTGCCCGTGCCCGAGAATTCTATTGGCCAATATGTTCGAGTAGACTTCCTTATAATTGTCTATAGCGGGTATCCGGCGTATGTTGCTGCGCCTAAAAAAAGAAGACCGATTTTGACCAAAGTTCACAGAAACACTCTCAGGCCAATACCGAAGATTGACTGATTTGAGCTCAACCGGTGAAAGGGACTGCACGTTTTTCTCCGCATGGCTTAGGCCGCTCACACAACTTCGTTGTTCCGTTTAGAGTAGGTGCTTCTTGTCTGGCAGGCGCCTATGTCACCTTACTTCTGCGAATCAAACAACAAAGCGAAAATAAAAAACTTCGATTGAATCACTTTTCATTCACTTCCACACCGATAGTTATCAATGTTGGAAAAGCAACTTTCCGATGTCCGATTCACAAAAAAATGCAAAAAATTTCAATAAGAGTTATTTGAATAAAATATTGAACACACGATATCTCAAGAATGAAAGTGCGCACAAATTCCACAATAAGCTTGAAACGTTCGTGTGGTCTCCCTCTTTCATATGCTTGTTCGGATAACAAAATAAGTGACGTCTGTACGGTCTCTGTATCTGCGTCGTAATTTACACGCATACGCACATATGCATGTGTACTCACTCAAATGCCCATATCTCACACACCGATGCAGATATAGCCAATTCCAATTCCAATTCATTGGAATCGGTTAACGCGTTTGGCCAAACACCGGCAACAAACACAAATATGGATTGATTTTTATATATAGAAAATATTACACAAAAAAACTTTTTATTATTTCACTTAAATTTGTTTTTTTTTTCAAAGCACATGATACCTACATATGAAACACACAGTGTATAAATACATTGTCATTTTTTTTTCTTTTTTAAGAAACACATAATTTACACACAGATGCAGATACAGACATCGCACATACATAACATCCTTCGTATAGACGTCACCTTTCTTTAAAAAAAAATTTCATTGGAATCGGTTAACGCGTTTGGCCAAACACCGGCAACAAACGCAAATATGGATTGATTTTTATATACACCAAACGCCAAGCGCCACCAAACATGAAACAAAATTGGCTTCTCCATTGATCGATAATAGATGGCGTTACGTTGCGTGTCTATCTGACAGTTCAATTGTGATACGATATGTTACATTCAAATGTGATTCTTTATTTGGTTGTTGCCAAAATAAATAAATACAAAGTGAAAAAAAAAAAAATTAAAAAATCGAAAAGAAACCTGTCGTAACAAGCTGGGTGGTCAAAATAAGCCATTTTGAAATTTAGATTTTTTTTTTCTTCCCGTGCTGAGAAAATACCTTTCCAACAAAGTATAAATCATCAAAATCGGTTCGGCCAATCTCGAGTTATGCGGTTACATCGCTTCGGACACTTTCTTTTATATATATAGAAGAAGATATATTCTTTTTTCACTAAAGCATTTAATTTATTTGGAGTTGAAGCCGAGGTGCATACCTATGAAAATAACAAAAATGTATGAAAACGACACCTAAATAGCTGTCACATGAAATTGATGGCAAAAAGGTGATTGTCAATTTGATAATCACCTTACGTGGACGTAAAGGTATGATTTTGATTGTCAACTATCAACTATCACCTTAGCCGATTCCACCCCAGTTTGAACAGCACCATGCATTCAAATTATTGATATCTGTTTGCAAATTGCAGCAGTCTGCCACAGTCCTGATTGCCTGAAATAACTTGACGTCATCTGCAAACATTAGACAATTTGACGCCTTGACCACTGAGGGGAGATCATTTATGAAAAGCAGGAACAATTGGGGACCTAGGTGGCTATCCTGTGTTACCCCAGAATGGTTTAGTATTTCAAAAGATTTTTCAATTAATTCAAATGTACATTTTTGGTTTTGATGGCACCTCTTTATAAGTTAGATTTATTAGTTATTAGTTAGATTTATTAGTTATTAGTTCGATTTATTGGTTATAATAAGAATCGCTGTACATAAAGGGCAAAGCACTTATAAATAGTACAGGTACAAGTACAAGTATTAAATATATTAAAAACAATTTTTAAATTTATTTAGAAGAAAGAAAGAGATTTGATAAAGAAAATAAAGATGAAGATTCAGAAGAGATTAAATATACGCCAAGAGCTAAGATAACGAAAATAAGTGTGAGTGATTTCAGTTTGGTACAAAGTGAGAATAACACGCCGATGAAAATTGTCTACATTCGATTTTATTCCTCACCTGGTGAGGCAGCTGGTTCCAAAGCCGAACAGCATGAACAAAAAACTGTCTGCGAGATGTCAAGCAGGTATGAGTCGATGGTTTAATAGTTAAACAGCGGTTAGACCGGGAGAAGGAAAGTTTGTTGAACAAATACTCTTGTTGTAGTCTGTGAATAATCTTGAAGAGCAAGATACATAACCGATATTTTAAAAAGGCATCAAGGTCGCAACCAAGAAGTTTGCGACGTTCTGTTGAGACGTGGTCATATCTCCGTAGATTGAAGACATACCGAGCAGTCAAATTAAGTGCTTTTGTTAACTTAAGAAGAGAGATGTAGTCTGAGTCAGCAAAGATTTCACAGCCGTATGAGATAATAGGCACAATAAGTGCTTTTACAAGTTTTAATTTAACTTCAACTGGAAGTATTGCTTTGCTGACAGATAAACCTCTGAGCGATGCATATATTTTGAATACCATGGAACAAATATGGTTGCTCCATTTAAGCTCACTGTTAAAAATAATTCCGAGATTTCGTACATGGGTGACATATTCTACATGGGTGGAGTATAGTTCTATAGGAGGAAAGATAGAAAGACAAGGTGGATGCTTAGAGATGGTAATGATTTTGGTTTTTTCAGGATTGAGCTTGAGAGCATTTTGTGTGGACCAATTCGTAATAGAGCGTAGATCCTCGTTAATTTTTACAACAGAATCTTCCACCATACCAATGGGAAAGCTTAGGTAAAGCTGGACGTCGTCTGCGTAGACATGGAATTAACAATGGGACAATACAGTGGGGATGTTATTATTAAATATGGTAAAAAGTAAAGGGCCCAGTATAGACCCTTGTGGGACACCACTACTAACAACTCTTTATAGGCTGAACGTTTATAAGCCAACAATCAATTTAATGTCAGTGACTTTCTGTTTTGTTGCATCATTGTTAGCATATTTCAGAAATATAAATAAACATTAAACCACAAAATCGTAAATGTACGGGCGACAAATGAGTATCAAAGCGTTAAACTCCAATTTTTCGTTAGAATAATAAACATGTATAATATTATTTTGCAAGTTTCGAGAGCTTTTTATCTTCCAAAGCCCATAATATTGTGAATATCTACAAAATAAATTGTTTTTAACAAATTGCTAAAACACGCCAAAGCGTAGTAAGAAGCTTTTTTTCCTCGTACTGAAGGCATGCGCATGTGTTTGACATACTAATTGGACACTCGCACGTGCCTGATGTTGAATGCTAACGACACCGAAAGAATTCATTTTGGGTACTCGCAAATATTTGCAAAATAATTTCAATTATTTAATTAATCGGTCAGATCGGACGCACGGCCATATTTTAAGTCCTTTGAATTGGGGCTGTGTAGTAGTGGTGCCATTGTGCATTTCCAAAGGCGACGTTGCATACGATGTCGTCGAAATAGAATTTACAAAATGCAAGATACCTATATGAGGAGGAGGGTTATTCACTTAAATACTAATTAGTAGGAAATTAAACATGCGGAGTTACAACAAAAGCTAAACGTTGTAGAGATGTACGTAAGTCTGAAGTTGTCGTCTATATCGCTTTGATGTGACGACAATGAAACGATACCAAGTGAATTCCAATCGATTTTTGGCTAAGATACTTTGCCATGTGCAAAGTAATTATCTGGCGAGCAATGCATTTCCGTTTCAGTGTTTCAGTGTCGTCAACGTGATATGCATTCGGGTAACGATGTGAGAAAACAATGGTACCTTGTGTTGCTTGGTCTTCGTATAAATGTAAACAAAAGCATTCGGGAAAACTTAAGCCTTATAAATACAACCATATTGAGATGGCGCCATTCTCCGATATTGTAAGCCGAATGGCGTCTAGAATTCCCTTAAAATTTGCCGTTTTAGCGATCCAAGTGCCATTCCTAGATAATTGCAGTCTGTTGAGGCTCGGCTTGACAGAATTGTGTTTTGGAAACATAAAATTTCACCCTCTTGGTTGTAACCCATTATACTATGCTGTCAAAATGGGGATTCAATGAGCTCAACATACGTTTCTGTTCAAATTCCACACCTAAAGATGAGGGGCGTGAACCGAGAAAACGAATATGATAAGCTGAGATTACTGTCATCTGCGAAGGAATGAAATGGATTAGAAGTAACGGACAGGACATCATTTATAAAAATGAGAAAAAGGGTCGGGGCAAAACGAAGCCCAGAACACCAGCATTTATTTGGGAAGTTGCAGACTTGAAACCGTCCAAAACATTTATGTTGTTTTGAATGAATAATCTTACATTCTTTACCACGTGAAGTGGACGGCTGAAGTTACAGCGCTGTTTCACGGTTCGCCACAACCGATCATCAGACTCCTTCTGTGGTGCTGGCCTGTCTTTTTTCCTTTATTTTATCCCGAAAATCCATTTCTTCCACTGGGATTCGAACCTAGACCAGCGTCTTCTCAGGCAAGCACTCATGCACTGTGCCATTGAAGTCACGAGTTTTCAGTTTATCCAGTTTTTATTTTAATTTTCTTTGACAGACTTGCTCCGGTAAGTATATTATTCATTCTGGTTTTTTTCTTTCTATGTTTTCTCTAATTTATTCCACATTTCGACAAGCTTAGTTGGATTGAAATGGGTGATAGAGAGGGTGAAAGACTTTTGACATTTTTTTTGTCGATAATGTTACGATTTAAATTGGTTTTTATGTGATACCGCACAATTTTTCCTGGTTTTAATTTTTGTTTTCCGTCAATTTCCTTTATGTTAAAACTGGATAAACTGAAAACTCGTGGCTTCAATGGCACAGTGCATGAGTGTTTGCCTGAGAAGACGCTGGTCTAGGTTCGAATCCCAGTGGAAGAAATGGATTTTCGGGATAAAATCAAGGAAAAAAGACAGACCAGCACCACAGAAGGAGTCTGATGATCGGTTGTGGCGAACCGTGAAACAGCGCTGTAACTCCAGCCGTTCACTTCATGTGGTAACGAATTTAAGGTTATTCATTCAAAACAACATAAAGGAAATTGACGGAAAACAAAAATTATAACCAGGAAAAAGTGTGTGGTATCACATAAAAACCAATTTAAATCGTCCAAAACAGCCTGAATTGAAACTTACGTGTTCAACTGTTTCCCGATCATTTTCTTCTTCTCTTTTTTTTCGTCTGAGAATATGTTCTGCGTAGCTACAGACTTTTTGCCAGTTCTCGTAACTCTGTAGCATCTTCTCTACTATGTTTTCCGGTATGATGGCGCCAATACTTATCTGTAGGTTTTGTCGAAGGCTTTACCATCTGCTGCAGGCGAAGAAGGTATGTTTCGAGTCATCTTTTAGCGAGTCTCCGTACTGGCAGGCTGGACTGTTTGTTTTGCCGATTTTGTGGAGGAAGGCATTGAAATATCAGTGTCCGGTGTGTAACTGGGTGGGGTAGTAGTTAACCTCACCGTGTTTCCGGTCATTGCACTCAGCCATGTTCCTAATCAGCCTCACTGTCCATCTTCCTCTGTTTTCCGAGCTAAAACGCTCTTACCACTTCTGTTTCGTGAGCTCCTTAGCCTCCTCGGATGCCGCTTCCATTCCCATTTCCGCTTTTTTGTCGTAGACGTACTTCCTTTCTGCCGCTAAGAGATCGATGTGAGTCACTCCTGCGACTACAATGACGGCTGGTAAGAGCTAGCTACTCGTAGAGCTCCGCATCTTTGTACTGCCGCCATCTGTTTCCAGCACTTCTCTTGTTTAAGTGCGTCTGCCCAGATTTCGCTGCCGTACAGAATGTACAACCCTACAGATGGAGTGCGTTGTCGCCATCAGTAACCTTCTCTTACTGGCCGTTAGACCACCTACATTTGCCATCAGTCTGCTCAGTAATGCAGATGTTTTTGAGGCTCTCAATTAGGTTATAATGAAGCTTGATATCTCAATAATACGTGCAAATCCATTTTAAGTTGCGTTGTATCAAAAAAGATGGGGCAAGCGAGGCCACTAAATGTAATTCATTTGAGGCAATATTAATTATGCTTCATTTAAAAGCACAAAGTTCATCAATTCATACAACTTTTATAGTTGCATTATGAAAAGTTTTGTATTTATAATCCGATATCCGAAACGGGTGAAGTGATTTTTTAAAGTTCTTTCTTTTCATATATCAGTTTCAAAATATATGAAAACTTTGTATTCTTCCGGTATGGCATAGCTCCTCAGTTTAAGCAATACGACAATATCTCAAAGCCGAGTGAAGTGATTTCAAAGAAATTTAGTTTGAAAAAAGAAATTGCTTTTACAGTATAACGACCTTACCTTGACCACTTTCGAACTTAGGCAGGTTGCTACAGATTAATTTAATGAGGTATTTATGTTTGGAAACAAATGTACTAAAGGTACTGCGAGGCTTTGTGATTCTATATAAAATGTTCAGGTCTATTGTGTTTTTTTAGAAGTTAATGTGACAGTTAAAGTTTACATTTTTTGTGCGCTACTTGTCAGTAAATAGGTGTTTAGGAAGAGGTAAAATAAATGTTCTCTCTTCACAGAAGAGGTCGTTGGGACAGATTAAATGTTTTATGGATTTTCGGTCAACGTTAAGAGCCCAGTCAAAATAAGGGTTTTTCACGGTACATACATATTTTTTGTAATAAAATTCGGAAATGCTTCAAATAGTACAACAAAGTCCCGTACGACCAAGCGGACACGCGGACAGCAACGCAATATCGACATTAAA
Organism: Portevinia maculata; assembly: GCA_949715645.1. Classification (NCBI taxonomy): domain Eukaryota; kingdom Metazoa; phylum Arthropoda; class Insecta; order Diptera; family Syrphidae; genus Portevinia; species Portevinia maculata. Next base: position 99,605,852 of record OX454527.1, read on the forward strand.
CCAAGTTTGAGTAAAGGCGTCATTTAATCCCACCTAAAGCGATTAAAGAATTATTTTTTGTCAATAAAGTTTTTTTCTTTTTCTTCCGATGATAGTGTTGCAGTCGATTTTATTGCAACTTTTTAGAAAATCATAGCGTAAAAAAATTCTAACACAATCAATTGATATTCAAAGAACGTAACAAAGAAGCTTTGATAAAATCTACATAATGTATTATGTGATTATTATTATTTGATTGTCACACAAGATATGGTGTCATCGAAAGGATTGTAGTGAAAACAAAGCAATTCAAAAGAGATTTGCATGCCAAACAGCTATTCAGAATATAACACTTGCAATTTTTTTATATGAGACCGTGCAAAGTTGGCCCCGTACCTAACAACCGTATAGCAAGATTGCTTGAAAAATTACTTTGCTCAAGATAATTTTGCTGTCGGCGGTTAGAAGATATTGTTTCTTATGAGTTGGTACAACATTTTTATTGATATGCCAAGTTTCTTTTTAGTTTTTTTTTATGTTATAAATACCAAGATATCTTAGAGAAGGCTCAGAATCCATTAAACTTCTACTTACTTTTGCTTTCGCGTAAAAACGATGGCTTCCGTTTTCCTCCATTAAGTTTTATTTTCCATCTGAGATAACATTTGATTAACACTATCATTGTATTTTGCAGATTCCTCTCATATTGGCAGCGAATTCATGCGATAAAAATATTGCGGTGTCATCTGAAAATACAACCAGACCACAGCTGTTTATTTTTGGCAGGCCAGATGTATACAATTATATAAAACTGGTCCAAAACTGAGCATTGTGGAACACCTGAATGGAAAAATATTAAATCTGAAACACCACTGTTGACATGGACTTTAAATCAACGACTGGACAAGAAAATTTGGACTACAGAGTTAGGTTTATCATTTTGTGCAGTAAATTGCCTCATACCAGACAGAGTCAAATATATTTTCAATATCAAGTACAACCATGCCGGTGAGTTCCTTCCATGCAATTTAATTTATCGGTATCGCGTATTCTTAGCACCTGGTGGGAAGTACTAAGATGCCACCTAAGCCCAAATTGATCATTTGGATCTATATTGTGAGTATCTACGAACTTTAAGATTTAATCATTTAAAACTTTTTCCCTTATTTTGTTAAGTTACTTAGCAGGCCGATTGACCAATAATTTTCCTATTCAGACATGCGTTTATTATCAGGCTATAAATTGAATACCTGCTTTAGGTTATTGCTATAGATTAGCATTTCTAATATCTACTGTCCAGGGAACCAGTTTTCCTAATTTGCGGGTTCCATCTCTTCCCCAGTAACATAAATGGTAGAAGATGAATGACTATCACTTTCCGCCATAAATGGCTGGTTTTTCGTTCTCGTCATTAAATACTTACGTAGTTTGATTATAAACAATCTTCTTGTTAATTACGGTTAAGCTATGATCAGGATTAAATGGATCATAACCCTCGCACTCCCTGTAGAATTTGCTGGTTGTATTTCAATGAGTATTGGCAGGCCTCCCGGGTCGGATCAGTGCATAACTGAGGCTTTTACGACACCGTGTTGCATGCACACTTGCGGTTACTTGAATGGTGAAATTGCCTAGATATGATTTCACCCCTTATCATAAAATATAAAATAAAGATTACAAAAGCTAATTAATATATAGATTTTTTTAAACATTTATTCCTTTTAAAAAAAATTTCAACCGGTTTGGTTCTCTAGCAAAACGGTCGATTATCTCATTTTCCAATTGTAGAGGAAAGAGCAATATTTTCAGATTCATTTTCTTCACAATTACCGTGAACTGTGAAGTACCTACCTATTCATAACTTGCATAGACGTTAACAATAGGGTTTTGGCTATGCAGACCGACATACGTACGAAAGATTACTTACTCTCTCCTCCTTCCTTCTTCCTGGTCGTGCATTATGAATATTTTCATTTGATTAAAGTAAAATCCTAATAAAAAATATTCATATGGAGAAAGAGCTCAGGGCCAGAGAGATGGGGTGGGGGTCAAGTGCCGTCCTTGCCCCTCGCATACACTGACATCTCAGTGTTTAAATAAGATGGTAGGTAACTAAAGCACCTTTCGATATTTTACATATTGATATTGGACGATGTTGAGAAAAAAATATTGTCGTCCTTAAATAAACAATAAATTGAAAATAAAAAAAAAATATTCGGTGGCCTCTATTACACGCGGTCTCCATCTTGTAATAAATTGATGGTATAAGTAGGCATGGTTTCATTATCTCAAGTGGAGACCATTATAGTAAAGCAACTAAATTTGTATAGACTGCAATAAAGAGCATGTCGCATAATTTAATGCCTTTCTTTAGTTCAGTGATACTCTCTATGTAATCCGTTGCCATTCTCCTCTTCCCCAAGTAAGCTATGAAATACCTAGCAAACGAAATTTGACAGTGGCTCTGCTTAGGCTTTTTTTCGTTTGCTACTGCTTTCTGCTGTGATGAATTTATCTAACAAGGAGACAGCATGTTATGTTCATTTTCATAATAGCTCTGATATGAATGAATTGTTTACTTCCCCACTTTTAGTGTCGTCATCAAGTTTTATCTAAAGGAGAATAACCATGATTTTTACGTCACAGAGCCCGCGCAAACGCATAATGTATATATGTAGGTATATACATAGGCACTTACTCACAATTTTATTTGACTGGCAGTCGGTTTGTATACGATACTGTTTTATTTTATTCAACAAGTTTACAAGTTTGGGGCATTTATCTACACATATATACATGTATTCATTCGAACAACATAATAATCATGTGGTGGTGTTAACTAGATATATCTACCTATTGATTTTAGTTCATACTCTGAAATTAACAACTATACAGTGCTAATAGATCATGGGAAAAATCTCTTTTTGGTGGGAATTTCGACCTCAGAAGGGAGGAAGGTAAACTCTTATATTCCGTGGGAATTGTTTGACCTTTGCATGAATCGGTTTTGTTTAAAAGAAAAATAATTGAATAAAGAGATAACCACAAAAATTCCAACCGTCGAGAGTTTTTATTTACCTGTTCCAACTCGTTAATATAAGCCGACGGAACTCGCTTTTAAGTCACGCAAGAAATAGCTCATTGCGTTTGACGCCTAAGTGTTTCTTCTTTCAACCAACGCAATGACAAAAAAATTAAGTTCAAACATTTCATTCATTCATTACCAACATCATGCATATAAACATAAATGCAAGTAGACAAACAGGACACACAGCACAAACAAGGAATACAAAACAAGGTTGAGGCAAGCGTGCAATTAATATATTATTTTGATATTGATATTTTATTATTTCGCTAATAATATACACTTTGCTATCGCACAATTTACATTATTTGTACAGAGATATGATTTACAAATGTATATCTTTCTACTGAAAAAGTATTTATATAATTTCAAGTGGTGCTTTAAATTTACAAAATAGATCCTGAGGAAGCAACGACAAAAAAACCTCAATTTGAAAGAATTAATATATTATGTTTCTAAAAATTAATAATTGGGGCTAGAATTTCCATGCATATGCATTTTTTTTTTTTAAAAAACATATACTTATGTATGCATATTTTCAAAAACAATAAACTGAATGTTGAAAAACATTAGTTCCAAGAAAATGAATCTTTAAACTTTTAACTAGCTTTTACTTTACTTTAAAATGAGTTTTTTTTACAATATTCAATACTGGATAAAAAGAAAAGAAGATACAAGATAAAATGCAGTCAACTCTGAACAACGCTTTACTGAAAAAATCGGTTAACTGAAACAAAAAGCCTTGTTTGAAACTTTCACATGGAGTATTCCTCTCTACCGAAAACTATTTACCTTTAAAAAAAATTAACTGAAAAAATGCATTAATATAAACACTTTAGATAACGAGAAAAAATTGCATATTGATTAGATCTGTTTGTGTAATGTATATAATCCCTACTGATGATCTTACCATACCACATCTGGTTAAAAAGCCAATTTGAAACAGGTCAATCACGTTATCAAACATTGAAACAATTTAACAATTTCAAAACATATATTTTGGATTTCTGTCTTGTTTTCCCATTTATTTATTATTTCGTTATGTAAATAAAAGTTAAGAAATCCATAAATATACTTAACGGAAAGTTTGTTTATTTTTCTGTGGGAAATAAAAAGAGGAACACGAGAAGGTTTTTAGGGAAAAGGGAACTTTCAGCTTGTTGGATGGGAATAAAAAAATTCCCCTAGCATGGCACTATACCAAATTTCCTTAAAGATACAACGATACAAACCATATAACATTTTATTTACATCTTTTCTCTTAGTTGAGGTAAAGAGCACTCATGAAATGCTTTTATTTACTTGAGATACAAAGCAGTTAGCTGACAGTTTTACTTTATTGATTTGAAAGCTAAACGGTTAGAAATTGAATCATAGTCTTTCATTTTATAAAAACCTTTCCCCAGGCAGCTTGAATAGCTTCGGTTAAAGCGTTCTTGTCTTCAAACTACTCGTACCTACCGGCTTCATATTTTTTTCAAAATATGACTAGGTTTTTTTTTTGTTTTTATAATTTGCGTGCGCTAAAGGGATTTCTTTTTTCTGTAGTGACACAGTACATTTTGTTTGTTGCTGAAAGTAGCACCCAGCAAATGATTCATTGCCTGTTTTTTGGGTGCTACTTACTGCATGAAAGAATAGAAGGATAGGAAAGAAGTTTGGTGCGATGATATTTTTTTCTCCAGAGGTGGCGCCTAAATTGCTTTAGGGAGATCATTTTTTGTTGTGTGTATTCAATTTATAAAAATCATGGCCCGGTCGGGATTCGAACGCACGACCTGCCAATCACTTAGTGAATACACTACCACCGCACCATTGCCACCTGACAAGTAAAAACAACGAATTTAAGTTGCTGTTATAATGAATAAATTGTTTTCAAGTGTCGTCATAGTCTTACCTATAAGAGAAAAAAGCGAGTCGGACTCGCCCATGAAGGGTTCCACGCGAATTATAATTATTATTTACTTAGGCACCTATTACAGATTTATTATTAGATTACGCATAAGGTTTATGTTTATGAAATTAAATGTTTTTTTTTATATTTGAGTTGATTGAATGAAAGGTAAATTGCGGTTTACGATTTATGACGTATTAAAAAAAAACTACTTGCTGGATCTCGTTCAAACCAATTTTCATTGGAAGTTTGCATGGTAATGTACATCATTATATTTTTTTTTAGTTTTATCATTGCTTTATTTTAGAAGTTAGAGGGGGAGGGGCACAAATTTTACCACTTTGGAAGTGTCTCTCGCGCAAACTATTCAGTTTAGATATTAGAAACCTCAATGTCATTTTTGAAGATCTATCCATAGATATGTACCCCACACGTATGGGTTTGATGAAAAAAAAAATTTGAGTTTCAGTTCTATGTATGGGAAACCCCCAAAATTTATTGTTTTTTTCTATTTTTATGTGAAAATCTTAATGTGGTTCACAGAATAGGTACATCTACTTATCAAGTTTCAACAGTATAGCTCTTATAGTTTCGGGGCAAAGTGGCTGTGACATTCCCGGACAGACAGACAGACTTGACGAATCTTTAAGGGTTCCGTTTTTTGCCATTTGGCTACGGAACGTCCAAATGCTTTCTCGAATGAAAATGTAGATAGGTATACATCTGGATTAGTTAATTTTCAAAGATTTTATTCAACAAGTTGAAGTGTTTGTGAAACTAGACTACAGATAAATTCGAGTTACATATAATCATGTGTTGGCGTTATCCAGATGGCTATAGCAATTTCCTTATACTACATACAAGACAACCCATTTTACATTTCATTTACATATATTTTCTCTTAGCTTTTAGGTAAAGAGCGCTTATGAAATGATATAAGTTATTCGGGAAGCGAAGCAATTAGGTAACAGTTTTATTTAATCGAATTGAGGACTGAAAAATATAAGGATATACCTAGTTCTCCTTTGTGAACTAGGTATACATATTTATTAAATTCATTCGCAACTCCTTACGCACTTGGTTTTCTTCTCTTTTTTTACGCTGGATGTTATCCTTTTGACCGTAACACTATCTGATACTCTACGTTTTGACCTAATTTTCAACCCTTTCTTATTTATTTTAAGCTGTTAAAAAAAATCAATGTAAATGCATGCTAGAGATCTGGGCTGGGTAATGAATGTCTTGTACAGTCTCCTTATGGTTTCTTTTAATTGCCCATAATAGTTAAAATTGTTAAGTTTAACCTTTTGTTTCTGACATACTCGTATCATGATCAGAGTTACAAAAAGCAATATGTATTTATTTAAAAACAAACATTCGTGAGCTATATTGATTTTAATGCATCCGCTCTATATAATTGTCTAGATCTAGATGTTAAATAGGTACGCTTTTCTCATATTTATTTAAGTCCAGCCATCAAGTGTAGTACAGCCACCATCAACAACCTGTCGCTCTGTAATACTCTGACTTTGTCTATAAACGCATTAAATGTTTCTCTTTCGTCGCGTGTGTACTTTATTGTTTATGCCTGTTGTTCATTCTCTTTCTCCTCTACCACAAAACCGCAAAAACATTTCCATACATATGTAATTTCATGGTCAATTTAAACGTTGACATGACACCACTTTAGTGTCAATTTGAGGAATAAAGCCCTTAATGCCTTATGGTATGTAATTCAATATGGCGTTCGAGTTTTAACCGCACGCCACTGTTATTTGATATTTCCTTCTGTGCTTACTTACAGTTTTCACGGCCAACATAATACAGAATCAAGAAGAACGTCAGAAGAGAATAAAAAAATTAACGACTCTTTTATTTGGTATCAGTAGGTGAGGCGTGAGGATGAGTACCTATATGAAATGGAGAATAGACGATTGTCAAAATTATGAGATAACCAAAATGATGAAACTCTCTTTTCCATCTTTGAATGTGTATGTATATCAACCAACAATTTTTTTTGGACAAGTTGTTGCTTCTTCGGTTTTGGTAGTTGGCGTTCTGCCAGATACGCAGATACTTTAATTTGGGTTCAATAATTTTGTTTGTTCTGTTTTACTTCGATTGTTTTAGTGAAAAGAAAAGAATACGAAGAGATTTGAGCACAGGTAAGTTGTAATGTCACTTCCATAAGTATGTACATATGTACCAACATACATATACATTACTCGGTGGTAGGTAATCACTAACGAAATTTTTCATTTCTTTTGTGCACAGTCTGACCCTTGACTAACGAAAATCGATTAAACAATGGTCATTAACATATGCCGAAGCCGATTACTTACATGCCCTTAAGCGATAGTCGAACATTTGTCTGTCTGCTGGGTCGATAATACGCAGAGATGATTTAATAATAATTCAATTCAATAATTCAATCATCTCTGATAACACGTCACCATGACGGCATGACATCAAGAGGCGTAAGCCCTATTAACCGGCTGTTGACTTTTTTTTCTCTAAAAGTGTTCAATAAGTTGTTAGGTACACAGACAGGTAGGTGGATGCAATCATTTGGTTCTGTATTCAGAAGCAGATTGATGTCATTTGTGAAGCAAACTATCGTACAAGATCTGCGGTTTAACGGTGATAAAATGGTGGTTAATAATGATGTTTTAGATTGTCACTTTGTGCTAAAGTGAAAAAAAAATGGAAACCATGGTTGCCATACCTTTTTCAAATTCAAAGTTTTTTTTAAAAAAGAAGGTAGACAAAAAGTTTTTTTTTAAATGCTGAAACATATTGAAACGAAAACTATTTGCAATTTTGCGGATATGGTGGGCTTGGAGATATTTTGAAATTTAATTTCAAGTCAATAAACAAAAGATCGTAATCGTTTCAATTACTAATAAATACAAGTATAATAATAAACGCAGGGAAAGGCTACAGTCCGCTTGAGTGAACTGTTTGATACGCTTGGCAAAAATCTTAGTACGGATGAATTGCCAAGAAATATCTACATTTTTCTGGTACACCATTTAAAGGATTTTATCGATATTGTCAAAAAATGCCCCCTTAAAACTGTGCATGGCAGAAAACTTTATATAAAGCAATTATTCAAAACAACTTTATCTACACACTTTGCGATGAATAGGACTTGCATTTAAAATAATTTCTTCATTGAAACGTTTTTTTTTTTTAAATAGTGAGCGTGCCAGTGAGCGGATTTAAAAATATTTGAACATGTATGAGCATTAAGGAGGAGAGTTATACAAATTTCCCTGGATCAAGTTTTGACTTTTCGACAAAAATGTTTTTTTTTTAATTGTGGGCGGACTTAAAGAATCTTAAAACACGAGCATCTTGGGCCCCCAAAGACATTACCTATATTAATTTCAGCTTTCTAGCTCAAAATTGGATTTTTTCAATAAATTTGTTTTTTTTTATGTTATGGGCGTGTCAGCGGGCGGATTTACTTACTTTTGATTATTTTAGTCCATTTGGGAACTGCAGTTGAGGTACGTGGGGGAGTGACAATTAAGCATATTGACAAATGTTTGATAATTTCTAATTACGTAATTGCTTAACTAAACCAGAGCTTATGCAATGCATTCACAAACATTAAAATATTAGCCATTAACGTCCCACACGGGACCGTTTGCCAGTGCGAAGTGGAAGGGAGCAACAACTTAAAACCGACTCCGAATTCGAGAAGTTTTTCATGATAATTGATACTCCTGAATGTTTGTCAGGCTTTCGCAAGAGGTGGGGCAGTCGTTCGAAAATTATTTAGTTGTAATATATTTTTAAATTTGAAGGTCCACAATATGTTGTTCAGCAATAGGGAAGAATGGAGCGGCAAATCCACAACATATAGACTGATCAACCACACGACAAAGTGGTACACAAACCGCTCGAGAACCATTAACGGAACTGACGCGGGAGTGTTTGGGCCATGAACTAAATACTACGAATCTTTCAGGCAGAAACATGTGCCATAGGCGGACAGGTGCGTTCGGATCAATCTGGAGAACAATTACAGAAATTGCAACGAAACAATAAAGTCTAACAGTCAAGCAGCCATTAACGCCCTTGACGCCTGCATCTTTAAGTCAAAACAAGTTTTGGGAATACCCACATAGACTGAACAAACTAGGCAAGAGCAAAAGAGAAACCATCCGCTGTAAAGCTGTCTACGGAGGCAATAAAGGTAAGGCAGCGGATTCTCTGGCAAGAAGGGTGCAGCGGGACTCTCTTTGGGATCCAAATTGCTCTGCGAGATCAATGAATAGATTAAACGCGAAGAGTTCAGGAAACTCCAGATTGAAACAAGGACTACAATCTTTCTAAACCTCCAAGGTTTGAGACAAGCATAGAAATTCTTGAGAAACTGCAATCCAAAGATTCAGAAGCTTGGATCAGCCGAAGCTACAAAACTTGGCATTTCTCTTTTCGGACCTTTGCAGACCGATGCAACACCTAAGGAAAATGGGTATATCACAGGACGGTCTCCATAGGTTCTGCAGCAAGACCGCTGTTACTTGGGAAAACGCCAAATAACAGACAAGGATATAGAAATTGCACTGGAGGCTGTGGTCTCAGGTGCGTGGCCTGTCAAGGCTAAGTCAAAGCAAGACTCAAATATAATTCAAAAAAGATGTGAATTTCGAGCGAACTCTGAAATAGGGAACAAACATCTCCAAGGTATAAGCAGGGGACACAATAGGTCATAAAGTCGCTGGCAGTGTACTATATCCTCACTATTACTGTTATTACAGGAGTGAGAACAATAATAGACAAAGGGTAAATGGCCCGCAGTCCCCAAGTAATATTCCATTGTTAATATTTAATTTTTTTTAAGGGTTGCTTGTCTATTGTTTTTTCATATGCTAGTATGTATCTTGTCGTAAGCCCCGATATCGCGTAACAATAGGTCCGTTCGCGAACTAATATGCAAACGTAAATTTATATAAACTTTCGTTCCAAATTGCACAAACGCGTTCGCGTACTGAGAAAATGGTAAAAAGATGAACGAAAGAAAAATGTACTTTCGTTCATTTTTCTTCACATAGAATTTCAGCTGGTAAGAAAATGAATACTGTCAAATGATAAAATCCTACGAGTTTGCCAGCAAAAAAAAAAACAGCTGTTGCTTCTTTTCAAGCCAAACTAAGAAGTTTTTACACAAAAGCGTTCGCGTACTTTTCTTAGAAATGAGAGGATTCTCTCTCGATTTTGGAGATTTGACACTTTTAATATTTCTACACATAAAGTACGCGAACGGACCTAATGTCTGTTATTTTACAGTTTGCTTGGGGAGAATTGGTATATACAATATACATATTTGTAAGTATGCTGTATGCTATGCACATACAGCATACATACATATCCCAACCGGTTTTTTGTCAGTCAGTGCATTGTGGAGTTTCTTAAGCAGCAGATCTGGACAGTAAAATTAATGGCAGACTACAAGACGTTGACGATTCTTTAGTGCTGTGGATTAAAGCAACGCTAATGAAGTGAACGTTGGTTGCGAATGCTGATTTTGACCGTTATGTGATGGCAGAGGTAAGCAGGTGCTGCCCGTAAGGCAGCGTTATTTTTCCACTCCTTTGGTGCATGCTCGTTGACTTGCTCTTGTTTAACACTCTTAACAGTTCTAACGCCTACGATCAGCGTACGAGGACGGTGTTACCGTTGTTTGTGTTGGATCATGCCTAGAGACTGTCTGCTCCAAAGCACAGACGGCCCTGGACATGATCGACGAATGGTGCACTAGGAATGGGCTCTCAGCCAATCCTCTCAAAACTGACGTGAAGGAAGAAGCTGGTCACAATCCGACTCCAATGAAGCTAAATATTTGGCAGTCATCCTGGATAGCAAACTGCTTAGGTCAAAGCTTGTTGAGCTGAATACTGCCGCTCTGTCAGTTTTTTGATAGTGTAAATGCATTTTCGGCAAGACATGGGGCTTATCACCGAAAAGAATCCCATGTTTTAAAATGGCTGTGATAAGATCAGGTCTAGCATATGCGGATGGAATAAGGTTTCACGTTAATACACACACGCCGACAAAAAAAATATTTCAATTTAATTCATCAATAAGTTTTATAAATACATATCTATATATTTTTTTTCAGTTCCCTATCCCTATAAATTATTTTGCATGCTAAGTTAATTTCACAAAATTTTGTTGAGTTTCTTTAGTATTTAAACTAAAACTACTTCAGGGGGTGCACAAAGATAGACATGGGACGACAGTTCTGATAAAACTTACCAAGAAGATGCCAACGGTTTTTGCCTAGGTCTTTATGCTGAAGATAAGGGGGAGAAACATCTGTGTTTCATATCAAATGTGAGCACATACATAAATACTGGACTTTAGTGCGAAAAGCAATATTTCGTTTCCTCTGATTACTTGTTTATATGATTTTTTCCATATTTTATTTCTGTCTTTTGTTAATAAGACTGAACTGAAAACATAGTTAAGGCTTAAAGAAACAAATTAAATGACTTGAGATTAAAAAGTTAAATAGGGTTTGGCCGTGTTTCCCGAATTTACTCTGCGAATTGTTAGAAAGGATTGATAGAGTAACTTCAGTTCAATAAAACAGTTTATGGTGCCGCTGTAATTGCAACAGATCGATTTAATGACTTCTCTGTTTGCACTAATTTACAGTTAACCAGGACATACAAATATAAATAAGTTTTCCCTATAAAGAAATAAAGGAAAATGTCTTAATTAATTTTTTGTATGCCCTTGGTTCTGATTTTGAACAAAACTGCAACCAACTTACGAGTATAATTTAATGGGGTATGTATTTTTTCACCATGACCGAAACAATTCAGAACACTGCTTTGTTAATAAAATTATAAGATACACAATGTAAATTATTTCCGTAGTGTGTATCTAGATACTCATGGAAGAGAGAAAAACAGCGAAACATATGTTTCTGATATTCTCCAGATCAATGTTAGAACGTTGAGAAAATATCTGTGTTAGTATCTGAATGTCTTCGATACCAGACTTATCTACTGCAACTAACTATTAATTTTCATAGGCCAATAGACAGTTCCGCCACTTTCATTTTTAGTGTTTTATATTTTTCGCGTGACTAAGCCCCTGCAATAATTGTTATAACTGTTCAATTAATGCATGTGCCGCTAGTTTGAGGCATTAATCATCGATTTAGTTCCGCGCCGACCGCCGACTGTAATACGAGAAGCACCGCTTGTTGTCCAAAATTTTCCATACCAGAAATCATGCCTAGTGGGGAGATCCGTAACAGAGTGGAAGATATCCAAGTGAATGGTGAAAACCATGCTCGTATTGCATCGCAAACAGGTACTTCTTTTATTTTCTTCTGTTTTGTTCCCGAATTGATTGCGTCTTTATAAAATTTACTAATCTGTTTTTACCTCGGATTTTAATTTTAGGCAATATGGACGACAGGCATGATAATGTATCACTTAGCAACTTTAAGGTCTTGTATTTAGTTACACAATTGGTAGGAGCAACATTAATAATCTTGATGGGAAGCTGGATCGGCATACATTTGGGCGGATTCGGTACCAGTAACCCCAAACTGGTGTTTAATTGGCATCCGTTTTTGATGACAATCGGACTCATATTTCTTTATGGAAATTGTAAGTATAAAATTGTAAACAATAATGTGTTCAATGTGTATGTGTGTGTGTGTTTGTGAATGTGTTGATGTGACTAATGAATCATTCAAGCATGAGAGCGTAGCCAACGTTCACTTTTTGAAATATGTATACACTCTCTTCATGCAAACGTGATAAGTTGCTTTTTTATTGCAAAACACAAACACTGAACCATTAAAAGATAAACAATCAGAAATGCCGGATTGTTTTTAAATTGTCGACTAAAGACATGGTACAAAAGTAAAAATAAATCAATAAAGATAATTATTGTTTGTGTTTTAGACGCGCAATTTGTATTCGTATTGTTAGCAGAAATAGAAAATTTGTTTTCGGGGTCATTCGATTTGGAACGTGATTCCCTAAATGATTTCTTTAATGTATCCCACTATGCCAGAGATGGTTGCATGGTGGTTGTTCTTCATTCTCTTTAACAATGAGTTTATGATCTGGACTAAAGGGATCATAATCGGCATCCTTGCGGCTCCGTTGGCTGGTTCTCGAATCGCTTCTTCACTGAGGACAATCTAATGTGTTTCTTTCGCGCTTGTAAAGGAACGTTGATTGATGTTACCTTTTTGATGTTGTTCGTAAGATCTCTCCTTTGAACATGTTAATTCCAACTGAGGTTAGATACGTAGTATGGTGGTGCTACTTTTTAAAGCCTATTCTAAGGGTATTATAATTTTGACTCATAGTTTGTACCATACTTGAATATTGCTCGAACCCCTAAAAATTACTATTTGTGATCAGTATCGATAGTAATGTCGATCTAGTCATGTCCGTCGACAATGAGCACGTTCAATTTGCAAGGTAACTGTGAGTTTCCTACTAGTTCACCGTTTATCACTTTCCAGTGTTGGCTACGTGAGTTATTCGATCAATGAAAAAGTGTAAAATAGTGTGGAATTGTAGTTGCTTTGCAAATTAAACACACTCAATTTGAAGGGCATAAAACCTGCCCTAAACGAGCCAGAAAGCTGAAATTTGGAACATGTACTCTCTAGCGGCCCGAATTAATCATGTCAAAACGAACAATTGTGCATCGTAAGAACTTTCAAAATCCGCCCACTGACACCCCCACAATTTAAGAAAAAAACGAATGTATCGAAAAATCGAAATTTGAGCTAATAAGCTGGGATTTGGAATAAGTACATATATACTCTTAAGGCGCTCGAAATGTTTAAGTTGAAATCAATTTTTTTTAATCGACCACTGTCTCACTATTTAAAAAAAAAACGTTTTATTGAAGAAATCATTGGAAATGAAAGTAATATTCCTCGCAAAGTATGTAGATAAAGTGGTTTTTAACAGTTCTTCCATACAAAGTTTTCTGCTATGCCACCTTAAGTGCGTTTTTTTTACAAGGAAATCTTTTTCGGTGAAATCTTTTAAAAATAGTAAAATTTTTCCCTGTTATGTATAAGAAAATATGTAGAACATCCCCTCCTCAACATTTCACCCATACTAAGATTCTTGCCATGCCAACTTTTGTTGAGATAGGAAAAGATAAAGGAACTTACTTAGTTAACGGGCTCCCGAACCGTGAAGAGGAGCTTCCTGAGAAACTGCAGCATGTGGTGCCGACCAAGGATCCTGGCATCCTTGATGGCTTTGTCTTTCGTGCCGTCTCGACCCTGGGTTTGTGAATGGAAGATCCTCTTGGCTGGAGCTTTATTTTCCATTCGCTTGTTGTTGCCGGGCCAATTTAGTCGACGTGATTTAGCTTTTTGGACTATATTCATACGTTGGTATAGTTAAAGGAGTGTCTTTTTCTCCATTCGCAAATCAAATTAGGCTGTCGACAGTAGGCAGGCATTAAGTTAATATATGGTTGAGTTGTGAACTTCTTCAACAGCAAACATCTGATTATAAGTACCAACCGTCTTTCTACTGTCATCAAGTAGTACTTGTCGATGAATTCGGATAGGCGCTTTCTTCAAGCTAAGTCTTAGAGTGGGTAGTGTAGTTATTTCATATGATAAAGTAGGGCAGGAGCTCAGAAAAGGTAGTAAGTTACTCCTTTGTATCTCAAGAGCTCCTGTAGAAGTCCTTTTAGCGGACGTCCATGATCGAAGAATTGTTCTACCGCGAAACCTTGACAAACACCCAACAAAGGAAAATCAGATGAAGCTTCTCAAAAGGGGACACATCTGACCAATAACGCTATGTTCCGGAATACATTTGTTACCTTAGATATTGGGATACAATACCAATGTATCCTCATGTCTCATGAGTATGATTAAATGTATTCCGGGTAAAGAAATTATTCTTATTGTAAGTTATATACCACCAAGGAGTTCTTATTTATTATACAAAGCGCATATCCATAAGTGTTCTTTAATTTTAAATAATTTAGATGATCATCAGCATGTCATCCTACTTGGAGACTTTAACTTGCCTAATTTAATTTGGTCTTTTGATTACGAAGAGTCCATACCTTTTCCTCTTAACGTAAACTTAGATTATGAGCGTGAAGTTGTTGATACGCTTGCCCAGTTAGATCTTAGGCAGATAAATCATTTTGGCAATGAGTTTAATAATGTTTTAGATTTGGTTTTTGTAGATTCTGAGCTTAGTATTAATATCAGCATTTCTATGATTCCACTTTTTCCGAATTCTGTTTTTCATGTAGCTCTATATATCCAATTCGAATTTTACGAGTATTTTCGACCGGGTCCTTCGGTCAATATCTATAAGTATAATTATGCTAAAGCCAATTTCAATAGCATCTCTAACTATTTAGATAGTATTGATTGGTTAGCTCTTTTAAATAATGGCAATCTAAATAATTCTTTTAATTTATTTATTGAAACAGTTAAAGTGGCAATCGATATGTTTACACCTAAAGTAAGGATTTTATCGAGCGCTAAACCTATTTGGTTCAATAATAGAATCGTGAATTTAAATAATAGAAAAAATGAAGTCTATAAACAGTTCCGAAAAAGAAACAATGATCCTGAACTTTTGTTAGTTTATCGGAGGCTACAAAAATAATTTGATGTTTTAAATAAGTTTCTTTACAGACAGTATGTTCTTTCTGTAGAATTTAATTTAAAGACTAATAGTAAACGTTTTTGGAGCCTTATCAATAGCAAAAAGCAATCTAGTGGTATTCCTAACTGTATGCGTCATAATGATGTATCATCTTCCGACCTTTTAACTATTTGTAATATGTTTGGTAACCACTTTCAGTCTGTATAATTCAAGAGGTATTATTCCACCTATAATTTCAAATGATAGCTTAGTGTCAGGTAATTATTTAAATGTTGGTTATCTAGAGTGTTCAATCCACGAAGTTCAAACTGCTCTTTCTTTATTAAAACTAGATAAAAATCCTGGTTTCGAGGGCATCCCGCCAATTTTACTTCAAAAGTGTTCTTATGCGTTTTCCGTGCCTTTATGTTTAGTGTTTAACTTGTCTCTGCAGACTGGTAATTTTTTGGAAGTTTGGAAGAACTCGTTTATAACACCAATTTATAAATCTGGATCAAAGCAGGATATTACTAATTATCGTCCAATATGCAAAATTTCGACCATACCCAAGTTATTTGAAAAACTTATTTATGAGAAACTTACACCTCTACAGTGTGATGTGATTTATACTGACTTTGCTAAGGCGTTTGACAGCGTTAATCACAATACATTGATGTCCAAACTAAACAGGTTTGGATTTCACTCCAATTTTCTAGAGTGGATTCGCTTATTCTCTTACAGATCGTATTCAGTATGTTTGTACAAGGTGGCGCAAAAATCACCTTCCGTTGTGCCAAAGTCACCGACCGATTATTGCTCAAATAAATAGTCACCAATATTCCGCGTTCTGGAGCAGTGTAGCGTAACATTGTTTATTGCCGTGTATTTCGCATGTGTTTACTACACAAATGTCAAAGCAGAACTGACATTAGGGGCCAATCGCAAAAATTTATAGCATTTTCTGATAGGAGGATTACTTTTGCGCCACCTTGTATAAAGGACGTTCTTTCATCACCAGTGTATGTAACGTCTGGAGTCCCTCAGGGAAGTCATTTGGGTCATTTGCTTTTCCTCCTATTTATTAATGAAATTCCTGATTTGTTTCTGCATTCCCAATGTTTAATGTTTGCCGACGATTTAAAATTGTTCCGACCTATTAAGTCTGAGCATGATTGCATTCTTTTGCAGGAAGACCTTGAGAGACTTTCTATGTGGTGTCATAACAATGACCTTCGACTCAATGTCTCCAAATGTCAAAGCCTATCTTTTTGTCGTAATCTCTCCCCAGTTTCATTTACGTACGTGATCGATAATTCCCCATTGTCCATTATCTCCTCTAAGAAAGACCTAGGAGTCATATTTGACAAAAAACTAAATTTCTGCCAGCATATTGACTTCTTGGTTGCTAAAGGCAATTCAATGTTGGGTTTTATATTGCGGAATTCTAAAGACTTTCATGATCCACTTACTCTCAAATGTCTATTCTTTGCATTTGTCAGGTCTAATCTGGAATACTGTAGTATAGTATGAAATCCATGTTATGAAGTACATTCCAATAGAATTGAGAAGATCCAAAAACGTTTAACTAGGGTTGCCATGCGTAAATTACGCTGGAATATTGAAATGCCTTCGTATGAGACAAGATGCAAATTATTTGGTATCTTACCTCTTTTCAGGCGTAGGCAATATTTTTCACTTATGTTTATTCGCGACTTAATAAACAACCATATCGATTGCCCTTTTCTTTTATCATTAATTGGATTTTATGCTCCATCAAGAGTACTTAGAAATCGTTTATTGTTTTATATTCCATATCATAGAGTTAATTACGGTTGTAATGAACCAATTACCAGATGCCTTAAAGAATGTAATAAGCATAGCAGTCTATTCGAGTTTGATTTAAGTAGAGACTCATTTAAAAATAAATTAATTTTGGCGTTAGGCTTTGGTGGTAGAATTTAAATATTGAAATTGTATTAAGTAATCTTAACAGTAGATGTTTTCAGTTGATGAAATAAATGAAATAAATAAATAAATAAATAAATAAATTGTTTTGTTTAACGACCTCGAATTGTAATAAATAATGTTTGTTTAACGGGCTGTAGGTCTTAATTTAAAAATACTCTTTTTTTGTATTTTAAATTATATATTTTGTCCAATATTTCGACTTTCTTCGAAAGTCATCCTCAGGGACTGTCAAGAAAAAGTATTATGACAATAAAATGAACAATTTACATTTACATTGTGAAACTTACACAACTTATTGTACAACATAAATAATTACATTTCACAAAAAAATTTTTTGGTATGACGAACACAAAACATAAAGTTATGATGCCGGCTGAGTTATAACTATTTTCGTCTTCCGTTGTTTGTTTATAAGATGTCTGTAGATGTGTGCGCATTTGTCGGTGTCCGTTTTATAGTTAAGTCGTTTTTGTATATAATACTCTACGACAACTATACAGCAATACAAAAACAAAAATAGACAAACTTGACAAATCGAATCTGATTTACAAAATATCTTGTAATGGAGACGGGTCCAATGTATGCAATAAAACATACGTTGGGACAACAAAAAATAAACTAAGGACAAGAATAGCCTCACATAAATCGGACCAAAAAGCTCTCTCGACACCTATAGAACAAAAAAACTGCATTAGCTGCCCACTGCATTAAATTCGGACATTATCCTGACTTCGAAAACGTTGACATACTACAAGAAGAATCAAATTATATGAGGAGGTACACAACGGAAATGTTACATATAATAAATGTACCAATACAAAAACGACTTAACTATAAAACGGACACCGACAAATGCGCACACATCTGCAGACATCTTATAAACAAACAACGGAAGACGAAAATAGTTATAACTCGGCCGGCATCATAACTTTATGTTTTATGTTCGTCATACCAAAAATTTTTTTTGTCAAATGTAATTATTTATGTTGTACAATAAGTTGTGTAAGTTTCACAATGTAAATGTAAATTGTTCATTTTATTGTCATAATACTTTTTCTTGACAGTCCCTGAGGATGACTTTCGAAGAAAGTCGAAATATTGGACAAAATATATAATTTAAAATACAAAAAAAGAGTATTTTTAAATTAAGACCTACAGCCCGTTAAACAAACATTATTTAAATAAATAAATAAAATAGATTCAAAAAAAAAAACCCAGAGGACAAAATTAATAATAATAATAATGAGTGATGCACTGCGACATTATATGGTCCATTGCATCCTTGCTATTACCTTGGAGTGGTTTTTTCCCTCTTCCAGAGCTCGCTCGAAATACTGTTTTTTTTTTGAATTATTTTGAAGAGTCTTACGGGCATTTCACCTTATCCAGATCATACAATTATGCAAGAGTACAGTCTCCAGTGCAGTTTCTTTGATGGATCTGAGAATGAGCTGTGGAACCATGATTTGTATCAGAGCTGCATGAATTCATTAATTTTTATTTGTACACAGAAAACAAACAAGTGTGCATCGATGTCAGATATAATATTAAAGTTTAGAATAAGCGAAATATGAGAATTCGAATGCATAGGTTGTTTGCATTCATGAATATGTGAATGTGCAGTCGGCTCGTACTCAAGCAGTTCTTGTCTAAGGCCTTGGCGCTTAAGAAGAGCACTTGTGTCTTTCTCCAGTTTCCTTAACTTAACAGGGTTACGCTGCTCCTCTTCTTGCGAGAGAAACTGCTACCTCGTTACCTGTAATGACGTTATGGATATTTGCCCAGCAGATAGTCCGTGAAGGCATTCCCACGCGAGGGTGACTAAATAACATAGGTGTCAATGGTGGTGCAGGTTCAATACCGATGGGGAACAACAACATACGCCACCCATTAAGGAGAGAAATGAATAACACCTTACTCCAACCTCTACATCAAAAAGAGGATTTCTGCCTGGTAGAACAATGAACCGTTACCGAGTCAGAATGCTCTGGGATTTGGATTTACTTTTTAAAAAAACTTATCTGGGAAAACCCTTTTGCGGAAGGTAAGTGGGATACATAGCGATCATGTTGTAAACATAAATTCATAAATTCAAGGATTGGTGGGATATTTTTACTTTATGATTTTTTTTCAATAAGGTCATAAAAAGTACCTCTGTATTTGTATCAGTTGTGAAAGGGCACATGCAAAACCGTCCTGTTATGACATTCATCATCTTATAAAAGCGCTTCAAGAATATAAAGGACATTAGTGAAAGACATCTGTTTATTATATGGGCAACTATGGGAAAAGGAAAGACATTAACTCAATTCGAGCTTACAAGAAGCAGGTCCTTAAACAAGTGGTACAATGTCTATAACGCCAACTCATCCAACAACCGTTTGTTAAAAACATAAAAATCTATCCCGAAACTCATTTAAAATAACACTCCAGCTGTCGGCTCTTTAGCAAAGGCCAATCTGAATGCTGCTCACTTTGCAGCTAGCTCAACCCTCCAAGATTGTGCTGCATCCGCTGTACTCAAGCGTCTAGAACTCTCCATCTGACCAATCGCACTCGTGCAGTGGCAATAGTACTTCAAGATCTAAATGTATTTACTGAACAACATATCGTACAAAAATGTTCATGCATTTGATCATGGCGGGGCGTTTTATTGGTGCCGTGACATTAGCAAATTTTAGATTTTCGCCTTATGGTTATCAAATCTCTGTAAAATGTGCAATAACAAAATTCTGTAAAAACATTTATATACGAAATAAAACATTTATCTATGTATCTATCTATAAGAAATAATGTGTTTATACTCTATTATAAGGGTACATTAATTTTGACTCATAGCTAGTAAGATATCTTTATATTATACCGTAGGGATGTCCGTCGGCAAAAGTAACGCGTTTAAAGAAAGTTTTCAGCTTGCTACCTCAAAATTTGATTTTTTTGATAAATCGTGGGTGGATTTTGCAAATTCTTTAACATGAGCATTTCGAGCCGCCTGATAGTATATATTCCAAATTTCAACTAGCTCAAATTCTGACGTTTTGAAAAAAAAAAAATTTAAATTGTACTCGTGTCAGTAGACTGTTTCTAAAATCTTTAAAGATGATCATATAGGGCCTCTAGAGAATATACAGAGTGTCTCAGTTAAGCAGTATAATCCTTTAAGGGGATATTCCCAAAATTCCGCCTTTCCATTTTTTTTACCTAAAATGTATTTTTCTCAAACTTTTTACCTAATAATTATACTCTATTCTTAGGGTATATTAATTTTGACGCGAAGTTTGTAACATACCTTAATATTGCCCGTAGACCCCTAAAAGTTACTATATTTATGATCAGCATCAATAGTAATGTCGATCTAGCCATGTCCGTCCGTCCGTCTGTCGCCAACAGTCCCCACAAATTCAAAAAAAACTAATTCATCGCAAAAATCGAATTTTTAGCTAGAAAGCTGAAATATTTTATATATGATCTTTAACTCCTAAAACTGCTTGGGAAATTTAATTTCTAAAATCCGCCCACTGACACGCCCACAATTAAATTAAACAATTTTATTGAAAAGTCAAAGTTTGAGCTAGAAATTTATAATATAGACTCTCTAGGTGCCCTTTATACTTATGTTTAAATATTATTTTAAATCCGCCTACTGACACGCCCACAATTAAAAAACAATTTTATTGAAAAACCAAAGTTTGAGCTAGGGAGCGTTTTTTTTCCAAAAGCTTCGTTTTTTCGATTAAATCCTTTAAATCTTATATAACAAAATATGTAGAGCGTTCCTAACAATTAAACCATACTTGGACTTTTGTCACGCCCACTTATGAGGGATAGGAATAAGAATAGGGTACCCAGTAGCCCGTCCCTATGTTTTTATCTTTCTTTTATGAAATGTTAAACCTAATCCAACATTTTTACCTACGATCGACCGAAATCGTAGTAAAAGCCATTTTTTGTCAGATAAAAATGGTCAAAAATTGTACCTACTGAATTACTCTTAAAATCGCTTAGATATTTTTTTTGTGGTTCTGCAAAGGATCTTCTAGGAACAGTTTATGGAATGTTTACAGCAATTATTGTTCTGCTTAACTGGGACGCCCTGTATATTTCAAATTTCAGTTTCCTAGTTCAATTTTTGATTGTTCGATAAAACGGTTTTTTTTTTTAATTGTGGTTTTAAAAATCAACACACGACCATTTCGGGCCCATTGGAATAATATATTCCAAATTTCAGCTTTCTATCTCAAATTTGGTGTTCTTTTACAAAATTACTAAAAAAAAATTATTTGTCTCTTACATTGGAGCGCTTCTGGACAACTCATTAAATATTTTAAGACCTTTGAAGAACACTATATTTTGCGGTCTACTATTTCTGTACAATTGAAGGCTGAAATTGTGCCCGCTTTTTTTGGTTTTCTTATAACTAATAGTTTCAAAAATTTTATTTTCAGCAATTCTAATCTACCGGGGACTACGTCAAACTCGCAAGAAAGCGCTCAAGTACACACATGCAATCATTCATATGACTGCTTTTATTCTTACCGTAATAGCGCTAAAAACAGCCTTTGATTCGCACAACTATGCTCCTAAGCCCATACCAAACATGTATTCTTTACACTCTTGGCTGGGCCTTGGTGCTGTCATCATGTTCGCTGCTCAATATGTTGCCGGATTCACCACTTACCTGGCGCCCGGATTAAAAGATAACTTCAAAATTTCCTTAATGCCATTTCACATCTTCTTTGGACTGTTTGGATTCGTCTTGGCCATTGCTAGCGCTCTGATGGGACTCACAGAGAAGGCGTTCTTCTCAATGGCGTAAGTACTAACTAAATATGTATGTCTGTATTTTCCTATCTAGAGCTAATTAATTTTGAAAATATTTTAGCGACTCCTATTCATTATTACCCAGTTCTGGAGTTATGGTTAACCTTATGGGAGTGCTGTATGTTGTCTTTGGCGCACTGGTTATGTATCTGGTAACGGAACCCAGTTTCAAGCGACACCCTATACCAGAGGATGCAATTCTCCTAACCGGTGCTGACCAGTAGATAGAAACGTGCTCAGCGTTTAAATGTTGTGTTATCTCAAAATAGGATTTAATTCGAATAACGATTGATCGCTTCAAGAAATGAATTTATTTTTATTTGAATCTATATTTTTATTTACATTTATTAAAGTTAAGGAATTATATTTTTTTTTGGATCTGCATTTCGCACGTGTAACTTTTTGCAGTCTTCTGTGGTTATTAACTACAGTTTTTCGTTGTTAATAGTATAAATGTATTCATAAATATTATGTGCTTAAAATAATTATCTTATCATGGTATACATACATTATTTATACAATTTAATTTCTACAAAAGGCACAATGCCTGTGGTGCAAATAAGTATAATGTAGAAAACAATATGTATTTGGTTTTAAACTGAAAGAACTTACCTTTGCCAATCCATTAGTGTACTTTAGAACAGAAATGTATTTAAATAATTTAAATGTAAACTAAATTTTTAAACTCTCGTAGATAAATACAATTTAAATATACATATACATATTATACCTACATATACATATTATAAAAGCACACCATCGGATGATGTATTTTTTAATCGCCAAGGCATAGGTATCAATATAATATGATGTATCAACTCGAGTTGAACCAGTTTGGATTTTTTTCCAAATCCGAAATACATTCGAATATTCGTTCGAATTTATCTTAAATACCTTTCTGTGTTGATTTGCATGTCATTGTCTATCACTTAGCCACTTCATGAGAACAAAACAACCCGAAGCAAACAGATCCATACAAAATCGAGCCAAGCAGAACCGAATTGACAAAAAAAATGAGTTGCCCAACTCCTCCTGCATTTGTTAATTTCAACTCAAGTTCCCAGAAAATGCAGCTAGATGTATGTAACCAAAAAGACGACTTGGGCGAGGTAGGTTTTAGTACACCACATCTGAATTGTAAAGTCCAAAACAAGAAAAAGAAATCTACGACTAACTAAACTTGAACGGGATCTTTATTTTTTGAATTTTAAATATTTTTTTTTATTGGTAGTTAAGTATCAACCTACATATGTAGGTACTAGACAAAAATGATTAAATCTAAAAGTTAATAGTATACTTATCCTAAATAAATAGTCCTTACGGACGCTCTAAACTTAACTATAACCATACAACAATTGCCTTTCGGCCTAAAAACTATTTAACGAAGTAATCTTACATTTATGTTTTCATCGAGAAATTGTTTAAAAACTCTGACATTTTATATAAAAACAAATTACAAACTTCCTACTCTACTTACTTAAACTACTTAACGTATTCTATCTAAAATTAGGATTCTGAGCACTCGTTGCCTTACGCAACAAGTGGTCAAAATCTCATTTGCTTTTCGAGCGCCTGGTAGTCGTGAACATGCACACGCGCCGCAGTAAGCCGACTGAGGCCTTAAAGCGTCAGTCACCTACCGGAAGCACCATCACAAGTTGACGAGTCCTCCCTCTCCCAGAAACGCCCTAGCTAACTTAGTCTAACTTATAAACTAAGAAGTCATGTTGATCCCTCCCACCTCAACAAGCCACCAAAATTCGGCGAACTGCTTTTCCGTTTCGAATTTATCCCTCCCCGCTGTTGCAGTACTAAAGCGAAGGAGCTCATTGGCATTGGCGACGTCCCCACCGTGGATAAGCCGCTTAACTCTCGCGCTGCGGTAGCGGTGGCATAATACCGGGATACCATCCCTCGTCACTAAACACTTCTGGGGGAGTGTACTCTCTATATACATTTCATTGGGGTAGTATGCCCCAAAGTTCAGGCAAATGTCGCTGGCCATCGCCCTTGCAACGTGCGTCTGGATCAGCTTAATTAGGAAATAGTCAATTCTATTCAAAAGAGCCCCATCGTATATGACCTTGTTGGGATAGTATTTAATATAGTTGTATTTAGGCGTTCGGAACAACCGGAGACATGCCCTAAGACATTCACGCTTATTGCGAAGATCAATTATCAATTAGTAATTGACATTTATCAATCAATTTTATTAATTGGTATTGTGACTGTCAACTGTCAATATTGCTTATACATTTTGAATGAAAAAACTCGGTATTGTGAAGAACAATTTTCATCGATTTTCTTGTTAGCTGTCAATTTTTCTATCAATCGTAAATTTGCAGTCGATGAGTTCGTGCTGGTAAAAAAGTAACTAAGAAATGTGAGTTTCGAGTTAAATATGTGATAAAATGTTTAATTTTTTTATTACCAAAGGTCCCAAAAAGTAGTAAGTAACAAAAAACAGTTCTGCAGATTGGTCCAGGTGATGGAAGAGAACGAGGAACTCACCAAGGGATTTTGTTCCAAAGCTGTGGCAAATACAAAGTGGGAAGTCATTGCTGTGGACTTGAATAGCTTAGGGCCTACAGAACGAACTTCAGAAAAATGGCAGAGAGTGAGTCGATCTAATATACAAAACATAACAGAAGAAAACAGAAAACAAAATAGAAGTAACAGCCAGTGGTGGTGGCCAAACAGGCTTCACCAATTCAGCGATTTAGAAGCTGCTGTTGTAAGTTTGTTAGGACTCAATACGTGCGTTAATCCACCTGGAAGAGAATTTGGTTTGGAAAATGAGCCCATTCATAAATGCAATATTGCGCAAGATGTGCTAAGCAGAGAATTCACAAATGCATAAATTTTCATCACTGCTAAGCAGAGAATGAAGTAGAATTTTATTTATTGCGCAATTTTGAGCGCAATCGTGCAGATTTCAGAATCTTATTGCTTTTTAATTTCTTTTTGTTGAAAATGGGTGGAAACACTACAGATAAAGGTAAGATTAGACTGTATGCCACGTTGGCACTTAATGACAATTTTTGATAGTTCTCGCTGTCAAAACAGGGTCATGCAGTGTAATCGGCATATCTCAAATGACCTAATGACCAAATGACCACAAATGATCATGCTGATTTTGACAGATAAAAATTACAAAATTGCATGCAGTTTAATCGGACAATAAGCACGAATGCCAATATAATGACCTAATGACCATATGCAATTTATTGAAATTTGGTTATGGCATTTGCATGATAATAATAATATTTTTGGATAACATTTGCCTTAAATTGTTTTAATAATTACAGTTTTATTGTGCTTTTGTTCAGTGTGAATTAGTGGTTTTCTTGTTATTTTTATGTGCATGGTTTAGTATTTGTTGTGTAATACCTAGGTATTACTTTAATATTTCCGATTATCTGTTTTATTTATTTTGTTGAAAAGTTAAGATTCGCTTTAACATGTACGGCGTTACCACAACTCAATCTGAAAATATAACAACAAATGCCTTTAATGACCAGCAGGGCAAAAATGACAAAAATGGCCATTGTGGTCACGTAGTCTAATATACTACCATGACAGCGCCGAATTTTTGGGCATTTGGCAGATAATCTGGTCATTTGGCTGTGGTCATTTGAATGCACAGTTGGCATGCAGTCTAATCTTACCTTAAGTAATGGTTGAGAACAATATATCATATTTAGTAATGGTTGAGAACAATCTAAAATATTACTTATTGAAATGACAGCGATCGACGCAAATTCCATTTTTACGCAGTTGTTCCTGCTTTGCATTGCTATTGCTTTGCAAACGTTGCATTTATGAATGGGCCCAATGTTACCACCTCCAATGAAAATGATATGTCAACTGAAGACGCCGCACATGAACAATCTACATATCAGATTGACGCGGTTCCAGTTGAAGGTGTTGAGCGACAGAAGAAAAAAACTCATCGGAAGGAAAAACTTCAGGAAGATCGTATATCGTTACTAGAAAACCAAACTGTTGACCAAATAAACTATGACGAAAATATGCTTAATATTTTTGGTAGTATGTATTAAAAAAAATAAAAATATGAGTAATATAGAGTATTATTCAAAAAAGATACTTCAAATCGCCAAAGAACACAAGGAAGACGTTTTAAAAATCAAAAAAGAAAAATTTAAGCTCTACAAAGAAAATAAAGAAAGTAATAGAATAACCAAACTGAAGTTAAAAATTGAAATGTTGGAGCTGGACAAACAAAAGCTTCAAATGAACAATTTTTAAGTTTTTTTTTTAATTGTAACATTTACCTTCGTGATGGTCATTTTTATCGACGAAAAAAAACGGCCCAATAACGCCACCGCATGAGAACCGCACCAAACAGTGGTTTTTTGTGGATGAAGTGCTGTTTCATGAAGCAAATGGCGGTTTTCACTTGTCCAGTAGCGCATATTTTGCTTATTGACGAAGCCGTTTAACCAAAAATGCGCTTCATCGCTGAAGGTGCTTTTGCGATGAAATTCTTCATTTTCTTCGTGTCCAGATCCCAATTTGAGAACGTACGTCGCTTCATATGATCAAGTGGCTTTTGTTCTTGAGCCAGCTTGATCTTGTTAGGGTGTAGGCCAAGATCCTTACGCAAAATTCGCCATAATATGGTCTGGGAGACTCCCAATTCTTGAGAACGCCCTGCAATTGACTGATTTGTCTGGTTAGCGACGGACGCCTCTACGGCAGCAATATTCTCCACACTTCGGGCAAAACGAAGTCTCACTGGCACATCAACATCAAGCAGCGAATATTCTGACTCAAATTTTGTCACTATGAATTGTCTACTGGCCGAAAACTGGCGTTAACGCTCTTAAAGTTGCGACCACAGACCTTGAATTTCGGTAGTAAATTTTAATTATTTGTAAACGTTGTTTCTTCGTGTACTTCACCATGACATTGACATTAACAGTTTGCTAATCGGTTTAAGGGAGGGTTCACAACGAACGTTTAAAGTTCTCAAGTCGCTAATGAAAGACCCTTTATATGAAACGCCTGGAAAAGCGTATTTGAATTGTTTCAGTCCTAATTGAATGAATATAATAAATCGAATTCCAAACTCTGCAGCAATATTCGAGAGATGATCGAATCGATATTGATGTAAGAGCTACTTTTTTGGAAATACAAGTAGGTATAGGTACCTACATTGTGCTTGTGAGTTTCAAAAAGCGACAACTGTTTTTTTTTTTATTAAACCATAAAACATTAGTTTCAATTTCCCAAAAACGAGAATATGGCTTATACGTATACCATATAGATACGTCAAACTAATTCTCGGGCACCGAATTGAAAAATGGATTATTTTCAATGTCATGTGTTGTGAAAGGAAGAGTTTTCTTCATATTTTTGTCAATAAAATTTATAATTGACTGCGGTAGACAAAATCATCAATCACTATTGTTCGATCACATCACAATAGGTCCGTTTTATTTATCTCCCTTGATAACGGTAAGGCTATAATCAGGGTTGATTGTGTCATAACCCTCCCACTTAACTACATCCGTACTGGTCCGCCTGTGTTGTTCACCGTAGAGCCGTTTTCTTATTGGTACGAATTTGTACATATTTGTTTTCGACGTCGTTAGCTTTCTCGAAAAATTCGTAATAGAGTCCCACAACGAGAGAGTAAGATTTTAGCCCTTCTTTCTACAAAAAAAATTTACTGAAGTTGGAATTCGAAAAACACCCAAATGTCTGGCTGTTAGCATAGGATTTAAAATCCGTGTTTTTTTTTGTTCCCTATTGACGTGTGCACGGCTTCACAGTCAGTGGCGATCAAAGACCAAAACCTCCACCACTCAAATCGAGGAATAAAAATAATGTGGTTTGTAAGTACCCACCAAACTGCTTCTGTGTCTTTCCAAGGATTTAATGCCCCAAATAGTATAAAATCTTAAATTATAAACATACGGAAATGCTACACTCCGCTTGGGCGAACTGTTAGATACTCTTTTCCTTTTGCTCAAAAAGTGTGTATGGCAAAAATCCAAGTATGGCTGAATGGCTATTGTATATGTACATGTTTTGTTATATAGGGTGTTTTTTTTAACCCAATACTAACTTTAGTTTTAAACAAAACATATGAAATTTCATTTAAAATCCACTTTTGTTCAATCGATAATACATCCTGCACTTAGTTAATTCGTTTTTAAACACACTTGTTGTGCGAAAACGGTCAACAATACGGCGAATAGCGGCTCAGATTGTCGATTATGTCCGGTATAATGTGGTGCAAGTGCTCAAGTTTGGCGCACAGTATTATAATTTTGAAACCATATTTCTAAAAATTTGGTGACGCTGTTGACGAAAAATTGATAGCGATAAAATTGCAAATACTACCGAATAAAAATGGCACTGACAGTTTGCAACCTGGCAATTGATTTGACAGTTATACGAGGGCGGGTCAATAAGTCCGTGACTTTTGGAATAAAACACAGATTTTTTTATAATTTTATTTTTTTATTTTTAACGTAGTCTCCCTTGAGCTCTATACACTTTGTCCAACGCTTCTCCAATTTTTTTATCCCTTCCAAAAAAAATGATTTGTCGAGGTCCTCAAAATAGGCCTTTGTTTGCGAGATGACTTCATCATTGAAGTCAAATCTTTTTCCACCAAGCCATTTCTTCAGGTTTGGGAACAAGAAGTAGTCGCTCGGAGCCAAATCTGGAGAATAGGGTGGATGAGGGAGCAATTCATAGCCCAATTCATGGTTTTTTGCCATGGCAACTGCACATGTGTGCACCCTTGCATTGGCTTGGTGGAAAAGAACTTTTTTCTTGGCCAAATGAGGTCGGTTTTTTTTCAAATCGTCATTGAATCGGTCCAATAAGTTGGCATAATATTCCCCATTGATTGTCCTTCCCTTTTGAAGGTAGTCAATGTGGATTATCCCGCGTGCATCCCACAGTCGCCATAACTTTATTGGCTGACAAACCAACCTTGGCCTTCTTTGGCGCCGATTCACCCTTAGAAACCCACTGTTTTGACTGTTGTTTGGTCTCTGGTGTGTTGTGATGGATCCATGTTTCGTCCACGGTTAAAAAACGGCGCAAAAACTCCTCCATATTGCGATTAAACAACGCCAAACCTTTCTGTGAAGTTGTTACACGATTGCGTTTGTGGTCGACTGTGAGCAAACGGGGCACCCATCTTGCGGAAAGCTTTCTCATGCCCAAGTGATCATTCAAAATTGAAACCACTGAGCCATGCGAGATCCCTACGGCTTCCACAATCTCTCGCACTTTCAATCTTCGGTCGGCCAACACCATATCGTGAATTTTTTCGATTGTTTCGGCTGTAGAGACCTCAACTGGGCGCCCAGGACGTTCGGCATCTTCAGTGCTTGTACGGCCACAACGAAATTCAGTAAACCACTTTTTTACCATTGAAATCGATGGTGCAGAGTCCCCATAGTATTTTTCAAGCTTAGCCTTGGTCTCGGTAATGGTTTTTTTTCGCAAGAAATAATGCTTAATAAGCACACGAAATTCACTTTTTTCCATTTTCTCCTCAAATTAGTGAGTAGTCTGATAAAAATAGCTGTCAAACACAAACTAAATGACGCAGCAAGTTTAAATTTTGACAGGAGTCAACTGACAGATGCCTGTTGACAGGAGCAGTGTTGCCGTTTCAGTAAAGAGGTCACAAATTCAAAAAGTCACGGACTTATTGACCCGCCCTCGTAACTGGCTGCAGTTAATTCTGGGCTAAAACAAACAACTTTTACATACAAGGCTAAATGATTTTTATCCATTTTAGTTGTACCGGAGTTGGATTCTAGATCACCAGTACTAACAGAGGAAAAGACTATATCGAGACTTCAACTGCTGCAGTTTTTATACAACTTGCTTGCTGTTAATCAAAAGATAAAATGTTGTCACGTAATTAAAGATCGTGTAGGGCAGAGTCAAATATATTATAAATTGAGGATCATTGTCAGAAGGTACACACCCAAATAGTGCTGTCATGATACAGTCAATAAAGCTTATCTGAACTACCCTTAACTGAAACACAAAATTTATCTCGGAGCATTTTTCTACAATTTTTATATATCTAACTCCTCTAAACTGAAAACTCAAATTCTCAAATTTTGGAAATTTTGTCTTTCTTTTGCTTTTTTATAATTATCTTGTAATTATCCTTTTATTTAGTTTTTTTCTTCTCTTAAAAATGACTCTTACGACTTTGATCGCTTTTATACATAAAATAATCGAGGTGAGCGTAAGCAAATAGCTTATTCATTTTTTTTTAAATATAATCGAATAACGGTACTTTAGAAAAATGCTGATATCTTAACAACAAGTTATTTCTTAGAAAATTTACACACCAACTTAAACTTCCATTTAGAAAGATTTGTATATTTAAATTATTGAAATATTGTTAAAGAAACATTTTTTATTCATATTTAAGTTTTCTGAATATTTGAAAATTTCACATTTCTCATAAACGTCTCAAACGATTTTGATTAATTTTGATATCTTGAATACTTTGGTTGAGTGCCGGAAGATGGTTTACTCCGTTTTCCCCCAAGATTCGATTGTCGGTACTTTAGGAAATCAACAATGTCTCAAAAACGGGTAACTTAATTTTAAGCAAATTTATAAAGGTATTCCTTTCCGGTCGTAGCTTTTCTTTAATCCCGCCCGTTAATACATGTTTAACTTCAAGTAGACAATTTTTTGTTCATGCCGTAAGTCTTTGGAATAACTTACCTCTTAACGTTAGACAGAAAATCAACCAGAGAAAGAATTTTCTATTATCTGCATTCTCGTTTTTATCTAGTCAAAATTGAAGCTTCTCCTCTATGGTATTCGTTGTAATTTTTCTGTTAATTAATCTTGTTTTCGGATTTTTATTTTTCATTATTGCTATTGTGCTGCTAACTGTTTATAAACTCCTGTATAAGCTAAAAGAATCTGATTCTTATATGTACAGAGAACATTATATTTGAAATAAATAAATAAATAAATAAATAAATTCCCTATATACATTAGATACCCGATACTCCTAAGCTATTTTTTTTTAAATTTATAAAAAATGTTGATGATTTTTGAGGTTTTCAATAGTTGAAGTCAATTTAAGAATACAGTCGACCTTCGGTTAACAAACACAATTCGTTACAGAAACTTGTTTGTTAAGCCAATCCATTATTCTAAATAAATCAATGTAAAATTAAACAATGCGTTTCAGTAAAAAAAAATACAAATGAGAAAATCTGCAATGGAAAAAACAAAAAAATTTAATGCCTTCTTTAGCAAAAAGCTGTCCAGAGTCGTTTGTTTTTCGCGACGCTTCAATATTTATTTTAATGCGACGCAGCATTGTCATTTAATAAATCTGTTGCGCGTTTAGCCCCTGTATGATTGGGGTGATGCTCTTTAATGTATGATGCCACAGACTCGCATGCTTTCAACATTTCTCTGAATGCACTTGATGATTGTTGTTCTTCTGTTATCTCCTCTTGAGATAAAGTCCCCTCACATCTTCCTGTTGTGAAGCACATTGCAAATATATAAGCACTTCTGTAGTCAGCTCTTCGCAGTGCCCTGCCACAAGTTCATCGATATCATTGTTATCCACCTCTGGCCCTATCTGGTTAGGCAAGAATATGATTTCATTGGTAACTGGCTCCATGGATACTGCGTGCAGACCTTCAGATGCGCATTCGGCAAAGCGCTCGGGCCAAAGTTTCTTCCAGGAAGATTCGAGAGTTCTCTTGGTTACACCTTCCCATTCCTATCCAATACTTTTTAGACAGGCAACGAAGTGAAAGTGATTTTTCCAAAACTCTTTTAGAGTGAGATTGGCTTCTGCAGTCACTTCAAAGCAACGCTGGAAAAGTTCTTTAGCGTAGAGCTTCTTAA
The DNA here is from genome assembly GCA_949715645.1 of Portevinia maculata. NCBI lineage: Eukaryota > Metazoa > Arthropoda > Insecta > Diptera > Syrphidae > Portevinia > Portevinia maculata. The sequence continues at coordinate 99,638,127 of OX454527.1, forward strand.
AGTTAAAAATAACTTGCTGGTTCATAGGCTGAAGTAATGGAGTTGTGTTAGGCAAAAAGTGAACTCTGATGAATTTAAGCTCATCAGTCAGCTAATTTTGTAAGCCTGGTTTATGGGAGGGAGCGTTGTCCATAACAAGCAAGGTACGAAGTGGCAAGACCATCTCTATCAAATATTTCTTCACAGACGGACCAAAAACTCTATTGACCCATTCAGTAAAAAGGTCACTTGTCACTCAAGGTTTACTGTTAGACTTCCATATGACACTTAGCTTGCTGTTGTCGACATTATGCTTTTTGAAAGCGCGTGGATTCTCTGAATGATAGATGAGGAACGGTTTTATTTTCAAATCGCCGCTTGTATTGGCACAAAAAAGCAAAGTAAGTCGGTCTTTCGTTGGTTTGTGGCCGGGCATTGCTTTCTCCTCTGCTGTTTTATAGGTTCGTTTGGGCATCTTTTATCAAAAAAGACCCGTTTCGACACAATTAAAAACCTGCTAGGGCAAGTAACCTTCATTATCGACAAGCTTCTTAAAATCGCCGAAGAAACTCTCTGCTGCCTTAACATCTTAGCTTGCTGCTTCACCATGCCTCAGAAAGCTATGGAAGCCAAAACTTTTTTTTTTAATTTTCCAACCACCCCTTTCTTGCTTTAAACACTTCTTGTTTGACTCTTGATGTTTCCAGTGTACTTTCCACAAGATCGGCGAATATCGTTTTAGCTTTCTCACAAATTATATTCTGAGAAATAGGGAGCCTTATTGCGAAGATCAATCGACAGTTGATAATTGACTATTTTCAATGTTGTGAACGAACGATTATAAAGGATTTTATCAATCGCAGTCAATTGAAAAAATGCGATTAACAAAAATACCAAATGAATCGTTCGTTCACAATAGCACACATTGAAAAAAATGCCAATTATCAATTGTCGATTGATCTTCGCAATAAGGCTCAAGGTATTTATTATTATTATTTCCATACATCTTAACAATTAAAAAAAAAACTTAAAAGAAAAAAATATAATTGAATTAAACCAACTTAAATTATTTGCACTTCGTCGGAAGTCGTTTAACCAGAGATCAATCTATTTTGGAGTTCCATTTTGATTTCGATGCAGTCTACCTGTTTTCTTCACAGACAATAACAGCTTTTCATCTAGATCTTGTGTTATTATTGTAGCACCTGAATGCAAATCCAATTCTTATTAGATCTGGGCAAAAATAAAATGCAACCAAAATCGCGATCCCCCAAATCGATAGCAGCCATGTTTTTACAAACTAATCTGGCACGTAAACTTCAAACTTATATAAGATATGCTTGCTTGTTTCATTGGCATCCTGGATCGGAGAGTTCATCCAGATTACCAATGGAAATCGCCATTAAAGAAGGACTTCCCAGACCAGGTCGAATACTGAACCGGCATACAGCGGGAGCAGATTTCTAATCTGTTTCCAAGATTTCAAATAGGTTCTTGAATACATTAAAAAGACAAATTCATAAGCTTTCAAACCACATTCGCAGACTGAAATGAAAACACTTTTGCAAATCAACTCATTTCGGCCCTAGTATATATTTATAAGTAAAAAAATAATGAGCCTTATTGCGAATATCAATCGACAATTGATAATTGACTATTTTCAATGTGTGCTATAAGGCTGAGTATCACCTTGCATTTGCTTTTCGTTAATACATATTAGAAGTAATCTTTCAACAACATTGAGCATAAGTGACCGCTGCGAAGATATTCTGGACAGCCGCTTCGAAGCATTTATGTCCTTCAGCTTGTCGTTATTTTTGAGGATGGTCAAAATCGACCCAAAACGAAAGCTTAATACGAGTATATACAGACAATGAAGTTTTACGCATACATACTTCGGTATTTACCCCTTTTCGTTGGTCGTTATACAAAACGTCAACGAGGGTTGACTGTATTGCATACTAAGATTATCCGAAAAGACTCGAATAACGGAACGTTAGAAAAACGGTGAAGTAAGTAAGTAATTTCAAAGAAATTTTACATTTAAGCTACATAATACCAATATCTGGAACAATTTACTTAGTATAAAAACTTCGCTTTTCTCAAAAACAGCTTTAACGATTTTGATCTGTGTTAGTGCTTTATATTATTGAAGTGAAATAAGAGTTTGGCACTCTCAGCTTTTGACCAAAGACAACACAGATATTTACCAGGTGTGTTTGAAAGTGAAAATAAAAATACTTTTTTATTCAAACTGCTTTTTTTGGCAAATCAAATACAGCTTTCTGCATATATTCTGCGAGAAAGTACGATTCTACTTTTTTTAGATTTCCTTAAAATATCTGTAGTAAAATTAATGTTATTTTTTATTTTATTTTAGTTAAGCACAAGATATTGTTAATTATAATTTTCATTTCTTACTACGAGTAAGTAATTTACTTAAAACATATCAACTTCAAGAAGGATAGTTTTAATTTACTCCTAAGCTATTTTCACTCGTTCGATGCTCTTTGATAAAATTTAAATTCTCATCTATACCAACAAAATATGTTGGTATATTACCACGACCCTTCACAAATGTCATTCCCCTAAAATTGCACTGAATATCGAATGTTTTTAAAATCTCAGCTGTGTCTTCAGTCACCTTAAATAGATAAAATAATAAATAAAATAAAATGTACATTAGGTGTTTATTCAGTTTCGAGAGTTTATAAATAACTGAATACCTGCATACTGCCTGGAATTCCCGTAGAGTCCATTCTGGATGCCATATTCACTGCATTTCCCCAAATGTCATAATGCGGCTTACTAGAACCGACAACTCCAGCCATTATCTCCCCATTGGATATGCCTAATATAACAGTTGTTAGTCCCTTTGCAATTCATTCAAAAAACATTCATACCTATCCGCAGCATTCCTACGTCAGATTGATTACTCTCACATTGAAGGTTTTCCACATTAAAGTTGTGTAGAGTCTTCATTAAATCCAGAGCAAATTGTGCCATAACATAGACAACATTATTTGCCTGGCGACTGCTAACCTTACGTTCTCTAGCATTTCTCGCAGCTGCTGATGTGGACGCTTCAACACAATAGTTGGTATCCATACTTTGATGAAAGGATCCACGAATAGCTAACAATGATTTTAAAATAATTAATTCGCTAGATTAGATGAAAAAAAAAACATTGTCCCACTGTTGTTATAACTGCGTCGGCCATTCGCCATGAGTCCAGAGGATCTATGACTAGCCCTGGTTGTTGTAGATTCACAACGAGTTGTGTCAAGGCCGCAAGCAGCCATGTACGTCCAACCGGCTACTTTGATCTTTTCTATTTTAAGTGGCCCCTTATATGAAATCAACTGAAATACGAAAGAATATCAGTATGGTATTACATGCAGGTCGCCGGAACAGAATTTTGTAAACCTTTTCATCAAAATCGCAAATAATCTCATTCAAAACTCTAAGTCCAACTTTCTCGGTATCATAATTTCGTATCGTAGCAAACATTACTGCAACATTGTCATATTCTTCAAAATAGTGTTCGTTTTTCATCTTCCTTGACATATAGATATCAGCTGCAAAAAAAAAATCATCAACTCATTATTTTTCTTATTACATAGTTAAAATACCCAACAGATTTTTATTTCTAAATAGCTATTATTGTGGGTTTTATAACGAGTCGGCACAATGCGAGATATTCTCCTCGCGGTCGTAGTGCAATAAGGGCTCTTCAATTACTCGTAAAAATCTGAAAAGATACTTTTTACTTTGTCAAAACTCCTCTTGCCATCCAATCAAACACAATCCAAATCTCCCACTGACGACGAATTTCGAATAGGAGTGGGGCCATTTCGTCGTACCAAACGTTAACAAATCACTTCAATACATACGAAATAAAAATTAATTTTTTTGTCGAAAACTATATCTTCATACTTTTTTCAACCAAAACTATTCACTAGCAGGAAAGAAATTTCTTTTAATAACTAATAATTAAAATGCCGTATGTGCAAAATATGTGATTTATACGCCAAATTTCACCAAGAACAGTATGAAGAAAAAATTTTTTTTGATTTTGATAGCGTATACGGCGAACTCATTTTTGACGAAAATTTAAATATTTTAAAAACTAAAAGTATATCCTATCCAATCCATTAAGCCTTAACATATTTTTGATGCTCAGATTTGTCGGTATCATCGACAGTAATGTCATCGGCCATAACATGGCATAAGGCCAACTTTTAAAAATTTTGCAAATTACTTTGAGGTATAAAACCAAACCCTTTTTTATAGTTTTCAATAACATAACTTGTGTTTTACCGTTTGAATTATGATTTTTATCAACCCTGATGGCAATTTCGTGCCACAAATGTCGCTTTTTCATCAATTTTTGATACTTCCGCTTTTGAGACCGGAAATTATATAGAGTGGATTACCCCTAAGTCGAATTTTCACGGGATGATTTGATCGAGTTAGATGTTTTTTTTTCAGGTATGAAGTAAATACATTCCCCGTTAGCTAAAATGGATCGGTACACTAATGAGAGCAACGTATTTTTATTATTAAAACTTATTTTAAATATGGTTAAAGTTTTGCAGAAGTTGAAAGAAAATTTCGTTCAAAATACGGTAGAGAAAAGACTCCGTCAAACCGTGCTATTTATTAAACTTATCGTTCATAAATTTGAAGAAACTGGTACGGTTCAAGATCAGAGAAGTAAGGCCTATCATCGTAGTGGTCGTTCGAGTGGAAATATTGCAGCTGGTAACAAAAGAACTAAAGCCAACTGGCCACGCAGTGCGTCGGCAATTCGTTAATTGGACCATAGAGAAGCAACAACAAAATGTCCTAGTGGATTGTTTGAAAGACCAATGAAACCAAAAAAAAGGTGTGAGCCACGCTGCACTCACGGTATAGTTGATGTGTAAACATGTAGGCACAGTTGCCCGTTAGCTACGCCATAACTAAGTAACTAACGTAGTTAAATTAGCTGCGCTAAAAATGCAATCGATTTGGTGGTTAGCTATCATAATGAAAACTAATTTTTGCTATTAGCTATTAGTTGCAGGTTGTGTAACTAAGGTCGTTAGGTTGCCAAAGTTAGTTGCGGATGACAACTAAAAGTTGGTTAGTTTTTAGCTGTAGCTTTTTAGCTGCCTAGGTAATAACTAATAACTAAATCAAAATTAATTGTTTTAATATAATGGTGATAATTTTTTGGGATTTGTTATGCATTGCGTTTAAAATAAAAATTGATTAAATGTCCCATCATGTTATTTTACAAAGAGGTCCTTGGAGCCACAATAATTAAACCCGAAAAAGGATATTTTCCCAAAATGTCTTTAGAAACGACACGGATATTTTACCAAAATGTTTGTTGTTCCTAGCACCCCTCATTCAAATAACATTGAACTCATATATACCGTGTGGATTGTAATGGCATTTTGGAAAAATATCCTTTCTTCGACTTTTAAGGACCTTTTTGTTGTTGCAAGGACCTCTTAGTCAAATAACATTGAACACAGATATACCGTGTGGATTCTAACGGCATTTTGGAAAAATATCCTTTCTTCGACTTTTAAGGACCTTTTTTGTTGTTGCAAGGACCTCCTAGTCAAATAACATTGAACACAGATATACCGTGTGGATTCTAACGGCATTTTGGAAAAAATATCATTTCTTCGACTTTTAAGGACCTTTTTTGTTGTTTCTAGGACCTCTTAGTCAAATAGCATTGAACACAGATATACCGTGTGGATTCGAATGGCATTTTGGAAAAATATCCTTTCTTCGACTTTTAAGGACCTTTTTTGTTGTTTCTAGGACCTCTTAGTCAAATAGCATTGAACACAGATATACCGTGTGGATTCGAATGGCATTTTGGAAAAATACTTTTAAGGACCTTTTTGTTTTCCAAGGATCTGTTAGTCAAATAACATTGAACACAATATACTGCGCGGTTTTTTAGGAGTTTTTGAAAAAAATGTTTTTTTCAGGCTTAAGGACCTTATTTGGTTCTCCAAGGACCACTTGTTAAATAACCTTATTACAACTAAAAGTGGCATTCTTAAATCGGCCATCGGTTACCGAAGTACAAATCGATAATTTTCCTCTTACCTTCAACTGATGTACAACAAACTTCAAGCTATACAACCTCAATATTACTCAAAACAAATCTACTTTCACACAACTTTCCGGTGTTTCGTAATTACATAATAATCTCTAAAATTGAACATAATTAAAACTGAAAAATATATAACGAAATATATAAAATAAAAAAAAAAACAACGACACGCGGTTGTTCTCAAACGGTCAATCATCTACGTACTAACCGCGCCAAACGTCGTTTAATTGCGGTGATCTGTCGAGCAGCGATTAACTCACGTAATGAAAATTAACGGGAAAATCTGACGCTGACGAAATCTGACGATGATGGTGACGCTAGATATTTCCAACTAGCCCCTACCGAGAAAAAAATATATTTACACATCAACGAGAGCAAAAATGTTTACACATTAAAAGTTACTGTTTCTTCGAAGATGAAAATGGCAATGCAGTTACTGTGGATGGACATCGATATTGGACGATATTGATGTGCAGAATATGTGGTTTCGACAGGATGGTGCAACATGCACACAGCAACGAACTCAATCGATCAAGATCATGCGATTTAACACCACTGGATTTTTCTTATGGGGTTTCTTGAAGAGTAAAGTTTTATGCCGAAAATCCTCAAGCTGTTCAATACCTCAAAGACAACATCATCGAGCAAATATCACTTATTGAACCATTATTATTCAAAAAAGGGATTCAAAATTTTGGTAAAAGGTTGACAGTTTGCCGAGCTAGCAGAGGAGGTCACTTGGACGATATTCTGTTTCATTATTAACAGATTTCAAAAAAAAATTTTCTTTCATTCAAAATTTAAAATTATTCCTCAACTTTGAACAAAATTTATAAAACAAGCAGTGAATAACACTCGAAACAACATAGGTACATACTTAAATGAAATTATTAAAAAAGAGTGTTGACAGCCAAGCACCAATTAATACGGATGTTGTCCTGGATTGATTTTTCATGTTTCATTTAATAAAAAATATCCCCAAACTGATTGAAAATATAGCAAACAAAATGGACAAATGGTCAAGCAGTAGGGGAAGGTCGTGTACCTCGGTCCGGATTTCAGTTTTTTGCCAATATTTTATGTGTCGTTTTTTCTTTAGTTTTTCTTTTTTTTTGTGTTACTACCTGAAGTCTTTTCTATGATATGGCGAAACTACCAAAAGGATATTGCTTACCATTCCTTAGAAAACTTAACTTTTATATGCTAACCTCAAACGGTCCAAGGTACAAGACGTGGTTGTACCTTGGTCCACGGAGTATTGTACCTTGAACCGAAAATATTATTAAACGTTTTTCTTTAGTTTAAAGGTGAAAACTTTAATTTATTTCAATAAAAATTAAAAATGGTACCATTTTTAATTTTTTTCAAAAAAAAACAGCAAAAAACAAACCATTATCTTAAAGTTTTTGGCTTGATTAAAAAAAAATTATTTCAAATAATAGTATTAAATATAAAAAACTCTTTTACTAAAAAAAACTTAACAAAGGACTTCAATATTATTTAAAAACTTACTTTAAGGGAACAACATAAAAGAAAAACAAATTTATCACTTCAATATTATTTAAAAAATTTCATTAAAGGGCAAACCAATGGTCCAAGGTACACGCGCTATGATAGTTCCAAGGTACACTTACACCACTTTAGCCAAACAAATTCGATTTTAACGTAGTATTCCAACCACATACGAACGACAATGTGTACCTACCAAAAGATTATTAATACACTTTCCGAAATCGATTAAAGTAGCGGAAAAAAGACAGAAAACTAAGCACTACATAACTTCAGAAAAGAGATAAAAAAAATACTTTTTTCATTGAAAACTATGTTTGTTTGTTTTTCTGCCGACTCGTTGCAGCTGTGCCTTCAAAAAGAAACTGAGAAGACAAATGAACAGAAGATCAACATTTCACAGAAGGGCCGGTTTTTGCGTGGCACTCGGACCAAGGTACAATCGGACCAAGGTACACAACCTTCCCCTACAGTGCTAATCGAAAAGATGCATTTTTTGATCTTTATCCTTCTGCGTCAATGAACGCGAATTAAGACACGACAATGAAATTTAATATGAAATTTTAGTACCGGATCAAGTGTCGCCTGATTAAATTAAATTAAAAAACTTAAAAATAACAGGTTCAAGGTGGCTTTGGTGGTTATTTGGTTGTTAACATTGAGAACATTGGGAGAGTGATGAAGCAGTACCATTCATACTTTTATAGGCAACGAATCTATTTATCAAAATTATGATTTATGTTATTGAATTGAATAGCATCATAATAAAATAATAAAAGAAATCGACAACATTTGCTCCTGCGAAGAACACGAGGAAGCGAATACAAAAATAATTTATCATATCAGTATGCTTAATTATAAATCGGGCGTTTTGATTAGATGCTATGATAAGGATGTTCTGATTATACGTCTAGAAAATTTCAAAATCTGCGAAGGTGCATGAACATGGACTGGTGTTGAAAACTCTCAACGATATATTGATGTATTGAAATTATATCTGTCTCTAGAAGAACCACTTTAAAGTGCCGTACCAAGTTTTCACGCGACCACTGGCTGCGATTACAATACAGCATTTTGCAGGAAAGGAAAATTAAAGCAATTAAAACAGACTGAAAATTCCTTAGAATTTCAAACAGCGTTCGCCTAGTTAGGAGAAATTGCTTTCGGATTCAGAGAAGCAGTGTTTTACATAATCGAAGTACAAGGTGGCGCAAAAGTAATCCTCCTATCAGAAAATGCTATAAATTTTGCGATTGGCCCCTAATGTCAGTTCTGTTTTGACATTTGTGTAGTAAACACATGCGAAATACAAGTTAATAAACAATGTTACGCTACACTGCTCCAGAACGCGGAATATTGGTGACTATTTATTTGAGCAATAATCGGTCGGTGACCAAAAAACATGGGAAGGTTATTTTTGCGCCACCTTGTATTTGTGTGCCGCATCCATAAAATTAAAAATACGGGAAAGGCAAACGACTCCAAACTAAAAATCTTCAGTAGCACATAGAAATACGATAAAGACTCTCAAAGATTCGTTTAATATTAAACTTAAGAGTTTTGAGGCTTCGAGCTTGGCATCCTGTCAATCTGAACAACGGCAACAGGTCCTACGTTCCCAACATATCACTTGGTTTTGGAACAACGCTCTTTCTTCAAATCATACTTCTTCATAGGGTTATTAATCAATCGTCAAAGAGTTATCAGTTATTAGTATTTTATATTTTGCAGACATCAAGTGACGAAGAGTTCAATGAGGAATTTATGGGCCTGTAGCTCCGAAAACACCCGGGCCAGATTCAGACGAAATCCACATTTGTAACGTATTCGACAACGATTAACAAAAAAGTGGTCTGGGTGCGACTTGCAAGGTTCACACGACTTACTTCCCAGTGGGAAGAAATAAAAATACAATATTTATTTTTTAATTAATTATTATTATTAGTTTTAATTATTATTATGATTATGATTATTATTATCCGTAGGTAATAGAAGTTTTGGTAGAAGACGGCACCCCCCCTGCCTCGTCGTCGTCTTCCATCTCCTCTGCCTCTTCCATCCTTTTTTACCAAGCCACCACCTCCGCCCCTGGGTACATCGTTTTTTAGAGGTGGCCCTGCTTCCGGGGTCTATTTTATATCACTTTTAAGGGTGTGGTGGCTACCACCATTTCTTCCCCTAGCTGTAATAATAGCCGTGTTTCTTTGCACGCGGATATAGGGATAATTTGAAATTTGCATGTAAAATACAATAACAACTTATCCTATATACGGTAACTTTAGCGGGGATAGCTATCGCCGGTAAGTCCTTTAACGTCCCATGTCAATATCATTTTTGGTTCTCGAGATAATCGTGGCGAAAGATAATTCCGAACGCACATACGAACATACGCACATACTTATATACGCACACACTGACATCTCCATAAAAATGTTGAATTTGGATTCTGGTGACCTTGAAACGTGGAGATATGCCAAAATCCGCGATTTACAAAATCGGCCTCATTACAAGAACTTCCACTAGGAAGTTAAAAATCAGCAATATTTTGTGGACAGAATAATCATGAAAAAATGTCATTTGCTATTAGGTTTTACGCATTTATTATTTTTCATATTCAAACTTATCCTCTTTTTCTTCATGGGAAATATGCTCACCGTAGGCATATGCGACTACAAATTGTTCTGATTCTAATATAGTTCTCCTTTAACCGCAGATCGATTTTCACAACGAGCTGATAAAAAGTTGGCCACCAACTTTGGCGTTCCTCGGCTCTAATTCACATTCTCTATCCAACTCTATTCATGTACCGTAGCACCTGGTTTTATATTATATTTTGCCCTGAGGAGGGGTACTTAAAGATAAATTTATGGCTGACGAACGGATCGAAGTAGTATCTCTTGGAGGTCCACGACCAATATTTTCCCATTAAACTAATTAAGCTATACATACAAAAATGTTTAGAAAGTTATGCCATCGGCTGTTCATTTTTAATATAGAGCTCTGATCATGAAGTATATTTATGTCCATATCCTATATACGCTTCTAACTTTCTGAAAATGGAAAAAACTTATAAAAACCTAAAATGAAACTGACTGTAAGGGCGAGAATTGGGTTTCCAATATTATTGGCCTTTTTCCTAATCTTATCAAAGAAACGCTAAATGCAAGTAATAAATCATGGTTCCACAATATTTACTATATGTATCTCATTTTGAAGCAATAAATAAATTATTTCCCTTTCCATTCAACTTGGATAACTCATAACGTTATAATAAAACTGTACTTACCTACATGGGCTGGTAAAATATTATGAACCAAAATTTTGATGGTTTCATTAGTGACATGTGCATCTTCTTGTCTCTTTTGTAGCTGACGTTTCCAACTGGCAAAAAGAAATATTAATATAATCAATTGAGTAATGGGCATTCCTTACTTATAATCGACTTTGGAAATGAATTCCGTTTGACGGTCCATGAGGTGAAAGATTCCAAATGATATTGATATTATCAGCATATGTGAATACTCGGAGTTCAATCCCAAATTCGTAGATGGGCTACTGTGGTATATATAAGAATATTTTCCTACCAAAAAGTACGAGTACACTATGATAATAACTAGGCCAACAATGAATTTAATAAGGAATGGGATCCGTGTGAATAGAAAATTCATGCAAATCGTTAGTACTACACTTTCCGTTATGGCCTGATAAAGCAATATTTATCTAAGATCAATTTTTATTTACGTACATCTGATTGGGAAATAGCTTACCCATGGATTAAAGCACAGATTATGCTTTATCCCTTCAAGCGATGTGCTATTCATTAGTTTATGGGAGCTGCCTTCAAACTTCCGACAGTCAATCTACAATTTGTTTGTTATTAAAAACATTTTAAGAACGTGTTTACAAAATCAAATCACATTAACTTGACACGGGTATGTCACATCGTTGTAAAAATAACTTTCTGACAACTATCGTTGCGCAGAGTGCTGTTTAGAAGGCCTAATAGATAAAAAACGATGCGACATATTGAAATATAAGTGCAAAACATACCAATTGCAGCATGGAACTCGCGCAGAGGGTTGTTACCATTGTGAGGTATACAAAAACCCGTGCTACAATGCTGCGCATCCAAATGTCTGATAAATTGTACAAATACGCAGCTACTTTGTTTTTTGGTCTAGCACGGTTTTGACCATCGATGTCATCGTCCGTTGATGGGTTAACCATTATCCAAAGCTTTTTATACCAGGTTATGATTAAAAATAATATTAAAATAACACCAGATACTGAGTTGACTATCCAGAACATGCTGCTTTGTCTGAAAAAAAGGATCAGCAGGAATTGAAGCCTTAATTTCAACCACTAAATAAACATCATAATATTTTATTTCATATTTTTTTTTTAAACTAAAAACGATAAAATACAAGGAAAGGCTATAGTTCACTTGGGCGAACTGTTGAATTCCCTATTCCTATACACCAAGGAAAAAAACTAAATATGGACGAATTGTAAAGGACGACTTTGTCTACATGATTTGCGAAGATCAGGACTTTCATTTCTTTGATAGAACCATTCTTTTTATAGTGGGCTTGTCAGTGACTTTGCAGCAGCTCGTAATACTGTGATAAGTAGCACTAGGTTTCCAAGACTCAGGATCCACACAGCACCAGATGGTCAAACCGCCAACCAAATCGACCATGTGCTAATCGATGCAATCGAAACGTGCACACATTCCAAAGGGGCAAACGTCGACTCTGACCATTTCCTTGTTGCGACTAAATTTAGAGCTCGACTGTCCAACGAGAAGAAGCTGTGAGCTGCCCAAAAGAAGAAATTTGACGTTGGACGCCTTAGCACACCTGGAGTAGAAATAGTCTACACAGAGTTTATGAGCGAGAGACTCTCCTCTGTGCATTCACCACCCAAAAGTGCCAACAATTTGTGGAACCGATATCGTGACATCATTAAGGAGGTAGCCGAAATCCAAGAGAAAAACCCCGTGTGTATGATGACGTATGTGCTTATCGGAAGAAGGTGACAGAAGATGCACATTTAAAAACGCTGCGGCGCAAAACAAGGGCAGCGAGGGAAGAGTATCGAGCCAAGAGAAGGTGCATACGCAGTCTCCCAGCTCAAGGAAATCGAAGAGTCTGGCGATCGAAACAACATCCGTGACCCAACTAATGTTACAGCTGCAACAAATAAATGAAACTGATACATCTGGTTTGAATCTGCTAACCTTTTTTTTGAGGATCTATTAAGTGGCAGCCCTGTTCATTACTGAACAAAGTTTTGCGGTAAAAAATTAATTGATTTTCAATTATTCAAGTGCCAAATGTCCATTTAGCTACTCCCTTCCTAGCCCACCGTAGAATAAAAACAACCTACAACGATACCAACCAGACTATCCTATCTCTGTTCTTGGTAATCGTAGCACCTTACGGTATGCAATGAAATAATAGCATTGCCCTGAAGATCAAACCTCCGTTTTACAGACCAAGCATGCCAGAGCATTTTATGTTGACAATGCGTGCTTGGTATCACAGGTGATTTCAAGCCTCAGGCGATGTTTTTATCCGGATTATAGGGACCAGTACCACTTTACTGCTTCCCTAATGGTCCGTCTGTGGATTCGGATCAGTATTTTACTGAGGCCAATCAAATGCTGGTGTTTTTGTATTTTTGTGATCCAGGAGTTTTAAGGCCTCCTCTTTTAACGACTTCGACACCGGTGATCTCCAGTCGTGTCAACGAACGGCTTGAGGGAGAGTTTCATAATGTTAAATGTATTGCCAGAGTTACCAAAGTGTTAAAATTGCTTTCACGTGATTCCCTTCCCTTAGTCGCCTAACACGTCAAATGCTGTTTATCTGATGGTAATATTCTAAATCCGTCCCTAAACGGAGCTTTGGGAGCTCGTTAGATAAGTAAGTAGATATCTATGCTTCTATGCATATTATTTAAAGTGTTGCATTTTGTTAAATATTGTTTGCAATATGTACCATCTGTCACTCTCAATTATCATTATCATGACACCATTAAAAGGCATGAAATTCAAAATCGTCGTCTCTGGGTAACAGATAATAAATCGGAAGTAATCTAAACCAAACTTACGGCTTATTAATCGCCTGCATGGCAAGGATTCCAAAATATGTAATAAATCCAATCAGAATACTATATTTCAGCATTACATCCGGCTCAATCATGTACATAAATTCCCAACGCCAATCCTTAAAAAATAAGCATAGCGTCGTAACGTTACTGCGAAATGTCTGCTCCTCCATTTCATCTTGAGTTAACCTCTTCGGTGTCCCAAAGCAAAGTCTGGAAGCGCTACAAGTTCAAAAGTTAAAATTATTCAAAAACTCAGTTCATGACTCACTGAAACTTTCCAATTGGCATTTTATCCAACTCCCTACACATTTCAAGCTTGGCTTGTATTCGAATCTGATTGTACTGCTCAATCGTATTCTGCATAAAGTTGATGGAATTGTCTACCTTAGAACCCTAAAATTGTAGATTTAGGAACAAATATATGAAAATGGTTATGTGTTACCTTATTCGCTTCGATCATACGTCGTGCTCCTACAGACTGCCTCTTGTACTCACCAGTTTGGTAGAACTGCAAGTCATCAACATATGTTTTTGTTTTAAGCAAATCTCAATAATGTAGGAAACTTACTCTCTGTGGTTTAATAAGATACGATCGGATGTGATACTTGTTCAAAACCTCATCATCTCGTGCCATTTGAGTGCCTTCCTCATACATGTACTCACCGTCGAGGAGCTCTAGAGTTTGCTGGCTTATGTGAACCCGTCTGAATAAGAAATTGAGCTGTAATATGCAATTTATCATATTGCAGATCTTCCCGACTCACCCTGCGACTCCAGTGGACTCCAATCGATTAGCGATGTCCACATCCTTTGACCAAATATCATACTGCCACTTGTAGGCTCCAATCACTCCTGATAGGATACTTCCTGAATGCACTCCAATCCTCATATCAATGTCTAGTTTTCGTTTCGTTCTAAAAATTGTCACTGTATCAATTTTAAGTTCGGTTTATCTCTGTACGGTTGACTGCACTTATAATACCTTACTTCACGTATATCCTTGATCATTCGCAGTCCAAGATCTACACAGCTCTTGGCGTGGTGATCGTTTTTGACCGGCACTCCAGATACACAGTAGTAGCAATCGCCCAAGAATTTTATTCTTAAAACATTGTATTCCTGAAAGAGGTTTGACATTATCTAATCGAGAAAGAAAATAAACGCGTACCTCTGAAGCTTGATCGAATTTAACAAAAAGGTCATGAATTGTCTCCACTAAAGTTTTAACATCCAGTGTTGTCGTCAAATGAGTGTAATTAACTACATCTGCGTAGAGAACAGATACTTCTGAGTGAGGCTCGATGAACAGTTTTCTGGAAGGATATTATTAGTTGCCGTACCTAGAATGCTGCCCCGCAGGAACTTACTCAGTATCTGGACGTCTCCAGCGCTTAATTGACTGTTGTGATGAGCTGTTAATAAAAAAACAACAGTTTTGATTTTCATTTGCACAGTAAAATAAATTGAATAGCATTATGTAGTCCACCAAAAGTGTTTGAAGGTCTTTGTTGTTCAATGCCAATAAAAAACGACAGATTTGAGGCACTTTTTTGGATCAGAACTCTCTGACACTTGCCAAATGTCTACGAATTTTGTTGGTTTGTCAGACTAGATAGGCCCATCTTGATGCCATTGGTTAGGGGAAGGTACATTATACTTTTCTGTATGAAAATACTGTCCGTTTCGATCAGGAAACAACAAAATTGGTGAGTATCCTTAGGGTTTGGGCGCTGTGGTTAGCGCGTTGGACTCCTGATCGAGGGGTCCCAAATTCAAATTACACCAGGCAAAGTAACACCTAATTTTTTTCCACTGCCCCATGTCTTGTGAAAGTCTGGCAAACATCCAAAAGTATCAGTTGTCATGAGAAGCTTCTAAAATTTGCCGTTCGGAATGGGCATAACGTTTGCGGTCCCTTCCACTACGCACACGCAAATGGTTGTTGAAGCTAGCTTTTAGGCTCATTATGTGCCGTTAACACCTCATATTTATTTTGTAACTAGGGTGTATTAATTTTGACTCAGCAAAATACTAGGTCGTTAACCCCTCAAAGGTAATATTTTAGCGATCACTGATCAACATCTATAGTAATGTGGATCTAGCCGTGTCCATCAGTCACCAATTTCGCGGCCAATTTTGAGGCCTTAAAACTCGACCTATAAAGATAAATATAAACTTTCTCGGGAACGGAAATCAACGAGTGATGGGATTCTAAAATGCGCCTACTGACACGGCCACTATTTGATAAAAACAGTTTTATCGAACAAGTTGATGGAAATAAAGGACGTGTTCTTCGTAAGGTATGTATACAAAGTCTTTCTTAACAATTTGCTCTTACAAAGGGGGGAGTTTTTGAAAAAAAAATTATGTTTCTTCTAAAAACGTAAACGACAGTAGTTACAAAATATATAGGGAATGTCCTCAACGATTCACCCACGCAATGGTTTTTTATTACTCCCAATTCATGAAAGCGTTCCGAAAACGTATTTTTTTCGATAAGTATCTTAAAAAACTTAAAACAAATACTAAAACAGCACGTAAAGACAGTATCCCTCTAAACAACTCGCCCAAAAAAATCGTTTTTACCAAATGTTCAATCTTATGACAGGGTTATGCTCTGCACTAAAGGCATCATAACTCTCCCACTTCACTGCATCCTGAATAAACCGCCTGTGGGGCTCTCCAGTTTAAACGCAACAAGTAAAGGCAGGCTTTCCAGCTGCAAATCCATTAGTTACTGATGAAAATTAAATGCAGGTGTCGTTTCATTTAAGACCCTGAAGTTCTTAGGCCGGCTTTTCTTTCGCGATTGTAAAGGATTGTTAATTGATATTGATTTTTGGACGGGATTTTGGTCATAGAAGATGGCTGGGTTTTCATCCACCTCATTGTACCTTTGCTGACGCGATGATTGAGACCATTATCACAGTTTCCTTCGCCATTGATCGTAAATCCCAGATACTTGAAATGCTCGCTTTTTGGAATGGAATGTCTGCAATCGATCGGAGTGAGTCAGAGCACGAGCAGCACAGGCATTCTGTCCTTTTCGGACTACTACAATACCCATTCCCCTCCAAAATATCCAACCATACCTCGAGTGCTCGTTGCAGTGAAGTTTGATGATGAATTCATCGTCAGCGAAGAATAACTGATGTACTTAGATTCCGTTACTATTCCTTCAAGCAGATAATCAAAGACTGTAATTATCAAGAGACCTGAAAAGATGTTAAGAATTTGACAATCAAAATGACTACCACCTGGCGAAAAATGATACAAGTGACTATCAACTATCGAATATCACTTATCACAATCCTCCCACTTAACTGTATCTTTCTTTTTGAATTCGCCAGTTTGACGTCAATCATGTTGGCTGGCCTCCCTGATTCGGATCACTTGGTCACTGAGGGCAAACAAATGCTGGCGTTGAATCGGCTAATGTGATGATAGGTTATAGCTGAAAGTCGATTTCCGCATTTTCGCTTACATGTAAGTTGATCGTCACTTTGCTTGTCACCTTTTTAATATATTATGTAGTTTCGGGTAGACTAGGAAAAATGCAGGAGAATTGTTCATAAACCATGAGGAATGGAATTAAATGAACACGCAGCCGGATCCATCTCCATCAATACGGTTGGCTCAAAAATGGGCGGGCTTTGGAGCTGGAGTGTTTTCCGAAACATTGAAGCTTAAGAACACAATGCGTCTCCCTGATCAAGGCAGTGTATTCCAAGCGGAGATATTGGCAGTAGCAGAGGCAGCCAAATCAGCCTCAATGGCGGCGATACCACGGGGTTATATCACAATTTCCATTGACGCCAGGCTGCGATAAAAGCAATCTCCGCTTGTAAAACGGTGGTGCTGAAGGTTCTTGGCGGTCAACATAATGTAGGACTCTGCTGGGTCGATGGACACAGGGGTATACAGGGTAATGAAATTGCCGATGAATTAGCAAGAAAGGGTTCTACCACGAGCCCTGAACAGGCGGATCAGTCTGCCATACCACCACTGTGCGATTTCAAAGCACGGGCGGTGCAGAAAATAATGGAAACAAGTTTATGAGTCGGCGAACGCTTTTTATTTATACTTAGATGCTAACATCGTTAAGGAAATTGTTTTATTTGTATACCAAGACGCTCATTGAATCTTGATTGACGAAACGTGGAAACGTATTTTTTGGTTTGCTGCTGACTGCTGGGCATTTCAAACAGATTGCAGCGAATAATGATGTTTTTTTTGGAATCATGTGCAAGACCCTTCAATTTTCAGGACAACGATGGTTTTGAAAGGCTTTATATTTTTATTGAGGTTCGAAAGGTTTGATGACAAAATATGTAGATCCCTTCGACGTCAAAAAGACATATAAGCACATATAAGGATAAGGGTTGTTTTCAATAAAAGAAATAATAATTTGAAAAAAATATACATATAGTGCCGGCAAAAATATATCGGTGGTTGGCATTTCAAAGACGTTGTGAATTCAAACAATAAATGCCGACTAAACTAGAAAATTAGACGGTTTTCCATACCTGGGTTAAGAAGGAGACACAACCACTAAAGGCCTTCAACACCGCGAGACGCTGTTTTATAGATGGAAATGTAGTGAATCCTATTATGATTGGAGACTTAAACATCAGGCTGTGTAAACAACAGGAAATATAACAAATCTACAAAATGGAATTTCCAAAGTCTCAATACATAGAGAAAAACCAAAAACCCTAGCGATAATGAAAGATACATAAAAGACCGAGAAAGTAAAGAGATATGTATTGTTCAGAACTGCAAAACAGATAAGAAACTAAGGATATCAAAAAGGTTGAAAATGAAAAATTAGCTATTCCTCTTAAAATTAATAGAGTTTCCTATGAATTTTTAATAAATGCTACGAATGAATTCTTGGAACAACTCGTTGACACAATAGGATACTTGAGGAAAGCAGGATAGATGACGCATTTATGAGGACGATCGTATTTCCAATATTTCACAAGGCAAATGTCAATAAACCATGTAATTATCGAGGCATATCTAATTTTGAAATGAACGACTGAGACATGGGCTGAAAGCAATAATAGGTCGATGGAGTATCAATAGGTGTTTCGAAGACAATATTCCACGGTAGATAGCATCTTCAATTTAGCGGCAATTGTTCTTCTCAAACAAGGAAAAAAGTTTACGAATTTTTTGAAGTCTTCAGGGCAGCTTTTGGTAAGGTAGCTAGAAAATCACTAATTAACTAGCTTAATGTGCTGGGGCTTGGGAGTATCACATTAATTTGCAAAACTAATATACGGCATTTATGAAAATATAAAATCAGCGGTTTGGACGGGCGAAGAGATCTCTGAATATTTTGAGACTCGAGCAGGCGTTAAACAGCGCTGCTCGATGTCACCTCTTCTCTTTGTATTAAATGTGAATGATTTACATGACTATGTAGGAGAGGGACTAAACACTGATGATATTAAAATAAGACTGTTCCTTTATAGGGCTGACATGGCTATCTTGATGATGATGACACCTAAAACGACCTTTACCAAATACGTAGAGAAAATAAATATCTCAGCGAGGAATGCAGTTAATGCTACCTGGCAAAGTTCCTAAGGAAAGAAACATATTTCACTAAGAATGAAATAGAAGCTTTATTTTGCGGTTCTTAGAGCAATTGAATCTTATGCAGCGCAGGTATTGGGCTTTGGACATTTTGATGACATAGATAAATAACAGCGATATTTTCTCAAACGAATTTTAAAGCTTCCGGAATTTACTCCAAACTACGCGCTGATTTTGGAAACTGGAGTTAAAGAGAGACATATATACGACTGAATTACGTCTCAATTATGTCATAGCGGCAATGTTCCAGTACAATAATAGCAGATTGCACATAAACATATTGTTGCGGAAAAAACTGTTTTGGGTTAAAGCAAATATTGATATCGGCAGAAGCATAAATATTCAATTGAATGGAGAATCAGCCTCACGTGCGGAATGAGACCACAGGAATATAGAGTTTATATAAAAACTCAAGCAGAAGAGGTTGCAAAGGTTGCAAGGAGCAACAGCGACAGCGAGCCGTGTCGCTATCTATAATTACCTGGACAATAAGAGGGCCCATCATTATGGCATTGAAAGCAAAAATCAAAGCAACATCACTTAGATCTTTAAAGTGCGGTGCGGTCGGATTTGGCTAAAAGAAAACGGATACAATCCAAATGAAACAAAATTACTATGTACGCTGTGCAATTTAAGGCAGCCAGAAACGATATAGCATTTTGGGGTGCGTTTGGAAAAGGTTGCTTATTGAAGAGGAGAACTAGACAGGGAAAGGGTCAAAGCTGTCGCGTATGCGGACGACGTAGTGATACTAGTGTCAGGGAAGTTTCCCTCCGTGATAAGTGATATCATGGGGAATGCTCTAGACAAGGTAAGCACCTGGGCTACAGGTTGTGACCTCAGCGTTAACCCGAGCAAAACCGAACTGATGCTGTTCACCACCAAAACCAAAATCAACGATTTTACCCTACCCCACTTACACTATCCTCCAGTGCTAAGTATCTGGGTAGACTTTCATAGATAGCCAAGCCGCCATCAAAGCTATTGATTCGGCTACCATATCCTCCAAACTGGTGCAGGAGTGCCGGAACGAGCTTGCCCGACTGGGCGAACGTTTCAGTGTTACACTACTCTGGGTTCCAGTGCATAGTAACATAACAGGAAACGAGCGTGCAGATAAGCTGGCCAGGCAGGCAGAGCTCTGAACGGCTCACTCGCGGCAAGTGTTCACATTCCGCTAGGTGCGGTCAAGACACAAATACACTCATACTTCCTGTAGAAAGCCAATTTTCAATGGAGAAGGTTAACTAACTGCATCATATCAAGGAACTTATGGCCTACTTATAACAAAAGAAGAACAGAAGTTTCCAGAATTACGGCGATAATCACCGGGCACTGGCCAATTGGAGACCATGCGGCCAAACTAAATATCCAATTAAACCCCACTGCCGAAGTTGCGGGAATGTAAATGAAAGAGAAACTCTCTCTAAGAGCCAGACTGCGGGCACTGAATCAACCATTCTTCGACGACCTTAGCGCTATATCGGGCAAAAGGTATACAAGATCTTATCCGTTTTCTCAACTCCACAGGTTGGATATACGAGTATACATCAAGTCCTCTACAACCACTACAACATAGGTCACACGAGTCATGGTAACAAAAAGGCACAACAAAGTGCTAATTGGGTTCAGGCCAAACCGCCACCTCTACCTACATACCTGAAGAGGAGATAAGACTTATATTTAATAGATAGCTTTATTCAAATTGGGAAAGGTTAATAAATTTCTTAAAACCATCTATCAAAAAACATTAATTGAAAATTATAATTTAACTCAGATTAGCAAGAGAAGAAACTCGAATTTATATTAGCACTATCTAAATTATATAGAAACATAAATAAGTCAATTTCCGATCGACGCGACCACTGGTTTTGTCATTGTTGTACGCTCTTTATTTTAACAATTTTCAACAAAAAAGCTACGTTCGTATTTAATTCGATCATTTTAGCAATGTGTCTATCGGACACTTAGATTCGTCTGTTTAAGTTATATACTTTGCCCCGAAAAGGGTTAAATTACATTGTGAGTAGGGGTGAAATAGACGACAAATTTAACTTTCAATTATTATTGGTATTCAGAATAGTGAACAAGTATAAATAGTTCCTTTAATCAGTATCAACTATAATTCCTTACCCCCTATCAAACGATGATCTACGTTGCCGATTTGCAGCTTTCATATGCTCGATACGATCTCTTACTTCACGTTCAATTTTATCAGCCGTCTGTGCAGGAATAATGCTGAGCAAAAGGCTTTTCTGAAATAACAGCAACAACAGATCAAATTTGTTCATCCCATTTCCTTGACAGTTTTACCTCCTGATCTCTCGCATATCGCAGAAGTAAATTCTCCTCGACACACTCCCTGCGGTCCAGAAATGTCGTCCTAATAGCTATTTCTTTCATAAGTCGAAAATATATTCCCAGTAGATTTACGCAAGACAGAAAGATTCCTTCTGACAGGGTCTTGATCAGAATATGATCATCGAGCCTATATGTTACCATTGCATAGTTAATCATATAGCAACCAGTGACAGCCGTACCTAAGATAACTGCATGCCAGTTGTCCCTTAATGGCATGAACATATATATCGCATACAGGGTGTAGCTCCCGTACGATGGCCGCAGCGGAGGGATTGGGAAATCCACAGCCGCGTGGTAAACAGGTACAAGTAAATCTGCAAATAAAGACATTAAGAATAACACAGATAACGTGGTGTTTAATTATTTAACCTGAAACAACTAAAATGAAAACAGCTACACACGACGCCGTGAATGCTATCCACGAATGACGTTTGATCAAGTCCTCACGGAAAGTAATGAAAAGTACCGCCCAGACCGAAAGTAATGATGCGAGATAGGAAAAAATTTCTACATAAACTGCGCTGATGTCCTATAACATAAGAAACATTATTCAGGCGCTAGATAGGCTTTTTCAAATGCTTACCTTAACTGCTATCATTAGCATGATGACATGCACAATTCCGACCAAGGCTTGCAGAAGTACGAACAGCGAGAGGTAGCTCATCCGGAGACGTTGCATATATGTCACATAGAACTGCTCTAATTCTAAGTTGCGACATTGTTTCTAGAACGGCAAAGTTTAATGACTTTTAAAAAATTTTGTTTTTTAGTATTTTTGTTTTTGCTTGATTCTCATTACACGTTAGTGCATTTTCTTATCGATTACCGTTAAATACTCAAACATTGACTGGGCTCTCCTGCCAACGAGAGCAATCATTGACCAACCGGTAAATTTTATAAAGCTCATATAATATTAGCCGTGTTTCTTTGCACGCGGATATAGGGATAATTTGAAATTTGCATGTAAAATACAACAACAACTTATCCTATATACGCTAACTTTAGCGGGGATAGCTATCGCCGCTAAATCCTTTAGCAGGGATAAACAGTGCTTCCAAAATCCATTTTCTTCGTTTCTGATGAATCGTTGCGATGAATTTTTCAGGAAATGACATCCCCCCGACCACTAACACATCCCGCCGAATATTTTGTTCGTGAAATTATTATTATATTTTTTCAAAATTTAGTAAATCTGTCAATGTGAAACTTTTTTTTATAATTTTAGAATTTGTTTGGCATTAATTTCAACTGTCGGAAATTAATATTTTTGAATTTCACGATTTTCAACACAAATTTTTTAACTCAACTTACAGCTGTGCGACTCATAAACGTCATAGGTGCATGTGTGCTGCCAAGTTTTTTTTGATGAATTCTTAAGCGGCGATGGTCGTTTTTTAATGCCATGCCTATATCCGCGTGCAAAGAAACACGGCTATTGGCGTTTCCTCAATTGACCTTCCGGACAATGTTGGAAACCGTCGAAAATGCTGATGTTGCTGCATTTATATGATATGCCAAAATTTCCTTTAATGTGCGTTTACACTGTATATTTTGGCCGCTTTACTTTAAGCTTTAAAAAAAACAAAATAAACGAAAGCAATTTACATAGAATCACAAAGCTTCTATGTAAATCTAATCTGTAGCAACCTGCCAAAGTTCAAAAGTGGTCAGTTTGGTTTCAGGATGGGGCATGTATAACGCTATTCATGGAGGCGGTAAATTCTCCGAACCTGTTTACGCAACGCGCGTTGTCTGGTGGGTTTACTCAGACATGCTTTAGTAAGCCCACGGTTTGGTAGAATACAGATCATGTCCTAAAATCAAGGTCGTCAACAATCTTTTGCAGCGTGACTTCGTTCGAATTAAGGGATATTGCGGCGATCGAATTTTTTTCAGAAATACATTGGCTGGGGCCTCAAGGGATACCTAGAAGAAATGGGCCATTATTGGAGCAGTTGGCGGTAGAAGCGTGATTAGATATCTGGGTATCTGTCTCGATCAACATCTGTATTTCGATGGATATTTCGATATATATGTATAGTTGTTTGTTTTGCTGAAGCCAAGAAGGCTTATGCTCTGACAACGAAACAGTTTCACAGCAGTCAACTTGACTAGAGAGTGGAGTTCATGTGCTGCTTGGCCATTATAAAGCCGATCATCGCTTATGGTTGTTCATTGTGGTTCAATATAGACCCTGGATATATGGCAAAAATTTGGGTTTTGGAGAGACAATGTCTTATGGCCTGTCTCCGGTTGCTCCGAATGCCTAGATCAGATTATATAAAGTAATATCACAACAATGACTTTATTGAATAGGTTTTCACACAGTATACTTTTTGGGTATTACTACTCCAATGGAAGGTACATATAGAATACGCTCCGGTAACCTGCCGGAGGCATATCTATTATTGATGCCAAAGGACTGGTATATTTAAGGGATAGTATCCCGGTATTGTTCCATCGCTGATGCAGTGCGAGAGATCAGTGGCTCATTCAAGCCGTGTACGTCGCCAAAGCTCATGAGCTCCTCCTTTTTACTTTTACTTGCTTACTTTACGGACTCCCGACCCGTGAAGGGTCTCTGCCTGAGACATTGCTGCCTTTCATCCTCTGCGATCCCAGGCACGCTGCTTCCAGTTGTCCAGACAAAGCGCCCTTTAAAACCAAGGTTCGGTCTTCCTTGCCTTATCGAACCAACAGAGATTCTCTTGACTGGAACATTATTTTCCATTCGCTCGATGTGGCCGAGCCAATGTAGTTGACGTTATTTAGCTTTTTGGACTACATCCACATCTTGGTACAGCTCATAGGTTAGGTTAGGTTTATGTGGCTGTCGGCAGAAGCCGACACACTTAGACCAATTTAGGTCCATTGTGATACCACGTATATTATCTACCTCAACTCTGTAGATGGGACTGGCCAACGACACGCGGTTGTTCTCAAACGGTCCCCCATCTACGTACTAACCGCGCCCAACGTCGTTTAATTACGGTGATCTGACGAGAACCGATTAACTCGACGTGGTATGGTCGTTGGTTGAAAATACAGCTCATAGAGTTCGCGGTTGTATCTTTTCCTCCATTCGCCCTCCTCGCACACAGGACCAACTATCCGACAGAGTATTATTCTTTCAAAAGAACCCAATATTAGCTCCCTGTTTCGTTAAACCGAAGTAGCAGCGGTTTCCTAAGGTAATTCTCCGCCGGATCTCCACTAAGTTGTCATTCGTGGAGTTGATGTTTACTCCTAGGTAGATGAAATCCTTAACTACCTCGAATTTATTGCTATTAATAGCGACGTTTTGGCCTAGGCGGTGGACAGATGTTTGTTTGTTTGTTGATAGCATGTACTTGGTCTTGTCCTCATTTACTTCAAGACCAACCAATTTCGCTTGTTCTTCAATCGCCGTGAAAGCCTCTAACACGGCACGCTGAGAACGGCCGATGATGCCGATATCGGTCGCATACCCCAGTAGCTGGACGGATCTATTGAAGATAGTGCCTTTCAAGTTGAAACCTACCCTTCGCACTATTTTCTAAAGAACAAGATTGAAGAAGTCGCCAGATATAGCTCCTGACAATGAATGCTATCATATGCGGACTTAACGTCGATGAAAAGGTGGAGGGTATCGACTTAAAATTCATTGGTCTTTTCCAGGTTTTGCCTTAGTGTGAAGAATTGATCTATAATTGTCGATCGGCCGGGACGGAAGCCACACGAAACATCATGCACGATTTGACTGTTATCCACAACATGTGCAGCACACACACCTATTGTGTGATTGGAGGGGATTTCAACGCCAGACACCAGCTTTGGGGAGACGACGAATCACCACAAGGGACGGCAATAGTGGAGTGGCTGCATGGCAATGCACATCAACACTCCCTACTGGTGATTTCACAACCACTAAACACCTTTCCAAGAACACCATCGATGCTGAACTTTTTCTTGGCTTCATCGAACTTCGTCAAGATCCTACCGGACTTTCGCAATTACTCCTGCCTTGCGCACGTAAGTGATTCTGATCATTTGGCTGTAGAACTTCGAATTCGACTGAACCATAGAATAATGATGGAAAATCCTGCACCAGAGCTGCACATCAAATTCAACCGGATCAACTGGATCCAATACGAGTCGGACATCGAAGCAAATGTGATACTGCCAGCAATGGACGAAAACCTCGGCAACAACGAGATTGACGGAGTCATCAATCACTTTGAAGCCGTAGTTAACGCAGCTGTAGACCGACAGAAGACAACCCGAACCAGCAAAGACAAATATGGGCACCTACCTCAACACATCCAAGCAATTCATGCACACAGACAACGGCTGCGAAAAAGGCTACAGAGGATTCTCCACAGAACTTGGAACACCCACAATGACGAGTATAGAAGTGTACATTCCCAGCTGGAAGGCACCAACGTCATGTTTCGTCGTGCTGTGAAACACTTCAGGGACAACGAATTCAGGCAGAGGCTGGAGGACATAAAACCAGGCACCGACGCCTTCAAGAAAATCAACTCGCTGGTTGGAAAATCGAGGTCAATGCCTGAAACCATTGAACACGGACAAGATACTGCCACCACCGCAATTGAAAAAGCCGAAGCATTTGCCACCCACTTCGAAAGGAATTTCACGGATCGACCACCAACGCACCTTCCAGAATTCCTAGAAGTAGTGGAAGCACAAGTTCACGAGGCCACAATGTCAACCGATGTCATCACGACTTTCAACACCAGGAATCCAGCAGATGACCCAAATAGCGACGAAGTCTTCACCAACACAGAAGAGGTTGGTAACATTATCCATAGCGGCAACTCAAAGAAGTCATCCGGAACTGACCAAATTTCGAACTTTTTGCTTAAAAAGTTACCAAGCGTGGCCATCCTTCTACTGACCATCATCTTCAACAACTGCATTAACAACAGCTATTTTCCGAAATCATGGAAAGTAGCAAAAGTTGTGCCAGTGCCCAAGAAGACAGATCGAACAAATGTCAATGGATACCGACCAATAGCTCTCCTGTGTTGCGTGAGTAAAATTCTGGAGTCATTGATGCTGCGAAAGATCAACCAACTGTGTGCGGAGAGAGGCATAATCCCGACGTATCAATTTGGATTCAGAGCTAGACACTCTACGATACATCCCCTACTGAAGCTTTATAGCGACGTCACCACGGGACTCAACAAAAAGGAGACAACTGTAGCCTGCTTGCTGGACATTTGGCCTTTGACAGCGTCTGGATTAAAGGACTGATCTTCAAACTAATGGAATATGGTTTTCCGCTCAATATGGTGAGACTTATTAATAATTTCCTAACAAATAGAATTTTCTTCGTACAGGTACAGAATGAGAAGTCGTCAGTCAGAAGCATAAACGCAGGTGTACCCCAAGGATCAAGACTCGGTCCGATCCTCTTTAACATCTTCACAGCTAACCAGCCAATGAATGAAGGCCGAAGCAAAACGCTTCTGTACGCAGACGACTCAGTGACCTACGCCACCTCCCTGTCTCCAGAGATAGCTGCACGAAGAGTTGAGACCCACATCAGGAATCTTTGGGACTACTATCTTAAGTGGGGACTGAAGATAAATAGCAACAAAACGGATCTTATCTGCTTCCGCAATCCTGTAACAGCGACCGGATGCTGACATTACCCTCAAAAGGGCAAACTTTGCATTGCATCTAGTGCACCCGCTTCTCAAGAAGCGCAACGGGCTTAGCAGAAAACCCAAGCTGCTCATATACAAGCAGCTCATCAGACCAGTGATAACTTATGGTTGTCCCATCTGGTTCACAATTTCACCCTAAACAATGAAGAAGATCCAGCTTTTCGAAAGGAGAATACTTCGGACCTGCACAGGACTTTGGCGAAACCCGACAACTCTGAAGTACTACTCAACGAGAAGACTCTACGAGGAGGCAGGAATCGCACAGCCGATCAACAAATTTATGATGGAACTATCAGGAAGACTCATCCGAAACCTTGCAGACCACCCAAACACAGAAGTCCGGGAATTAACCCAGCAACAAATGGAACCAAGCCATCGGTATCTAAATCCTCGCGCCATCACGGATGCTAGATTTGACGACATCATACACAACGAAGATACTCCGTTCTACGAAAAATCGGTAAGACATTACAGGGGGTGACTTACTCCCTATAATCAACGCTAATACTATATTTTCTTTTCTTCCCAACAGGAACAATTAGCTTTTAATTAATTATAAAATATCACAAATAGATTAAGAGTAGTCATAAATATAGTTTTGTAAAACTTTTGTAAACCTAGCCATAAGAAATTCGTCGGGCCCCTTTTGTTGAGCTGACATTTTTAATTTTAGTTATAAGTCTAGATATAAGTCAATTTGTACATATTATATTGAATAAAAATAATTTCCTAATCGTAAAAAAATCGACGGAAGCCACACTAATACGTGCCGATCAGTGTGTTGCAGAACGGCTTCAGACGCTCACACAGTAAGTGGGAAATATCTTATATGCGACATTAAGCAGAAATATGCCTCGATAGTTCTTGCAAGACATAGGATCGCCTATTTTGAAGGTGGTCCAGATCGAGCTGATAGTCCAGTCATGGGGCATGCTTTCTTCCATCCATACTTGATTGATGAATTGGTGCATGCGCCCTACCAAAACATCACCTCCATATATGAATAGCTCCACTGGTAGACCATCAGAGCCGGCGGCCTTATTGTTCTTCAGCTTTCTTATATCTAAGCCAACCTATTCTATTCTATGTGGTGAAATCTGTTCCCAATGAAAGGGCGTGGGTTCTCTTCTTGCCCTATCACACTCTTTACATGTTGCCCATTTATGAGCTGTTGGAAATGCTGCTTAAATACATCTACGTCGCTGTTTTCGAAGAGCCTGCGTTCCGGTCTTAAAGTCAGCAGCCAGTTGCCTCGCTTTCTTGTCAAATCTCCAGATGTTGTTTCGATCGTGATACTCTTCGATTTTCTAGAGCTGGGAGACTGCGTACGCCCTCTTCTTTCTTCAACCTCGTTGGTAGGAGCGTGTGCGCACATTAGGCTTATGTTTTGAAATGTAGCTTTGATGCGGATCACAGCCAGGCGATCACTTATCGGCTAGAAGTCCATTACTTTTGTCCTAAGCCGATTTCCCACTATGAATCCGCACCCTAACATATGCAATCTTTTATGACAGCTGTAATAAATATCGCTATTTTTCCTTTTCATCATACCTGATCCTATCCATCGTATCTTCTGGATCGCGGTAATATCTGCCTTGTACCGCTCGAGGACAGACTCAAGTTTTTGAGTAGCACCTCGGGTGTACAGTGTTCGCACGTTTCAGGTGCATACTATCAGATCGTAGTCCTTTGACGTTCCGGGTCTGGTGGCCATATGAGGGTATCCATTATCCAAGGCTTCATGTGTCTCTCTGATAACTGTTTTTATTTCACGCGGTCGGGAAGCAACCTGGAGGGCCAGTTCCATTTTTTACCAATAGGACGAAGGGCCGGTTTTTAAGGAGTCATTAATACACTTCGGGGGAATGAGAGCTGCCTTTGGCCCATTTAGGGCTCATCCGCCACGAACTCTTTTGCAATGCCCTGGCTTAGTGTTGGAGATCCCTAAAGACCTGGGATTCAAATATGTCGAAGCAGCTTATATAGGGGTACCACTAATAGTTCAACCTGACTGGAACTGGTAGACGCCACCGTTGATCTCATCTAGGAATTTTTTCTGCTGCCATCTGAAGTATGAGGAAGTATCTCAATGTTAAAAAACACTCCTCCCCCTTCTCTCGACCGCTGCCATCAGCGACCTTCAAAAAGGGTTGGTTACCCAATCTCCAGCCGAGGTACTGGGCACCAAGCAGCCACCAGCGTGGAGGTGTAGAGTAGGATTTGGTAGCGAGAGGCTGTCGTGAGAACGCCTTTGCTCTCATATATTCGCATCACTACCCTTTGGCTCCTCCATTTTAATACCACAATCACGGAGAGGGATATTATTTATAAAAGCAAAGGAAGAGGTCAACACGCAGGACCAGTATGACTTCCCGATGAAAACATAATTTGAAGTTAGTTCGTTAAATAGTTTTTAGGCAGAAACGTAATAATTATAAGGATATAGTTGAGTTTAAAGCATCCGCATAAGGACCAGTAATCTAGAATAAGTATTTACTATTAATTTTAAGTTAGATTGAATAATTTTTGTCTAGCATATTGATATAAATCAATTATTAATAAAAAAACAATTTAAAAGTAAAAAACAGATCGATTGGCACAGCCAAAAAAAAACATCTTCTTTAAAGTATCTGAAAAACATATTGGGTAATTGGAAATTTTAAAATGTCTTGTGAATCATTGCTGTTATCCGAAATGCGAACCTCTAAGTGAATACCACTTAAAGAGCTCTTATATAGTTAAAAGATAGAATTGGAGGAATTGTGTAGTATGTACTCGTAGCATACGGCATTAACAAATTGGTACACACATATTCAAATCAGAAATAAAGTTAAATGAACTGAATCTTTTTTACTATAAATATGTGTTCTGTAGCTTACCCTTAAAAACCCCCATTCCCATTTTTTTTCGTAGTAAAGATGTGTTGTAAGCTCAGGAGTATGACTCCGCTGAATTTGTTCCGAGTTCCTTTGTAAAATGCTATTCATGGTGTCCTCTGTCCTGTATTCGATTTATGCATCTTGTGCTAATTTTGTGTCATTTTCAAAAACCATGACATTATCTGTAAAAAAAAAATTGAAAAACATTCAATGATTTTATCGTTAAAATAATTAATCATATCTATTTGTTATCAATTATTCAAGCATTTCCTTTACATTATCGATGGGTTGTTTAATTGGAAATTAGTGTAGATATTTTAATTTTTGTTGTGCATGCAATGATAACATTTTGAGATTAAAAACGCCTCATTTGCTCAAGGGTGTTAGTCAGACGAATAATATTTTGTGTAAGAATGAATAGAAATCACGCATATTGAAATGGCGAAAGTCATTCATCGCTATTGCAGGCTGGGTTTCCTGCAAGCAAGATCAAGGAGGTTTTTAAAAGCTCACGAGAACCTCTTGAACGTTGTTTGTTATGAAAAATTGTTTTTCTGTTCTAATATATATATATATATTTCAACCATTCACTATTTGCTTTACGTAGTTCCATAATCGTTGTCAAGACAATGCCAATTTCATGATAGTTAATTAGATATCATCTCAAATCGATTCGTATATTTTGCAGACAATTAAGGCATATTTAATAATTTTTATATAGAAGAATTCACTTGATATATTTTATATAGTACAGAATGCCTGTTTCGTCAAATCGCCAACTTACAACTTCATAAACATAATTGTGAACTAAGTAAATTGTAATGGTATAAACATTTGAATTTAGCGCCTTTCGGCCATCTTGTTCTAACTTAAGCAAACAAAATAAAATAACGGAATTGTTAAACTGAAATTAATAAATGGTCACTCTTTGTACCAAGTTTGAAGTCGTCGCACGCTTTTAAATTCGTCCCAAATTTAATTTTTCTCGCTCAAGTAAGAGCAGTTTACAAAAATTATTATAAATTTTCAATGCCATTAATATTACATGTATAATGAAAATAACAAACTCTTTTTTTATTGCTATTCTCCTCGCAATTTCGAAATTTCAAACACAAATAATTCTAACCGCTGATTATGTCAGTGTCTAATAGTGGATAAATAGTAGAAAGGAAATTTTATTTGGAAAGTACAAATTAGATAAATTGTAGGAAATAATAAATTCAAGACTTGCTGAATATACTTTGTGAATATACGTACCTCTAAAAACAGTTTTAGACGTTTCACAAAATAGTGGAAACAACGCAGTCTATACCATGTACTACTGTGTACTATTCGAATTGGTTTATACAGAATTTTTAGACTCGGAGGACACGATGATTATAAAGTTACATGAAGCAAATTGATGACGATCTCGTCCACTACTATCGCTTGGAATGACCCATAAGGATTAAGATTCTATGAAGCATGCATTTTTTCCTTCGAGTCAGGACTTTTAGACCAAAGCGAAGTAGAAGCGGGTTGTAGGGGACTTTGCAGAAGAACGAAAACAAATAATTTCTGTTGCGATAACTAGAAACACCAAGTTAAACGCGAAAGAAGATAGTTCAAGGTGCGATCCTACCGAGCTGGACTTTGTACCAAAATCCGCGATCTCATCTTAATTATCCACTTACTCTGCGTGAAGGTGTCGTCGCCAAAGTCGTAGTCTCCATCATCGACGGCTAATTTGCTGAAATATCAGCAGCCAGGAATACGAAGCTGAAGATTTCGTAGCAGTGCTCAGTGCGACCTATCCGTTGTGCAAAAGTCATTCACTTTTAAAGTGCGCATGCTGCATTTAGCAATCCAGCGGTGATACTGGCCTGCATTCGTAGCAGTGCTCAGTGCGACCGTCAGTTGTGCACAGGTCATTCACATTCAAAGCTCGCCTGCTTAATTGATTTATCCAACTTTTATACTCGCTGAAACCAAGAACCGTGGCCACAAGCAACGGCCAGTACGGCACCATCGAATATCTCCAAACACCGCATCAACATCAAGTGTCAACTGTAGGTGCAACAACAGAACAACAGAATGTGTGATTATCGATGTTCACTGAAGCGAAGCGTCTGTCTTATCTTGTCATGTGTTTATACCCTATTCTAAGGGTATATTAATTTTGACGCACAGTTTGTAACATGCCTTAATATTGCCCGTAGACCCCTAAAAGTTACTATATTTATGATCAGCATCGATAGTAATGTCGATCTAGCCATGTCCGTCCGTCCGTCTGTTGGCAAAAATTAGGCCTTTAAACTGGGCCTAGAGAGCTGAAATTTTAACCATATGTTCTCTAGGGTACCGAAATAATCAAGTTTACGAATTTTTGAAATCCGCCCACAGACGCCCACAAACTCAAAAAAACAATTTTTTTCGAAAAAATCGAATTTGAACTAGAAAGCTGCAATTTTTTATATATGATCTATGACTCCTAGAACTGCTCGGAAGATACATTTTTCAAAATCCGCCCAAAAAAAAACCTTTTTTTGAAAAACCAAAGTTTGAGCTAGGGAGCTGAAATTTATAATATATACTCTCCAGGGGCCCTTTATGCTCATGTGTTATTTTTTTTTAATCCGCCTGCTGACACGCCCACAATCAAATAAAACAATTTTATTGAAAAACCAAAGTTTGAGCTAGGGAGCGTTTTTTTACAAAAGCATCGTTTTTTTTTTATAAATTCCCTTAAATGTTATATAACAAAATAAGTAGAGCGTTCTTAACAATTCAACCATACTTAGACTTTTGTCACGCCAACTCATAAGTGATAGGAATAAGAATAGGGTATCCAACAGTTCGCAAAAGCGGACTGTAGCCCGTCGCTATGTTTTTTTTTTGTCTTGTGAACAAAAGTAAAGTATATACAATTTAGTTTAAATTTCCCATGTAAAGCTCTGTCAAAATTCTAAAATGCATTTTCTTTCGACCATCTAACCAATTTCGGTACACCAACGCTTCGATGAATGCTGTGCACACCATCCATGGGTTCTTCAAGTCGTCGATCAAGTTCAGTAGTTTCAAGAAAGGTACATAAAGGTACATTTTAACCGGCGAGTCCCTACTTTTATTTATTTTGAACGAGTTATTTGCAATATAAAGTATTTTAATGAAATATTACCACTAAATTGTATAATGTTAATTTAAAATTCTAAAGGTGATAAAACTGAAAGTAAAATATGTATAAATATGCCTATCATTGAAATTCGTACTTAAATAAAATGTTTATTTAACTCATACATACTCGTACCTTAAATTAATTCATACATACCTTTAATTAATACATACGAGTATCTACATACCTTTAATTAATACATACCCATACGCTCTTAGTGGTTAAACTAAGAATTAGATTATTGGAATCAGTAGCTAGTAAGCAAATTTTCTCTCAACCCTTTTTTTGATCACCATATGAAATGGCCTCTATGGATTACGTTTAATTTTAAGTTAGATTTAGTTACTTATATGAATAAATATGCTTTTATATTTTTATTTTGAAAATACCTTCACCTTTTATTTCGTCATGAGTTTTGACTGCTAAATTTCTTAGTGTTAAGGGGGAGCCCAATATGTGTGTTAGAAAACATCGGTGGTGATACGACTGAACCCTAAGAGGTTTTTCTATTTTGTGGCTTCCAATAATTAAGCGGTGTGGAAGACAAGGATGGACTCTATTCCTGTTAGGGGTAGTAGTCTGAGGGTGGGCAACGCTGATTAAACCACCTCCACCTTCCGGTTTCCAAGATTTCAACGATTTTCTGCAATTTCGGGGTTTTTATTTCCATCTAAATAAGGCAGATCATGGCAATTTGTTTTCGTGGTTCCATACCTATAAAAATTAAAGTAATAAAAGGCATGACATTTTATGGTCGTCCGGCAGCAAGTGTAAGAACCTACGCCTCCGTCGAGCTAGTGTCGCGCGTGAGCCAGCATGCCTGCTCACACTTTGCTGTCAGGGCAACCTACCTTACGACCCATCGATTTCTGTAGGAAACCCAGTACTCCTAGAGATCGATGGGATTGGCGGGTGGCAATCGTGCAGTAGTAGTGTATTCGCTTCGTCGTTCCGCAACTCTTATAGAGACAGGTCGGCTTGTTTGTGATCGAAAGCGAAAAAGTGCTAAGTAGTGGTGATTAGCAAGAAATTTTATAATTTGTAAGTTAGCTTAGTGGACGGAGTGTCTGGCTCAGGCACCGAAGGCTCAGGTTCGCTTCCCTTTTTGAATTTATTTAAAAAAAAGAACAAAAAAACAAAAAAAAAAGAAAAAAAGAAAGAAAACATTTTTCATAGTGACATTAGAAACAAAGTATAAAACATAGGGGCGGGCTACAGTCCGCTTGGGCGAACTGTTGGATACCCTATTCTTATTCCTATATCTCATAAGTGGGCGTGACAAAAATTTAAAGGATTTTATCGAAAAAACTAAGCTTTTGTAAATAAAAACGCTCCCTAGCTCAAACTTTGGTTTTTCAATAAAATTGTTTTATTTAATTGTGGGCGTGTCAGTAGGCGGATTTAAAAAAAAATTAAGTATGAGCATAAAGGGCACCTAGAGAGTATATACTATAAATTTCAGCTCCCTATCTCAAACTTTGGACTTTCAAAAATAAAAAAATAAAAAATTGTGGGCGTTTCAGTAGGCGGATTTTGAAAATATTTACACATGAGCATAAAGGGCCCTTAGAGAGTATATATTATAAATTTCAGCTCCCTAGCTCAAATTTTGGTTTTTCAAAAAAAATATTTTATTTAATTGTGGGCGTGTCAGTGGGCGGATTTTGAAAATTGTATGTCCCAAGCAGTTTTATGGGCCAAAGATCATATATAAAAAATTTCAGCTTTCTAGCTCAAAATTCAATTTTTCCCAAAATTTGTTTTATTTAATTGTGGGCGTGTCAGTGGGCGGATTTTGAAAATTTTATGTCCCAATCAGTTTTATGGGCCATAGATCGTATATAAAAAATTTCAGCTCTCTAGCTCAAAATTCGATTTTTTCCAAAATTTTGTTTTTTTGAGTTTGTGGGCGTGTCTGTGGGCGGATTTCAAAAATTCTTAAACTTGATTATTTCGGAACCCTAGAGAGTATATGGTTAAAATTTCAGCTCTCTAGGTCCAGTTTAAAGGCCTAATTTTTGCCGACGGACGGACGGACGGACGGACATGGCTAGATCGACATTACTATTAATGCTGATCATAAATATAGTAACTTTTAGGGGTCTACGGGCGATATTAAGGTATGTTACAAACTATGCGTCAAAATTAATATACCCTTAGAATAGGGTATAAAAAGTGTAAAAAGAAGAGTAAAAATTAAAAAAAAACAAAAAAAAGTGCCGTACGGTGTGGCGATGGACTCCGGAAAATCGGTGGTCCCGCGTACGGGTGTTGGAGTGCCGGCTAGAAAAACAACAGCAGCAACAATAACAACAACAGTAGCAGCAACAATAACATCAGCAGCAACAACAGTAGCAGCAACAACAACAGTAGCAGCAGCAACATCAGCAGCAGCAGCCAAGTGTTTGCCAAGGGCAAATATACCTAAAATGGCAACAATAATAACAACGGGCCGGCCGTTGCCCACACGGGTGTTCTCACAGGGAATTCCAGCAACAACAAAAACAATAACAACATTTGTTACAGCAAAAATAGAGGCTGTAAAAAATGCCAAGGAAGCAGCCGTAAAAGCTACCGCTACAGCTGGGTCAGCAGTAGCTATAGTAAATGAGGAGTTACGGAAGGTAGAGAAGAGGCGGCGGAAGCTTAATCCGAAGCCGAATCTCTCTGCCAAGAGAAGGGCAAATCTGGCAGGCCCTAGTGAGGCATTATCGATTGCTGGAACCGATGATGAGGCTGATAACTCCAGCTCTTACGAGGCTGAAGTGGGAGCGGGCCGGTACGTTGGAGAGGGAAACTCCTTCAGAGACCTACCGGTCGAAGATGACAATGCCATCCAAATGGAGGAAGGAGAAGAAGATGATGAGGAGGCTGAGCTTGACCAACTCATAAAAGAGCTCCTTGAAAAGCGTGAGTAGTTGAGGCAGAAGAAAATGCAACAACAGCAACAACAAAAAGTGCTGCGGGATCAAGTTCAGCAGCAACATAAAGCGAAACAGCATCAACGGAAAGAGCAGCAACAACAACAGCAGCAACAACAACAACAACAGCAGCAACAGCAGCAAGCCGAGACGCAGCAGAAGCAACAGCCAAAGAAGGTAAAAATCCCGCCTATCAATGTAAGTAATTTTGAAATAAGTGATAGTATCAGATTGTGTAGGCTGATTACCAAAAACTTTCATGTGAAAAGGCTTTCTGCCAATAAGCACATAATCATATGTGAAAAATTAGAGGAGTACCAGAGGGTGCGCGACGCCTTGGGAGAGGTCAAAACTGAGTACTTCACGTACACCCCAAGGGAGCAAAAATTGAAGACCGTAGTGTTGAAGGGAATTGATCCCTCAATTAAAACGGAGGAGCTCGAAAGAGAGCTAAAGAACTTTGAAAGCGACGACCTCAAGTTTGTGGGGGTCAAGCCGTTTTCCTCGGCTGTGGCAAGGGGTGGTAACCGTCACTTACCATTCTTCCTGGTCCAGCTAACTCCCGATAGCAAAATCGACAGGCTGCGAAATATCCGCTTCCTGTACTACCATGCTGTAAGGTGGGAGAAAATAAAGAGGTCAGATCGCATACTTCAATGTATGCGCTGCCAAAGGTTCGGGCACGCCGCAGCTAACTGCAACATGCAGTTTAGATGCGTGAAGTGCGATAAGGACCACAAACATGGTGAATGTCCTCTTGGTAAGGACAGAGTTGAAGACCGGAGTGTTCTCTCTTGTGGAACTCTGGGCATCCCGCCAACTTCAGGGGTTGTCCAAAGTACCAGGAGCTGAAAAAGCGAGTCCAGGCCCGCAAGCAGCAGCCTGAAGACGATAGGCGTCAAAAGAGTCGTTCGTTCTCTAATTTTGTCGCACCCAACGTGTCCTTTGCCCCAATGGCAGCTGGACCGGGTCAAGCCCAAATAACATTAAACCCGCCAACGGCAGCCCAAAAGGCCATAATGGTGTGCCATAAATCAAATGGCTACGTTGGATGAGGGAAACTTAAAGATCCTTGCTGTGAATGTTAATTCACTAGTCAGGATCGAGAAAAGAACGTCACTTGCCAACTTGTTGAAAACCGAAAACCCGGATGTGCTTTTGGTTAGCGAAACTAAGCTAAATCAGAAGCACAAATTGGGATACAAAAACTATCATGTAGTAAGAAGAGACCGACCTCACTCCACTCAAGGAGGTGGGGTTGGAATCTTAATTCGAAAAGGCCTGCGCCATAGGGTTATATATAGCGGGGACGTGCGTAGGTTCCAGTTGTTGGAAGCATGCATCATATGCATTCGTCTCCATAGCCGGAGGAGAATGTATGTGATGTCGCTTTACGCACCTGCAGCACCTCAACCAAACCAATTTATGACAGAGCTCGAGACACTTTTTCGTAGTCTGCAGCTGAACTCGGAGGAGAATTATTACTTCTTGGCCGGAGATATTAATGCCAAACATGTGGCGTGGGGAAATGTTAATGCAAATCCCAGGGGCAACCAGTTTTACGACTGGTGGCGCCTCAATATGATTGAGTACAAACTCGAGTTGTACGCGACGGATATCCCTTCTTTCCCAAGAAGCGGTGCTTTCCTGGACTTGTCCTTAACGGACTCAAGACTTCAACTGACGAACATAGATCAAAATACGCGGAACTGTTTGCGTGCGTTTGAGTACGATAGTGACCACTACGGACTCGCCGCCGCAATACGGATCCCGAACAAGCAAACGCTGCTGGAGGAGTACGAAGCAGTGTGTTCATTCGATTATCGAAGGGCACAATGGTCGCGCTTCTCCAGATTGTTAAAGCGAGATATACGTTCGAGTGGGATCGACCCACCGACAAACAGTAACATGACAAATGATGACATTGATCGGCATTTATTGCAAATGAACGACGCCATCAAACGAACTATGGAACGAACTATTCCTCGGGTAGGACGTTCCGACGACGACCAGACAGAAAAGTACCGAAACCCTACAATCGACGCACTATACCGACCAAAAAGTAGACTCCTCTCGAGGCTTAAACGGCTGTACAGGCAATTCACTGATCGCAACGACCCGGAGGTAAGGAGGCTGAATTCAGAGATCCGAATCCTGAAACAGCTGATAAAAGAAAATTACAGAAAATCTATAAGTCTGTATTGGGGCAATAAAATTCGGGCTATTAAAACCTGTAGTCCGAATATGTTCCCACAGATAAATAAGTTGTTCAGGAGGAAAGATCACAATGATATTCCTTGTGTTCGAATCTCCCAGACAGCAGAAAACAGACAGACAGTACTGACTGCTGGAATAAGTCCAGAAAGTGTCGCTTCAAACGACGATTTTTTCGTGGTCGAGGACCCACAGGAGAAAGTGGATTTGCTGGGCGCTTGTTTCGAGGCCGTGTATACGGTGAACAATCCTGTTCGCCGTAACCACGACATTGAGAATAGGGCTCTGGTGAGCCACTTCTATCTGCGCACCGAAATTGAGAATTGGCGATCTGAGAATAACGAATTCACCGTATTCAATGATGGAAACCATGCTAATGCAGTTGTCGCCAATGACCGAGATGCATCGCACTTGTTCGTATCGAAGGATGATCTTCTGTGCATCCTCGAGTCACTAAAGAATAAAAAGTCAGCGGGGATGGATGGTGTTCCAAGCGTCGTATTGAGACACCTGCCTCTGGAGGCTGTAGATATTTTCACCACGCTGTTTAACAATGCGCTGAATAATGCACATTATCCGGCGCATTGGAAGGTAGCTGTGGTACACCCTATCCCGAAAAAAGGTAAAGATAGGACGAACCCTGCCAATCTCCGGTCAATTAGCTTGCTTCCGAATATCAGCAAGGTCTTTGAAAAAGTTGTCAATAGAGCCCTGTTAAAAAGGGTCGAGGACAATAACATAATCCCGGACAACCAGTTTGGTTTCAGGGCGAGGCATGACACTATTCATGCCGCGTCGAAACTGGTTTCCGACATTCAGTGGAATAAATGCAAGAACCAATGCACGGGTGCTTGTCTGGTTGATTTTAAGAAGGCTTTCGACACCGTATGGTTAGAGGGACTTTTCTACAAGTTGACCAGGCGGGGGATGCACAAACCTTTGCTATATGTAATTTATAATATATGCTTATGGGAAAGAAGTTCGTTGTCAAATGTGGCAACGTGACTTCGAGCAGAGTCTTTGAAATTAAAAACGGTTTACAGCAGGGGGCGGTCAATTCTCCGATCCTGTTTAACATTTACACCAGTGATCTGGTAGGTTCACTCAGACATGCTATAGCGTATGCCGATGACTTGGTGGCATACAGATCAGGTCCTAAAATCGAGGTCATTAATATCCTTTTGCAGCGTTACTTCGATCAAATTAAGCGATATTGCGACGACTGGAAGTTGAAAATCAACTTTCAGAAGACAGAAACAATCTTGTTCAGAACTCCATTGGCTGGGGCATCTAGGGATACCAGAAAGAACTGGAAGAAATTGGCCATTATTGGACAAAATGGGCAGCCATTGGTGGTGAGAAGCGTAGTTAGATATCTAGGTATCTGGCTTGACTAGTATCTATATTTCGATAGACATATAGTTGCTTGTCTTGCTGGGGCCAAGAGGGCTTATGCTCTGACAAGTTTCATAGCAGTCAACTTGACTCCAGAGTGAAGGTCATTTGCTACGTGGCCCTTATAAGGCCGATCATCGCTCATGGTTGTCGATTGTGGTT
The DNA here is from genome assembly GCA_949715645.1 of Portevinia maculata. Lineage (NCBI taxonomy): Eukaryota > Metazoa > Arthropoda > Insecta > Diptera > Syrphidae > Portevinia > Portevinia maculata. Next base: position 99,678,212 of record OX454527.1, read on the forward strand.
TAATATAGCGCCTAGTTATATGAAAAAGATTCGGGTTTTGGAGAGACAATGTCTTAGGACCTGTCTCCGGTTGTTCCGAACGCCTAAATCCAACTATATAAAATACTATCCCAACAAGGTCCTATACGATGGGGCTCAGTTGAATAGGATTGACAATTTCCTTATTAAGGTGACTCGAAGACACGTTGCAAGGGCGATGGCCAGCGACAATAGCCTGATCTTTGGGGCTTACTACCCCAATGAAATGTACATAGAGAGTACGCTCCGGTCTGGCTTTGTCCCGCCGGAGGCATTTATCCATATTGATGCAAAAGGGCTGGTACAGACGAGGGATGGTATCCCGGTATTATACCACCGCTACCGCGGCGCGAGAGATAAGCGGCTCATACGCGGCGAGGACGTCGCTAATGCTCATGAGCTCCTCCGTTTTAGTACCGCAATAGCGCAGAGGGATAAATTCGACACGGAAAAACAATTCGCCGAATTTTGGTGCCTTTTTGAGTGGGGAGGGGTCAACATGCCCTCCCAAGACGGTGCGTTACTCTAGGTAACATCCTCTTAGTTTATAAGTTAGACTAAGTTAGCTAGGGCGTTTCTGGGAGAGGCCGGGCTCGCCAACTTGTGGTGGTGCTTCCGGGAGGTGATTGATTCTGTAAGGCATCAGTCAGCTCACGGCAGCGCGTGTGCACGTTGACGACTGCCAGGTGCTCGGAAAGCAATTGGGATTTTGATCACTTGTTTCGTAATGCAACGAGTGATCAGAATCCTACTTATAATTATAGTTAGAATTATAGTTAGAATATGTTAAGTAGTTTAAGTAAGTAGAGTAGGTAGTTTTTAATTTGTTTTCTTATATAAAAATATAAAATTTGATAAAGATGCCGAGTTTTCTTTAAAATGTTCTCGATGAAAACATAATATGTAAGATTAGTTTGTAAAATAGTTTTTAGGCCGAAAGGCAATAATTATAAGATAGAGTTAAGTTTTGGGCGTCCGCATAAGGATCAATAATCTAGAATAAGTATCCTGTTAATTTTAAGTTAGATTTAATCATTTTTGTCTAGTATGTAAGTTGATATAAGCTAATAATTAATAAAAATGAATTTAAAAGTCAAAAAGTCAAAAAGTGTATTCGCTTACGGAATGGAAGGTCGTGCGTTCGAATCCCGCCCAAGTCCATTACTTTATAACGAATACATGAAATCGTAATCTCCCTAAGTAACTTAGACACCACCCGTGGAGAAAATCCCTACAACTGCACCCAAACACTTCTTTCCTATCTCTCTATTCTTTCTAATACCAAGTAGCTTACACTGTGTTCTTAGCATTATAAGGGTATTGTAACAACAGAAAAAAATCCCTTTAGCGTAAGCAAATTATAAAAAAAAAAAAAATCACATTCGTAAGGTAGGGACAACTTCCGTTACAAGGTTCCTAAGATAACTCTTCATTAGATTTCCACAAAGGTGGCATTCAGTGGATTTGTGTTTACTCCAAGGCAGATAAACTTCTTAACTACCTTGAAGTTGTTGCTATCAACAGTGACGTTTTGTTTTAGGCGGTGGAGAGATGTTTGTTTGTTTGTTTGTTGATAATACGTACCTACTTGGTCGTGTCTTCAATTCTTTAATCACCATAAAATCCTCTACCACGGCACGCAGGAACCGTCCGATGATGTCGATATCTTCCGCATATAAGAGTAAAACGGCCTTGCGTGTCGATACCTACCTTCACCCAGTGGCGACGCGTGAGTGAAAAGTGTAGGCGTTCAGTTCATTTAATTTTATTTTTTCTTAAATTTTTGTTGATATATACCGAAAAACTACTTATATTCTAAGTCTAGCCTTCTAGATTTGTTCAGAAATATTTTAATAACATTTTCATAGAAATAACCTTCTAATTGTTTTTTTCTCAAAAGTTTTTTTTTCAATGGTAAGCATTGAAAGATCTGTCAACCTATTCTGCCCCATTGTTGTTCTTGAATACGTGTCGAAAAAGATCTTTCAACTGATGATGTTGTTAAAGGAAAAGTTAGTACCAGTTAACACAATTTGAATATTTCTGGAAACACTGAAATAAGGCCTTCCGTTAAAAACTTTTCAAAAAATTGTTTAAGATCGAAATTGTAAAAGTCTTGTTGTTTATAAATAACAAAAAATTAGTTTTTTAGAGCAAATATGTCAAAGAATTGACCATATAAACTGTTAAGCTCATTTAAAAGAGGGTTAGGAAATTTTTTTTCGTATTCTTAAAACTTGTTTGTATCAAGCAAACCAACAAATTTTAGTTCTTTTAAATCCGAAAATCTGATCACCAGTTGTTCATTTATTATGTCAATGATTTCAAAAAATAGTCTCCTATACTCCGTTTCTTCATCAATACCATGTCGGACTCGATGTGATGACACAATATTATCTAACTGTTTTGTTTCACAAAAATATTTTTGAAATTCATTTCTTAAGTTACAAATATTTTCCTTTGTTTCTTCAATACATTTTAAGCAATATTTTATATCTAGAGTTTTTGTTTCTAAAACATTATACAAAAAATCCGTTAAAATAAATATGAAATGAAATCTTTTCACTAGCAGTTGTGATTCAAAATCAAGTAAAAATTGCAAGAAACCTTGTGAGAGGTTCACTGTATTGCAATCCCAAGATGCATCATTATCTTCTTCATCGGTGTTGTCCACAATTTTTGTAAAGTATTCAATTAAATAGTCTCTGTATTCATTTGCCATTGATACAAGCTTGGAGTTATATCGCCACCTTGTCGGTGCTGCCTTGGGGAATCGTTTATGCACAATTGCATCCAATAATGCACATCTTTTGATTGAAAGTGAAAAGAAGTTGGACATACTTGTCAGCCTCTCGAAAAACCGTCTGCATTTCTGATTGTATTTTAGAACTCCCTGAAGGACTAAAGTCAGCCTGTGTGCTGTACAATGAATAAATCTGGCACTCGGGAAGTCTTGCTTCACTCTAGCTTGTGTACCAGACAAATTTCCTGACATAACTGCTGCTCCATCATAAGTTTGACAAACTAATTTGTTACCACAATTAAGTTCATTTATTTTTTTAATAACATGTTCGGATAGGCTTTCAGCGGACTTATTAGAGCTAACATCAGAAAACCCAAGGAATCGCTCTTCTATATTTCCTTCTTTCGAAACGAACCGTACCATAGTCGAAAGTTGAGACTTTTTACTGTTGTCTGATGTTTCATCCATCAGTATAGAAATAAATGCACACTCTTGTATTTCCTTAAATATTGCACTCAAGAGTAAAGAACTCACTGCTGAAATAATGTCATTTTGTATATCGCTTGAGGTTCCACGAAATATAGTTGAGCTTTCTAAATGGTTAGAGAGGACAGGATCATATTTGGCCAAATAACTTAAACACTCCCTATAGTTTCCCTGGTTAAGAGAATATACTGACTCATCATGTCCTCTAAATGGAAGTTCCAACTGTCCTAAAAGGCATGTGGTGTCAATAAGCCTTTTCATGACCTCTCGATTTTTTTTCACTTGCTCGTTATGTTTGCTTACACTTATTAGTCTGCCTTTGTCTGAAAGCAGATCCACTCATACTTTTCCAAACGTTTTGAATGCATAAAGTGAATCAATATGAGAACGCGATTTTAAATGTTTTGCGTAACTGTCACTTAAATGATTTAAATCTGAAAATCCAAGAAAATTCCAAATGTTCTTGTCTTTTTCATGTTCAAACAACAAACACGGCCAGCAAAACAACTTATTTATATTTTGACAACATGTAATGTATTCATACCTTTTATACGTTTCGGGGTGAAAATTGCGAATAGTTTCTTTATTAACACTTTTTTTTTTGTTACACAGCTTTGTTATCAAGTTTGGTAGCAATGGAGTTGGTCTTTCTTGTGCGATGATTGCAAATTTTTCGGTGTAATTGCATTTGGAAAAGGGTTTGATAATTAATTTTTCAACAATACATTCACAACTGTTTTTATTAATAACTTTTTCACTAGCAGATGCCATTTTTTTAGTTAATACGTAACAGATTGTCCACTAAAATCAAAATTCACGCCTTCACTCGAAGCAAAAGTCAAAGTAATCTCATCCACCCAGACAGAATATCCTATACACCCAAAACATCCTATACAAATTTCCCATTTCGTTCATAGCCTTTGAGAACTAGTAGAATGTAGAACGTGAAAGCATTATAATAATTACTCATGCTTTCTTATCACACTTGCACCCAAAACCCAAGCACCACTCGAACCCCACACAAATCCATACCCAGTCATTGTTGATTTCGTTTGCAACTGAGCTGATCGAAATAGTGGGTACGATCATTGTATATAAACTCTATAGTAAAATCATCAACCCGATTTCAAAAAGCTCAACCTCCACGAATCTGGAGACCAAAAGGATGGAGTGATTGCTTCTCAATTTAAGCATAAAATATTTGTATGAGCTTTGAATTAAGAAAAGAGAATCAAATAAACTGTTGGTTAGGAAACAGAGCGAAGAGTTTATTTGATCCTCTTTTCTTCGATAAGGTATTTCGTAAGGATTTCTGACAAAAATAAGAATTCTATCATTGTATGGAATTTTGTTATCTTGTACCTATGTATATGGATATCTCGCATTTTCAACTATCTGCCTCTGGTCGCGCCATATGATTTTCATTCGCATGGACGTGTAAGTATTTATTTTTCTGTGTAACAGCGTAACAGCCGAATACTTTTTGGTAAATGGAATGTATGATGAGAGGCAGATGGTGTAAGGGGAAAGGAAACATTTTTCTACAGGATATTGAATAAAAGCTGATTTTGGTATTTTGGTATTTTCCATCAAACAAGGAATTATGAGTATGAGTATTATGAGCCCAAAAATGCACCGATTTCTATCATTTCTTCAGTATTTGATTCAGAAATATTTAATTTGTGTAGTTCCATTATTCAAAGAAATAGAGTTGGATAAGTATATTTATCTTTTAGGGAATCGATCATATTGTAGGTGGCCTATGTTGAGGCAGGTCACTTGTCATTTTACAGTTTTTTTTGTAAAATATTCGTGATCAGCATCGATAGTAACGTGTATCTACTATCTCAAACTCAAGCTAAAAATCTGAAATTTTAACCATATACTCTCTACGTGCCCGAAATAATAAATGTTAAGAATTTTTAAAATCTGCCCACTACGGCCGTAGCCAGGACATAATGTATGGGTGAGTTCCATTTTTTTTGGGTGAGCTGATATTTTTTTTAAAAGAAAGTTAAAATGTATAGTCTAGAAAAATTTAATTTTTATTAAAACGGTAGGTATAAGCAATGTCACATTCATGTTTTTATACCCTATTCTAAGGGTATTTCAATTTTGACGTATAGTTTGTAACATACCTTAATATTGCCCGTAGACCCCTAAAAGTTACTAAATTTATGATAATCAAGTTTACGAATTTTTGAAATCCGCCCACAGACACGCCCACAAACTCAAAAAAACAAATTTTTCGAAAAAATTGAATTTTGAGCTAGAAAGCTGAAATTTTTAATATGTGATGTATGACTCCTAAAACTGATCGGGAGATACAATTTTTAAAATCCGACCACTGACACGCCCACAATTAAATAAAACAATTTTATTGAAAACCCAAAATTTGAGGTAGAGAGCTGAAATTTATAATATATACTCTCTAGGGGCCCTTTAAGCTCATGTGTAAATATTTTAAAATCAACTTTTTTTGAGAATCCAAAGTTAGGGAGCTAGGGAGCTGAAATTTATAATATTAGACTTTCTATGGGCCATTTATGCTCATGTGAAAATATTTTCAAAATCAAAATGTTCTCTTCCGCATCACCCAGGAGGTGGAACATTAGATGCGTTTTTTTCCCGGAGGTATCCCCATTAGGCCTACTCCTCGCACATATTTCATACATAAAATATAACCTAACATAACAACGCATACCTATAACTTATAGTATATAAAAATGAATAAGCTATTTATTACCTACATTACCTACATATTAGCTACATTACCGTAACAAAAACAAATAAATATGAGCATACACTTTTATAAATAAAAATCTAAACTATTTTTTAATATTACTAAACTATTTATAAACTACTATTTATTAAACTACATATTTTATATAAAAATAAAAAAAAAACACCCACCCATTCATTTATGTATATATCATTTTATTTAAACAAATTTACTTAATTATAACTTTGGCCGCTTTAAATCCTTGTTGTTCTTCCTTAATGTAAATTTAATCAGTCCGATTAATATAAACTTAACGATATCTTCAGTGTGTCCATAGTTGCTGCACGTCATTGTTTTAGTAACTTCCAACTGGTTTATCATCTGACCCAAGAGATTTTCAACCAAGTTTTCTTGTCTGCGGTCCTCTGGAAAAACTTGTTCGAATATTTCCTTTATTTCCTTCATATACAAAGTTCATATACAATGGCTCAAGTGCCAAAGGGACTGGCACAAGTTGGGAAATTCACTAAGAAATCTACTGAGGTTTGGTTAGGACTTAGGGGGATAAGTGGATATTTGAAGCTATTTTTTTAATTTTAATGTGTTGCGGAATGAGTGGAAAGTATTGCTGTCGCAGGTAAGTATTTCGTTTTGTATGAGCCATGACATGACAGTTGATAATTGACTATTTTCAATGTGTGCTATTGTGAACGAACGATTCATTTGGTATTTTTGTCAAATTAAATAAAATAATTGACTGCGATTGACAAAATCCTTTAGAATCGTTCGTTCACAATAGCACACATTGAAAATAGTCAATTATCAACTGTCGATTGATCTTCGCAACAAGGCTCTATGAATTAAGATTTGGTTCAAGTTCTCGAGAGGCTGGCACGAGTTGAGAAATACAATAGGCTAAGACTTATAGGACAAGTGAAAACATTTTTTGAATTGATAATATTTATTCTCTAAAAGTTAGGCGTTCATGAACGAAATGAACAATAGGACGCGTCGCCACTGCCTTCACCAAATATATTGGTGCAAGTTTTGAATAATTCGGAAGAGCTGCTTTCAAACTGCACATTACACCGCGTGCTTGCAACTGTTCGATCAGTTCAGGTGGGATCCCATATTTGCTCATCGCCTTACGACAAATGCTATCACAAAGATGGTCAGTCTCTACCTTAAATTCGTTGGTCTTTTCCAGGATTTGCCTTAGTGTGAAAATTTGGTCTATTGACAATCTGACTGTCCGGGCCGGAAGCTATAGGTACCCACTAGAATGTTCTGATTACTGTGTTGCAGAACGGCTTGAGATGTTTACACAGTACGTTGACGTTGGATAGGATTTTATATATGTAAGACGGACTAAATATACGTGGTCGAAGAGTTTACATTGAACCAAATGTGACTGTTCATATTCCTATTATTTGTGCCAGAATAATATTGAATCAAAATGTTAAACAACAACAAGTTTATGGAAAACCTGGCATTCCAAATAATGCACTTATAGCACAATCGCAATTTGAAAAACGTTTGAAAAATATATAAAAAACGACTTCATAATGAATGTTCTAGCCAGCTGCCGTAAATTAAAGATTACTATTAACTGATACAAACGTCAAATTTCTGAGGCACATCTATCTTTTTGTCGTTAAAGTATCGATAACGTAAATCACGTGATTGATAGCCGAATTACTGATTATTTATCGCCAGCAAATTAAAATATTTTTTTAACTACGATAAAAATAACATGACAGATGACGGTAATGTTTATGGAGATCCATTTATTTAAGACGTCTAGTAAAGGTGTTGGTCAGCGGCATCCACCAAAGGCTTTGTGGTGCACAACTACAAAATATGCCAGTTTGAGTAAATGGATATAATAGCTAAGTATGGAATCTCGGGATCCCGGGTATCCCCGATAATCCCGGGGTTTTATTAGAATCAAATCATTTAATTTTTTTTGTTATTTCAATAAATTTTTTTTTTCTTATTGTGTCTGGTCTCAGCTTACACAAACTTTGGAAAGATAAACAGATTTCATGGTTAATATTTTTTTTATTAAATGCATATACAATGCTATGATCTTATTATATTTATAAAAAAAAAATTATAAAAAAATCGCATGTGTTAAGACACTAACACAATCCTAAACTCCATTACTTCTTAGCCGAATGTATGTTGAGGTGCTTTCATTTAAGGTTTAACGTAATCTTTCACCAGATTGCTTTAATTCCCTTTAGTTCGACTTTAATCACATTCCTTATTCGTTCCTACAGTTCATCACTCGACTTCTTATCATATTCGTAGATATTGGAAGATCTGTACAGCGCTTGCATAAGAATGGAAAAAGGCAAGCCATCCAACGTCGTTAATAGATCGTTCGGCGTATCGACGCTCGGTGAAATTTTAGTCAATTTTCGTTTCGTTGGTGGATTTGAGGGTCGCTCAGCACTGTCACCTCTGATGATGCTCTGGTGGAGTCCCCTTAAGTTTTAAGCAGAGACTTCCGGGTTGGGGTCAAAATCCCGAAAACCAAAATCCCAAATACCTATCCAAAATCCTGAAAAATATATAGAATGAAAAATTTGCGCAAATTTTCGAGAGTCTGGATATCCGGGGTGTTGGGTTTTTCGGGATTTTGGGTTTTCGGGATTCTGTCGGGATTCTGTCCGACTACCCAGGCTCGTATCTTTTATACTTGGCATTATTCCCATTTTTGCCCAATAAAAAGTGTCTCCAAACAAAAGAAGTTCCTATCCGATTCTTTTTTGTAATAATGCGTAACTTTCTAGTAGATTATACGTACTAAAAATAGGAGGCCTAGAATATTATTGACTTAGAATTTAGAGTATTTAAATCAGATTCCTAGAAAACAGAAAATTCATATAAGACACTTACACACTTTGGGCTATTAACTTCACTTAAAAAAAAAACTACTTGGACAAACAACATCCAAATTTGGTAACCATGGCTGTAAGTTAGTTAGAAAGCAAGCTCAGACGATAACACGGAATGGGCCTTACTAATTATCAGCTACAAATGGGGACTCTAAGTGGGAGAGTTAAGATTTAGTACTGAGCTTCAACAGAATTCCACCAATAAACAATTTTAAACCTTAAATAACTAACTAATAAATGTTGCGAAGAACAAAATGTTTATTTTTTGTTAATTCTTGATTAAAAATCGGTATTATTTGAATATTTTAGTTACCAATCCCGAAAATCCCGTCATTATGTCACTATAATGCAGGGATTTTTTGAACTAGAAAAGATCGGGATTGCAATCTCTACATGTAAGGTACATAATTAAGTTTTTTGAATCATGTGGGTATACCAATCTGCCACCCGACGCGACGTGGTTATACAGATGTGCAGGGCGATGACCTGTCCAGACAGGGTTCCTATGTTGAACCAAACCAGGACGACACTATAGCGAAGATTCCCCCTGTGAACTTAAAAAGTTGATTGGGAATAACTAAAAAACTAATGAAAGCTGGAGCACACTCCAGTGCTGTGCCAAAATCAGGAAAATGTGTCCGATCTACAAACGTCAAACTGAGAATTCACTACAAATGGACAAAAAAGATGTCTCTCGTGGGTGCTATCGCCAGACTAATCATGCTCAACTGTCAGGCCAAATGAATGAAAATGAGCACGGATGACATGTGCTGATGCTGTAGCGATGAGGAAGTGCAGGGAAATACGCTTCACCTTCTCTGCCCCTGCCCAGCACTCTGCAACATCAGAAATAAATTCGGAAAATGCATTATCCATGACTTAGAAGAACTTCACGGCAGGACCTTTTTGACTTACTCAAGTTTGTAAATGCCTCAGGATGACTTTGTTACGTCTCCAATTCCGCGTCCTTGAGCACCAGGAGCCGACCAATCCCGGTGGAGTAGTGTCGTGGGTAAATGTTAATAATGGGCGCCACGCGATTATCCCAGCGCTCAAGATAACTCCTCTGATTGAACGGCGACAACCGAAGGGTATGCGGTAAGGACACGTCTGTTTCCCAACCTGACTCAACTGCTTCAAAAACAAAACAATACCAAGATTTGTACCAATTAATTCACAATTTAATTTTCAATATTCTATGAGATAAACACTCCTCGGATTACCGTCAACAAGAATTCAAAACAAAAAAAATAATATAGAGTTACGCTAAGCCCACCGAGAGCGCTACAACCGGTTATAACGCCCTTGTTCACACGCTTTAGCCAGCACGGCTTCGGTTCCCCGTTCTAAATGTTTATATATAATTAAAAAAAGGAAATATGAAAATGGATGACAGTAAAAATATTAATGAAAAAAAATAATCAAAAAGGATTATGTATATAAAAGAATAAGAAATAATAATAAAAAAAATATCTATATAAAAAAAAGAATAAGAAATTAAGTACTAATAAAAAAGGAATATGATAAAAAGTCAAAGAACGAGAGTTCACCTAACTTAAGGTATCTCCGAGAAGGACAGGAGATAAATTTAAAAAAATATAAAAAAGCCTGCGACTCGAACCCGAACAACGACCCGTCTGTACTCAACTGGACACGAACCGTCCTTATCGTCGGTTTTCCAAAACTCCTACAAGTCCGACTGGTCATGGTGGTTTCCAAACCAAGAGAGGGGTAAGGAAAACCTCAGACCTTGGGATAGCTGGCACTAGGGGTGAAAGACCACGTTGACACTGTAACTACGAATTCCTACAGATGTATCTTAATAGGATACAAATACCTTGGGTTTCAGCAATAACAACTACGGATATCCGTGGGATATATTCCGTACGAATCGGGACTATCGTATACGGTGTCTTCAGTTTCACTTCGCGAGCTAGTCTCTGTACTTTATTTTACTAACGTCACTTTCACCTGTGTCTATGTACTGGGAACAAATTCTATTTAAGCTAGGTCGGGGCACTACACTTTTCACTCCCACTAAATGTCGTTCGGCGATATAATATAATACACCTTTTATCCTCTTTTATATCAATAGGTGTTTTTACCGAAAAGAAAACTTAATTAATCCACTACCTATTTACTTTCACGTACACACAACCGCTCATCACCGACTCGTTTACCACTATCCCATTCTCGGAGCCACTCAGTTGGTCCCAGGCCACTGTTTCTTTCCCATTTCGGTTCCTGATGCGGTACGTTCCCGTCGACCTTGTTAACGCGGTACGTTGTGGTTCCGGATCTTCCAAGCCCAATAAATTAAAAAAAAGGGAAGGCTCGGTCCCGGGCGGGAATTAAACCCTGTACGCTCACATCTCTCCTCTCACGCCATTTCCCCAATGTGAGATAGGTTTGCCAAGTTGGGAAGCTAGTTTTCGCACGGAGGATGTGAAAACTTCAAGCGAGACGCCAATTCGTAACAACTTTCTTATCCGTAGGCTTGCGTAGGTTTCTTCACGGCAGGACCTTTTTTGACTTACTCAAATTTCTTAATGCCGCAGGATGAATTGCTAGTCCGTAGGCTTCTGTAGGTTTCCCAGTGTCAGAGTTAAAAGCGCCGACGGTATCACAACTTATCTACATTATTCTAAGTGTGACGGGTGCAAGTTTCTCCAGCGTCGTCAGCGCACATACCTTACCTAGGGCAGTCCCTCCTCTTCCAGTTCCTTTCATTTCTTGACTGAGTCACCAGTTATAGACTATAGCAATACGTAAAAAATGAAGCAGTTAACACATTCGGCATTACTCAATATCTCATAATCACAATTAGTTATTGTATTTTTGTATTTATTATCATAATTGCTTGATTTTAAGATTAATATCTTGGTTATTGCTAAATAGAAAATTTGCACACTTTAAACAATTCGTGTAACAAAAAAGAATTTAGTTTTAAGGACAAACCCAAGTCAGAGGATTAAATTAAATGCATGGAAAATCAAGCTTATGTTCCCTACAATAATCTTAAAAATAGATATTTTAAGGCAAGTGTTGCCTGTTGTACAAAAGGACGGTATCAGAAAAAGAAATTGTAATACTTAAACACAGGTAGGTACTAGGTATAGGTAGGTACTTTTATATTATAAATTGAAATTTAGTTTTTCAACGGAGAAGCGTTAACAACATTTAAACAGTAAAAATAAATACTATCACCGAGTCTGAGTGCTCTGGGATTTGGCTTTCCTCCTTTTTTAAAAAAAAAATAAAAAATAATAAAAAAAAAATCATTGATTTTTGTTTAATAATAATGAAGAAATCAATATCGCGTTATATATATGTTTATTTTTCTTGTCTGTTATTTTTTCTTATTGTCATTTGGATATAAATGTTTTAAGCCTGCATTAAATAGTTTAAAGTTGAATTTATGTATGCAAGTGATTCAATATTCAAGTTAAATCATTTCAGTATTAATAAAAAAAATAACCTAACGAATTTAGCTAAACTTAACTTACTACTGATATGGATAGCATTTCATTATTAATTATATTTCTTTTGAGACGTGAATGAATAGTCACTTCGTTAGAATTTCTCCATTCGTTCGAATTAAGTAATGTTCTTCTCGAAAAAATGTCTACTCGAACAAATCTCGAAAAAAGATAGGTACTTCGAATTCGACAAACTTTCAAAAAAACAATTTAGCTAAAAGATCATTCCTGAACCACGTAGGTCCTATCATATTAGTTGACGGGTGGTTGAGGTTTTATTAGTACAGCTTTTATTTATCATTTAATGGGCTAAATATTGACAGCAACATTATGCAGTAGGTAACGAAAACATATTTTTTTAGCTCGACTTAAATACTTACGAGTATTTTGAGCCACAGTGTGAAGTTTGAAGATTAAAATAAGATCTATATAGACAAATAATGTTCATTATTCGGAAACTGTACACTTCTATTTGTATAAAATATACCTGACTTTATCAACCATCTGAGACCGCTATTCGAAATATTGTTGACCGTTTTCGTACGTGATTAAAAACTTATTAACTTATTGCAGAATGTATTCTCACGATTGAATACAAATGTTTTGTTCAAAATAAAAATACTGGTGGTAAAAAAAGATCATATCCAACGTACTGCGTAAACGTCTGCAGCCGTTCTGAAAACACATTTCGGCACGTACTAAGAGGCTTTCACGGCGAATGAAAACTGCATCATGGAAACCCATTTTTCAAACATTTAGGGCCGTATCTTTCGAATGGTGCCCATTTCTTCAGATAGTGATGTTGGATATGTCACCGTCCTATTGAAACCAAATGCAGATCATGTTCACTTTTAGAAACAAAAAAATGTTGATCATGGGCTTAACCGTTCGCCAATAACGGTATCATTTCGATTTTCTTCATTCCGGGTAAATCAATTAGGTTTCAGGCCTTGTTACTATCAAGTAGTTTCCCAAACAATCTACAAGCTTTGAACAGTCCTAAGATCATCTTCAAAATTCAATTAATTTTTGAATTCACAGTAACGGTGCTTGTCCGTTCATGGATGGAGTTTCCCATAGTCATTCGGCCTCATTGGTTTACCCAAAGCGTATTTTGACTCATGCCCTAATATTTACCGTTGACCCTTAAAAGTTACTATATTTAGCCATATCCGTCCAGCTACTGGGGTATGCGGACAATATCAAAATCATCGGCCGTTCCCAGCGTGACGTGTTAGAGGCTTTCACGACGATTGAAGAACAGGCGAAATTTGTTGGTCTTGAAGTAAATGAGGACAAGACGAAGTACATGCTATCAACAAACAAACAAACATCTATCTACCGCCTAGGACAAACTTCTAGGTAGTTAAGGATTTCATCTACGTAGGAGTAAACATAAACTCCACGAATGGCACCTTAGTGGAGATCCGGCGGAGAATTACCTTGGGAAACCGTTGCTACTTCGGTTTAGCGAAACAAATGGGTTCAAAACTCCTGACTCGAAGGACAAAATGCATGCTCTATTCATAAGTAGAAAAGGGGAGCTAGTATTGGGTTCTTTTGAAAGAAAAATTAAATACCCCGTCGGTTCTTTAGTCCTGTGTGTGAGGAGGGCGAATGGAGGAGAAGATACAACCGCGAACTCTATGATCTGTACCAAGATGTGGATGTAGTTCAAAAAGCTAAATCACATCGACTACATTGGTTCGGCAACATTGACGGAATGGAAAATAATGCTCCAGCCAAGAGGATCTTCTACTCCCAGGCCCCTGGTTCGAGAAGGTCGTGAATTAATGAGCATAGGGTGGTGAATTGATCAAGCATACTTGTATGAAAATGTGATAATGCGCGTGACTTTGAGAATTTTATGAAAATTTAGCTTGTATGCAAAGCGTTTTCCACTGAAAAGTTGGACATCTCTATCATTCAATCATCTCTGGTTTGAATGCCCACATATTCCAGAAGTTATTGCAATTGGTCGGTAGGAGGAGGGAGATGAAGATTCGCCTTTTTTGGGGACATGCTGGACAAATGCTGTTTTCCATCTTCTCGGGAAGAGCCCTGAAGAAAAGGATAGATAGAGAAGCTTGCGCAATGGTTTTACCAGCGAGGTAGAACACATCTTCAGAACGATAGGTGAAATACCATCTGGACCAGCGGATTTGTGAACGTCAAGATCTTGAAGTACTCTAGCCACTGTACGAGTGCGGAAGTGGATTGGTCCCATGGAGCATTCTACGCGCTCGAGTACAAGGGGAGACAAAGCACAAATCTGGGAGCGTTGAGCTGACTGCAAAGTGAGCAGCAAGCAGATTGGCCCTATCTATAGAACTGACAGCTGGAATGTCATTGTAAATAAGTGTCGGGATAGATGATAATGCCGAATTCTTGATGTTTTTAACAAATGACCAAAAGCTTTTTCTACCAGTGGGACTTTGTAGTATTTTTTGCCTTAACTTGTTATCATAGGAGAATTTGACACGATTAATGTGGGCATGCAGTCATTTCTGGCTCGTTTAAACTTTTTTCGGCTTTCCTCAGATGGGTTGGCTTTGAATGACCAAAAGCTTACCTCTTTTAACCTGATAGCCTCCTTGCAGCTCGAGTCATACCACGCGTTTACCTTGGGTTTGATACTTTTTATCCTGTTAGGGATGTTAGACTTCATACCCAGGTGAATTATGTTTGATATAATATCAGCAGCAGCATCCACGTCACCGTCGAGGAAGCACAGCGACCAGTTAAAACTCTTAAAGAAACCGTTAAGTTTTTCCCAATTGGCTTTTTCGTATTGCCATACATTTCTTTTGGGAGTTTGTTCTTTAACAATGTGGTTGGAGTACGAGAATTCAGCTGATATGATACAATGGTCTGACGAACCTAGAGGCGATAATACGTTTAAGCCGTATTTATAGGGGTGAGAGGTAAGAAACAAGTCCAGTGTGTTGGCAGTTTGACTGCTAATGTCCGGTATTCGTGTCGGCTCATTTACAAGCTGAGCCAGGTTATTTACCTGAGCAAAGATCTCGACGTACCTTCCTTCGGGTGTTGTCTGGCCAGAAGCCAACTTGAAATGTGTATATTGAAATCGCCCGCAATGACGATTTCAGTACGAGGGTGAAGGGTCACAATTCTTGTGATGGAATCAGACAGGGCATCAAACTCATTATAAGTTGAATGTCTGTCCAAGTTGGGGCTTCTGTAAATAAAACAGTAGTGTATTAATTGCCTACGGACATGTAATTTTAGCCAAATGAAATTAAATTCTGGATTGGAACATTGGCCATATTGAGGCTGAAGTTGATAGGCTACGTCACTACGTATATAAACGGCGAGACCGCGATGGGGGAAGAATAATGGTACTAAGTCAAGTCAAGTCAAGTCAAGTCACTACCTCAAACTTAATAAGGATTTGCTTTCAAACTTACCAATACTCGCAACCAACGACCATACCACGTCGAGTTAATCGGTTCTCGTCAGATCACCGCAATTAAAAAACGACGTTGGGCGCGGTTAGTACGTAGATGGGGGATCAGAACAACCGCGTGTCGTTGGCCAGTCCCATCTACAGAGTTGAGGTAGATAATACATACGTGGTATCACAATGGACCTAAATTGGTCTAAGTGTGTCGGCTTCTGCCGATAGCCACCTAAACCTAACCTAACCTAACCTACCAATACATTGAACTAAGTTCAGGGGTCGACATCGTTTTGGCCACGCATTTTGTACTTCACATAACTCACAAAACGTGAAGTCACCATCGACAAGACGATAGCATTTGCGCATCACATCAATTTGCATATTTTGCAGACAATAAAAGCAGTTTTCATGGTTTTTAAAGTGAGCAATTGACTTTAGATCTTTTCTGAAAATGCTACAGAGTGTAATCAATGCAATTTATTATAAATAAATAAATCCCTTTTATTGTTTTTCCCCTTGTGATTTAGAAATGTCAAACAAATATTATTTATCCACTAAAATCGTCAGTGGGTTAGCTAAGACATTAAAAATCTGAAAGGGATAAATAGTAAAAAGGAAAATTGATTTGGTTTGATTGATTAGAAAAAGTGTACGGGAATAATAATATTGAGACTTGCTTTTGTGAATATATGTACGTATAAAAACACATTTTAATTCCACCGAATATCAGCGAAAATCAGCTGTTTCACAAAAGAATGGTAACAAGGCCATCTATAGTTAAGTAGGAGTGTGATTCAGAAGGGATTCGTACCCGATTTCTTAACTGGATTGATGATAGACGACACAATATGATTGTAGAGTTACGTGAAGCAAATTGATGACGATCTCGTTTGCTACTAGGTATCGATTGGACGATGTTCGTCTAAAAAGTTACGTGATGAGAGAGATTATGGTACCGTAAGAGCACTCTCGTCCGATTTTAAGCAAATTATTCATCCACACAGTCAATTTGCAAAAATGGGCAATAGTAAAACAAATCATAGATAGGGTTAACAAATTCACAGCGAGCTATCGAACGTAACAATGGGCGCGTTCAATTTACAAGTCAACTACTAGTGACTACCATTTTACCTTTTCTCATTGATCAAATAACTCACGTGACCATCGTTCGGCAAGTGATAGACATTTAATTAGTAGTGAACTTGCAGTTGACTTGCAAATTGAACGCGCCAAATGAAACCAAATCGTTTCATGCAAGTAGGTTTTTCTTATCTCAGTCCAAATTCCATTTGCAAACGAGGCTAAATATATACCTAATAAATTTACAGTAACCATTACAGGTAGATTAGCTTAACAAAGATAACAAATCGCTTTTATGGAAGCTAATTTGACTATCGATCAAACAAAGAATACACTTTGACAGTGGGTTCCTTATAAATTCGGAATATTCTGAATGAGCCATTTCGTTTCTTTATTCAATGGAATACTTCAGATAATCCATTTCGATTTGTCTTCTTCCATTCTGAAATATTTAGAATGTATTCCTTTTATTCGTAAAGAAATGTGGAATAAAAGGAAAATTCTCTCTTTTGACAGTCGCACTGGAAAAAAAAAAAAAAATGGAAGCAACGACATGCAATCAAATGGGTGAGCATTTATTGGAAATTTATTGTCTATTTTATATTTAAATATGGTTATACCCTATTCTAAGGGCTTATTAATTTTGACGCAAAGTTTGTAATATTGCCCGTAGACCCCTAAAAGTTACTATATTCGTGATCAGTATTTATAGTAATGGCGATCTAGCCAAGTCCGTCCGTTGAAATGTTATCCATATACGCTATAGGGGCCCGAAATAATCACGTTTAAGAATTTTTAAAGGCCGTCCACATCTCAAACAAAAAATATAACGAAAAATTCGAATTTTGACCTAAAAAGCTGAAATTTTTAATATATGGTATAAAATGCATGGGAATTAAAAATTTTAAAATACGCCCACAATTAAATAAAACAATTTTATCGAAGAGTCAAAGTTTGAGCTAGGAAGCTGAAGTTTATAATATATATATATATTAAGTTAGCCAAACCAACAACAAAAGGCTCTACGACCAAAAATATTCTTCACGTAAGACTCGTGTCTCATCTGTGCAAAGAGAGAATAATAAAAGCAAAGAAAGATAAAAAAGAGCAACTAACCACGAACCTACTCAATGCCGAAGCTAGACTGGATAAGATGTATGTTAATGAGTGCTTAACGTATGATACACGAAAATTATTAAAAACTGCAACAACATTGAAGACAAAGAAGGGCTACAAATATGTATGGACGAGGAATGGGACTGTTTGCATGCGGAAAGAAGAGGGTGTCAATTATGTAAAAATAAATTGTGCTGCGGATTTTCTTAAATTATGATTGTTGTTAACTCTCTCTCACTTCCAATCTCTAATGCATGTGAATACCCAGCTGATCTCATTAATCCGGTAGAATGTTGTTTTTGTTTACATCAAAATATACGTAGCTTGAGAAAAAATTTCTCAATTTTCTTAGCTCATCTTGATTCGTTGTTGAATTTACCCCTTGTAATAGTCTTGAGTGAAATTTGGATATATGAAAGTGAACTTGAATTGTATAAGATAGAGGGTTACAACTCTCCTTTGGCAAATTGTAATGAATCGTATTGTGCAGGTGGTGTTGCCGTGTATGTGAAAGATGGGTATGTGTGTGATAGCCTTTGCATTAAAATATCTAGCGCTGATGTATTAAAATTATCGTTTGTTTTTGAAAATATTGATTACACTTTTTTGTGCATTTATCGACTTCACAGTGTTGCTAAAAGTATTTTCATTGATGAACTAAGCCAAATTCTTAGCACGACTCCAGCTAAAAATTTAATTGTTGTAGGAGATATCAATATTGATATTCTTAATGAATGTAACATTGAAACAGAAAGCTACTTGTTTGCTATGGCCTCGTATGGTCTCAAAAGTTTGATAAACGAACCTACCCGTTTGACTGATTCCTCTTCGAGTTGTATTGACCACATTTTTTTTAGATCTCAAAGGAACAATAAAAATATTTTTAGTGGCCAAGTACACGATTTTAAGCTGACAGATCATAGCATGGTTACCCTAAATTACTCTTCTGTTTACAATCGTCCTAGAAGCCTTAAATCCGCAACCGTTAAAGTAAAATA
Source organism: Portevinia maculata (assembly GCA_949715645.1). Taxonomy (NCBI): domain Eukaryota; kingdom Metazoa; phylum Arthropoda; class Insecta; order Diptera; family Syrphidae; genus Portevinia; species Portevinia maculata. Next base: position 99,697,178 of record OX454527.1, read on the forward strand.
TTGTATAGACTATATGATGCTAAAAGAATTGTTAATCTTTGAATGTTGGGAATCAGTTTATTCCGAAAGTAATCCTTCTATTGCTTTTGACCTATTTATGGACACTTTTCAAAAACACATCAAATCGAGTTCTTACCAGAGAAAACTGTTGTGTAAAAGGAAACATTTAAAACCATGGATGAATAATAATCTCCTTAATAAGATTGCAAAAAAGAAAAAGTTGAGCTTAAAATGCAAGAAACATATAAATAATATAAAACTTAAGAAACATTACGGAACTTTTTGTAAATCCTTAAACAAAGAGATCGAAGATACTCGTAACAATTTCTACGGTGATATGTTTGCTAGAGCTGAAGGTAATGTACGCGAAGAGTGGAGAGTAGTTGATAACATCTTGGGTAAGGATAAGAATTCTGTTAAAATTGATACTATTGAAGATGAGGGCAAAATTGAAAACGATTTAGGCAGAATTGCAAATAAATTTAATGAGTATTTTACCGAAATTTCTGAAAATTTGAGCACAGATGTCGAACCTTGTATAAATTGTAATTGTTCCTCTTCTTCAGGCATTTTTGTGTATGATGTTCAATCGAACAGTTTTGTGTTTGATGCGATTACACCCATAGAAGTTCACAATGCTATTTCGTACCTAAAAAATAAAACTTCTTGCACAAGTGATGGTGTTTCAAGCAGTTTATTAAAAAATGTTTCCTGGTATGTGGTTGATATATTGTCCTTCCTCTTTAATAAAAGTGTAAATATGGGTTGCTTTCCTGACCATCTAAAATGTGCTGAAGTTCTACCCCTTTTCAAAAAAGGGAATAGAAAAAATGTTTCGAATTACAGGCCAATATCACTACTTTCGACCTTTTCCAAAATTTTTGAGAAGTTAATCAAGGTTCGAATTGTCTCATTTTTGAATAAGTTTAACTTCTTTTGTAACAAACAATTTGGTTTTAGAGCAGGTTTGTCAACTGAGGACGCCATCTTACGGGTATGTAGTCAGCTTTATGGAAGTTTAAATAACAACAAATCAACTATTGGACTATTTATTGATATGACAAAAGCGTTTGATCTGGTCAACCACGATATTTTGCTAGCTAAACTCTATAAAGTTGGTTTTCGTGGCAACATTTTTAATTGGCTAAATTCTTATTTAAGGTATAGAACACAAAGTGTCATTATTGAAGGGATCTCAAGTGAACCAAGACATTTAAAGAACGGTGTTCCTCAGGGATCTGTTCTTGGCCCTCTGTTTTTCTTGATATACATAAATTCTATTTTCAAACTCAAGTTAAATGGTACTTCAACTGCTTTTGCGGATGACATAGTTTTTACGTACGAATCTGAAACTATTTTCGAAAGTATAGTAAAGATAAATGAAGATCTTGAAATCTTACGATTGTGGTTTACTTATCATAAATTGATTATCAGTGAGAAAACTAAACTGATGTGTTTTAAGGTATCTGACAATAGCCTGAACGATTTTAATTTATGGTTTCACGCTCACGATTGTAAACAGTTCTCCTTACCTTTACATAAGTGTGGAAAAGGTAATTTTGTAGGTGGTGCGCATTGCACTGAGCATTGCATCAAAATCGAATCGGTTCAACATTTTAAATATTTAGGTGTGGTAATTGATTTCAACTTAAATTGGAAAAATCATATTCAAACGATTAAAAATTATTTGTTATTGGTCACACGTAAAGTGTATTTATTAAAGCCTTTTTGTTCTCAGAAAGTTTTAACAAGTATTTACTATGGTCTTGCACACTCGAAATTGCAATACGGCATAACAAGCTGGGGGGGTTCTTATACCAATACTATGAGACCCTTATTAACGGCACAAAAACATTTAGTACGAATTATTTTGAATCAAAATCGTCTAGCTCGAAGTTGGCCTTTATTCAAAGAATTGCATATTCTGCCAATCAGGCATTTATATGTTTTTAAAGTTTTAAAAGAATTCTTTAAGCAGAGCGGAAATATTCCTAGTAGGAATATTCAAATGTACAATCTACGTGTGAACAATATGAACTTAGTAAATGTACCCTTCGCACATAAAACACATTTTACACATTTTTACACATATTCGGCTCCAATTTTTTTTAATAAATTGCCTTTATTTGTAAGAGATACGCGACGTTTTTCACATTTCACCAAAAAGGTTACAGACTGGCTATTCACGTTAAGCTATGAATTTATTGAATCCTTTGTTTAAATCATTTATCTCATCAACAGCACAAAATTTTAGTAATATGAAATGAAATTGTAAATTATATTATTTATGAATTGTTACGTATGATTTATTAATATCAATTAAATTTTTGATTTTTTTTTTCTCCCCCTTTTGCTTCATCTAAATTTTAAATCTGAATTAAATTAATATTTGATTGTCACCCCACATCAAATAACAAATGAAATATTAATCTTGATGTGTCATTCACCACTAACTTCAAGTTAAAGAATGAACACGAATATTCAATAATCATTGTTTTATAGTTCTAAGTTTATGTTAAATATATGATATGAATAATAAAAATAAAATACAAAAAAAAAAAAAATACTCTTTAAGAGCCCTTTATGCTCATGTATACCGATTTTTAAGATCCGCCTAGTGACACGCCCACAATTAAAAAAACCGTTTTCTTCGAAAAAGCAAAGTTTGAGCTAGATAGCTTAAATTTGGAATATACACTATCTTAGGGCCCTAAATGTTTATGAATAAATATTTTAAAAATCCGCGTACTGACTCGCCCTCTTTACAAAATAAAAACATAGGGAGGGGCTACATTCTTATTCCTATCCCTCATAAGTGGGCGTGACAAAAGTCTAAGTATGGTTGAATTGTTAAGAACGTATATAAAGTTTTATGCCATACCCACGCTTAATGGGCGTTTTTTTTAGAAAAACTTTTGTTTTTTTCAATAAAATCCTTTAGAGCTGTATAACAATATACATATGTATAGATTAACAATTCTCCCATACTTAGGTTCTTGTCATACCCACTTACTGAGGGATTTTTCCCTATGTTTTTCATATGTTTTTAAGGATTTTATTGAAAAACAATGTTTTGGTAAAAAACGTCCCTTAAAAGTGGGCGTTTTAAGAACTTTGTGCCTATTGACGTGCCTGAATTGTTAAAAACGACTTAACCTTTATACTTTGCGAAGAAAGGGAGTTTCTTTTCCATTAATTTTGTTCAATAAACCGTTTTTTTATGCGCAGGCATTTTTCAATCCAACACCTTTAAATGCAATGTCATTGTGCATGTATTTCATTGCGTACTATTAGGAAGTAGAAGTAGAATGATAGGAAATATATGTTTGTGCGTTGGGTAGCGTTTTTTCCACTGTTTTTGAAAGGGTGGGCGTATCAGGGAGCGGACTTCAAAAATCTTAACACTTGAGCATTGTAAGCCCCATAGAGTATATGATGCAAATTAGAGCTTTCCAGGGGCTTCCTAATTGACAACGGACGGACGGACAAAAAAAAGGACGGAGTCAATAATAAAACATCAATAAAGGAAAATGTGCACAAATTCATGAATTAACCTTTCTTTTGTAAATAACGAGTTCTTGTTCCTTAAGTAGTGGGTTTTGCCCCCCCCCCCCCCCCCCCCCCCCCCCGCCACCCCCGGGGCATTTAACAAAGCAGTTATTCGAAGATCCGCCAACTCCTCCCAAGAAAATTTCCCGCTGCCCAACTGTTGCCGAACAGTATCACTCACCTGAACTTCTCAACACTCTGCTCCGACCGCAGACAAAACCTGGACTCATCAGTGAAAAGGATTCTACCACAGTTTATACTGTTTATACTGTTTATACTGGTGAAGTCGAGCAAATTCCATTCGACGTCGCTTAGGCTATGGTGAGTCTCGGTAAGGGTCCCCAGATTTGGGATAAATGTGTCATCGAAAAGATCCCATAGAGGCCCTCAAGCCGACGACCCCGTGGCCTTGTCAATGATCAACCTGATTATCTTTCTCTATCCAACGTAATGTATGAACGTCTTAAACCGTTTTGCAACACACTTATCGACACGTACCAGTGTGGTTTCCGGCCAGGCAGATCGACTATAGACCAAATTTTCACACTGAGGCAAATCCTGGAAAGGATCAACGAATTGACGCGCTGCAACGTGCAGTTTGGAAGTAGCTCCTCCGAACTATTTCAAACATGCACCGGATTTCGGCAAGGGGACGCGCTATCATGCGATTTCTTCAATCTCGTACTGGAGCAGATAGTGCGCAGAGCAGGTGTCAACACGGAAAGCACTATCTTCAACAGGTCAACAGGTCTGTTTAGCTGCTGAGGAATGGGGACAATATTGACATCATCGGTCGATCACAGCGCTCCGTGATAGAAGCTTTCACGGCGATTGCAGAACAGGCGAAATCTGTTGGCCTTGTAGTAAATGAGGATATGACTAAATACATGCTATCAACAAACAAACAAACATCTGTCCACCGCCTAGCACAAAACATGACTATTGATAGCAACAATTTCGAGGTAGTTAAGGAGTTCATCTACCTCGGAGTAAATATGAACTCCACGAATGACACCTTAGTGGAGATCCGGTGAAGAATTACAGTAGGAAACCGCCGCTACTTCGGTTTGGAAAAACAACTGGGTTCAAAACTTCTAACTCGGAGGACGAAATGTAAGCTTTACAAAACCCTTATCCCGCCAGTTCTGCTTTATGGCGCCGAGAGCTGGAAAGGAGAGCTGATACTGGGCTCCTTCGAAACAAAAATTCTTTGGCGGATTATTGGTCCTGTGTTGGCTACATTGGCTCGGTCAAATCGAGCGAATGGACGATAATGCTCCACCTAAGAGGATCTTCGAATCCCAGCCCCTAGGTTCGAAAAGACAAGGAAGACCGAACCTAAGTTCCAAAGACCAAGCCATCGCGGATCCCAGAGCGCTCGGTCTAAGGCTTGGCGTCTATTCAAATGACTTCTGTAGAAGCTGCAATGACGAGGAGGTCTAGTCTCCTCCACACCTCATCTCCTCTGTACATGTCCTGCAATCTGCCGTAAAATGAATCTCTATCTAGGAGCCTTCTTCCTTAATGAACTTAGTGACTTAGCTAACATAGATGCTAGAAGTCTATCGCGCTTCATTAGAAGCTCCAAATGATTTACCAAGTAGAGGTCGAAAGCTCCGATCCACGTGGTATCACAATGGTCATCATAGGTCTAATTGTGTTGGCTATTAGCTAACAGCCACCTTAACCTAACCTTGGCCTGGACAACTGGAAGCAGCATGGCCGGTATCGTAGAGGATAGAAGGCTGCAGTGTCTCAGGCAGAGACTCTTCACGGGTCGGGAGCCCGTTAAGAAAGTAAGTATACGAGAAGGTTACAATAATTGAAAAAAAGCAAGCATACCTACCAAAAAAGCGAATCAGTTATGACATCTGTACTAAAGTTCTAAATAAATGCTAAATATTTTTTAATTTGCAATTACATATTGCTTTACATTTCATGCGAATTCCAAATTTTCTCTTTTGGGCCCTAATGAAAGCGGATTATGCATCGATTTGTTTAGGTACATGCAGTGGCGGACTAACCAAGGGGTGGAAGGGGCGGCCAGCCCCGGGCCTCCGGTTTTGGGGGGCCCCCAAATCAGTCAATAAAATGGGACATCAGTGAATCGTTACCCTGTATATCGCTCATACCTCAATACTTCTTGACCATTTGCATCATGCGGGAGGAGTTTTTCGAATCTTAAACTAATTACAAATTATCTTTGATCTACAATGGATCAAGAGCGAATGGTTAATCTAGCCGCGCTTTCAATAGAAAGAAAAATTTCCAAAGAAATCGATTTCACAGAAGTTATTGAGGAGTTCAGTAAATTGAAGGCACGAAAACACACATAACACGCTACAAAAAAAAACTATCTTTGATTTATTTTTTATTTGTCGATCGGTTCGTATTTTATTTTCCTCACCTATATCCACTCCATATTGTAGGTATGTATGTTTATTTGGCTTAAATAATTTAAATCGAATTTAAATTTCAATTGCCAGATTTTAACGAAATAAACATAAACACTTATTTTTATACAAACAAATGTGAACTGAATAAAAAGCTTGAAAAACTACTTTTTTTAAAGCTGGGGGCCTCATTCAGCTTTGCCGCCCGGGCCTCTGACGGGCATAGTCCGCCACTGGGTACATGCATTGATTAATTAAGACCCAAGTTAGATAGCCTTAACATAAAACACACTTAGGGATCTCTTAAACATTTATTCGCATGGTTAATGAATAGACCTGGGGCCTATAACACAGAACAACAAGTTAACAACTCAACAGGCACTTGTAGAATTATGTTTATTTGACAAGTGTAGATTAAAGCTGTAACACAACAAAAACCGTAACAATTGTTAAAATCGAAAATTTCCCTCGATATGTTGAATCAGTTTAACAAGGCAGTCTTACACGATGAGTCGGAGAATTTGTGGAGAAAAAAAGATAAGCCTCCTATCTAAAATAAGAGAAAACAAACATATTTTGTTTGGTGCATTCTCTGATTTGTTAACAAAAACAAATAAAAGTGATAAATGGCGTGAAGTATTTATATTGGCACAAAGTTTAAATATAGTTCCTGAAGGAAAAGACTGGACGTATATCAGGGATGTGTTTTGGCAAAATTGTAGGAAATATGCTGTGGTATGTATTGATTGCAAAAAAAAGTCGAAAATGCATAATGAAAACGGAAAATTATTGATAGGCCAAGTTAGATAACGCGAGAAAAACCGGTTCTGAAGGAGGTAAAGACTGCAAACTGAGTTCTTGCGATAATATCGTACTTGATATTATTGGGCGAGAGTCAGAAGCTATAATTGGCCTCAGAGTTGAAGACTCTATGGACCCAGGAAGTAATGGTTCCAGCTAATAAAATCTCATTTGTTTTTACATATTTACACATATTTGTATATTGTTTTTTTCTTCTCAGATTCTCGTCCTACTGGAAGTGAAAATATGACGCAGAGTAATTCTGCGCCTCTGTCTAACCCTGTGCGCAAAATAATAGGTAGACATATTATATAATACTCGTATATGGGTAGATATATGTAGTGATGATTTAGTTTTAATATAAATAATTCCGCCGTTACAGGGAGAAAGCGACTAGCCAGAAAGCAATGTCCAACAGTTTTAAAAAAACGTAAACTTATGATCCAACATTTAGAGTTGGTTAATTATAAAAACCGGATTGGAGATCGCACTATTGGAACAAAAATTGAGTTATCCGCCGTCGACTTTAATCAAAAGTTTGGCGGATGGTGAAGCGGGAAAAATTGTTGCACAAGATTTGTCTAGCGAATTACAAACAGAAATCAATGATGATGATTTCCATTCTGAGGATAAGAACCCTGGTACTACGTTATATTTAGACCAATATTGAACATTTTTTTTATTAATACCTAATTTTTTTTACAACGTAAATGAAATGTTTATTTTTTAAATGAAAATTAAAGGAAATGAATAAATATTTTGCGTAAAGATAGCCTGTTTATTTTTATTGCTGATTTTGAAAGAAGTTCAAAAGCTGCTGCTGCCTTAACTGTGCAACTTGGGACGGTGATGGAAATAATACATCCGCTTCATTATTTGTTTCCTCTTGCTGTTGAGGGTTTTCTTATTGCACCGTATAGGTGTCGGTCATATAGCTACGAGACATATTGCATAGAGTAGCACAGCATTTAAATATATTTGCAGCAAATACGGGCGCAACTCGCAGGTGATTCAGGCATGGGAACTTTTCTTTCAGAACTCCGAATGCACACTCAACTAAGCGCCGTGTTTTTTTATGAGCCCTGTTGTATCGAAAAATAGATACTGTGTTTGTTGAGGTTGAAGGTGGCATTAGCCACGTTTTTAATGGGTAAGCGCTGTCGCATAATATTACGGCATTGGGAAACGGTCTCCATCCACTTTCAATTTTTTGATAAAGCCTACTATTCCGCAGTACTCTTGCATCATGAACACTGCCCGGCCAGTTAGCACTAACATAATAGAATCTAAGGTCTGGTCCACATGCTGCCATACAATTCAGCGAATGCTTACCATGCCGATCAATGAAAGCTGATTCATTGTTTGAAGGTGCATCTATGTTGATCAAAATACCATCGATCGCACCGCAAACTTCCGGCATACCACCTTTCTCAAAAAACTCCTGTATGGTAAGGTGTATACTATCAGGCCAACACACTTGTTTCGGAAATTCAATTTCATTCACTGCAGAAGTGACTTCTTTTACACACCGACAGACTGTCATTTTGCTAACACCGTGGACGTCACTTATAACATGGTACTGAGATCCAGTCCCAAACCAATGCAAGGCTATTAATATTTTCCCCCTAACACTAAGCGCCTTGCTTTTATTAGTTGGCGAACGCAATTTATGTGAGAGACTTTCAGTCAGGTAATCAACAACTTGTACTGGCACACGAAATTTTTCAACAAACAAATTGGAATCTATTTCGGAATTTATTCTGTCTTTAAATACTTTTATATTTCGTAAATTCTCACTGTCACTGTCTGACTGAGAATCAAAAAAAAAAACATTATTAATGGCAAATTGTTAGGTAGCTATTCACTAAATAAATTTTAAATGACCTTCCTGTATCATACTTTGCAAACACTATTGCAAATGTTTATTTCTAACAAGTCGGTCACCGTCGGTTAGAATTAATCAACTTTTTAACAAATGCATTCTCTTTTCTTTAAGCACTTGTTGTTTCCAGTTACAGAAACAGTACAATTATCAAATTTCCCACTTCTTAAATTGCTCTAAAACAATTGTTGAGGTGCTCGCAGATTGGTTAGTACGTGTTACACAAATTTTCAACATTTGTTGAATTTCGCTTGTTTAACAAGCACTTGCTGTATTGTGTTATAGGCCCCTGCAAGTTGACTATAAACAGATAGAAGCTTTCTATACCATCAACCAAAAAAAAGAATATTTTTTTTCTGTTACCAACACACATACCACGTTTCGTAACATGACGATACTTGTAAAAAAAACTCACACAAAATCAATGAGCTTTATTAGGATTGTCAAAAATATCGATTCACCGTCCACCGAAAAATTCTATTCACCTTTGTACTTCGTTTGTCAGTGTTTAATGCAAATCTCTAGCTTATCAATGGACACTCATAATATGTACTATAATTTCGATTGATCGATAAGTTCGATAGATTATTAATAATTGGTCATTTGAAAAGCGCAATAGGGGTAAACTCGAATTTCTAGAAAATATTCAACACAAGCGCCTAAAAAAATTGCCTTATCATTGCGAGCTTCTTAATACCACTCAATTACGTACCTACCTGTGTGCTTATCAATCCAACTCCGAAACCTGTGAACACACTGCCACGATAATCATTACCACATTGTATCATGAGACATTGTTATTGCCTTTAAATTGAACAATCGGCATTAACAAATAATCCCCAAATTGGACAAACAATTTACAATTTATTCTCGATATCAATCTAGAACTTCAGTAGATAGCGCGCAACTACAGTTGACGATCGCGATATTGGGTTTATACAAATTTATTATTACAATGGCTTTAAGAGTTTTTTTTGGTTTTGTTTAATATTTTTTCAAGGAATCACTTCCACAAGAACTAGTTTGGAATCATTCCCTAGGAGCCCAAGGTGTTCCGAAAAATTAAGGAATTTATTAGTTTTATACTTGTAAAAAAATATTGGTGTATTAACCTGCCACCGGCGAAGTAAGCAAATAAATAGAATCCGACAGAAGATGACAATAAACGAGAACGTTTTGACAGTGATTGACGTGCGATTCTTATTAACCGATCCCTGTCAACGTTTCGAAGCCAACTAAGCTGAAATGTAGGTACTAAAAGAATTTCTTGGTTTTCAGATAAACGTAGTGCTTATCTTATCAACGGTGTTGAGCGAATGAGTGAGGGAGGAAGGTGATTGATTGGAAACGTTACCTACGTTGGAAATGTTTGATGGACGGGAAAGAAAGCTTGAAGTTCGAATGCATGTGTTGATAGCCATTTCATGGAGTTAGGTGGGAACTGGAGGGAACATTCTAGCTGGAAGGAGGGGCCGAACTTGCAGCTTTAGATTAAACACAACCGAACAAAACAAGGATCAGCCTTGCCAATAGCAAATTCTGAGGTGTTTGGTAAAGGCTAGAGATGTAACGGATAGTGATTTGGCTAAATACCGGATACCGGATATTCGGCATATACTTTGGCCGGATAGCCGAATATCCGGCGGCCGAATATATTGTCGAGAGCAGAATACATTCATAGCTATGCTTTCTAGTTCAAACACGACACGTGTACAAGTTGTAACTAGTTTGGTTCCGTTATTTGTTTGTAAGGCTAGTGTGTTGAATGTGGAGAGTGCTAAGGAGAATCTGTTGTAGAACACACAGTTGGCATAAATTACTGGTCGAACTAAGCCACTTATTGTAAGTTTGCGAAATTTTTGTGTTCTTTACATTTTTGTATTCCTTGTTTATTACGTTAGTTATTAATAATGAATAAATATTACGATAGGTACATACTTATTGAACTTTCCTGTAGCAAATAAAGTGAAATGGAACCGCTGAGCAAAAGATCCCTAATTTATTTTACCTATCCGGTATTCGCCGAATACTTACTCTCTATCCGGCAATGCAGCCGGATAGAAAAAAAGTGGCCGGATGGCCGGATAACGGATACTAACCGGATATCCGTTACATCTCTAGTAAAGGCTATCTGTAATGTATATATAGTTAAATAAAATAAAATAAGCTGATCAGAATCATTGCACATAATTTATTGAGTAAAACAAACTTCCCTAGATCAGTCCAGCTACTGGGGTATGTGGACGATATCGACATCATCGGCCGTGTATCGTGTTAGAGGCCTTTACGGCGATTGAAGAATTTGTTGGTCTTGAAGTAAATGAGGACAAGACCAAGTACATAATATCAACAAACAAACAAACATCTGTCCACCGCCTAGGCCAAAACTTCACTGTTGATAGCAATAACTTCGAGGTAGTTAAGGAGTTCATTTACCTAGGAGTAAATATCAATTCCGCGAATGGCACCTTAGGGGAGATCCGATATAGAATTACCTTAGGAAACCGCTGCTACTTCGGTTAAGCGAAACAAACGGGTTCAAAACTCCTCACTCGAAGTACAAAATGCGTGCTCTATCGAACCGCTGCCAGGCCTGCTTTATGGTGCCGAGTGCGGAACGATAAGTAGAAAAGGGGATCTAATATTGGAATCTTTTGAAAGAAAAATACTCCGTCGGATATTTGTGTGTGCGAAGAGGGCGAATGGAGAAGATACAACCGCGAATTCTATGAGCTGTACCAAGATGTGGATGTAGTCTAAAAAGCTAAATTATGTCGACTACATTGGCTCGGCGACATAGAGCGAATGGACAATAATACTCCAGCCAAGAGGATCTTCGACTCCCAGCCCTCAGGTTCGAGAAGGCAAAGAAGACCGAAGCTTCGTTTTAAAGTCCAAGCCATATCCGATGCCAGACCGCTTGGTCTGAAGAACTGGAAGCAGGCAGAGACTCTTCACGAGTCGGGAGCTTGTTAAGTATGTAGTAAAAAATATGATTGTATATCAAAGAGAGTTGTTCGTTGTTCATTAAGGAAAATACGAGAGTGATCCCAGGAGTACCCGACCTAACAAAGAAAATGAAAAAAAATTGGGAAAAATATCCTTATTTCTCTACATATTCTCTTTTTAGTCCAAGAAAATAGCAATCAACCGCAGACTTCACGTTTGCATTGTTGCCAAATCTTTCACCACCGAGGCATTTTGTTCAACTTTAGAAACAGAAAATAGTCCGAGGGGCTAAATCTGGTGAATAGGGTGCATGAGGAAGCAATTTTAACTTTATAACATTGATTTCGGAAACCGCAATACCAGATGTGTGCATCGACTTGATGAAACAATTTTTTTTTTCGTCAATCACTCAAACGCCGCAATAAGTTGACATAATACTCGCCGCTGCTTGTGTTCCCTTTCTCTAGATAATCGATGAAAATTATCCCGCACGCATCCCAAAAAACGGAAGGCATGACCTTGCCTGCAGATGGAACTGTCTTCGCCTTCTTTGGAGCCGATTCTCCCTTTTCAATCCACTGTTTTGACTGTTCCTTCCTCTCTCGTGTAAAGTAAAGGACCCATTATTTTTGTCGATAGTAGGAAGTTTTCTGCATAAAGCACTCAGACTCAATGCTCACCCGTTCTTCATCGTGGTAATAAATCGTCACAAAAACTCGTCTTTATTGCTGTGGAACTTCGCCAAACACTGAAAAAAAAATCGCGGCACCCATCTTGGACAGCTTTCTTATGTCAAAATTTTAAGTCAATATTCGATATACAGAACTTTTTGAAAAACCTTCCTACCATGTCGTTAACTAGTGCACTTTCACTCGGACAGAAGTTGGAAGAAAGTATCCAACTATCACCAGCTATTCAAACAGATAATGACGCTCAGAATACAAAAAGCTGCGTGGGCTGCCACACCCAAAACAACAAAAAAGATCAAACAAAACTCTTATCCTCCCGAAATACATATGTGAAATTAATACAGAAAAGAGGAAAGCTAGAAAACGCTGGCAACAGACAAGGGCGCCAAGCGACAAGACCACACTGAACAACTTAAATTATAAGCTCAGAAAATCTGTAAGAGAATTCAAAAATGAGTCTTTGAAAGCTTACCTCACAAGTCTTACAAATGATGCTAGTAGATTTTATAATTCATACAAACTGATGTGGGGTAGATAACAATTTAGGATACATTTGCAAATTAGGAAAGTATTGAATACAAGCTTAGAGCAGAGGAAACAGATATGTGAATAATTCTACGACACATAGCGAAAGAATAATTCAATATCTTTATATCCGATAGTAAAAAGCCAATCTTTTACTTTATTTAAAAATGAGTGAAATTGGTATGTTCTTCTAACAGCAATCGGTAGTTTATTAAACATATTTGGAGCAGTAAAAGTAAAAAAATTAGAAAATTTGGTTTTATATGCGATGGGAACATTAACTAGTGATAAGTTATTAACGCGTAGGCTATAGAGTCTTGAGTTTCTATTCGGAGTGTTACCACTTTGATTAAAAAATTCCCTGAGAACTTTGAAAACATAAAGATGTCTTAAAGGTAAAATTCGTAACTCCCTGAACAGAGGCCAACTATGAGCAAGTCGATTTCGTCCACATATTATTCTAATTAAATATTTTTGGGCTATAAGTAAAGGGCTAGTGGTATTCTCATAGGAACCTCCCCAACTCGTAATGCCGTATTGTAACTTAGAGTTTGCAAGACCATAATAAATCATAGTTAACATTTTTTTGGAACAGTAAGGTCTTAGAAGATATAGTTTGCGTACCACCTGCAGCATTTGAGATTTAACTGATTGTGTATGACCTTTCCAATTCAAATTAAAATCAATTAACACCCCTAGATATTTGTATTGAACAACCGACTCAATTTTAAAGCATTTGCTTGAACATAAAAGATTTCCATTAAAATGTATACTACCGCAAGTATGCAGATGTAAAGAAAACCTTTCACAGTCGTGAGAATGAAAAAATACGTTAAAATCAGTAACCACATTTCCCAATGATTGAAAAGCCATTAGTTTCGTTTTCTCGCTGACAATAAGCTTATGAAATGCAAACCATTGCCTTAGTCTTTGTAAGTCTTCCTGAATTTTGATAATGCAATCAAACTGTGTTTGCGCTTGATAAGAAAAAGCGATGTCATCAGCAAACGCTGTAGGCAATCCATTAAAGTTCTAACTGAAGAGGGAATTAATATAAATTAGAAACAAAAGTGGACCCAGAACAGAGCCCTGAGGAACACCATTCTTTATTGTACGAGAACTACTAAAATTTCCATTAATATTTACCACTTGCTTCCTATCCGTAAGATAAGATCGAAACCAATCATGCAATACTCCTCTAAAACCCGCATTATACAATTTTCTGAGAAGCAAGTTATGATCCACCATATCAAATGCTTTCGTCATATCAATGAAAAGAGCCATTGTACATTTGGAATAATTAAACCCTTCATACAAGTGGGTACATAATTTGAAAATTGCATCTTCTGTGGATTTACCTGACCTAAAACCAAACTGATTATTGAAAAAAAGTTCTCATAATCAAGGAAGGAGACCATGCGCGATTTAATTATCTTCTCTAAATTTTTTGAAAAAGTCGGAAGCAGAGATATAGGTCTATAATCGCGTATATCCTTGCGATTTCCTTTTTTTTAAAAGAGGTACTATTTCAGCGCATTTTAAGGATTGTGGAAAACATCCATTACTTATACAACGCTTAAATAAGTAACACAGTATGTCACTAATATTGAAGGCGACCTTTTTTAAAATCACATTTGTAATACCATCACTTGTACAAGAGCTTTTGTTTTTTTAAAGACATTATAAGCTTATATATTTCTTCGGATGAAATAGTGTTAAAAACAAAACTATTTACCTGACATCTTTCTGCAAACGTATTTTGTGAGGTATTACAATTGCAGATATGATTACATTCAGCAGAAGGCTTTAGACTCTCTGAAATTTCGATGAAGAACTCATTAAATTTGTTCGCTATGCTATTCGAATCAGTTAGAATAACACCATTTACTTCCAAAACCTCTACTGAATTAGAATTTATACCTTTTCCTAATATATTATTGACGATTCTCCACTCTTCTTTAATATTACCTCTTGCATTTTGAAACTTAGTGACATAATAATTATCACGCGTATCAACTACTTCTTTATCCACCTCTTTGCACAATTTGTCATAATAGTTTTTTAGTCTAATATTATGAGGATGTTTTCTATATTTAAGAGCGAAATTTCTTTTCCTTTTCACTTTCTTTAAAAGTTCAGTACTCATCCAAGGTTTAATTCTTTTTCTGCGATTCGAAACATGTATATACACGAAAAAGTGCAGTTTGATATATGTTTTCTAAGAATCGCTACAAATAAGTCATAGGCAACCGAAGGATTGCTCTCTGAATAGACTGAATCCCAAAATTCATATCTTAGGCATTCATTTAACATGACATAATTTGTACGAAATTTGTTCCGTAATGAACTATTTACATCATAAGGATTAATATGGCAATTCATGCTAAGAGTTATCATATGGTGATCGGTAAGTCTAAAATCATAAGCATTAGGTACCACAAAAATTTGTCTTATTGTTTTTATGTAAACGCGTGAAAATATGGTCAATACAACTATTGGTTGAATTAGTTACACGAGTTGGTAAATTTATAATACTCTTGAGAACATAAGAAGCCATCATGAACAAGTAGTTTACATTTCACCGTCAGATTCATTTAAAATATGTATATTTATATCACATAGGATAATTAAGTTATTTGCTTTGGTTTCACTCAAAATAGAACCGAACTCATCAATAAACATACTTTTACTAAATTCATGCAGTCGGTAAATGCAAAGTATTGAATAGTTTTCATTTTTAAACGTAAGCGACAAATTCATAATATCGGCGCTGGGAATTTTAATCGCAAAACAATCGCATGTATAACCAATTTTGACATAAACTGCAACCCCTCCGGCTGAGTATGAATCATTGCAATTGCCAAAAGGCAAATAACTCGGAATATCGTAAAGATCAAACTCTTTCTGATAAATCCAAATTTCACTCAAAACAATAATAATAGGCAAATTCGCGAGACTTTCGATATGTGCTAACAAAACATGAATTTTTTTTCTTAAATTACGGATATTCTGATGTAAACAAAGAGTTACATATTCATCGACATTAGAGGAAGGAGTAGAGGCGGTTTGTATGCGTTGGGAAGACGAGATAGAACTATTTATACCAACTGAGTTCATAATTTATCCAAATCGGCTTTACAAGTTATTTTAACTAATTCATTGCCTTCCTTCATTCGCATATAAACCGTCCCATTCCTTGTCCATACATATTTAAATCCCTTAGAGACTTTCTTCGATTCAGCATCTTTGAACAATTGACGAGTGTGGTAAGATTGGCTCTCATTTAAGTACATCTTCTGCAGTTCAGCATGCTCGTTGACAAGTGTTGTTACCAATTTTGCTTTGTGCTCATATTTCGCTTTCATAATTCTCTCTTTACAGTAACGTGAAAGCAGTCTCACTTGGAGAATATTTAATTTATTCATTTAGGAGATTTATTTAGCTGTTTCATTGTAATTCTCTTCATATGACAGAAATCAATATCTTTTTCAGAAACATCCAAGTTCAAACCATTTCGAAAAACTTTCAGGGCGATGTCAGAATCGGAAATATTAGGTGAGCTGGGAACATTGAAAAGTTCGATAGTGTTAGCTAGTAGATGTTGTTCTAGGTGATTAACTTTAGTCTCCAACTGTGAAATTCTCTCTTCAAATACTTTGTTTTTAGCTTGGAGAGCATTTATTTGCTCTTTCTGTGTTTCTTTTATTGTAAGCAACTCTTTATAAATCATTTCCAAAGTAATTGGCGATTCAGCTGACGATGGAATTTCATTTACTTTTTCATTAAACGGCGGCGGATTGTTTGCATTCAAGATTATATTCATTGATGTGGTTGATTCCTCCCCAGGTGCAGAATTATTTATCGGCATAATATTTGTATTGTTGGAACGAAGTGCAGCAGGAACTCCCGAAAGGGACTTACGGCGAATGATTGAACAGTCGGTGCAACGCCATATTCCATTGCTTTTTTTAATATATTCCAGATCATTTACCATCAATTTTGCACAAGACGCATGAAAAATACAGTGACAATCAGAGCATTTAATTTTTGGTTCTGATCTATCCACTTTATGATTGCAAACTTTGCACGACATTATAATTATTGTAGAACTAATTCACAGATAAATCAAATTTTGCTCCCAACGCGTGTATACCCCACAACAGACAATAGAGAACTCATCTTGAAGACGTATTCAAACCTTATGAAGATAAAGGTTATCAAGGACTCGAAATAAGGTGCGAAGAAGATAGACCTATTCGGCCGGTAATAGCTAAAGAACTTGCCAAAGAAATTAAAGAAAGCATAAATAAAAAAAAGGTCTCAGGGTCTGATTTGATTACAGGAGAAATTTTGAAACAATTTCCACGAAAATGTTTAAAAAAAACTAGCGCAGATTATAAATGCTGCATTTAAATTAAGATATGTGCCAAGCATGTGGAAAGTCGCGGAGGTAATAATGATACCTAAACCAGGCAAACCACCGAACGAAGTTACCTCATATCGCCCAATATCTATTCTACCAATGTTGTCCAAGTTATTCGAAAAAGTGCTGGTAAAACGTCTACAAAGAATAATAGATGAAAAATCGCTAGTCCCACTTCACCAATTTGGATTTACAAATAAGCACTCTACCATTGATCAGGTGCATAGAATCACAGATAGAATCGAAAAAGCATTTGAAGAGAAAAATGTGTGCTCTACAGTATTTCTTGATATAGCACAAGCTTTCGATAAGGTCTGGCACAAAGGACTGATACACAAATTACAAAAGCAACTGCAGTATGCGACCATTATAGAGTCTCATACATATATCAGATAGATTCTTCAGAATTAAACAATATGCAGAGTACTCAACATTAAGAGAGATTAACGCTGGTGTACCGCAAGGCAGTGTGCTAGGTCCAGTTCTATACCTACTTTTCACTAGCGATCTGCCTGAAAGTAAAGAAACCACCATAGCTACACATGACACAGCTGTCCTTGCTGTGGGAGCAACTGTCGAAATAGTAACAAAAAAGCTTCAAACAGCAATAAACAATATTTCAGAATGGAGTAAGAAATGGGAGATTAAATTAAATGACCTTAAGTCAGTCCATATTAATTTTACGTATGAAATCGTACCACACATTCCAGTTTACATTAGCAACAATGTAGTGAAATATTCAAACACAGCCAAATATCTAGGCATGACTCTAGACGCTAAACTGCGTTGGAAAGCTCACGTAAAGAAAAAAAAAAAGATGAGTTGAACATGCGATACAGTAAAATGTATTGGCTTATTGGGAGATACTCATCCCTGTCTTACTACAATAAGTTATTGCTATACACGTAAGTTCTGAAACCAGTATGGACCTATGGGCTCCAGTTGTGGGCATGCACAAGAATACCCTTTTTATTTCAAAAAACAAAAGGAATTGAATTTAATAAAATGTAGTAGAGCTTTTTTGGTACTAGAGTGTTGAGTTTTTTTGTTACCGAGACACAGACCTCGCTTAGTAGACACACGGAAGAAAATTGTTTATATATAAGAATTTAAGCAAAGTTGTGTTTAGACAATATAAATATTTATTTAAGCTTAACTTAATAATGTCTGATATATGGGCTAAGAAAAACGTATATATACTGCTGTTGTTTCAATATAACACCTGAGCCATCTGTAGGTCAGTCTGATTCAACAAAATTCAATCTGGTACAATTCTTCTACTAGGATTCAGTTCAGCCCACCTGTCTAGATCCACTCAGGTCCACTCAATAGCATATCTGTAACCAGTATTCATATCATAAAATCACAAGCACAACTGACACTTGACAGCGGCACAGCGGTGCGCCTGCTACAATTTTTTTTTTAAAGAAGCGTAAATTGTTTGCAGTTTCGATATCTTTTATGATTTAACATTTCCAAATATAAAATTGGCTTTGCTCGGGGTTTTTTCCTCCACAAGGGAAGTACCTCTGTTATCAAAAAATGTCGGCATTCACAGAATCGGCGCTGTTGAAAAAACTTCAAGAGCTCAATTCAAGTCAACAAAGCATTCAAACGCTGTCTCTATGGTTAATCCATCATCGTAAACACCACCAAGCAATCATAAAAACATGGTACAAGGAGCTACAGATCGGTAAGTTCCTACTATTCGTTCCATTTCAACTAATTAATCAATAAAAACCATAACTTGCAGTGCCTGAAAGTAAAAAGCTCACGTTTATGTACCTCGCCAACGATGTGATCCAGAACAGTAAAAAGAAAGGTCCGGAATATGGTCGCGAGTTTGGTATTATTTTACAGAAAGTCTTCACTTACATCGGTGAGACGTGTTCGTATGAGAAGCTGCTTGGCAGTTTGGGTAGGATCCTGAACATATGGGAGGAACGGGGAGTCTATGAATCAAAAACTATCGCTGAATATCGAGCCAAATTGAACAAACTTGAAAAGGAGGCAAAGCCCATTAAAAGCACTATCCTCACCACTACCTCTCCAAGCATCACCAAAGAGCCGAAAGATAAGGTTAAGGAGAAAGAAAAAGAGAAAAAGCTGAAGCGATCAAGGTCCAACTCCAGTTCAGAGAAAAAGGAAAAAATTGCAAAACCCGAAGAAGGTAACGGTGTAACTGAAACCGCTTTAAGTCCACATTTGCCACTGGGTGAGCCACCAGAGCCGGAAGATCTTATCAAGGCGTTGACGGAAATTGAAAATTCCGCTTCCAGTGATGCTGTTGTCCGGGAGAGAATAGCTAATCTTCCGCCGGAAATATCTGAAATAAGTTGTTTGTCGAAGTTAGAAGATAAGGATGCAGCCAAGGCTTTGGCCACTCAGGTGAGTGCATCTTATATATTATTATGCGGATGACATTAAGCTAATCCTTATGTTACCTACTCGTTCACTGTTGAGACATGTATATGGTTAGGTTGACAAAATTATGGATATTTAACTGTTGATTGTATAGTTCTGAAGTAAGGGATGAGTTGGATGAGGCTGTTTTTCAACTGACACGTCACCTTAAAAAGTCTATAGTGCTATATACCTGAAGTACTTGAATCAATGATTACCTGGAAATATTGTAACTCTGCTATTGAAAGTTACGCTACAAAAAGATAGGCTGGTAGGTTTTTTTGCGTTTAACCCTCGTATTACGGTTAGCGAATCGAACATTCGACTCTATGTATTCGACCTATCATGATTAAAGGGATCACAACCCTCTTACTTAACCGCATTCCTACTGGTCATACGGTTCGCCTCAGCACTTCGTTGCTAAGTCCAATCAAATGCGGGTGTCACTGCATTTGTGTGATTCAGGAGTTTTTGAGCCTTCCTCTCTTTTACGTTTATATTACAACGATGATTGATATTGCCTTTTTGAAAGGGTTCGTAGGGTATCTCCTTTGCACATGACAACTGAGCCGTTCGCGCTCCATTTTCTTCCAGATAGGTTCTTTGACGTGAAGGCTATCTGGGAACTTCTATTCGATCAATCTTTGTTATTCCTGCGGTCATGCGAAGCGCTTTCATCTCAGCTGCCGCTACTTTGCTCTCATACTTTTTTGTACGCTGTCCAACATTGTGAGCCGTATGTTGCCGCAGGGCGCACAACTCCGGTATAGAGCCTTCCCTTCAGCTTAGGGGTCATTTTTCCGTCACAGAAGATGGCTGAGTTTTCCCGCCACTTCATCCACCCTACGCTTACGCGATGATTAATGTCGTCATCACAGATTGCTTTGCTTTTGATCGTGGATGCTAGGCATTTGAACTTTTCACACTTAGGGTCGCTCTTCCATTCATATAATTGTCTGGAATAGGTCGGAGTGGATCAGAGAATGGGCAGCACAGGTATTCTGTTTTTTCGGACTAATACGATACCTTAGCTTGTGAGACAGGAACTTCCGCGGCGTTCATCGCTAGGTACACGTCAATCGTTTGTATGTTTGTAGATTTTCACTGCACTTGGTACACCTTTTTTATTTTTTAAAACAATTTGTCTTTTCAGATCCATCAAATTTCGTTGGAGTCTATCACTTTTCAATTTCGAATTTGACATCGTTTCTTGATTCGTTGTGTTTGTGTTTGTTTTGACTAAGAACAATGTTTGTGACGGCATTTGAGTCTTCCAGATTGAAACGTCCATTTGATGTCTCTTCGCTTGTGAACTCACAAATATTTCCTTAATTTTAAAGGTCAACAAATTTAACGTCCCTCGAAATGTGAATTTTCTGTTGAGGTGCACACTCTGTAACCTTTTTGTATCAGGATAACCAACAAAAATTCCCTCGATGCCTATGCCATCAAATTTTCCATTTTTAGGTGTCTTATAAGGTTAGGTTAGGTTAGGTTTAGGTGACTGTCGGCAGAAGCCGACACACTTAGACCAATTTAGGTCCATTGTGATACCACGTATAATTATCTACCTCAACTCTGTAGATGGGACTGGCCAAGGACACGCGGTTGTTCTCAAGGTGTCTTATAAAGGATGTAAACTTTGTTACCAAATGGATGCAGGTAATTTAAAGTTGGTTGTTTATCTGTCCACATCTTATATATTTCTCCATCTAGACTTTTCGTAATGCGTCGATTTCGAATGAGATTTGCTGCAGCTACAGCTTTATATCAAAAAGTAGATGGAAGACCTGACTCCTTAAGCATGCACCTAGCCGATTCTACCAATGTTCGGTTTTTCCTTTCGGCTATTCCGTTCTGTTCGGGGGCATATACAGTCGTGTTCTTCTATAATTTTCACCTTCAATGATTCGATGTCGGGAAAGAGTTCCATGTCTCGGAGTCGGTCTACGATGTCAAAAAATATGGAAAAATACTCCCTTATGTCACCTTCTTCCGTCATATTGTTCTGCGTCAGTTGTCGCCTTTCGAGCGAGTCCCTTTGGCCGAATATACTGCTTCGAGTTTCAGCCAGATCTCCCTTGGTGTCGAGCATCACCTGATTTGAGTTCAGATGGACTGATGGCCAAGATGAGATCGGATTTGGCCTTACGATCGTCTAATACCCATGCATCTTGGATGAGTTGTGATGCATCTGCTCAAACTATTTCGGGTTTTGTTCTTTCACCACAGACATAAATCGACGTCTCGTTTTCTACGAGGACAGCTACCATCTGTAGTTTCCATATCTCGATATTGCTTTTCGAAAATGTTTCGACACGTATAGCGTTGGCCATTATTGAAAACGAAAATCTTTATTACTTTTAATATATTTATTAACTCGGGACTGGGCCCATAATCAGAAATATGGAATAATATAAGGTCCGTTTGGTTGGAAAACGCAGAAAAAGTAAGTTTTATTTATTATGAAGAAGTTTGAAAAGTGACAATTAGTATAAGAGAAAATAAGAGGGCGCTTAATGGTTTACATCAGAGGTGATGGAATTGCCAACTCTATCAGAAACAGCGCTGTAACTCCAGCCCCCAATTAGCGGCGTACTGTTGTTCATTCAACGATTCAAAAATAATTACTTTTCTTATTTAAAACTTAAATTTTTTATTATCTTGTTCCTACGTTTGTTCAGCTACGAAATATAAAGAAGTTTGTAGAATTAAGTGTCAAAACTCGGATCATTGGAATCTCGAAATTCGTAACAAACATTTTCAATACCACGGATTCTGCAATATTACTTTCGGAATATTTTCCAGTACGACGGATTCTGTGATAGACGTGGTAATCTTTTGTCGATCAGACATGCATACAGTTGAATAGGATCTTACATGCTATATTAACCATGGATATGAATGAATGAATGGACGATTTTCTATTTAGTTTTAAAACCCATTTAGCTTACAATTTTACAATACACATATTTTAGTTTTCAGTCACAATGATGTAAAAATCGCTGGAATTTTTTAAAACTCATTTAAATTAAAAGCGTCACTAAAATATTGGAGAGTAAATAAATCGAAAAAGATTTAGGGCTGGTTTCAAAGGTTTGGGATAAAGTTTCAGATAGTTAGCCGACACATAACCCTATCCACCAGATAAAAGTTGCTGATATTTTTTTTCTATTTCATCGTCAAAGTCTCTGATAAACTAACTGCTGGAAAAATTTATCAACCACTAAGTTTGTTTCGAAACACATTTCATTTGTTTTGCTTTGTTTATTTCGTGTTTTGTAGAAGCTTAACCAGATTAAAATCATTTTTAAGTAGGTAAATTGTATTGTTGCGTTTATGTGGACAAACAAAGTGACGCTATAACTTGGAAAGAGAAAGAAAAAGCCTGGATGGATATAGAGAAGGCGTTTAACAGTACATCAGGTTCGGTATTTCGCGATTACAAACACCTCAAGTTGAAATATGAGGCAAACATTGAAGCAGCAAAAATCCAAAAAAAAAATTTAACAGAGGGGCTGGAGCAAAACTTTAAATAAAGAAAATTTTTGAAAAAGGAGTTGAAACACAAGGGCACTATGTATGAATTAGAAAAACAACAACTTTTCTTAAAATTGAATTGTTGAAAAAAGTTTTAGGAGAAAAGTGCTTACGCGCTTTACTCTATTTATTCATTCAAGTTATGGTTAAACAAGAACAAAGATAAGGCAATTTTGCCAATTTTATTTAGACAGACACGAAAAAATTATACCAGAATTTCTTACGCTCGGAGCAGTTAAGGCAAATATCACCGCAGAATACCTTAAGAAAGCCAACCTCAGATGGAGCAGGCTGACTGCATGCGTCATATCCAGGAAAACGTGGCCAAACTACAACAAGGCAAAAACAACCGACCTTCTAGGTAGAACCCGAAAAGACATCGCAAGACTCACAGCGATCTTTACGGGACACTGACCTATAGGTGACCATGCGGCCAAGCTGGCCATCCCATACAATACACACTGCCGCAGTTGCAAAGTGACAACTGAAAAAGAAACCCTAATTCACTTTCTATGTACCTGTCCGGCTTTAGCTAGGACCAGACTACGAACATTGGGAAGCCCCTTCTTCAATACACTTGAGGAAGTCTCCGAGAAAAGTATCAAGGAACTGATAACTTTCCTGAACTCCGCAGGTTGGATTTAGCCTCCCCCACCAATCGATAATACCCAGGTTTACGTGAGTTTGTGGTAACAAAACGGCACTCAGTGCTAATTGGGTTTGTCTTATCAAACCGCCACACCTACCTACCTACCTTCTTACAATATTTTGACTACTATCTCTTAATAGACTATTACTAACATCATACGTTTCATCAGTATCATCTGGCACACTATATTCAAAAGTTTCTTCACCCCTGTCTGTGGCTATATTATGGAGCACTGCACATGCAACAATAATTGCTTGTACTTGCGAATGGTGCAACGTAATTTGCTTTGACAAAACTGGAAGTCTACTCTTCCATACGCCATAATTATGATCTTTACACTACATTCCTCGTTCTGACTTGTGACTCGTTGTACAAGTGCTCTCCACGTCTCCGTGGATTGTGAAGAGGAGTTAGAAAAAAATTTGTGTTTTCACACCCTTTATCTCCAAGAATCAAGTTATTTCCAAATTCTCTATCAATTAATGTTTGCTTAATACGCGAGTTATTAAAAATAGTTTGATCATGGCATGATTCAGGCCTTCTAGCAACTATGTCCTTGTTATAAGTAATCGTTGCATTGGTGGAACTGCAAAACTACTGAAAATGCAAAAGGCAATGGTAAATAAGTAAATGTCATGTTTGGTATTCTACTTACTAATCAATTGAAGTTTTTATATCACTTTCTATTCATGTAATGATATTTCTTAGAGTGCTTCAAAATAATGACGTCTTATGCAAAACACTCTGTTCCTACGGGGCCGTGTAATATGATCGTAATATTCTTCAAATTCGTCTTCTAAAAATTCAAACAAATCCATGGTAGGGCACTTCTGCTGTCTACGGTCGTCAACGAAAAAATGCTTTGAAACTGTATTTTTTTCCAGTCACTTCAAATAAATATTTTGTTTGTCTCCGGATAAAGGATTTAACAGCCACTTGATCCGGCTGATAGGCTATCCGAGACTTTATCTGTCAGATATCACTATCCGAAATCTTTGAAATCAAAAGTTCATGTTTAGCTGACAGATAAGTTCCGGATAGGTTTTCCGAGACTTTATCAGCTAGTCTTGAAACTGGTCCTTAGAGTACATACTCTCTAGAAAGGAAAACGTTCACATAACAAAATTGTTTAATCTATATCTATGCTATATACTATCTTCTATATAAAATTCTCGTGTCACAATGTTCGTTCCCGTACTCCTCCGAAACGGCTTGAGCGATTCTCATGAAATTTTGTGAGCATATTGAGTAGGTCTGAGAATCGGCCAACATCTATTTTTCATACCCTTTTTATACCACTAAGTGATTATGGTGGTCTACCAAAAAGTTTGTATGGGGAAATGCACTTTGGGGAAAAATAAACTGGGTAGAAATCGAGTAGTGACACTTCAAACACAAAAAAAAATATTTAAAATTTTAAAAGCAATTGTTGTTGTCAATTATTTTAATTATTTGCCAAGCAAATTGTTGTTGTCAACAATTTTGATTTTTTTTTTAAATATACCTAATAAGTTTGTTTATGTTTTTATGTTACACAAAGTAACTTTTTGAAACGGAGTCGATACTTTGATTTGTTGGATGGTGTTTGAATCCTTCATTTTTGTTTGTCAAGTACGTTGTTGACATTAAATTAGAATTGCTGCATATTGTTAAACCGTGCGCATAACAAATTGATTGAAAGAAAATAAAAATCGAAGTTTCTTTCTTTTGTGTTGTTGTTCGATTCAAAAAAGTCAGGTGACATAGGCGCCTGCCAGGCAACTAGCACCTACCCCTAGCGGAGCAACGAAGTAGCGTAATCGGGCTAAGCAAAGCGCAGAAAAATGTGCAGTCCCTTTAACCACGGAACCGATTGAGCTCAAATCAGGCAAGCTTTGGTATTGACTTGAATATGTTTCTGTGAAGTTTGGTCAAAATCGGTCCACCAAGTTTGACTTGCAATTTTGTTTCTCATCAAAAAAAGACAAGTATTTAGACTCTTGAGCACGGACAACGCCGGGCGGGTACAGCTAGGATACTATAATATTATAAAGAGGAAATATTTAATTGTTTGTTTGTTTATTTGTTTTGAATAGGCTCCGAAACTACTGGACCGATTTTAAAAATTGTTTTACCATTAGAAGGAGACATTATCCCTGATGAACATAGGCTCCTTTTTACGGCGGGAAAATGCTTCATCCGCTGTCCGGAAGCGGATATCTAAGCTGATATCTAAGAAAAGTTGTAACTCTCGAATGCTTTCTAGCTCCTAGCTTTGGAATGACTCATCCAAATGAAATAGGATTTTTTTTAATATAAAGTTCAATTATCTACAAAGATTTTAAGATATAAATCATCTTTGTAGGTTATCCTGAAGTTGAACAATAAGCATTAAACTAAAAATTTTAAACAATTAAAAAAAAAGTAAAATGTTGAAGCTAGATCGTTGGATTTTCCCAGCGTTAAGTGGAGGAAAATTTGTGTGTGTGTGTGCGGCACAAATCTGTTCTCTCTCTCTGTACCTTTTGTGCTGTGTGCTTTTTCTTCATGCACCTTTTGTAGTTTGTGTTTTTTTTTGTGGCGCATGTGATTGAGCAAGATAGGGTATGAAATCTAATTGAGATTGAGAGGGAGTCACACTGAGAGTATATCCATATAATGCGAAGGGACACTCTCGACGTTTTCTTTATCAGTTCTTATCAGCAAAGTATTTTGTTTTAAATTTGAGAAGTGGCAGACTGGCGAAGCAAGGCGAGCATGGTCAGCTAGTAGATAATAATTTCATAGTCATAAATCTATGTGATGCATTAAGGAATGTGATTCTTATAAAATTTGCAACTATTCAATTTATAAAAATCCACCACATGTGCACTCATATGAAAACAATGAACCAAATAGAATTTCTCAATAATTGATTACCAACTTGTGGTCTATAAATATACATGTTGATAATTTACATATTTGCTGTAGGCACAAAAACCAAGCAACTTAAAACCGCTACCTAGAAATGTTCATGTCTTTTTTTTTTAATTAAATTTTGTAGGAGTAAATTGTAAATATGAAGGTCAATATACGAATTTTCATTTCACTCAACTCTTCGCATCATAAACATACATTTTTACGAATTTGTACATCCTGCAAGTGGACATTAAAATGTCGTAAAAACTGTTAAAGAATGCACAGGAAAATAAAACTATTTTGGCCTGATTTATTCTGCCTTTATTAAAATAATTCACAGGATAGGAGTATAGATTGCGTTAAACGTTATAGCGGATAAATGAAACTAAATTTAAATGACATTTTGATTGCGCCTATATAGCAACTACATTAAGCAAATGTGAATGCCTGCGGGAGAAATATAACCCTATATAAAAGAAGAAATGATGAAATATACACAAATCAAAAGTTGAATTTCAAGCGAATACAGCAACTGCATTGAACGTCGCATGTGTTTTCCTTTAAGTAATCGAATTTGCAGGACCTAACCCTCAAGTCTCTTCCTGGAACGTTTGCTGTACGATGGCCATCTTCCAGTTTATTCGTGGTGTTGCTTGGTCGTAGACAATAACTACATCTACTTCTTTCAGCTGATGAAACGCGGTGAGTTGTGGAAGGACCATAGGAGTTGGAGGTACTCCGATTGCCACCTCAACTTGGTTGTATATCTCATCCACTGCACCAGGCAGCTCGAAGTAGGTTTGCGTTAATTCCTCTTGTCGATGATTCATATTTGCGGCATCGGGGCTCGGTCAAAAAATTCCGTTGGCGTCAAGCTAGACAGGTGCACTGGTCAGCGCTTACGTATGTTAGAGGATTTCTATAATGATAGTCCTAAAATTTAATTTCATAGTTCATAAAAACCTTTCCTGAGAACCCACCCCACAAAGGGGCACGCTCCATTATAAATTGCCACTGTATTTTCCTTCCTTATAGAAATCCTTAGATGACTTCTTCGTCCCAGAAGCAGTCAGGACTTTGCAGCTCCGGGGCAGCTCTCCGAGAAGTGCGATCGTTATCGGACAAAATCATCGAAGGAACAGCGCGTCGCCAATGAAACGCCGGAGAGAAATCAAAAAGTTGTCAGTAGATAGACCTAGATAGTTATTTCAGGGTTAATAGCGCGTGTAGAAGCGATGTAGATCGTGGGCGCATCCGGTTTGTCATAACAGCAATAGAGACGGCCAGCGAAATAGACACTCACATGGTCGAATGACCCTGATAGAGATACCCTTTCGATTGGCAAAGAGGCCAAAGGCTGCATAACAAACAGTTTGTAGTTCGCATTTTAATCATTCTTCGTCCTTTGATTATACAAAATCGTTTGTGAAGCTTCCATATCACTGTATTGACCCCTGCGTGTAAACTGCGCTCATGGTAGTCATCGATTAACAATAGTGAGGATGTGAGAGCGGGGAGAAAGAATAATGCGTTACATCCCATTTCCGTTTGGAGACGACCTGTAAACCTCTAAGCATGTCTGCGTCCAAAA
Organism: Portevinia maculata; assembly: GCA_949715645.1. Classification (NCBI taxonomy): domain Eukaryota; kingdom Metazoa; phylum Arthropoda; class Insecta; order Diptera; family Syrphidae; genus Portevinia; species Portevinia maculata. The sequence goes on from OX454527.1 coordinate 99,725,449, forward strand.
AGAGTGTCAGCTCAAAGATTTTTGAAGTTGTCGTTAAAGTTTTGCCCTTCTGCAAGTATCACAAGAGTGGATATTCGTTGATGAAAGCTTATGGAAGTAAATCAGCCAGCAAAACCATAGGCAGTACGGCTGCCTTGGTTAGGCAAGTAAGGCTGCCAGCAGTTAAGCTCAAGACAATCTTGGAATCTGCCCAGAGGACGTATTAATTTAGTAAAGGAAAGCTTCAAACTTTTCGAAAGGTAATAGTAAAGCCGTGCAGCTGTAAGAGCAGCTTTAAGCTACAATTTCGGAACCGGCAGTTCACTGGAACCATCTATTTTTAAGGAGCACAAATAGGGCGATTTTGGCACATTTAAATGAAATAGTTAGCTGTCCGCTGAAGGCATTACATTTTATGAAGGCCACTGTTCAATACGGCTTTACACAGGCGTCTGCAAAAATATATGTATCTGTGAGATTCCTCCACTTGATGGAAAGGACAGTACAGCTGTAAGAAATGTCAAGTCCTTGAGCTCCAGAACTCCCTTCACGCATTCGTTTAATTCAAAGTTAGACTCCGGTAAGAACTTCATCCCAAAGCACCGTTTCCACAATTTCTGGAAAAGAATTTTTAATTTAACGATTGATGAACCAAGACTAGTTATTGAATCGAATATTCTCGCAATTGTTTGCAAAACATTGCGTTTGGTTCCTTTTTTGTTGACCGTGAATCCAGTGCACAATTCATCGGTACGGAGAGAAACCACGTCGCTTACATTCACCGCATCTCAAATTAGCTGGCTGCTAGCACTTGTGAAGGTTCATTGAAGATCTTTCGAGAATGCCGTCAACTTCAGAACATATTTGCTTCCAGCTCTCTCATAGTCCGTACTAATGACGAGGTCATCCATCTATATGCCTTTCAGAAGAAGAGCACATGTTGTTGGAAAGTGATTTTCTTCACGCTTCAGATTATGTTAAATTGTCGCGTACAATAAAAACAATTAGCCCCAAACGTCACTCTAGTCATCCAAAGTTCGCTTAAACTTCGCTTTTCACTAGCATACGTCACTTGAAGCGATTGATTTCGCGATCCTTCTCACATAAGGTAATCTGACTAAAAGCCTTCTCGATGTCTGCTACTATGCCATGCAGGCCTAGGCGAAAGTTTAAAAACATTTTCATAAAGTCTGGTAGCAAGTTGGTTCCTATCCAGAGATGATCGTTGAGAGAACCAGCTCCATGGATGTGTGCTTACGCGTGAAAAACCACCCGCAACTTTGAAGTTTCCTCCTTGTACACCTTGCATTTTTTGCTAGGTGAGGTTGTAACTGGCTCTGTAATGCAATTGAAAATCAAATTTCTGATGGCTTCGTCATAGCTTAACAGCTTCACTGGATACCTGAACAACCAATGAAAAAGATAATTTAAACGCTGCATAGCCCAGCCCTTGTTGTCCTGCAAAACCCAGTCGTAGTTTTTCCATGGGAATTTTGCTACGCAGCGTCAGCCTTCCTATCAATTACGGTTGAAGGCCCTGTAATGTCCATTCAAAAACTGTTTCGATAGCTCTCAGTCGCTTTGTAAGACGGCGTTGCTTTCCTGTCACCAAGGGTGACAGAGCGCGTGCAAGTGACAACCGTTCCATTGAGGTTCCGTAACCCAGAGTCATCGTTGCGGTCACCAACTGGATATTGATTCCAATGGCATGCCGATGAGTTTTTCTGTATTTCCATTCTGATGCTGTAAAAGAGCTACAGCTGTAAGGCCAGAAAAAATGTTTCTACCGTCTGGCGATTCGAGGTAGTTGAACTTTTCTGAAGTCGATTAATTTGCGTTTTCGTGGACTGCACTGCGAAATTGCTCCCACAAGGGCATCCATTGAGTTAAACTTGCATCAAAACGTTTCAGAGGAAGTTTTGGGAGCAGGCAACCGGTCGGTGTTTGTGGGGAAACTGGGTTATTTTTTTTTTGTGAAGCCACCAACTACGCGTTCAATCGAGAAAGGGCATTAATGGCCTGATCCGGCTTCGTGTAATAAGCGAAATAAGGCCGCATGAATTTAGACCGCGATCAAAAAATGAAATGACACGACGGCTAAATTCATTAGACGATATGAATTTAGGCCGTGTTCGAAAAATGAAACTAGACCGCTCGGGATATGGGATATTGTTTATGGGATCTGCCATAAATATCAGAAGTAGATCCCATAACCTCTGGACTCACAAAAATTAAAACTCGGGATACTTTCAGTATAATTATCACTTGAATTTGTCGAGACTCGGCATTTCACAACTTTCACACGCAACAAAAGTAATTATTGTTTATCGAATGCGCTCAAGAAACCAACTGTAATGAACAGTCTTCGAAATTTCGATCGCCAAACACTTATTTTCACTGAAAGTTCTGTTTAACTGTTAAATCTTGACTTGTTTCGACATGCTTTTCGCCGCGGTCGTTTTGAAGAATGGCGATATGAATTTAGTTTTTTACAAATAATAAGGTATAATGGCGATGATAGAATTTAAATAAATCCGTATTTAACTAGATTCCCCCCTATAATGCTGTTTTTTTCGTTTTTGCTTCACATATACGTAGGTAGGAAGGTAGGAGTGGCTGCCTGGTAGTAACTGGTATTAACAATTAGGGTATGGCCGCCGGTTTGATACCATCCGATTGACCAAGGGTGTCAATTTGTGTTTCAAATCCAACCTGCGGAATTGAGGAATTAAATGACGTTTCAGAATTTTTTATTACTTTATTCTGATAGGTCGTCGAAGAATGTTTTGCTGAGTGTGTCTCTAGCTACAGCCGGACATTGGCAGAGTAAATGGTTAAGCGTTTCTTTTTCCACTGGATCTTTGCAACTGCGGTAGTTTGGGTTTAATGGAAGACCAAGTCCATTGCTTATTGCAACAATTCTGGCAACCAGATACGCGTTCAATAAAAAGGCACGATTTTGCTCAAAGTTGAACGGAATACTAATAATCTGGTCTAGAAGGGCTTGCTCATTTGTGAATGAATACGAAGCAATTTGGCTAGATTTAACTTTACCGGAGCAAATTCAAAAAAAAATGTTTTGGAAGTTGTAAAGAACCATAAATAAACCCCAAAAATGAAAATAAAAATTTGGCGCTCTTTTTTTCTGCATTTTGAAAATTAAATTTTTTAAGGTAAGGAGACTTTCTGCACTTCAGCTCTCAGACTAGTATTGAGTCTATTGTACAAATTTGTGAATCTCTCTTTCAAGCTGTTTTATTTTTTTTTTGTTTGTTTGTTGACTACCTAGATTAGGTGGAACAAAATATATCCATATTTCGCATGGATTTCAAGAAACTTTGTATATACCTCGCACCTACTTCAAATCCAACGGTGAGCTCAAGCAGGGGGTTGCACATTGCACTGTTTATGGGATCTTTTTCTGATACTCTTCAATATTCATACGTTTTAAGTCTTAAAAAAATAAAAAATAAATTAGGCCAGCCTATTTTTTTGCGATTTTGACACGTGCATGCTCCCATTATTGATTATAGTTCTATCTAGTCGTATTACTTATGGGATAGTTTCAAGATATGTTTCGCAAGGTTCACATGAATGGTACAATAGCCTAGATGTGAGTCGCCTTTAAGAACAAGCGCTGTTTTGTTGAGGGGCATTGTAGAAATATCCTAAGCCCGTCCCTGCACGGGTAGGTTAATAGAGTCATTAATTGGGAATAAAGTCATTGAACAAGTTCCAGGTATAAAAGTGTCCCAATCGAAACAATTAATCGATTATCGACTGTAACTGCATTTTTGTTTCTCAAGCGAAGCCGGGGCCTGCTAGTAACATACATATTGTGTTTATCCTGATTAAGTTGATATTTTACAAATTTACAGGTAAACGAAGCAGTTCAACTGCTTAACGAGTATAATACAAGACTTGCCTCTGAAATGGAAGAGCGTACAAAATTGGCTTCAATGTTAAAGGATTTTCAAGCAGAACAGAAGGAATTGCTTGCTCAAGCTGAACAAAGACATGAGGTAATTCCATAAACTGTATTTACAGCAACCTATATCTAAATATATGTATCAATGGAAAAGTTTGCAGTTCAAAGATCATCTTGTCCAGAACATGGACAACATTTTCTTCATTTGTATTTCTTACTTACAGGATTGCATTTTCAACAAAGAATTTTTTTTAACCAATTCCGCACTACAGGGATTTGTTGGGTCCCTTATAATGTATTAGCTACACAGCACGGGCGTTAAGGAAATTAGGGTGAGAAGAAAAGGAGAGATGCCGATGCACGTTGGTTTTGAATGTTTGTAGGTTATAATGTGTACACTTGGTAGCATTAATGAATATCATAAACCCATTTATTTGGCATAGACTAACAAGGCAATTTGCTTTTCAGACGTACTTACGCATCTCCATCCATAAAACACAATGATAATTCGGTCTTGTTATTCAGCTTTATTTTGTGATCCTGTCGTAAGATTGGTGGATTAATGAAATTTGGAGTTAGTCATGCTACCATACGCCGAAGAATAAATGGCGCTATGTTGGATCTTCCAGCTGAAATTGTAAAGCAAACGAATATTTTTGTATTAGAGGCTGCCTGACTTAAGCCCGGTCAAGAAATTCTGACCATTTTCGAAAGGCAGCCGGGCATAAAAGGCCCACCCTAAAAGCGCTCGCTTAGCAGATTAAAAAAATCAGTGAGAGATCTTTAAAATAGCGATCTCGTATCACTCATATCGGCTGCTCGTCTCTTCTGGACAGCTTATCGGATGGTGTTTTTGTACGCGAACTTAGGGCTTTTGAATTCACTCGTAAGTACTTCGGATATCATTTTGAGCGATCTTTTTAATAATTATTATTATCCCTATGTTGGTGATGGTTCGGAGCTTTATGATGGTGTACCTAGGAATGTGTGGGCAAGGAAACAGTCCTGGCCACTTAATAAGGCCGAAGGGGAATAGTAAATTGCTGCACTTGGAACTTTGGGAACGCGTTTCAGTGAATGGGGAATAAATGTTGTATCCTTAGTAGAGCTTGATAGGTTCCCTTAAAAATTTGTGTATAACTAATGTGTAATTAGTCAATTTGGTTGCTTGTGTCTTGCTTGTCAGTTCACACCAAATAACTTCCATTGGTATTGCCTATTTCATGCTACGCAATACCTTGTTTGTTTTAGACACCTTTCACCCCAACAAACCGCTTCTAACTGTTCGTAAAAGGTTCCCCTCACGTCTGGAAAGTAAAAATGCAATGCTGGAAAGTAAAAATGCAATATGCTGAATTATCATACATGTGTCCTGACTTTGGTCTTCGAAGTCCCTTTATCATTTGGTCGCCAGGACATAAGGACAGCAGGAGTAACAAAGCTTGACCGAATAAGTAGTTCCAAGATCTAAGGAATCCTTCCTGTCAAAGAACCTATCTCAGAGAAAATGGGCCTGCTCAGTAGGAACTGGCATGTTCAGAAGAGACATTTCTTGAACTCCGTATATATACATTATATCAACCAGAATATACAATCGCGAAAGAGAGGAGAGAAAACGCTTGGATCACACACATGCAACAACACCAGCTTTTGATTGGCCTCAGTGATGAAGTTGTATGAAATGGGGAGGCCTGCCGATATATTTTGGGGTCTAAGCGGCAAACCCCACTGGCGGACCAGTAGGTATGAAGTGAAGTGAAGAAGGGTTATGATCATTTAAGTTCAGATCATGACCTTGCCCTTAAAGAAAAGAAGAAGAGGTTGTGAAGACAAGGCCTAAGTACTGTCGACTGTGGAGCGTTTTGTATGAAAGAGCTTAAACTCATTCCGACAAAAAATAAATAAAATTGATTGGCCTTAGTGATGAGGTGATCCAAAAGCAGGAGCCAATAAATTGTTTTCTATAGCATTTAATATCATTTGAGCAGGATAACTGGCTGAACACATTGGCGCAGACAAACTTAATAGCTGCAACCGTTCGAGCTAAAATCAAGTCAACTCAAACGGCTATGCATTCCACCAATAGTTGCAGAAAAACGATGATATTTTTGTTCAACTTTCAGACCTTGGCTTGTGATATGCGCATGTAGATGTACTCTTATGTAATCTGAAATAAAATGCATGGCCTTTTTATACCCTATTCTAAGGGTATATTAATTTTGACGCATAGTTTGTAACATACCTTAATATTTCCCGTAGACCCCTAAAAGTTACTATATTCTAAGGGTATATTAATTTTGACGCATAGTTTGTAAAATACGAGTACCTTAATACTATTTCCCGTAGACCCCTAAAAGTTACTATATTTATGATCAGCATCGATAGTAATGTCGATCTAGCCATGTCCGTCCGTCTGTTGGCAAAAATTAGGCCTTTAAACTGAACCTAGAGAGCTGAAACTTTAACCATATACTCTGTAGGGTCCCGAAATAATCAAGTTTACGAATTTTTGAAATCCGCCCACAAACTCAAAAAAAACAAAATTTTGGAAAAATCGAATTTTGAGCTAGGAAGCTGAAATTTTTTATATATGATCTATGACTCCTAAAACTGCTCGGGAGATAAAATTTTCAAAATCCGCCCACTGTCACGCCCACAATTAAATAAAACAATTTTATTGAAAAACCAAAATTTGAGCTAGAGAGCTGAAATTTATAATGTATACTCTCTAGGCGCCCTTTAAGCTTATGTGTAAATATTTTCAAAACCCGCCTACTGACACGCCCACAATTTAAACAAAAACGTTTTTTTTGAAAATCCAAAGTTTGAGCTAGGGAGCTGAAATTTATAATATATACTCTCTATTGGGCCCTTTATGCTCATGTGTAAATATTTTCAAAATCCGCCTACTGACACGCCCACAATTTAAAAAAAAACTTTTTTGAAAATCCAAAGTTTGAGCTAGGGAGCGTTTTTTTTTACAAAACCTTCGTTTTTTGATAAAATCCTTTAAATGTTATATAACAAAATAATAATAACAACCATACACACTTAGACTTTTGTCACGCCCACTCATGAGGGATAGGAATACGAATAGGGTATCCAACAGTTCCCCCAAGCGGACTGTAGCCCGTCCCTATGTTTATACCCTATTCTAGGGGTATATTAATTTTGACGCATAGTTTGTAACATACCTTAATATGGCCCGTAGACCCCTAAAAGTTACTATATTTATGATCAGCATCGATAGTAATGTCGATCTAGCCATGTCCGTCCGTCCGTCCGTCCGTCGGCAAAAATTAGGCCTTTAAACTGGACCTAGAGAGCTGAAATTTTAACCATATACTCTCTAGGGTCCCGAAATAATCAAGTTTAAGAATTTTTGAAATCCGCCCACAGACACGCCCACAAACTCAAAAAAACAAAATTTTGGAAAAAATCGAATTTTGAGCTAGAGAGCTGAAATTTTTTATATATGATCTATGGCCCATAAAACTGATTGGGACATAAAATTTTCAAAATCCGCCCAATGACACGCCCACAATTAAATAAAATAAATTTTGGGAAAAATTGAATTTTGAGCTAGAAAGCTGAAATTTTTTATATATGATCTTTGGCCCATAAAACTGCTTGGGACATAAAATTTTCAAAATCCGCCCACTGACACGCCCACAATTAAATAAAATATTTTTTTTGAAAAACCAAAATTTGAGCTAGGGAGCTGAAATTTTTAATATATACTCTCTAGTGGCCCTTTATGCTCATGTGTAAATATTTTCAAAATCCGCCTACTGACACGCCCACAATTATTTATTTTTTATTTTTGAAAGTCCAAAGTTTGAGCTAGGGAGCTGAAATTTATAGTATATACTCTCTAGGTGCCCTTTATGCTCATACTTAAATTTTTTTAATTCCGCCTACTGACACGCCCACAATTAAATAAAACAATTTTATTGAAAAACCAAAGTTTGAGCTAGGGAGCGTTTTTATTTACAAAAGCTTAGTTTTTTCGATAAAATCCTTTAAATTTTTGTCACGCCCACTTATGAGATATAGGAATAAGAATAGGGTATCCAACAGTTCGCCCAAGCGGACTGTAGCCCGCCCCTATATTCCTATATGTTTGCAGTCGTAAGACGAGTTAAGGTATTACTATTACATTAAATTTTTTGTATGCCGATTTGCAAGTTTATTAAAATTTTAGTAGTTCTTCAAACAATATCCGAATCGAATCGAATACAAATCCAGGATCCGAACTATCCGGATCCGCTTTCAAATTTAACGAGATTTGAGAATTGCTGTGATGAGGTGGTTATTTTGGTTTCGTCGAAAAAGGGCCGTCCGTCTGTTCGTAAAAAAAGAAAGGATATTTCTTATGGTCGCAGTACATTGGTATTTTGCATATTGTGCAATTGCAGGTAGACAAGGTACGAGATAGGCAGACCCTCGCCTGTTGCTGCAATGTAGTTTTTCATTGTTGTTGCTTGGTAAAAAGGGCTTTCCTTTTTTAATGATATTTGAACGTTTTATTATGAGATAAATCACATATGATTTGACTGGATTTTGTATTGTTCCTACTAGGTACCTGTGCGTCGAATGCACACTTATGATAGTGTTTTGCTCCCTCATATTAAGAATCTTAGAAATAAGTACACTCAATCACAAAAAGCAATTTCATACATTGCTATGTTGCTTTTTAAAAAGAAAGATATAGCGGCACTGCACTACTGGAGTGTTATAAATGCATGTACACCATTTTGGCGTAAGGAAGGTTTTCTTAGTAAAAAAACAAGATCTTTCAAATGGTGTAATAAAATCTCTCCTATCTATATTATTTTAAAATATATCAGTAGACGCGTTTTATTGGGAACTAAGCTCAAGCTCAGCAATGGAAGTCCCAATAAAATTATATGTTTCCTTTTATATCAATCTTTAGTTTAAATGTCAAATTTGGAACACATGAAACCATACACAATGCTCAACTGTATATGGCGCTGTTTCTACTCTTTTGTGAAACAATAGATTTTCAGTGAAATGAAAATTTGGTTTTAGGCGTATATTCATGAAAGCAAGTCTCGAATTTATTATTTCCGTACAATTAATCCAACTTACTTTCCAAATCACTTTTCCTTTCTACTTTACTTTTAAATTCATTTTTGTTATTATTCATTATTAGATATCAACTTACATACTAGACAAAAATGATTAAATCTAACTTAAAATTAACAGGATACTTATTGTAAATTAATTGTCCTTGAAAAAAAACTTGGCATCATTATATGGATTTTATATTTTATATATAAGTTTTATAAATCAAAACTTTTCCTTTCTACTATAATGAGCGTGCGCTAAAGGGATTTCTCTGTCTGTAATTGATACCCTTATAGTGTTAACACAGTGCAGACATTTTTTTGTTGCTGCAAGCAGCACGCAACAAATGATTCATTTCCTGTTTTCAAGTACTACTTACTACCTACTTGAAAGAATATAATAATATATGTTGTAGGGTTTTTTCTCCACGGCTTTCGCCTAAATTGCTTAAGGGAGATCTCTGTATTGTTGTGTGTATTCAATTTTTAAATCATGGCCCTGGTCGGGAATCGATCGCACGACCTGCCAATCATTTTGTGGATACACTACCATCCCATTGCCACCCGTTTATGTTAACTGTTTCGAAGGAACAAAAGCAAAACATTTAAAATGTTGTCCTTAGAGTAAGGATTAAGTACGAAGTTCAAAAACCATGCACCTATGTAGTATGGTACTGCATTATGTAGTATAAGTGGCAAAGCTGCTCATGACATCATATTGTCACAAACATCTAAGCGGCATTTGATGTCCACATGAGAAAATTTTAAAAATGTATTTGATTCTGCAAATTGTAAAGGGAAATTAAAAAAATAAATAAAAAAAATAATTGACTTGAAACAAGACACATTAAAATATAAAAAAAGACAATAAATACTGACACATGTGATTGCTTGCTGTTGCTTACATTTATTTTGACCAAATGCATCTGTCAAACGAGACGATATTCCTTTTATTTCACGTTTCTCTAGGAATAAAAGGAATGCAATCCAATTATTCCAGAATGAATAAAGTAACAACGAAATGGATTATCCGGAATATTCCATTGAATAAAACGTTAATGGCTCATCGGAGTTTTAAGAATATTCCAAATTAATAGAGAAACAGAATGTTTATGTTAACTTTTGTGCTGACCTATTTATCTTCAGTTGGGCTGTCTTATTAGCCGCGTTTCTTTCGTCCCCGTCAGCGTGTCTATCAGGGATTGTCGAAAAAAACGAACACCGAATAATGAAAAGAAAAGTTGGGAACGCATCAATCTGATAGTAAAACTGTCATTTGAAAATTTTGATTTGAAAAAAAAAACATTTCTTATTAATAGATACTTGATAATGGATAATTCTGACGAAGCCCAGGTAAATATTTTAATTTAAATTAAAAATGAACGTCAACAAAATAACATAATTTATTGTTTCAGGTATTATATTCATTGCTAGACGCTCCATCGAATGAGGAATTGAATGGTGATGACGACGAAAAAGAAGAGTTAAAGCAACTTATGTCCTTGGTATGGCAGGATTCTTTAAGTTCTAGTTCCAGTTCCAATGAATCAGAAAATGGACAGCAAGCGCATGTAAAATGCTCAAATTTTGTGGGTACTATCGACGCATATAGCGACGAGGACTTTAAGTCACATATGAGACTGCAAAGACGCACAATTGAATATTTAATCAGTATGATGTATGAAAATATCTTGTTTTCCGATTGCTGTAATTATTTTCTTTACTTTAAGCACGTTTTTCCTAGTCTGAGTTTTTACCCACTGCTTCTTCAGGAGGAAGACAAAGAGTAGGATGTAGAAAAACGATGTTTATGTATGTTTGGTACATAAGCAATACAGTAACATTCAGGCAGCTTGCAAATTTATTTGGAGTTACGAAATCATCTGCTTGGATGGCAGTTCGACGTGTTTCCTTTTGGCTGATTTCAATAAGCCATGAATTCATCAAATGGCCCCAAGGGGGAGCTGCCGAAGAGACGCGGAGAAAATTTGAAGAAAAAAAAGGTATACCGGGTGTGATAGGCGCTATTGATTGCACCCACATTATTATCAAGGCCCCGGAAGTAAGTAAAGAATGCTATTTTGATAGAAAACATAGCTATAGCATCGTTTTGCAAGCAGTTGTTGATGCGAACAAGAAATTTATCGATATAACATGTGGTGAGCCGGGATCATTTCATGACTCAAGAGTTCTTCGGAGGTCAGACTTATATTTAAGAACACAAACCAGTTATATCGATTTGTTTCCCAATAACACGTTTATATTGGGCGACTCTGCTTACCCCGCAACATCGTGGTTAGTTCCACCCTTTAAGGACCACGGAAATCTAACGGACGCCCAAAGAAGTTTTAACTACATTCATTCCTCAACGAGAATGGTAGTAGAACATTCTTTCGGGTTGCTCAAAAGCAGATTCCGAAGGCTATTGAAATTTACAGAACAGACGAATCTGTGTACAGTGACAAACATCATAGTCAGTGCCTGTGTCTTGCACAATATATGCATAACAATGGACGATGAGCATATGGAAATATTGCCGGCACAAACTTACCAAAGCGGACCTGAAAACCCCGGTGTAGTGAACATAGCAAATAGAGCGGTTAATCGTCGTGATGTTTTGTTTAACTATTTACAAGACAACAATATTATATAAAATGAAATTGAAAATATTAATTATATATTTGTTTTATTTGTCTAATAAACGTTTTAAAAGTTCAATCTTTTTTGCCTCAGTTTCTTTGGCAAATTGAAATTTTTCTATTTCTAGATCGTTTTTTTTCTTTATATTTTCATTGTATGAATGATTAATGTTTTAAAAAAACTTTTCTCTTTGGAGAAATTTGGCGTCTGAAGCTTTCTTCTTTGCTCTGAGCTTGGCCTCAAAATATGCCTCTCGCGGTGATTTGCGTTTGCGAATGACCTTACCAGCTGAAGAAACAGGCCCAGGTGTAGTCATTGAAGAAGACGATGTCGATGGCAGTGTCGGTGGTGTATTGGCTGTCGACTGGCTTGTCGGTGAATCTTCCTCATCCAAAAACTCGAGGAATTCTTCTTCTAGGGCTTCTTCTCATGTAACTTGTTCAATCGAAAGTCGAATGGGGTCTCTCAACGCTTGGGTCTTGCGTGTTCCAACATGAAGAGTATGCGAGTTCGAAACCAATGGCCTATCGCAAAAGATCCAGTTTGCTGGGCGTTATCCTTCGCGGCCTTGTATGCCTTCAAGAGGGTCCGCATTCTTCCCTCAAGCGTTTCAGGCGTAGTCCTAGAATCCTAAAAAGTATAGTTTTTGTATTAAACTACATAATAAAAAATGAATCTATACTTACAGTTATGTTCTGAAAGATCATGTCTTCTAATACATGAGCATAGGCTGTTTTTTTTTCTTGTATGTGAGAATTCGTCTTTTCTCTGCAAATAGCATCTCAAAAAGCCTAATGCCTCTTCTTTAGACCAAACTTTTCTCCTAAAAACAAGTACATATATTTAATGCTAAACATATCTTATAATCTAGAAACTTATTTATATATGAATGATTATTTTAAGCAAATTACCTTTTCTCATCTACTTGTTGAGCCATTTTGTTTGGTTTGTTTTAGGGGTGTATTTTTTTAGGATTTCACAGCATGTCAAATGTCATTAATGACATTTCCATGCAATTTATCGATAACATACAAAAACTTGTGTTGGCTACACTTAAGTCTATCGCCGCGAAGTTGTTAACCCCGATAATTATCCCGGATAAGTCTTTGTTGTATTTAACAAGGAATTCGGTTAAGTTGCCTATCATATAGTCGTGACGGGGACGAAAGAAAAGCAGCTATTGTTTAAGGTGTACATTGAGTGGTCGTTTGTTCGTCGACAAGTACGGACGTGTTTCAATTCGAGTGCTAAATTGTGAAAAAAAGAAAACTAAGAGTAAAAGAAACTTAAACCTCTCATTATGGGGGACATTTCAAGTCCGAACACTAATCTGCTCCCAGGTAAACCTAAAGATAGTGCATTTAGACAAAGAAATTTAATTTTGCCATCAAACTTGTTGAACAAACAAGAGAAAGAAGACATCGACAAAAGGTTCTGCTGGTATGAGGAGAATTATATCTCAACAAATACCAATGCAAGTGCGCGCTCACGTTCTCGCTCTCCCTCCCGTATAATGGAGACAGAGACTCTAGTTCAAACAAAAGAGCCAAACAATGCGAACGCTGAAAAAGTGTTCTAGGTAGCAACGTAATTATCGGCACCGCTAATAAAACAAATGTAAGTGTGATACCTGGTCAAATGAGCGTCGATACTGTAGCGGCACTCAAAGAATTGTTTGATAAGGATCATTTCACACAAATTGTTGTTCGCAAAAGGCGGCAAATGCACTAAGCCGATGTAACTAAGCCTGACGATGGCATAGGAGAGGATGGAATGATCAGGCCTAACAGCAGAAACAACACCAAAAATCAGGACAACAACCCTCCAACAACACAAAAACAACAGCATCAGATATCGAAGCCCAAACCGTGGTGCCCAACGATTTTCACCAAAGGCATTTCTTCTAAGAGTATTGTGGAACTCATGATGAAGGCCAAAATAGATCCATCCGACTATGAAATAGATGGCAGACATTCTGGTCTTAAAATCAAGGTAAGAGATGTTGAGTTGCATGGTTTTATCCTTAATCTCCTCAAAAGTATAAACGTTAACGGACATTCGTTCACTCCTAAGGAGTTCAAAAAGTTTAACATAGTTTTAAAGGGAATTTCGAGTAATTTCACTCCTGAGGATGTTAAGACGGGTATTCTTGTTAAGGATTCCTCTCTTGTAGTGGATGTTAAGCGTTTCGAAACAAAATGGTCAAAAGAAAACGACATCTCCTTGACTTATTTTTATGTGTTTTGGGGGATAGGGAAAGTATGATGAAACTAAAAGCAATGAAAACAATCATGATCCATAAGGTAAAGTGGGACTCAATAAGGGGTTCAGGTGTGCGATCTCGGCCCGAAAGCGGAAAATTCGGTGGCTTACTGCGTTAATTGCGGTGCCTCTGGACACCCCGCCAATTTTAAAGGTTGTCCTAAAAGGACCGAATATTTGGCTAGTAGAGAAACTCGTTTTTCAGTCAGCCGAAAAAAAACTTCGTTAATGACAGTCTACCTTCCACTGCAAATAGTGCCGCTCAAATGGGTATGTCGTTTGCTGAAGCTGTAGAAGGAACCAAAACTTCAATATCCACTCAACAGACCATCCCTCCTAACAGTAATGTCTTTACAGACTTTCTAAATGAAACCAAAAACCTTTTTGGACTGCCGTTCAACACCCTTTTCGCAAAAATCAAGAATTGTTGGCCCTCGTATTTAAGACTCGATGACTCCCAAAAGCCAGAGGCGTATCTGGCATTCCTTGCCTCTCTGAATAAATGCATATAAACATAGTCACAGCCAACGTCAACTCCTTTAACTCCTGTGACAAACAAATTGAGGTTGAGTTACTTCTTAAAGAAACTCACCCTCTTGCTTTACTTATGCAAGAAACCTGTCTTAAAAATCAAAAGAAAGTTCGTTTTAACGATAACTACGATCTTATAAACAACTGTTCGGGCCGCGGCACTGGTATTTTGGTTCAAAATACCTACAAAGCGTTCCCTAAAACTTTTCACAACAGTGTTATCTCAGCCACAATCATACTCATCCCCTTTAGTGTTCAAAACCTTACTAAGACTTTAGCGCTGGTGTCTATCTACATCCCTTGTAATATTGGCTTCCGACTGGTGGCAGCCCTTAATGATCTTTTGGATTGTCTGCGTGAATATGAATATACCATAATAGGTGGGTATTTCAACTGAAGACACCAGCTTTGGGGTGATACAAAAGTCAACCTGAATGGTCAACACTTCTACCAATGGTATTCTGACAACCACTTCCTGGACTTTGAAGCAGCCGAAGGTCCAACTCGGCCTAGCTCAGGATCTCATATTGATTTCTTTTTAATTTCATATAATCTACGTAATCCTAGTCACTTAAGAAACAATATTGTGTGCCTCACACTCGACCCGATATCTGATCACTACTCAGTACTAATGCACATTCATTTTCAAAAAATGTCTCCCTTCCCGTTTCAACAACCAAACTCCCGTAGCTTTAAAAATACGAATTGGCAAGCTTTTAATAATTCCTTGGAGACTCAACTCTCGAATGTTTCTGTACCCACTGATAGGAATTTGTCAAATGAAGAGATAGACACTTTTATCTTGGAACTTACCAACAGACTTTCAAACTGCATCGAAAGACACAGTACTTTAGAATCCTCAAAATCCCGCTATCTCAATCTTTTAACAGTGCCTTTTAACAGTGCCTTTTCAACCTGGAATTGATATTTTACTGTAGACAATTTCTCACCTTCTAATAAATCCAACTTAATATCCGCCGAAACTTTTGCGTCAACTAACTTTATTGAAACCATTATAAATTCCCTCAACAATAAAAAATCAGCAGGACCTGATAAAGTTCCCAATTTTGTCATACGTAAAGCTAAAGTTAGCTTGGCCAAATATCTGACACCCATTTTCAACAATTGCATAAACAATTGTTATTTTCCAAGAGCATGGAAGCATGCCAGTCTCATTCCTTTAAAAAAAGGCTCACTCAAATAGACTTGAAGATTTCCGTCCTATATCGCTGCTGTCCAATATCGGTAAAATCCTGGAAAAAATTTTATTAACAAAAATTCATGAACATTTTGATGGTATCTCACTAACTCAACATGAACAGTTTGGATTTAGAAGCGGCCATTCCACGGAACACGCCATTCTATTTTTTCAAAATAACATTTTAAAAAATTTGAGAAACAAACAATGTACAGTTGCATGTGCGATTGATTTAACCAAAGCTTTTGACTCTGTCTGGCACGCTGGGCTCATTTATAAACTTCACCTCTTGAATTTCCCTACTCATTTCATACAAATCCTGAAAAGTTTTCTCTCTAACCGTAGTCTGTCCGTTCTTTTTGACAACGAAATCTCCAATTTAATCCCTATATCAACAGGAGCCCTCAAGGATCAATTCTGGGCCCGTTTTTATTCAACATTTACCTTTCGGATTTCCCTATCCAATGCTCCACCTCCAAATCTGTTCTTTATGCCGATGATACGATTATATTTAGCGGCCATGAGAGACCACATAAAGCACTGAAAGAAGTCAAAAAACACCTTCAACTAATTTTACCATATTACAAGAGATGGGGAATAGACATAAATTTTAATAAATGCGAATTAATTTGCTTTAGGAACGCTTCAGGCCGCGGCCACCGCCTGGCTGTCCCTGAAAGTAAGCAATTGGAACTTGTCATAGAAAATTATACAATATCGCTTAAAAAATGCATTAAATATCTAGGAATAACTTTCCACGAACGTCTCAAAATGAACCCCCACGCCCGAGGAGCTTTAAATAAAGGCAAAGCTGCGGCTGCAATGCTTAAATCTTTACTAAATTCAAGAGACGTCGAGAAAAGAACCAAACTTTTAATGTATAAAACCCTCATCCGACCTGTAATAACATATGGTTTCTCGTCCTGGTTCCATATTACACCTAGCATGGCACTGGAGCTTCAAAGATTTGAAAAGTAAATTATTAGAAAATGTATTTCAAAATTTAGACGGCCGTCTGGTAAATGTTTCCATAATAAAACCCTTTATAAAGAATCGGATATTAACCCTATACTCAACTACATGACTTCCCTCTCAAAAAAAGGGATTATTGCTCTTCAACACCATTCTAACCCCATCCTCCAAAACGTTTTCGAGGAGAATATAAACTTTTCAGTTTCCGATAGGTTTTATGTCTCCCCAATTGGTTTAGCTTGTGAAAACTCGAACGCCCTTTTTGAAATTAATAACGATGATAATTCTTTTCTTTCTCCGTTTTATACAAAAAATACCTCTAACAACTATAGAGGATAAAGTTAACATGCAACTCTCCATTACAAAAAATAAAAAAAAAATGTACAATTTAATCAAAATATTATTGTAATAAATCATAAGAATGATCAAAATACAAATATTTGAAAAAAAAAAAACATGAAGTACAAAATAACTCTACGTAATTTGTTATTTACGTAATTTATTATTTTAATATCTGTAAACCTGTATCTCTTTCACACTAAAACGAAAAGACTATGCATATATTCTTAAAAGTAATGGCTATATACATTTGATATACTGTACACACACTTTGTGTTAATATTAAACATAGATTCGACCCCCTGTCGTCTCTTTCGTCATTGTTGAGTGGACATATTAAACAAAAATTCAGAAACTTTTCTATTTTTTTTATGCTGTAATTTTAATAAAGCATTACTCTTGTAAAACTGTGTAGCCTGGCCTTTTCTAAGTCGGCTATAATAATTATATTAACTGGAATAAGAATCACTTCTCTGTAAAAATATCTTAATGTGTAAAAAAAGAAAAACAAATCTCAATAAAAATTACTTACTTACTTACTTACTTATGGTATACATTTTTGTTGAGCTGGGTATAAACTTCCCAATAAGACGCGCATAGTGATACAAATGATACATATATGCACTTTTTTGAATAAATCCTCAGTATTTGTCTGTGTATTAGGTTTTAATTTTTAAATGTTTTATATGTTGTAATACGTACAGTTAAACTCAGATACGCTTCATTTGCAAACACATAAGTGAGTGAAATGCTCTATATTTTTGTTTTAATATGCACTAAAGGGATTTGTTGGGACCCTTATAATATAATAGCTACAAAGCGGGGGCGTTAAGGAAATTAGGGTGAGAAGATACATTGAATTTGCATTCAATAGTGCTTCAAATGGATGATCATTTTTCAGTATTTACAATTTGTTTCGCAATCGTCTTATGTACAGTTTTGTTATTCAGGATTCAAACGATACATTCATTTTTTGAACATTTCACTTAATTAAAATAAAATATATATTCCGTAGGATTTATTTTTTGTTTTAAGGTTGTGTGGGTACTAAAACTACATTCTCTAAAATGTTTAAAGATCTAAAAAAAGTTGGATTTTTAGATCTAAGTTAAACACGTTTATTTTTAAGTTATTTTCTTTTAAAATCTTAACTTGAGAAAAAAAACAGGAAAAGGCTCTTGGGCGAACTGTTAGTTACCCTAATCTTATTCCCATCCCTCATTTAGTGGGCGTGACAGTTTTACGGTTATTTTTTAAAAGTGAGTGTGTCAGTATGCGAATTTTAAAAAATATTTACACATGAGCATTAAGGGCGTCTAGAGAGTATACATTAGAAATTTCAGCTTCCTAGCTCAACGGGTCTCTAAAGATTATATATTATAAATTTTAGTTTCCTAGCTCAATCTTTGACTTCTCGAGAAAACTACTTTATCAGTGTCAGTGGGCGGATTTTAAAAAATGTACACGCCCGATGCGCCCCTACAGACCATATGTTAAACATTTCAGCTCTAGCAATTTCAGTTTTCTAGCTCCAGTTTAAAGGCCTTATTTTTTCCGACGGACGGACATGACTAGATCGAAACTACTATCGATGCTGATCACGAATATAGTTACTTTAGGGGACAACCGGCACTTAATATTGCATTTTTTTCGTAATAAAAAACTAAAAGCCCGATTCGAATAAAAAAAAATAGTACAAACTAAGCTTATTGGCCACTAGTTTAATAAATTTTGTATATGGTTATGCTACATACGATTTTTGTTTTAGTCGCATTCAAATTTCAAACGTCGTCGTTTTGTCGAAATTAATCGTTTTTGTCGTTTGGTCACCGTCACTCGGAAAAGTAACATTAATTATTCACGAGCGCCTACCAATTTGATGTACATTTATTCAAATTTTTGAAAGAAAATTACAATTACCTAAAAAAAGCCGGACCTGTTTTCACAATCACTAATCTCTTCAATTCACCACAGTAGCAGCAGGTATTACGCATCAAGCAGTTACATCGTTATGTATGTCAACAGATAATCCTGTCGCAAACAATACAAACAATTGATAATCCGAACCTCAGCTCACTTGTATGCCTATTTTAATTTCTTTCACGTGGAATGGGCTGCGAACATAAGTAATTTTTAACCGCATTTCATAATAAAACACTCACATTCCAATTATTCTTATCCTAGCAAAACAAACAAATCAAAAAGGAAAAATCTTTTTTACCAAGCAACATGAATCCCAACTACGTTGCAGCAAAAGGCGAAAGTCTGCATATATTGTGTCTACTTGCACTCGCACAACAACAGTCTTCATAATCCCCATTTGACTTCCCGGCATGTCCGTTCAAATCTCCGCCAACAAAGAAAAGTTCTTCTTTTGGGATATTTCTTGATGTGGTTATGAAAATGTAACCAGAATGCATCTTGTTCTCTCTGCTTGTATTTAACTTGGGGAGCATGCGTATTGGGTATATTCCACAACTCGACTTGCATCACCATCTTGAGAGACATCAAACGATCACTAGACTCTGAATTGAAAGCTTTTCTCTCGTTTCTTGAACACATACGGTGTCAACTCGCCTTCTAACCATTAACTCTTAAAGCTCGTAGCTACGACCACTCATACTTCCAGCACTTAGACTCGCGAAAGGTTAAATTTCATAATAAGAACAAAGAAAGAACAAGAAAAGACTTAGGATCTTATCTTTATCAGGCATAATTTTGACATAACTTGTACCAAGCATTTGAAAACATAATGCCGTTTTAAAAAACATTTCAAAATACAACTTGAAATTTTTGGGGATTTTTCCGCTCCGAATGTACATACATCGTTACATTCCATTCCATCTTATTGTTGTCATAGTCGGTTGTTACTTATATTCCAATATTTTCAACACTGCACATTTTCTTCTTACAATCTTTACTATTGTTGCCTTTAAAATATTTTTTGTTTTTATAATTTCAGGAATATAATCAGAAATTAGTCAAATTAAAGGCCGTTCAAAAGGAATTGCACGATCATCTATCGAATCTACCTGATTTGACGCAGTTGCCAGACGTAACAGGTGGTTTAGCACCCCTTCCCTCTGCTGGTGATCTCTTTAACATTCACTGAAACGATGTTTCTGATCATTACATGGAATGCAACGTCTACGAAATACAAACACATACACATATTCCCTAAATTTTGTGCTACCACCTTAGGTAATAACATGCGTTTAGTATGACTCACATCTAATTATTATGTTTTCATTTAATAACCTATTAGTCCTACAATACGACAATTGTAGGACCATTTCCGACAAGTTTTGAACACGTCTTCCCCGTGTGATCAAAAAATAAATTAAAAATCATGGTATTGTTCTGCTACTTGGTTACGATTGTAAAATTGGGAAAATTAGTCATAAATAAAATAAAACGACAAAATTGTTATTTATTGTTTTTGCTTTTATTTCCACTAGTGCATTGCGTAATTCGCGGGGCCACACCACTTCTCTGTAAAGTCCAGGACATCTGGTATACCGCTGCTTGGTGCCATTTTAATGGCGACACTGAATTTACTCCAAATATCGCGATTTGACTGGCGATTAGATGACTTGAAGGTGACCGGTTGACGACCACGAACTGGATACGCACTCAGAATGCATGGCATGTCGGAGAGACCCAAGCTAGATTCGAACATACCGCGATCATCGACTGGGAGAACCTTGAAATAAAATGGTTTACATGGGAATCTTTAAGAAAAACTTTGATATCTTACTTGATCGACTTTTTGATCCATGCTGACAGCGAGAACCCATTCACGAATTTCTTCATGCAAATGGGGTTCATTTTTTAGGTGAATCTCTTCAGGAAGAGGTACAGAGCTGGGAAAATCCGTTGCCGACAGATCAGAGTGGTCTACCAGATTGCCGGAACCCTCTTCAATTGCATCGCATACATCCAAATAGTGGTTCAATATGACAAAAGCTTCAGATTCCCGTCCAGCTGTGCGCAGGTCTACACCAGCTTCAAGAAAACCTTTATCAACTGGAATTGTATCAGTGTAGCGTAGCATAGCAATTGAAATGCGCAGGGCAATCGGTTCGAGTGATGGTACTTTGCGGCAGGCTGCTCTGGTCGAGTAGTAATGGGCGATAAGAAGAAACTGCTCAACATTATCTAACATTGTCAAAGCGTTCAATTCGGAGGCACGGAGAGTCTACAACAACAATAACGGGATGCATTAATGATTGATTTTAAGAAAAAGACGAATATATTAACCTGCGACAGTTTAAAGAGAAACGTTCGCAAATCTTTCCACAACTCAGAACCCACTTCTTCTCTTAGCGCAAAGCAATCCAATGCTATTCGGTTGTAAATGTTGAAATTTGCTTCCAGAGGTGGAGCTCCGTAGTTGAGATACAGACCAAGTGCAGAAGCAGAATCGCCTTCACGAATCAATTGTGCCGCATATAGCGCCAAATATTTGTGTAGGACTGGGCTGCTAATGTTCTTGGCCTTGTCCAAACATCTCGCCCATTGGCCCTGATCGGCCAACATGTCCAGGGCACTCATGATATCTATGAAGGGATTTAATTAGTTAACTAAGAATGCAAATATCGTATCTTCCTACCGATATCAGCTAACTGCTCCACATTGCCCTCGTTCTGAAGTCGTGACTTTTGCTGATGCTCCACGTAGGCCACCAGTTCAAGATCAATTTCCTTGGCGAGGCGCCTTGCTTTGGCCCATTGCTCAGATTTTATAAACACATCAACTGCTTCCTTAGGAAGATCAGCGGCTAGATAAAGCTGAGCAGCGGGACCAATCTGTCGAATATCCAGTAGCCTCGGTCCCAGTTGATTAGCTATGTGAGTCGCATCCTTCCCTTCTAAAAATTGATTGCAAATCTCTGCTGCTCGCACTAATGCCCTCTCAACAGTAGGTTCATCGGCATTGCTGCTGTTTATTTGCATTAGACATTCTGCTGCCTTGCGGAAATCCTCTTTCTTGGCAAACTCTGCGGCTTTCTGTAGGTAGGCCCTAGAATCGTCGCCAGATTGGGCACTCCTGCGCTCGCCCTGTGCTTGCAGGCGTTTTAAGTCATTTAAAGCAGAAGGATGATGGTCTTCAGCAATCCGAAGGGCCTCATTAAACATTCCATTATCTCTGTAGTAGTCGATAATAAGGTCAGATCGTTGTGCCCTCAACAATAATGTTTCATATTCCGCGTAGTTGCGTGTTTCTAGAGCAGATGCAGCTTGATTTATAAGGATCTCATTCACAGCTTCTGGCAAGTATGTTTCAGCAACACTCAGTGCCGCTTTCCAGTCGCCGGCATGGGTATACATGAGAATTGCCTCCCTGGGTTTGTTTGCCTTTATGAACTCAGCTTCCGCCTCTTCGAACTTCCCCTCATCTTCAAGGGACATTGCTATTTTCAAGTGAACCTCATCAGTTGGCTTCCCTGATATGCGACACAGGTCCATAGCAAAATCAAATTGGCCCGAATCGCAAGCGAATCCCAGGGCAGTGTCCAGTAAACCAAGCTTAGTAAGCAGTCGAACAGCCCCCTCTACGGGAAGGGATTTGGCCCACATATAAGCCACTTGATTGCTGGCGCCATCAGTGCCTTTTTGTTTGGCAACGCGATATCCGTCTTCCCACCGGCTCGCAGTACAGTACATATGAACTGCTGACTTCCAGTCACCCGCTGCAATGAAGTGTATCTCGGCGTTCTTAAACTTGCCCTTGGTTTCCAATTGACGCGCTAGGTGCAGATGAGTGCTATCTACGAGTTCTTTGTGAAAACGTTCTACCAGTCGAATCATGGAGTCGTATAGTTCACGACGTTTGTACATAGCGATGGCTAAATCGGGCTCATTCACAGCAAGAAGAACTTTTTCAGCGTCGCGATATTTACCTTGAAAGAGTGAGGGAATGAGTTACTGAATATCAGTTATAATATCTAACCCAAAATACGGCATCTTTTCAAAATTACAATACTACCTTGTTCTTCTAAGCTTGCTGCCAGGTTTACAAACAAATCACGCATCTCTTCTGAATTTAAGTACTTCTCTCCGATAGAATAGGCTTTCTCCCATTTGCCATACTTGTTCAGAAGTTCAATAGCCTCTTTGAATAGATTTGCGCGCACCAAAAGATCCTCGGCGCCTTCCAGATCTCCAGCAAAAGCGAGATGTTTCGATAGGTCCAAAGCATACTTTTGGATCTCCTCAGGCTCATCAAGAACCTTAGCGATTTGAACTGCTTTTCGCCATTGCTTTGCACCCACAGCAGCTTCGAGTGCTTTTTGCGTTGCTCCAGCTTCTATGTAATGGTTTATTGATGCATCTAACTGCTTCTTAGACACCAACCAATCGCCCCACTCCTCTTCAAGGTTGGTGACCTCATCTGGAGCTACTTGTCTGGCTAAATCCAATGCTCGAGCATATGCACTGCCTTTTCTAAACAAAGCCAACGCAACTTCGGGGTTCGACAGCTTGTAAGCAATGTCTCCGGCCATTTCATAGAGTTCTGCAAAAAAGAATTATACGATTACTTAAACTTTTCACAAAGCTATGGACTAACATACCGCAATTGACTAATCCTTCGGTGACTTTCCTCATCAGACTCTCGTCTTCCAAAAGGTGGGGTGTTTTTAGAGCAAGTCTTGCTGCCTTAGCTGGTTTCTTTGCTTTCAAGTAGAGGGTCATAGCGTTGTCCACTTCCCCTTGCTCCTCCAAGACTTTGGCAGCCTTTTCTTCCTGTGCTGAGGAGAGAAGGAAACTCATTTGATCCTCCTTCAACTGACCAAGTAATGGATAACCTCGACGCTCGGCTAAGTTAACTGCTTCATCCCACAATCTGAGCATTTTATACATCTGTAGTGCTGAATCGATTTCGCCTTGCTCCAGGTATATTCTCTCAGCTGTTCTCAAGTCAGAATTGAGTAGAGCTAATTTCGCCCTGACTTCGGGACACATTATTCCTGGTCCGTAAATCTCCTCATACTTGTCAGCAGCAGCAATAATTTCTTGTAGATAGAAAGCCTTGGAAACATTACCTAGGGCTGCATAACAACGTTGAGCAACTCTTAAATTTCCGTCTTCTAGAGAAATTATTGCGAGATTGTGCCACATGGCCTTAGCAGCCGGTTTGTCACCTAGATTCTCGAGAAACTGCACTGCCCGGCCAAAGTCACTGTCGTTTACTGCCGTCCCGAATTCAACCAGACCTTCGTCCAGCAGATAGGTATGTTCCGAAGGTCCCTCTTGACTGCGCACTATCGTGCGACCCTAAAAATTGAATACATATAAAGTCTATTGAAATGGTTTTCTCGCCACATTGGCTTACCGCCTCCCTGGAGACTTCAAGGACATCACCGCGAATCGGTATCATGGTCATATGCTCCGGCAAATCTATGTTATACCAAATTGCCAAATTATTGTTGCTTTGCGCAACTACAACATCGCTTTGAGGAACCCACTGTACAAACGATATGTTGCCTAACAAGGTCTGCTTCTTTCCAGCAAAAATATCCACCAACATCAGCCTTAGATAAAAAATGACTTTAAAGAAGAAATGCCAAAAATTTGTGTAAGACTCACCTCAACTTCTTGTCCCGAAAGAGCAGCTTATGAGCGGTCTCACTAAGTTCAATCCAGTCAATTTTGGAGTCATGTCCAACTTGGGTAATCACGGACTGTGAAATCAGATCTACGACGCAGATAGTCTTAGCATCTAAGAGAAATGACAACTTTTTGTTGTCCCTCAAGTTACCTCTCTCATTTAGCCGCACCGAAATCACATGCGGATTAACAAACTCCGTCCTTACCGATCCTAAGATCTGGTTCTCTCCATACTCCACCAACGACAGCTCACCGACGTTAAAAATCAAACAAACTGTCGAATTTTCAAAATAAAACCTCTCATGTCGCCCCGAAACCGACCAAGGAACTTCGCTCACCAAATTTCTCGTAAGATCACTCAGGATTAGGGAGTCTTCCGTTCTTGCTACAAGATAATTATCCTTCCCCATTATTCTAACGTCATCTATCTCTAGCCCAAGTGTCGATTCGATTGTCATCTGTTCGGCTGGTTCTTGCATTGATTTGACCAAAAGCTGACTTGGTGCAACGAATATGAGCTCGAACTTATCCTGCCACACACTCCGTCGTAGTACAGATTCAAACACAATCACTGCTCCTGCCACTGAGCCTATTGCCAACATGGCGCCATCCCTGCGCCATAAAATCGATGTTACAGTGTAAAAGTAGTCAATGTGCTTGTTAGCGGTTTCACTCCATGCAGCTATGCGTGGACTCCATGTAAAGATCCGTATGCGATCGAAACTCCCAAATGCAACCGCCTGACCATTGGGACTGCAAGCGGCAACTGTAAACTCTCGTTCACCCTCGGCACGGGAGTAGTCGAACGTTCGAACTTGACGACCCTTGGAAAAATATTTTAAACTTTGACATAGCGACATTATGATAACAGACTTACATGGGAGTCATAGAAAACAATCCGTTGATCACAACCGCCAACACAAAATCCACCTTGCGGCCAGGCGAGAGCAAAAGGCGGAACAGAATGTTGTACTAGCCTCCCAGATGATTCTACATTGACATCCGTTAAGAAGAACCGAATAATGGTGCCGTCATTGTGTCCAGATAGAAAACCCGTTCCTTTGGTGTTTGGCGCAAATGTTATGGCCGCACTGTCGCCGCTGAAGAGGCTCTGCGATTTATTCGTTTTACAGTGCAGTGCACGAACTTTCCCATCATCGAGGCCTGAAATGAAAGAAGGATTTAATAAAAGTGGAGTCGGCTTATTAAAAGAGCAAAACTTGGCAGTAAATCATCCAAATCAAATTAATATCTAGGAATAATTTCATTGGCCTTGTATGGATTTCCTGCTGTCAATCATGAAAGCCTAAAAGCTTTTATCACTGCCTCATCTCTTGCGAAAGTATGAAGAATATCGAAGAATACAGAGTTCAAAATGAGCGCCAAAAATATAACTTCGCAGTCACGAAAGATCAGAGAAGATCGAGACACACCATCTTTTCATTGACTTTAAAGCCGCATATGATAGCATTCATCGCCAGGAGATCTATTTGGCCATTTTGCAAGTCATTCCAGTTCTTACTACAAAATTAAGGAAACAGATTTTATGATGCGTCGCTGTTAAAGTGAAAGTGAAAGTTGCCGTGATATTTAAAAAGATCTGCTCGTATAGGTAAGTACTTCAAAAATCGTACAATGATTTGTCCAAATTCACAATTTTTGAAGTACGTGAACAGATCTTAAATCAGAAATGTCGTGAATCCTTTATTGTGACAACTATTTCAAACATGTGTAGCTGTGGCCGTTGGCATCGTATAGCATAATGTATTGTTTAACTTTAACCCGTCCACATAAATTCGCAAGCCTCGCTTCAATTTCTACGTTCGTTTTTAATTTTTATTTCATTAATAGAGATAAATTAAAAATTTGAGGCGCGTCAAAAGTTGAAAGTTGGTAAACTTCGCGCGATGACACGAACCATGAACAATGCGATGCAAAGCAATGTGTTTTAACTTTGAAAAGACTGTGCGACACAGCGTCGTACAAGATTTCATATTGGTTTTTCCTAAACATAAAACTTGATGCCGAAATACCTGCAATTATTGCTCCTGTTGAAAGCCAAATTAAAGCCGTTACTGACGTGGATTGGGGAAACTTATTACAAATGACCTTTTTGTCATTCCACGATTCACCCAATTTATACACATATACAATGTTATCAGTCTGGCCGACAGCCAATTTGGTAGAATCCGGACTAAAGGCCAATCCTCTTATAACATACGATCCTTTTCCGTTAGACGGATTACTGGGTTTAGTGGAAAATTTGTCCCTTCTCTCTCCGGATTCATCGAAAATCAAAACGTGCCTGTCTGCTGTCGCCACGGCTAACTTTTGATGATTTGGTGACCAGGCCATACCAGCTACACGATTAAGGTACTCCTGCAAACAAATAATATGATAATTGGACATCTAATCCATTAAAGAATAACAACAAAATATAACCTGGCCTTCGATCAGAGTTTTTAAAAATTTTAACTGCATTTTTACAACGTTCTCCTAATATATGAAAGAAAAATTAAAATCATATTTCCGTTTTGTTTTGGTTTTAGTTCCTGTCAAGGGTTGCCATAGTTTCTCATGAATACCTCCACAGCGGGGGAGAGTATGTAGTAGCTTAGTCCGCGCATATTATCCCTTTTCTTTCTTCTACTACTACTAATACTACCCTACTGGGTGTGTGTGGTGGGCTTAAAACCACACTAAAATGAATCGGAACTTTCTGTTCAGATTTTATAACGCTCTGAACAATTCATTCTCTCAGAGAATCTTAGCTCTTTACTCTTCCCCGAACGTCTGGTGAGAGATTTTCGTTAAAACCAAGATAACGTATTCACCACTCTCTCCTGGATTCTGACTGGATTGATTTTGGGTATAATGTAGATTGTAGATATATGCTTGGGGTTCAGTTGTATATAATATTGGTATGGGCTTCAAGGTGCAGATGGGGTGCCCGAATATGTATAGTCCGTCCAATATCAAGAGACACAAAGGTCCATAAGCAAACCAGTTTTTTACATGGAAAGCTGTGTCTCTTGATATTGGACCGCCTATACCTACTCAGTACACATAATGTAAGTCAATATGATTCAACCAAAATGTGACAACAATGTGTATCCTTGTACTATCGAAAATATAATACGTATTCCTGCGCTTTCTGTGAGAAGTAGGACAATAGCACTGATGCGTTTGACCATTTTGATTTAAGATAAGACAACTTATACACATTCTATTGTATATCTAATAAATGTCTTTGTTGGTCCTGCAACGAAGAAAAAACAATAGATACGAGTCTTATAATTATTGGCAAAGCGAAATGTTCCAACATGCATTGTACGTAGCTTGCATCACATTTAGAAGGTTCATCATTTTCATTTAGCAAAAGCAAATAGTAATGGTAAGAGGCCCTCGAATGACACTTGGTGTGCGATAAGGTACATAAATACATATTAAGATAATTGGATTGTATTGAGGGGGTAGCTAATATAGAAACAGGTTGTGTATCCCGTCAGTGGGTGGGTTGGGGTTACAATTTTCAGATTTCGCATTTTCTGATAGATACACAAATCTCTTGACATACACTCGGTTCCACATGTTTACGATCAGGTAGTTTCTTGATTTAATTTTACGAAATTTTTCAAATCCTCCGATAATATGGGAAAAACCAAACGCAATATGAAAGAAGTCTATATTATGTTGATGTTGTAAAAAAAATGGGATTAGGCAAATAAATTCAATTTTTATAATGCTTTTCCCAATAAGGTCATAAATTTAGTCAATTTTTTAGTTCCACCTGTTTACGAACAGTAACTTATTCTACCTGTTTTCATATTTTAAATAACAAACATAGGGACGGGCTACAGTCCGCTTGGGCGAACTGTTGGATACCCTGTTCTTATTCCTATCAGACACCTAGAGAGTATATATTATAAATTTCAGCTCCCTAGCTCAAACTTTGATTTTTCAATAAAATTGTTTTATTTAATTGTAGGCGTGTCAGTAGGCGGATTTAAAAAATATTTTAACATAAGTATAAGGAGCACCTAGAGAGTCTACATTATAAATTTCGGTTTCCTAGCTCAAACTTTGACTTTTCAATAAAATTGTTTTATTTAATTGTCGGCGTGTCAGTGGGCGGATTTTAGAAATTTTATCTCCCGAGTGGTTTTAGGAGTCAAAGATCATACTCGTATATAGAAAATTTCAGCTTTCTAGTTCAAAATTCGATTTTTTCGAAATATTTGTTTTGTTTTTAGTTTGTGGGCGGATTTCAAAAATTCTTAAACTTGATTATTTCGTGCCCCTAGAGAGTATATGGTTAAATTAATTTCAGCTCTCTAGGTCCAGTTTAAAGGCCTAATTTTTGCCGACGGACGGACGGACGGACATGCCTAGATCGACATTACTATCGATGCTGATCATAGGGGTCTACGGGCAATATTAAGGTATGTTACAAACTATGAGTCAAAATGAATATACCCTTAGAATAGGGTATAAAAAGGCATTAAGAGTACCAGGGGCCTTAGTTCAAAACCTAATTTCATACAAACCACAACTATGGGTAGGAGAAATTCATTAACCCAGGAGGAAATAGGCCAAATTCGAGCTTACAAGGAGCAAGGCAAATCTATCCGTTTTATAGCCGGTAAGAACTGTTGCTTACAGCTATCTTAAGGACCCTGAGAACTATGGAAAAAACCGGAAAGGAGGAATAATCAGAGCAACAAGATGTCTTCATCGACGGGCGATACTGAGAGCTGTTTCAAATGCAGAACTTTCCCAAAGTAAAATCAAAGCAGAAACTGGAGTTGAAGCTAGTAGATCAAGTGTTTATCGCGTAATATAGTATAGTAGAAACCACCATTGAACGCAGCACGCAAAAGTCAGCGACTTGATTTTGCAATAAGTCACATTAGCTGAAGTCGAGAGTGGCATACCTACCGTTATCTTCTCAGATGAAAAAAAGTTTAATTTTCATACCGTAAGAATACCCAAAACTTGGAGTCGAAATCGAAATGTAGATCTACTGGCATAGCCGCCATATTCACCGGATCCGAACATCATGGAAAACGTGTGGGGATGGCTTTTAAAAAAGCTCTACGAAGTAGGAAAGTAATACTTCAACCCGGAAGAAATAATTGAAGCCATAAAACAAGCCTGGTCCGAAATTTCATTAATTTACTTAGAAGAACTGTATAAATCTCTTCATAGCAGGCTTCTTGAAGTGATACAGCAATTGGGAGCTAGAACACATTATTAAAAACTATTGAAATAATCTTAATAAAACCCAAATTAATTTTTTCCAAATAGAATTGTGTTGTTTTATTACCTTTTATCCTGCTATGAGTTAGATTTAGTTACTGTTCGTAAACACGTGGAACGTAGTGTACATTGTGAGAGGGCGAAAAAACAAGAATTGCATGTTCCTTAAGCATCTACTATCTAGGTACATCTACAAAAAAAGGGAGTCCTCTGGAGAAGGCATGGAGAAACTTGTTGGATTGAAAGAGCGAACTTATTACCATATGATGCTCAGTGCCGTGGGGTAGATGACGATGAATCTTAATCATTTGTTTTATTTTGTGTAATTGTTTCCTAGTGAATTTACGAAACGGTTAAAAAAAATGTTAAAAGACATGAACAACAGATGGCGCCAACCGGTATTTAAATTAAATGTGTTATACAAGCTTAGGTATAAACATAGATATCTGTTCCAATAGATACCGCTACTATCGACATTGCCTACAACAAGCAGGTAGGCGGGATTACTACGTGCTACTAGATGCTGCTATCTCTGCGGCAAACAACAATTTAAAATCATAGCGGCACACAGATGCCACACTTAACTTCAAGAGGATTTCTTTACCAGCTTTCCAATGGGTTTTTGCTGGAAAACTGTCATTTTGAGTTGAATTTTGGTTCTAGTATTTGCTCAGAAGTGTTCTGGCAATGTATAGAAATTATAAAGTATATACCTATGCAATGACAATAATTGGGGAAGTTATTGTAATTGTTCCGAAAATGGAAATCATGATTTACAACATTTTAAAATTTGAATGTCCACAATAAGATTTTCAAATGTTTCAAAGAAGAAATGCGTGCGAGTGTGTACTTGTGTGATAAAATTCTTTTATTTACATACTGAGTGCCTATAGCGATTTGCAATTGATGATATTGGTAAATTCTTTTTAGGTAGTTCTAATTCCTTTTCTATATCTGTAAATCGATGCCCTCTTTCAATAGGAAATACAATTCCATTGTCCTTACAGTGGAGATTGCAGATCATAAAGTTTAAGGGAATTGGCTTAAACAAATTATCTTCCTTAAAGCAATTCCTTGCGGTTGGGCAAAATAGGACTAACAATTTTATGCATATTATGTGCACTACAGTGGGTGATCAAATTATTACGGCCACATGGAAAAATATAACTTTTTGAAAGATAGACCAACATAACTTTTGTGATTTGTATTTTTAAGCTTTATTTATTTATTCATATTAGAAGTGACTTATAAGCTAATACAATAACGTAGTTTTAATAAGAAAGAGAACAGTAAAACTGAACAAAATTAGTATTTTGTTACATTGCCTTTTGCTGCTATAACAGCCTTAACCCTTTTTGACATACTTTCGATGCATTTAAAGCAATTAGTTTTAATATTTTCGCTCCTATGCCATACTTCGATAAGACGTTCGATCAATGCTCGCTTATTTGTAATTTTTTCCTTGCCTATTTCTCTCTTCATCAGTTCCCAAAGATTTTCTATGGGGTTAAGGTCGGGAGAGTTTCCCGGCCATTCCAGAACCTCGACATTTTTTTCCTGCAAAAATGCAGTCACTCTTTTTGCCTTGTGGCAAGGTGCAGAGTCATGCATAAAAACAAAATTGCCATTTGGGAACCATTCCTGCACTTGTGGTAACATTTTCGATGATAAGACCTGAATTTACTGGTCTTGACGCATGGTTCCTTCAACAATGTAGAGACGTCCAGTTCCTTGCCCACTGATGATTGACCAAACCATAATGCTTAGAGGATGTTTCACACGTTCTACTATGCATTCGCTTTCATATTTTTCGTTTGCCCTCCTCCTAACAAACTCGGACTTATCCGAAAAAATCTGAACCGTTGATTCATCGGAAAAGCAGACCTACAAAAAAATGCGTGCCACGAACATCGTTAAAATATCTCCAAAATATAAAAAAAATATCTATTGAAAGCCGACATATTAAGTTCTCACCTTTAACCAGTCTTCGGATGTCCAGTCCTTATGAGCCTTAGCCCATTTAAGGCGTTTTTCCACCATCGCCTTTGTAAGGAGTGGCTTCTTTGCTGGACGGCGGCAAGCAAAACCCATTTCTTTTAGGCGACGTCGAACTGTCATATCTGAAATCTCAATTCCTGACTCATGGATCAAATTTGTTAGAACCTTACGTGGTTTCTTTCTATTCTTATCACAAATCTCTTTAATTTTGCGCTCATTTCGTGGCGTTGTTATTCTTTTTCGCCCAGATCTTCCGGCTCTCATAGGCGAAAGGGCAGCATTTTCGTCAACTTTTTTATTTATTTTGTCCACAGAGGACTTTGCCACTCCTGCAATTACTGCTATTTTCCTCTGAGAATGCTCAGCGTTTAATAGCAGGGTCTTGATTTCAGAATTTTTTGCCGGCGGAAGGTCTTTTCTTCTACCCATGGCTTGAACGGTGTCCTTACCAAAAGAGCTCTATAAGAAATTTCACACCCAAACTGAATGCACACAAACTTAAAAGTAAGTAAATACACAGCCTGTTTTTATCATAAATACCGATTCCGAAACAGCAACCTTGGATTTTTCAAAAAAAAAGCGTTAAAAAGCTCAAGAAATGAAAAGCTTACCCCATAAAAAAATGAGGCATCCACTTTGAAAAATTGCTGCCAAAAAATAAGCACTGCTTAGTGTTGAGACTTATTATTTTTTTAAAAGCTTATTACCGATAAATCCATTTTTAAATAAAATAAATCTATTTTAAAGGTCTTATAATTCATTTATTTGCACTAAATCCTGAAAAAAATATATTTTTTAAGGTGGCCGTAATAATTTGATCACCCACTGTATGTTTTCTGTAGGTAATTCATTGACGAACTTCCGTGTTTCTTTTGACAAATGCGGTCTGCAACTGTCCATGTCCGCATTTCTCTCCAGCCAACTACAGAGATACATAAATATATAACAAAAACAATCTTACAAAGATCTTGCTGTTCTCTGTTTACATTTTTGATATTCCAAAGTCAGTATATTTATTATGGTTTACTTATTGAATTCTGTACATTCGCATTTATAAGTTGTTATTTTATAATTTAATGATATATTTTATGTGGTGAAATAAAAACTTTTTTATCAAAGCTGTTTTCAACTACATGAAATTCAATACGAACTGTCAGATCTGTAGTCACTTTATTTTTTCAAGCGAAGCTCGCTAGGTGGCCGGCTACCGATTGCCATGGCTTAGAATTGGTTTAAGTTTACAGTAACTATTTTAAAAATTCACAATTGGCGGCGGCACTTTTCATGCGAAACTGGTCTGGTAACTTAGAAGTCACAGTAGATGGCTCCTTAATGTTAGACTATTTGCAGCAAATACCAGCTCCGCTGGGAATTGGTAAAGCTCTTTTGCGATACGTGGTGGCGAACATATACAGCAAATAGAGGACGTTGACAGCTGTCAATCTCCACAATAAATTCATCTGCAATGCCTGACTGCGAACACACTGCAACAAATAGAGGACGTACAAATAATGAATTTCCAACCCTAACTAGAGCATGAGCAAGGATATTAACTAACTTTATAAGGGGAAAAATGATGCCAACCAATTTTTGGTTTGATTTGAATACATAAAATCAATGAAGGCTCAATTTAATTTTTTTATTGTATATAAACTCTTGATTTGTGATTTTTATTAGGTACATATATATTATATTTTAATATGTTATTACTTGAATATGTTGCCGCCCAGAAAGAATTGTTATACGTCATTTCTACTCTTTAGAAATCTGCATTTACAGGTCTACAGTTCAATAAAAGAAAAACCGAGTAGGTGAAATTTGTTAATTTAATTAACGAAACCAATACATTGCCTTGTATTAACGTCCACTGATTAACTTCCGTCAACCTATAATAACACAGATTTTATTTCAATTCATATCGAAATTATGGGATTTCAATGTATATGTATGGACATTTACATTTTGCATAACAAATACACCAACCATACAGACGGCTTTAAATAGGTTGAAGTTTATGGTTACTATTTTCAAAATTCACAATTGAGGGCGCATGCAACAAGGCTGTGCAAAATAAAAATGTCACAATAGATGTCACCTTTATGTTTAACTATGTACAAGGTGGCGCAAAAGTTGTCACCCGATGTTCTTTCGCTGTAATTTTTTTGTTATGAATGAAAAACTTTGGTTCTGCTTTTGGATTATGTTAATTGGTGTCTTAAGTTTTTTCTGTATCAGCTAACTTCACAAATGTCAAAGTAGAATTTACATTTGCCGCCATTTGCAAAAATTATAGCTTCTTCCGATAGGATGATGACTTTTGCGCCACCCTGTAGTTACTGATTGCTACCGTTCAAATAAACACACAACGAGATTAAAGGAAATGAAACAATTTATTACTTAAATTAAAAACTGAAAGGATTTCTTTTGCTCGAGAAATAAAGTTGAGATATAAATGCGTCCAGACTACCATGTGTTTACATAAAAAAAGATGACGGGATATTTCCCACATCGACTGTGGAGTGCGTGCAGGCTGTGAACTCCCCGCGAGTAACGAAGCTATTATAAGCCGTGTTTTGGTGAAAGGTGTACATCCAGCTCAGCTACATTTAACACGTAAACAATAACAAAAAGGAGTGCTAACGATAACGAGGTCAGCAGTCGAGGACTGAGACGGAGTGAACATAAAGTGTTGATGCCATGAAGCGACTAGATGGCGGTAAAATAAGTTGGGAGCAAAAATATTCCGATTGTTATGCAGAGATAGTGGATGCGGTCGTCGATTAAACAAAAAAAAAAAAGAAAGTGAGTGGCACTCGGGGACTGCCGCAGTAAAGCTATTGCACAGCATTTTTTTTATCTTTTTCTTTTTAGCTATTTAAGTTTTTCTTCTCTATAAAACGAAAATAGCTAGGTATAAATAATAGGTATAAATAATTAGGTATAAATAGTGTAATTACACACCAAAAAAAGTGTTCATTCAAAAAATTTGAACAAAAAGAACGTTATTAAGAGTTCGATCATCGAATTTCGCGCGATGTACATTTATATAGATATAATATCACTTTCTCTGCGCAGCATTAATGTGTATTACCTATAAACAAAAAAGGTGTGAACCTTGCTGCATAAAATCAACGAAGGCTCAATTTAATTTGTTTTATTGTATATAAACTCTTGATTTGTGATTTTTATTAGGTACATATATATTATATATTAATATGTTATTACTTTAATATGTCGCCGCCCGGAAAGAATTGTTATACGGCATTTCTACTCTTTAGAAAACCGCATTTACAGGTCTACAGTTCAATAAAAGAAAAACCGAGTAGGTGAAATTTGTTAATTTAATTAACGAAACCAATACATTGCCTTGTATTAACGTCCACTGATTAACTTCCGTCAACCTATAATAACACTGATTTTATTTCAATTCATATCGAAATTATGGGATTTCAATGTATATGTATGGACATTTACATTTTGCATAACAAATACACCAACCATACAGACGGCTTTAAATAGGTTGAAGTTTATGGTTACTTTTTTCAAAATTGACAATTGAGGGCGCATGCAACAAGGCTGTGCAAAATAAAAATGTCACAATAGATGTCGCCTTTATGTTTAACTATGTAGTTACTAATTGCTACCGTTCAAATAAACACATAACGAGATTAAAGGAAATGAAACAATTTATTACTTAAATTAAAAACTGAAAGGATTTCTTTTGCTCGAGAAATAAAGTTGAGATATAAATGCGTCCAGACTACCATGTGTTTACATAAAAAAAGATGACGGGATATTTCCCACATCGACTGTGGAGTGCGTGCAGGCTGTGAACTCCCCGCGAGTAACGAAGCTATTATAAGCCGTGTTTTGGTGAAAGGTGTACATCCAGCTCAGCTACATTTAACACGTAAACAATAACAAAAAGGAGTGCTAACGATAACGAGGTCAGCAGTCGAGGACTGAGACGGAGTGAACATAAAGTGTTGATGCCATGAAGCGACTAGATGGCGGTAAAATAAGTTGGGAGCAAAAATATTCCGATTGTTATGCAGAGATAGTGGATGCGGTCGTCGATTAAACAAAAAAAAAAAGAAAGTGAGTGGCACTCGGGGACTGCCGCAGTAAAGCTATTGCACAGCATTTTTTTTATCTTTTTCTTTTTAGCTATTTAAGTTTTTCTTCTCTATAAAACGAAAATAGCTAGGTATAAATAATAGGTATAAATAATTAGGTATAAATAGTGTAATTACACACCAAAAAAAGTGTTCATTCAAAAAATTTGAACAAAAAGAACGTTATTAAGAGTTCGATCATCGAATTTCGCGCGATGTACATTTATATAGATATAATATCACTTTCTCTGCGCAGCATTAATGTGTATTACCTATAAACAAAAAAGGTGTGAACCTTGCTGCATAAAATCAACGAAGGCTCAATTTAATTTGTTTTATTGTATATAAACTCTTGATTTGTGATTTTTATTAGGTACATATATATTATATATTAATATGTTATTACTTTAATATGTCGCCGCCCGGAAAGAATTGTTATACGGCATTTCTACTCTTTAGAAAACCGCATTTACAGGTCTACAGTTCAATAAAAGAAAAACCGAGTAGGTGAAATTTGTTAATTTAATTAACGAAACCAATACATTGCCTTGTATTAACGTCCACTGATTAACTTCCGTCAACCTATAATAACACTGATTTTATTTCAATTCATATCGAAATTATGGGATTTCAATGTATATGTATGGACATTTACATTTTGCATAACAAATACACCAACCATACAGACGGCTTTAAATAGGTTGAAGTTTATGGTTACTTTTT
Source organism: Portevinia maculata (assembly GCA_949715645.1). Taxonomy (NCBI): domain Eukaryota; kingdom Metazoa; phylum Arthropoda; class Insecta; order Diptera; family Syrphidae; genus Portevinia; species Portevinia maculata. Next base: position 99,762,093 of record OX454527.1, read on the forward strand.
TCAAAATTGACAATTGAGGGCGCATGCAACAAGGCTGTGCAAAATAAAAATGTCACAATAGATGTCGCCTTTATGTTTAACTATGTAGTTACTAATTGCTACCGTTCAAATAAACACATAACGAGATTAAAGGAAATGAAACAATTTATTACTTAAATTAAAAACTGAAAGGATTTCTTTTGCTCCAGAAATAAAGTTGAGATATAAATGCGTCCAGACTACCATGTGTTTACATAAAAAAAGATGACGGGATATTTCCCACATCGACTGTGGAGTGCGTGCAGGCTGTGAACTCCCCGCGAGTAACGAAGCTATTATAAGCCGTGTTTTGGTGAAAGGTGTACATCCAGCTCAGCTACATTTAACACGTAAACAATAACAAAAAGGAGTGCTAACGATAAAGAGGTCAGCACTCGAGGACTGAGACGGAGTGAACATAAAGTGTTGATGCCATGAAGCGACTAGATGGCGGTAAAATAAGTTGGGAGCAAAAATATTCCGATTGTTATGCAGAGATAGTGGATGCGGTCGTCGATTAAACAAAAAAAAAAAAAAAAGAAAGTGAGTGGCACTCGGGGACTGCCGCAGTAAAGCTATTGCACAGCATTTTTTTTATCTTTTTCTTTTTAGCTCTTTAAGTTTTTCTTCTCTATAAAACGAAAATAGCTAGGTATAAATAATAGGTATAGATAATTAGGTATAAATAGTGTAATTACACACCAAAAAAAGTGTTCATTCAAAAATTTGAACAAAAAGAACGTTATTAAGAGTTCGATCATTGAATTTCGCGCGTTGTACATTTATATAGATATAATATCACTTTCTCTGCGCAGCATTAATGTGTATTGCCTATACACAAAAAGGTGTGAGCCACGCTGCATAAAATCAACGAAGGCTCAATTTAGTTTTTTTTATTGTATATAAACTCTTGATTTCAGATTTTTATTAGGTACATATATATTATATATTAATAAGTTATTACTTTAATATGACGCCGGCCGGAAAGAATTGTTATACGGCATTTCTACTGTTTAGAAAGTCGCATTTACAGGTCTACAGTTCAATAAAAGAAAAACCGAGTAGGTGGAATTTGTTAATTTAATTAACGAAACCAATACATTGCCTTGTATTAACGTCCACTGATTAACTTCCGTCAACCTATAATATCACAGATTTTATTTCAATTCATATCGAAATTATGGGATTTCAATGTATATGTATGGACATTTACATTTTGCATAACAAATACACCAACCATACAGACGGCTTTAAATAGGTTGAAGTTTATGGTTACTTTTTTCAAAATTGACAATTGAGGGCGCATGCAACAAGGCTGTGCAAAATAAAAATGTCACAATAGATGTCGCCTTTATGTTTAACTATGTAGTTACTAATTGCTACCGTTCAAATAAACACATAACGAGATTAAAGGAAATGAAACAATTTATTACTTAAATCAAAAACTGAAAGGATTTCTTTTGCTCGAGAAATAAAGTTGAGATTTGAGTTTCCACCATCGACTGTGCAGTGCGTGCAGGCTGTGAACGCCACAGTACTACCCCGCGAGTAACGAAGCTATTATAGTTTACTTGCGGAAAAGAATTGAACGCGTTTGATTTTAGTTTTCGGTCTTGAAGAAGTTTTCAAAATTCCTCTACCTTGCGTACTCGGAGTCGGGATGTTCATCGTTGGCCTTGTTTTAAAATCGTGTGTGCTGAATGTCGATGCCGACGAGGATGAGTGACCTGTTGACAATGTCACTATGTGTCTGCATCTTTCTCGACGAACGCTGGTTTTAGCCTCTCAGTGGAGACAGTTGTTGGAACGCCTTTGACGTCGATGCTGAACAGGAAGTCCGAGAGCCTTTCGATGACTTCGAATGGGTCATCATAAGGCTGCTTACACGGCTGCATCCATTCTCAAAAAAACATATGTGCATGTGTAGAGTGTCTTGCGTACGAACGGTTTACGATTGCTGTGATGTGCGGATGGTGCAGATCGGATATTTCGCATGTGCTGTCGAAACTTCTCGACGAATATCTGCGGTTCTGAGGTGACATCTTCGTCGATGAAAAACTCGCCTAGTAGTGCCATAGACGAGCTCAGCTGCTGTGCTTATAACATCCTCTTTGTAGCTGGTGCGTAAACCTAAGAGTATTGTTGCAAGCAGACTTATCCACTCGAAAGATTCTTGGCACTTCACTGCATCTTTCAAAGATATGTGCCATCGTTCAATCATCCCATTAGAGGCAGGATGAGACGCAGTAGTTCTCGTCCGGTAGCTGCCAATCAGTTTTGCAAGGGCATCGAATAAAACTGATTCGAACTGCGAGCCTCGGTCGGATGTTATTGTCGCTGGTGCACCAAATCGAGAAACCCAGCCGCCGTGGAAAGCCTCGACCACGGTGTCAGCCGTGATGTCCTTCAGTGGCACAGCTTCCGGGCAGGAGTGAACCTATCGATCATCGTTATAGTAGGTATCGGAAACCTTTTACCAAAGGCATCACTACTATGTCGATGTGAACATGATGAAATCGGTCACTCGGGATAGGAATGTGCTGCGGAACGTTTTTGGTGTGCCGGCTGATTTTTGAATGCTGACAAGGTAGAAAGGAACGTGCAAAGTCTTAAATGTCCTTGTTCATGTTGGGCCAGACGAAGTTCTTGCTGATCAGCTGTTTTGTCGATAGCCCACTCGGGTCTGCTGGGTTGCGATAGTTGTCAAACACTCATTTCCGAATTCTTCGAGGAACGTATGGTGGTATTTCAGGTCCGCTAATGTCCCAGTAGACAATCGCTTCGTTTCCGTCAACACGTAGCTCTCGTAGTTGTAGTGCTGTGCTGTCTGGTGTTTCGATAAGCTGACGGAGTTCGTGACTTCGTTCGGAGGCATCACAAAGGAGAACTAATGGGACGTCTGCACGGGGGTCAGCAAGTTGCACGGCGTTCGAAAGCTTGACTTTGCATTCTTCGAATGCGCTGGATCAGCCCTTTAGCATCAATATGGACAAATGCTCAATGTCGTTTATCGATCTGACGAGAACCGATTAACTCGACGTGGTATGGTCATTGGTTCAGACAGGCCCTAAGACATTGTCTCTCCAACACCCCAATCTTTTCCATTGCAATCCCACTCCTACCTGTGGAAATGCGTGCGCACCTTCTGCGCGCCCTTCACTGAAACACCTCTAGCTGATGGTCGCGTGAACACCTAACTTAAGGAAAAACACGGTAATTATATTAATCAGATTAACCTTCAACATTCCAAGGCTGCTTATGCTCTCATCAGCAAGAAGCTTTCCGTGTTGAATACAAAACCCCACATAACATCCAGACAGGAGCCATGGATGTGTAAAAATCGCATCTGTGGCTTTGGAGGTGTTCGTGGCATCACGACATTCTGCAACGAGCGGTCCGAAAGGCACAGGGCTTGTTTTGCTGTGTCGAACCCTTTCTCAGCGACTAAGCTCGGACCAAGATGTGACCAAAATTTGGTTGCTGCAGCTTTAAGGTACAAAACGAATGCAGATTGGATGAACTTATCTCCCTATGATTCGGTAGTGCCATCACCACCCAGAGCAATTGCTGAACTAATAGACTGGAAAATGGGCCTTGTTATGTGTTGCGGTTCACAGCCAATTTTTGTAACGTCAAGGAGACAGGAGGTGATCGACTTTAAACTTTACTTTATCTTTAACTTTATACATTTGGAGGTCTCCTCGGAGGTGTCCATCTAATCGAATTCCAAATCGAACGCAAAGCCATTCCTCTGCAGGAGGGGGTCAAAACCTGAACAGTGATATTATCAGCTGTTTCAAACTGGCAAATGCCAGTTCCCTGGTTGTGGTCGGAACTGCAAAGAATTCCAAGAGAAGTTAGAACGCTTCTAAATAGGTCATTCAAGAGTGATTTGAAGGAAGACTGGAATCTCTACCGGCCGAAATAGAAAGAATATAAGAGGCATATAATTTTATATATAATATATAAAAGTAGTTCCGGTATCGAAAAGTGCTTCTTGTAGGAATTTCCGCGAAAAAGCAGAAGCTCTTATTCTTCTGCTGGAGTCTCACTTTCCGGGTAAATATATAACAATTGTTTCACAACCAGCCCCGATTACTGAGACCGTGAGTGAGCAGAGACAAACAACTCGGCGTAGCTGGTAAATTGCGAATGCTGTGGTAACGCAAGAGGCTATAAAACACGCAGTTGCGGCGTTTGATTGCTTCAAGTCTCCTGGTATGGACGGAATATACCCAGCCATGCTGCAAACAATGTACAAGCTAGTTGCTATAGACTATTAAAAGAATATTTACTGCTGTCCTGGCACTGACATATACATACCAACACCCTGGAGTGGCATTTTTACCAAAAATTCGCAAGGACTTCAGACCAATTAGTCTGATTTCCTTCTTGCTGAAAAGCACGGAATGATTGATCGAGCTTCATGTGCGCAAACCTGCTTTCCGATTGCACTCCCTATCTCAGATGCAACGGAAAATCTTGCGAGATTGCGCTCCAAAATCTAGTTGGTAGAATTCAGAGTGCACTTTATTGATAATGAGGGTGCTTTTGCGACTTGCGACTTGCGACTTTCGGCAGCAAATGTAACTTTGCCAGACAACACGGCGTAGACGTACAATGAAAAAAGAATCGGGCTTAGTATGAAAACTTGCGGAGTACCAGACCTTTATGACGAAGGTTATTGATCTGTTATTGCCATTTTGCACTGATGCAGTCAAGATTTTTAAAATCCGCCTACTTAAGGCCAAACTACATTCGGCAAAAAGTAAAGTGTGTACACGAAAATGTTTTTTTCTCTTTTCATACTGTGAAGGGACCACACTAGCGTCCACTTCATTGAGTTCATCCAGTTACAAATACGGAACCCGGAAGGCACACGACATGTGTCAACTACCTTTAAGCCCACCGTAGTGTATCAGGTAGCACAACACCTTAAGAACAATTAAATTAAATATGTGTTCACCAAGAGGCACTACGGGTGGCCGGCAAATAGCCGGCCTTGGCAAATAGCGCTCATATTGCAGTTTCATATCCACTGCATGGTTAACACACTCTGTATACCAAATACTGTCAAGCGCTTGGAAGTAGTTGATATTCTGAGTGCGCATTTCCACAAGAGGCTATGAAACGAGCATGAGGCCATTAACAAATATGCCAATTGGGCAAATAAAATAATATTGTTCATTATGGGTTCGGTATTTGTGACTGGCAAAAACAAAAGAAAAACATAGGGGCGGGCTACAGTCCGCTTGGGCGAACTGTTGGAAACCCTATTCTTATTCCTATCCCTCATAAGTGGGCGTGACAAAAGTCTAAGTATGGTTGAATTGTTAAGAACGCTGTACATATTTTGTTATATAACATTTAAAAGATATTATCAAACAAAAACGAAGCTTTTGTAAAAAAACGTTCCCTAGCTCAAACTTTGGTTTTTCAATAAAATTATTTTATTTAATTGTGGGCGTGCCAGTAAGCGGATTTTAAAAAAATTAACACATGAGCATAGAGGACCCCTAGAGAGTATATATTATAAATTGCAGCTCCCTAGCTCAAACTTTGGGTTTTCAAAAAAAGTTTTTTTTGTAAATTGTGGGCGTGTCAGTAGGCGGATTTTGAAAATATTTACACATGAGCTTAAAGGGCCCCTAGAGAGTATATATTATAAATTTCAGCTCCCTAGCTTAAATTTTGGTTTTTCAATAAAATTGTTTTATTTTTTTGTGGGCGTGTCAGTGGGCGGATTTTGAAAATTTTACCTCCCGAGCAGTTTTAGGAGTCATAGATCATATATAAAAAAATTCAGCTTCCTAGCTCAAAATTCGATTTTTTCCAAATTTTTTTTTTTTTTTTTGAGTTTGTGGCGGATTTCAATAATTCGTAAACTTGATTATTTCTGAACCCTAGAGAGTATATGGTTAAAATTTCAGCTCTCTAGGCCCAGTTTAAAGGCCTAATTTTTGCCGACGGACATGGCTAGATCGACATTACTATCGATGCTGATCATAAATATAGTCACTTTTAGGGGTCTACGGGCAATATTAAGGTACGAGTATGTTACAAACTATGCGTCAAAATTAATATAACCTTAGAATAGGGTATAAAAAGATAAGAAATAAATAATAAAATAATTACAAATATGTCGATTCGATATTTGTGAGGTGAACAATATATTAAGCAGACTTAGCAATTAAGACATTAATATTTAAGCTTACTTAGCAAATAAGTTAGGGTACAAAAGTAACATAATTTGGAAATAAAGAGCACTCATTCTTTAGACGAGGAACTGAGTACCAACCTACCTACAGTTGTTCTGACTAGCTTTTTAGCTGAAGAACTCCCCTCGCCGATTATCCACCTCGAGGAAGCACAAGTGCATCAGAGGTTTGAGCTGACTGGCTTTTTAGCCGAAGCGAGGATAATCGACATACCCAGAGGTTCGACGTTCTAATCCGTAAGTAGCCGCCAGGACCAATCTACGTTACATGGCGATCCTGCCAGGAGGAGGGCAATAATTCCCTCCGACTGGGATATCTGAAAATTCTGAAGATAGCAATCATGATATTACCATAAGCATATCATATTCTTGGTTGACTCCAGCACGAACCTCAAAGCTTGGTTCGATTTTCAGTTTTGCACAGATTGATGCAGAAACCAGTAAACATCAAGCTAATAATTGCAAGTAGTAGCAAATTTTTGGTTTTCGCTACTGCTGTCGGAAATATGTTAACTTGGACCTATGCCAAAGTATTTCTTATTTGTCATCTAAGGCATGAGTATTGTATGCCGACTATCAACAGAAGATGTGCTTCATTAGAAAGCCCACCCACCACACCCAATCGTCAGCGTACTACCCATACATTTCAAAATGATATACATTCGAGGCTAGAAATATATAATTCTCGTTTGGCTCAAATTATGGAGTGAGCCAAGTTCAACGCCTGATAGCAGTGATGATCATCGAGGACATTATCACCCGACTGGAGGAGCGGCCAGCCCGGGTATAGGTCATTTTTAATAATTTTTTTTAAAGGGTAGTATTTAGAAAAAATAATAAAAGTATATAGAGAATAAATAAAATTGTAATTATATCCAGAAAAAAAAACTCCATAATAAGAATAGAATGGTGTTCCACTATAAAGAAAAAACAAAAGGTTTCCCGCAGGTCGAGGTCTTCTTTTCTCTATTTTCCTTAGTGAAGCTTAGTACCAGTTGTTCTAAATATAAGAGCTAGGATTTTTCATTTTCCATCTTCATCTTTCCATCAAATTGATAGGATTTCTCTTTCCAAAAACCCTGGTCAGAAGTCAGAACCAAAAGATAACAAAATGAGTGATTTCGACTTCAGTACGGCACAAAAACTGCCAGTACTAAACTGCGAAGTTAGCACCAGCCGCACCGAGAACATAAGGGATTTCCTGAATAGTGTCGAGCTTTACTATGACACTCTCAGCGACGCAGCCAAACCCACACTCATAAAGTTCTTAATGAAATGCAAGATCCAAGGCAGAGCATTAACAGAACTTGGGTCTGCCAATCCAGCAAGGTTTGGTGAACTAAAAACCAATCTCATAGCCAAATGTGGAGCTAGAGACACTATAGAAAGTCTCCAGAACAAACTCGACAAGCTACGCCAACGAAATCGACCAATGCGGGAGTTTGTGTCCGAAGTTGAATGTCTCGTAACCAAAATTACCGAGTTAGAAACAAGCGGACTAGGAGAATCAGCTCGCAATATATTAACAATAGCAAACGAACGCAGGGGGTTAGCATTCCTCAAGCAGGGGATCAATGAAAGATACAAGATCATTCTCGTCAGCGCCCGCCATACCAAATTTCAGGACGCTATCGACCACCTGCTGGAGATAGAAACAGACGACAATTCAGCCCCAGAAACGGTGCACTACGCGAACCATAACCAACGAGTGTCACCGCACCCGAATCAGTTCCGTAACCAAGGAAATATAGGGCGAAATTTTCAAAATGCAAACTATGCAAACTATCCTAATAACCAAGCATATATTCAATTCAATTTATTTACATAATTATGGGATGTACATTAAGATTAAATCTTTTATAGTACTTAGCTTAGTTATTAAGAATTTTAAATTTAAAGGAAAAAGAAAAAAAAAAAAACAATCTAAAAGCAAGTAAAAATTAAAGAAAAAAATAACATAGGAATGAAAAGAAAAAAAGTTAAATTAAAGAAAAAGAAAATAAATGGCAGATATAAATCAAAGAATAGAGAGAAAGAGTACTAAAACTGGTTTGAGAAATGTTGGAGGATTGCACTTTTAAATCTTGTTGCGTTAAGTATTCCCCTAATATGTAGGGGGAGTGAATTCCATAGTCTAATGTCGTGAACAAAGAATAGATGAGACGAATTTACGTAGTTAAAGCACGTTGTAATAAGGTTAAGTGTTCTAGGTGACCGAGCGAACACTAATTTGTTATACAGATATAACGGAGACTTAGTAACAATTATTTTATGCAAGAAAATACAATTTCTGGCGTTGATATACTGCGGCAGGCTGCACCCTAATATAATCCGAGAGTACTCAGAGATATGATCATATCTGCGAAAACCATATCGCACTGCGTCATTGAAAGCTACCTGCAACTTGCGCTGAGATCGGTAGTCAAGCTTACTGTACACAGCCTCAGCGTATGTTATGATTGGAACAATAAGGGTTTTGAGAAGTCTCTTTCGGGTTTCAACTGGAGTAAAACTGGCAGTCAACCAAAGCTTGCGGAGACAACCATAAATTCTTCCAACTACAATATTAGTGTGATTATAGCCTGATAAATTGCGATTTAGCACATACCCGAGGCAAGTTACGGTTTCAACAAGCCTGAGCTTGCTCAAGCAAGCCATATATCTGGTAAGAGATTGGAGTCAAACAACACGTGCGAAATAGGAAGAACCTGACATTTCGTTGGATTAAGTGATAGTCCGTTATTCAAGGACCAGTTTTGGATTTCCATTAGATCCTTATTGAGCCTGGAAACAAGTTCATCTTTCAATTTCAGAGGCAAGGCAAGAAAAAGTTGGACGTCGTCAGCGTATAACCGTACAGAGCAAAATTTGCATACAGAGGGCAAGTCGTTGATGAAAATACAGAAGAGGATTGGTCCCAAAATCGATCCCTGTGGAACACCTTGAGTAATTAACTTCAAAGACGAGGATTTATGACCAATCACCACTTTTTGTTTTCTATTGGTCAAAAAGCTTCTAATAAATTGCACTGCCCTATCACTAAAACCAAAATAGTTCTTCATCTTCCAGCAAAGCATCTTATGGTTTACCCTGTCAAAGGCCTTAGAGAAATCGAGCAGACAGAGAAGGGTAACATGGCTCTTATCAAAAAATTGTCTTATGTCATCGAGGATATTAACCATAGCTGTGGAGCAGCTGTGATTCTCTCTGAACCCAGATTGAAAAGGATACAGCAACTGATTGGAAGACAAGTAGTTAGTAATCTGTTTAGCTATTAATTTCTCTAAGACCTTGGACAAGCACGGTAAGATACTGATGGGTCTGTAGTCACCAAGAGACACAGATGTAGGAGACTTTGCAACCGGTATCACTTTAGCAATTTTCCATGACAGAGGAAATGTAGATGTCATGATGCAGCAATTTATAATAAGAGTAAGGTGGCTTATTGCACGAGGCAGTATTAGCTTAATGAACCTAATAGGAATACCATCCTCACCCGAGGAATTTGAGCGGATTGATTTAATGCAGTCAATAACATCAACTTCAGTCACAGCCTCAAAGTCTGAAAAGCTTGTTGGCAATGTATCCATGTTTGAGGCAAACACAATATCGTTTTTGTCAGCCTCGGTACCCAGGAAATGATCATTTAATGCATTAGGATGCAGTTCACATGGGGTATTTGTTTTGCATCCATATACACCAAGTTTCCGTAAGTTACTCCAAAGTTTTTTAGATGGCAAATTTGTGTTAAGTTTAGACGCGTAGAAGTTTCGTTTAGAAGTTCGAATGACATTAGTAGCGTAATTACGCGCAACTTTGTAGGTGCTCCAGGTATTAGGGGAAGGTTTATGCTTCCACTTACTGTCTGCAATCATTCTACAATGATCCCAGTTGACTGCAGATGCAGCAGCATCAAGTGAGTCGACGTCTATAGAATTAAAATCCTTGAAAGAAAACGAAAGAGGGGTGGTTGACTTATTCATCGGTATATTCAAGGTAAAAAAAAGCAGATCAAGGTCAGAAACACAGTCTAAGGAAAGCTGATCGTAGAGCAAGACACAACATGGATCAGAAACAATAGCTAAGTCAAGAAAGCTCGGACCTAACCCCACAACTGCCGATCGCGATTTGTGCAAGGGGGATAGCAAACGGCCTATATGTGCATATGAAAGACAATAACAGGAAAGATATATTTTTTTTAATAGATACAGGTGCATCGATCTGCACAATTAAGCAGGTTGTACTAAATCAGGGTACCCCAATAAACAGAAATAACAAAACAACAATAATGGGAATCTCGGGTGATATAATAATGCTAGGAACATATACGAGTACTAACCCACTCTTGTTAGGAGAATTCCCTAGAACCTACACGTTTCACGTAGTACCCGACTCCTTCCCAGTACTCGTAGACGGTATTATTTGAGCGAATTTCCTTAAAGATTTCGCAGCAATAATAGACTTAGAATATTTCACTTTAAAATTAACAATAAACAATAGACAAATTTCATTACCTATAAATAACAAAGACCACGTAGTATCTATTTCACTCTCGCCCAAGTCCGAATCCACATACTGGGTTGACAGCCAACATTCGGATGCGCGGGTATTCTCTTCACAACAACTGTGTGAGGGCGTATTTGTGGCAAGCTCCATATCGCAGGCCAGGCAAGGCAAAATGCCGGTAAAAATCCTAAACACCCGTGAATCTGAGGTGAAGTTGAATTGGATAGAACCACAATCCAAACCATTATCTGAATACTACGTTCTAAAAAGCGAAACCACTGAGAGATCACCCTCCACCCGACTACAACAAGTAGTTGCTGAAATCAGTTTTGAGACATTGAACAAAGAATAACGATCAGAACTCGAGCTCATATGTACCAAATTCCAAGATATCTTCCATCTCAAGAACGACAAATTGACATATACACATATAGGTCAGGCCAACATCTCGCTCAAAGACGGAGCTACCGCTAAGTATTCTAAACCCTACAGGCTACCGCATTCACAAAAAAATGAATAACAAACAGAAGTACAAAACATAGGGACGGGCTACAGTCCGCTTGGGCGAACTGTTGGATACCCTATTCTTATTCCTATCACTCATAAGTTAAGAACGCTCTACATATTTTGTTATATAACATTTAAAAGATTTTATCTAAAAAAACGAAGCTTTTGTAAGAAAAAACGCTCCCTAGCTCAAACTTGGGTTTTTCAATAAAATTGTTTTATTTCATTGTGGGCGTGTCAGTAGGCGGATTTAAAAAAAATACGCATGAGCATCAAGGTCCCCTAAAAAGTATATATTATAAATTTCAGCTCCCTAGCTCAAACTTTGGATTTTCAAAAAAAAAAAAAAAATAATAATTGTGGGCGTGTCAGTAGGCGGATTTTGAAAATATTTACATGCTCATGTGTAGAGAGTATATATTATAAATTTCAGCTCCCTAGCTCAAACTTTGGATTTTAAAAAAAAAATGTTTTATTTAATTGTGGGCGTGTCAGTGGGCGGATTTTTTAAAATTTTATCTCCCGAGCAGTTTTAGGAGTCATAGATCATATATAAAAAAATTCAGCTTCCTAGCTCAAAATTCGATTTTTTCCAAAATTTTGTTTTTTTGAGTTTGTGGGCGTGTCTGTGGGCGGATTTCAAAAAAAATCGTAAACTTGATTATTTCGAGACCCTAGAGAGTATATGGTTAAAATTTCAGCTCTCTAGGCCCAGTTTAAAGGCTTAATTTTTGCCGACGGACATGGCTAGATCGACATTACTAGCCGTGTTTCTTTGCACGCGGATATAGGGATAATTTGAAATTTGCATGTAAAATACAACAACAACTTATCCTATATACGCTAACTTTAGCGGGGATAGCTATCGCCGCTAAGTCAGTTAGCGGGGATAAACAGTGCTTCCAAAACCCATTTTCTTCGTTTCTGATGAACCGATGCGATGAATTTTTCAGTAAATGTCAAAGTTTGACATCCCTCCGACCACTAACACATCCCGCCGAATGTTTTGTTCGTGATTTTATTATTATTTTTTTTCAAACCTCATTATAAAGGTAATTGAATTTAGCAAATCTGTTAATGTGAAATAGTTTTTTATAATTTTAGAATATGCTTGGCATCAATTTCAATTGGCGGAAGTAAATATTTTTCAATTTCAGAATTTTCAATACAAATTTCTTAACTACAACTTACAGCTGTGTCACGGTGCATGTCATAGGTGCATGTGTGCTGCCAAGTTTTTTTTGATGAATTCTTAAGCGGCGATAGTCGTTTTCTGATGCCATCCCTATATCCGCGTGCAAAGAAACACGGCTACTATCGATGCTGATCATAAATATAGTAACTTTTAGGGGTCTACGGGCAATATTAAGGTATGTTACAAACTATGCATCAAAATTAATATACCCTTAGAATAGGGTTAATATATGTTGGCAGATGATATTATCAAGCCATCCGTTTCGGCATGGAACTCACCTACCTTGAGTGTACCCAAAAAGAAAGATCCCATCACGGGACTACAAAAATTCAGATTGGTGATCGATTACAGAAAAGTAAACGAAGTAATCGAGGACGATAAGTTTCCACTGCCAAATATAACTGACATTTTTGACATGGTCGGAGGAGCAACATACTTCTCCTGCATAGACCTCAGCTAAGGGTATTACCAGATGGAACTAGCGGAAAACAGCAGACCTTACACCGCATTCTCAACCGAAAATGGGCACTACCAACTGAAACGTCTGCCCATAGGTTTGAAAACACCACCTAGCACTTTTTCGAGAATGATGTGTTGATGAAATGTTATTTTCTTAGGAAAGAGGTCTTATATTTGGGACACATAATCTCGGAAAAGGGTATAATACCTGATCCATCAAAATCTGAGGTTATGGCAAATTTTCCAGTACCACGAGACGCGGATGAAGTCAAAAGGTTCGTGGCGTTTGCCAATTACTTCCGCAAATTTTGCCACGATAGCCCTTCCGCTAAACAGATTACTACGGAAAAATGTTGAATTTGGCTTTAATGATGACTGCATGACATCTTTCAATGCACTCAAAAACTTCCTCATAAGCCCAAAAATTCTTCAATTCCCGAATTTTGAAAAGGAATTTGTACTTCGAACAGATGCTTCAGGATTCGCTTTAGGCGCCGTCCTGTCGAATTACGACGACAGACCAGTGGCATATGGTAGCAGAACTCTTAACAGTGCAGAGAAAAATTGCAGCACAATCGAAAAAGAGTTACTTGCCATAGTCTGGGCTGTAAAGCATTATAGACCATACCTGTTCGGAAGACGCTCCAAAATTCAAACCGACCACAGACCCCTCGTGTACTTGTTCTCACTAAAAAAACCCTCAAGTAGATTGACTAAATTCAGGCTACTACTAGAAGAATATAACTTCTATGTGGAATATTCCCCAGGAAAAGACAATAGTACCGCGGTTGCTCTGAGCCGAATAAAAATGACTTCCGAAGATTTCAAAGAACTATACATATGCACAACTACAAGAGCTCAAAGTCGGAAACAAAATACTGATCAGAATATAAAAATTATAAGCAAAGAAGACACCAATAAGAGTAAAATAACGGAGTTATTAAAACCACCAGAAGGTGGACTGAAAGTAGTCGAGTTAAAGATAGTGAACAGTTTCGAAGAAGACGATTTTGAAAATTGTAGGGGTACTGAAAAATTATTAGGTCGAAACCTTGTGCTAGGATACGTACCAGCAAGGAATTGTTTGATCTTAAACCGGTCCAAAATAAGCACTACCGCCCGATTTACTTTTTGCCGAAAGTAGAAAGTAGTTTGGGCTTTACACTGACACAATTAAAAAAAAAAAAATTCTATCGAAAAATCAAAGGGTGAACTACGAGGCTGACATTTGAAATATATTCTCTCCAGGTGCTCTTAATTCTTATGTTATGTATAATCCGCCCAGTGACACGCCCACTATTAAAAAAAACCTTTTTTATTGAAGAAATCATTGTAAATAAAAGTCCTATTCTTCGCAAAGTATGTAGACAAAGTCGTTTTGAACAATTCCTGTATGTAAAGTTTTCGGCCATGCCCACTTTTAAGGGGCATTTTTTTACAAATCTTTGTTTTTTCGATAAAACCATTTTAATGTTGTATAACAAAATATGTAGATCGTTCTTAACGATTCACCCATACTTAGATTTTTGGAACGCTCACTTAATGAGGATTATAAAAAGGGTATCCAACAGTTCGCCCGAGCGGACTTTTTCACCTTTCCCTATGTTTTTTTAAAATTTTTCTTTTTATATTTTTTTCTTTTTCTTTTGTTTGGTTGATTTTAATTAGATAAGGCGCTGCATACAACCGGTTCTATTTAACCACTATGTGACTATGCAGCCCTCGGAACGGGTACCTCAACACTTTGGCTTTAAAGTGGAATTTGACTAGGATTTACTCCCTGCAAACACTCTGACCCAGAGTTGGTTTTGGGTCCACGATGGGCTTTTACAGTGGAATTCTTGGCATCTTAACTGCTATGACCTCATTGGAATGGGTCACGAACCTTTGTTATAGCCAACAGAAAATACTTACTACGGTAGAGACTTTAAGGCGGAAAGGAAAAAGTAGAAACTCAAGGTATTGTTATTCTAGCTGCATGACTTTTATTCTCTTGCCAATATTCTTCCACATTCAAAGACAACGAGTGTTGGCCGATAGCGCAAGTAGATCTATTCGTGTCTGCTATTTCGTTCAATTCTTTTCTGAACATTAGGTCCCATGTCGAATCTCTTTCTTAAACGTAAAAAAAAATGAAGGAAACAATTGAAGTAAATTGCAGAAATCGTATGAAAAAATCATTGTGATTGTTATACAGTGTATATTTAAGTGAAGAGAAAGGCTAAACTACATTCGGCAAAAAGTAAAGTGTGTGCACGAAAATAGAAAAGTGAGAGCTCACCCACATACGCATCTGTCTCCTGGTAGTCAAAAACTAACTCAAAAAGCTATTTTTTGACATCCGAAAGCTCTGCAATAATAAAGCAAATAAATAAAGCAAACAATTATTGTACTTATTATTTATAAGAGGAAGTAAACAAAAAGTGTTTCAAGGGCAACAAAACGTATTCAACTTCAAATCAAGTAAGTAATGAACTCAGGTAAAACTTATCATCAACAATTCCCATAAATGTTTTCTTTACCTTCAGGCATTGGAAAAACTGACCAACGATGTCATGAACATTGTCCAGGAAGTGGACGAGTGGGCAAAAATAAATCGCCGATGGTGGGTTCACCAAATAAACGAAAATAGAGAAGCTCAGGGTGATTACCAGAATTTATTGGAAGAAATAATGCGGTGTGACGAAGAAAAGTTCTTCTGCTACACAAGAATGAAAGTCAAACAATTTAAATACTTGTTAAATCTTGTCAAACCGCACCTTACGAAATGTAGTAATCGGAAGGGATTACTAGAAGCTTTGCGATTGTTTATCACATTGAGGTACCAAAATCAAATAAAAATGCAAGCATATCAAATTAGTTTTTCATAACACATTTCAGGCATCTAGCTACAGGAGACGGATACAATTCTCTGGCATTTGCTTTTCGCGTAGGCAAATCAACCATAAAAAAATTATACCCGAAGTTTGTGACGTTTTATGGGATGTTAATGGGTTGTTGGTTTCGATATTTCTTTCATCAGACCCATCTAACCATGAAATCATGAACTACCGCAAGCTAGTTTGTATTAGCGCGTTTTATTATCCCAATGATCTTGATACGGATCCGATCTGATAATAAAACGATCTGGATCATCAGTGGCAAGTTGTGGCAACAGTTGTTTTTAACACATAACAGACGATACCAGGTATTTCAAGTTTCGATTGGCACTCAGCCATATTGCAAATATACGGTACAATGTGACGTCACAATATGATCGCTTGTTGTGTCCGGGGTGTTGCCATTTGAATACAAATCAACATACATTTTGCACTCAATATTTTTTTTTCAGAAACTATGTTCAAATGTTATGTTCAAATATGCAACATATTAACAGTATTGTACTGCTAATATTTCCATTAATTTTTGTGTATTATATTACGAAGCAAAACGTCTCAAAAGTCGCAGTGGTAAATTATTCGAATATGAAAATATGCTAATTGATTTTTTGTGTTATTAATAGTGTTTCATATTTTGGTCTGGCAATATTATTGTGTTCCTATAATTTCCTATAATTTAAATAAGCAACGCCACGAAAAAACAGGTAGTGAGTTTTGTAATTACATTTTGGATCACGATTAATGATCCCGATAAATAGCAAGATCCTGTGTTGTTTTTGTTTTACGTATTAAATTGATCCAGATCCAGATCCGCATGGATAATAAAACACAGCTATTAGGGTTTAGTTTGTTCTGAGCTTGGAAAAAGTGTGTTACTTGAAAGTTAGAGGTATACCTTAGCTTTCAAGTAAGTTACTTTTTAAAAAGTTGAGAGAAAACTACAGATCACAAATGGTGTGAAAAGGGCTTGTGCAGGACTTGCTGCAGCAATTTGCAGGTGTTTTCTTTTTCTGTATAAATTTGTAGTTAATTAATTGTTTTTGTTCGTCTGTATTTAGTAGTATAAAATGTATGTTTCATATTTATTTCTTGTACACAATCTTCACTGTTGACTTTTTAGTATTCGAAAGTAGTGTTTAGATTCTCCTTCTTGATTCTGAAACGTTTGTTTTAATCCCTTTATTATAAACTTTTTCAGAAATATACGAGTAAAACTCGTCTTCCGCCATCGAAATTCAACAATTTGTTCCTTCAATTAATGCTGATTTCTTTTTTTTTCAATTGACACAGACATTGTTGCGAAGTACTCTATTGACGAAAAGTTAACAATCTAACTACCTTATTTGTTAAATAAAACGATGATATCCAGCTCTTAAAAATCCAATCACAGATATCTTACTACATACCTACTTTGGTTATACATAAATTCCTGCATACTAAAACGCACCAAACACAGCGAGCCTTTACATTATTCACAAACCCGCCACCTATCCAGATCCCAAAATTTTACTCCTTAACAAACTAGCATTTTAGACAACCGAAGACGCAGGTTAACAATGAACTACAGCCACCTTGTAATGGAATTTGATGTTACCCTCGAATATGTTATTGATTTATAAATGCTGGACCTACTGGTTGAGATGTGACTATCCCTTTGAATTCTCATGGTGGTGGGTGAGAGACCCTTAAAGCGTAAAAGAAATTTGTGGGGAACCTAAAGTGTTATTCGGACCCCTGAGTGTTATTTAACCCTCCCTTAGTCACCATGCCACAAAGGCATGAGGACGTATTGGTCATCAACCTATTCATGTCATAGGCAATGACCCCTTCCTGAAATTAAAGAAATATAAATTTACTTTATGGACACCATGACCAATGTACTGTAAGTTTCACTTCCCCTCATGCACTCTAATCTACAAAGACATTGCTATTACCATTGAATAACTACAAATAGAAGTGGACAACGCTCATTTTGAAGCGACATACGGACCTTCATTTCGGCGAAAATTTGTATTAAGTTAGTGTATGCATATACCATGTTTTATAGATTCGTGCATTAGGTAAAATTAATTTCCCAAAATATTCCCATGTTTATTTTTCTTGTTAAGTAGCGATGACAACAATTGAATTGTTTATTTCAGAAACAATAGCTGTGTTTTATTATCCATGCGGATCTGGATCTGGATCAATTTAATACGTAAAACAAAAACAACACAACTTGCCACTGATGATCCAGATCGTTTTATTATCAGATAGGATCCGTATCAAGATCATTGGGATAATAAAACGCGGCTAGTATAAGTCAATAAGCATTATAGGCAATGTTGCCTTCGCTTCGGCAAATAGTATGTAGGATGAGAGGGAGATGGTGGAAAAATTAGAAATCCGGCCTTGTCGCCTGCAGGTAGAATGTATGATGAAAGTATGTATGTTTCAAAGGAAAAATCGAATAAAATTTGATTTCGGTACTATTCATCAAATGAGATATGAATTTATGGATTTTTAGACTTTTGCTATTTTCGCTGTATCTCGTTCAAAAATTTACCGATTTATATCATTTCTTCAGTATTTGATTCGGAAATATTCAATTTGTGTTGTATCAGCCGTTATTCAAAGAAATACTTATTGTTTGATAGGTATATTCATCTATTAGCGAATTGATGACCTACATTAATATTGAGGCAGGTCACCTGTCGTTTTGCATCGATAGTAATGTGTATCTACTATGTCCGTCCACCCGTCGGCAAAAATTAATTCCTTTACATTGGAGCTATAAAGCTGAAATTTAAACCATATTCCTACCCTCTAGGGGCCCGAAATAATAAATTTTAAGAATTTTTAAAATCCGCCCACTGACACCAAAATTTCAAAAGAACAAATTTGTGAGCTAGAAAGTTGAAATGATGAATATATGTTTTGTATTAGGGCGCCCAAAATGCTGTGGGGGTTAACATCGCATCGTCGCCCCGGCAAGTACCTACCTAGCATGTATCAGAGTTGCACAAAAGTAAGTTTAACTAATAACTAAAAAGCTTCGACTAAATTAGCTGTAGTTTCTTTGAACGTACATAACTAAACCATAATTTTAGTTGTATGTAGTTGCCACAAATTTTGGAACTAAATAAGTTATTAGTTTCTTTTATAAAAGCATGGCCACCAGCTTTTGTAGTCGATAATGTCTATCGTTTTTTGTAAAGTGACCGTGAATTTGTTTGATACTGAAGAAGATAGTATCAAATCGGCATACTCTTGAACAGTGTAAATTCTATCCCTTTTTTAATTTTACGTTTTAAGACTGCAAAGTCTCTATCACATGGTATCGTATAGGAAAATACTGTGACATGTGCAGTTTTTCTCGAAAAGATGAATAACTATATAAAAATTAAAATTTTGATTACGTGGAGTGCAAGAACAAAAAAAGCTACGGTGTTTCAAGATTTTTATTGCCAACCGACAATCGCCGTGATATATGGCTACTTAATTCGGGAAATAGTTACTCGCCTAAGCTCATCTCAAATGAGAGAATATTTATTTGTGCTGATCACTTTGATAGACAATTTTTAAATCGTGGTACTAGATCACGTCTTTCAATGTGTGCAATTCCAACAAAATCATTTAAGGAAAAAGAAAAGTTCATATTTGAGGGTGACACTCTTGGGGTACAAAATAAAAGTAATTGCAAACGTGTTCGGGTATCACAAAGTGCCAAGTCCAAAACAATTAGTGAAGAGTTGGTAGTAACAAAAGGTATCACAGACAAATCTTATATAAATATATTGAGTGATATCCAGGGAAAAGACAATGAAATTTGTGAAGCACAGTTTCCAACGCCTGCTGGATCCGCAGGTGGTTCGAATTATTTTTATTTGGAATCTGAGGATCCAAATAGTAAAAACAATAACGCATTACAAGACGCTTTGCTTGAGTCCCCAAAAAAAGAAATATATTCGTCCAAATGAACTGAGCAAAGCGTCTGATATGAACTTAGTTGACAAAATGGTGGTTGAGAAAAGTAAGAATATTGGGACTTTTGTAAAAAGCCAACTATTTCACAAAAACAAATCTAAATGGAACTTGGATGAAATGGATCTTTTTCTTAAATTCCATTACAAGTCTCCGTCTTTCTATAATTTTCTAATGAAAGAAGGATTTGTATTGCCTTCATTACGTACAATCGGTCGTTGGTACGATACACTGCCTTTTGGAACGGGTATTTCCAATAACATACTACAAATGCTCAAAATCAAGTTAAAAGACATGTCTGACCATGATAAAAAGTGTGTTTTAATTTTTGATGAAATGAGCATCAAAGTGGAACTTGAATACAATTCGAAAGACGACATAGTGTACGGATTTGAGGATTTGGGTGAGTTCGGAAGAACACGATCATTTGCCTATCATACACTCCTTTTTATGCTTCAAGGATTAAATACTTCTTGGAAACAGGTAGGTGCGATATTTTTAGGTCTTTTTTTGTCAAGTTACATTGAGGAAAAATAGCCACCACACATATCAATGAACATTGACAATATTTTTGCCTGATGTCTGTTCACAAAGTTTTGCGTGGCGGAAATTAACTAAATTAAACAGATTAATTATATACATACATACATTTGTTGTTAGATTATTGGCTACTACTGCGGAAATGTGAAGGGAGATATATTGGTGAAGATTATTGAATCAACAGTTCATACACTACTTCAAGAAGGTATTGATGTCGTTTCAATCGCATGTGATCAAGGAGCTCCAAACAGAAGTGCGTACTATAAATTAGGGGTCACAATTGAGGCCCCCTATATTACAGTAATGGACAGAAAAATCGTTTGCCAATGATACTATGTATATCCTGGTCAATACTTCAAAAATTATTTTATGCTGATAACGGCTTGATTAGATCGATGCATAAGCTCATATCAAGCCTGATAACTTCCAAAAAATGTCAGTAAAGTTAGCGACTCAGGTATTTAGCTATCATGTCTCTACTACGATTTTCGCAGCTGTGTCAACAGATATCTTTGATGATAAGGAAAAAATAACAGCTTTATCCACAGCAAATTTTTTTTTTCAAACTGAATCAGATGTTTGATAATTTGAATAGTAATAACAAATTTTCAAGTAATCCTGATAAATGTGCTAAATCAGAAAACCAAATGGGCATCATATCAAACTTACAGAATTCAGTTAGATGGATATCGTCATGGAAAAGGGGCAAAAAAGTTCCGGTGTATTGTTTTAACGGTCTTTGCCAAACGATAAATGGAACACTGCAATTGTGGGACTATATGAAAGGGGAACAACAGCAGTACCTAATAACATTCCACTTAAATACTGATTGTCTAGAGAATACTATATCAGTCGTTAGAAATAACAGAGGATCATATGAAAGAAATCCATCTGCATTCCGCCTACATAAACATTTAAAACAGATGAGTTTCTATAATATAATTGCTCCTAATACAACTTCATATGAAACATCAGATTCATCAGTTCTTTTAAATATGGCCGATGTGAAAGTACGTTTACTGAGACATAATTTGTGTAACTTATAAATTGAATATAATTATAGATTTCCTCGATCCGGATGGTAGTATATGAAGATGATGCACTAGCATCGAAGATAGTTCCGATATTGCAAAGTAAGAATGTTTGTGTCATAGTTTTTGTCTTAATATGTGTCTTAGTTTGTGTATCCATTAAATATATTTTCTCCCTTTGATTACGTACCTAATGTATATATTACATAGGTGATGTTGATATTATCTGTCATGGCGACACCGAATTCAATGAAGATTCCAATGCTTGCAAGTTTGACGATTTTGATGTGGACGATATAACAATATCAGAGACAGTTCCAACTATGCAAGATATGGCAACACATTATTTTTCGGGGTATATTTCTCATGCCATTTTAAAGAAAACCCATTGTAGAACATGCAAATTATTTATGTGCAAAGAGGGTCAAAATGAGTCCCCTACAAAAGCCGAGGGTCTTATTGAAGCTCGTCAATATGAGGATACTATTAATGGTGGTTTAGCCATTCCTACTAAACATTTTGTAGAGTTAATTAAACGAATTATAAAGTGTTTTGAGGAACGTTTTGAAACTATGCTTCGAACAAAATGTCCTCAATACTCTTTTAAATTTTTGTAATAACCAATTTGAGCTTCCATGTTCCATTGAAGAGCACAATCAAGAATTGATCAAGCACACCATGCCTTTTACGTGCGAAAATAAAAGTAATTAACTCAAGGCAAAATGCACGAAAAGAAAACTAAAAAAATTTGATATACTTAATCATATATAGCTAACAGTGTTATTAGTACTGTGCATAATTTGAATTTTGTATTTATTATTTTATTTGTTTTTTAAATGCCTACCTATCAAAATAAAATTAAAAATTGTACCTTTGTTATATAAAAATATAAGCACAATTATCAAAAATGGTTCTCAGCTCAAATTGCATTTATTTGGCCATGTTTAACTTCAAAATAATAGTTTGAAATCAGGTAATCGTGCCTAGGTATATACTAAGTACATATTGATTTCCTATACATTTTAATTTTATCTGATCTTGTGTAATTATTAATGGCAGAGTAAAAAGAAATTGCACAATGATGCATGCACCTACATAGCTATGTACATTATAAACATACATATCTACCTTACCTATGCACCTACACTACATTACATACTTTGAAAAACAAAATAATATTTAGCTATAATATTATTCATATCTGCAATCATATTCATATGATAGCTATGTATGTATTTGATTTTTATGATCGCAATGAACATGAAAACAACATTTTCAGATCAGATACCTAGGTAGCGCAATGGTAGTGCAATTAGAAATAACACTTGTCAAAATATCATTTATCAGTAAACCCAATAGCAAATAAAAAAAAAACTCCAATAAATGTCTAACAAAAATTCCAAAAGTAAAAAGGAAATAAAAACAATCAAAGCGTAGCGACAGCAACGATAAGTATGAAATATCCTACATTAAACTGATTAATAACAAAAAATTACTCGAGGGATATTTTTTTGGGATATTATACATTTTCGTTTTTATTTAATCCATTTCACAAACCCACACAAGCGATTACAGCGACGTATGGACCGCGTAGCGGATGTTTGCTTCGGTGCCGTTTCTATTTGTAGTTATTCAATGCTAGCCGCGTTTTATTATCCCAATGATCTTGATACGGATCCGATCTGATAATAAAACGATCTGGATCATCAGTGGCAAGTTGTGGCAACAGTTGTTTTTAACACATAACAGACGATACCAGGTATTTCAAGTTTCGATTGGCACTCAGCCATATTGCAAATATAGGGTACAATGTGACGTCACAATATGATCGCTTGTTGTGTCCGGGGTGTTGCCATTTGAATACAAATCAACATACATTTTGCACTCAATATTTTTTTTTCAGAAACTATGTTCAAATGTTATGTTCAAATATGCAACATATTAACAGTATTGTACTGCTAATATTTCCATTAATTTTTGTGTATTATATTACGAAGCAAAACGTCTCAAAAGTCGCAGTGGTAAATTATTCGAATATGAAAATATGCTAATTGATTTTTTGTGTTATTAATAGTGTTTCATATTTTGGTCTGGCAATATTATTGTGTTCCTATAATTTCCTATAATTTAAATAAGCAACGCCATGAAAAAACAGGTAGTGAGTTTTGTAATTACATTTTGGATCACGATTAATGATCCCGATAAATAGCAAGATCCTGTGTTGTTTTTGTTTTACGTATTAAATTGATCCAGATCCAGATCCGCATGGATAATAAAACACAGCTGCTATTACCCTTATTGAATAGCAAATAAAAGGAATTGCAAAATTTCTATTTTCAATTCAAATGCTTTAATTTCCATTTAATATCTTATAACTAGCTTACATCTAATGTTCAATCCGAGGTGTTAATATTGAATAAGCGAAGGAGTGGATCTTAGCTAATCTTATTGTTAGTCAATTCGAAAAGTCACTGATATTCTTACTCAGTGAGGACCATTGAATAACTACAAATAGAAGTGGACACCGCTCATTTTAAAGCGACATACGGACCTTCATTGCGGCGAAAATTTGTATTAACTTAGTGTATGCATATACCAGCTTTTCTAGATTCGTGCATTAGGTAAAATTAATTTCCCAAAATATTCCCATGTTTATTTTTCTTGTGAATAGGCAGCGATGACAACAATTGAATCGTTTATTTCAGAAACAAAATAAGTCAATGAGCATTAACTCTTCAAGAGCAACAAAAAAATGTTATATGGGAAAAAATTCCACAACACTACAAGTTGTGAGTATGCCAAGTTATAATTTGGCTTAAGATGTACTTAAAAACTGCAAAAATGTTTTAAAGTCGCCTAACTTAGCTATGTCGTTTCTGAAATAAACAACCTTTTTTCGCTTTTGCTTTTATTTATTTTTATTATTAATGTGTAAACATTTTTGCTCTCGTTGATGTGTAAATATATTTTTTCTCGGTAGGGGCTAGTTGGAAATATCTAGCGTCACCATCATCGTCAGATTTTAGCGTCACCATCATCGTCAGATTTTCCCGTCACCGTCATCGTCAGATTTTCCCGTCACCGTCAGATTTTCATACCACGTGTGTTAATCGCTGCTCGACAGATCACCGCAATTAAACGACGTTTGGCGCGGTTAGTACGTAGATGAGTGACCGTTTGAGAACAACCGCGTGTCGTTGTTTTTTTTTATTTTATTTATTTCGTTATACATTTTCCAGTTTTCATTAGGTTCAATTTTAGAGATTATTATGTCCTTACGAAACACCGGGAAGTTGTGTGGAAGTAAATTTGTTTTGAATAATTGAGGTTGTATAGCTTGGAGTTTGTTGTACATCAGTTGAAGGTAAGAGGAAAAATATTGATTTGTACTTCGGTAACCGATGGCCGATTTAAGAATGTCACTTTTAGTTGTAATAAGGTTATTTACCACGTGGTCCTTG
This sequence comes from Portevinia maculata, assembly GCA_949715645.1. Lineage (NCBI taxonomy): Eukaryota > Metazoa > Arthropoda > Insecta > Diptera > Syrphidae > Portevinia > Portevinia maculata. Next base: position 99,786,869 of record OX454527.1, read on the forward strand.
GAGAACCAAATAAGGTCCGCCCGATTTTTTTTTTCAAAAACTCCTAAAAAACCGCGCATTATATTGTGTTCAATGTTATTTGACTAACAGATCCTTGGAACAACAAAAAGGTCCTTAACAGATATAAAGAAAAAAGGATATTTTTCCAAAATGCCATTAGAATCTACACGCTATATCTGTGTTCAACGTTATTTGACTAAGAGGTCCTTGCAACAACAAAAAAGGTCCTTAAAAGTCGAAGAAAGGATATTTTTCCAAAATGCCGTTAGAATCCACACGGTATATCTATGTTCAATGTTTTTTGACTAAGAGGTCCTTGCAACAACAAAAAAGGTCCTTAACAGTCGAAAACAGAATATTTTTCCAAAATGTCATTAGAATCCGCACGGTATATCCGTGTTCAATGTTATTTGACTAAGAGGTCTTTGGAACAACAAAAATATCCTTAAAAGTCGAAAAAAGGATATTTTACCAAAATGTTTGTTGTTCCTAGCACCCCTCATTCAAATAACATTGAACTCATATATACCGTGCCGTTTCTAAAGACATTTTGGGAAAATATCCTTTTTCGGGTTTAATTATTGTGGCACCAAGGACCTCTTTGTAAAATAACCTGATGTAAAGTAAAAGGGATATTCAATCAATTTTTATTTTAAACGCAATATGCATAATAAATCCCAATAAATTATCACCATTATAGCAAAATAAAAAAAATTGATTTAGTTATTACAGCTAAAACTAACCAAGTTTGGCAACCTAACGAGCTTAGTTACACAACCTGCAACTAATAGCTAATAGCAAAAATTAGTTGTCATTATGATAGCTAACCACCAAATCGATTGCATTTTTAGCGCAGCTAATTTAACTATGTTAGTTACTTAGTTATGGCGTTAGCTAGAACAAATTAGGTAGCTAACGCGCAACTGTGCCTACATGCTTACACATCAACTATACCGTGAGTGCAGAGTGGCTCACACCTTTTTTTATAATAAGCTTTAAGCAAGAAAAAATTTTTACAAAAATATAAAGAAAATAATATTGATTTGTATCGATTGGATAAGAATCTATTGAAACTTTAGTTTTCATTTATTTTATTATTTATTATAAGGTTTAAACAAGAAAAAAAGGTTTACAAAAATATACACCTACATAGGTATGTACATTATAAATATACATATCTACCTTACCTATGCACCTACATTACATACTTTGAAAAACAAAATAATATCTAGCTATAATTATTCATATCTGCAATCATATGATAGCTATGTATTTGATTTTTATGATCGCAATGAACATGAAAACAACATTTTCAAATCGGATACCTAGGTAGGGCAATGGTAGTGCAATCAGAAATAACTCTTGTCAAAATATCTTTATCAGTAAACCCCGTAGCAAATAAAAAAAACACTCCATTAAAACACTAACAAAAATTCCAAAAGTAAAAACGAAATAAAAACAATCGAAGCGTAACGACAGCAACGATAAGTATAAAATATCTAAACTGGTTAATAACAAAAAATTACCCATCCAGGATTCCTTGAGGGATATTTTTGTTGGGATATTATACATTTTCGTTTTTATCCAATCCATTTCACAAACCCGCACAACCGATTACAGCGACGTATGGACCGCGTAGCGGATGTTTGCTTCGGTGCCGTTTCTTTTTGTAGTTATTCAATGTTGTTAGTCAATTCGAACAGTCACTGATATTCTTGCTCAATGCGGACCGAGGTGCGGACTGTAATAATTTTACACTCATATATTATGGCAGGCAACCATAAAACGTGAAATGGATACGGACAATTATATTTACGATCTAGAGTTATAGCAGAGTTTTGAATTCGCCAGGAGTACAAGAAATTGTACCTCAGCCTCGAGTCTGCGCTAGAAACAATCCCGTATGGACGTTGTATGTTCACGACTGGGGTAAGTGTTTCGAATTTACGATATTTTACACACTTGCACTGATGGTAATTCAAAGTAATTTATATTATGTCGATAATGATCATTAAAGTGAATATGATTGTATTATATGTATTTATGAAATGTAAATTATATACAGTGGTGGTCCAGTATAACGAATGATATAATGTCCAGGTGTATTCGTTAAATCGAAAAATTCGTAATATCGAGCACATTTTACTTGTACGAAACGTTAAATAAAATGTTCAAATATTGTTTCTATTTATACGATTTTTTTCATTTATTCATAAGTTAAAAAAAACAAAACTTTTCAAAGTAAAAAGTAAAAAAGTCTGGATACTATTATTAATTTTTTGAAAAGAAATCACCAATAAACGTTTGTTTTCGTGAGTTTTGAACAGAGCAATATACAGCTTTTTCCTGAAGGCTTCTTAAGACAAATATTTTGGAATGTTCAACGTTGTTTTCTTCGGCCCATTTAATACACGTGTTAAAATTCTCAAGCGCATCGGTACCTATGTTTTATTTTCTGAACAGAGTTTGGACCCGTTTCTGAGGAGCTATCATCTTCATCATTGTCAACATCAATAACATCGTTTTCTTGAAATGTGCTGGTACGACTATCTTCTGCAAGAAACATTTCAGCATTGTTCCAAGACTCCAAATCCTCTCCAGTGAAGTTAGCCTAAAGTACATTACATATGTAATGTAAAATATATAGCTTATAAAACAATACCTCATTTGAAAGTGATTCTAACCTCTGGGAAAATATTTTATAAGATTGGATAAATCATTCTCACAAAAAACGGCTGGACCGAATTCATTGTAATTTTTGTCAGTTCAAATATAGGTAAATAAAATATCCGTCAATTACGAGCAGTCGATATTATTTTCTATACGCGAGATAGGTATCATAAACGAAAAAATTGTTCACCAACGTAACATACATACCTATGTACATCTCCTTTAAAACATTCGAAACAAAATATTGTGACCATCAAATAATAAAATATTTTGTAAATTACGATTTTCATTTTTCGACCAATTAAATTAATATCCCCAATGCTGGGAAGTTATTCAGTCTTTTTGCTATAGCAAAAAACGGCTGGAATGAATTCAGTATGATTTCTTCCAGATCATATTTACGAGTACATCAACACGCGATCGGGACCATAACGAAGTCGATATCATTTTGTATATGCGAGAATACATGAACGTAAAGTTGTTCACGTTCGTACTTACACCCAGCCGAACACACATACATCTTTATACATCTTCTGAGAAAAAATTTAGAAATATGTCGTGAATCACGATTATCATTTCCGGACCAATTACAATTTGTTGTGTGTATTCAATTTTACAAAGCATGGATCTTGTCGGGATTTGAACACACGACCTGCCAATCACTTTGCGAATACACTACCATCGCACCATTGCCACCTGCTTAAACGATGTTGGGTGCGGTTAGTACGTAGACCGTTTGAAAGCAACCTCGTATCGTTGGTCAGTCCCATCTACAGAGTTAAGGTAGATAATACATAAGTGGTATCACAATCGACCTAAATTGGGCTAAGTGTGTCGGCTTCTGCCGACAGCCACCTAAACCTAACCTAACCTAGTTCGAATATTATTGATCATGCGCCCGATGTAGCCAAACCAATGTAGCCGACCTCTTTGGACAACATCCACCTCTTGGCACAGCTAAACTATTTGAAAATATTCACCAATATTGCAAATGTCAGTTGACTTAATTTCAAAGTGTGCTTTTGTGAACGGAAGACTTTCATTGGTATTTTTGTCAATCGCATTTTCTTAATTGACTGCGATTGCCAAAATCCGCGATAATTGTCCGTTCACAATAGCACACATTTAAAATAGTCAATTATCAATTGTTAATATTGACACTCGCAATAAGGGTGGTTGCATCCGTGTTAACTAACACCTAGCCCTCCACATAATCTGCTCAAGAAAAAAAAAACATATTCAATCTCAAGGGCGTAAGCAGGATTTTGATTAGCAAATTCAATCGCGAAACCCAAAAATCAATCTTACCTTACGTAAAGTTTTAAACAATGCATACAAAAATATATATACAATTACGGTGGCGCTTGTTTAGGAAATGTTTGAATTTCTTTTGCGTACCTATCTTTTTATACCCTATTCTAAGGGTAGGTATATTAATTTTGACGCATAGTTTGTAACATACCTTAATATTGCCCGTAGACCCCTAAAAGTTACTATATTTATGATCAGCATCGATAGTAATGTCGATCTAGCCATGTCCGTCCGTCCGTCCGTCCGTCTGTCGGCAAAAATTAGGCCTTTAAACTGGACCTAGAGAGCTGAAATTTTAACCATATACTCTCTAGGGTCCCAAAATAATTTTTGAAATCCGCCCACAGACACGCCCACAAACTCAAAAAAACAAAATTTTGGAAAAAATCGAATTTTGAGCCAGAAAGCTGAAATTTTTTTTATATATAATCTATGACTCCTAAAACTGCTCGGGATAACAATTTTTCAAAACCCGCCCACTGACACGCGCACAAATAAATAAAACAATTTTTTTGAAAATCCAAAGTTTGAGCTTGGGAGCTGAAATTTATAATATATACTCTCTAGGGGCCCTTTATGCTCATGTGTTAATTTTTTTTAAATCCGCCTACTGACACGCCCACAATTAAATAAAACAATTTTATTGAAACACCCAAGTTTGAGCTAGGGAGCGTTTTTTTTTGATAAAATTTTTTAATGTTATATAACAAAATATGTAGAGCGTTCTTAACAATTCAACCATACTTAGACTTTTGTCACACCCACTTATGAGGGATAGGAATAAGAATAGGGTATCCAACAGTTCGCCCAAGCGGACTGTAGCCCGTCCCTATGTTTGAAAGTGATCATGATACAACAAATTCTGTGCACAATTTTATTGAAATCGTTTAACATTATCACGGCCACCGCACAGAATACTTAAAATTTTTTATACAAAATGCACGTAGTTTCAGTCTTTTAAGAGATCTCCTTCCTAATTCACTTATTTCTAATTTCTTATTTTAAACTATAATATGTGATCGGCCAACCCGCTAGTTGTAATCCGCCAGACAAAAAAAGAAACAAGAAACCAAACCGAAAAAGAAACAACACGTCATTCGGATAGATAATCCTCTATATCGCTTTATTTCAATTCTTTCTTATTCTTGATAATCCGCTCGTACGTAACTGCCCCGTTTTCCTAAATATCCCCCTTTTTATATCATCGCAACAGTCGATCTCACATGACAGTCAGATGGTGCTTTTGTTACATAATGTATATAGTCCGCTAATACGATCGCCCGCTACTTCTGCTGTGCACATTTCAAGGGCATCGCCATGGGCGACCTCGAACACGAGGCGTAAGGCGCCTACGAAGTACTATTGGAGGTCATCGTGGGTTGATTCGGTGAAGTGGGGTTACAGCTCGTTCATCCTGACTTAAGCCTCGTCCTCGAGGCTTTCCACGGTCGTTGGGTTCTTCTGATCCACTGTCGGACCAGTCATCGTCCTCATTAAGAAGCTCACACCACTTCTTCATCTTGTCTGAGCTTTCGATTGACTCAAATCGCTTCCGCGTTCGTTGCTGTCCTGTAATATCGCCCAGGACGTATCGGTCGTTAGGCAACACTTTCATCTCAGCATATGGTCCCCTGTAAATTGGATCGAGTTTTCTGGACTCACCTGTTCCTACCGGCTCACGTTCAATCAGGACTAAATCGCCTACTTCGTATGTGCTTGACTTCTTGTGGGTCTTGTCGAAACGATCCTTCTGCTTTTGTTGGTCCATTGAAATCTGTTGTAGGGCGTTGTATCGCTTACGATCCATTTCCTCCTGGCTCCGATGCTCGTTTTGCTCCAATTCTAACAGTAGTTTGTCCCCGGCTATTCCCCTGGGTGTATACGCAAACATCAATTCGTGCGGAGTCATCCTCGTTGTTGCACTCCTCGCCGTGTTTAAACTCCACTGGAAGCTTCTCAACTGCTGTGCCCAATCCTTGCCCGCTGCGTGACTACGCACCTGAGTGCTGCTAGAACTGTGCGGTTTGCCCTCTCCACTTGTCCATTGGCCCGTGGTATTCTTACTGCCGTCATAATATGTTGGATCCCGTAAGTTTGACAGTACCTCGTGACCTCACTCGCCGAAAATGCAGTATCCCTGTCGGTGATTAATCGTTTGGGCATCCCAAAGTATTCGCTGACTTGGCTAAGCGCTGCTATCACCCCCTTGGAATTTGTCGTCCTCACCGCTTTCAAAATCGTGTATTTGGTAAAGCTGTCCACTAGAGCCACCAAATATTTAGTTCCTATTCGTCCGGTTATGAATGGTCCAAGGTGATCCATGTGGACAGTATGAAACGGTATCGGCACCCTTTCCACACAATGCAGCTCGCCTTCTGCCATTCCACCCGTTTTCTTGGTGTAGGCGCATTCCACACATCATCTCATGTAGCCTTTGACAAAGGCTCTCATTTTGGGGAACTAATACGTCCTTCTCAGCCTTTCCAGGGGTTTTGTCGAAGCCCATGTGTGCAGCCTCGTCATGACACATTCGCAAAACTCGCCCCCGTGCTCCTTTCGGTACCACCCATTTCCGCAGATCGCCGTCACACCTGTATAGTCGTTTTCCTTTCAGCTTGTATTCCTTATGCAGTTGCTTGTGTTTCCCGTCAATAGCTGCTGTTTGTAATTGCTCAATGATAGTACGCAGTTTCCGGTCTTGCCACTGCATTGTGGCTAGCCATTCTTCTTCGTCGATGCAGATGTTGAATACGTTTGCGGATGCTTCCTCCATCACCCGTTCTGTCCCCACTGGTTGACGACTCATTGCGTCCACATACCCCGCTTTCCTTCCTGGCTGATGAACTGTCGTAAACTCAAATTCTTGGAGCTTGAGCCACCACCTAGCGACTCGTGGTATCATCCTGGCCTTGTTCTGAGTTGCTACGATGGCCTCACAGTCAGTGATAACTTTAAACGGCTTGCCCAAAAGATATATCCGGAATCTTTCCAAGCTTTCTACCACAGCTAATACCTCCAACTCATAGCTGTGGTACTGCGCTTCCGCCTCCGTCAACTTTCTGCTGAAATATGCCACTGGCTTTAGTTGGTCGTCGCTCTTCCCACGCTGCATTCGTATGCCAGCCAGCCCCACAGCTGAGGCATCGGTATGGACCTCGTGATCGGATTCAACATCGTATAGGGCCAAAAGGGGAGTCGGACAGAATCCCGAAAAACGTAATCGCGAAAGCCCAAAATCCCGAAAATCCAAAATCCCGAAAAGCCACAATCCCGAAAAGCCACAATCTCGAAAATCCAAAATTCCGAAAGACCAAAATCCCGAAAATGAAACTAAAAATTTTATTGTAGCAACAAAAAAATTTGGCAAATTTATTTTACAAAATAAACAAAATAAAAAACTTCAAATAAATAAAACATAACAAAAACAGTTCAAGTCTTACAAAAACATATCAAAAACGATCCATGACAAATCAATATTTAATACAAGTTCATGTTGTACGCAATTCCTCTGAGATAACTTATTTCAGAACGCTTTCGCTGCTCACACTCATAGTAAAATGCATCCTTGCATTTTTTGTTGACATGGTAACTGTAGCCGTCAATAAGCAGTTTCTCACGCTGTTTGTTGGTTCATTCCTACTTAAGACTTCAAATGCAAAATGTCACTGATAATATAAAGTTTTTAATTATAAATGTTCACTGTCTAACAAAAATCTAGTTGGTCAGCTATCACACTATTTGAAATCAGCACAACTGAATGCACATTATAACGGGAAATGGAATGGACAAACACTTGTCTATTATACATTCAAAATAAAATAAAGAATCCCGAAAACGCAAACCCGAAAAATTTATAAAATTTATATAAGTTTTCGGGTTTGCGTTTTCGGGATTCTTTTTTCGGGATTTTAGCTTTTCGGGATTTTGGCTTTTCGGGATTTTGGTTTTTCTGGATTTTGGGTTTTCGGGATTTTTGATTTTCGGGATTTGGGATTTTCGGGATTTTGGTTTTCGGGATTGTGTCCCCAACCCGGCCAAAAGTGGTAGCTGGATTAATTTAGATTTAAGCTCTTCAAACGCCGTCTGCTGTCGCTCCATCCACACAAAAGTTATATCGTCTTTTAGCAAGTCGGTAAGAGGTGATGCGATTTGGGAGTAATTGGGAACAAATTTCAGGAAATAACCGGTAAGACCCAGGAACTGTCTCACTTGGTGCACGTTCTTCGGCTGAGGAAAGTCTTTCACTGCCACGGTCTTCTGCGCACTTGGTCGTATTCCGCTTCCATCCAGTTGATGTCCGAGGAACTCAATGCTAGTCCTCAAAAATGCACACTTTTTGATTATGAGAGTCAACCCTGACGCTTTTACAACCGTCAGAAATCTCTCGAGTTTTTGAAGTCCTTCTTATACCGATACGCTTCCAATAATAACATCGTCTAAGTAAACTGCGACATCCCCACGATTCATGCGTGCCTTTATCTGATTCATGCACGATTGGAAGTACGCTGGAGCATTCACCAGACCAAACGGCATGCGCACAAACTCGTACAGCCCGTTCTCCGTGGCAAAGGCTGTCGCTAGTATTTCCTCCACTGTAGGCATCGGGAACTATTGTTTTGTCGTCACTTTGTTCAGTGCCCGGTTAGGTTAGGTTAGGTTAGGTTTATGTGGCTGTCGGCAGAAGCCGACACACTTAGACCAATTTAGGTCCATTGTGATACCACGTATATTATCTACCTCAACTCTGTAGATGGGACTGGCCAAAGACACGCGGTTGTTCTCAAACGGTCCCCCATCTACGTACTAACCGCGGACAACGTCGTTTAATTACGGTGATCTGGCGAGAACCGATTAACTCGACGTGGTATGGTCGTTGGTGTCAGTGCCCGGTAGTCGATACACATTCTATCTCCACCATCCTTCTTCTTTGTAAGGACTATCGGCGCACAAAAGTTGGATGTTGAAGGTCGAATAACTGCCTGCTGCAACATTTCACTGATCTTCTCTTCCACTATCTGCCGTTTGGCGAAAGGTAAGCGGTAAGTTTGCGCGCATACTGGCTGTGCTGTATTAACTTCTACCGTTCACTCGCCCCAGTTGTACTGCCCTAGTTCACTAGCGTCTAACGCAAAACATTGTCGGTGCGCGTTCACTAGTTGGCACAGTCCTGCATTTTCCTCGTCTGAGATGTCTTCCGTATCCATATCGTCGATGTTGCTTCTGCTCCGCACCTGCTAAACCGCCTCGTCGGTGATTATTAACGCTTCCAACCCATCGCTCACAGAACAGTCGCTGTTTTTAAGCTCGTTGTATATCTTCTCAATTTTGAGTTGAGGTTGATCGAGCAAACGTCGACCGACAATTATTCGGTATGGCTGACTCCCGTCTGGAACAATTAGCACTTCACACCAGCTTCGAAGGCTATATACTTTGATTTCAGCGTATAATTTTCCCACTTTCCGGCATCCACCCCCACCGAAACCACTTAGTTTCCTGGTATCGTCGTTGTAGAGCAGTTGGTTGGCGTTTGCAACTGACTACTGCAGGGTCACACAGTCGCTGCTCAGATCTACGAAAGCCTCAATTGATTGTCCATTTACGCTCACAATTTTGTGGTACGCACTCCTATCTTCATGCATCAACAACTGGCTTGAACTCGAAGGTTGTTGATTTCCGCCCGTATTACTACAGTCGCGAATAATGTGCCCAGTAAGGTTGCATCTGAAGCACCGAGTCCTCGGGCAATTGTGTCCGATGTGCCCTGCTTGGTAACACTTGAAGCATCTGATCGCGTCCGCCGATGGGTTTGCAGTATTCCTTTCCGATGCACCCTGTCTATGTACACCGAGTGCATTGGCGGTGCGTGTTGTGGTCAATGGTGCGGTGGTTGTGGTAACTGTTGGCCTTCGCTGCGATCTTAAGCTTGCAGTCCACCGGATTCTCTTTAAAAGCTCCTGAATAGTCTCTGGCTGTGTCGCTTTCAGAACGTCACGACACTCAACGTCAGTGATGCCCCGTACAACATACTTGACCACTGTCTTCTCCTCCAGTTGGCCCCTCGAAGCGATCGCTCTCATTTCGTACACAAACTCCTCTATGTCCTCATGTGGCCGTTGCTTTTTATTACGCAACATTTCATGCAAGTCAGCTTGGGCATCTTGTGCCGGAAAATTGTCAACTAAATCGTGCAGAAATTCTTCTAATGGTGAATGAAGAACCCCATTACTCCAAAGCTTTGGGGCTCCCGCTAGCTTACTAATCGCCGCCATCATAACTATCTTCACATTTAGCTGATACACTTCTCTGATGTCTTGAATCATCCGGACGAATGCGGTTGAAGAAAGTCCTGTTGGGTCCCTTGGATTAAATTCGTATAGCATTTCAGTCACATCTCTTACCGTATATGCACTCCTCGACCCGGCTTCTTCCTTCATGCCACTGGTTGCTTTTGGTTTGGGACCTCCCTCCTTCTTCCTATCCTTTTTACGTGCTTGAATATTCTCCAGCGCTTTCTTCATGTTCTGGATGTCTTGCATCAGCTTCTCCATTTCACTTCCCTCGTCGTCGTCCGATCCCACGCCCTCTTCAGCCTCGTTTCCACTCGACTCATTTGGTTCACCGTCTTCAATTAATTTCTCGTAAACCAATAGTTTGTGCAACAGTAGAGACTTTTCCCTGGCCCCTTTCAATCCACGTTTCTTCAGCTCATCGCGGAGTTCGTCTCTCGTACATGCGCTGAACTTAGCAATTTTTTCTTCCGTTTCGCCCATCCTCGCCCACACCGTAAGTTTTTGGTCAGATTATTTGTTGTACTCGAGATAGCACTTTCGCAATAAATTGCCACACTGGAATGCACTGGGACTTCACCCCACATCTGAAGTTGTGATCGGCCAACCCGATAGTTGTAATCCGCCAGACAAAAAAAGAAGCAAGAAACCAAACCGAAAAAGAAACAACACGTCATTCGGATAGATAATCCTCTATATCGCTTTATTTCAATTCTTTCTTATTCTTGATAATCCGCTCGTACGTAACTGCCCCGTTTTCCTAAATATCCCCCTTTTTATATCATCGCAACAGTCGATCTCACATGACAGTGAGATGGTGCTTTTGTTACATAATGTATATAGTCCGCTAATACGATCGCCCGCTACTTCTGCTGTGCACATTTCAAGGGCATCGCCATGGGCTGCCTCAAACACGGGGCGTAAGGCGCCTACGAAGTACTATTGGAGGTCATCGTGGGTTGATTCGGTGAAATGGGGTTACAAATTTAAAAACTTTTACCCGTTTCTTTATATCGCTTAATTTTGTTTTTTCTTTCTTTACACTGCGTCTCAATGAACAATATTTTATAGAATGCAATATAAGGCGATTTTCTTTTTTAGCCCCGAGCGGGGAACAGAGCGGGGCCCGAGCAATCAGAGCTCGCTCCGAGCTCAACATAACCTGAGCGCTCCGAGCTAATTAAGAAACAGAATTGGGCACTGAACTGTCATTAGATATAAAATAGTCAGGATTGCTTCTGAAATTGGTGTTTGTCAAGGATTGTTCCATTTAAATTATAATTTCTAGTAAATAAACTATGGAAAAAACACAAAATAATGAATGAAGTCAGCCGCGCTCAGCTTTTCGCTCGATGTGCTCGGTTATTTTTAATCGAGCTCATTGAGCGAGCCCTGAGCTAGCTCAGAGATAAAAAAGAAATACAAATTTTGTGCTCAGAGCGCTCCGAGCTAAAAAAGTAACACAGTTCTTTTTTTGACAGCTCAGTGCCCCGCTCGGAGCTAAAAAAGAAAAACGCCTATAGTATTCTATATTTTTTTCTTTCTATGAAACGTGACAGATGGTAGGTTAGGTTAGGTTAGGTTTAGGTGGCTGTCTGCAGAAGCCGACACACTTAGAGCAATTTAGATCCATTGTGATACCACGTATGTACATATTATCTACCTCAACTCTGAGGATGGGACTGGCCAACGACACGCGGGTTTTTCTCAAACGGTCCTCCATCTACGTACTAACCGCGCCCAACGTCGTTTAATTGCGGTGATCTGACGAGAACCGATTAACTCGGCGTGGTATGGTCGTTGGTTTGACAGATAGTAAGCTATCAAATATTGCTCGTGGAGACGCGGTATTAAAATTTTGGATATTTTGCGAAATTTTTTGCAGTTTAATATACACTGGCGATCCTAAGGGTGAGGACATACATTTTGCAATCGATTTTCAGTTTTTATACCTATTGGAAATTTTATACCCAAAAACTTTTCCTACCTGAGAGCAGGCACATATTTTCCCAATAGTAAGTTATAAAATTAAAGGGTAAACAAGAAACGATCGGTGGAATTTCCCAAGATAAAACAATGAATTACTTGAAAAGCGTATAAAGAGATGCGCTACTAGGATGGGCCACATGCAAAATCTTCGAAAGAAAGGAAAAAATAAATAAAATGTTTACATTTTATGGTTTTAAAACATTTATTTATTATGTTTTTTTTTCATTAATAATGAGTATGACAATCATTTTTCGAAATGACCTCTATAAGACAGTTTGGAATAGAATTATAATTTTTTTTTAAATTATTACAAGAAATTTATGAACAGGCATTACGAATAGCTTCGATTAAAGTGTCCTTGTCTTCAAATTGTCTGCCGCCTTCATACACTTTACAAGATAACCATGCCCAAACATTTAGAATCCAGCTTCTAACAACCCTGGAGGTGTGGATAGGGGCATTGTCTTGTTGGAATATCCAAGACACGGGTCCGAAAATGTTTTTCACTTTTGGAAATGACCGTTCTAGCAAACATTTGTAGTTGTTTTCGTTCATTGTTGTGGACAAAAACCCGCACTCGATTGTGTAATAGTGGGTAATAGCTCCCCACACCATTACACCTCATGTACGGCTGTGGTGTCTTGCCAAAATAAGCTCCTCCTTCAAGGATTAATTTTTTTTATCCGAAAAGACAACGCGTTTCCATTACTTGCTCCAGGCGACATCTTCTCTTGCAAAATTCATTTGATGCTTCTTGTGTACTTGCCTCAAAACATGTTTCTTTTTAAGTTTTCTTTTCTGAATAGTACCACTTTTTCGTATCCTTCGGACCGTTGCTATGCTTCCTGTTACTCCGCTGTGGCGGTTTTTTTAGTCACTGGTAGTTTCAGGCAAGCCTCAGAATAACCCGCTTTTCTCGCAATGTTGTTGCTTCTGCCGTGCGTCCTTTGATTTTTCCCATAGTGTTGTGGATCCGCAAGATAACTGTTTGCAACAGTCTTACTTCTATTTAGCCTCCTTGCAATTTCTCGGCCTGAGAGCCCTAACTCCTTGAAAGCATCTATTTTTCCTCTTTTTGTCGCTGTCCAAGTCTTTCCAGAACCCATTTTTTTAACTAATAAAAAACTGTTCTTTTCAACGCCTTTTTAAATATTATTAACAAAACTTTGAAAAAAATCGCTGATGTGAACTCCTGCAACGAAATATTGGCAATGGCCTCATCCTAGTGTCGCATCTTTTTATACGCTTTTCAAGTAGTTCATTGCTTAATCTTGGGAAATTCCAGCGGTCTTTTCTTATTTACCATTTAATTTTATGACTTGTATGTAATTGTTCACAGATAGTAAACGTTTACTGGTATAAAATTTCCAATAGAGGTGAAGACTGAAAATCGATTGCAAAATGTATGACCTTATCCTTGTTATCGCCAGTGCATGTTATATGAGTTGAAAAACCGATTTGATTTAGAATTCAGAAATGGATTTCAGACAATGTTGCCGCTTAAACACATTTCCTTTTCAAAATGATGTTGACATCGAACTTCTTTGGCGGTTACTTTTGTTTATTCAAAATAAATGATTAATTAAAAACTATATTGATCAGATGTTTTACAGTGTTGGCATTCTCTGGGCAAGATAAAACATTTAAGAACCCAATATTTGAAGAAATTGATTAATTTCTTAGTTCTACCTCATAGCCCTGCGGTGCAAAACGATTTATAAGGCATGTAAAGCGTAAAACTTCATTTTAAGAAATTTAATCTTCAACTACGTTTTCATTACGGCAAATATATTTCCAAATTCGATTTAAAATTGCCTCATTTGCAAACAGATTCACATTTCGAAATAAGGTAAAATCTACAAAACTCGCAGGAAATAACTCTACAAATGAGTTGAAACAAAACGAAACATTCCTAAATTGAAAACAATAGGACACTTCGCGAAACTATCACTTTCTGCAGTGCGGAATACCTTTCTTAAACGTCAAAAATTAATTGTATGATACAATTTCAGTAATTTGCAGAAATCGTACGGAAAAATCATTGCTACTGAGAAAGCATGTTGAAGCAAAAAATAAAAAATAAAATGTTGACCAAAAGCGCTTGTGCAGCTGCTGATGTAGCAATTAACATGCATATTCACTCTTGTTTTTGTATAATTTTGTTCTTAAATAATTGTTTTTGTTCATTGTTATTTAGTATTATAAAATGTATGTATAGAAAATTGTTCAACTTAATTTGTTTCCATACAAACATTTTTGTTTGCCACAAAACGCTACATATTCTTACGATTTCATTTGTATTTTTTGTACACAATCCTATTATATTATTTCAAAAATAGTGCTGGATACTCCTTCTTAACACTGGATTTTTGTTTGTTATAATTCCCTCTATTATAAACTTTTTTTTTCATTTAACACTGTCGGAATGGCTACTCTAGGAGATTTCGGCTCCTTTGCTGAGCATTGTGCTCCCCATAAATTAAATTGCATCATCAAATTTTAAAGTTTAATTTGCAAGGAACAAAAATACTAAATTACATTTTAATGCCTTTGCTAAATAATATTTGTATTCTATTACAACTTCATAGCGAATATTCGTTGCATATCTACATAATTTGCAGATCTCTATTTGATTAATCGTCAAACATTCTTCATGGCGGTTAGATTTCGAATGCGCATATTGCAGTTTTCCTTGGAACTATGGAGAAGTAATTCGCGCAATTATTTTTATTTATTCGTAAGACGTAAGTTATACCGAAACTAATTTGTTTGTTAAAGATCTTTAAACTAAACCAAAGGAATCTGCGCAAACAGAAATACTACCGCCGCCCCGGCCGCTACAATCCAAACGACCAAAGAAGATCCGAAATCAACATCTTTATTTACATCAGCATTGAAGGAAAAATAAGCAAAAAATCATCTTCCAGCAGATAAAACGTAGACTTTCAATTTTAAGGTGAGGTGACGACTGAATTAGTTCGGAAACCTTATATTTAATATTCGGCTTCCCAAAATCTTTAAATTGAAAAACGAAAGCCTGTGTGTGCATTGATAGTACTCCAGCTTCGGTTTTCGCTCTGGTTTTCTAAATGCCTCAAAATGAAAAATTCGCAAGCTACCAAACAAATGCGCAAACTGAAATGAAAATGCTTTTTCATCGAATTTCCAAATAAGCTCACTTCGACCCTAATGAAAATGAAGTTTAACAAATGGCCACTATGTTTTTACCTCTTAAAAACATTTGTTAAAACGTCGATGTTTGAAATACAGTGGCAAAAATAATTAAGTATAATAATTGGGGGCAGTTGCCACCCTTCGGCCCCCTCCCCCTGCGTACACCAATGTTCAAACTGAATATATGAAGCTTTCGTAGTCAGTAACGTTTTTTTTCAAATAAAAACATATAATAGCAACGGTTGTAATTTGAAATATTTCCCTGTAATTTCTCCTATTTCCCCAACTCCTTAAGCTTGTCTAACAGCCTTTCCCCGTTTGTTGAAATACAAAAACTTAACCACACTTGTGGTGAATTTGTTGACTTTAGAAAAGCTGTCAACTGCCGCATGTTTGTGGGTAGATGCGGCACGAAATCAAATTCCATGCAAATTTCATTTAGCTAGGCCAAATTTTGTATAATAAACTAACCCACTCTATTCAAAAAATAGTGTCCTTATCATTTAAAGCAGTATAGACAAGTACAATGGGCTTAAAGTACATATATGCAAATAAATCTAAATCGTTAGCCTTGTCTAAGTTTTCTATATTGTATGTGCACAAGCAGTGGATACAACAACCAACATCAGTAATTTCGTTACTCCTCAAAACTGTTCACCAAGGCGTCACATCGCCGGACGACGACGGCGACAAGTTGAAATGCAAAACTCATACAAATTCGCTGAAGTACATTTTGTTATTTCCTTTCTTACACCAGCTATATGCACTAGGCTTCGTTGAGCACCGCACAAAGAGGTAAACGCAGCAACCTCTTCATAACGATAATTCACTAAGTGTTGACTGTTGTTATAAATAACTCATTAAGAAGCGTTAACATTTTAAAGGGGCTGAAGGCGAGGGGAGGGGGGAAGGGTGATAGAAAGTAGCACACAAATAATAATTTAATATTTCAAAGCTACTCGTACATGGCGCTACTTAATTTTTTTGCCGTTCATGTTGTACCCGCTGTTCATATCTCCATCTCCAGTTCCTCTATGTACGCTTCGGGTTTCCTTTGTATGCTTGATCTTATTCCGTGACAAAAGGATACCCTTTCTGTAAAAATGTTTGCTTATTTAATTGCTGAAGCATATCCTTGAGCTTTTGTTTGAAGCAGTACAAAAAACCACCGACTTGTTCTATGAACAAAACCGAAAGATAAATAAAATGCTCAGCAACTGAAGTAAATTGTTGGTTTTCTCCCCTTTTTTTCTGGGAGCCTCTTTTTCAGCTGTTTCAGTGTGTCAATTCGGTTGGCTTTGCCAGAGGACTACGACTGCAATTCCCATTAATAAACATAGGGAGGGTCTACAGTCCGCTTGGGCGAACTGTTGGATACCCTATTCCTACTCCTATCCCTCATAAGGAGGGCGTGCCATCTACATATTTTATTATGAATAAATATAAATAAATATGTTATAAATAATATAAAATAATATAGTTTGGTTTTCTATTTATAACATTTCAAATATTTTATCGAAAAACAGTTTTTGTACAAAAACCTTCTTAAAAGCTGAGCATGGCAGAACAATTTATATAAACTTTCGATATACGGTTGTTTATAAATTGTGGATGTGTCAGTAAGCGGATCTTAAAAATCATCAGCATTAAGGGCCCCTTATATAAATTTCAGCTTCCTAGCTAAAACTGACTTTTCCATTAAATTGTTTAATTTAATTGTGAGCATGCCAATGGGCGGATTTCAAAACATTAAACTGCCGAGAATTTTGGGGGCCTACAAATAATACTTTCAAAATTTTCCTCTCTGTAGCTCAAATTTCGATTCGATTCAATCAATTTTTAGATTGTGAGCGGATTTTAAAAATGCTTAAACTTGATTATTTTGGGCCCCTAGAGAGTATTATATAAACATTTCAGCTTTCTAGCTCAAGTTTCAAGGAATAGGCTAGATCAACATTACTATTGATGCTGATCACGAATATAAACACTTCAAGAGTTCTACGGGCAATATTATAGTATGTTACAAACTATGAGTCAAAGTTAAAATACCCTTAGAATAGAGTATACACACAGTGTTTTGTAGGGACAAATTATGTTTCCTTACGCTTCGGGTTTTTCTGCGAACTTTTATTACATGCACTCAGACTCACTTGGGGGAATTAATAAAACGATTGTTTTCCAGTGTCATATGGGAGTAGACAGATCAAGCAGCTGGGCCATAAAAATGGACACTCACTGCTGTGTTAAGTACTCCTTAAGAATTGTAATATAAATTCAAATTTATTTCAGCCAAAGGATACATTACATATAGCTTTTTACTACTTCTCTTCTGATATCTTATATCAGCTGTGGAGTTTCCCTCCTCATCAGTTTCACCAACACTTTGAAGGATAATTGAGATTTAATGAGGCCAAGTGCCTGTTCGAAACAAGCAGTTATTTCAATTACTCAAGATGAAATAAATGAAGAAACGAGGTATGGCAAATAACATGGCACGGAGTTTATTCCCAGTTTTGCTGGATCCGGAACGGCAACTTAGTTGAATCAATTTGCACAGCACGAAGGGGTTTTGAAGAAAAAATATTTTCTCTCAAGGATCTCTCCCCTTACATTGAGGAAGATGGATAAAATTCTTCAAGATTTAAAATGTGCATTAGTAGGAATTTTGTTCGTCCTTGTTCACGTAGGTATTTAATTTTTTTTTGTTGTATCTATTAATATTGTAATATGAATTTGAAAAAAGTTGATTCAAGCAAATAGAAATACAAAAAGGTAATCCGTATGCAGCAGGATAATATTAGTTACACAATAAATTCTATTCGTGCTACGTCTGTATGTATGTATGCTAACATTTACTTTACTTTTACTGCATCTAATCTCTTGGATAAAACATGTATTACAAAACTAAGTAGTTTATTTTGTTTTCTGCTTTTCGAAAATATCGAAAAATGGCATGTACCGTCTTATGTATTGATGGCCGCAGAAATATGTGTTCGCACTCGCACGAGAGAACGTATTCTCTATTGTTTTTTGATTTCTTTCTTAATGAAAATAAGACATGTATCGAAACGTTCCGAGTTACCTGTAGGTATTGTACGTTGAAACAAAGCTATGTGTGGCTTGGAATGTAAACAAAAAGTAACAAATTTTGTGTTGAATGACAAAGCCGGGTTTATTTAGCAAAAAGTTTGAAGATTGACGGCGTAATACAAGAAAAAAGATTTTTGAGAACAATAGAAATATCTTACATGGCCTCCTTAAATGATGAATCGTCAACATGATGCCGTTTCACTTCCAATTTATTGCTGACATTGTACTGGCATTTTTATACCCTATCCTAAGAGTATATTCACACCACCATTTATTTGGTGAGTTGCAGACTTGAAACCATCCTAAAGAACATGAGTTGAACGGTCGCTACGTAGTTTCTAATCCATTCAAGAAGAGTATACTTTTAAATTCATTTTTATTAATTATTAGCTTATATCAACTTACATACTAGACAAAAATGATTAAATCTAACTTAAAATTAACAGGATACTTATTCTAGATTATTGATCCTTATGCGGACGCCCTAAACTTAACTATATCTTATAATTATTGCCTTTCGGCCTAAAAACTATTTTACGAACTAATCTTACATATGTGTTCCTCGAGAAAATTAAATAAAACTCGGCATCATTATTTAAATTTTATATTTTTATATAAAACAAATTACCAACTACCTATTCTACTTACTTAAACTACCTAACATATTCTAACTATAATTAGGATTCTGAACACTCGTTGCCTTGCGCAACAAGTGGTCAAAATTCTAATTGCTTTCCGGGTGCCTGGCAGTCGTCAACGTGCACACGCGCCGCCGTGAGCCGACTGAAGCCTTACAGCGTCAGCCAACTCCCGGAAGCACCACCACACGTTGGCGAGCCCGGCCTCTCCCAAAAACGCCCTAGCTAACTTAATCTAACTTATAAGCTAAGAGGATGTTACCTAGAGTAACGCACCGTCCTGGGAGGGCATGTTGACCCCTCCCCCCTCAACAATCCACCAAAATTCGGCGAATTGCTTTTCCGTGTCGAATCTATCCCTCTCCGATATTGCGGTACTAAAACGGAGGAGCTCATGAGTATTGGCGACGTCCCCGTCATGGAGAAGCCGCTTATCTCTCGCGCTGCGGTAGCGATGGTATAAGACCGGAATACCATCCCTCGTCTGTACCAGCCCTTTTGCATCAATATGGATAAATGCCTCTGGCGGGATAAAGCCAGACCGGAGCGTACTCTCTATGTACATTTCATTGGGGTAGTAAGCCCCAAATATCAGACTATTGTCGCTGGCCATCGCCCTTGCAACGTGCCTTCGAGTGACCTTAATGAGGAAATTGTCAATCCTATTCAACTGAGCCCCATCGTATAGGACCTTGTTGGGATAGTATTTTATATAGTTGGATTCAGGCGTTCGGAACAACCGGAGACAGGTCCTAAGACATTGTCTCTCCAAAACCCGAATCTTTTCCATATAACTAGGCGCTATATTAAACCACAATGGACAACCATAAGCGATGATCGGCCTTATAAGGGCCACGTAGCAAATGACCTTCACTCTAGAGTCAAGTTGACTGCTATGAAACAGTCTCCTTGTCAGAGCATAAGCCTTCTTGGCCCCAGCAAGACAAGCAACTATATGTCTATCGAAATACAGATACTGGTCAAGCCAGATACCTAGATATCTAACTACGCTTCTGACCGCCAATGGCTGCCCATTTTGTCCAATAATGGCCAATTTCTTCCAGTTTTTTCTGGTATCCCTAGAGGCCCCAGCCAAAGGAGTTCTGAACAAGATTGTTTCTGTCTTCTGAAAGTTGATTTTCAACTTCCAGTCGTCGCAATATCGCTTAATTTGATCGAAGTCACGCTGCAAAAGGATATTAATAACCTCGATTTTAGGACCTGATCTGTATGCCACCAAATCGTCGGCATACGCTATAGCATGTCTGAGTGAACCCACCAGATCACTCGTGTAAATGTTAAACAGGATCGGAGAATTGACCGCCCCCTGCTGTAAACCGTTTTTAATTTCAAAGACTCTGCTCGAAGTCACGTTGCCACATTTGACAACGAACTTCTTTCCCATAAGCATATTATAAATTACATATAGCAAAGGTTTGTGCATCCCCCGCCTGGTCAACTTGTAGAAAAGTCCCTCTAACCATACGGTGTCGAAAGCCTTTTCAAAATCAACCAGACAAGCACCCGTGCATTGGTTCTTGCATTTATTCCACTGAATGTCGGAAACCAGCTTCGACGCGGCATGAATAGTGTCATGCCTCGCCCTGAAACCAAACTGGTTGTCCGGGATTATGTTATAGTCCTCGACCCACTTTAACAGGGCTCTATTGACAACCTTTTCAAAGACCTTGCTAATATTCGGAAGCAAGCTAATTGACCGGAGATTGGCAGGGTTCGTCCTATTTTTACATTTTTTCGGGATAGGGTGTACCACAGCTACCTTCCAATGCGCCGGATAATGTGCATTATTCAGCGCATTGTTAAACAGCGTGGTGAAAATATCTACAGCCTCCAAAGGCAGGTGTCTCAATACGACGTTTGGGACACCATCCATCCCCGCCGACTTTTTATTTTTTAGTGACTCGAAGATGCACAGAAGATCATCCTTCGACACGAACAAGTGCGATGCATCTCGGCCATTGGCTACAACTGCATTAGCATGGTTTTCATCAGTGAACACGGTGAATCCGTTATTCTCAGATCGCCAATTCTCAAGTTCGGTGCGCAGATAGAAGTGGCTCACCAGAGCCCTATTCTCAATGTCGTGGTTACGGCGAACAGGATTGTTCACCGTATACACGGCCTCGAAACAAGCGCCCAGCAAATCCACTTTCTCCTGTGGGTCCTCGACCACGAAAAAATCGTCGTTTGAAGCGACACTTTCTGGACTTATTCCAGCAGTCAGTATTGTCTGTCTGTTCTCTGCTGTCTGGGAGATTCGAACACAAGGAATATCATTGTGATCTTTCCTCCTGAACAACTTATTTATCTGTGGGAACATATTCGGACTACAGGTTTTAATAGCCCGAATTTTATTGCCCCAATACAGACTTACAGATTTTCTGTAATTTTCCTTTATCAGCTGTTTCAGGATTTGGATCTCTGACTTCAGCATCCTTACCTCCGGGTCGTCGCGATCAGTAAATTGCCTGTACAGCCGTTTAAGCCTCGAGAGCAGTCTACTTTTCTGTCGGTATAGTGCGTCGATTGTAGGGTTTCTGTACTTTTCTGTCTGGTCGTCGTCGGAACGTCCTACCCGAGGAATAGTTCGTTCCATAGTTCGTTTGATGGCGTCGTCCATTTGCAATAAATGCCGATCAATGTCATCATTTGTCATGTTGCTGTTTGTCGGTGGGTCGATCCCACTCGAACGTATATCTCGCTTTAACAATCTGGAGAAGCGCGACCATTGTGCCCTCCGATAATCGAATGAACACACTGCTTCGTACTCCTCCAGCAGCGTTTGCTCGTTCGGGATCCGTATTGCGGCGGCGAGTCCGTAGTGGTCACTATCGTACTCAAACGCACGCAAACAGTTCCGCGTGTATTGGTCTATGGTTGTCAGTTGAAGTCTTGCTTCCGTTAAGGCCAAGTCCAGGAAAGCACCGCTTCTTGGGAAAGAAGGGATATCCGTCGCGTACAACTCGAGTTTGTACTCAATCATATTGAGGCGCCACCAGTCGTGAAACTGGTTGCCCCTGGGATTTGCAGTAACATTTCCCCACGCCGCATGTTTGGCATTAATATCTCCGGCCAAGAAGTAATAATTCTCCTCCGAGTTCAGCTGCAGACTACGAAAAAGTGTCTCGAGCTCTGTCATAAATTGGTTGGGTGGAGGTGCTGCAGGTGCGTAAAGTGACACCACATACACTCTCCTCCGGCTATGGAGAGGAATGCATATAATGCATGCTTCCAACAACTGGAACCTACGCACGTCCCCGCTATATATAACCCTATGGCGCAGGCCTTTTCGAATTAAGATTCCAACCCCACCTCCTTGAGTGGAGTGAGGCCGGTCTCTTCTTATTACATGATAATTTTTGTATCCCAATTTGTGCTTCTGATTTAGCTTAGTTTCGCTAACCAAAAGCACATCCGGGTTTTCGGTTTTTAACAAATTGGCAAGTGACGTTCTTTTCTCGATCCTGACTAGTGAATTAACATTCACAGCAAGGATCTTTAAGTTTCCCTCATCCAGCGTAGCCATTTGATTTATGGCACACCAGACCCTACAAACAACTCCGAATAGATAAAGTCAATTCGGGCCGCTTGTTCATTTAATTGTTTCTGGAACTTATCGATCTTTCCGTGCAGAGACAGAAGGATCGATTTCAAGTCCAGATCAACTTCTGGTGCCTTTTGGGCTACCTTTGGTTGATTTAATGTTATTTGGGCTTGACCCGGTCCAGCTGCCATTTGGGCAAAGGACACGTTGGGTGCCACAAAATTAGAGAACGAACGACTCTTCTGACGCCTATCATCTTCAGATTGCTGTTTGCGGGCCTGGACTCTTTTTTTCAACTCCTGGTACTTTGGGCAACCCCTGAAGTTGGCGGGATGCCCAGAGTTCCTGCAGAGCACACAAGAGAGGACACTCCGGTCTTCAACTCTATCCTTACCCAGAGGACATTCACCATGTTTGTGGTCCATATCGCACTTAACGCATCTGAACTGCATGTTGCAGTTAGCTGCGGCGTGCCCGAACCTTTGGCAGCGCATACATTGAAGTATGCGATCCGACCTTTTTATTTTCTCCCATCTTACAGCATGATAGTACAGGTAGCGGATATTTCGCAGCCTGTCAATTTTGCTGTCGGGAGTGAGCTGCACTAAAAAGAATGGTAAGTAACGGTTACCACCCCTTGCCACAGCTGAAGAAAACGGCTTGACCCCCACGAACTTGAGGTCGTCGCTTTCAAAATTCTTTAGCTCTCTTTCAAGCTCCTCCGTTTTAATTGAGGGATCAATTCCCTTCAATACCACGGTTTTTAGCTTTTGCTCCCTTGGGGTGTACGTGAAGTACTCGGTCTTAACCTCTCCCAGGGCAGTGCGCACCCTATGGTAATCTTCTATTTTATCACATATAATTATGTGGTTGTTGGCAGATAGCCTTTTGACATGAAAGTCTTTTGTAATTAATTTACATAGCCTAATACTGTCTATTATATCGAAATTACTTACATTTATGGGTGGAATTCTTGGCCTCCGCTGTTTTTTATGTTGCTGCTGCTGTTGTTGCTGCGCCTGTACCTGCGGTTGCTGCCCTGATTGCAGGTTTTGTTGCTGATGTTGTTCATGTTGTTTTTGTTGTTGCTGCTGATGTTGTTGCTGTTGTTGTTGTTGTTGTTGTTGTTGTTGTTGTTGTTGTTGATGTTGTTGTTGTTGCTGTTGTTGTCTTTGTTGCTGCTTCAATTGCAGTTGTTCCTGCACCTGCTGCTTTAGCACAGCTTGATGTTGCTGCTGCTGCGTTTTCTTTAGGCGCAACTGGTTGCGCTTCTCCAGCAATTCTTTTATAAGCTTGTCCAGCTGCGCCTCCTCATCTTCCTCTTCGTCTATTTGAACGGTGCCCTCATCATCGACCGGTAGGTCCTTGAAGGAGTTTCCCTCTCCGACATACCGGCCCACTACGCCTTCAGCCTCGTAAGAACTCGAGTTCTCAGCGTCTTCATCGCTTCCATCGGCCGATGAAACCACACCAGTGCCCGCCGAATTCGCCCTTCTTTTGGCAGAAAGATTCGGCTTCGGTTTTAGCTTCCGTCGCCTCTTCTCTACTTTCCTGAACTCCGCACTGACTACAGCTACTGCTGACACAGTTTCAGTGGGAGCTTTCACTTGTGTTATCGTGGCAGCTTTTTCAGTTGCTATTTTAGCTGTTGCTAACGCTGCTGTTATTTTCGATGTTGTTGCTGGAGTTGCCTGCGGGAGAACTCGCCTGTCCAACGACCGGTCAGTTCTTGTTCTTGCCATTTTTAATGTGCTTGCAGCTATTGCCCTAGGCATAAACCCTGCTGCTGTTATTGTTGCTGCTGCAGCTGTTGTTCCTGCTGCTGCTAATGTTGCTGCTGTTTTTGTTGTTGTTGTTGCTCTGGTTGTTGTTGCAGTTGTTACTGACAACGATTTTTTTGCCGGCTCACGTGTTTTCACCACGTGTCGCAACGGCACACCCACACCCGTACGCGGGACCGCCGACTTTCCGGGGTCCATCGCCATACACCGTACGCACCTTTTGTTTTTGTTTTTCTTTAATAGTTTTTAATATAATAGTTTTTAAATAAATTAAAAAAAAAAAAAAAAAGTTAACACTTTACCGGGAATCGAACCTGCGCCTCCGGCGCCTGAGTCAGACACTCGGTGTACTGAGCCAATCGACTAATTTATTTTTATTTGGCTAATCACCACTATATCGCACTTTTTCGCTTTAAATCTTCCGTAACTAACTAGCTGTCCTGTCTCTGCGGGAGAATCGGAACGACTCGTTCAAGAAGAGTATCATCGATTCCAAATGCACGCATTTTTGACGAGAAAGCTTGATGCCAAATCTGTCAAATGGCTTTGAAATATCAAGAGCAAAGATATGTGCATACACATAGATATTGCAACTCAAATCCAAGATGTGTTAAATGTGCAGGAAGTCACCACACTAAAGATTGTAAGAAGAAGGAGGATGAACATCCTAAATGTGCAAACTGCAATGAAAACCAGCCTGCTAGCTACAGAGGTTGTTTAGTTGCAAAAGAAATCCAACTTGCAAGGGACAAAAAGCAAAAAAAAAAACACAAAAAAACTCAAATAAGGAAGAGCAAACAGTTAAAAAGGATTTGCAAAAGAGCCCACAGAAAGAAAAGCCTAAAGACCAAGCGATAATCAAAAAGGTCCCGAGACAAAAGACGGCGGGTCCAAAAATGACATATGCTCAGGCAGCATCAATAAATACTCAAATACCAGCAGATAAAACGGTAAAACGCAAAGTAGAGCCAAACACTGGCATGGAAAACCTCATGAAACAAATCCTAAACTGGATTGGCTCCATGGAAAAATCGAATAAAACGGTATTAGATAGAATATTGTTGTTAGAGAGACAAAACAGCTACAAAAGAGCTGTTACCAAAAGACAGACATGATGAATAAAATAAAAATTCTAGAATGGAATGCTAATGGTATCGAGAGTCGCAAGGACGAGATGCAAGTGACTCTTGACATACACCAGATAGATATACATATGTCTCATTTCAGAGACGCACTTTAAATTGTTTACTGACTTTAAACTGCGAGGATATGAATTCTATCACTCCCCACATCCTTGTAACTGTGCAAAAGGTGGGGCCGCAGTGTTAATAAAGAATACAATAAAACACCATATAGAAGCAAAATTCCAAAACGAGCAGTGGACAAATATCTGTTGCAGCAGTATACTGCTCTCCTAGCTATAGACTAAAGAAAAATGATTTTAAAAGTCTTTTCCGCATATTTCACAATAGATTAATCGCGGGAAAGGATTCTAACGGCAAAAATAAGTATTGGGGATTGTATCGCGCGGATACTAGCAAAGTCTTCGCATATTCTTAAGTCGATAACACAATAGGAAAATAATGCCGTCTGCCAAAATATTATTATTAACACTATTAATTTATCAATACTCTCCTATAATATTTCAGGCCTAAAAAATAAACTTTTGCAACCAGACTTTTTTAAATATGTCTTAAAGTTTGATATAATAATATTTATCCAGACTTTTTTAGAAGAAAAAATGGAAGATGATTTCCGTAAATATTTTAATGATTTTAACTTAAAATTTGTTCCAGCAATTAGGTCAAATGTACATGAAAGAGCGAGCGGGGGTATTCTTTGTGGAGTGAAATTTAAATACAAACATAGGGGCGGGCTACAGTCCGCTTGGGCGAACTGTTGGATACCCTATTCTTATTCCTATATCTCATAAGTGGGCGTGACAAAAATTTAAAGGATTTTATCGAAAAAACTAAGCTTTTGTAAATAAAAACGCTCCCTAGCTCAAACTTTGGTTTTTCAATAAAATTGTTTTATTTAATTGTGGGCGTGTCAGTAGGCGGATTTAAAAAAAAATTAAGTATGAGCATAAAGGGCACCTAGAGAGTATATACTATAAATTTCAGCTCCCTAGCTCAAACTTTGGACTTTCAAAAATAAAAAAAAAATAATTGTGGGCGTGTCAGTAGGCGGATGAAAATATTTACACATGAGCATAAAGGGCCCCTAGAGAGTATATACTAAAAATTTCAGCTCCCTAGCTCAAATTTTGGTTTTTCAAAAAAAAATATTTTATTTAATTGTGGGCGTGTCAGTGGGCGGATTTTGAAAATTTTATGTCCCAAGCAGTTTTATGGGCCAAAGATCATATATGAAAAATTTCAGCTTTCTAGCTCAAAATTCAATTTTTCTCAAAATTTGTTTTATTTAATTGTGGGCGTGTCAGTGGGCGGATTTTGAAAATGTTATGTCCCAATCAGTTTTATGGGCCATAGATCATATATAAAAAATTTCAGCTCTCTAGCTCAAAATTCGATTTTTTCCAAAACTTTGTTTTTTTGAGTTTGTGGGCGTGTCTGTGGGCGGATTTCAAAAATTCTTAAACTTGATTATTTCGGGACCCTAGAGAGTATATGGTTAAAATTTAAGCTCTCTAGGTCCAGTTTAAAGGCCTAATTTTTGCCGACGGACGGACGGACGGACGGACATGGCTAGATCGACATTACTATCGATGCTGATCATAAATATAGTAACTTTTAGGGGTCTACGGGCAATATTAAGGTATGTTACAAACTATGCGTCAAAATTAATATACCCCTAGAATAGGGTATAAACATAGGGACGGGCTACAGTCCGCTTGGGCGAACTGTTGGATACCCTATTCTTATTCCTATCCCTCATAAGTGGGCGTGACAAAAGTCTAAGTATGGTTGAATTGTTAAGAACGCCCTACATATTTTGTTGTATAACATTTAAAGGATTTTATCAAAAAAAAAACGCTCCCTAGCTCAAACTTTGGTGTTTCAATAAAATTGTTTTATTTAATTGTGGGCGTGTCAGTAGGCGGATTTAAAAAAAATTAACACATGAGAATAAAGGGCCCCTAGAGAGTATATATTATAAATTTCAGCTCCCTAGCTCAAACTTTGAATTTAAAAAAAAAAAAAAAATTAATTGTGGGCGTGTCAGTGGGCGGATTTTTAAAATATTTACACATGAGCATAAAGGGCCCATAGAGAGTATATATTATAAATTTCAGCTCCCTAGCTCAAACTTTGGATTTTCAAAAATTAATATACCCTTAGAATAGGGTATACAAAAATTATTTTATTTATTTGTGGGCGTGTCAGTTAGCGGATTTTGAAAATTTTTTATCCCGAGCAGTTTTAGGAGTCATAGATCATATATAAAAAATTTCAGCTTTCTAGCTCAAAATTCGATTTTTTCAAAAATTTTGTTTTTTTGAGTTTGTGGGCGTGTCTGTGGGCGGATTTCAAAAATTCGTAAACTTGATTATTTCGGGAACCTAGAGAGTATATGGTTAAAATTTCAGCTTTCTAGGTCCATTGAGATTAAATATTGTACCTGTCTACCTCAATTGCTATAACTGGCAAAACGATTTCGACAATTTACATGATAATCGGTGATTTTAATGCTCGAATTGGTAATTTTCAAAACTTTCCTGCTTATAGTTTATTTACTTCATTCAGCACAAATAGAAATTCGAAAGATCAAACCTACAATAGGGAAGGTAGGCTTCCGACGGAATTACTAATGGATTTCGGGTTGTATGTGCTGAATGGGGTAGCAAATGGTGATGTGAGCGGCGAACTGACGTTTATTAGCGGCCAAGGTCAATCGGTCATAGACCTTTGTGCGATGTCGGGAGATTGATTGATCGTGGTTGATGATCTGCAGGTGCCCATAGCCAGTTTCTCAGCGCACTTACCACTGGATGTAAAATTCCATCTCGTTGAGAGTACCCGTCAGAGAATCCCAGTTAGTCTCCCCAAACTTAAGTGGGTCGAAAGTAGAGTTTATCGGTACAAAAATCTTTTGAATCACCATTGTAATGCTCTCCCACTGCAACCTGAGAGCGACATTGATATGATTGGTGACAGTATTATAAGGGTAATCCACGCTTCGGCTCCTCCTGTGAACAACACCCCTTCGTTCACTCCTAAAAGCAAATGGTTCGATAGAGAATGTAGCAACTTACGAAAACTCTCTTTTAAGTTCTTAAAATTTTTTTAGAGCTACAAACTCTTTTGCCTTCAAATCGTTGTACCTGCACGCCAATAAGGAATTTAAACAGTTATGCTATCAGAAAAAAGCTAGTTACCTCAAAAGTCTTGCAACTAGGTTACAACAGTTTAAAAACTCAAAAGAATTCTGGAATAATGTTCAGGAATTGGGAGGGCGCATTCGAACTGTGAAGATTTCTGTCGAAGCTGATACGTTAGCTGCTCATTTTAAAACACTGCTATCAGCGGAGGAGGGTCTTCACAGTTTTAGCTTTGCATTACCAAACACAATGGTATCTGAACTTGAATGCCCGATTTCCTTAGGAGAACTTAAAGCTTCCTTGCAGGCTATGAAAAACAACAAAACTCCGGGGTGCGATGGTTTTCCAATTGAATTTTTTAAAAACGGAACAGACCAACTCGAGACTTATATTGTGGATGTTTTCAATTTAATATACAACAGCGCTTGTGTACCAACGTGCTTTACCAAAGTGCTTATTTTTCCTATTTTCAAGAAAGGTGATGTGAGTCGACCAGAAAACTACAGAGGCATCTCTATTCTCAATTCTCTAAGAAAGATTTTTGCTTCGATCTTATACACAAGACTTTCCAGGTAGATAGAGGATAATAATCGCCTCAGCATGTATCAAGCTGGTTTTCGGGCTGGTTTTTCCACCGTTGATCATATTTTCGCGCTGACTAGCATCGCTAGAAAATATATTGAAAATAATAAGAAACTTTTTGTGTGCTTTGTAGATTTTAAAGCAGCGTTTGATACAGTTAACAGGCAAGCTTTAATTTATAAACTGGCATCCCTTCGAGTGTCAAGAAAGTTCTTAATGTTGTATGCCAAATTTCTTTCGTCATCTTGCATAGCTGTGTGGGATGGGTCGAACCTGTCCGAATGGTTTGAGACATCTGCAGGCGTCCCTCAGGGCTGCATATTAAGCCCAATTTTATTCGCGTTGTACATTGATGCAATATCTGATATTCTTCCGGGTGGCTCTAATTTTGCGGGCAACGCAAAAAACCAAGGTCATGGTATTTGAGAACCGGCAGAGAAGACGTCCTGGGGTAGGAACTTGGCGCCTTAACAACGAACAAATTGAGGTAGTTCGTGAGTTCAAGTACCTGGGTGTTTTCTTGTCGTATAATCTAAATTTTAACAAGCATGCCAGAGAAAAAAGTATTGAAGCCAAACTGGCACTCAACATGATGTGGCCGAAGTTCTTCGCCAATCAAAACATTGACCTTTCTTCGAAGTATCAAGTGTTTAACGCCACAGTTAATAATTGTATGTGCTATGGTGTGCAGGCCTTTGGTGTGAGCCCCCTCGAAGAATTTGAGGCAGTCCAAAGATTCTTTTTCAAGGGTCTATTCCGGCTACCAAATGTGACTCCGACCTACGCTATTCATGTAGAGTCAGGTTTGCCTCCCATCTACGTGCGAAACTTGAAAGCTCATTCTGATTATTTAACCAGAGTGGTAATGAGAAGCGGGAATAATCTTTCCAAGACTATCTTAATAAGATTACTACAAACCAATGCTTCTCCATTTAAGGATTGGAACCAGCTAGAGATATCTCTCGAACTGAATGTCTCCTTTACTTTAACTAATGTTAACGACTGGCAAAGGCTTTTTGCAATGATCATTGCTAAAGTGGATGACAAATTATACGATCAGCACCTAATTAGAGCATCTTCCTCAGCTTCAAGGTTAATCTATAGGAACCTAAACCATCATTTGCTATCTCACGAAAGTTATTTCAATATAAATTTTTCATCGAAAGTTATAAGCACTATATTTAGAGCGAGAGCAGAATTAATAAATTTGAATTCCATGCCACACAGAACAGATCTTGAGGAAACGTGTAATCTATGCAACATGAGAGTGCCTGAAAATATTCACCACTTCATTGCGTAATGCCCTATTTTACAAGAGATTCGTCGACTATACTTCCGAGTAAGCAATCTGTCCGTAAATGGTCTGTACGATATACTAAACGGAGCTAGGGGGTGGTTTGTTTTGTACAAATACTGCAATCATGCTCTGTTATATCGTAATAGCTTTTAAAAGTCCAAGCTACAAGGCACTTTTGCCGTTCTTCTTAAGTTATTGCTTTAATAATCCAAAATCATTTAAAATTGCTAATTATTTTTTTTTGGTGTTCTAAATCACTTCAAAATTATAAATCTTTATGTTGCGAATCATCAAAATTATTTTAGACCCCCTCGCTGATCCATTCCATTCCTTTAATCTAGTTTTATACTTAGATACTGATGTACAAATGTTTTTTTTTTTTTTTTTTTTTTTTTTTTTTTTTTTTTTATTTTATATAAAAATAATTTTTTTTTTATCTTTTCTGTCGACTAATTGTTAAAGACATAACGAATTAATCTTTTATGCTTAATCCCAAAATCTTGTGTTGTAAATAAGTATTCCTTTCTTTTTCAATTTTCCTTTTCAATTTAACTTCTATGTAATAATTTCTTTAATATCTATGAAATGTCATTTCCGGCAGACGGATATTTCTGTCATGCTCTAACAAACTATTGTACATATATTTCATGAAATAAAGAATCTAATCTATCTATCTATCCACATCAGCTGGTCCGAACTCGTCAATGCATACATGCACGTTCAAAGCTAAGTCATGTTCTGAGCGCCGCTTAAGGGGACGAGCTTAATTGGCCACAACAAACTTTTTTTTTGGATGCAGTTTTGCTACATTGAACACTGCAAGTTTTGTTCTGTTGACTGCTGCTCTTCTGCGAGCCCACAATTACTCCCAAATTTCTGCTATCCCAATTTTAGATATTTTTATGTTTTGCCGTTGGACCTTTTGTTTTGATGAAATGCCGACGGGAAAACTGCTGTTGGTGATTGGCATGTTTCTTGCAGTTGCAACAGGGATCTAGATTAACTAATACTAGAGGCAGAGAACTGTATGAAGCAATTAAAGAAGATGGCGCCAAATATCACTCAACGGGAAAACCTACCTATTGGCCAACAGATAGAAATAAAACCCCAGATCTTGTCGACTTCTTTCTATCAAAAAATATATCTTCAAATAAAATAAGAATAGAGGAAGGACCTGATCTTCAATCAGATCATTCCTCTATACTCTTAACACTTAGCGATAAAATAATAATAAAAGACCATAGCCCAAAACTAGTAAATAGACTGACTGATTGGAACTATTTCAGACAGAAGTTGGAAGAAAGTATCCAACTATCAACAGCTATTCAAACAGAAGATCAACTATAAGAAGCAGTCCAAATATTGACGCT
The DNA here is from genome assembly GCA_949715645.1 of Portevinia maculata. NCBI lineage: Eukaryota > Metazoa > Arthropoda > Insecta > Diptera > Syrphidae > Portevinia > Portevinia maculata. The sequence goes on from OX454527.1 coordinate 99,818,908, forward strand.
TAGAATACAAAAAGCTGCGTGGGCTGCAACTCCCAAAACAACAAAAAAGACCAAACAAAACTCTTATCCTCCCGAAATATATGAAATTATTACAGAAAAGAGGAAAGCTAGAAAACGCTGGCAACAGACAAGGGCGCCAAGCGACAAAACCACACTGAACAACTTAAATTATAAGCTCAGAAAATCTGTAAGAGAATTCAATAATGAGTCTTTAAAAACTTACCTCACAAGTCTTACAAATGATGACTCGCTCTGGAAGGCAATAAAGGAAATTAACAGGCCAATAGCTCACATTCCGCCAGTAAAAACCAGAGAAGGTAACTGGGCGAAAAGGAACCAAGTGAAAGCAAACACTTTCGCTGAGTGTCTTGAAGACGTATTCAAACCTTATGAAGATAAAGGTTATCAAGGACTCGAAATAAGGTGCAAAGAAGATAGACCTATTCGGCCGGTTACAGCTAAAAAACTTGCCAAAGAAATTAAAGAAAGCATAAATAAAAAAAGGCCCCAGGGTATGATTTGATTACAGGAGAAATTTTGAAACAATTTCCACGAAAATGTTTAAAAAAACTAGAGCAGATTATTAATGCTGCATTTAAATTAAGATATGTGCCAAGCATGTGGAAAGTCGCGGAGGTAATAATGATACCTAAACCAGGCAAACCACCTAACGAAGTTACCTCATATCGCCCAATATCTATTCTACCAATGTTGTCCAAGTTATTCGAAAAAGTGCTGGTAAAACGTCTACAAAAAATAATAGATGAAAAATCGCTAGTCCCACTTCACCAATTTGGATTTAGAAATAAGCAATCTACCATTGATCACGTGCATAGAATCACAGATAGAATCGAAAAAGCATTTGAAGAGAAAAATGTGTGCTCTACAGTATTTCTTGATATAGCACAAGATTTCGATAAAGTCTGGCATAAACGACTGATACACAAATTACAAAAGCAACTGCCGAAGCAGTATGCGACCATTATAGAGTCTCATACATATATTAGATAGATTCTTCAGAATTAAACAAGATGCAGAGTACTCAACATTAAGAGAGATTAAAGCTGGTGTACCGCAAGGCAGTGTGCTAGGTTCAGTTCTATACCTACTTTTCACTAGCGATCTGCCTGAAAGTAAAGAAACCACCATAGCTACTTTTGCAGACGACACAGCTGTCCTTGCTGTGGGAGCAACTGTCGAAATAGCAACAAAAAAGCTTTAAACAGCAATAAACAATATTTCAGAATGGACTAAGAAATGGCAGATTATATTAAATGACCTTAAGTCAGTCCATATTAATTTTACGTATAAAAACGTACCACACATTCCAGTTAACAACAATGTAGTGGAATATTCAAACACTATCTAGGCATTACTCTAGACGCACGCTAAACTGCGTTGGAAAGCGCACGTAAAGAAAAAAAAAGATGAGATGATACAGCAAATGTATTGCGATACAGCAAAATGTATTGGATTATTGGGAGATACTCCTCCCTGCCTAACTACAACAAGTTATTGCTATACACGCAAATTCTGAAACCAGTATGGGCCTACGGGCTCCAGTTGTGGGCATGTACATGCCAAACAAATTTACAAACAATTCAGGTTTTCCAAAATAAAGTACTAAGGAACATAGTTAATACACCTTGGTACATACGCAATGCCGATCTGCATAAAGATCTAAATGTTGAAATGGTTGAAGATGAAGTTAAGAAAGTTGCTCAAAGACATAGAAGTAGGCTTCTCAACCAGGTAAATACAGAAATAACAGAACTATTAAATAATGACAATGCAATCAGGAGATTGAGACGGGTAAAACCTCTTGATCTATAAGAGTTAGCTAGGGCTAAGAAATCAGGTATTGATTTCAAACAAAAAAAAGTTTAGAAATCCGACAAACGGCGGACTTATCTGTTAAATTCAACAAATATGTAGTTCAAAAACAAATTGCCGATACGTCGTCGACTAGGTGCAATCTCATTCGGGATGGCGAATGTCAGTCCCCCGGGAGTTTTTTTTAGATGAGTTAAAGTCTCTCACTATGGCAGAAGCATCCCTCGCGTACTAGCTCTGCAATCCACACTGGTGATTTTATGATAATCTACTTTTGGGTTAGATATTAAATCACCAATGGACCTGTTACGGTGCAGGGAAATAACTTCACGGGCAATAACTTCACATGGGCAATAACTTCACCTCGAGTGATGGTGAGCAATAACTTTACCGTAAATTTTGTTAAGTTATTTTCCACCTATAATTTGAATTTGTGTATCATAACTAAAGACCCTTGCACCCACTCCAAATCAAACAGTGACCCTAAGCAGGGGGGTTGCAGGGGGGCAGCATGTCCCCCCATATGCATTGCACTGTTTATGGGATTAGTTGCGAAACCGCAACTAGATTTCATAAACAGTTCAATACCGATCGGGGTTATCATAAAATGTTAAGAGAATTTATTTCCCACAAAAAAGTGAAATTATTGCCCACTTGAGGTGAAGTTATTGCCCATGTGAAGTTATTGCCCGTGAAGTTATTTCCCTGCACCACCTGTTACTGCGAAAACTGTACTGCCGGTCATTAAGAAGTTTTTGTTGAACATACGAGTATTTTCTAAGTGCTCTAGGCAGTCATGAATTTGTTCTTGAAACGTCAGACTTCGGCCACAGTTGTATAACGGTAATAATTTGTGACTTATGAAAAATGAATGGATGATATGCTTAAATGCTTAGAAGACAACCAATGAATGGTTTTTTTTTTGTCAAAAAGTCGAAGATCTAATGTAAATATTTATTAAATTTTTGGTATGTATCTGGTTTGTAAATATTCCAAGCAAAACCACGATAAAAAATCGAGTTTGAATATATTTTTCATACATGTTTGAAAAACAGAAATCTCGTATTCATGCGATATATCCTTCATACAAAAATATTTATGAATACAACTTATTTAATTCAATGATTTTTTCATTAAATTATACAATTTCCTTATAAATTTGTACTTCAGACTAATGAGTTTTCATTAAAAATGTATGAATTGGCTATAAATATTGCGATTCATAAAAATTATGTACAAACATTTTTTCTGTGTATGTTGTTAGAATCACAAGTGAATAAATTAATAAAATCGTTTTAAAAGTTTTGAAAATCTTTCATTTAAAATGTAAGTGCAGCTAGTGGCCATATAATCTACCAGTGTGCGCCGCAGTGTTTGTCAAGTTGGCTCCAAACGACCAGGGAATCTACGATGAAATTCACGTCTTGAGGAGTATAGTAGTCAATGGTTTATTCTTGCGTATTTTGTTTCCGTTTATTTTAGAGATTTCGAAGGCACGGTAATAAATAAGACGCGATTCGCGAAAATATCACCGATAGGGTGATTACTTTTGCGCCACCTTGTATATTAGTCAATCATTAAATTCGTAACTATTTAAAACCTATTGTTTCTGATCGCATCTCTGCTTTGGGCGGCGGTGGGCGTACATCAAAATATGATTGATGATTATATTAGCTTTGCCTTTTGTAAATGACTTTTGCTCAGTAAAAGTCTTTTTGGCAGCAAAACCATTAATATTTTACAAATATGGTTTGTGTTCTTTTATTTGAACAAAACTGAAAACTGTCAAATCTACAAAAGCGAGAGAGAATCCTCTCATTTCAAAGAAAAGTACATTAACGCTAACGGAAAGAAAAATGAAAAACGTCAAAGTTCAGGTGAAAAATAAGCAAAAGCTTGTTTTTGCTGCTAAACTCATAGGATTTCATCACTTGACAGTTTTCATGTTCTTACCAGCCGAAATTCTGCGTGAAGAAAAATAAAGGAAACAATTTTTGTTCGTTAATTTGTTTACCAATGTTTTGTAGGCGAAGGTTTATGTTGGAAGGGAAGTTGTCTGACCAAGTAAGAGAGGTCACTGCCCCTCACTTTGAGTTGATCACAGTCCAAAAATACGGGGAATATGGTGCCTGCCCAGCTTAAGACATGTATCGGGCTAAGCAGACAGCAGGTTTCTGTAAGCAAATCGGAGGAGCATTGTTCTGAAGGTCAGAGCCCAGTAGCAGGCAGTAAACCAAAAAACCATTGTTCCTAAGACTGTCATACGTGGTAAACAACAACTACCTGCATGGATTCGATTCGACTGAATATAACGGATCTATAGGGGATTAACTCGATAAAACCCGTATCCGGGGTGTTAAACGACCGTGCCTATGGAATGTCGGGTGTCTTCTAACGGTGGACAGATGTTTATTTTTTTGTTGAAAGCAAGGACTTTGTTTTGTCCTCGTTGAATTCAAGGCCAACACATTTTACCTGTTTACCAATCGCCATGAAAGCCTCTAACACGGAAGGCTGAGATCGGTCGATGATGTCAATATCGTCCGCGTATTGCAGTAGTTCGACGGATCTGTTGAAGATAGTGCCATCCGTGTTGACAACTGCCATGCGCAACATCTGCTCCAGGACAAGAACTTGCCAGAACTTGCAGCAACTGCGGCAGTGTGTGATGAGCAGGATGCCAACTTGGCATGGTGAGTGCCTACAGGCCAGTGCTGATTGGCAGAATTCTGGAAATATCCTATGTGGTTCTGTTTGTTCTTTTGCATTGAGACAGGGTCATATTTTCCTGGATATGAAGCGCTTATTTAGGGTGCTCCATTTCGAGTACGCCCATGAAAGGTTATACTGAGATATTTTTCCTTTGACAGCTCCTATGGGAGGGAGAACTGTCTCTGCAAGGAAGCTATCAAGGGTAGAGCACCTTGCTAGCGTGTCGGCTTTTTCATTCCCCTCTATGATACTATGGCCGGAAACCCAGATGAGAATGATGTTGAAGTGGTCGCTTAGACAAGTGATTGCGTTTTTACACTGTGCGACTAATTTAGATGACATGGAGTGTAAGTCGAGAGATTTTATAGCTGCTTGGCTATCAATAAAGATGGCAACATCTCTCTTGGTCATCCTACAAGACTCCCAAATCGCATGGAATACACTAGAGGAATCCGGGAGTCGGAATGATTTTGATGTGTTCAGTTCAGCTGAGAAAACACCCGCACCGACGCCACATTAAATTTTTGAAACGTCGTTAAATAACCCTACCTGGTGGTTCATTGTGAACGCTTCATTTTCGATTCCGTTTTGGATGGGAAAAAGACTTGGGCGGCTTTGTTAAGATTACGTTTGGGCGTTGTGTAGTCGGAAGCAGTCGCAGCAAATTTCCCGGGAAGAAGGTGAAGCACCTTAGTGTGGCCGCAGGGTTTAGATGACCAGAACCCAGACTCCCTAAGCCTTACTTCGACTTAAGAGTTTTATAAGTACACTAAGGGCATCGGTCGTACTCGACCGAAGAGCCGCGGCTGCACCAATACTACCCGACTTCTGGACTCGACTGAGTTTAGTGATTTTGTAGACACTACTTAGGGCAGCCCACGATACTAGTGACCCGTCGGTGAAGATAAAACATATTACGACAGTGTACATCCACAGCACCATCCTAGGCTGGAGTCCCCACCTTTTGCAAAAAGTTCTGCTAGAGGCGTAGAAAGCGACACATGTTTCGCGTATCCGATATTCTATGTTTTGCTCCAGCTTAGCCTTTGCCCTAGAATAATTCCTATACTCTATCCAACAAAAATTGTCAGTACAGGGAAGTTAGAATAGATATTTGTCTCTCAGTCTGGTTGCAATGACTTACATAAATCGGTCCCTCTTTAAAGCTCTCACAGAGTTGCCGTGGTGTGTATGATAATTCGCCATAACTCAGAGAGCAATTCTATTAGGGTTACCTTCTTCCAATTTAAAATAAAAATATTACGAAACGAAATAAATTCCGTTTATCTTTTTCCTTTTCTGGTAAGATAATAATAGGCCGGTTTTTTTTAAATGTATCTCCAGTAGACCAACCAAATATATAAATTTCGTAACGCAAAAAAAAATCAAAACGAAAAATATATCACTGTAATCCAATTTATTCATTATAAATATTGTAAAACATGAAATACTAATTTCTAATATCACTACTCAACTAATCCGATGAGTAATTACTGCTACTGCTCTCGTTATTTAGGTCTATTATTAACCTTTCAACTGCTTCCTCGGCAAAAACATCAATTTCCCACATATTTGGCTCAACAACCTGTTCAACGTGTTGGACACATCGATGCCACTTTTCCTTGTCAACCCTTATAAGTGCTGTCGTTAGAAAGTCTCTTATTTTAGCCATTTTAAATGACTTGTTTTGGCTTGCTACAAACCCTTTCACTTGAGCCCAAACCAATTCTATTGGATTAAGGTTACAGTGATAAGGCGGCAAGCGAAGCACTTTATATCCCGCATTTTGAGCCATTTCATCCACGACGTATGTTTCATACTTGGCTTTGTAACGTTTAACGATTTCAAGCAATCCATTGTATGATTGCATCCCACCTAACTTGAGATCTTCCTTTTGGGAATTCCCGTATTGATTGGCAAAACAGGCGTCATTCATCGGAAAAACAAAGACATCATACAAACAGGTAATTTATGTTTTTTTTTTATTTAAACAGTTTGCGACATAAACTCAATCAGCAAGATTTTCTAAAAACATTTCCCAGTCCTTTCCGCTATATGTATGTATATTGTGGAAGGTACACAGTCAGGCAATTAGAATACAAAATTATATAACCACTACGCAATGTCGTATACCTAAGCAGATGGTAAAAAAACTGCACTTCTGCAGCTGTACTATAGAAATACAATCAAATTAAAACCGAATGGTAACACCCCACGCAATAATTCGTTCTCAAAAGCACCAAAACCGAAAGTTCTTTGACAAAATCCATAGAAAAACCCTTAATGATATGCTTCATTGTAGAGATGGTAATACTCTTCTGATGGGCTTCAGTCACACACACTGCTTATTTTGGTAGATGATAATAGCAAGCGAAGACAAGACGATCATGCTCATTCCCATTCGGCTGTATGGGAGACTGGTTGTGGTGGGTTGTATGCGAATTTTAGGAAAATCACAACAACAATTCCTTGGTATGACAGTGGTTTGGTTTTTATTTCAGTGGCAATTCTTGCGTTTGAGTGCTGTGAGAGTATCTACAGGCACCACTGGTAGAAAAAAAGCTCCTCCATAAGGCCTGTACTGACATTTTTGTTGCATAGAGTATAGATATTTAGCTTAGGAAGATAAGGAGAGTGTTTGGTTATTTAGTTTAGGGGTTAAGGTTTGGTATCTTGTACTTGGCGGTTAACAGCATGAGTTCAGTATTACTTGGATTTACGCTAATGCCGCAATTTATAGCCCATGCTCTCTTTCTACAGTCTTGGAAAAAATGGTGTTACCCATCTGGGCCTGAGTTTTTCTGGTTTTTAGCTTGGATATTATCTATCTGCTGTCAAAACTGTTTGTAGTGGATACTTCATGCAGGGTGGTATCCGTGAACTTGCCCTCGAGGTAGGCATGCTGAGACTGGGAAAATATTGTGTTTCACAGATTGTATCGGATATTTTATTTATTTATTTATTTATTTATTTAAATTTCTTTATTTCTTTCCAAAAACTAAAATAAGGGTTACAACAATTCTTTTGTTTTTTACATACATACAAACTTACTTTAATAAGACCATTTTAGTTTTTAGCAAGAAATAGCATAGTACGTTCTGTTGTCAAAATGACAAGAGGCGAAAGAAACAATAAAGAACTAAACTAAAATAAAAAAATAAAAAACTTTTATTTTGAAAAAGAGGAAAAGTAATTAAACTATTGATGGGAAAACAAATTATATAACTTGAAATTACAACCAAATCAAAAGATATACATCGAGTAGACAATAATCATTTATTATTCATATACTATATTACACCATTGGAATCAAAAGAGAATCTATTTGAGAAAAGTTACAGGAAAAAAGCCATGTTTTTGATCTTGTTTAAAAATACTGATTTTATTCTCTCACACCTAAGAAAACCTTAGTACGAGTATATTAAACAAACGAGGCGCGGTTACATAATAAAAACGAGAGAAGTGTGTTTTGTTGATTGTTGGTGCAGTAGCGAAATATCTGCTGTTGGCTCGTAAATTATAATTTTCATGAAATCTAACATCATAATAACCGGAATTTTCAAAGAATATTTTTAAAACTTTATAGCAATAAAGATGTCTTAGAGGAAGTATCTCGAGATATTTGAACAATTCTAAACTGTTTGTTCTACGATTAACTTTACAAATAATTCTAATTGCATGCTTTTGTTTGATTAATAGAGGTTCTATTTTATTGAAATAAGTTCCGCCCCAACACGAAATTCCATATTGCAATTTTGATTTCAATAAACCGTTATAAACCAACTTTAGAATTGGTAAATTACAGTAGAGACTGAGATGATATAGCTGCCTTACAACCATATTCAAATATTGATTTAAGTAAAGCGTATGATTAGTCCAGTTGAGTTTATGGTCCAATATGACACCTAAATACTTAAAATATTCAACACGCTCAATTTTAAAACAGTTGTTATGACAACTTACGGTTTCGTTAAAGGTTTTAGCACCATTGGAATGGGCATCCACTAGACAAAATCGTAAGCAATCTGGTGTGTGATAAAAAAGAGGCAATTCATCACATATCACACCCTTGATATTCAATATAATAAACTTTGTCTTATCACTCATTATTAATTTATGTTGCTTGAACCATCTCCGTAGTATATCTAAGTCATTATTTACATCCGAGAATAAACTAAGATAACTCTTGTTCGAATAGGAAAGGGCAGTATCGTCAGCGAATGCTGTAATTTTGCCCTTAAAACGTTGAATAAACAGTGAATTAACATATATCAGAAACAGGATCGGACCCAAGACGGAACCTTGAGGAAAACCTACATTTATCTGATTTTGGGAGCTAATAACATTTTTTACTATTACTACCTGCTTACGGTTACTTAAATAAGAAGCAAACCAGACGTAAGTAAAGCCTCTGAAACCCGCATTAAATAATTTATTTAGAAGTAAGGTATGATTTACCATATCAAAAGCCTTTGTGATGTCAATAAAGAGGGTCGAAGGAATTTGGGAAGAATTTAGACTACTATAAATTTCCCCAGTCAGCTTTAACAATGCACTCTCAGTAGATAGACCACTTCTAAACCCAAACTGAAATCCACTAAAAAAACTAGTTTTATCAAGGAAAGATAATATATATGTCTGTCCATGATGTGTTGTAGGTTGCTTTATGTGTGGAATTTGCACATCGGTGCAGAAATCCTTACATCCAGTGAAATGGTTGTTCATTAGGAGTTTCAGCGATTCTTCCGTAGACTCCGCCCTCACACCATTGAATGAGTGGTTGTGTTGTTTGGACAGGATTTTGTTAAGCCCAGTAGTACCCTTTAGGGTTTCAATCGTCTGGCAGTTCCAGTTCCACGATCTTAGTTTGGATATTCTGCAGTTATAAGCCATAAGGTAATTGTTATTTGTGATTAAAGTTATGTGCAAATGTTTCCGTGCTCGGGAACACAAAGGAGGGAGTGCTTCCCACATTACATCAATTGAAAATCTAGGAAACAAGAAAATCAAATGAAGACTCACCTCTTTCGTGCAGCCTCATAGAAAATGTCTGGCGTCAGCCCTTAAATGCCAGGAGGCAGAACGAAACAGGCAAATGGAGTTTGACTGGACCTTGGGAGACATGCTATTTGGCTCTCGCATTGAGTAGATTGGAACCCGAAAAAACCATGTGCTAACCCAGGCTCGGCTGGAGATAATTCTCAATATACTACCGATATCTATACCAGCAAGAATCAGCTGCCAAAAGTGTGTTGTGAATCTGGCAAACAAGAAGTTCGTACCCAGATACTTAAGGCCTTAAGGGCATGCATAGATTTTGAAATATTATATAGGGAACGACCTTAAGTGTGACTTCATGTCTTGCTACCTCGATTTTGATTAGGTAACCTTTTTCTTGCTCATTTTCCAACAAGTTAGTTAGTTTAGTTATTTGACTATTTATTTCATAAAAAAAGAAATTGTTAACAATTGTGAATGCTTAGTCTATATGGTTTGGCTTAGAGCCGTCTACCAGATTGAAATTAAAAATTAATTAAAAATAATTTCGTAATGTTTAATACATTATGTACGTACATATAAAAATTTATGAAAAGAAAAAAAGTATATAGTGTGCGCAAACGTTTAAAAATTTCCTTCGATTATGCAATTACTGTAGCGCAATACGTTCACTGCGTAGTTATAGAGTAGGTCCCAACCTCTGCCACCATTCAAAATATCGATTGCATCCTCCATCCCAAGTGTTTGAGCACCGAAAAAGTTACTGCGGCAATCTTCAAGAATGGGGCATTTTACAATGAAGTGCAACACATCCTCTCGTTCCCTGAAATTGCACAGGTCGCAGTAAATGGGAAGCTCAGGGCGGTGCGGTATAAAATTAACTTTTAAAAGTCAAATCATCATCAAATTTAAAACAGATATAAAGACTAAAAATCGATTGCAAAATGTATGGCCTCATCCTTGTGATCGCCAGTGTACCAACAGTTTTACTGATAGCCAGGCAGCTATAAGAACCATTTATGATACTGAAATTAAATCCAACATGATTGAAGCTGTGGCGAAGAGCTTAGGGTTATTGGCAGACAGTACAATATGGACGTCTGCTGGGCTCCTGGACAAAGGGATATAACCAGCAAATGGCTGACGAACTGGTAAGAAAATGGCCCGCAGTAGGCACTTCAGTCAATCAAACGGCCACCTTGCAACCAATTTCGGGCACTTCAGTCAATTAAAACACCACTCGTAAACCTCAGAAAACGGTTGGAATACAATAACATCCTAATGCACCACACAATGAAATTAAATTTCAAGGATGACAACATCTGTAGAGGCTGTGAATATGAGGAAACCCATAAAACGACTCACTTCCTTTGTCAGTGCCCGAGTCTCTGTCACCTGAGGAACAGAACACTTTCAAAATTTTTCTTCGAAGGCATTCAAAAACTTTCTGATGTCTTTTTTTTGTCTTTTTTTTATTAAAAATAAAATTCAAATCCCAGGGCACCACTCAGTCTCGGTAATAAGTTGTTATTCATTTCTCTCCATTAATGGGTGGCGTGTGTTGTTGTTCCCCATGGGGATTGATCCTGTCCCGCACGGGTCACATGTCTTACTGTCTTATCTTTACTGGTTTCTAAGGAAATCTCGATGGCTGGACAACGTTAAGTAAGGAGAGAAGAAAAAGAAGAAAACCACAGCCAGAACAACGAGGCCAACGACCCACCAAAGGTTATCACAATGAAACCAACATGACATACGTATGATGTGGCTGAACTGCTGCATCAACCAGTAAATCTAATCTAACCGTAGTACACGAACGGACCTATTATTCAAGTCGCACATGTGAGAACTTAACCATGTATAAATAACCGTAAATCACGGGCACAGCTATTTGTGAATAAATTCCCACGTAGATAGTCTTTTCTCTTATCAACAATACAATTAAATTCTTGAATGTGAACATGTAATAGCTACAGTCTTAATGAATTATTATCTTAAATATAATTGTCACATCTTTTCATTGTTATGCTATGCTCATCTGTTCACCACCGCACTTTTTGGATGGCCTTCAAATATTATACGCAATTGTCTCTGCAATCTGAGAGGTAAGAATTATTTTTTCATTTCATTCCTTTTCTTTTTTCATTGGTAGGTATAGAAATTATCTAGGGGCCATTGCCATCGTAGTCCAGTTCTATATCGAAGTTGTAGGTGACAAAAACTTACTATATTTTGTTCAGCCCATTGGAGAACAATTTCTACACCCACCTCTGTATATATTATTACAAATTCCCATGGCTTGCAAAAATCAAACAACAGTAAGCATATTCTCCCTAAAAATCATTTAAAACAATTGACAATTTTTTGGACTCATGTTACACAAACATTGCGCTGAAAACACAAAACAACAAACAGATTCAGACTTTTACATTTATGGACTATCATGTTACATTTACCTCGTGCCTTTTTGCGGTTCGATACACTGAGTCGGTATAATATGTGTTATGTACATAATTATGTATAGCAAACATACTGCATAGCAGCCCAGCAGAAAATTGGGTAACGTTTACAAAGCTAGGTGCTTTGTGTTATTAATGCCAAACATGCGGCATGGGGAAATGTTACTGAAAATCCCAGGGGCAACCAGTTTCACGACTGGTGGCGCTTAAATATGATTGAGTACAAACTCGAGTTGTACGCGACGGATATCCCTCATTTCCCAAGAAGCGGTGCTTTCCTGAACTTGGCCTTAACGGACGCAAGACTTCAACTTGTCGAATAATCGGAGGGTACAATGGTCGCGCTTCTCCAGATTGTTAAAGCGAGATATACGTTCGAGTGGGATCGACCCACCGACAAACAGTAACATGACAAATGATGACATTGATCGGCATTTATTGCAAATGAACGACGCCATCAAACGAACTATGGAACGAACTATTCCTTGGGTAGGACGTTCCGACGACGACCAGACAGAAGAGTACAGAAACCCTACAATCGACGCACTATACCGACAGAAAAGTAGACTGCTCTCGAGGCTTAAACGGCTGTACAGGCAATTTACTGATCGCGACGACCCGGAGGTAAGGATGCTGAAGTTAGAGATCCGAATCCTGAAACAGCTGATAAAAGAAAATTACAGAAAATCTGTAAGTCTGTATTGGGGCAATAAAATTTGGGCTATTAAAACCTGTAGTCCGAATATGTTCCCACAGATAAATAAGTTGTTCAGGAGGAAAGATCACAATGATATTCCTTGTGTTCGAATCTCCCAGACAGCAGAGAACAGACAGACAGTACTGACTGCTGGAATAAGTCCAGAAAGTGTCGCTTCAAACGACGATTTTTTCGTGGTCGAGGACCCACAGGAGAAAGTGGATTTGCTGGGCGCTTGTTTCGAGGCCGTGTATACGGGGAACAATCCTGTTCGCCGTAACCACGACATTAAGAATAGGGCTGTGGTGAGCCACTTCGATCTGCGCACCGAACTTGAGAATTGGCGATCTGAGAATAACGGATTCACCGTGTTCACTGATGAAAACCATGCTAATGCAGTTGTCGCCAATGACCGAGATGCATTGCACTTGCTCGTGTCGAAGGATGATCTTCTGTGCATCTTCGAGTCACTAAAGAATAAAAAGTCGGCGGGGATGGATGGTGTCCCAAACGTCGTATTGAGACACCTGCCTCTGGAGGCTGTAGATATTTTCACCACGCTGTTTAACAATGCGCTGAATAATGCACATTATCGGGCCCATTGGAAGGTAGCTGTGGTACACCCTATCCCGAAAAAAGGTAAAGATAGGACGAACCCTGCCAATCTCCGGTCAATTAGCTTGCTTCCGAATATCAGCAAGGTCTTTGAAAAAGTTGTCAATAGAGCCCTGTTAAAAAGGGTCGAGGACAATAACATAATTCCGGACAACCAGTTTGGTTTCAGGGCGAGGCATGACACTATTCATGCCTCGTCGAAGTTGGTTTCCGACATTCAGTGGAATAAATGCAAGAACCAATGCACGGGTGCTTGTCTGGTTGATTTTGAGAAGGCTTTCGACACCGTATGGTTAGAGGGACTTTTCTACAAGTTGACCAGGCGGGGGATGCACAAACCTTTGCTATATGTAATTTATAATATGCTTATGGGAAAGAAGTTCGTTGTAAAATGTGGCAACATGACTTCGAGCAGAGTCTTTGAAATTAAAAACGGTTTACAGCAGGAGGCGGTCAATTCTCCGAACCTATTTCACATTTACACAAGAGATCTCGTGGGTTCACTCAGACATGCTATAGCGTATGCCGACGATTTGGTGGCATACAGATCAGGTCCTAAAATCGAGGTCATTAATATCCTTTTGCAGCGTGACTTCGATCAAATTAAGCGATATTGCGACGACTGGAAGTTGAAAATCAACTTTCAGAAGACAGAAACAATCTTGTTCAGAACTCCATTGGTTGGGGCTTCTAGGGATACCAGAAAAAACTGGAAGAAATTGGCCATTATTGGACAAAATGGGCAGCCATTGGCGGTGAGAAGCGTAGTTAGATATCTAGGTATCTGGCTTGACCAGTATCTATATTTCGATAGACATATAGTTGCTTGTCTTGCTGGGGCCAAGAGGGCTTATGCTCTGACAAGGAGACAGTTTCATAGCAGTCAACTTGACTCCAGAGTGAAGGTCATTTGCTACGTGGCCCTTATAAGGCCAATCATCGCTTATGGTTGTCGATTGTGGTTTAATATAGCGCCTAGTTATATGGAAAAGATTCGGGTTTTGGAGAGACAATGTCTTAGGACCTGTCTCCGATTGTTCGGAACGCCTGAATCCAACTATATAAAATACTATCCCAACAAGGTCCTATACGATGGGGCTCAGTTGAATAGGATTGACAATTTCCTCATTAAGGTCACTCGAAGGCACGTTGCAAGGGCGATGGCCAGCGACAAGAGTCTGATATTTGGGGCTTACTACCCCAATGCAATGTACATAGAGTCTGGCTTTATCCCGCCAGAGGCATTTATCCATATTGATGCAAAAGGGCTGGTACAGACGAGGGATGGTATACCGGTCTTATACCACCGCTACCGCAGTGCGAGAGATAAGCGGCTCCTCCATAACGGGGACGTCGCCAATGCTCATGAGCTCCTCAGTTTTAGTGCCGCAATATCGGAGAGGGATAGATTCGACACGGAAAAGCAATTCGCCGAATTTTGGTGGCTTGTTGAGGGGGGAGGGGTCAACATGCCCACCCAGGACGGTGCGATACTCTAGGTAACATCCTCTTAGCTTATAAGTTAGATTAAGTCAGCTAGGGCGTTTTTGGGAGAGGCCGGGCTCGCCAACGTGTGGTGGTGCTTCCGGGAGTTGACTGACGCTGTAAGGCTTCAGTCGGCTCACGTCGGCGCGTGTGCACGTTGACGACTGCCAGGCGCTCGGAAAGCAATTTTGATTTTGACCACTTGCTGCGCAAGGCAACGAGTGCTCAGAATCCTAATTTTAGTTAGACGTTAAGTAGTTTAATTAAGTAGAATAGGTAGTTTGTAATTTGTTTTATATAAAATCTCAATAATGATACCGAGTTTTAGTAAATTTTCTAGAGGAACATATATGTAAGATTAGTTCGTAAAATAGTTTTTAGGCCGAAAGGCAATAATTATAAGGTTATAGTTAAGTTTAGAGCGTCCACATAAGGATCAATAAATAAGAATAAGTATCCTGTTAATTTTAAATTGGGTATAATCACATTTGTCTAGTATGTAAGTAGATATTTAACAATGAATAAAAAAATGAATTTCAAAGTCAAAGTCAAGGTGCTTTGTGTTAGTATTTGAAATGAATATGTACATTGTATTTTATTAATAACGGCTATTATTGAATGAGTTGTATTGCCTTCAGCGGGATTTCATGAAATTGCTAAATCACATACGAATTATTTGTGTGTAGGTACCTGCAGCATCAATTGGATAACTATACCTAGACCATTGCAACCAACAACTTCGCACGAAATTCAAAATATAGCTCACGAAACTTTTCGTACGCCTCCTGTACTTCACAACATTTGTCTTCATCACCATCCGATACTGACGCTATGCACAACTCATACACAAGCTCTGCTAATTCCATGGATTTCTTCAATAAGGACAGACGACCAGACAAGTAATTGGCATTATGAGTGCTAGAAACCCCTTTTAGCAAAGTTGGAATTTTTTTAAATATATGTATATGGAACACTCTCTACTTTTACAGGTAATACAGTACAATGAACGTAGGTACTCCCGTGAGAATCCTTCCAGATGAAGACGTACGCACAGCACACAGTATTTGGTATATGCAGCAACCAGGTCCTAGGAATCATTTTTTCAGCTTCAGCTCAAAATAAGTCCAGCTTGTGTTGTTGTAGATTTTAAGTTTTTATTTTCACAAATTTATTGAATGCGCGGAATGTCTTTTAATTATTGTTCGTATGTACATATGTATGTAAACAAAATGCTATTACAGTTAATGATTTTAAAGTTAACTTTATAATGCGATTTATCAAATCCGATTCGAAGTGACCAAAAATCTTCGTATTAGAGTATAAAACTGTAAATCAAAACTGCAATGTTTCGGTTAAATAAAAAGCAACTATTTCTATAACGTTACAAAAATACTGTTCGCTCAAGCGGACTGTAGCCTTTTCCTATGCTTTTATAGACATTTCCATTCAAACACTCTCGGAGGTGTTTCCTGCACAAAACTTGAAAACTTGAAAAATAACTTAACATAATGTTGTGCAATATTACCCAAAGGCCATAGAATTTTTCTATATTGCGCAATAAATATCAAACCTATTTTGATTTTACACAATATATTACACAACCTGCCAAATATTGCACAATGATATTGATCGTCTTAAAGATTTCTGAACTAGGGCAGAGACTTCATTGTTGGTCGTGGACGGCCACACACAACTTTTCGATGCTGTGTAATTTTTCCCACAAACTTAACAGTTTTTCTTTCGATCATTGCTTCCTTTTCGTTAAGTAAACTTTCTATATGTAGACTCTTTGGTATATGAATTAGATGCATATTTCAGTTGTCTGCGCGTACGAAGTCGTGGGCACAGTTAGTTTAAAGAAGAATACAAGCTCTGGGTCGTCAATCGTTTGTGGAACCTTAGAATAAGTAATAGCTAAGTCGGTTTATCTGATTTTGGTGGCTCTTTGGCAACGTCTTACCTAACCGGTCAAAATTTCTTCAAAATGATTTGTTAATAAAAAACAAAATATCTTGAACGCATTTAAACGATGTCCCGTTTAGGTAAGGTTAGGTAAGGTTAGGTTAAGGTGGCTGTTAGCTAATAGCCAACAAACTTAGACCATTGAGGTCCGTTGTGATACCACGTGGATTGGGAGTTTCGACCTCTACTCGCTAAACCATTGGTTAGTTATTTTTTATTTCAGCAAAGATATACATTCTAAACACTACTATTGCACAATTTACAGAGATGTGGTTATTACTACCTTACTACTGATAATCTTATATAATTGTAATGAAAAATATCAAACTATATATTATATATTTAAGTAATAATTTGAGGAAAAGCTGATGAAAAAAACCTCAATACGAACTATAATAGGATCATTGAAATGAGAGAATTGGTGGTGGGCAACTTGATTTCAGATATCACGTACATTAACAAGTGCAGTTACTAAATAAACATAATATATAAATAGATTAACAATTATAGATATAATTGACAAATGTAATAAGTTAACAGATATGAATAATTTAAGGAAACATAAAATTTTAACAAATATAAATAATTTAACAAATATGAATAACTGAACAAATGCAGACGATGAATTAATATCATAATGAAGTCGATTTTAATTATAGATAAATAAATAGATAAATATGTATATAAATAAATGACTAGATAAATGAATAAATAAATAGTAATAATTACAATAAATAAATAGATAATAAATAAATAAATAAATAATAAATAAATAAATAAATAAATAATAAATAAATAAGTAATAAATAAATAAATAATAACAAATACAGTAAATTAATAAATAAATAAATAATAACAATAAGTGGAACAGGTAGTGATTTTATGTTTGTTTAATGTAGAAGACCTAAAATCAAGGGGTTGTCAGAGGAGCTGCAAGACCAGCTGTAGCGATCAAATAATTTATTTAGTCTTACTGATATTTTTTCAATGTTTGAGATTGCATGCAGTTTTTCGGTCGAAAAATGCCAAGGTAAGTTTAAGATCATTTTCAGTAGTTTGTTTTGGTTTATCTGTAGTCTACGTATGTGGCTCTTTGCACATTTGCCCCAAACTGGAGAACCATAAAACAAAATTGCTTGAAAGATTACTTTGCAAATGATGAGTTTGTTTTCTCGGCTCATTTTTGATCTTCGGTTTATAAATGAATACAGTATTTTAATTGTGATATTAACTTTCCTGATGGTTTCTTGGGCTTGAAGGCTAAATGTTAACGACTTGTCAAGGTGAACCCCAAGGTACTTAGCACTTGATTTCCAATCCGTTTGTATATTATTTATTACTATTCTGTTGCTTGGTAAGAAGCAGACTTTTCTTTTTCTAGTAAAAAAGACAGCCTGAGTCTTTGAAGCATTTAATTTAATTTTCCATTTGGCAAAGTATGTTTGGATGACATTTAAGCCAGATTGCAATTTCGTTTCAATGTTTAAACCAACTGAATCTGATGAATAAATGCATGTGTCGTCTGCAAAAATGGCAATTTCACAATTGGTTAATTTTGGAAAATCGTGCGTGTAGATATTATACAGGATTGGCCCAAGAACCGAACCCTGGGGTACCCCTGCGTCAATTGAGAAACCTGGTGATAACCAGTTATTAACAGAAACTTTGAAAGAACGCCCTGATAAAAATGACTGGACTAATTTCACTAGGTAGATTGGGAAACGTAGGCTTAGTAGTTTGTGCAGTAAGCCATCGTGCCATACTGTGTCAAACGCTTTTTCGACGTCAAGGATAACCATACGCGTACTTTTCCCCATATCGAAATTCTTTTTGATATGCCTCGTTATGCGATGAATTTGGTGCACTGTGGAATGATGTGCTCTGAAACCGAATTGTGCTTCAGGTAAAATATTATGCTCGTTGAGGTGAGTTGTTAGTTTTATTTTAATAATTTTTTCAAAGCACTTTTTTTTTTTTTTTTTTAAATTCTGGATCGCCAAGGCGATTTATAAGGGGGGGGGGGGGGGTGTACTTCGAGCTAAAAGATCTTTTGTACCGTATGGGCCAGAAAAGTTTAAACTAGTAGAATTTCCACTTTCCGTGTAAAGCGGACAATTTTACCAGTAGAAGAATTCTTTATGTCCTCGGGGCTCATTTGCTCCCTGAAAAAGATCTTCTTTGTAATTCCATTAAGGGCTGGACATTCACATAAAATGCGTTCAGCTGACTCGTCCTCTTCAAGACAGAGTCGGCACTCAGGAGAGTCTGATATTCTCATTTTGTGTAGATGATATCTAAAACCATGGTGACCAGTAAGGTAACCTACTAAGTTTTTGATATCATGCCTGCTTAGGTTTAGACATTTGCTGGCATTATGATTGAATGGCCGAATGGCTCGTTTGGCCTGTCTTAGACCTGGGATGTTATCCCAAAAATAGATACATTTTTTATGTTCCCAGCTTTTAATTGCTGCCGTTGCTGCTGATCTAGGAGTGCAGCAGAAAGGTTCGGGACCTATGAAAGGTGTTTCTGAAACTTTTCTGGCCAGTTCGTCGGCCTTTTCGTTACCTTCTATCCCGACATGATCCGGAACCCACCATAATTTGGTCTTGTTTCTTATTCCGAGTGTTTGTAGGGTATTGAAGCAGTACATGACTGATTTGGAGTCAATGGTATACGAGCTAAGGGCGTTTATAGCTGCTTGACTGTCCGTGAAAATATGGATGGTTGCACCTTTTATGCCAGATAAGATAATGTGGCTGGCGCATTCTTGAATGGCGTGGAGCTCCGCTTGAAATACGCTGGGACTTTTTCCCATGGGTATCGTAAAGCGTTTGTGTGATCCGTATATTCCCGCTCCTACCCCCGTTTCCATTTTAGAACCATCCGTATACCACTTTATGCCGTTGTGGCTGTTTGGTGGGTTATTACTAACCCATGCTTCCCTCTTGGGTATCTCCGTGGAGAACCGTTTGTTGAAGCATAGTGTTTTTTGAATGCGGTCTGTGACCGCGCAGTTCATGTTAAGTTCAGGCAGTTCATCGAGAAGGGTCTTTAGTTCCGGATGATCCTTAAGACTTATCTCGTTTAACTGTATTAGACTTATTGCACTGCGTAATTCCTGTTATTGCCTCTATGGCAGCTGTTGGACAGGTTCGCATGGCTCCGGAGATACCAAGGCACGCAAGCCGTTGTACCTTTTTGAGCTTCTCTATTGCGACCTTTTGTGTGGATTTTGTCCACCATACAATGGAGGCGTATGTTATAATGGATCTTATCATCACTGTGTAGATCCAGTGGACGATCTTTGGAGAGATTCCCCAGGTTCTGCCATATGTGCGACGACAGGCCCATAAAGCTCTATTAGCTTTAGTGATTTTGTTGTTTATGTGAGAGTTCCAGTTAAGTCTCTTATCCAGGATTACTCCAAGATACTTGACTTCGTCGGAATACTCGTACGTGAATACGTCCGTGTCGTTTATTGTGATTAGGCCTAGGTCTAATTTCCTCCTTTTAGTAAAAGGAACGATGACGGCTTTACTGGGATTTATGGAAAGATTTTCCTTGATGCACCAGTCTATGGCTGTCTTTAGAGCATTTTTCATTTTTGAAGTGACTCCAATTGAGTCTTTGCCCCTGACTATGATGACAATATCATCGGCGTACCCAATTGTAGTGTAGCCCAAATTGCTCAAAGCACTTACTTAGCGAGCTTAACAAGCTTATCGGTCTGTAACTACTAGGTAGGCAAGCATCTTTACCTGGCTTCAGAACCGGGATGACTTTTGCTGTTTTCCATTCTTGGGGAAAATATCCCCGTTTGAGGCAGCAGTTAAAGAGCCGCTGCAAGAACTGAAATCCGATCCTTGGAAGGTTTTTGATGAAAGTATTTCTTATTCCGTCGAAACCTGGGGACTTAGAATTGTTTAGTTGCATACAACTGGCCTCTACATCTTCAATTGAAATAAGGTCTTCCCTTCCAACTAATGTAGCTTGGGCGATGACTATGCCAAGTGAGTTTCGAACTGCATTCTCTTCGCTGCTTGTTATGATTGATTTTGATTTTGATTTGATTTGATTTTTCCTGGCAGGACAGTAATACAGTGCTACCATCCTTAAATGCGGGGATGATACGGTTCTTCTTTTTAATAACCTTGACTATGTTCCAAAACGGCTTGCTGCATTTATCTAGGCTTTGCAGCTTTCTATTCCAGCATTTGTTTCTGAAGTTCAAAATGAGTGTCTTTATGATTGCCGTTAAAGCTTTTGCTTCAGTCAGATAAGAGGTAGTTCTGATTCTATTCCACATGGATCTGGATTGATTCCTTATTTTGATTAATTCCACGATATGACGTATAAGTAGATTTGCGCCATTCCATCGACTGTTTTTTTTGGGTACTGACTGGTCGATACAATTCTGTACACAGCTTGTAAAATAATTTACAGCTTCATCGATTTGGTTTTGGTTACTTACAACAGGTAAAATTTCCTCATTGCTCCTTAATTTTGAACGCATTTTGCTCCTAAATCGATCCCAATTAGCATTTTGGTAATCAAGAACTGAGTTGAGCATCTGCTCAGGTGACAATAGGATGCAACATTTAACCGGTAAATGATCAAAGCTTAAATCATTAATCACGACAGGTTGGGTAAAAAGTTCTTGCATATTCGTGAGAAACAAATCGAGTGTTGACGGGTTAGCCTGAGTGTTGGAGGGAATAAACGTTGGATGAGGAGGATACAAAATATGAAATGGGTGTCTAGAATGCAAGTCAGCTAGAATATTTCCCCATGAATTCGCTCTTAGACAACCCCAGTTCCTATGCCTACAATTTAAATCGCCTCCCACCAGGAAAATGTCATTGAAAGTAACCAATTTTCGTAAATCGCTATTTAAATGCGATCGTTTCTGTGCTGTAACACGGCCACCAGGAAAGTAAACACAAAATATTTTTACTGAACGGCCGTTGGTGAATGGAATTTGAATACCTACGTTCTCAATTAATTTAGTTCTAACAATTGGAAGAATTTGATGTTTAATTGTTCTTTTAACGACAACGGCAACACCACCACCCCTTCTCTCATTTCTATCTAAGCGGTAACATTTGTATTCCGAGTTTGAGAACTTTTCTATGCTTGAATTAAGACATGTTTCAGTTACTAAACCTACATCGATATTGTTTGAGCTCAAAAAAGCAAAAAACTCTAGAGCTTTATTGCGAATGCTTCTAGCACCGAAATTCATAATTATTTACCTTGTTGATACAAATACTTAATAGCTAATTTTGCAATAGTATTAAATTGATCAGCTCTTGTGTTGCATTGTTCAAGCAGTGTGATCATCTCAGCAGTAAGAGTGTTAATTTCCCCCCATGAGAAAAGCTCGTTCGTTGCCCTTGGAGCATTTACAGCGCCTGAGTTGTTGTTGTTGTTGGTCAACACATTTGAGCTCTTATTTCATAGAAAGATTTGCGAGTTTCGCAAGTTGGGTCTGAAGCTTTGTGGGTTTTATTGCAGTTGGCACATTTTATATTTTTATACCCTATTCTAAGGGTATATTAATTTTGACGCATAGTTTGTAACATACCTTAATATTGCCCGTAGACCGCTAAAAGTTACTATATTTATGATCAGCATCCGTCCGTCCGTCCGTCTGTCGGCAAAAATTAGGCCTTTAAACTGGACCTAGAGAGCTGAAATTTTAACCATATACTCTCTAGGGTCCCGAAATAATCATGTTTGCGAATTTTTGAAATCCGCCCACAGACACGCCCACAAACTCAAAAAAACAAAATTTTGGAAAAAATCGAATTTTGAGCTAGAAAGCTGAAATTTTTTAAATACACTATCAGCTCTGTGTCGTGGAGTGCTTAAAGCAAGCAACTATCACGAGCAGAAATTGCCGGCACAAAAAGTGCTCTCACAGGCTCATCATTTAGTATCATTTTATATATGATGTATGACTCCTAAAACTGCTCGGGATAAAAAAATTTCAAAATCCGCCCACTAACACGCCCACAAATAAATAAAATAATTTTTGTATACCCTATTCTAAGGGTATATTAATTTTTCAAAATCCAAAGTTTGAGCTAGGGAGTTGAAATTTATAATATATACTGTCTATGGGCCCTTTATGCTCATGTGTAAATATTTTCAAAATCCGCCCACTGACACGCCCACAATTAATTTTTTTTTTTTTTTTTAAATTGAAAGTTTGAGCTAGGGAGCTGAAATTTATAATATATACTCCCTTGGGGGCCTTTATTCTCATGTGTTAATTTTTTTTAAATCCGCCTACTGACACGCCCACAATTAAATAAAACAATTTTGTTGAAACACCCAAGTTTGAGCTAGGGAGCGTTTTTTTTTGATAAAATCCTTTAAATGTTATATAACAAAATATGTAGAGCGTTCTTAACAATTCAACCATACTTAGACTTTTGTCACGCCCACTTATGAGGGATAGGAATAAGAATAGGGTATCCAACAGTTCGCCTAAGCGGACTGTAGCCCGTCCCTATGTTTTGATTTGCAATCATTCGTATTGTGGTTTTCGGAGCAGATTCCGCAATGTGTTTTAATGTGGCAATTTTTTTCGCCGTGGCCGAACATTTGGCAGTTGTACACTGTGTGACTTTGTTGCGTTGCCTACGGGCGAAATCCCACTTGACTTGGGTTCTAAATAGGGATCGAACATTTTTTTTTAGATCAAATAATTTGGTTGAACCACACTCGAGAAACACAAGATAGAAGACATCAGTGAATCCATTATACTTCTCTTTTAAAATTTTAATGTTTTGCACTTTTAGGCCCAAAGATGTGAGTTCGTGTTTAAGAGTTTCGACTGGTCGTTCGTCAAGCCCATACAACATGACTTTGAATGACCTTGCTGTTGGAAGATCATGCGAAAAAAATTGTCAGTTTTTAGTTTTAAGCACTGAACATATATCACTGTAGCATTCGATGGTTTCACTAAGCATTTTAATACCGATAGATATTTTCTTGACACAGTAATGGTTTATGTTCACATCACGAAATAGAGAATGCTCTTCCTCACTGCTTTTTTGTAGAATGCAGATAGATGGAATTTTGTCTTTTTTTTGACTTCTAACATCTGTGTTAGCCAAGTCAGTAAGTCCATTAAGAAAGAAGGCTCCTAAATTGAGATTACTTTTATGGGAGAAAGCAGGACATATACAGATGAGATGAAGTATAGTCTCCTCCTCCTCCTCGTCCCTGCAGTTTCTACAGAAGTCATTTGAATAGACGCCAAGAGCAGTCTACCAGACAACCACCCCGTATGCCAGAATCGGTCTCATAACCGATACGTATAGCCACCGAGATATGCGGGGCTGTAGGCCCCACTTATTGCCGATGGTTTTTTGCAAGCGACTCTTTCTTGTAAATTAGGTTTCCAGCTTAACTTCCTATTGAAGATTAGACCCAAGAATTTAGCTTCATCGGAAAAGTTTAAGCTTGTACCAATAATAGAGGGAGTGTCAATATGAGGAATTTTGTATTTCCTGGAAAAGAGGACAAGTTCGGTTTTGTGAGGGTTAACCCCCTGCCCACAGCTTCTTGCCCATCTTGTCAGCTTGTTGAGAGCGTTTTGAAAGAGTTCCTTTAAAGTGTTGAGGTATTTCCCTGAAACGGAAATGGCAGCGTCATCCGCATAGGCATTTACCATGCAGCCGCCCTCCCACTCCAGGCATATCAGTAGTTTATTCACCACCAAGTTCCGCAGAAGGGGGGGGGGGGGGGGGGGGGGACACCGGCTTGTGGTGCAAATCTACTGACAGACCTACTAGCGGATGAATCGTCCTTCCAGTTTTGAGTTGATAATCCAGCTTGAGAGCAAAAGATTGATCAGTTCACCAAGCGAGCCATCCACATATAATTCTGTTAGTGCATTTGCGATTGCAGGTGTGTTTACGGTGTCGAAAGCGCCTTGTATATCTAGGAAATCAACCATCCTTGTGATGAAGAGAGTATTCGATGGTGCATACCAAAGAGTGAATGGCGGTTTCCACCGATTTACCCTTGCTGTCCGCATGTTGGGCCGCAGACAGGAGTTGCGGGTTTATATTCATACGAAGATGGATATCAATCAGACGCTCCAGTGTTTTGAGGAGGAATGATGATAGACTAATGGGTCTGAGGTCTTTTGGACTAACATTTGAGTATTTGCCAGCTTTGGGTACGAAAACCACTTTTAATTCTCTCCAAGCCTGAGGAATATGAGTCAGCTTAAAGCAGCTTTGCAGAATCATCTCAAGTGCTGGTAGGATGATATCCGAAATCATATAAAGTTCGGCAGGTATTATGCCGTCAGGTCCTAGAGACTTGAAGGGCTTGAAGCTTTGTAGCGCCCAAAGGAGCTTGTCCCTAGTAATCAGACTTTGAGAATTATACATGTGAGCTATTTAAGTTGCTATGACCGGTAATGTTAGAACTACCTGGGAAGTGAGTGTCGAGTAGCAGATTTAGCGATTCCTTGCGGGATGTAGTCCACGAGCCATCTGCTTCTTAAGGCAGCTGGGCATAGTTGGATTGTTTAGGTTAGAGGTTCTTCATATATTTTTCAATGTAGAACTAGAGGGTACATTTAGATATACCATAATGGCCGCTTAAAGCGAACCAGCTTAAAGGGAACTTTTAGTAAGTAAAACCAAGATAACTTTAACTTAGTCAGAATTCCAAGGACTTTATTATATCACTCATAACAAACTTGGTCTATAACGAACTGACGCGTTTTTACAAATGTGACAAATATCGACAAATACTCGTATCATCTTCTTCCTTAATGGCGGCGAGGCTATGAAAAATAAAAGGGATATTGGGTTTGTTGCAATTGAGTGATCCAGGAGTTCTTAGGCCTGCCTCTTTTTCGCGATTGCATTGGAACGTTTAATGATACTGGCTTTTTGACAGGATCTCTTATTTGAAAATGACAGTACCTAACTGACAAATTATTAGATTTTGTTGAAGTTTATCATAGGTTTTCAAAATCGTGTATTAGTGTAGTGCACATTTAATAAACAAAGCAAAACAGAATATCAAAACACATTAAAAAAGTCATTCCCTGAAAACTAAAGTGTTGTAGATATACATAATAAGACAAGATAAAACCGTGCACTGACGGCCTACGAATTACTTTGCAGAGCCTACCCAAAAACACAGAACAGGAGCAAGCACAGGTAGAAAGAACCTTCGCAATGATGAAAAGGATTAAAACAACGTCCCGAATCGTTATGGGCAGCGCAAGATTATGCTCATATGGTATCGGTTCACTGGGATATTGATATGCATCCAGATGAAGTAAATGATATCATGATACTGCTTTAAAAAAAGTCCAAAAGTCAACCCTCCCCCCTCTCCATCCACAACAAAAGCGCCACGGTCAAGTTAATTTATTCTTAATTTATAATATTAATATAACACCAGTAGAGGACTTAGGTACTTTAAAGGCCAATTTATTTAAAAAAAAAAAAAAAAAAAAAAATATTGCATATTAACACTGTCTCAATCTACCCGTTGACGCTAGTTGGCATAGATATAGATTAACTTGCCACAGATCTGCGAATAGGCAAAACAATTAAATAAATATTTGAATCGACACATATTATGTTGGTTTTACTTACTCCCACGTTGGCATTGTTCCACATTAAATCCGCACTGATTCCCGAATTGCCGAAAACATCTTCCATTAAATCCACACACTGGTTCAAACTCAAAGGTGCAAATGCTAGGGCATTCTCTGTTAATACGTTGGCCCTCTGCGATTCCAATTGTTATTGTGATGACTGAAATGTTAACAGTTATTTTTGATTTTTTTTTCTTTTTGAATACACGTACCCGCAATAAAAGCCAAGATGACAAAAATGCACTTCATAATGGTGTTAATTTTACAACGATTGTCTATATCGAAATGGTCTGCCCGTGTAATTTACTGACTGATTTATATAGGAAATGTGAAGTTCAAAGTGATTTTCCATTTACAATTCAGAGTCAAGCAAAGCTTCATACATAGATACATCAATGAATTTTTGACTTTAGATAATGTGAAAATTGTCTATTTACAAAGTTTGCAAATATTTGAAAATTGGCACGTATACGATAGTACCCAAATTCAATGTACAATCCAATGTATTTATATATATTTTTGATACTACATATGTAGGTATGTATGTATGTGTTGGGATCGTGCAAATATTCGATTTAAAAAAAACATTTTTATAAGAAAAATCGGACCCCGTTGCACCTGAGGTTTACTTTGGTGCATTAAATCTGTGTCGAGATACATATTACATTATACAAACTTACATTAGCCAAATGCATTACGAAAACGAGGTATGTATTAAACTTACTTATATTTCCATCACAAGTGCTTTCAGCTTATTGATACTGCATTTCGAATGGTTCGGAACGGTTCTGTTGCACAAAAACAAATAATAATATAAATATCAATTTAATGAAAGAACACACGTTGGATATTTTTAAAAGATTATATTTATCTTGCTGGCAAAAATTTAAGTATGGGTGAATTCTTAAGAACGATCTATATATTTTGTTACACAACATTGAAGGGATTTTAGCGAAAAAACACGGCTTTTTTTAAAAAAACGGCCCTTAAAAGTGGGCATGGCAGAATCTTTATATAAAGGAATTGTTTAAAACTGCTTTATCTAAATATGTACTTTGCAAAAAAATGACTTTGATTCACAATGATTTCCTCAATAAAAGGTTTTTTTTTGTTAAATAGTGGGCGTGTCAGTGGGCGGATTTTTTCAAATATTTACGCATGAGCATTAGCGCCCCCTAATGAGTCATATTGTTTTATTCAACATATCAGTTCTGGTCTGGAAGAAGCCGTGGTCACACGTGTGGCTTTTAAAGAATTTGTTATTGTACACTGAATGTTCAGTCTATTTTAAAACAAGGGAGGCAGCCTCCCCTGGCCAAAACTGGTTTAGAGGTCTACCGGCAAAAATGTGAGTGCCAGACGTTGGCAAACCCCTTGACAGACGTACATATAACCTGATAAATAAGACTAAAAAACTAATTTATGTGGTTGGTATTATTGCACCTATTTATAAAATAAATGTATTAACAAAAATATTATTCATTCTTATTCTAATATATTAAATTAACGTCTTTGTTCTTTATACGCCAACATAGTTTAGCAATTTTGTTTACTAAATGGATGAATACAAAAGAAAACTTATAAAAACAAAATTTGTTCGATCACATTTCTAAGAAAATAAAAACATAAATAATAATAAATCCAAATAAATATCTACAGATTACATACACTACAATATTTTGTTTAGGGCTACAAAAATGATTTTAATCACAATCTGATTCATCAGATGAATCGTTGCATACAACATTGTCTTCATCGTCGGATGCATCCAAGTTAGCCTAAGAATATCATCGGGATTGTCATCATTTAACTTGATACCATGTGGCGTCTAGTATTCAACCTATACTAGATGGCTATATTTGGATGGGTTCATTCAAAATTGCATTTTTCCACACCAGACAAATATAGTTGCATCTATACAACTTTTCCGTTATCATAAGGTCCTCTGATACCGATGTCCTCATAATAGCGCTTTGCAATGTTGCATTGTTAAAAAACAGTGTCAAAGTGTGGCTTGAAGTGGAAGTTGTGTCCAGAAATATACTGAGATTCATAGATGTAAACTATATTTACAACACACTTGGATCCAGTTTTTGTAAGGCTCTACTAGGTTTTTACAGCTTCACTGGATGTGATTATGCTCCATCCTTCTTTAAAAAGTGAAAAATAAAGCATTTTAAGAGTTTACAGAGTCGACACGATTTTCAGTTAGCTTTTGCAGAACTATGAAACACAATCTCGATGATATTCTTAGGCTAACCGACGATGAAGACAATGTTGTATGCAACGATTCATCTGATGAATCAGATTGTGATTAAAATCATTTTTGTAGCCCTAAACAAAATATTGTAGTGTAAGTAATCTATAGATATTTAGTTGGATTTATTATTATTTATGTTTTTATTTTCTTAGAAATGTGATCGAACAAAATTTTTTTTTTTAGTTTTCTTTTGAATTCATCCATTTAGTAAAAAAAATTACTGAACTATGTTGGTGTATAAAGAACAAAGACGTTAATTTAATATATTAGAATAAGAATATTTTTGTTAATAAATTCATTTTATAAATAGGTGCAATAATACCAACCACATACATTTGTTTTTTAGTCTTATTTACCAGGCTATAAGTACGTCTGGCAAGGGATATGCCCCATGCAAAACGTCTGGCACCCACATTTTCGGTATCAGGACACTTCCACCATTATTTTGGTATATACAATGTGTGGTTATACCAATTATTTCAAAAACTGATTTTTTGCATACTATTAGTACAACTGGCATGGGGATAGCCCCAAGCAAAACATCTGGCACCCACAGATTTGTGTAGATGGCTTCAACCTCTTTCATTTAATACTATTCATAAGTGGTTATATCTTCGATCCAGGATTTGGAAAAAAACGTATTTTTACTTTACTATTACTAACCTTTGCCCCAAACAAATGCTGCCAGACTAAGGAAATAGGCTTAAGCTATTTAGGCACTTAACTTTGATATATCCTAATTTTGGTTATATCTTCACTCCAAAAAAATGCTGTGGGCTCTTGGTCTAAAAGGGACTTCATGGGAAAACTTTATAAACACAATGAGTACTTGTGCTTGTGGGGAACAATTAGATCTCTTCGAACAGCGAACTCAGACCGAAAGTTCCCTGTCATGGACTTCGACGAATACAATTGGATTCAGTGACTATAGCAAAAACATTTGCAGATAAGTGGAAAAGGTAGGTACAGTGCGGATTACACATACACAGAGAATCTGATCGAAGATAGTAAAAACTTCAGACTACAAGACCTAGTACAACACCTGAACCACAACCAACGATATTTATGACGACTTTAACCTTCGCATGGATGGATGTTTTCAAGTACCGGCATGAACAGTATCTACCCGGGTAGATACATTAGATTCTTATATACTTTGTATGTAATTTTTCATTAATATTGTTTTCTTACACTATTTTTTTCTTTTTTTATATTGTTAAATAATTTAAATTAAATTTTGAGAGTTTGGAAACAAGGCTGTTCACTTTCGGCCTATCTTGGAGTTCTGCTGGTGATGGGATGTCACAGATCAAATTTTGAAGCTGTGAATAAACTTTGGTGCAAAAAGTCGTATCCTATCTATCGTGCTACAATGTCAGTATGTCGCTTCAAATCAATTACTAGGTTTATTAGATTTGATTCTGAACTAACACGTGCCGATCGCATGGCATCTGATAAGGCAGCACCTATCAGAGATGTATTTGAAATGTTAAATTTCAATCTGGGATATCATTTCGACCATCTGAATCCATTACTGTAGACGAGAAGATGTATCGATTCAGAGGACGTAATAAGTTCACACAATATATGCCGTCCAAGCCAGCTAAGTATGAAATTAAACTTTGGTGGGCTTATGATTCCGCAACATCCTATCCTCTTAATGGCCATATTTACACCGGAAAAATCAGTACAGCAAGGGATGCAAATCAAGGTCAGCGTATCGTAAGGGAGCTAGTTGCTCCATACAAAAATACTGGGCGAAATATAACAATGGACAACTTTTTTACTATTCTTCCACTGGCCTTGAAATTATTGAGTTGGAAACTATCGGTCGTCGGAAATTCGAAAAAAAAACAAACGATGCTTGCCCAATGAGTTCAAGGCCTCAAAATATAGAGAAGTTTTGTCTACAGAGTTTGGATTTAGCCAAATCGTCACGATTTGCTAATATGTCCCTAAAAACAATAAGGCCGTCGTTTTATTATCAACTTTCCATAGCAATAATTCAGTTTCAGGGCAAAAAAACAGAGGTATTTCACTATCATAACAGCACGAAAGGTGGAGTGGATACGATGGATAAAATGTTGAGCCAGTATACAACCAAACGTAGGACTTGCCGTTGGCCTCTTGCCGTATTTATACCCTATTCTAGGGGTATATTAATTTTGACGCATAGTTTGTAACATACCTTAATATTGCCCGTAGACCCCTAAAAGTTACTATATTTATGATCAGCATCGATAGTAATGTCGATCTAGCCATGTCCGTCCGTCCGTCCGTCCGTCAGCAAAAATTAGGCCTTTAAACTGGACCTAGAGAGCTGAAATTTTAACCATATACTCTCTAGAGTCCCGAAATAATCAAGTTTACGAATTTTTGAAATCCGCCCACAGACACGCCCACAAACTCAAAAAAACAAAATTTTGGAAAAAATCGAATTTTGAGCTAGGAAGCTGAAATTTTTTGTATATGATCTATGACTCCTAAAACTGCTCGGGATATACAATTTTCAAAATCCGCCCACTGCCACGCCCACAAAAAAATAAAACAATTTTATTGAAAAACCAAAATTTGAGCTAGGGAGCTGAAATTTTTAATATATACTCTCTAGGGGCCCTTTAAGCTCATGTATAAATATTTTAAAAATCCGCCCACTGACACGCCCACAAATAAATAGAACATTTTTTTTGAAAATCCAAAGTTTGAGCTAGGGAGCTGAAATTTATAATATATACTCTCTAGGGGCCCTTTAAGCTCATGTATACATATTTTCAAAATCCGCCCACTGACACGCCCACAAATAAATAAAACAATTTTTTGAAAAGTTTGAGCTAGGGAGCTGAAATTTATAATATATACTCTCTAGGGGCCCTTTATGCTCATGTGTTAATTTTTTTTTAAATCCGCCTACTGACACGCCCACAATTAAATAAAACAATTTTATTGAAACACCCAAATTTGAGCTAGGGAGCGTTTTTTTTTGATAAAATCCTTTAAATGTTATATAACAAAATATGTAGAGCGTTCTTAACAATTTAACCATACTTAGACTTTTGTCACGCCCACTTATGAGGGATAGGAATAAGAATAGGGTATCCAACAGTTCGCCCAAGCGGACTGTAGCCCGTCCCTATGTTCTATAATTTGATCGATACAGTCGCCCTTGCTGCGTCTATCATTTATGCTAAGAACAATCCGCATAGTCAAATAGCTGTACAAACATAGGGACGGGCTACAGTCCGCTTGGGCGAACTGTTGGATACCCTATTCTTATTCCTATCCCTTTTTTTGATTTTGTGGGCGTGTCTGTGGGCGGATTTCAAAAACTCGTAAACTTGATTATTTCGGGACCCTAGAGAGTATATGGTTAAAATTTCAGCTCTCTAGGTCCAGTTTAAAGGCCTAATTTTTGGCTACAGACGGACATGGCTAGATCGACATTACTATCGATGCTGATCATAAATATAGTAACTTTTAGGGGTCTACGGGCAATATTAAGGTATGTTACAAACTATGCGTCAAAATTAATATACCCTTAGAATAGGGTATAAAAAAGTAGAAGAATTAATTTCCTTGAAACCCTTGGTGAGAATTTGTGTATACAACATATCTTAAAACAGAAGAGTGATAGGCAAATTTTGCATACGAAGTGCAATGGAGTGCGTTTTAGGAGAAGGTATTGACACAATCAATGATGACAACGTCGAATTTATTCCAAATGAATACGAAAAGGATAACAGTGGTCGTAACCGTCAAAAAGGTGCATGCGGTATGTGTTATGCCACTGAAAAGAGAAAACGAGCTACCCGTCAGGGGGTGGGTTAAATGCCGAAAACCAGTATGTGCAGAGCACAGCCTAACCCAAACAATGTGTCAGAATTGTTACATGCTTTAAATTTTTTTGTTCTTCCGTAACTGTTCTATTATTTATTCAAATAAACTATAACCCAAGATTGGCTGATTCTAATTTAATTTCAGTGGATGTTCAAGCTTTACTTTTGTTGTCAATTTTTTTACAATGAAGGAGATGTTTGCTTTTTTTTCATACAAAATGAACGCGTAGATACTGTTCATCTACGTAAAAAAAACTTCAAAATTTAAGAAAAAAGTGCGAATAAATATCAAAAAAAGTAGATTTTACTGTTTGCGTATACATTTCAATAATTCAGTCACTGAGTAGAAAGGTTTTTAATATAAGTTTCAGACTTTCCGAGATATTTCACCAACAAAATTCAAATATCTACCCGGGTAGATACCATCCATGCGAAGGTTAATGTATTGTCACTTGTCCACCTAAGGTTAGTCCTTTCAATGGCCTCTCTCATAAACATGAGTTTGCATGTAGAATGTATGCATCCCAATTGCCTAAGGGACCTTTATCAGGTAGAAGGGGCAGTATGGTTCCTTTTCTGGCGAGTTCATCCGCCCTACAATTCCCTGGAATATCTGTATGTCCTAACACCCAGCATAGGTGAATGTTAAATTGCTCCGCCATATCCACGAGAGATGATCGACAGTCAAGGACTGCGATGGAGTTTGTGGAGACAGAAACCAGAGATTTTAGCGTAACTTGGCTATCTGAGAAGATCCGGATGTCCATAGTGGATATCACGTTCCTCTTCAGCCACGATAGGACTTCTTTAATCGCCATCATTTCCGCCTGGAATCCGCTGCAGTGGTCTGGGAGGCGAAAGGAGAGGCTGAAGGTCAGCCTGTCAGAGAACATACCTCCTCATATCCCTGCTTCAGTTTGGGATCCATCCGTATAAAAGTGGATCGATTTATTTTCGACAGGGGCTTGCCTCCGTTGTTGACTTTGAAGCTTTTGTCAAAGCGGATCTCAGGTGTGGTGTAGTCTATGTTGCTAGGGAGGATTATAATTTTTTTTAGAATAGAGGCGTGGCCGATTTCATTCTCGGACCACTGGAACGTTGTTTTGAGTTAGACAGCCGCACGAGCAGCCGCTTGCTTACTAAAGATGTCGAGGGGTGTCAAATGAAACAAAATGTCCATTGCAGCAGAGGGAGTTGTGCGCAGTGCACCACTCATGCAAAAACACGCGTGTACATAAGTACACACACACTTTTGTTATTTTTATGTTATATTATTAGTATTGTTATTATCTGCAGTCTTTAAAGTATATGTATGTAGGTACTTGAAATCGAAATAAATAAATTAATGTATGAGTGCATGAAACATTTGGATACTTGGATGAACATCGTATTTATTCCTAATGATTGTGTCCAGTGGCTAGTGTGTTGAACTACTAATCGGTGGGTCTCAGGCTCAAATCACGCACGGAAGCACCTAAAGTTTTTTTTCAATTGCCTCACCTCTTAAGTCTGACAAACATCCAGAGTATCAATGCTCATGAAAAGCTTCTCAAATTTGTAGATCCCTCAATTTTGCACAAGCAAATGGTTGGAGAGGCCGTGTATAGACTACGTGCTTTGAACATTGTGAAAATATTTTGGTAGCTATGTTGTTGGATCATCAACAAAATATATCAGAGAGCTGGCACTTCTTACTAACTTACTTAACGGGCTCCCGATCCGTGAAGAGTCTCTGCCTGAGACACTGCAGCCTACCATCCTCTGAGATCCCGGGCATGCTGCTTCCAGTTCTCCAGACCAAGAGCTCTGGCATCCGAGATGGCTTGATCTTTAAAACGGAGGTTCGACCTTTCTCGTCTTCTCGAACCAGGGGGCTGGGAATCGAAGATCCTCTTGGCTGGAGCAGTATTGTCCATTCGCTCAATGTGGCCGAGCCAATGTAGTCGACGTGATTTATATTTTTGGACTACCTACATCCATTCATTTATTTCTCTCGACATAACCATCATCTTATCCATCCATCTTACAACCATCCATAACTACATATATATAATCATCGACTATAGATTAAGTAACCCGAATTAAAACAATGATGAAAACAAAAACAAATCGTAAGAACGCAAGGAAATTCATCAAAACCAAGAAAAAAAAATCATCAAAAAAATCGTCGGAAAAAATCCAAAAAACATAGGGACGGGCTACAGTCCGCTTGGGCGAACTGTTGGATACCCTATTCTTATTCCTATCCCTCATAAGTGGGCGTGACAAAAGTCTAAGTATGGTTGAATTGTTAAGAACGCTCTACATATTTTGTTATATAACATTTAAAGGATTTTATCAAAAAAAAAAAAACGCTCCCTAGCTCAAACTTGGGTGTTTCAATAAAATTGTTTTATTTAATTGTGGGCGTGTCAGTAGGCGGATTTAAAAAATATTAACACATGAGAATAAAGGGCCCCTAGAGAGTATATATTATAAATTTCAGTTCCCTAGCTCAAACTTTGAATTTTCAAAAAAAAAAAATTAATTGTGGGCGTGTCAGTGGGCGGATTTTGAAAATATTTACACATGAGCATAAAGGGCTCATAGAGAGTATATACTATAAATTTCAGCTCCCTAGCTGAAACTTTGGATTTTCAAAAATTAATATAGGGTAGGGCGAGGAGGTTCTGACACGTTAACAGATATTGTCAAAAATTAGGTACATCCGATTACATACAAAACTATTTATATGTAAATTTTAGTTTATTAAGGTTTAGTCTATTACAAAAACAACTTTAAGCACTAAATTATTAACCATCTCAGAGTTTTTGATGAATTTCTAAACAAGGAAAAAGTGACAGAACATCCTAGTTTGTAGGAGGTTCCGACTTTTAAGAAGGAGGTTTCAACATACTATAGGAGGTTACGTCAATCAAAAA
Source organism: Portevinia maculata (assembly GCA_949715645.1). Classification (NCBI taxonomy): domain Eukaryota; kingdom Metazoa; phylum Arthropoda; class Insecta; order Diptera; family Syrphidae; genus Portevinia; species Portevinia maculata. The sequence goes on from OX454527.1 coordinate 99,854,326, forward strand.
ATTTTCAAGACTAAAATTAAAAAAAACAGATACCTAAGCTTTTTTGGTGCATTTTATTTAATAAAAATAGTAATAAACAAAAAAAATAAGGACTTCAGTCTTTTTTTAATTAAAATAAATAAACTTAAATAAAATTTAGTTGCAATTCATTTTAGGTTTTTTTAAATCAGTATTAAACTTTTTATCATTGAAATAGCAGTTAATGAAAAATTATAATAAAATACCGCACATCAAAATTACCAAAATTAAGATCAAAACAAATTTTATTTTTGGACCTGGATGTTCCCGGCAGGTTTTTTGGGTCTCTCAATTTAGCCACCAAGTCGGATCTCATTGCCACTCCCATATCGTCAACTGCAGGTTCATAGAAGTTGCTTTTGTTTTGCCGACGATAATATCTTATAAAGTAGCACACCACCGAGTCCATATCGACCTCCTCAACTCTACTGACATAAAAAAAATATTTTTTTTCACCAAATTTAACCACAACAAAGTCACCAATTCCAGCTTTAACATCCTGGGAAATCGTGACATAATTAGTAGGCTCAATGTCTGCCTCTGCAATCCACACCAAATTCAAAAGATTGATCCGAGTTTCTAACGCTATATGTTTCACTTCCGGAAGAAGTCGATGATGCAAGAACTTTTTTGACGTGTTTTGGCTTTGGTAAATTATTCTTTTTTAAGACAACCTCTTTTTGTTTAGTTCTTTCATTTTTTTCGGCTAGTTCCATGAGCCTGTTTTTTTCGGGTGTGTCTGTATAAATCCGTGATTTAGAAATACTGTTTACCTTTCTTTTCTGTTTCAAATGCATTTTTGGGCAAGGTCGAATCGCTTCCGGTGTAAGATGTTGATATGATTCATTTGGATTCCTCTGAATATTTTGATTTGGCGATGCAACTCTAACTGGGCTTTTCTCTGTTCCTTCAAATTCTTGGAAGTCGAAGTCCTGAAAAATATCATCGTTTATCGGAACTATTCCCGTGGAAGAAAACCCTTTGATTATGTTTTTCGGGCAAAATGCTTTTAAGAATGGCTGACAAGAAATTTTCGCAATGTCATTTATTCCAATTATACGCCCCGGATTATTGACAAGATAGTTGTTGAATGCTGCCTTACAGTATTTCTTGAATGGTCCAAACACTGCTACATCGAGAGGTTGAAGTTTGTGCGATGTGTGCGGTGGTAATGATAATAAAATTATGCCATTCTCCCTGCAAAAAATTATGGATTGGAGAGCACAATGTGACACGTGGTTATCCAATAAAACCATGATTGGATCTTGAACTGAACCCCGTGTGTGTTTCACAATATTTTCTAAAACTTTTGGAAAGAGATCAGCATTCATCCAACCGCTTTCTGCTAACAAAGCAATCGGTCCGGGGACAGCACCTTTAAGAAATGCTGGATTAGTCCTTTTTCTTGGGTACAAAAATACTGGTGGAACATGATTGCCAGCTGCGTTCACTATTGCAACCATAGTTACTAATGTGCCCCTTTCAGCAGAAGCAACTTAGAAAGCACTTGAGAGCCTGAGTGCTTACTACTAAACATTTGGTCCAAGGAGGCAGTTCTTGAATCGCCTATTCTTGAAAGACGAGATAAAATTGTGGTTCTTTTTACGCCATATTTTGTTGCGGCACTTGAAGCAGTTTCCTTTTTTTCGAGAACAGATTTTACTGCTTTTTTCATGGTTTTCTCGTCAAATGCCTTTTCAGGATACTTTCTTTTATAAATGTTAGGCATTTTGATTGAAACCTATAAAATTTCAGTATAAAAAAACTAAAACTAAGTAAAACAGTAAAAGGAGGAGGTTTCGACAATTTGACTTAACCTCCTAAGCGAAACGTGTCGAAACCTCCTTCAATGCATGCATTATATTTACGCTTTCAAAAAGTTTATTATTTTATACTTACGTAAAAGGGCCTCAACTAGTAAAAACACTATTAATCTGTTTGTTTAATTTTTGTATTGTCACTTTCAAAAACTTAAAACAAAAAAAGTTATAGCTTAAGAATTCACTGACAAAATTTACATGCCCACTTACCAAAAATCAAAACACGGCTGAACTTGTTACGCGCTGATCAGAAACTGAACTCAATAAGGGAAAAAGTAAAGGTACATTTAGGCTGTGGACATAAGAAATTATCATATCTGTTATATTTAAAGGAAGTGAAAAATTTGAGTTTGATGAAACCTCCTACATGTCGAAACCTCCTCGCCTTACCCTACCCTTAGAATAGGGTATAAACAAATTATTTTATTTATTTGTGGGCGTGTCAGTGGGCGGATTTTGAAAATTTTTTATCCCGAGCAGTTTTAGGAGTCATAGATCATATATAAAAAAATTCAGCTTTCTAGCTCAAAATTCGATTTTTTCCAAAATTTGGTTTTTTTGAGTTTGTGGGCGTGTCTGTGGGCGGATTTCAAAAATTCGTAAACTTGATTATTTTGGGACCCTAGAGAGTATATGGTTAAAATTTCAGCTCTCTAGGTCCAGTTTAAAGGCCTAATTTTTGGCAACAGACGGACGGACGGACGGACGGACGGACATGACTAGATCGACATTACTATCGATGCTGATCATAAATATAGTAACTTTTAGGGGTCTACGGGCAATATTAAGGTATGTTACAAACTATGCGTCGAAATTAATATACCCTTAGAATAGGGTATAAACAACTTAACCATCATTAACAACTCGTTAATCATCTTTAACCACTACTCCTGCTATCACCCACGCTCGCTGACTGAAAAATGCTGCTGCAGGTGCACACTTGGCATATTAGTCGTTTAAAACGAGTTTATAGAGAAGATCTCGTCGGAAAACATCGGAGATAAAGGTACGTGTTCTGTGTAGTATTTTGGTGAACATTTTAATTACATGTAGAATAATTTAAATTAATAATTTTTTGAAATATCATATTATCCATAAATTAAACTACCATAAGAGTAAATTTTTTGAGCCTCATTTGAATACTTGCTCCACGTACCTAATGGTCTTTTTAAAACTGCTTAAACAAGAGTGTGACGACATTGCAAAATTACAGCGATGGAAACTTTTATTATTTGTGCGTTAGTGGAGTATTATTACAAAACCTCTTTTAAAATGGTAGACATTTTTTTTTTATTTTTTTTTTATTTCATTAATAAGATATGAAATAATGCATTTATGCTATAAAAACTATTTAAATAATAGTAAAAATATTTTTATTTTTTTTTTTTGAAAAGTGGAGCAAAGATGTCCAAGGGAAGGGGTTACTTTGCTCCGTTCTACATTTTCTATCAGTGTGCTTTTATTTGAAATGTTGGAGCAATGATAAACATACAGTATATTAACAATGCTCCAAAGATCATTTCTGTGAAAAAAATAACTAAAACCAAAACGTACTTTTTTTTACAAGAAAAAAACAAAACTGCAAATATTTTTCTTAAAAAAAAACGAGTATTTGAGTGTTATTAATAAAGAAAATAAGAGTTTTTATTAGGTAATTCAGTAGGTACATGTGTAGCGATAAATAACAAAACATAAAACGTAAATAACGTACGTAGGTATGTATTTCAATTCATAAAAAAAATAACAAGGATAAATAACAGAACATAAATCGTAGGTAGGTATGTATTTCAATTCATAAAAAAAAATAACAAGGATAAATAACAGAACATAAAATGTATTTCAATTCATAAAAAAAAACAAAAAACTTAGATAATAACAAAGATGCAACGACTAACATTTAGTCAAATATAGATTTAAGTTCTGGAACATGGAATGTACCTCTCTTAGAAATTTGTTTTGGAGGCATAATAGAACCTAAAACTTCAGACCATGAATAGCTTAGTTCATCTTTTACTGTTGGTCATTTCCATAACTTCAATGACTTCTGCATTGAGTTTATTTTCACGCTATTGTCATCAAATGAGACTATTTCTCCTGGATACAATTGCCCTTCATATGAAAACACGACAAACTGTCACACCTCTCGAACGACTTCATTGAAACAGATATAGTGTTGCGATGTTTTACCTTCCAACAAATTTAAGAATTGGTTTTCCCTGATTTCTTCGTTTTCCCATTCATCAAAGTTGAAATCATCCGAAGAGTTGTCATCAAAAACCATAACCGTCTCCTGACTAAGGCGAGAAGTAGTGGGCACAATTTCATCATATTCTGCTGTTTGGCGGGAAGTACTTGGCTGATCCTGTCTGTATCCAATGGAAGTCGTGTCGTTCGCTGAATTTTCTTCATCAGACATTGTCTCCTGGGCACAGACACTTTTCCCAACTGGAATATTCATTTTTTTGCGTCTTTTTGCAATTATATTAGCAGCCTCTTGCCTTTTTCTATGTAATGCCATAAGGAACTTAGACTGCACGGAATTTTGATCACAGGATCCGGTGCAAAGTAACCCCAAACCAACTTTCGGGGTTACTTTGCTCCAGTGCAAAGTTACCCCAAAATGACGAAAATTGATATGTTTTCACAAAAAAAAATAAATTATTATTATATTTTGGGACCAAGAAGGTTAACTTTGTATAAAATTAAACGAAAAAAAGACACTTCAACGGTAGATAACATAAATACTTACTTTTAATATTTGGATACACACACCTTAACACTTAAAATTTCCTACCTGAAAAAAACACACTATTAGGTCGCTCCTCTTCGGACTCTTATGGTTGAATGCAAATTAAACGTGGATGTGCAGTTGTACATGATTTTGCACACACATAAACATTATATTATGTTACAGTTAGACCGGTAAGCAAAACTCAACAAGTCTGAACATGAAACGAATATTAAACTCTTTATGACAATGGCGCAAAGCTACACCCGCTGGCGCAAACTAATCCCGGTTTACGGTAGTTTAAATGATAAATATATAAATAGATAAAATAAAATGGAACATTGTTCTACACCAAAATTAAGTTAATTTATATATTCATATAGAGATAGTAATTAGGAAAAAGCAATAAATGAAGGAAAATGAAAGAAAAAAAATTATCAAGAAATCATTTGTTTATTTAAACAATTTACATTTTTGTGTATTTAAGTGTTTTCTTCAACTTCACTTATTTCAATGATTGGCGGAGTATTAAAACAAATATTTTCGCTGCACTGTAGACATGCTACACTGCAGTACAAGCCACTCTTTCGACATCCACAAGCACCTACACAACCCTTTTTGCAGCTACAAAACAACATTTTGCAATAAATTATCTGGAGCTGGTGATTGATTCATTTATTGGGATAAGCATGTCATTAGAATACTTCCAGCCCCAATTTTCAATGTCTACGTTTTCAATATCTATATTTCCTAACCATAACTGGATTTGTAGATATACTCTTTTAAAATCGAGTATGGATTTGATGTGTTTGTGGTAATCCACTGATGATCCCAAACCACCACATCTGGGTGAAACTCCACAAACTATATATAGTCATACTAGTAATAGTTGACTATATATATATTAATTTTTGACTTTCAGTCATAGCCATACAATAGGCTGAACTAACATTTCATTTGTTATTCTTCAAATCTGAAGGAACATTTGAATTGGAAATAAGTTCACACTCATCCGTGAGTGGTGACAACACATATACCCCTGGTATAAAACTTTTTATACTCTTTTAAGGTGTTCAAACGCTACATCAGCTGTAGGAGGTAATGATGACAAAGGAACACTTGTTTTTTGGCTGTTCTTTTTACAAAGAAATTGAACTCAATGAGTTCAAATCTTTAATTTAGGGGAAAAGGAGAAACTGTTGACTCTACTGGCTACAAAGGCCTTGGGGTGTGTGGCGGTTTAGTTATCGTGTGTAGCACGGATAGATGAGCCTGGAAAGTGAACCTGAAATAAGTTTCTTATAGTATTCTCGGGTTACGCCGCGTATGTACCATCTGTTTCTTTTGTAATCCTACACAGTTTGTATGCTATTTACCCAGAGCTTTATAAATACGCGTTGCGAGTGGCATGTTTTCGGTGCATTTAGTCCATGTAGCTGCTATGTCGGGCGCAGTTGCTCAATGGTTAGTGTGTCTGCCTACTAATCGAAAGGTCCCCGGTTCAATTCCCGCCGGGGTCAAGTAACATCTTGAGTTTTTTTCCACTGCCCCACCTCATGCGAACGTCTGACAAACATCCAAAAGTATCAATTGTCATGAGAAGCTTCACATTTGCCGTTCGGATTGGGCTTAAAATTGTAGGTCCCTTCCACTTCGCAAAGAAAGTGGTTGGAGAAACTAGGTTTTTTTTAAATAATTCTGAGTTATATTCTGTGAGAGCGATACTGTAATGGTCCCACAATTTTTTTTATTTGGCTCGATGAAGAGCTTCCTAACATTCTTCCCGAGCTTAGCAAGTTGGTCCTTCCACCAGGAAACCTTACGTTTCTTCATACTGGTTTTACTGACACAACTACTATCGTAGAAGGTTAGCAGCTCCTTTGTTGAGCTAGAACGCTGCTTCATCCAGGTCTCACGTGGACTCACTTGACTTTTGAGAGGAAATTTTCCAGTCCGTCCACTTAGGATCGTAGTTATTCGAAGCCTGTGTCAGTTTGCCAGATATGTCAAACCTTCGGAAAACGGATACTATGAACGTACATAAGTTGCGTCTCCGCCTGGATTTGCGTTGCGGAAGATGAACCCAATTTTTCACAGATAATGCAGCTGTACTCATTAGTTATACTACTGGTCATAGATTCATCCATTGTTAGAAAACTGTGATAGAAAACAGTTGAATACATTAAATAATTAATTATTTACATTACGGCAGCTGCCGTTGCCGTTCTCCCCTCTCCACGTTCTACTACCTGTCCAAGGTCGTTATGACCCTTCATACGCTCCAACATATTAAGAAATTCTTTTATGTATTTAGGTATTATTCAACGTATTGATACAAAAAAAAAATATTTTAAATAAAATTACATGCTTAAGTATTAATATTTTATAGTTTTTGTTTAAATAATAAAAAAATCAAAAGCACAAACAAATTTTTGGTAAACTTTTCACTTTAAAGTATAACAAAGAAAAACAGCCCTTAACCATTTATGTAAATTCATTCACTGTTACAAAAGTCTCTACTGGCTACAAAGGCCTCAAAAGCCCCAGACACTCCACTACGTACAATCTCGTCGAATACTTCGCGTATATAAAAGAAATTCCAATCGGTTCCTTATCGCTCATGTCCCAAACTTTCGGGTCACTTGCTTACAAACAGGTAGTTTTTATACCCTATTCTAAGGGTATATTAATTTTGACGCATAGTTTGTAACATACCTTAATATTGGCCGTAGACCCGTAAAAGTTACTATATTTATGATCAGCATCGATAGTAATGTCGATCTAGCCATGTCCGTCCGTCCGTCCGTCTGTCGGCAAAAATTAGGCATTTAAACTGGTCCTAGAGAGCTGAAATTTTAACCATATACTCTCTAGGGTCCCGAAATAATCAAGTTTACGAATTTTTGAAATAGGCCCACAGACACGCCCACAAACTCAAAAAACCAAATTTTTAAAAAAATCGAATTTTGAGCTAGAAATTTATAACATATACTCTGTAGGGGCCCTTTAGGCTCATGTGTAAATATTTTTAAAATCCGCCTACTGACATGCCCACAATTTAATTTTTTTTTTTTTGAAAATTTAAAGTTTGAGCTAGGGAGCAGAAATTTATAATATATACTCTCTAGGCTCATGTGTTATTTTTTTTTAAATCCGCTTACTGACACGCCCACAATTAAATTTTTTTTTTATTGAAAAACCAAAGTTTGAGCTAGGGAGCGTCTTTTTACAAAAGCTCCGTTTTTTTTGATAAAATCCTTTAAATGTTATACATATAACAAAATATGTAGAGCGTTCTTAACAATCCAACCATACTTAGAATTTTGTCACGCCCACTTATGAGGGATAGGAATAAGAATAGGGTATCCAACAGTTCGCCCAAGCGGACTCTAGCCCGTCCTTATGTTTTGGTTTAATTTTACGACTTTGTTTTAATTCCTTCCATAATCTGGGAAAAACCAAATGCAATATCAAAGAAGGATATTGTTTACGTTGTAAAAAGAAATGGAATTAAGTAGATAAATTCAATTTTTATGATGATTTTCCCAATAAGGTCATAAAATTAGTCCTGTTTTTCGTCTTACTTGATAATGAACAGTTACTAAATCTACCTATTATCATATTTCAAGCGGATGGAATTAAAAGTACTATACTCTATCCAACAAAAATTGTCAGTACAGCCAAGATTGGAATTTTTGTCTCTCAGTCTGGTTGCAATGACTTACATAAATCGGCCCCTCTTTAAAGCTCTCACAGGGTTGCGGTAGTGTGTATGATAATTCGCCATAACTCAGAGAGCAATGCTATTAGGGTTACCATCTTCCAATTTAAAATAAAAATATTGCGAAACGAAATAAATTCCGTTTATCTTTTTCCTTTTCTGGTAAGATAATAATAGGCCCGTTTTTTTTAAATGTATCTCCAGTAGACCAACAAAATATATAAATTTCGTAACACAAAAAAAAATCAAAACGAAAAATATATCACTGTAATCCAATTTATTCATTATAAATATTGTAAAACATGAAATACTAATTTCTAATATCAGTACTCAACTAATCCGATGAGTAATTACTGCTACTGCTCTCGTTATTTAGGTCTATTATTAACCAAAACTTCCATTTCCCACATATTTGACTCAACAACCTGTTCAACGTGTTGGACACATCGATGCCATTTTTCCTTGTCAACCCTTGCAAGTGCTGTTGTTAGTAAGTCCCTTATTTTAGCCATTTTAAATGACTTGTTTTGGCTTGCTACAAACCCTTTCACTTCAGCACAAACCAATTCTATTGGATTAAGGTCACAGTGATAAGGCGGCAAGCGAAGCACTTTATGTCCCGCATTTTGAGCCATTTCATCCACGACGTATGTTTCATACTTGGCTTTGTAACGTTTAACGATTTCAAGCAACCCATTGTATTATTGCATCCCTACTTAACTTGAGATCTTCCTTTTGGGAATTTCCGTATTCATTGGCAAAACAGGCGTCATTCATCGGAAAAACAAAGACATTATACAAACAGGTACATAATGAGATGAAAGGATGTATTTATGTTGTTTTTTTTTTATTTAAACAGTTTGCGACATAAACTCAATCAGCAAGATTTTCGAAAAACATTTCCCAGTCCTTTCCACTATATGTATATTGTGAAAGGTACACAATCAGGCAATTAGAATACAAAATTATATAACCACGACGCAATGTCATATACCTAAGCAGATGGTAAAAAAAACTGCACTTCTGCAGCTGTACAATAGAAATACAATCAAATTAAAACCGAATGGTAACACCCCACCTAATAATTCGTTCTCAAAAGCACCAAAACCGAAAGTTCTTTGACAAAATCCATAGAAAACCCCTTAATGATATGCTTCATTGTAGAGATGGTAATACTCTTCTGATGTGCTTCAGTCACACACACTGCTTATTTTGGTAGATGATAATAGCAAGCGAACACAAGACGATCATGCTCATTCCCATTCGGCTGTGTGGGAGACTGGTTGTGGTGGGTTGTATGCGAATTTTAGGAAAATCACAACAACAATTCCTTTGTATGACAGCGGTTTGGTTTTTATTTCAGTGGCAATTCTTGCGTTTGAGTGCCGTGACAGTATCTACAGGCACCACTCGTAGAAGAAAAGCTCCTCCATAAGGCCTGTACTGACAATTTTTGTTGGATAGAGTATAGGGACCTTAGTATCAGTTTCATAGCTGGTAAGATTGGAAGAGGATGTGTTGCTCATGGCTATCTTAAGGACCCAGAGAACTATGAACAAAACGGAATAGGAAGAATTTTTAAATTAATTCAAGACCTTCCCTAAGTAAATGCAAGGCAAAAACTGGAGTTGAAGCGAGTAGATCAACTGTCCATCGCGGTGATACAGCAGACCAAATTCTTTCATTTGTGAGCTTTTAACACCGTCTCCCCTGCCGTGTCTTCTATCCAAGGTTATTTCATGCTTCCTCAAATCATGGAAACAATAATTATATTCATCAGATCCGTGCAAATTAAACCTCTTTTCATCTGAATAGATGTCGGTATGCCCGCCTCGATTCCACCTAATGTGACTTTTCGCAAAATCAAGTTGAGGACTTTTGCGTGATACGTAACAGTCTGTTTTTTCGAGTCTCTTTTAGAAGCTGAAACGCAACGCAGCCTTGTTATAAGTTTCATTTATTTCATATTTTTCAGCTGGATGCGTTTGTCAACGCGAAGCTCCCAAGTGCGATTGTGTTGTAGGCATAAGGGTATTCATGCAATGTCCTAAAAGTATCGTAAGCATCGTAATAATAGTGGTAAATGAACTGTAAAATCCATACAAATGTCGCCAGTTTAACAACGCTTACGACGGTTTAACGACGTTGCATGAAATTCTACCCTTATTATGTTTACATTGGAATGAAATGAAAAACCTTAGTCCTGCAGTCATCAAAGACTTACCAAAGTCGTTTGAATGACATTAATCGAAATGGGATTGAAATTGTTCGTATAACACTTTAAACTCTCTGAAACACAACCCAGCGTCAAAAGAATCTTTAAACCTCCCAAATAATACAATTTTCTTTTAAAAAATTCCGATTGGTAAGGTTCAAAGTATAATGGAGGGTTCTACCCCATTTCTCCCGTGCTGTCACAAATGCTTTTACTAGAAGTCTTCGTTCTCGTATATCTTGGATTTGATTTTCTTTCACTTAATATTCAAAAAGCATCCGTATAAAACATAAAGAAGAAATGAGGGTAACCAAGGAATAAAAGAGAAAAGAATCCTTTTCATTGGCCTCACTGGGTGGCGGTCGCCTGTATGTAGCTGAATATATTCGAGTGAGAAAAACGAAAAAACACCTATGTACAAGCCCTATCATTCTCAACGCAGGTCAGAAGATTGTGGTATAATTTTGAAGACATTTCAGGTGGTTGAAGTAGAAATTGTATTAACAAGCGAAAGCAGCATAATAAATTTGTTGTCTTACGATGTTTTATTGAAGAGGCTGTTTAATATGATAACCTAGGTAGCTCCAAGGCACTTGGGGAATCCTCCAAATATTCATGCCTCTTTGGGGTGTCCCTGAATTCACCTCATTGTATGAAATGCTTGTAATAGAATTCTAGAAGATCGATCGAAGAGTTCGAAATTGGCATAATGATGAATTGGAAACTTATAATTTTCTGAGAGCTTAGCATTTTATTCTTGGGGGATTACATTAACATATATGGTGTTTGATTTGCTGCTCTATTCTGAGTTATTGGATGTTGATTACTTGGGCATTGGAAATTGAAGTAAGTACCTACTCAGAAAATAGGTCGGCTGGGAATCGTTTACAAAATCTACTTATTTCAAAGTTAAAGGACTTTTGATTGAGTAATATACTCGCAGCGCCTATCATCATTTATAACGATTAGGTGATGTCCAAAGCCATATACGATTTTGTATGTTCTCTTCATGATTTCTTTTGGTTTCAGTTGTTCCGGCGAAATTTCCCGCAGCAGTAACCACTCTTCAAATCCCTAAACTACCCACCACTACCCCTCTTTTATTGGTTTGCGCACTCAGTACCACAAGAAGTGGAGGTCCATGATCCCATCAATCATTAGCGCATTTCTCGGGAGCCTTGGAGCAGCAACCAGCACAGGTTGACTCGGGCAAAGGACAGAAAACTCTTAAACGTACATATCCAGATATACGACCCAGCTTGTTCGAATATTGGGCATATATATAGACGGTCTGTTCGATCCGCATGATAAACCTAACTAGGACTGCCAGGAGACTTCACACACAAATCCGCAGCTTCGGAAATTGAAGACGAAACAAGGCTTCACGAAAAACGGAAAAAGTAGTACGTAGAAAAGAAGTAGTATGTAATTTTGGAAGCCAAGCTCGGGGGATAAAGAGGAGTGTGAGAATGAAGATCATACTCATACTCATCTCCCGAACAGTCGGAGTAGGGTAGATAGTTAGGTAAATGGATGCGGACGGATGTCACAGGTCACTTAGACCATCAATTTGTTTCTATTCTGTCTATTGTTTTAAATTTTCAAAAAAATTTGAAACCTGAAAAGACAAAAAAAGATACTACTGTTTAACAGCTCAGTGATCCGCTGTATGAAAACCATTCGGATTAATATGTAAATCTCAGGAGTTTCCTCAGGTTTATTTCTATCAGATTATCCAGCTCCTCAAAGGTGTAGCTGCCAAGAATCTTGAATCTGTTCTTTCTAAGGGCAGCGCGAATCCAATCTTCAGAATACTATCACCGAAAACTTGATAAGTTCATGTGTGTCCGGTCCGTTAATTTGTGAGAAGAAAAGTTAGTTTTCAAAGTTATATTAACTAAATTACATGCGAAGAGTTTTCTTTAAATTAAAAGTATTTGCTAAAGTGTTTTTCAAAATAATTTAAAATAAAAGAGTGAAGGTATTTCTTCCATTTATTATTTCTTTACTTGTATGTCAGTAATTTTTTTAATACTGGAACAAAAAGTCCAACATCGGAAATACTAATGCAACATTGTTCTGTTCCTATTGGCAATGATCCAACTGCATACCAAAGCGTTGCAAAAGCGGCGGTCATGCACATGAATGGTCTTACGTTCATGGATAGGATAGGTCATAAGTTAGAAGAAAGGTTGAAGGCAGTCTGTTTTAATATTTTCTGCCTGAACAAAATATAGCTTGTGCGCAAAAATGCTCGACTTAGCTTTTGCAAAGTTTGATAAACAAAACGACCTGAATGAAATAAGTTGAAACGACGGCTATGGCTGTTCAGAAAAACCAAAGTATGGTCGACATAGAACAAGAAACTAATTCATATATTTGGGCGATTGGCAGCATACCACCTGAAATGTTCAGAACTGTCACATAACAGCAAGAACTATGAAAACAACAACTATTACTTTATAACTTTGCCAAATTGCAAAATAATTTGGCCGGGACAAGTTAACAGGAAATTCTTCAAATTAACTGAAACCAAAAGTAGCTGAACTTATCAGAAATAATAAAAACACAGATGTTGAAAAAACTGACCATTCCAATGGATGCAACAATACCGTACAAAGAAATAAGCGATGATAGTGTTATTGGATTGAGGCTGGTTCCATGTTCACAACGTTCTGATTCGATCTCGACAATGTCCACAGACTATCAAATAAAAACTCCGTCTCGAAACATAAGATTTCAATTAAAAAAGAAACTTCGGTTTCACAGAATAATTTTAAGCTCAAAGACAAAGGGTTACAGTACCTATTTAGGAAGACGTAAAAAGACAATACATGGCAATATGACGTAAGAAAACCCCACGTTCACCGAAAAACCGATGTTCGAGCAAAAACGCAAGTAAACGCGTTTTCATTTTTGGAGTTTAACGCGCGGTGAGAAAAATACGCTTATCGATAGCGTTGGGACAGTTACATCTACTAAAAGACAAAGAAGTCGAAACGAACTAGATTCTTCCAGAAGGTCTTAATCCTTCCTGTATAATTTAAGATAGTAACACAAGTCTAATTAACCTTTGCTTAGGCCGATTGAATACAGTGAACTGAAAAAATATAAGGGCAGATTAGAAAACTATTGAGTTAAACCTTTTGAAAAACAAGAAGAAGCAATTAATGAATTTATAGAGCTTCGAATAATGGCGGGGCATGCTCAACAAAAAATGTCTATTTCCAAAATGGTAATACAAAGGTGGCGCAAAAGTCATCTTCCTATCGGAAGAAGCATAATTTTTGCAAATGGCGGCAAATGTAAATTCTACTTTGATATTTGTGAAGTTAACTGATACAGAAAAAACTTAAGACACCAATTAACATAATCCAAAAGCAGAACCAAAGTTTTTCATTCATAAAAATAATTACAGCGAAAGAACATCGGGTGACAACTTTTGCGCCACCTGACAACTTTTGCGCCACCTTGTAAAAACAAAGCCTTTAGAAATTTTATGTAGATGATTGATGCAAAACTTAGAAATGACACAGAACTTTCCGCAACAACTTTCAATAAATCAATAGATGCAAACAATATTAGCTGTGTTTTTTTACTCTAGCACATATACGCTTAATCATTTGCACGTTAAATACAACAGCAACTTAGCCTAAATACGCTAACTTTAGCAGGGATAACTATCGCCGCTAGGTTCATTAGCGGATGTAGATCAGTTCTTCCAAACACCGTTTTTTACGTTTTCCGATAGCTTTTGTTGCCGAATTTCAAAACATTGAAAACATACTCACATTTTTCTTGCGAGTGAAGTTTTATTTTTAGCAGACAAATATTGAACAAAAATCAAACAACTTGTACTATAGGGGTTAACTTTACACGTTTTTTTACTCCTTTTATCTAAGTCCATACATATACGTTTTTTTTTGTTTTTTTACTCAAAAACAATATTGCTTTATTTCAACCAAAAAACAGATCAATGCCAAAATCCATTTTTTATTTTTTGTTCGTCTCCGGTTGTGTTTGGAATTTGAATTAAAAGATATTCAACTTTTGTTAAATGTTACTTAATAATGTTTTTCGTTTTTATTTTCACAACTTTTTTATTTATTTCTTTTTTCGCGACGCGTCTCGAAGCTTTTGCTTCATCTTCGGGCGACCTTAGTTCGTTACAATGCCAACAATTTTCTGCGTATAAAAATTGGCACGCGAATTCTTTTCTCATATAAATAAAATGGATGAAGCGCGAGAGGAAAAGCAGAAGGACATACAAAATGAAAGCCTAGTGTTAACTGTAGACTTAGAAGCGGTGTTGATGGCTCCGAAATCAAAAGTTTCTAGTTTGTATTAGAGGACTAAGTTGTGTATTCACAACGTTTGTTTTTACAAAATAGGATATAAATATGGTTTTTGCGACATCTGGAATGAAACTGCGGGTGGGGTTAGCGCAGAGAAGTTTGCCACCATAATTTCTTGCTCTATAACAAAAAAAAAGTTTTTCCTACAATTGACCGGAAAAATAAAAGGAACTCGGTAAAAAATATTTTGAAAAGCAACGCATGTACTTACCAAAATCGAAATGTTACTGTTTCACACGCTTGCTATTAGAGAAAAATTAGTATTAAACAAAAGTATTTGGAGGTTGGACACACAACAGCAGTTTATATACTTATTTAGTATATTATAAATAAAATATAAATACTAGGGAAAAACAATAAATCCAGTCAAAGACAGCTAGGAATAGTAGAAAATTGAAAAAAAAATTAGACAACATACATATAGTGCAAAATGTCCAGAAACGCTTTTAAGACACTACTTGGAACAGCTCGCACATTGCAGACATCAAATCACATTTTTTTACGCACCACTGTTCCGAGAGTAGGGGAACTTGGATTCAGAAATTTCTATTGGAGAAATAAATAATGCACTGGCAAAGGCAAAGGTAAATAAAGCTCCGGTGGAAAATAGAATTCCTTAAGAATGCTCCTCATGTGTTCTTGTAGAATTGACCAGTCTGACAAGTGAAGCTTAATTCTGTAACACAGAAAAAAATCTTTACACTCATAAGAAATACAAATTTCGCTCGACTTGTAGACTCAGCTCACAAGCGTGCATCTGAAAAGAGATAAGCAGCGCGATTCTCAATGCAAGTGGGGTATACTTTTTCTCTTCACTTGCAGCTCTGAGTTACAGAAAGAGGATAAAAACAATTTCCTACTTGTAGCATTGGACTTGTAGTTTCGTGCTACAGAAAGGCTATGCACTTGCATGAATTCATTTGTATTACAAGTATTCGTATCATTGTGTTACAGGCCCCAGGGCATTCAATCAAATGTACCAAACGAGCAGAGTTGGTGAAACTTTTACATACAACAAGTGTGATATTCCCAATATTCAAGAAAGGAAGTAGCAATGTGCCAAGTTAAAATAGGGTGTACCTTTTATGAAATTAATTGCGAAAGTCATGATGGGCATCCTAAATGCATCTACTTGGGTTAGATAACACAATATTTTAAAAGAATACCGGTCTGTTTTCAGCAGGAGATATTCGACGGTAGACAACATATACAATGTGGCGCAAAAGTTGTCATCTGTTTACTTCACAAATGTCAAAGTAAAATTGACATTTGCCGCCATTTGCAAAAATTATAGCATCTTCCGATAGGGTTTTCAGCCCTTGGGTGTGCCTTAGGCAATTCAGTGTGCCAATGTTCTAAATGATCCACGACGTTTGACATCTATCCTATGTAGTTTTCAGTCGGATTGGTGAACGCCACTGGGTGATGACTTTTGCGCCACCTTGTACAACCTAACTTCTATTAGCCGTGTTTCGGTGCTAGTACCCAGCTAGCATAATAATTGTACAAATAAAACGCCTAGATCGTATTCTATATTCACTTTTCATTTTTAAGGATGTGTGATTCACTCCATTTACGTCAATTTTGCTTATTTAAATTGCCGTTCAGATCAAAATGGGTCTCATCAGACATAAAAAAGCAATTTATCAAGCTGTTGTGTTCTTCGGTCATTTCAATCATTTTTTGGCAAAATTCCAGGTGAACAGGCAAATCCAGAGGGTTAAACTTGCTTGCAATTTGGACTTTGTACGGAAACAAGTTTAAGTCATAATGAATTATCCGTTGTAATGACCGTCGGCTAACTTCAATTTTCGGCAATAAGTTTCCAGTCGAAGCACTTGGATTTGCCTGAATTGACGATGCTACAGCCGCGATTGTGTCTTGAACCCGAACATAGGGATCTCGATGGTACGGTCTTCGAGCGATGCTTCCAGATTCGGCAAACATGTTTACCAGCCTCATAATGGTCCATCTACTCAGGGGAGTGCTGCCAAACTCTCGCCTAAATTCCCTTTGGACGGAAATAAAGGACTGCAAAGCATGGTACCGCTGAACTATCCAAATCCTCTTTTCGGTATCCCAAGCATTTGTTTTAATAAATCTAAATAGTAACCTGCCAAATAAAAAAAAATATGTCGATTACTCACACAGAAAAAAAGTTATTTCGTTTTGTTTTTGTAGCACGATTCGTGCGACACCCTGTATAATATGTATTTGGTTGTAAGCAGAGTTTTAAGGTTTTTGTATTAATAGACTAAGTCCGGTAGAATAAATTAACCATTAAATTATCAGACTTTGGCTCGGTAGCCCGCGTTTTTATTTCAGCTCTCAGCTCTTTATCCAGCATATTGGGTCGGCTTTTTAGCTAGAACACTATTGGCTTGGGACAGCCATTTAAATAAAATCCCCATGACTTTGTTGGCGAGACAGAAGAAAATCCTTTAACGTGCATAACATGGAGGCAGAAGAGCTAACTAAGAAAAACTTTAACCAAGTATGTGCACACGCCCCTACCGGTGAGGCTGAAGATCCCATAAAGGAGGAGTTTTATGACCTCCTGGACGAAGCCTATGGAGTATGTCCGCAGTACGATGTCGAAGTTGTGCTCGGGGATTTTAATGAAAAAGTCGGTTACTAAAATATCTCCGGCGGATTAGTTGGTAAGCAGAGCCTTCACGACACAACAACAGCTACCGACTAATCGATTTTTCAGCAGCTCGTATACGGTGATAAGTTGCACCAGGTTTCCAAAGCTCAAGATCCACACAGCAACCTGAAGCTCTAAAGATGGTCGAACCACCAACCAAATCGACCATGTGTTAATTGAAGCAAGTCACGCTTTCAACATATTAAACGTGTACACATTCCGAGGGGCAAACGTTGGCTTCTACCATTTTTTTGTGTTGCGGCTAAGCTCAGAGGTCGACGGACCAAGAAGGAGGTAGCCGCGACAAATGAAGGTTAGGTACCATTGAACCAAGAGAAAAAGCCCGTGGTATGATATATCCATTTAGCGAGAGAAGGTGACAGAACACGCACTTTTAAAAACGCTGCAGCTCAAAACAAGCTCAGCGAGGAAAGAGTATCGAGCCAAGAGAGCCAAGAGGAGATCCTGCGCAGAAAGAACAGGCGGGACGCAGTCTCCCACCTCAATTAAATCGAATTCCCGCTATCGAAACAACCATACAGAGATTTTACAAGAAAGTGAAGCAATTGGATGCTGGCTTCAAACCCGGAACGCAGACTCTTCCAAACAGCGGCGGAAACCTAGTCCCGAAGCGCAGGGAATAGTCGATGAATTCGAGCAGCATTTCCACAGCTGTTAATAGGCATCATATAGAGGAGTGATAGGGCAAGAAGAGAACCCAAATCCTGTCAATGAAGAACAGATTTCATCACCCAGTACAGAAAAGGTTGGCTTAGCTATAAGAAAGCTTAAAAACAATGATGCCGCCGGCTCTGATGGGTTACCAGCGGAGCTCATGCGCAATGACTGGGCTATCAGCTCCATATGCCCCATCTACAAGAAAGGCGATCCTATGTCTTGCAAGAACTATCGAGGCATATCCCTGCTTAATGTCGAATATAAGATCATATCCAACCTATTGTGTGAACGTTTTGGCAATTAGATGCGCTTTCATGTGACTTCTTCAATCTTGTTCTGGAGAAAATAGTGCGCAGGGCAGGTGTTACACGGAAGGCACTATCTTCAATCCAGCTGCCGTCCAGCGACCGTCCGTATACCCAATACGATACCGATATCATCGGCCGTTACCAGCGGGCCGTGTTAAATATAAGTACAGGCGACATTGGTTGGTCTTAATGTTAAAGCGCACATGACCAATTATATGCTATCAACAAACAAACAAACATCTGTCCACCGCCTAGGACAAAACGTCACGTAAGTTCATCTAAGGAGTTCATCTACCTTGGAGCTAACATCAACTCCTCGAATGACACCGTAGTTTAGATTCAACGGAGATTTACCTTAGGAAACAGCCGCTACTTTGGTTTGGAAAAACAAATGCTTTCGGAACTCTTCACTCGAAAGACAAAATGCATGCTCTATCAAAGCTAAATGCTGCCAGGCCTGCTTTATGGTGCCGAGTGCTGGACGATAAGTGGGAAAGGGGAGCTAATATTGGGTTCTTTTGAAAGAAAAATGTGGTTTTAGTCCAAAAAACTAAATCACGTCGACTACATAACTTTGGCTCAGCCGCATTATGGAGCGCAATTTGGGGTTCATAGGCTCTTTGATGAAGTGGTGGAACTACTGAGGTATTTTTTTCTTGTACGGACAAAGAGGTTTCCCAACCATTCGCTTATGAAAGAGAGTGAAATGGAGGATGGACACAAACACACGTTGACTTTGCATCTGACGTACATATCGCGTGTACTTTTTGTGTATGCAACTTATCGCCTGCCATATCAGCTTACTGTAAGGCTTATTTAAAAATTAGTATGTTGAGCTAAAAATTTTAACAATATAGACGTCGATTTTGACCTCAATTGGAGAAATGAAATCGTAATACGAACGAAATTGAAAATCAGAATGTCACAATTATTGAACAATCTCAAGCTAATTTACCGTCAGAAATGGATTCAAAGGGTAACAGAATAAAGCAGATCGAAAAATTCGTTCGCCTTGTAGCAAATTATATTGTCTCCATCGCATCATTAACAAAGTTGAGGTTGCAGAATGAAAAGCAAGACTGGGATGATGAGGGTCTTATATAGAGTCTCCTTAGTTTTTCTTGACAAGGCCTTACTAATCAATTGCCGTCTTAGGCCAAAGAAACAGCGGTTGGCAAGTGTAATTCTTCGTTTGATTTCCGCTGTGGTGTCATCAGAATTAATAGCGGAGCCGAGGTAGACAAAGTCCCTAACTACTTCAAAATTATAGCTGTCCGATTCGTCGATGTTGTGTGTCCCTTCTTGTTGACAGCATATACATATTTTGTTTTGCCCCCATTCACCACTAAACCCATTTTTGCCGCTTCTGTGCTTACTTGTAAACGCACCAGTGACAGCTCGCTATGTCAATGTCGTCAGCATATGCAAGTAGTGGCACAGACATTTGAAAAATTGTGCCTCTAGTGTTGGCTTGCGATTTTCGCACAATTTTCTCAAGTATGATGTTGAAGAAGTCACATGACAGCGCATCACCTTGTCTAAATCCTTTTTTGACATCAAAGGTCTCGGTGAGATTGTTTCCGACCTTTATGGAGCAGCGGGCGTTCTCCATCGTCATTCTGCACAATCGGACAAGTTTGGCAGGGATGCCAAAACTAGACATGGCTCTGTATAGCTCGTCGATATAAATGCTGTCATATGCGGGCTTAGGTTAGGTTAGGTTTAGGTGGCTGTCGGCAGAAGCCGACACACTTAGACCAATTTAGGTCCATTGTGACACCACGTATGTATTATCTACCTCAACTCTGTAGATGGGACTGGCCAGCGACACGCGGTTGTTCTCAAACGGTCCCCCATCTACGTACTAACCGCGCCCAACGTCGTTTAATTACGATGATCTGACGAGAGCCGATTAACTCGACGTGGTATGGTCGTTGGTTCATATGCGGGCTTAAAATCGATAAAAAAATGGTGGGTATCGATTTGGACTTCTTGGGTTTTCTCCAGGATCTGCCGTAGTGTGAATATTTGATCGGTCGTGGACTTACCGGGCCTAAAACCGCACTGGTAGGGACCAATCAGGTCGTTGACGAATGGTTTCAGGCGTTCACACAGTACAGCAGACATGATCCTATAGGCAGTATTCAGGAGACTGATGCCTCTATAATTGGCGCAGTTTAGATGGTCTCCTTTCTTGTAGATCGGGAAAACGATGCTGAGGTTCCATTCATCAGGCATACTTTCTTCCGATCAAATCTTGGAAACGAGTTGGTGTAAACTCTCCACCAGGACATCCCCCGCTGCCTTAAAAAGCTCGGCATTCAAGCCGTGTGGTCGAGAAGCTTTCTCGGATTTAAATTTGGATATCGCTATCCTCACTTCATTTTGGTCAGGTGGACGGAAGTCTTGGCTTTCATCGTCCAGGCTGAATAGTTCGTTCTGTCTGACAGCGCAATTTGTGTCGTCTTCGCCGTTTAACGGTCTGCAGAAATAATTTTTCCATGTCCTCAGCACCGACTGTGACTCTACTACAAGATTTCCTTGTTCGTCTCTACAGGTCTCTGTTCGGGTCTTGTTTCCGTGACACGTTCTTTTTACCTTATGGTAAAACTTTCGAACATTGTTCCTGGAGTAGCACCTAGCTATTTCCTCGATCGCGCAATTTTAGATCGTGGAATCTAATTATTAAAAAAAATATTTGTTCGTTCTCTTTGTAGAGAACGCCACAACTTTTAAATGAAAACACAAGTATTTTAGTTTTAAAATATTTATTAGTAGAAGCTTCCAATCCCTTACCCTGGGTGGGGGGAAATCTTTAGCTGTACGAAGAACTAGAACTATGAACAAGAACTAAAATTAATCTCAGAAAGAAACGCTTTATATAGTGAAATATCTGCTGGGTCAGCAGTTTGATTGAAGATCATTTATTTCATCTTTATTACTTCTGATTCAAGACATAGTAGTTTATTAGTTTTCGGCACAAGAAAGATCTTGCTATTATGATACATTGTAGTTGATTAGTTTTCTATGCAAGAAAGATCTTGCTATTGTGATACATTGAAGATGCACACTTGTGTCAACAAATGAAGTTGGCACTGCCATTATTTATGTCTTGTATCAGATTACATTTTATATTTTTGTTTATGAAGACTTTGTCTTCAGTGGATTAATGTGGGGGTTGTTACATTTTATACAATACAATTTCTACGAAGACTTTGTCTTCAGTTGATTTATAATTCAATGTGTGGGATTTGTGGGAATGTAACCCCTCCCTCCTTAAGTTTGGTACTCTCCTGAGTATCATTAATTTTATTTTCAATTTTAATTTTTTGAGTTTTCTTTCCCCTACAATACAATATAAGAATTACAATTACAATAATTATGATTATGATACTTGTATAATGAAATAAAATGTTTTATATTATTTTGATATTTTATTTCTTGTAATTCTTTTAAATTCTCAATTTGATTTATATGTATATCTGCTAAAGTTACATTTATTTTCGTAAAGTTTAATGTGTTGTATAATGCAATTACAATATTTGGTTTAAAAGTTTCTTTCCGATTTGAGTAGATAGTTGCATTAATTTTAATGTTACAATCTTTAAAATGTATAAGGTTATTTTTAACAATTTCATATACAATATTATTACAATGTTCATTTAAACTTGATTCTAATAAGTTTTTTGTTAAAATTAGTCCATCTTCTAATTCTATTAATTCTTGATCTTTATTTGATCTTATTTTACAATTTTCATATTTTGTCTTAAATAGGTTTTGGATACATTTTAGACTTTTCTTTAAATGCTTTACATACTTTATTTTGTTTTTTTCATTTAATGTCCCGTTACAAATGATATGATTATATTTTGATACTTCGACTTCAAGTCCATGATCGTTAGGTATAGGTAGAATTATTATACTTTCACATTTATATGTAAATGCTGGTATTTTTAGAATGAAAGCTAATTGGTTGTTTCTAGTTATACTCTCAATCTAATTTATTAAATTATTATTATCTCTATTTTGATATTTATATTTTCTTTTGAAATGAGTTTTATGTAATTTTTTATTATTCACATAATATTTATTATTGATTTTTTCTACCTTTGTTTTCTTATATTTTTTTGAACCCGATTTAAATAGTGATTTATACGTAAAAGCAGACGTAGTTAGAACAGCAAAGAAGATAGCTTTCGTTAAGTTTTCTATAATCTATGACAATACGCCATTTCTTGATTCCTGAACTATCTATCTTTTTGGGTACGACCCGGATAGGTGCATTATATGGGCTACTACTTTCTCTTATTATACCTTGATCTAACATTTCAATTATTTGTTTTTATACTTCGTCCTTGTGTATTTCTGGATATCTATATAAGTGTGAATATATGGGTTTATTATCCTTTGTCACTTCCTTTGCACGTGTCCTGCACTCGCCAACACTAGGAAGGCTACATTGGGTGAATACCTTTTCAATGATCTAAACGATCTTAACAACGCCTGCACAGCAAGGATTAGCTCCTTCATTCAGAGGAGCAAATGGTTCCCTGAGTAAGAGGGTGACCCACCCACCTTACACATCGGCAGCACAATGGACCTACTTCTGGTCTAAGTGCATCCTCATCGAGGGCCGGTTTTCAACCAACCAACCAACCATCCTTTGTTTTGATTTTATGTGTAACCTCTTTTACAGTAGTTACATATCCCCTTCTTTATAAAATAATTTCTTATTATACCTGAGTATTTGAATTAGAGCTTTTTTCTCTGCATGATTCATACATATTTGTCATTTAAGTCTTGTGGGTCTAAGTCAATAATTCTTGAATGTAATTATTTAAAAGGTAATCCTTGAGTTTTGAGAGCAACGGGATCTCAATATTATTAATCTTCAGAGTATGAGTAAAATTTGATAGTTCGGCTTGTAATGGTATGAGGATATTATTTCCTAAAATTCCGTCAAACAAACTGTTTGTAATTGGAGTAATTAAAAATTCCATGGTTGATTAATTTTTATTGAATTCGATTGGTAGTGGTAAAATTATTTTATTTTTTATTAAATTTTCTTTATACAATGTTTTAAGGGTAACTGGTTTGTTGAATTTACTTTCAAAATGTCTAGGAAATATTTTTTCTTTTAAGACAGAGGTAGCTGCTCCTGTGTCTATTAAAAATCTAAGTTTTTTATTAAAGATATGAACATCTATGCAGAGTAGTGGTCTGTTGAGGCATGTACTTTGAAAATTTGAAGTGTCCCGAGTAAGATGGTCTACTTCCATTGGTTCTAGACCATTTCTTCTATTTTGTACAGCAAATGGATTCTGATATTGGTTAGAAAAATTGCCACTTCTATTTTGTTGCCTATACTGTTCATTATGATTTCTTTGATTATAATTATTTCTATAAAAGTTTTGACCATTTCTGTTTAAATTCCTATTATTGTTTGGATTATTTTTTAAAATTATTGTTGTAATATTCACTTCGATAATTATTCCTGTCATTCCTATTATTATTACCTTCTATTGTCCAGTGACAAGATTCTAATTTATATTATGCTTCACTAAGAGTTTTAATATTATGATTAATAATAATCGAACTAGCATTTGGTAAAATTTTTTCACAAAATGTTCAAGCTTCATTATTGCTTGGATTGTATTCCTCTGATTTTATTTCAGTTAAATAATATTTATTATTTAAGCTGGGAAATATTTTTGCAAAAAATCGTGTCTGCCTGTTCCTTTAATTTTAAAAAGGATTCCCTTTCACCGAAATTATTAACTAAAATAGTTTTCACTTCGTTCCAATTGTTTGGATCGCCACCCCGTAAAACTACAGCTAGGGCAGACTCTATTATCCTAGATTTGATTTCGTTAATTATGGGTCAATATTTATGGTTGCCATTTTTACCTGTTTTTCTTTAATTATGTCTTCTTCTGTTGTTGTTTCCTTTTGAGCTGTTGATGGATCTGTTGCTCCTTGGGCTGTTGATGGATCTGTTGTTCCTTGGGCTGTTGATGGATCTGTTGCTCCTTGGGCTGTTGATATATCTGCTGCTCCTGGTCCTTCAATGCAATTGTTTTCTGATTTCAATGCAACTGGTATGTGGTAAGGCTTGTATT
Source organism: Portevinia maculata (assembly GCA_949715645.1). Lineage (NCBI taxonomy): Eukaryota > Metazoa > Arthropoda > Insecta > Diptera > Syrphidae > Portevinia > Portevinia maculata. Next base: position 99,878,935 of record OX454527.1, read on the forward strand.
TCCTCATATCTTTTGCCTCAATAGTTGTCGTCTCAGTTTTTGCTGTAGTGCTTTAAAATGGTCTTTAAAATCGCCTGTAGCCTCGTCGTCTATCCAGCTTTGTGATTTGTCCTGCGTTCTAATTGAATTTCCTTCCTGTGGTGCTTCTACTCCCTCTTGAGTTTTAATTTCCTCTGGTAGCATTTGAAAAAAAAATTTTCATATATATTTTTTTTTCTCTCAGTACAACATTCCCTCTATGAGATTTTGTGGAATTGTGCTTTATGGATCCTGATTCACTATGTTTTTCACTGAATTATATTTTTATTTGTCCAATACCGTTTTGTAATTTTAATTTACCGGCAAACTATTTTAATTAGTTTAAAGGACTATTGAATCCCGAATAAAACTTTTAAAAAAGTACTACGCACAAATATTAATTATGGATCTTTCGGGATCCTACCGACTGCGCCAATTTTAGATCGTGGAATCTAATTATTAAAAAAAATATTTGTTCGTTCTCTTTGTAGAGAACGCCACCACTTTGAAATGAAAACACAAGTATTTTATGTAGTTTTAAAATATTTATTAGTAGAAGCTTCCAATCCCTTACCCTGGGTGGGGGGAAATCTTTAGCTGTACGAAGAACTAGAACTATGAACAAGAACTAAAATTAATCTCAGAAAGAAACGCTTTATATAGTGAAATATCTGCTGGGTCAGCAGTTTGATTGAAGATCATTTATTTCATCTTTATTACTTCTGATTCAAGACATAGTAGTTTATTAGTTTTCGACACAAGAAAGATCTTGCTATTATGATACATTGTAGTTGATTAGTTTTCTATGCAAGAAAGATCTTGCTATTGTGATACATTGAAGATGCACACTTGTGTCAACAAATAAAGTTGGCACTGCCATTATTTATGTCTTGTATCAGATTACATTTTATATTTTTGTTTATGAAGACTTTGTCTTCAGTGGATTAATGTGGGGGTTGTTACATTTTATACAATACAATTTCTATGAAGACTTTGTCTTCAGTTGATTTATAATTCAATGTGTGGGATTTGTGGGAATGTAACCGCGCGCTTCTCATGCTCTTTATTTTTTCTCTGGAGAAGCCGATGTTCTTCGCTCCTCTTTTGCTCGTCCTTCTATGCAGTGCCGCTTCGTACGCGCTTTGTTTTGCTGAATGCACTTGCCGGCACTCCTCGTCAAACTAGTGGTTTCGTGGTGGTGGCCTGGTAAAACCTAGCACATCAGTTGCGGCGCTTCTGATGGCTTCTTGACATCGATGCCACTGGTCTTCGGCACTTGATGCTGGCAGCATAGGACTTCTCGAAAGGGTGAAGGATACGCGATCGGCAAAGTTTCTGGCGGTTTGTTGCAATTGTAGCCGTTCAACGTTAAATCTCCTCACAGTTTTTCCCCCTTTGTTGTGGCGTGCCGAATATCCGCATTCGTACCTTGGCTACAACAAAGTAGTAGTCCGAGTCTAGATAGATAGATAGATAGATTCTTTATTTTTTCATCATAAAGTTTACAAATTGGTATACTTAAGAATAAGGACATGGCAATACTGCCGTTTGCCTGATAGTCCGAGTCTATGTTGGCCGCTCGGAAATTCGAACATCTAGAATACTGGAGGCGTGCTTGCGTCGATCGCAACATGATCAATTTGGTTGACGGTTTGATGATCTGGTGACCGCCATTTTCCTATGTGGATATTGAGGTGGGAAAATCGTGAACTGGCTATGGTAACTAGCAGCGAAATCAATCAGCCTAAGTCCGTTTCCAGACGTGGTGTCGTGTAGGCTGTGCTCTCCGATTGTGGTACCAAAGATGTCCTCCTTTCCTATTTTGGCATTAAAATCAGGTCGTAAAAACACTCTTTGGTAGCATCGCCTTTATCTTCTGTGGTTGCGTGAGCGCATATTAGGCTGATGTTGGCGAATTTAGCCTTGATACGGATTGTTACAAGACGTTCGCTAACGTGTTTAAAGCTCAAGACTTCTTGCCTAAGTCTGCCGCTTACAGCGAATCCGCATCCATATAGACGCTGCTTCTGTTCCCTGTAGCAATCGCCGTAGTAAATGTCACAAACAAGTTTTACCGCGCTTAAAAAAATCTAGCATTAAACGTTACAAAAAATTTAAAAAATCATAGGGACGGGCTACAGTCCTCTTGGGCGAACTGTTGGATACCCTATTCTTATTCCTATCCCTCATAAGTGGGCGTGACAAAAGTCTAAGTATGGTTGAATTGTTAAGAACGCTCTACATATTTTGTTATATAACATTTATAGGATTTTATAAAAAAAAACGCTCCCTAGCTCAAACTTGGGTGTTTAAATAAAATTGTTTTATTTAATTGTGGGCGTGTCAGTAGGCGGATTTAAAAAAAATTAACACATGAGCATAAAGGGCCCCTAGAGAGTATTTTTTTTTATACACTATCAGCTCTGTGTCGTGGAGTGCTTAAAGCAAGCAACTATCACGAGCAGAAATTGCCGGCACAAAAAGTGCTCTCACAGGCTCATCATTTAGTGCAGGTGTTAGTAAGGACAAAACAATTAAAAATACAATAATTATGTACCTACAAAATACTAACACAGACACAAAATAATGATATATATACGAGTATTATAAATTTCAGCTCCCTAGCTCAAACTTTGAATTTTCAAAAAAAAAAAAATTAATTGTGGGCGTGTCAGTGGGCGGATTTTGAAAATATTTACACATGAGCATAAAGGGCCCATAGAGAGTATATATTATAAATTTCAGCTCCCTAGCTCAAACTTTTCAAAAAATTGTTTTATTTATTTGTGGGCGTGTCAGTGGGCGGATTTTGAAAATTTTTTATCCCGAGCAGTTTTAGGGGTCATAGATCATATTTAAAAAATTTCAGCTTTCTAGCTCAAAATTCGATTTTTTCCAAAAAAAATTTTTTTTGAGTTTGTGGGCGTGTCTGTGGGCGGATTTCAAAAATTCTTAAACTTGATTATTTCGGGACCCTAGAGAGTATATGGTTAAAATTTCAGCTTTCTAGGTCCAGTTTAAAGGCCTAATTTTTGCCAACAGACGAACGACGGACGGACGGACATGGCTAGATCGACATTACTATCGATGCTGATCATAAATATAGTAACTTTTAGGGGTCTACGGGCAATATTAAGGTATGTTACAAACTATGCGTCAAAATTAATATACCCTTAGAATAGGGTATACAAAAATTCAAAACGACCCAATATCGGCAAAATGGAATATTTACATTTTATATCACATAACATATCATTATGTTAAGAAGTTCTTATTTTTGGTTAATTTTTCTTTCTTGAAGTCCTTTCTGTTATATTTTTTGAATTGAAGTTGTAATATTATATTAGTTATTATCTTGAATATAATTGAAAAATGAGTTACAATTTTAATTTATAAAATCCTTAAATATAGATTCCCAACATTTCGAGTGTATCTAAGAATTGATGTTTGGCGTCAAACATTCATGAGTAATGCTGAAGGGCTGCTTCTTGCGGATGATGAAAAAATATTACACAGGTGATATTAAAGTGAAGGACTTCTAAAGGAACAATTTCCTCGGACATATTTTCCGAGCGCCGTACCTAAAAAAGAAAAAGTACACGACATTACTGTCGAAGAAGTTGGAAAGGCGGCCAAAAACTCCAAAAAGCGAAAGGAAGTTGGCCCGGATGAGATAACCTCTGAGTTGTGGAAAAAGATGGCAGACATCGGGTCCAAATGGCTCATGATTCTCATCTTCAAACTGATGAGAGGCGATCCAATGCCTAACCAGCGGAGGGAAAGTTCTTCCTTTTTACAAAGGAAAAGGCGATACGCGAGACTGTGACAATTACCGTCCAATCAAGCTATCCCATACAATGAAGATCGTTGAGCGGGTATTAGATAGCCAAATGAGAAAAATAATACGCCTATCTGAAGAATAGCGTGGGTTTGTCGCAAGTAAATTAACCACGGATGCAATCCAAAGTATAAGGATCATGATGGAAAACATCGTGAATCCTTAAAGGATTTGCATATGGTGTTGGTTGATTTTGAAAAGGCCTTTGATGGACAACCAAGGGATCTTATAGGGGTTGGCGTTAAGACAGCGAGGAGTTCCAGAAACTCACGTACGGATGATCATGGATATGTTTGATGGAGCAAAGACAAGAGTAAGATGCCCCGTTGGCGTCAGCGAGGAGTTCGTAATCAATGTCGGTGTACACCAGGGAACTGTCTTAAATCCCTTAATATTTGTTACAGTCCTTGATTATCTGCTTGAAGGAAAAGTGACGGACCCCAAATTGTATTAGTTATTCTTTAATGACAATAGAGCCACCATAAGCGAGGATCAAAGGTCCCTGCAACGAGCGCCTGATGTATGTGTGGAAGTTTTGGAGGGGAATGGGTATCGTATTAGTACGAAGGAAACAGAATACTTGTACTGCCCATTCTCTGATCAATTCCGACCTATTCCAGACATTTATATAAATGGATAAGTGATTCCCAAGTGCGAAAAGTTAATTTCTGAGATCTATGATCAATAGTGAAGAAAGCTGTGATGACGACATTAAGCATCGCGTATGCGTAGGGTGGATGAAGTGGTGGGAAAACTCAGCCATCTTCTGTGATCGGAAAATGCCCCCTAAGCTGAAACGAAACGCTTACATACGGTTCGAAATATTGGACAGTGTACACAGCGTTTGAAGCAAATTAACGGCAACTGAGATGAAGATACTTTGCATGACAGCACAAGTAACAAAGATTGATCGAATAAGAAGTTCCAAGATCCGAGAAAGCATTCACGTCAAAGAACCTATCTCAGTTGGTACTGTCATATTTAAAGGAGAGATCCTACGAACCCTGTCGAAAAGGCAATATCAATAAACGTTCCAATGCTAAATTGACAGAGAGATGCAGGCCTTAAAACTCCTGGATCACAAAAAATTCAGCGACACCAGCATTTCATTGGCCACAGCGACAAAATGATTCAAAACCAGGAGGCCTTATGTTATATTATCGCCGAACCCTACACGCAGTCCAGTAGGGATGCGGTTAAGTGGCGGAGGGTTATTTAAAACAAGGTACACTGCTGCAGCCCCTAGCTTGGTTATTTAAATAAGAAAAAGAAACTGTGCGGTGGATATTTTAAGAGGCTTCATATCATATGGAAAGCTATATTTCGCATCTTTGTAACTGAATCTAATTAAAATGTATATAAGCAGATTGGAAATGACTTTCAATGCCTTGGAACATGCCAAATTGTGTAGAAGCAGCCATTTTAGAATAGTTCTTTCTGACGGCCGCATGTGATGCTGAGTATAGTTTCACATTTGTAGACGGGCCAACGTTATAGAGGTAAAATTGTTTTTGTGTTATTGCTAATAATATTTTTCTGGTAGGTGTCCTTTGGGAATGAGGTTGTTTAATGAAATGCTTTCAATCCCCTCACCAAATAAAATAAACGAATACTGGGCCCAAAGATTATGCGACCATATCCGTGAATGAAACTTTAACAAAAGACTATCCCAAGCAGGTCGGACCATCGAAAACTGTCTCGGAATTTTAGTTTCTCGCTGGCGTGTATTACTAACAATACTACATATGCTGCCAGAAAATGCCGAAAAAAATGTATAAGCATGTGTTGCATTACAGAATGTTGTTATGATGAACAGTGAAAATACTTTAACTTTCGGATAGTCTTTAACTGCTTTCGGATAGCCAACTCCATAATGGGTTGTGGGGTACTGAATTTGCAAATATCGTCCCTTCGATTGAATTCTTAATAATTTATAAAATATCAACTATTACGCTAGACAAAAATGATTAAATCTTACTTAAAATTAACAGGATACTTATTCTAGATTAATGGTCCTTATGCGAACGTTCTAAAAATAACTTTAATCTTATAATTATTGCCTTTCGGCCTAAAGTCTATATAACGAACTAATGTTATATTTTTTTCATCGAGAACATTTTTAAAAACTGGGCGTGTAATCTAAAAAACTTTACCTATTCTAACTATAATTAGCATTCTGAGCACTCATTGACTTGCGATCAACAAGGGGTCAAAATCGCAATTGCAGTCGTCAACGTGCATACGTACCGGCGGAAGTCGACTGAAGCCATGCAGCGTCAGTCACCTTTCGGAAGCACCACCACAAGCTAGCGAGCCCGGTTTATCCCAGAAACACCCTAGCTTACTAAATCGTACTTATAAAATAAGAGACTGTTACCTAGAGAACGGACATTCCCGGGAGGGCATGTCGAATTGCTTTTCCGTATTGAAATCGGCCCTTCGGTCGCACTGTCTCAAAGTACACATCACTATGGGGGTCGTTTTTCAACAAACCTTATGCAATTTTTTGTAAACAAAAAATTATTACTATTGTCATAACATAACAAAACATAAAAATAAAAAAAGTAAATAAAAGCATCAAATTCAAGTGAACATATAGCTTGTGCATCAGTCTTAAACAAAATGAATTTAAGGAAATTTATGTCAAATCGTATATCAAATCATATTCAATCCATCCTATTGCAGACTCTTAACTATCTCGCTTTAATTATTTTTGCAAACATGTCAGTAAGTGACAGATTTTTCAGCAGTGAGAGAATGTTTCGAAAAATAGATCATCATAGACCATCATCGACGGTTTGAGGAATTAGTTGGAGCTGTTGCTCCAACTTTTCCATCGCTTTACCGAAGCTCTCATACAGGTCATGAAAGGATGTCTTCGACTTTCTACCTGCTGTCGAAACCATGTCCGAATCAAAAACTTCACCAAACCGATTTTATAGTAGTTTGAATTTGATACAATGCATTGCCTTCCGGACCAAGTAATCCTTTCAATTACGAGCTTTAATAATAGATAGAGTCCAGCAGATATGTTTGGATTTCGACATTCCGGTCACAATAAAACGAAAACACCAATTTGATTTGGGGTGGCCAAGGACCGAGTACCTATTACTATCGGAGCTCAAATTAAAATGTTTGACCCACGCATTTCTACAACGACAATACAACTAACGTAAATTCGCCAATTAACGAACGTCGTCCAACAATCCATTAGGGCTATAACACCACAGTGCAGTAGTCTCCTCATTCGCAGAAATTTAACCAAACGTACTCTGGTGTGGCGATTCAGTGGCTAGGTTTAGGTTGTTGGTAATGAGTTTATGTCCTCGCGATACTGCTACAGTGGAAAAAACATACATTTTTTGAGATTTTGCAAGCAAAGTTCTTAAACATTTATAGCCGTATTAAAAATATAACACAGTGTTGGCCTTAACTTTTGGTTTATTCACTAGTTCAACTTAAATTCTTATTATTAATCATTTTTCCAGCGTACAAACTGCCAAAAAACTAACTCACCGATGTAGCTTGGTAGCTGAGTTGAAAAGAAACTTTAAAATATGAAATTGTACGCATTTCGAAAATAGTGAAAATACATAAATGGTACCTATAACATTTTTGTGTTAAGGTTGTTGAAAGTTTTCAAACTACCAACTGACATTGTTTTTTTGTTAATAAGTAAAGAAATCAAAATTTCTACCACATGTCACTTTTTAGGCTTCCTAATAAATAAAGTTTTGAAAATTTTTAAAAATTGCCATTAGAAAATAGGAGCTAGGTGCAAAACTCCAAATAATACAACTAAGAATTTAGCTAGCTTACATAAAGAAAATATATGCTGGCGTTGCAATTTTGATTCCAATTATTAAAAAAAATTAACATATTTTTTTTTACAATTAGGAGTTTTTACATTTGTTGTTAAAAATATTACAAATCAATTTCTGTAGAACAGGCTTCGGGAAGAGCTGTATCTTCTACTTCTTCTTTTCTTAAACATTAAGCAAGATTACGATCAGAATTACAGATTTCGTTACCCTATATGTTTATGTTTCCTTTATGGCATCTTTACTGTAAGCCCATCGATTTGCATGCACAATTACGGGAAGCTTCTAAGGTGTTAAATCTTAGTTTAGGTCTTATCTTGTCTTATTATGTATATTTACAAAACTTTAGTTTTCAGAGAATCGGATTTTAAAGGTGTTTTGATACTTTGTTTGACTTTATTTATTGAATGTGCACTACAGTAATAAACGATTTTGAAAAATTTGATATCTTCTAGAAAATCTAATAATTTGTCGGTAGGTACCTACTGTCATTTTCAAAGAAAATATCCCGTCAAAAAGACAATATCAATTAAAATTCCAATGCAATCGCAAAGAGGCAGGCCTAAAAACTCCTGGATAGCATGATTGCAACATTCCCCAACATTTGACGAAGTGATTCGAAACCGGAAGTCCTGCTGATAATTTTTGAGGTCAAACCAGTGAGTTTGTTGTTTCCCGGCTTGCCACAACCGATCATCAGGCACCATTTTCTGTGGCGCTGTTTTTGTTTTATTTATTTTTTTCGAAAAACCCTTTACTCTACTGGGACTCATTCAACCAATCAAAGTTAATCAGCTGAAGCTAGGCCAATGTGAATTTATGAAAAGCTTGGCAGCCTAACTGCAAGTGTGCTATCACAAAAAGAAATCAGTATCTTCTTCTTGCTCTCTAATGACGAGGTAATGATCAAGATTAAAGAGATCATGATCCGACTGTGGGTTTCGCCGGTTTGATCTCAAAAAATAACGGCAGACCAAACGTTTTCGAAGCATTTCGTCCCTGTGCGACACATCACATTTGTGTGATCCAATAGGAGGAGGATTTGTTTTAGGGCCTTAGGCCTAATACGAGGTATAAAGCTTCATAATTTGGAAAGTTATGTTACTATTTCCAACGTTACCAATACGGTACTGGCTGTTTTCCGCCTTCTAACTTGACATCAGAGGGAGCCGTTAAGGTGGCCGTTTATTTACGGTCACCGCATCACGGCATTATTAACGGCCGCTAAATTATGTTACCGCTTTCTTAGAAAAACCATAGCATTAGCAGACAAATTAGCAGAAAACAAATATTCACCAACAGAGAATGGTATTCAAAAAACCTACAACAAACTGGAAGCCTTTATAAAAACAATGGCAAAATCAATAACACATAATAAACAGTAAAATATCAAGGATTGAGAAATTATCGACTGACACACAAATTCCTCAGAAAGAAATCAACTTAACAGAGCATGAAAAACATGAGCTAAAACAAATAAGATGCACCATTAAACGGCGAATGAAAGAAGACATAACATTTGTTAACGAAACAATTATAAAAGACATACTTAGCAAAACAAAATCAATTAAAAAGACGGAAACCAATCTAAACAAGGAAAAAAAGATATTGGCAATAAAAAAGAAAAAGAAAAAAATATAACAAATAGAAAAGCCTACAACATTTCTTGAATCTTCATTTATACCAAATAAACTGTTCCCACACCAAACCCATTTTGAGAACGGCATTCGGTACTTCATCAAACCTCTTTGAAGAAAACGAGACATTATCGTGTATCAAAAACTTAATAGTAGAAAAATGTGCAGGCAACGATGTCATCGCAGCAGAAAGGCTCAGACATAACAAAACCTTTCAAGATAAGATAAGGTTAGGTTAAAAAGGGGTATGAAAGGTCATACAACACTTGAAACCGAAATGGGTCAATCAAGATCCCTGGAAAACCAATTGATATAAAAAATCAAACGAAAAAAAAACGTTCACACTTTCCCTCGATAAACACCTAATTTGCCTGCAGAATACGAGGAAATTAGGCACTCAAACCCAAAGGGACTGCCTCCTTAGAATTTGAGTGGCTTATTTCCTCTGACTGTTCGAAGAAGTATTTTCGTAGGAATTTATTTCGGTGTCGCAAAACGCCATACATTAATTAATAATTTTTCTGAATTTCGCGTGTGTCAAACTGCGGCAATAATTCCTTAGATACTCTTTGCCACACAGGCTCGCCCGCCGCAGTTCAGCAGGCCTTTGAGATTTGTTCTCTAATAATACCGTTAACTACATATGTAAGACTACAGAGGTGGTTGGATAAATTCTGTCGCACTGCCTTCTAAATCTTCTTTCATTCTTGCCAGCTAGTTCTGGGAACCTAACACAATCTTACTCGGTTCTGCCTTCAAAATGTCTTAGGCGTTGCATGTTTCCAGTGAATTGAGAGTCTGACAATCGATCTAGATGGTCATATCCCTACCAGAAATTGAAGCGGGTGGCAATGGTGCAGTAGTAGTTCGAATCCCGGCCAAGTCCATTACTTTATACCGAATACATGAAATCGTAATCTCCCTAAGTAACTTAGACACCACCCGTGGAGAAAAACCCTACAACTGCATCCAAACACTTCTTTCCTATCTCTCTATTCTTTCTAAAACCAAGTAGCTTACACTGTGTTCTTAGCAATATAAGGGTACTGTAACAACAGAAAAAAAAATCCCTTTAGCGTAAGCAAATTATAAAAAAAAAAAAAAAAAAAAAAAGGTGGATTGTCCTGGCGGGCAAGTGCGGTCAATCATGCTTGCATAACGCGAGACTGTAGCTCGACGGAGGCGTGTGGTCTTGCACTTCATCCCGGACGGACGTTAACTTTTTGCGTGCCTTACAAAAAAAAACGAGGGGCAACAAAGCAATTAAGAAACAATCGTTCCTTTACCTAATACGCGATGAAATTCTTGGATATGAAACCAAACGAAAATTTTAGGAAACCGAAGATAGTAATGGTTTCATTTGGCAAACCCCTCCCACATTCTGATAACCTTGAAGACATTGAGAACAACCATGGCTATCACATCGGTCCTTAAGACATTTAGGTAGTCGATGCCCTTCACCTCTGTCATTGCACTACCCTTTAGCACTACTAATTTTCCAATCAGGAATCATAATGTCAGGAATATATTCGAAAATAAGGAAAAAGATATATTTTCATATCAACTGAGGATAAAAATAAGTTTTATTTTATCAAAAAAATTACTTCAAAATAGATGTACGTGTTCATATTATATCTAATCAAAGAATGCAACTAGCGAATGTTGCTTATATTTCTTATATTAGTTGGTATCTAATTGTTGAAATTTAAGTTACACTAATTCTTAAATTTAATTCATCTTTTAGAATCTTGTGTTTGTTTATTTAATTTAAATTGGAAAGCGAGATCAATTTGGCATGCACTTCATTTATAGTTGACTTAGCTTTAATTATAAGATACAAGTAGTTACTATCTTTAATTCATTTTTAAAAGTTGATTCCTATTATGCTTACGTATAAAGTTGGAGTATATTTAATGTATGCCAACGACCTTGCCACGTCGAATCAATCGGTTCTCGTTCGATCACCGCAATTAAAGGACGTAGGGCGTGGTTAGTACTTAAATGGGGGACCACTAAATGGCGCCTCTTGCGATCGTCTGACAAACATCTAAGAGTATCAAATTGTCATGAGAAAGCTTCTCAAATTTGCCGTTCGGATTCGGCGTAAAACTGTAGGTCCCCTCCACTTCGCATGAATGTGGTTGGAGAAGCTAGGTTCAGGCCCTGTATGGGCCGTTAAAACCTAATATGTATGTATATTTATTATTATTATTATTAATATTAATTACACTTACATAAATGTACAGTATAAAAACTTAAAAATACAGCGCTAACTAACAAGGCTTACGGCTGGTATGTATATTTGATGTATGTTTTAGTTTATTAGATTTAGTTAGGTAGATTAATTATTCTTTATTTATTTCAAAAATTTATTAGACTTAGTTAGGTTGCGAGGTTTTATCTTATCTATGTATATATTAATACAGAGTTGCCTATAACGTGTTTCCCCCTTTTTTGCTATTATACGTCACATAGATATGCCAACACTATATATATTTGGGTAGGGGGCAATACATAGAAGTGCACAATACAAAAATTATTCACATATATATCACACATTATGAATTACAGCAGGTAAAAGGAAGCGAATTGGATGAAATTACAACAACAACATTGTTGTGTGAGGCAATAATCTGCCATTCGGAACGGACAACTTTTATATCAAGAAGTTACTTGAAGATGCTTGAACTTTCTTGAAAATGCTTGAAGTTACTTGAAAATGCTTGAAGTTACTTGGACATGCTTGAAGTTACTTGAAAATGCTTGAAGGTACTTGAAAAAGCTTGAAGTTAGCTGAAGTTACCTGAAAATGCTTGAAGTTACTTTAAGTTACTTGAAAATGCTTGAAGTTACTTGAAAATGCTTCAAAATTTAAAGTTACTTGATAATGCTTGAACATACTTGAAATTACTTGGACATGCTTGAAGTTACTTGAAAATGCTTGAAGTTACTTGAAAATGCCGGTACAATTTTATATCATGTGAAATCAGAGAATGCAATGTCGAAAAATTTCATTCTCCGATTAATATGTATAGCAGTCGACTTTCTTTTTTTTCAACTTATAGAATAAATTGGTCGAATTTCGACCATGAGGCGAACCCTAGTTTGTTTGATTATAGGGTTCCACCTTTCGTACCCTACCCCTAAGCTGTATACTCGTAATATGTAAAAAAAAGGTTACCACTCTTCCCAGTTATCTTTGTCAAGCTCATAATATATTCACTAAAAACTCTATGCTTTCTTTCAAATGTTGCCAACGTCTCATTGTGAAAAGGTTTTGAAACTAATTTTTCTTTGTTTAAAGTTTACAAATGTTCTTCAGTAATTGATTTGTGAATTCCGTTCCTTTATCTGTTTTAAGTCTAATAAAACATGCGTATTTTAAAACGAATTTTTTAACTATTGCCTTCGCAATTGTAGTTGCTTCTTTAGTTTCTATTGGGAACCCTCCAACGAATTGTGTCCATCTATGACCATTCGAAGGTCTCAGAGGTACCATCTATCTATAGTGAATGTTTCAAATAATATACTTGGTGTGGCATTTATTACAATATTCTCTCTAACGTATTATGTTATTTTAACTCTTTTACAAGTTTTGCAATTATTGATGAATTTCTCAACCATTTTGTTTATGTTCTTCCACGTATCTTTGTTTCAGTTTTTTGACGCATTTCCTGATACCACAATGTCCTCCCGGCTATGAATTATGATGATCTTCTATCATTTGTGCATTTCTTTCCCATATTTTATTGTTTTGGAAGTTCAAATAATATAATTTATAGACATCATCTTCTGTTATATTTGCTTGCAGCTTATTAAATATTTCTCGAAAGCGGTAATCTTTAAACATCTGCATTGTTAATAATGAATAATCACCCCAATCATAGAATCCGTCGGATTGGCTGTGGAGGGAGTAGCACATCAATTTGTATGCTTTGCTATCATTGAAAACGCCGTAATGTAAGTGATCGGATGTCGGTAAGGAAATTTTCGAACATAGGTATCATTGTAAACGCAGACCATCCGCAGCTCATACACTTGTTTATGTTTTCAATCCGCACCAAAGTAGCTGCGGATTTCAAAAAAGAAGAATTGCTTTTTGTTGTTTAATTAAAAAAAAGAACAGGAAGTGAGTAAACGTGTAAAATGTTTGCAAGTGCAGATCAATAACATCCTTTTTTTATACCCTATTCTAAGGGTATATTAATTTTGACGCATAGTTTGTAACATACCTTAATATTGTCCGTAGACCCCTAAAAGTTACTATATTTATGATCAGCATCGATAGTAATGTCGATCTAGCCATGTCCGTCCGTCTGTAGCCAAAAATTAGGCCTTTAAACTGGACCTAGAGAGCTGAAATTTTAACCATATACTCTCTAGGGTCCCGAAATAATCAAGTTTACGAATTTTTGAAATCCGCCCACAGACACGCCCACAAAATCAAAAAAAAACAAATTTTGGAAAAAATCTAATTTTGAGCTAGAAAGCTGAAATTTTTTATATATGATCTATGACTCCTAAAACTGCTCGGGATAAAAACTTTTCAAAATCCGCCAACTGACACGCCCACAAATAAATTAAATAATTTTTTTATACCCTATTCTAAGGGTATATTAATTTTTGAAAATCCAAAGTTTCAGCTAGGGAGCTGAAATTTATAGTGTATACTCTCTATGGGCCCTTTATGCTCATGTGTAAATATTTTCAAAATCCGCCCACTGACACGCCCACAATTAATTTTTTTTTTTTGAAAGTTCAAAATTTGAGCTAGGGAGCTGAAATTTATAATATATACTCTCTAGGGGCCCTTTATTCTCATGTGTTAATTTTTTTTTAATCCGCCTACTGACACGCCCACAATTAAACAATACAATTTTATTGAAACACCCAAGTTTGAGCTAGGGAGCGTTTTTTTTTTTTGATAAAATCCTTTAAATGTTATATAACAAAATATGTAGAGCGTTCTTAACAATTCAACCATACTTAGACTTTTGTCACGCCCACTTATGAGGGATAGGAATAAGAATAGGGTATCCAACAGTTCGCCCAAGCGGACTGTAGCCCGTCCCTATGTTTTTAACCTTCATCCCACCCTTGTGTAGAAAACTACACATAAGCTACCTCTTTTCTTGTTTTTTTTTCAAAAACCACTAATTACTAATTTCCGGAATTTTTTGATTTTATTATAACCCTTATTTAAAATAAAAAAAACGTATTTCCCCATAAAAAAAAAGTTTATGACGGTTGTTATTGTTATAATTACGTTAACTACCTACTTGTGTAGATGTCTACACGTATGAATAACTAGTGCATTTCATATAAAATGCCAGTTTCATTCATATTGTGAATTTAATAATAATAATTGTAAATTTAATAATAATAATAAAAAAAACTATCTGGAGACCAAGATATCTTACAGTTGAAGCATTTTTGAATGAAAGTGATGGCAATGATAGTGATATTTCTTGAGACAGTGATGAAGAATTTGTGCCAGAAGAAAATGTTGGTGATGACGATGACTTGTATTTAGACGATAGTGATTCTGACGTTGAAGAGGAAGTGAGCGAATCGAATGAAACAAACGAATCAGTTCGAGATGAAAATATGGATCCATTGCTTGTTTCAAAAGTTGGTATTGTTTGGCAACCAAAACCATTTCAGCATCAAAGTGGTAGATCTCGGAATGAAAATGTGATTTCTATTCGTCCTGGAACAACAAGATATGCACAACTTCGTATCAAAGATGATTTTATCCTTTTTTCTTTTCCAATTGTTTTGGATCTTGTTGATGGTTTGAAAGGTCACAACATACCAATGGTTAACTTCTTTTTTTCGTATGATCTTGGTCAAAAATTGTTCTCATACAATCTTACAACGGTTGGCACTTTGAGAAAAATTAAAAGAGGCATTCCACCAAAGCTTCTTGAATGTATAAAAAGGGCGTTGTATCAATCTACATTTGCATTTACCGACAACACACCACTTGTTTCGTACATTGGAAGGAAAAATAAATGTACTGTATTGCAAAGTACAATGCATAACTCTATTCAAATCGGATGTCGTGAAAAAAAAATTAACATCAATTATAGAGTATTACAATAAAACAAAAGGTTTGTTCATATACACTGCCTCTTCAAATTTCAAGTCCTCTAATGATTTTTGTTTTCATTCGATATAGGCGGTGTAGATACAGTTGACAAAATGCTTTCTTGCTGCAGCTGTAAAAGAAAAACAAATAGATGGCCAATGGCTGTATTTGTAAATATGATTGATAGTTCTGCTTTGAATTCATTAATTATTTTCAAAGAAGTGAAGCCGAATTGGCAAGTAACACAAAAAAAACAATACGATTAGATTTTCACTTGCAAAACCATATATGGCAGCTACAAGTGGTAGACCAAGATCGGCATCATCAGCATCTTTGCTTGCAATTGTTTCAGGAGAAAGTTCAGCAGCACAATCTTTAGATGATATTTCTGCATCATCTTCATCAAATCCACCAAAAAGGCCAAGAAGAGTTCCATTTCAAATAAAAGGCAGAGCAAGATGTCACGTTTGCTATGAAGAAAAGTCTGCCACCAAAAATAATATATACGAGACAATCTGTTGTTTTTCCACAAAAGCTGCTTGTAAATCCAACATAATCGAAATGTTTGTGTAAAATGCATTCAAGAAAAACTAATTTAAATTTATATTCACTTGTTTCTTTAGAATAAAATAATAGAAGTACCTATTTTTTTTATTTATCTTAATTAAAAAAAAAAAAAACATTCATGGAAAACACTAAAATCCAATATGTGTAGAAATCTATACACAAGGGTAGACAAGGTTTTTTTTTTTTGAGGATGAGATGAAGGTTAAGGAAACAAACAACTCGTCCACAATTCCTAGTGATAGTGAATCATATGAAAAAACATCCTGACATTGCTAGGAATTTGACAAAAAATGATCCGGAGACAATCCAAAAGTTTTGGGAAAATTTAAGAAACAAGCTGAACAACTTGGGGCAACCTGCTAAGGAAGTTTCAGAATGGACCTTTCCGATTGTAAAAGAGGTGTGTATTTTCGCCAGGGGGCTTTGAAATGTTTATGTGCGTACCATCAACGCACATTACGATCCCTGGAATTCCTGACTTCTCTTAAAAATACATTTCGGCTTCCATTTGTTCCTCCCCTGACATTTTCAGGCTTATCCATTTGGGACATAAATATTCCTCTAAAACTTTTAAGACTTCCGATATCGTTGTTGATACTGTTGATTGTGCCATTCCAATATTAAAGTCTTGTCCAGTACCAGTTTGCAGTTTGGTAACCTACTTCTGACAGAAACCTTAAAAACGCCACTAACTTACATTTAGTAGTTTTTGAAGTTTTTAATAAATCTAAAAATAAATTGTGACGTAATGATGGGAAAGAAATTCTTCATTTTCAATTTACGTACTGAGTATCAGGTAACTGCAATATGTCCTCTGCTCGCATTCTTATGCTCCTTCGAATGTGTCTGCTATCAGTTTCATTTTCACTTTCCAAATTTAAATAAAACCCAACAGTATCCATTTCGTCTTTAAAATTTATTAAAAAACCCAACAATATTTTTTTGAAAATATCTCCATTTGACAGCAGACCAGCTGATTTCGAATTTTTCGATAATCAAGTTTAGCGGACCGGTACTGCAGTTCATCCGCCGGTTTCTATGATAGGGCAAGTATGTGGATGCGGATCGGATGTAATCCGTCGGATTCAATCCGCCGGATTCTATGATTGGGATGAATATCTTCCTCAGAATCAATTTTTTTACTGATAAAGATTTGTCGTTAAATTCTACAATCACAGTGTTTCCTTATTAAAAAAAAGGTGGCCTCATTGAATTTCGCACAGCCCTCTGTCCAATCCAATATTTGTTTCTTTTTCAGTAATTCAGTGGTCTAATAGTTTCTGCAAAGTCTTTTGTAAAGCTCCTGTAATAATAGCAAAAGCTACAAATCTCCTAACATCATCCACATTTGTTGGTAAGGGATAATTCTGTGTGCTTTAAAATTTTCCTGGATCTGTTTTAATTCTATTTGACGTTATTAAATGATCTTAATAAAGAACTATCGGTTTTAAGAAGACACATTTCTCTATATTAAGTTTAAAATTATATTTGCGCAGTCTTCCTAAAACTTTTATAAAAAATTCATTGTGTTCTTTTAAATGTTAACCAAATATTAATATATCATCCACTAAGAGCTATCGGCAGCTTTTTTAAAAAGCTTTTCGTTGAGATTTAAAAACCAAAAGGAAGTCGTTTGCATTGATAATGGCCTTCTTTCATCGAAAATGCGGTTAACGGTCTGGAATTTGTATTTTTAGAGATTTCGTACAACTTTTAATCCTGCGAGTGGGAATTTATCGCCTACCACTTTCTTATTTAAAGGTCTAAAATCCACTACCAGTCTCCATTTAGTTTGCCCGTTGATACTTTGTTTTGGCACAAAGCCAAATAGTGAATTATAACGATTGACTAAATCCTCTATTATGTCAATCTCTAGTAATTCAGCAACTTGCTTCTGTACCTCATCTAATTCAGCATTCGCTAGCCTATAATTCTTTATGTATGCTGGATTCTTATCTGTTGTTTAAATTTGTTTTTCATAGAAATTGTTTGTGGTTAGTTTTTCGTTTTCGTCATGAAAAACGTCTGGATATTCTTCGCAAATCTTCAGTATTAACTGATTTTTATTTTTTTTCTTTAAGCTTTGATACCTTTTTTATCTTTGCGTTTTGTGATATTCGATAGTATTTTAGAGTTATTTACTTACACTACAATACTCGCATTTTCTATGATCTCTTTTTGTCTCCCGTATTCAGTATCTTTATAATGTTTGACTCCACTAGCTCGCAATATTGCATTTGATACAAAGATTCCTTTCTTGATTTCATTGCCGATTAAAGCACAGTATTGATCCAGATCTATTTTTATACTTGTTATTTTTTCTGTCCCTGGTGGAATTATCAGTTTTCCAATTCTTCTCACTGCCATATTCATTGGTAATATTATTTCTTCATCTTGCATTGGAATTATGAGTACGCAAGTCTTATAGTCTATGTTACAATTATAAGTTTTAAGGCAATCTCTTCCTAGTATTCCATCAGTTGTTATATTAATGTCTTCGTTTACCATATGAAATTGATGGTCCATACCTGCTTCTCCCAATACAAGTTTTTTGGTTACTAGAGAATAATGCTTTGTTTGTAAATAATTATATTTATTTGGAATGCCGAGTTCTCATTTACTTCTTTCAACAGATATTCCTAACCTTACCTACATTTTTTTACATGAGTATGCTAACAAAATGTGTGTCACGCTCCCCATAGAAACTTAATAATGTTTGGTTCCCCCGATTCTGCTGACCGGGGACTCCCTTGTTTTCCAACCTAGTATTGTCGTTGTGGTTTCCTCTTGTAATACCTCTATTGATGTTATTGATTCTTTCATAATTGTTTTGGACGTTGTTACTATTGTTGTCATTATTATTACTATTATATCTAGGGTTTATAGATCTTGATCTATGATTACCATGTTTGTGTTGGTTCCTGCCTCTAAAATTGGTTCTAAAGCGCAATACACTGCTTTAACCCGCCAATGGTGACGCAAATTTGACTTTGATCAATGGTGACGCCGGTCTCACCATCTGAAGATTTTTCGAAACGTGTTCCTAATGTTCATGTTTTTCTTTTAAATTTATACTTTTTGACAACAAAACAAAGATCTTTAAGCTCTTTTATTTCAATAATTAAATTCACAAACATTTTTTATTAGAGCATTAAAAATAACAAAGTTTTCAGTAATACATTTTTTAAAATTAAGAAAAAAATAAAAGATCACATGTCCATTAAGTAAAATAACGTTTTTTAGTTTTTCGACATTCGGAACTTTTACAAAATAAACAAAAATTTATATCCTCCCAAACAAAAAATAACAAAAAATACATCTCAAAAACTAAATTTCTAAGGTAAATAGCTGCTGCAATTCAACACTACGTGTTCAAGACACATATATTTTTGACATTTGTGGCAAAAGTACTTGGTGTTTCTGTTTTTTTTTTTCCATCCACACTCATAGCACCCACCAATTATTGAAGGACCCGATGTCCCAGGTACATCATCTATATGTAAAATACGAGAATAATAAACAAATATTTTACTTACATGCACGGTAACACACGGTCCCACGCACCGGTTAGTAAAACAAAATACACAATGTATGCTCACTAAGCAGGTTCGACGTGAACTGATGGTGGGGGCCGTGAAATGCGGCAGCTACTCGAAATTGCAACAAAAAACATAGGAACGGGCTACAGTCCGCTTGGGCGAACTGTTGGACACCCTATTCTTATTCCTATCCCTCATAAGTGGGCGTGACATAAGTCTAAGTATGGTTAAATTGTTAAGAACGCTCTACATATTTTGTTATATAACATTTAAAGGATTTTATCGAAAAAAACGCTCCCTAGCTCAAACTTGGGTGTTTCAATAAAATTGTTTTATTTAATTGTGGGCGTGTCAGTATTCGGATTTAAAAAAAAATTAACACATGAGCATAAAGGGCCCCTAGAGGGTATATATTATAAATTTCAGCTAGCTAGCTCAAATTTTGGTTCTTCAATAAAATTGTTTTATTTATTTGTGGGCGTGTCAGTGGGTGGATTTTGAAACTTTTTTATCCCGAGCAGTTTTAATAGTCATAGATCATATATAAAAAATTTCAACTTTCTAGCTCAAAATTCGATTTTTTCCAAAATTTTGTTTTTTTGAGTTTGTGCGTGTGGCTGTGAGCGGATTTCAAAAATTCATAAACTTGATTATTTCGGGACCCTAGAGAGTATATGGTTACAATTTCAACTCTCTAGGCCCAGTTTAAAGGCCTAATTTTTGCCGACGGACGGACGGACGGACATGGCTAGATCGACATTACTATCGATGCTGATCATAAATATAGTAACTTTTAGGGGTCTACGGGCAATATTAAGGTATGTTACAAACTATGCGTCAAAATTAATATACCCTTAAGATGGGGTATAAGCATTAACGGAGAATAAAGTTATTCGATTTTTTTAACACAGACCAATAGGTCACCATTGGTGGGTTAATTGGAAGAAGCGTGGTGTCAATTGTTTCATTTAGCCCACATTGTGAATGGAGGAAGCAAAGAATGAAAATGTAAACAATTTGCAAGGAAACTGCGAGTGCCCTACTAGTTAAACCTCTGTCACTTGCCAAACGATGGTCACGTGAGTTGTTCGATCAATGAGGAATGCTAACATAGTAGGGACTAATAGTTGCCTTGTAAATTGAACGCGCCCAATGACAAATATTTATTTTTTATAGAAAACGGTTTCCGGTTTAAATAATATCTGTTACTTTTGGACATAAACATTTATGTAATTTTTGGTCACATTTACCATAAACCACTGCCACTGTTCGATGACAATGATAATGATGATGGTGATGGCATGAGTACATCAGCGAAATTTCATTGAGTTCAACGAAATTACATAGTACACATAGGAAACAACGAGTCCTGCTCATTCGTAGTACGATTGAAGGTGGTAAATAGTTCACTCGTTGTAGTCATAATACAAAAGGTTTCATGATAATAAAGTAATGCAGTGTAAACTAGGGCTGAAATATTCAGATGAGTCCATTATAATTGGATCCGTTTTTAGTTGTTGCTTTGGCTATGATTCAGTTTGGTGTTGTCATTCGGTTTTAAAAAAAATATTTATGTACCTACTTACTCAAATACGATATTATATTTTTAAAATAATTGTTATCTGAACTCCTTGGATTATTCGGAATAGAAATAGCTATAGAGGATTTACGGTCTATTTGAGGAATGCTATTAGGAAATGATGATGTTTGATTGTTTTAGTCATCCCATAATAGACTGGTTAATGTGGGTAAATTTCGACCTTAATCGATATATTAGAAAGCAACCTTTCTCTTATTATTAACATTATGGCTTTCATGGCTTTGGCATGCATGATTTTGGAATGACGTTCACCTATTATAAAGCGAATTTAAGAGTAATCGTTAAATTATAATATCCATATATGGACTTCCGCAGCACGGAAAATCCCACCCTCAACTTCTGCCGTCGCTGCGTCTGAACGTCGATCCTTTTTATTTGGTGCAACTGACCCGGGATCAACAAGGCACTGATACGCATCAGCGAATAGCCAGCTACATCGTGTTCTACGATTTGAGGGTGGGATCTTGCGCGCTGTGGAAGCTCAGCCTTCAGGCAGCGTCCGCAGATTAGCTGAGCATTCGGAACTTCGCAGAACCAGAACTTACAGGACTCTAAAGAGTATTAGATTACACCCTTTCCATTTAACACCGGAACAGAATTTACTACGAGGAGATGCGCAACGAAGACTGCAATTTTTCCAATGGCTAGTGCGCAAACAGGCAGAAGAAGGGCACTTCCTCAAGAACGTTCTGTGAACTGAAGAAGTGCAATTTACAAGAGATGGGGCTACAAGCCAACAAAATTTGCACCATTTGTCAGACTCCAATCCCCATTTAATACGCACAACATTCTTTCAAAAGTAAGAATTTAATTTTTGTGAAGAACTTCTTCGAAATGTGCTGCTTAAGAGGCTTACAGTAAATGTTACGACCGGAGTAATATGAAATACTTAAGTAGGCCCGCACCTCCATCTACTTACTTACTTACTTATTGGGCTCCCGACCGGTGAAGAGATAGAGAGATAGATAGATAGATTCTTTATTTTTTCATCATAAAGTTTACAAATTGGTATACTTAAGAATAAGGACACCGACCGGTGAAGAGTCTCTGCCTGAGACACAGCAGCCTTCCATCCTATACGATCCCGGGCACGCTGCTTCCTGTTGTCCATACCAAGCACTCTGCCATCCGCGATGGCTTGGTTTTTGAACGGAAAACGGTCTTCCTTCCTTTCTCTAACCTGGGGGCTTGGATTCGAAGATCCTCTTAGCTGAAGCATTATTGCCCATTCGCTCGATGTAGTCGACGTATTTTGGCTTTTTGGACTACATCCACATTTTGGTACAGCTCATAGAGTTCGCGGTTGTATCTTCTCCTCCATTCGCCCTCCTCTCACACAGGACCACAAATCCGCCAAAGAATTTTTCTTTCGAAGGAGCCCAGTATCAGCTCTCCCTTACTGTTTGTCAGAGTAGCAGCGAGGTTACTTCGTTCCTCAAGCATACTTTTAACGAACGGTGGGTTGATCGATTTCACCCCAACCCTTTGCCACCCAGATGTCCTGACTTAACACCCACGGATTTTTTGCTTCTGGGGTGCTATGAAAGAAAAAGTTTACTTTAGACAAATGTCAAGTCTGGAAGAGCTCCGAGAAAAAATTAGTGCCGTTTCAGAAGAGGCGAGAAGAAGTTTGCTGCTCGTTAATCTACCATCCAAGCATTTTAAACGCGCCCCAAAGTACTGTTCCAAAAGGGTCCTTTTCAGGACCACAACAAAATATCTAAGAGATTTTAAGGGTAATTCAGTAGGTACACTTATTTTTGACCCTTTTGTCTGACAAACGATGGCTTTTACTACAACCTCTGTTGATCGTACGTAAAAAAGTTAATTAACATATTTTTTAGGAAATTTTTCAAGGATAAAAATTTCATAAAAAAAAAATTAAGTACAAATTATGAGAAAAATGCTAAAATATACCCAAAGTATTTAATACTTGTGTACAGTACTAAATTGTCTTTCCAAAATGTACAAAATACCTATAATTTAAATAACTGGGACACCCTATATTGTATCTATAAAAATCTATATATATGTATGTGTAAAAATTGATTTTCGTATATCCGAGATTATGCCTACGAAAGTGGGCATATATATATGTATTTTTTCATGCAGACGGTTTTTATGATATTCACTTCGTTGTAACTCGCCACTAGATGGCGTTGGAGCATATCAACTTTTATATACTATTCAATCCATTGACATATTCCGCGTGTTTCTTTATTCATTCTGAATATTCGGAATATTCCGAGTGAGCCATTTACGTTTCTTTATTCAATGGAATATTCCGGATAATCCATTTCGGTGTTTCTTTATTCATTCTGGAATAAATGGAATGCATTCTTTTTATTCCTAGAGAAAGGTGGAATAAAAAGAATATTCCCTCGTTTGACAGATGCACTTGATCAAAAAATAAATAAATAGAAGCAACAGCAAACAATCAAATGGGTGAGCATTTATTGCAAATTTATTGTCTTTTTTTATATTTTTATGTGTGTTGTTTTAAGTTAATTATTTTTTTGTTATATATTTTTAATTTCCTTCCAGAATCAAATATACATTTTTAAAATGGTCTTCTGTGGGCATGAAATGCCGCATAGATGTTGGTAGTTGGTGACAAGATGATTTCATGAGCAGTGTTGCCACCTATGCTACATAAAAAGGTACATGTCTTTTGAACTTGTACTAAATCCTTACTCGAAAGGACAACATATTTAATGTTTTACTTTTTTCCTTCGATTCAACATATTTAACATAATAACAACACGAGAATATAATGTTATTCATAAAAATAATAACAATATCTTAGTAATAAATAATACCTATATTATGCTTTATCTGAGCGAAAGTTGTAAAGGGTTTTTCAATAAGAGCGCTACAAAAGTTTTTTTAAAATAAAACAAAAACGGTTTTGGATATCAATGAAATTCTTTATTCCTGTGAAAGTACGTTCGATGCCATTATGTATGGAACTCGATTTCTTTTGCATGGCCATCATGGGCACGCTTGCAGAAGTTCAGACGCTGAACCCAATTTTCGAAGGTTTTCAAGCATAAATCGGCCGATACTGCTGAAATTTCACGTTCGATATTCGTACAAAGTTCATCAATCGTGGCTGGCTTGTTGGCATTTGTATTGTATTGTATGTGCAGTGGGGTCATCAGTAGATGACAAGCACTTAGACCTATTGGTCCATTGTACTTCAGCATAGCTGCCCGCTCGCTGGTTATTGGCGATTAGTACGATTCAGTGAGGGAGAACCTGCCAGTAGCCTTGGCAAAGCGAAGGATATTTGCAAGTTCAATTTCCCCCATCTCATCTTCGTTAACGAATTGTTTGCCTATAGTGGTGAGCCTGGTTCTGGCGAAAGCAGGACATTCACAGATGAAGTGAGATACCGTTTCATCCGCCTCCAGGCAGCACTCACATAGGCCCGAGCTTCTAATGTGGATGGTTTTGAGGTGCTCGTTAAGAGGACTGAAACCGGTGACGAGACCAATCAAGGGTCTCAAGTCTTTCCTGTTTAGTCCAAGCAAAAACTTAGCTCTGCTGATTTTCGGACCGTCCACTAGCTTCTTCGAATACCTGCATGAGACCAGGTCATGCCAGTATTCGGAATGTTGTTGGCGTAGAGCCGAATCCATTTCACGTTTGTGGACGGATGAGCAGCATCCTATAGATGGTTGTGGGCCAATGAAGGCTGTTGAAGAGCCCTTCCTGGCCAGAGCATCCGCTCTTTCATTTCCCTCGATACCTGTATGCCCAGGAACCCAGGCAAGTGATACCGAGTTACATCTACCCAGACGGTTAAGCTTAAACATGGTTTCCTCAACTATTTTTGAGTTGAGAGAACCAGCCGAACAGGCTTTGATAGCGGCTTGGCTATCTGAGCAGATGTATAAGGTTTTACCCTTAATCCTTCTCCTTAACAGGATATTTGCGGCAGTACCAATCGCAAAGATTTCTGCCTGAAAAATAGTTGTTTGTCTACCCAAGGCTGCAGATAGATTTATCCGACAGTCTCTAGAGTAGACCCCGGCTCCGGAGATACCGTCAATGAGTGAGCCATCGGTATAGACGATGACATCACCCGGCTTAAAGCCATTCCACCCCTCACTGTTCCATTCCTGCCGTTCAGGAAGGATGACCTGAAAACGGCGCTCAAAGACTTGCTTCATGCACACAGTGTCAAGTGCTCCTCCCCGATGGCCAGGTAGGCTGTCATAGAGAGCTCTGTACCTAGCACCTCTGGCCCCATCGCCGAGATTGACCTGCCGTCCAAGTACTACACACATGCGGTATAGTGATTTTCTGGCCTCACTTTCAGCAAGGAACTGCAAGGGAGGTAAACAGAGCAACACTTCCATAGCAGCAGTGGGAGTTCCTCTCATCGCACCTGTAATGCATAAGCACGCAAGATGCTGTAGCTTCGACAGTTGACGTTTGAGGATGTGAGCTCTAGCCCATCATACAATCGCACCATACATAAGGTATGGCCTAACAATGCACGTGTAAATCCAGTGAACCAGCCTGGGACTAAGTCCCCAAGTTCTGCTGAACATCCTACGGCACTGCCAGAGAATGTTAGTTGCCTTCGAAATCCTAGCAACCAAATGTTCAGAAAAGTTAAGCTTTGGATCTAGAACAATGCCCAGATACTTAACCTTGCTTGATAGCTTTAGTTGAGTGCCCTGGAAGTAAGGCCACCTCACTTGAGGTATAGCCCTTCTACTCGTGAACAGCATCATCTCAGTCTTCGCGGGGTTGACTGACAGAGCTTGCTCGCGGCACCAACTCCCAACACTATTGAGCGCTGTTTCCATCCGCTCACAAAGAGTTGGTAAACTCCTGCCGCTGACAATAATGCACACATCGTCAGCATAACCAATAACAGGGTGACCTTCCCCATCAAGTCTTCTCAACAAGGAGTCGACCAACAGGTTCCACAATGTAGTGCAAAGTACACCGCCCTGCGCAAAGACTTTGACAGCGCGCACAGTTCTGACACAGCCGCCAACAGCAGCTGTAACTTCTCTGCTCCTAAGCATTTCCAGGATCCATTCCACAGTTGTAGAATCGACGCCCTTCAGTGTTAAGGCAGACTCAATTCTGCAAAAGGTGGGATTGTCAAAGGCACCCTCAATATCCATGAAGACAGCAAGAGCATAGTTCTTGCGGTCGAGCGCCCTACGCACTCTGGCCGTCAGATTCGTTAATGCCGTCTCAGTGGCCTTGCCTTTTTGATAGGCGTGTTGGCTATCATGAATACCCAGCGAAGCTGGAATACTCTTAAGCCGTACGTCAATCAGTTTTTCAAGGCCCTTTAGCAGAAATGATGAAAGGCTAATAGTCCTGAAGCTTTTGGGAAGATCATAGGCGGCCTTTCCCGGTTTGGGAATGAAAACCGCCCTAGCTCTTCTCCAGGCTAAAGGAATATGTCGCAGAGCAACGCAAGCTCTGTAGATTCTAGTTAGCAGTGTGAGCAAAATCTCGATACCCTTTTGCAAGAGTATGGGGTATATGCCATCAGGTCCAGTAGCTTTGAAAGGAGAAAAGGACAGGATAATAGCTCTCGCCCTCTCTCTCGAAACAATGCTCGCCGGGACCCGCCACTACTCAGTGGCGGGTGGTGGCAACTATCCACGGCTTTGCAGCCAGGAAAGTGGGTGTCCATTAGCAGTTAAAGTGCCTCCTTATTGGAGTTGGTCGAGGTGCCATCAGGCTTCCGAAGGACGTCAAGCTTGGCTCCCGGATCAGCTGAGAGGACTCTCTGCAATCTCGAAACCGCGCTAACATCGTTCAGTTCTCCGCAGAACCTCTGCCAAGATACCTTCTTAGCGCTCTTAATTTGCCTCTTGTACTCCTTCTGCGCATCCGCATGAGAAGACCAATCGGCTGCCAGGTTAGACTTCCTGGCCCTGTTAAACAGCCTCCCCACTCTTTTCCTGAGAAGGGATAGCTTAGCGTTCCACCATCGGGTTGGTTTCGCACCGCCAACCTCCTTCTCCGGGCAAGCAGTATGAAAGGCCGTAATAATACCGCTGTGTAGCGTGTCGGTC
This sequence comes from Portevinia maculata, assembly GCA_949715645.1. Classification (NCBI taxonomy): domain Eukaryota; kingdom Metazoa; phylum Arthropoda; class Insecta; order Diptera; family Syrphidae; genus Portevinia; species Portevinia maculata. Next base: position 99,906,102 of record OX454527.1, read on the forward strand.
GCCTTATCCAAGTCATCGCTACTAAGGATCCTGATAGGCAGGGAACCTATCTGACCCCGCAACTCCGTGGAATAGACGTCCCAGTCAGTGCGCCGCACATTCCTGATTTTGCTTCTGATCGGTCGATCTGCACTTAGCTTAAAAATAACATACCGATGATCAGATGCAGTCTCTTCCCTTGAAACCCTCCAGCTCGAAACGATGCCAGATGCAGTAGCGGTTGCTACTGTCACGTCAATAACTTGCCGCCTCAGCCGAGTGACAAAGGTCGGCTCATTACCAGTGTTCAGTATATCGAGCTGGCTGGCAGCAAAGAAGTTTAGTAGGGATTCACCCCTGCTATTTGAGTCAGTACTACCCCAAACGCGATGATGCGCGTTCGCGTCCATACCAACGATCAAATGCTTGTTACCTCGTCGGGCATGGTCGACAAGCCTTACCAGTTCCACCGTTGGAGGTGGGGCCAGTGAGTCAAATGGGAGGTACACTGAGGCTAAAATAATCTCAGTAACCAACCCTCCTCGCTTAAGACACATTTTAATAGCTGTACAGTCTCGAGAACTGAACTCAGGCATAAGACTAGCATCTAAGCCCTTTGCTACAAAGATGCACGTGCGAGTATTAACAATCCCAGGCTTTACAAAAATTGCTCCTGGTACACCCGAGATGCCACTTACCGCCCCCTTATACAGATAAGGTTCCTGTATGAGGCACACCTCTGTATGCAGTTTTCCAAGACGACGACACAATGTAGGTGAAGCCGCCTTGGAATGTTGCAAGTTGATTTGAAGGACCTCCAGTGATGAGCTAGCCATAGAGCTAATTACCACTGGAAGTTCCAGCCTTCTCTCCCCTCTTTTCTGGCCTGAAGAACAGGCGACCAGTGAGGAAAAAAGGCCGGTAAGAGCACTTCCCAAGCATCTTCGCCGAATCGTCATCAACACCAAAAGTATACAGACGGCCATCCTTCATTTTGTTGAAGTGATAGACCCTCCACTTATCGGTGGATAGACCCGGGTTTTGACCCTTGAGAAGATCGATGATTTCCTTAGTCTCCAGATCAGTTTCTGGGACAAAGACCTTCATCTTGGTATATCCCACTAGCTCTGACGGGTGAAGACAGACAAGGTCACTCCCGTCAAGCTTAGGGAAAATCCGAGCAAGATCAGTTTTGACCCACGCATTCGTGGCTTCATCACTACAGCAGAGGACAAAGCCTCCATTAGTCTTGATGATGCGCTCAAGCGCCGGGCTATTGCCTTCCTTGACTCGCCTCCTTACAGCGTTCTTCAAGGCCTTGTCCAGAATGCAGATGTTTTCCGCAGTATACTTCCTCAGGTGATCACCCGGGAAATAAACCGCCAATCGCAAACCAGACAGGGCCGAGTCCGTGTAGCTCTTCTTTGATAGGGGGGGGGGGGGGGGGGGGGGGTCCTGCATCATTGCTAGTGCAAGACCTCTTTCTGCCTTTGGATGCTGCACCAGCTACCTTAGGTGACCCCTTAGCCACTCTTGTGTCCGTCACCTTCACAGACTTATCTGTTTCAGTGACCGTCTCTGAGACATTGGGAGCGGACAGATCAGAGGCAGTAGGTACGGGGCCAACAGGTTTGGGGTCGGCATTTACTGCAACCCTACTCTCCGAGTCCACCATTCCTCCTCGCTTCTTCCTCTTACCACTCTTCCGTTTCTTTCGCTTCCTACAGCCTGATTCCTTGGTGGTTTCAACGCTAACCGATTCGCAGAGCTCATCAGTCGCGGAATCCTCCGAGGAGCAGCCGGAAGGAGCCTTCTCGCATTCCTCAAGAGAGAGCTTCTTCAGCTTTTTCCTGAGGGCCGCCTGCTTCCTGGAAGGGCTGCAGAGGGGAGCATCGGTGGACGTGCTGAACAGGAAATCCCGTGCTCGCTTCGTCAGGTTCTCCGCCCCCGCGTCATTCACAGGAGTAGTAGCGGCGTGATCTTTGGGCAGGGAAGCCCGCTCAGAGGGACTCAAGGACACATTTGTAGCGTCCGAGCTCCTCTTAGCAGACTCCCCACAGAGTTCGCTCTTACCAGCAGTTGCATCCTTGTGCCGGCCAGGATCGGCCAGTACGCTGGGTGCATCCGCCAGTTTGAGCTCCGAGCTTAGTCTCGTATCAGCGTTTAGCGCCGGAGTAGAATTCGTCTCGTCCTGTCTTGTGGCCTGTTGCGTCAGTTTGTTCAGTTCTCGTTGCTTGTTCCGTTTCTTGTTCCGTTTCGTTCGTGATGTCGTGTTTGGCGTGTTTGTCATGTTAATTGTATAAGCCGCTAGCGACTTATCGCCCCCAATAGCTGGAGGCGCCAAGCCCGTGCCGGTAGCCGCGGTCTCTACCGACATTTGAGCGGATATCCCCACTCGAATTTGTTCCTTTTCTGTTGTGTCGTTCATGTTTGTTGTTGTTGCTTTTTTAGCCTAGTTTTTCATCTAGGGGTCAGGATTTTACTAGGGATAGGATGGAGTTCCCCCCGTTACCCTAAACCATCCTCCTTTATCCGGGCTTGGGACCGGCATAGAAATCTATGGCGGAGTTAGTTGTTGTTGGCATAGACCATAGACTTGACGTAGCCCCACAGGAAATAGTCTAACGGCGTCAAATCGGAGGACATGTGGTTCCAACAGGACGGCGCCACAAGCCACACAGCGAATGCCACAATCAATTTATTGGAAACCAAGTTTGGAAACCGTGTTATCTCACGAAATGGTCCAGTCGCTTGGCCGCCTAGGTCGTGCGATTTGACGCCGTTAGACTATTTCCTGTGGGGTTACGTCAAGTCTATGGTCTATGCCAACAAGCCAGCGACGATTGATAAACTTCGTGCGAATATCGAACATGAAATTGCAGCAGTATCGGCCGATTTATGCTTGAAAACCGTCGAAAATTGGACTTCTGCAAGCGTGCCCGTGGTGGCCATGCAAATGAAATCGAGTTCCATAAATAATGGCATCGAACGTACTTTCACAGGAATAAAAAAATTCATTGATATCCAAAACCGTTTTTGTTTTATTTAAAAAAAACTTTTGTAGCGCTCTTATTGAAAAACCCTTTATATTACTGTATTGGGTACTTCGTTAAGAAACGCAGCTGTGGAGACTTAAATAGGGACAAGTCGTTTTCCGCTACATATTGTTTTGGTTGTCGAAAATATTGATAGCTTTAAAATGTTCAGTCAATCACAAATTCGTCACTGACAAATAAATTTAGAGAATGCATTCGCTGTTTTTGTTTGTAAAACAACATTTTTAAAACGAAATGTGAGTAGAATTGCTTTTTTGGAAAATAAAATAATATGTATTGAATAGATACAACCACTGGAACTTCACTTCCATAAATCTTATGAACAAAAAGCAGTCACAAAAGAATGAGCTTAAACAAAACAAACTAACAACAAAATAAAATTAAATTTTAATACGTTTTCCCAATAGCAGTACTCAGCTGATTAATTGAATCAAATTATTAATTGAATAATCAAATTATTTGCGCTATAAAATTAAGAAGGAGTATCTAAACACTATTTTTGAACAGTAAAACGTAAAAAAATATTGTAGAATTGTGTACGAGAAATAAAAATGAACTTTTGGCAAAAATGTATTTTTTTTTTGGAAACAAATTAGGTTGAACGAATTTGCTATATACATATATTTAATACTACTAAAGACAAACGAACAAAAACAATTAATTAATAACAAAATTGTAAAAAAAAACAAAATGAAAATGCATTTAAATTGCTGCATCAGGAGCTGCAAAGTCATTTTGGTCAACATGTTCACTGTTTTTATATATTTTGTTGCCCTGACATACTTTCTCAGGTTTTTCCTTAATAAAGGAGAAAATTTCCCTTTGATTTTATCTAAATATACACTTTATTAATAATCGCAATAATTTTTCATACAATTTCTGCAAATTACTGAAATTGTATGCTTCAATTTTTTCTTGACGTTTAAGAAAGAAATGCGGCACTTCAGAAAGAGATAGCTTTACGCACGTGCTCTATCGCATTTTACTTGTCAGTGATCACAATGGATGAATAATTTGTTAATTGACATTCATAGTACCAAAATATCGATCAATTAATAAATTTTGTCACTTATCAATAATTGATTTTTGACAACGATAATAAGGGTGTTTAATTAATTTAATGTAATTTGTATTACTGAGATATCGTTATTATTATTGTTTTTGTGAACTTAAATTGTATTTTCTTAAGGTTTCTCTTCTCATATTTGTTTTATTATATATGTTTTTATTTTAGTGCTGTAGTGGAGTATTACCTCACATGTGAGTTCAGTAATAGAAAAAATATATTAATTGTAAGTAGTAAATGTTGTACTTGTTCTTGAACTAAGTGGCAGCGCTAGTCAATAGACAAATGGCTGTCATTCTATTCGGTCCATTTTTGTTTCTTTATTCATTCCATTCTGGATATTCCGGATAAAAAAATCGAATATTCTGTCTTTTCTATTCCTTATCCGGAAAAAATAAAGAAACACACGGATTATACATAGACTGCTATCTCCGCGATTGAGTTGAAACTTTGTATGTACAACTGTTTCTTTTGCTAAAGTTTTTAAAATAGTATCATCAACATTGGGTAAACCATGCGGAGAAAAGGGTAAAATCCCATTAACTCGCGAAGCCAGTAGTGTTTGATTCGAAAAACATTAAGATGACAAAGGCGCATGCGAGACAACTTCCTCTATCGCTGAAATATTTTTATTCAGGTTTTAAGATGGAAAAAAAATTCTTATTTATTTACAAAATATAGACAAAGGGCTCGACCACGAAATGAGCGATAAGCGACAGAGTGGCAAAATACTAACCGGCAAATGACCATTTATTGAGCAGCAATGTCGTGCTGCTCGCAGTAGTATTTTACCAAAAAGCCGTTTTAACATTTGCAGAACTATTTTTAGTAAAGATTTGGTGTTCAGAGCCAATAAAAGATTATGGCTAAGCGTGCCATATATCCTGTAGGATAGCCCTGTATTTTCAATGAAATTATTGTACAAAAATGAATGCTGTGTTTTTGTGAAAAACCCTGCAATTATCCTGCAACTATCATGTTTAATCATGCAGTTTTATTCCCATTGATTAGCTACTTTTCATTTCAATAAAAAGTAAACGATTGAATCCAACCTGAGGCTTGTAGAGGTTTCAGCATTTAAAATGCATGAGTATGAGGAGCACTGTAAGTGCGTGTACACTCTCGACCTCTAAATTCACATCAGCAGCTTTTCAGGGTATTGGCGAAAAGAGGGAGGGAATCCCTCTCAGTTGCTGTTCTGGGTTATTTTTTCTATGCACTCTGACCGGAATTTTTTTCTTTTATTGTACCTACGTTTGCGCGACAGCCCTATTTTTTGTTCGATTTTTATTGTGTGGAAATATGCCGAATCTGTTAAAAATCAAATGCGTTTTCAACGCCAAATTGATCCAAAAATATTTATTTTTGGAAACCGTCATAAATAAAAGTGATGTTTTTTGCACAAAGTGCAAAGGAAGTTTATTGATCGCATCCGGCGGTAACGCAGATATTGTTCGACACTTAAAAACATCCATACACATCAACTCCTAGTCTGCAGCTTCGTCCAGTCAAAATATTGTTAACTGTTTCACTCCAACGTTTAAAAGCACCACAGCTGCTAAAATCAATCATAGTTTCAAATCCGGGGGGATGGGGAAGGGGAGTAATGTGTTCTAAAGGCTGAAGCAGTGGCTGCGTATTTAATTGGCATTGGTTGTGTGGAGCACATTGTGCACAATGTTCTAAAACATGCCTTGCAATGTGTTGCCCATCGATGTAGAGTTTGTGAAGAATAAAATAAACAACTCAATACCAGACTCCGCGAATGAAAATTCATCAGTTCACAAAGAGTTTGAAAATGTTAAAAACTATTGTCCTGAAGCCAAAATCAAACAATAACAAGAAGAAAACATTTCAATTGCAAATCATTTCAATCATTTCAATCATTTGATTTGATTTCATTAAATTTTCATTTATTTCCTTTCTTCTTCTTGTTTTTCTGCCTTTATCAGGATTAAACGGATGATAGCCCTCTCACTTAGCTGCATCCCTACTGGTCCGACTGTTTGGTGCGCCGGTTCGACCTCAGAAAATAATGGCAGGCCTCCCGATTTTGAATCACTTTGTGTGATCCAGGAGTTTTAAGGCCTGCCGTTCGCATTTTTATGGGAACGTTAGTTGATATTGAGCGTATGTGAGCATCATAACAGCTTTCTTTACTATTGATCATACCCAGATAATTTTCTTCACTTGGGAATAACTCTTCCATTTATTCAAATGTCTGGAATAGGTCCAAGTCGATCAGAGAACGCGCAGCACAAGTATTCTGAATTTGTTGGACTATTCACTCCCCTCCAAAATTTCCACCCATACATCAAGTACTCGTTGGTTCATCCTTGCTCATGATAGCTCCATCGTCAAAAAAGAATAACTTCATTTGTTAGAAGACAACACAATACTACAAGATATAAGTATAAAAATGAGAGTTGGCATCTTATACTTTTTATTTTAATAAATCGATCAATAACAATAATCATAATAATTATAATAATAATGAATAATAATAACAATGTTATAATAATAGAAAATATGAGAAATTAGGTAAGCAATTAGTAATGCTTAAATGCAGCACAATCTTTTTCGGCAAGACCGATGTTACTGTGGTTATCTCTAGTTCAGCAGGACGACAATTCTATAGCCGAACTAGATACACGTGGAACAGTCTGAGCCAATTGTGATAGAATAAAATTGAGTCTCAAGCGAGACTGCAAAAACTCAAGTTCATGGTTAAAATACTGTGGAGAATTGCCATACATAATTTCATACATCATTATAATATTTCTAAATTTGTAAAAATCATCGAAACGTGTTCTTAGTAGCGAAACCCTAAGATGAGAGACATTTATAGACCTTGTATTATTGAATAGATTAGATTAGATTAGATTCTTTATTTCATGAAATATATGTATAAGTAAGTAAGATAAGTAAGTAAGTAAGAAATTCATTTATTTAATATTTTCTTATCACATAAGTTACAAGATAGAATGAATTTTAAAGCTATGGGTTAGCCGTCAGCTTGGTTAGCAAAATGCTTATACATGTACCTACATTTGTTACTTTAACAATATAGTTATTTTTTTAATAAACTTAATCAATCATAATACTCTGTTATTAATAGCGACCTGTATTTGTAGATGGATTTAATATAATAAAATAACTTTTTCCAATCACACTCGTTCAGAATTTGTATTGTCTCCTGCATGGTAAGGAATTTTTTTCCGAAGTAAGCTAGTCTCTGTGGTTTGTAGATTGGACAAACACTAATAATGTGAAAGCAGTCTTCTTTCGCTTTTAAGTTGCAAATATTACAAAACTGGTTGAAGCTTCCATTATATGGGCTGCCATTTAAACCAATCAACTCACACCTTGTTTTGAAAATAAGAGATATTTCACTATAGTTGAGTGAGTCATTGAAATAGTTCTTATCCTTTAGATTGAAGTTCAGGTGAGAATACAATACTCTGCTATCTGATTCACGAGCTTTCTCTATAAATCGCACACGAATAGCATCTTCATTTTTATTTATTATTCGATAAAGTTGGTTCTTTAAGTTGTCCAGGTTGTTTAGATCGAATGAAATAGTTTCTCCACACGCGTTTCCAATTCTTAACCATCTTAACGCCCACCAGTCCTTGTTTCTTAATTCATAAGATAGCATTTTTTTGGTTATTCGGGAGTCTGGATACGAACCTATTTTAATGATGTAATCCGCTTGCGATTTGAGAGTGCTTGTAAAAAGCATTGGAAGACCCGTTTCCAAATAGATTGTGTAGTTCGGCGATTTCATTGGTAAGTTGAATAATTTTTTCAAGAAGTTCCTGTGGAATTTCTCGATTACTTCGTACTCGTCTGATCCCCAAACTTGAGAGGCGTAACAAAGAGTTGATTTAACAACTGAATCAAATATTCTGTATTTCGTTGAGAGGAGAATCCGCTTGTTTGCAAAAACATTTTTCCATGATAGATTTACTAAGCTTTGGGAAGACTTGGCTTTATCCGTTAGATGTTTACCAAATTCTAGGGTTGGGTTCAGTTTCACTCCTAAATATTTGAGTTCCTTCACAATCTCTAATCGGCTTCCATTATAAAACCATCTATTTCCACTTTGCACTCGTGGTGAACGGGAAAATACCATAATTTTAGATTTTTCGGTGTTGATGGTTAGTCCCCATTTTTTGCAGTAACTGGCTAGACGATTTATCATCAATTGGAGATTTTCAGGAGATTCAGAGAGTAGAACAAGATCATCGGCATATAACAAGACATTGACCACGGTATTAGCAATTCGTACTCCACCAGGCAAATCTTTTTCTATGTCGTTTATAAATAGAGAAAACAATAAGGCACTAAGAGGACATCCTTGCTTTACACCAGTCTGTGTTTTAAACCATTCTGAGAAATCCTTTCCATCCCAGACTGCTGCACTTGTTTCGGCATACATTTTTTTAATGGTCTTAAGAAATTTTGTAGAGATACCCAACTGAGACAGTTGTATATGTATAATAGTTTGTGTTTGAGAACACGAGTATGGCAGAAATAGCCGTCTGCCGGAAATGACATTTCATAGATATTAAAGAAATTATTACATAGAAGTTAAATTGAAAAGGAAAATTGAAAAAGAAAGAAATACTTATTTACAACACAAGATTTAGGGTTTAAGCATAAAAGATTAATTCGTTATGTCTTTAACAATTAGTCGACAGAAAAGATGAAAAAAAAAATATATTTATATAAAATAAAACAAAAAAAAAACAAAAAAATGCAATTTGTACATCAGTATCTAAGTATAAAACTAGATTAAAGGAATGGAATGGATCAGCGAGGGGGTCTACAACAATTTTTGATGATTTGCAACATAAAGATTTTTTAATTTTGAAGTGATTTAGAACACAAAAAAAAAATAATAATTAGCAATTTTAAATGATTTAAATTTTTTTTAATTTTAAATGGCATATGAAACATAAAAGAAAAATTTTGGATTATTAAAGCAATAACTTAAGAAGAACGGCAAAAGTTGCTTGTAGCTTGGGCTTTTAAAAGCTATTACGATATAACAGAGCATGATTGCAGTATTTGTACAAAACAAGCCACCCCCTAGCTCCGTTTAGTATATCGTACAGACCATTTACGGACAGATTGCTTACTCGGAAGTATAGTCGACGAATCTCTTGTAAAATACGGCATTTCGCAATGAAGTTTTGAATATTTTCAGGCACTCTCATGTTGCATAGATTACACGTTTCCTCAAGATCTGTTCTGTGTGGCATGGAATTCAAATTTATTAATTCTGCTCTCGCTCTAAATTATTGAATATAAAACACAATTATAACCAGCGTTAATTATACCCTTTTCTAAGGGTATATTAATTTTGACGCATAGTTTGTAACATACCTTAATATTGCCCGTATACCCCTAAAAGTTACTATATTTATGATCTGCATCGATAGTAATGTCAATCTAGCCATGTCCGTCCGTCCGTCCGTCCGTCCGTCCGTGGGTAAAAATTAGGCCTTTAATCTGGGCCTAGAGAGCTGAAATTTTAACCATATACTCTCTAGGGTCCCGAAATAATCAAGTTTACGAATTTTTGAAATCCGCCCACAGACACGCCCACAAACTCAAGAAACCAAAATTTTTTTAAAAAATCGAATTTTGAGCTAGAAAGCTGAAATTTTTTTTATATGATCTATGACTCCTAAAACTGCTCGGGATATAAAATTTTCGAAATCCGCCGACTGACACGCCCACAAATAAATAAAACAATTTTATTGAAAAACCAAAATTTGAGCTAGGGTGCTGAAATTTATAATATATACTCTCTGGGGCCCTTTATGCTCATGTGTAAATATTTTCAAAATCCGCCCACTGACACGCCCACAATTTAAAAAAAAAAACTTTTGACACGCCCACAATTAAATAAAACAATTTTATTGAAACACCCAAGTTTGAGCTAGGGAGCGTTTTTTTCGATAAAATCCTTTAAATGTTATATAACAAAATATGTAGAGCGTTCTTAACAATTCAACCATACTTAGACTTTTGTCACCCCCACTTATGAGGGATAGGAATAAGAATAGGGTATCCAACAGTTCGACCAAGCGGACTATAGCCCGTCCCTATGTTTTTTCTCCTTGTCCCGTTGCATTTTCATACCTGCTTGCAATTAAGCAGCGCACCTCTAGCAACCAAGGCCGCCATAGATTTTCTACATACATGATGTCAGTAATAGCATGCAACAGTACAGGTTGTTATTGATTGCAAACCCTAAGTACCTGACCTTAAATCTCAAGGATGACGACATCTGTAGAGGCTGCGGTGATGAGGAAATCCATAAGAACACACCTCGCTTTCTGTGTCACTGTCCAAGCCTGCGTCACCTGAGGAACAGAACACTTGGAAGATACTTCTTCCAAGACATTCAAGAACTTTCTGATGTCTCATTATCAAATCTTTACAAGTTTATAAGGACATCCAAATGGCTGGACAAACTGGAGTAGGAAGGAAACCAAGGACGAAGGACTAAGGCCAGAACAGCGAGGCCAACACTCCCAACAAAGGGTATCACAATGGGACCACATGGACCTAAGTGTGGTGTAACAGATTCGCTCTGTTCCATCAGCCCGTAAACCTATACGAACCTAAGTACCTGACCTTACTTACATAAATGATAAAGGGATTTAATAGAACCGGGGAAAAATCTGCAGAATTGACTGTATTCCTGCTGCAGAGCATATCTAATATTTTTGAAGGATTAAGTTGCAGTCGATTAGAGTCCAGTGTTGTATTAGGTCTTGGTCCTCATTGATTTGAGATGAAGGTCTTCCTTTAGTCATCCGCAATCATAAGTTTGATGCCACTAATAACTACGTCAGATCTTTAATAAAAGCGGGAATAAAACTTTCCCAGTACAGATCCCTGAGGCACTCCGTTATTTGTAGGAATTAGACAAGAAGATATACTCGTAGTTGGTGTTCCAATTACTTGAAATCGATGAGTCGATGAGTCGGAGAGATGGACTAAAGAATCTACATATATCTTTTAGCTTTGATAAAAGTATTGACTGATCAATGCTACCAAAAGCCTGCGAAAAGTAAAAATCTTAAACCGAAATAAGATCACAACTTTCAAAACTTAAAACAATTTTGTTTTATGAAAAACAAAAGCTATATCAAATAAAACGATTTTTATATGGATAAATGAACCAGAACTTAAATATAATGTACAGTAAAATCTCTCTCGTCTGTAATTATTATTTTTGAAACCTTTAAACCTAACTTGCCATTAAGCACTGATAGTACTTTGTTGCTTAGGATTACACTTAAATAATAGAACAGAATTGAAGCAAAGCGACGTCGCTCTGTTGCTGAAACGTGGGCGCAACCGTTGAATCTCAAACATTTTAATTTTTTCCTGTCGCTGAGAGTTTTGTCGATTGTCGCTTACTGCGTGCGCGTGACCCCTAGCGCCCTATGGCGACACAACGTCCGAATGTCTCTGTTTTGTCCGTTCACCGTCAATGTTAGCACCTGTATGTATTTTTTTATGGAGAAAGTTTATATAATATCCACTTTGTTGTAACCCTCCATTAGATGGCGCTGCAGCATATCAACTTCTATACGGTTTGACCAATCCCCACTGAAGCTGGCACATATATGTTTTTTAAATAGAGAAGTTTAATCTACTTTGTTGTAACTTCCCATTCGATGGCGCTGCAGCATACCAATTTCTATATTGTTAGACCGATCACCATGAAAGTTGGAACGTATGTGCAATTTTTCATAGAGAAGGTTTTTATGATATCCACTAGATGGCGCTGCAGCATATCAACTTTTATACTGTGCTTTGCATTTTATAAAAATGTATAAGTAAACTTAATAATCAAAATAAAAAATTAAAAACCGGTCAACTTCAACTAAGAGTAGTATAATATGTATGCAGATTTTAATATTGCAATGGGTAAATATGGCTCCTAACATAATACGTTGTAACTTAATAACTTACTTTTGAACCGTGAAGAGTCTTTGACCTAAACATTATTGCTACATTCCATTCTCCGCGGTCACATTGCTTTCAGTTGTCTAGGACAAATTTTTTGGCATCCGTGGGGTTCAGTCTTATTGTTACGAGCCAGAGGGTTGGAAATCTAAAATCGTTTTGGCTGAAACATTTTTTTCCATTCGCTCGATGTGGCCGAGCTAATGCAGTCGATATATTATAGCGTTTTCTTTAACATACGCATTATGGTACATCTCATAGAGTGTGCGGTTCTTGCCCTTCTCGCATACCAGGCTCTGTATATAGTTAGCTGCATAAATGTTAGCGCTCCAAGTTGGTTGAGGTATTTTTCAATCAAATTGGGGGGATTTCTCTGCAATGCTACCTTGGTGGGGTGAATTCAAATACTCGCCGCCCTAATGCGGTGGTGTCTTTATCAGATGCTGTATTCCTAGCTTTTCTCCAGATCAACGTTTCCGGTTCAGGTTATATAGTTCGTGGTTGATAAAAACTCGACCGAATATTACACGAACAATTTGTTTATTGATTTCATCTTTAACAAACTATGAGGCATCCTTAATGATAGATGTTCACATATCTGCAGCATGTTAAGTATCTGCTTCCAATACTCTTTTGTTTCGTTTGCTCTCATTACCACTGCACTTGAGCCTCGGCAGCGGGCATTCGGTTTATTTATGGTTTATGGTAAGAGCTTATTAAATATTTAGACTAAGTACCAAGGACGTGTGGTTCAAATTAAAACAAAAAATAAACTTTGCAAATTATGCACCCTTACAAAACTTAATACAAGCACAATCCATTATTACGAAAATATTATAAAGCTGCCTTTTTATTAATAAGTCAATCACAAAATCATTTAAACTATTAATTTTCCTTATGCGAATAGGCTTATTCTTGCTTATAATAAATTTATTATTCCCCTTAAAAATAATAAATAAATAAATACGCTATGTTCCTACGTATAAATTGAACAGATCCATTTATGAAGTTTTCCTTTCAACACATTAAGTTAAACGGTTTCGGAATCAAAAATACACAATAGGCCTTGATATAGAAAATATCCACCCCCATCTGGACCATAATCTCCAACACGAATATAGATTTCAAAAACTTAACCCATCATAATACTTAAAAAATATTAACTAGTTTCACTTATCGATTTAGAACATATAGCAGACGCAGCTTTCGCAACCAGATAATCGTCCTTAAGTGGAGGGTCATAAATAATTCTTGTATGAATGCGAAAAAACCATCCGGATTACAATGTTGCATGGGTATCATGTCGAAAGCATATCGATTTTCCATACGAATGCCAATGCACTTAACGATAGCGCCATTGACCCAAAAAATGTGAAGCATCATCGTGTACCATTCTCAAATTGAAGGATAGCGTCAAGGGAACGTTGAACGTTGTGAAATTTCACTAGAGAATACAGTGAAATAATTTGTGTGCATTCTTCGGAATTATTAAGTGCAATATATTTTCAGCAGGCGTTCATCGAATTTATTTAACTTCCTCCATTTAATTAAACGCGAAGTTGAACTGGGAATGGGTTAAATTTTTAGTCCCTTGTGAAGTGGATTTTGGAGAGTTTTCAATTTGAGTATTTTTATTAATACTATTATAAAGATATAAAGGTTATTTTCAATTTTTTACTATCAAGAGTTGCCCATGCCCATGCGAGTAAACTATCTGAGACTACTTTCAGACCAGTACCTACCCACTTCCTTTATTTCTCGTGATAGTTATCAGTTGAAAGAAGTCAAAGCGTATTACTAATAACCAGATTTAGTCATTGCTAAAATTTAAATCTAAACACTTTAAACAAATCATGTACCAATAAAGAATAAAGTTGCCAGTATAGTCATAACCGAGAGGATCAAATTTAATAAATGGAAACTCCTGTTTAAGTCCAATACTATACACTCAGAAATAGATATTACAAAGACAGTGTCGCCTGTTGTCCGAAACGAAAATATCTAAAAAAGCTATTGTAGTACTTTAGTTTACGTTCTTTTATATTATTTATTGAAATTTCTTGTTTTAAAGGAATAGATATTAGGATATAAAAGAAAATAGACTTTTATTTGAGGAAGACATCAAGAACATTTATAGCATCATTACCAAAGTTAGATTATTTATTAGTCCCGATTATATCCAGGCTGTCAAAAGGGGTAATTTTTATTTATTTATTTATTATTTTAAAAAATGGTATACATTAAGACTTGGTCTTTAATAGTACAGCAAAAAAAAAAAAATAAAAAAAAAATATTACATAGCTAAAATTAAGAAATGCGATTGCAAAATTAAATCAAAAAATTAAGTTCAGAAAGTATAGTGACAGAAAATAAAAAGAATAGAAGAAAAGAAGAAAGATAGAAAAAAAATATAGGCATACCCTATACATAGGTTGGATACCCTTTCTTATTCCTATCCCTCATAAGTGGGCGTGACAAAGGTCTAAGTATGGTTGAATTGCTAACTTAATTATAACCGAATTATAACTTTGGTTTTCCAATAATTTATTGTGGGCGCGTCAGTAGGCGGATTTAAAAACAAATTACGCGTAAGCATAAAGGGCCCCTAGAGAGTATGTATTATATATTTCAGCTTCCTAGCTCAAACTTTGACTTTTTAATAGAATTGTTTTATTTAATTACGGGCGTGTCAGTGGGCGGATTGTAAAAATTTTATCTCCTGATCAGTTTTAGGAGATATATAAAAAATTTTAGCTCTCTAGCTCAAAATTCGATTTTTGGGCGGATTTCAAAAATTCGTAAACTTGATTATTTCGGGACCCTAGAGAGTATATGGTTAAAATTTCAGCTCTCTAGGTCCAGTTAAAAGACCTAATTTTTGCCGACGGACGGACGGACGGACATGGCTAGATCGACATTACTATTGATGCTGATCATAAATATAGTAACTTTTAGGGGTATACAGGCAATATTAAGGTATGTTACAAACTATGCGTCAAAATTAATATACCCTTAGAATAGGGTATAATTAGGACAAAGAAGAATTAACAGAACGACAGATGGAAGAAGAGGAAGTTAAGAAGTAATTTGTTATTGTGAAGCGTAGAAATTTAAAAGTGCAGCCTTAAAATTATTGGTGTTTGATAATCTTTTTATATGAAAGGGCAAGGAGTTCCATAACCAAATAGCATGGATAAAAAAAAGGCGAGATGAAATCAAGTAGTTGTACCTATGGGATACAATGTTGAAAGTTCTAAGGGAGCGGGTAAATTGAAGCTTGGACTAGAGGTAAGACGGGGACTGGGTACTAATGATTTTATGAAGAAACAAATAGTTAATAATGTTTCTGAGCTGCTGTAAAGTACAACCTAAAACACTCCTCGCGATAAAAGAGATTCTTTCATGGCTACGTATCTGGTAAATGTATCTGACAGCAGCATTGAAAGCCACTTGCAACTTGTGATATGAGAGTGAGTCGAGGTTACTATAAACTACCTCCGAATAGTTAATTATAGGCACAATAAGGGTAAGAACCAGTCTGCGTCTAGTTGCAACGGGAGTGAAACTAGCTGAAATCCAGAGTTTCCTCAAGCAACCATAAATTCTACTAATAACGACGTTTATGTGATTATAGCAGGATAAATTGCGGTTTAAGACAAAGCCGAGACTAGTTGCAGTTTCAACTAACTTCATCTTTGTGCCAGATAGAATGATATCGTGGATAGAGAAAGATTCAAATGTCCTATTGCAGATAGGAATAACCTGACATTTAGTTGGATTAAGGATTAAGAAATTATCCAAAACTCATTTATCAATTGAGGATAAATCATGGTTTAAATTTCGATATGCCATTGGTTTCGCAATAATTGAGAGTCAAACGAATTATCTAACTGACTGATGCTTTCCTCGTTTCAATTGTATTGAGCTGCGGTGAATGGTAAAGTGTGTTCCCTAATCTTACTTACTTACACTTGCACTTAGTAAGAACTACTTCATGGGTAGCGCCTGATTCAAGCCATCGGCTCATCTTACTCGCTTCTAACTAAAATCAATAAAATATATAACAAAATATGAAAGCCGTCTTTTATTGCATTTACAAAATACACAACAAATTTTCAACGAGGTATTTAAAATACATAGCTATGAAAAATTACAATTAAATAAAATAAAACTAATAGCTAGTATACGAAACCAACTACGGCTTAGAAAAAAAATCAATCAATTTTAGTTAATTAATGCAATTTAAAAACAACTCAAGTTCGGAAAGCGAAAGTGAAGTTTTCGAATACACAACATCAGCATATTGACACTAAAGTAAAAAAAGAATTTTTAGCATACTGTGCGAAGGCGGCAGTACAGCAAAAATGACGTTAATGGGTCAATTGCGTTTTCTGTTAGCGTACATTTCCATAGGGCTTTAGTTTAAACGAGTTCGACACGTACAATGTACATGCTTCTACTATTTCTTGTTTGATCTTGCTATTATGACAGCGGTGACTAAGCCCGTTCATCGGAAAAATCTTGTATGGATTAAAAAAGTTAAAAATATAAACCAACTCCTTGGGACCTTCGCAAATAAACTTAACGAGCTGAGTCTGAGCAAAAACCATCATAGCTTAACATTGTTTGTCGATTTTAGCAAGGCCTTCGACACTATTTCACACCATAAATTCCTAGCTTCCCTGTATAATATTGGAATCCGTGGCAACTGCATCAAGTGGATAGAAAACTACCTGTCACTACGAACATATCGCGTTAAAATTAATAAAGACCTAAGCGAGGAAATAAACATCACACACGGAGTCCCTCAGGGCTCGAAATTGGGCCCTCTGCTATATACAATATATACGAATGGCATGCTGAAAGCGCTAAAAAACAGCACATCTTTTGCCTACGCAGTTACCACAATGGACCTATCATTGGTCTAAGTGTGTTGGCTTTGGCTGACAGCCACGTCTACCTTGCCTACGCAGATGACACAGCAATTGTGGTGTCGCACAAAAATATTGAAATTGCGATTGAAAGAATACAGAACGAATTAGACATAATAACAAGATGGAGAAAACGAAACTAATGCATATAAAACCACCTCATATCGCCACACGCCATGTATCCACGCAAACAAAAATACTATCTGCAGACCAGACGACCAATGTGAAACATTTATTGAACTTGTAAACAGTTACAAATATCTTGGCGTAATCGTTGACCATAATCTTAAGTGGCATGCACACATTAGTCAACTACAACGAAAACTTCGAGGAACATCATATATGCTTAACCATCTAAGCTATTGCAGTAACTATGCGATACTTAAACAAGCGTACCTTGCACTAAGCGAGTCATACATACGTCATGGAATAATTGCGTGGGGCACCTCAACATTCTGCAGGCAACTCCAAAATAGCCAAAACTCTCTCCTTAAAATATTGGCCAGGAAGAAGAGACTAAATTACAACAACAGTAACGCGCCTCTCAGCAAACTAATGGGCATACTCAACATCAAAAACATATTAAAGTCTACCCTGATCAATGAATTCTATGCTGATAACCGATACAGAGTTCCGATTGACCATCAACACAACACACGGAGAAGAGCAGAGGGGATATTCAAAACAACAAAGTCCCAAAACAACTATGGGGGCAACAGCTTAGCCGCAATGTTACCAGCGCTTTTTAACGAGCTACCAGTAAGTCTACTAAACATCTGGAATGTATTTGTATTTGTATTTTATTTATAATTCATGTTAACACATAGATACAATGCAATCTTTTAAGTGTGTTACAGTATTGACAAGGTTGGTACATTAAGGTATAAGTATATTTTACAATGTCATACAGAGAAAAAAGTTAATAAGAAATTATTACATTAATAAATAAAACTAAAAGATATATTTTTCATTACATTTAAATATAATTAAACATTACAAAAATTTAATTTGCATAACATATTTTTACACTTTTGTAAAATACAAATCAACAATTTGGAAATAGAGTAGAAACATAGGGGCGGGCTACAGTCCGCTTGGGCGAACTGTTGGATACCCTATTCTTATTCCTATATCTCATAAGTGGGCGTGACAAAAATTTAAAGGATTTTAACGAAAAAACTAAGCTTTTGTAAATAAAAACGCTCCCTAGCTCAAACTTTGGTTTTTCAATAAAATTGTTTTATTTAATTGTGGGCGTGTCAGTAGGCGGATTTAAAAAAAATTTAAGTATGAGCATAAAGGGCACCTAGAGAGTATATACTATAAATTTCAGCTCCCTAGCTCAAACTATGGACTTTCAAAAATAAAAAAAAAATAATTGTGGGCGTGTCAGTAGGCGGATTTTGAAAATATTTACACATGAGCATAAAGGGCCCCTAGAGAGTATATATTAAAAATTTCAGCTCCCTAGCTCAAATTTTGGTTTTTCAAAAAAAATATTTTATTTAATTATGGGCGTGTCAGTGGGCGGATTTTGAAAATTTTATGTCCCAAGCAGTTTTATGGGCCAAAGATCATATATAAAAAATTTCAGCTTTCTAGCTCAAAATTCAATTTTTCCCAAAATTTGTTTTATTTAATTGTGGGCGTGTCAGTGGGTGGATTTTGAAAATTTTATGTCCCAATCAGTTTTATGGGCCATAGATTATATATAAAAAATTTCAGCTCTCTAGCTCAAAATTCGATTTTTTCCAAAATTTTGTTTTTTTGAGTTTGTGGGCGTGTCTGTGGGCGGATTTCAAAAATTCTTAAACTTGATTATTTCGGGACCCTAGAGAGTATATGGTTAAAATTTCAGCTCTCTAGGTCCAGTTTAAAGGCCTAATTTTTGCCGACGGACGGACGGACGGACGGACGGACGGACATGGCTAGATCGACATTACTATCGATGCTGATCATAAATATAGTAACTTTTAGGGGTCTACGGGCAATATTAAGGTATGTTACAAACTATGCGTCAAAATTAATATACCCCTAGAATAGGGTATAAAAATAGTTGAGTAAGCACCAAACGAAAATACTTGCAATGTTTCAAAAAATCCTGCAGACAAGCTTATAAGCTTCGTGGGATACTGTTATATTTTTCTGTTTATTTTTCAATTCTATAATAATAATAATAAAAAAAAAACGCATCCAGTGAAATTTCACATTGTATGGCAGGAAGAACAACAGAGATAGGTTTATAGGCACGACTGAGGATGAGGGGAAATGCACTGAGTTTTCAATTTTCACCTTCACACTATCGTCAACTTGTTTATTTTCCTCAGCTAATTTACCTATTCTCATCACTATGGAGATGGACTTACATACTGTTTAAACCCTGGGACCCAGTAAATAAAAGTCTTCTTTTGGGAGTTACAAGTGACTCGTTTATTACATTTCATTCTTCACTTACTTCTATTTTACTAACAATTCACTTTTGGACATTGTGCATACAAATTCTTAATTTAAATTATTACTTAAATGAGTGATACAAGTGCGCAGGAAATGAATATTGTATGTCAAAATAATTGTTGGTGGTTTAGAAAGAAAATATTAAGAAGTGTGCAGGAAATGAAATAGATAGGGTTTTGGGGTATAGGAATGCGATTGGGGTAGGTAAAGGAATGTGTCGAAACATCGTGCTGTATGAGATGTTGTTTTACTTACACCCTCGCCAAGAATCTAACAGGGGCGTCCGACACTGTCTGAAGTTGTGCTGTAATCAATTGAAGTTGCAAACGAATTGTATTCGACCACTAATTTATCGAATAATGCTAGTATGGTTTTTGGGATTCAACGAACTATCTAAGTGATGCCAAATTAAGTTTTAATTAAATAAGGTTTGGTAAAAACTTAATACGCAGACTAATTTGATTACATAAATGTTATAAAAAATTAATTAAAAAAGAATTTCATTGATATAACCTGTCAAAAGTTTTCTTTTATTTTTAAATATTTTTAAAGCTGTCACTAAGTCCCTTCCTTATTTATAGTTTCAATTCGTTTAATTAATATAAAATTTTTAAGACATAAAAGCTATTGCGCCTAGCATTAAATTAACTTTGGCAGTATTTTTCTAATCGTACTTTATTTCAGTTGTTTAAATAAATATCTGTATTAAATTCTATCAAATTTTAAAAAGGTATTTATTTTATTTGTTTGACTACATTTGAGTCAAATTTATTTGATAGTGTCCCGTAGCACTTTCCTCCTTCCTCCTTGACAGCGAAATTATGATCATAATTGAAGGGATCATAAACCTACCACTTTGCTTCATCCCAACTGCCACTGGTACGCCTATAGGGTTCTTCGGTTTGACCTCAATAAACTCCTATTAGTTATCGGTAAAATAGACATCTTCGGTTGTGTATGCCCAGCAAAATTTTCTGTTTTGGGCGAGTCAGAGGAAAAGTCCCCGATATCCTTGCACCGATACCACAGCAAACAGGAATAGCGTGTTCAACGGCAGTGCTAGACCCCGATTCGGGAACTGCTTGAATTAATATGCCCACTGGTATTGCGAGTCTAAACAATCCGTGAAGAGTCCTGCACAGCGGTCACAATCCGGAAGAAGGCGTCTTTCTTACTATCTTAGTTATCCCTGAGGTACCACAATCAGACACTGAAGCCTTAAGGATCAGTTTAGACAGGCCGAAGCGGTAATGTACCTCCCCTCCAAGGGAAAGAAGTGTGTGGTTTAGGAAATAACCCCCTTTTACCAGCGTTACGCCAGGTTTATACACCCGCCAGTTCTAACCTTCTCAAAAATTGAGCGCACCCAATTGATTGACTTGCCACTTGACTAAAAGTAGGGACATCAGGTTAGGGGCCTGTCTTGACCTAATTAGCAGCCGGTATGGGAGGAGTCTGATCATATCCAATATTCGGATCCTTTTTAAATTTAATCTGTCAAACCTATTGTCAGATTGTAAACTGTCAGTGTCATTTTTATTCACGCTTCAGTAACTTTACCAAATTCTTTGCAAGATGCAATGGCACCGAGACGCATAAGAGAAGTATGTACTGAAGAGAATATTGCATACGTTCCGTAGCGTGTTGAAAAAGAAAATTCATCATCGTTTGCTTCACAATTTCAGTGAATGGGCCCAAAATCAACTGGGATTGGATCCGCTGTTTTATCGAAAATTTGTGTTTACCGATGATGCAAATTTTTGGCCCAATGGGCTTATCAATAAGTAAAATTATCGCATTTAGAAGAGCCTCAATTGAATGGTAGGAAGGAGGTCGAGATGCGGTTTCATTCAGGCATAATTTCGGGTCATATGAATCCAATATCTTTTGGTTTGACTTAAGATTAAAGATAAGTGGTAAGATAAGTGGTCGAAAATTTTGTCTCTCCGGTGACATTCAGCAGATCCAGCCGTGGTGGGCAAGGTACTGGCAAGAAACCCTTTATTAGTAACTAAAGGCTTTGTCAAAGCCTGTGCCTTCGTCCTATGACCTAGCTTCTCCAACAATTTGCTTGTGCGAACTGCAAATTTGATTATCTTCTTATGACTATTGATACTGTTGGATGTTTGTCAGAAATTCACAGGAGGTGGGGCAGAGGAGAGAAGTAATGTGTTACTTTTCTGCGGCTGGATTTGAACGTAAGTCCTTAACATTAGTAGTCCAACACTATTTTTGATCTTAAAATTATTTTTTTTATTGATTATTAAATATCAACTTTCATACTCGACAAAAATGATTAAATCTTAATTAACAGGATTCTTATTCTAAAATAATCATCAAAGGCTTTGAATCCTTATGCGGACGCTTTCAACCTATAATTATTGCCTTTTGGCCTAACAACTATTTTACCAACTAATCTTACATATTAATTAATCGAGAAAATTAAATAAAACTCGGCATTATTATCTAGATTTTATTTTTTATGTAAAACAAAATACAAACCACCTATTCTCCTTACTTAAACTAATTAATATATTCTAACTATAATTAGGACTCTGAGCAGTCGTTGCCTTACGCAACAAGTGGTCAAAATCCCAATTGCAATCCCCAACGTGCACATGCGCCGCCGTGAGCCGAGTGAAGCCTTACAGTATCAGTCACCTCCCGGAAGCATCACCACAAGTTGGCGAGCCCCGCCTCTCACAGAAATGCCCTAGCTAACTTAATCTAATTTATAACTAAGAGGATGTAACCTAGAGTAGCGCACCGTTCTGGGAGGGCATGTTGACCCCTCCCCCCACCACAACCCAGAAAAGTTCGGCGAATTGCTTTTCCGTTTCCCACTCCCTTCTTGCGGTACTAAAACGGAGGAGTTCATGAGAATTGGCAACGTCCCCGCCGTGGAAGAGCCGCTTATCTCTCGCGCTGTGGTAGCGGTGGTACAATACCGGGATACCATGACTTGTCTGGACCAGACCTTTTGCATTATTACGGATAAACGTAGCATATGAACTTCACTCTGGAGTCAAGTTGACTGCAATGAAATAGAGTTTTTGTCAGAGCATAAGCAAGACAAGCAACTATATGCCTATCGAAATGAAGACACTGGTCAACCCAGATACCAGATATCTAACTACGCTTCTCACTGCCCATATTGTCCAATTGCCAATTTCTTCCAGATTTTTCTGGTATCCCTAGAGTCCCCAGCCAATATTATTTTGAGCCAGGTTGTTTCGGTCTACTGAAAGTTGATTTTCAAACCGTTTTAAATTTCAAAGACTCTGCTCGAAGTCACGTAGCGGCATTTGATCTTCTTTCCCATAAGCATATTATAATGTACATATAGCAAAGGTTTGTGAATCCCCCGCCTGGTAAACTTGTAGAAAAGTCCAAGTAAACATACGGCGTCGAAAGCGTCTTAAAATCAACCAGACAAGCATCCGGGCAATGGTTCTTGCATTTGTTCCAATGAAAGTTGGAGCCAATTTTGATGCGGCATGAACTTTTTTAAAGACCATGCAAATAGATCACCCTTCGAAACATAAAAGTGCGATGCATTGCAGCCATAGGGGACAACTGCATTGCATAATTGAATATCTGGAATCCGTTTTTCTTAGATTGCCAATATTCAAGTTTGGTGCGCAGATAGAAGTGGATTACCAGAGCCCTATTCTCAATGTCGTGGTTACGGCGAACAGGATTGCTCAGCGTATAAACGGCCTCGGAACAAGACCCCATCAAATCCTCTTTCTCCTGTTTGTCCTCGACCACGAAAAAACCGTCGTTTGAAGCGACACTTTCCGAAATTATTCCAGCAGTGAGGACTGTTCTCTTTTGTCTGGGAGATCGAACACAAGGAATATCATTGTGATCCTTCCTCCTGAACAACTGACTTATCTGTGTAGCATAACACTCTAGAATCTGAGCCCCTGCGTATCTTGGTTTGATATGACTGTTTCCACTCTGAAATGTCTACACATAATGACGGACGAACCTAAAGAAAAATACAAACTTCAACGCTTCCTTACCAAGTCCGTGATGTGGAAATACCATAATTTGCTGTGATGCACTAACAATATCTGCACTGTTCGCCAGATGTTACATCTACTCAACTACGAAAAGTGCACACATAGTGGGTTTACACTTTAAATAAAATATTAAACTTAAAAAATGCAAAATTTATATTAAAACCAGCTGATGGCTTATCCCTTTTAAGGAATATAAACAAATTGGTAACTCCAAACTGTTAGTTCAAGGATACCAAAAATGTGGTCATTCATTATTCTCAAAATTTATTTTACACGCTACTTATGATACCATAGAGCTCATGTAGCAGATGTTTAAAATTCACGAACTCAATAAACTGATAAAACTTAAGATCTAAGAAAAACAGAAAACTTATTTATTTTCAAAGTCCAACTTTTCCATCCGACTGTCCTAAACTAACAAGCGCTTGCCCTTTTCTGAACTTTACTTGCATACAAAACCTTAACGTTACAACTTCACGTCCCTGCGCTCACGTATTAACATTTGAAAGAACATTTTATGGAATTCTAATGGCAATAAGCATTATTTAAATTTTTTTTTATGGTAAAATGCAGTTGGGTGGCTGTTTCCAAAGAAAATTGTTACTAAACTGAATCGACATCCTCTTCACCCGCAATCTAAATGAATTTAAAAATTATTTACTTTGACCTCGTGTGCTCGCGGTTGTTTCCTTCGACGTCTTCTCCTTTGGGATCGGAACAAGGCGATGGATGGATTTGCAACGAAAACTTGCACAGTTAAGATCATACTTTAAAGCGCAGCCACTCACTACCACACTATTACCAAAGGAAAGGAAACTCTCACGAATGAACAAGTTCCATTCCCTCGAACATCGCCAGCCAAGTGCAGGAAACCGATAAAGAAATGGAAACGAAAGTGACTAGGAGAATTCTACGAGAAAAACTATTTCAATGCTGATTTTATCTCCATGTGCCAGCATTGTAATTTCTCTAGAGAACTTTGAGAATGTACCTAGTTCATATTGGATACCTATACACTATTTTGTGATGAAAAATTGGAATGTTTCCAGGGATTAGTGTGCACTGGTCACTGGGGAATGCTCTTTAAAAGCGTCGTAAATAGAAAAAAAGTTCATTGTTCTCCTTTTCTGTTACTCTTGAGATATTCTATCCTTTGGATCAAAAATCGTTAAAGATTTCTTGTGAAATGCTGCGAGGACACTTTTTGAAAGAAGTTTGAGGCAGAAAGGAACTCCCAACAGATAATTTAAAACTGGCATACATCCATATGAATGGAAGACACTGTTGGAAACCCTGCCCGACTACAGCTGAAGGACATGCTCAACTTTTACCGTAATAAGATCATTAATTCTTATTATTCCAGGATAATGAGGTAACAGAATACTGACAAAAAGAATACCGGACGCTACGTTTCTTGCTTTCTTTGCGAAAATATAGTACGGTGTGAGGACTTGCTTATCGATGATCTGGAATTTGTATGCTTGATAAATGACGGTGATTTTTCATCCCCGAAACACTAATTATCGCAGGAGCATGGGAACGACCCGGTTCTTTTAGGTAGCCAAAGGCGTTGAATTTTAAAAGGTATTGATTGATGAAGTTGGATGGATGACATTGAAGGCATGTGTTTTACATTTTTCAAAATACTTTTTATTTTATTTTGTTTAGAAAAAAGGATGAAATGGAAATTTATGTATTTTGCCAATATCTACCAACATTAGTCACAAGTAAGTAAGAAAAATTAAATTGGGACTTTGAAAGAGAGGCAGGCATACTTTTATTGTTTGATAACGACCTTATTTTTATATTGTATTCCGTGAGTGATGAGTATATTTTGCATAGGGATTTGGAACATTAGTGATAACATTCAGACGGTAATGCGGCACTTGGCTGGAAGATTGTTAGGAAGATGGACAGGTGGGGTATATCTACTGGGCGCCCCTTACATATACATATTTTCGGTATAGGTTGGAGTAGTCCATCAACCACCGTGCAGGTATGATTATATGTTTTTCGATCAGCATTAAAGATTATCTCTAAATTGGTACACGTTTCCACTATCAGAGACAAATACTCGTATTGACTTTTTCCTTTTTACTATTCACCCACTGTAAATTCGTGTAATAAGTCGTGGGAAGTAGATTTGTTTTTTTCTAAAGCAATCAGACTTAGAAACTGCTCCATGGCACTTTCAGACAGACATTTTATTTTACAATAGTAAATAACCCAACTTCTTGAAAAGACAGAGAAGGTAATAATCCGGGCCGGGCCCGATGGAACCATGTACGGTGCCCCCCCCCCCCCCCCCCCTTCTCTTAAAAAGCAATTGCATAATCGTAAATTAGACACGATCTTATAACTAATAGAAAACTTTGTTGAAATCAAATTAAAACTTTATTCATAAAATATGCATTTTAATTAAATCAATAAATATGAAAATCTGTGTTATTTCTGTGTTTATTTCTGTACATGTGCAATGCAATCTTTTAGCGCTTTGGCCTAGCCTGATACTCTTGTTAGGGCCGAACAGGAACGATGATAATTTTTGATACTTGCGCCCAGCACTGGCTACCGAGATTAGTTATGTACAGAATATGCACAAAGCTATACAAAAATTTGGAAGACAAATGTTCAAATGGAGGAAGACAACGCATGTTGAAGTTTGCTACATAAATGTTTTTCAGGTGAATAATTTCAGTCGATAATTCTCGAGTCAAGTCAACAGCATATTTCTCAACAAAACTGGCTGTGGGATTCATGATATCATTTTCGTTCATCTTTGGAAAAGTCTACAAAAGTGCACAAAATTCTTCAACATTTTATACCGCGGAAAATCTATGATTGATTCCTGATATGACTGAATCGATTATCACGTAAAAATTATCTCTCTTGAATCCCATTTCTTCTCCAGAACTGCATTTGTCTTCGATTTCGGGCACAGCACCCAGGCATTTTTTGTTTTTCCGGAGAGCAGGTTATGTTGTCGAAGTATCTCTCATTCCATTTGCAACCACTTTAAATTCTTGCAGGATTACATGCCATTGATATTGCAAGCGGCAAATCCTCGAGATTTTGTACTTCAATGTCAATGGTAGCGCCTCTGCCCTGCAGTCCAAAATTTCTATTAAAGATGGCGTGGAGCATTTTGGACCATATAGATGCCATTAAAACACATTCAAATTGGCCCATGTATTTGTTGCCTCGGTTGAGATCCCTGTATTCAGTTTTGGCATATCCCTTAACACTTTTCTTTATCCAGGGAGATTTCGTGCAAACGGTTTGTAAGCGTCGATCCTAGCCGACCACCGTGTTTTAGGCAATATGTGGAGTGAGTCAGATATTCTGTTCTTCAATATCTCCCAACAGAGTGGACTATTACTGCAGATTTTATAAGTCTTCTGGACAACGAAAGAAGTGAGTGCTGAGGTGACGCATTCAGCAAACTCGACTCCGATCAAATTTAAGCTGTGGGCTGCACAAATAGGATGTTTGCTTGTGCCTTTTGTACGCTCCTTTCATGTTAGCTCCGTTATCATATTCCTGGCCACGGCAATCTGTCAAATGGATCTCGTAATGATGGACAGTTTGGCGTCAGCAATAGCCTCGCCGTAGTATTTGGCAGCTTCTCATTCTTTAAGAATATGTGAAACAGCGTTACGAGCACAAAGTTCTATAAATTCATTTTGAATAGCTGATGAGAGGTAGTGCACTTGCATTCTCTGATGGGATTGCTGTGAAATGCCCACTTTCTCTGAATGTTAACGAAGTACGGGATCATAGTGGCTTATCAATTCCAGGATTCCTAAGAAAATCCCGTTATTACGCTCGTCAACATGATTAATTTCTCCCAGTACAGCTAATCCTCTCTCCCCAAAAAAAAAGAATATCCTTCAGGGCTACATAGGTGTGATCTATTCAAAGTATTGGTACTCAGTAACCGACATGGTAGGCAGAAAAAAACACATTTCAAGGGAAGGAGGAAATGGTTCGTTGAGCTTATCAAGCGGAACAGCTGAAAGTATTTTGCGATGTCCACGACGAATAATCTCTTCCAAGAGGTTGCAAAAAGCCTGCTCCAAGACAACCTATATCAAAATCATCGAGGCGTTTATGGGTAACTTCAGTTGCTTGAACTTTTGTTGCATTCAGCGTTTTTGTTTCACATTTCGTCAATGTATGATCGTCAATATTTTTGATGCTTTCACTATATCGTCGATATTCTTGGTGGGTGCAATGTTCTTCTCAGTATCGGTATTAACAGCTGATGGCTCAACAGAAATCAAGGCGTTATCAGAACGGTAACATGAAGAATTATTCGGGTTCGTTCCATCAGTGTCATTTGCAGTCGTACGATCCGGCTCTTTCTTTGAACAGAAATTGAAAACTGCAGGAGTCTTTTTTGAAATTTTGTACTTTTAACAGTTTCTGTTCCCGCTTCTTTCGTTCTTTTTGCTTTAAGCTCCGTGCTTTATGATGATAGTTCACTGAAGAAAAACCATTTCAAAAGTCAATTTTCGTAAACAAAATTTGAATATGAAAGTTCGGACATAAAATTTGCAATGTAAAACTTTGTTCAACAAAATAACGGTACGGAATCTTTTATAACTTTGAATTTCTACGATACAACTATGAGATTAAAAGTGTCCAGTAATGATAAAAAAAAAATTTAATTGTTGTGTTGCGTTTAGGAAAAATGCAAAAATTATAAAGAATTTTTTCATTTGAGATCATAAAGTATATTAATTATTTAAAGGCCGGAATACATCTTGCATTCGTTCATTTTTAACTTGCAACCAACAAAGATAAATGCATAGAAAATGTTTCAATGACAGGTTGTATCGAGAGGTATAGGTTATATTGGCAGTTAGTAAAAATGATAGAAAAACTGCGGAAAAGTATAGATCTGTAACGAAAGAAAAATTCTTGCGTGGGAAAGTAAATCCGTACACTCCGTCACCTTTTCGTGTCTACTCTGTGTCATATGCTCGCAACTAGTGACGATCGAACCATTCATTAGATATTCTGCATAGATCCATAACTCGGGCAAGCACATAGCGGTGTTATCGAGTGCAAAAAAACAAACAAACATCTGTCCGCCACCTAGGACAAAACGTCACTATTGATAGCAACAATTTCGAGGTAGTTAAAGAGTTCAACTACCTCGGATTAAACATGAACTCCACCAATGACACCTTAGTGGAGATCCGGCGAAAAATTACCCTAGGAAACCGCTGCTACTTCGGTTTGGCAAAACAACTGGGTTCAAAACTCCTAACTCGGAGGAATGTATGCTTTACAAAACCCTTATCCTGCCAGTTCTGCTTTATGGCGTCGAGTGCTGGACGATAAGCAGGAAGGGAGAGCTTATACTGGGCTCATTCTAAAGAAAAATTCTTCGGCGGATTTTTGGTCCTGTGTGAGAGGAGGGCGAATGGGAGAGAAGATACAACCGCGAACTCTATGACCTGTACCAAGATGTAGATGTAGTCCAAAAATCCAAAATACGTCGACTACATTGGCTCGGCCACATCGAGCGAATGGACAAGAATGCTCCAGCTAAGAGGATTTTCGAATCCTAGCCCCCAGGTTCGAGAAGGCAAGGAAGACCGAACCTACGTTTTAAAGACCAAGCCATCGCGGATGCCAGAGCGCTTGGTCTGGGCAACTGGAAGCAGCGCGCCCGGGATCGTAGAGGATGGAAGGCTGCTGTGTCTCAGGCAGAGACTCTTTACGGGTCGGAAGCCCGTTAAGTAGATAGTTTTGTCGTTTAACAACAGAGAGGGTCAAGTACTTAAGCCCCACCACCACAACAAGGTTGGCAATCAATCGGGAGGTTTGCTCCGCTAAGGGTATATGCTCGTTGGCCTGCACGAGCCGAAGCACTATGAAATAAGCGCCCAATTTGGAATAGGATGTCGATTTACTGGCATCATTTTCGCTCTGGGTGGCCCGCTTCAAGGGCTTAAAGCGTTTTAAACTCTGGATATTTCTTTGACTCATACACCGGCCGGCCACATGCAGGTGTGCAGGCTGCCGCTGATTAAATCAAATGCATATAAATGTTCTCGTTTGAGGAACTTTTTCACCATGAGGAATTGAATCTCTTTGGCATGGCCAGGCAATCGCTTCAACTCATTGACCTACCCACTTTTGGGATAAGGTAACTTCATATAAAATTTCGTTTCATAGAGGCAACAAGTTTTTCCTTTTTTTAATCTCTTGCAAATTCCAATAAATTCATTTATAAATCCACTCGTGTAAAGTACAAAAAATCATGACAATCACAGATAAGGAAGCTAACAATACATCAATAGGATCGGTTTTTTTGTGTTAAAAAAGTGTTAAATGGCGGGGAAAGTGGTGAACAATGATCACATCCTTCTTTTTAAGGATGGCACAAATCGTTCAGGAGGAGATTTTGATCGGATTACAGATCGAATTTAATCGGTAAAACGTTTTTTTAAGGACGAACAAAAACTCATTTACGAGATTTTGGTCATTTTCAACATGGAGGGGAAGTTGTGTGTTAAAACCGTTCTTTTTATGGTGAAAAAAATGAGGGGAAGTGGTGAATATATTGAACAACTCTACAAATGGTTCTTTAAGTTTCAAATGTAGTAATATTCTGGAGAGGTGTGAATATTTTTACAATCACCAATAAGCCGAGCTTTTGACTTGCGGGCTTTTGTGCAATTTCGCAATAAAGATATTAAAAACTTCATTTGATCAAGCCATTTCTACATTTTTTGTTATTAATTTTACTGAACAAATCAAATGTCAATTGTAATGTATTTGACAGTAGAGCAACTACGAGTCCCTACTTTATTTCGTCGCACAAAAATTGTCAGTACAGGCAAGGGCTTGCATAGCCTATCGCTCGGGAAATCTCTGACTGGATTATCTGTGTTACCCATGTTTTTAGCGACTTCAATTGACTTGATAATGGTAGCTCTGTTTGATGTTCATATATTAAAAACACAGAGGTATTTATTTATTTTAAATAGGAAAGTAAGTTTTGAAAAAAGCCAAGCTTGGCAAACACAAGATAAATAAACCGCAAATCCTCACTTGAACTTTTCGCGATTACACAAGTAAAGATAAGTTGTATCCACAGCAAATTTGAGTAGATGCTAAATGGTTGCACTTTACTTCGACATTTTACTCGGAGTAATATCTCGTTTTTTTAGAACTACGACACCAATTTAAAAAATCGGCGCTTAATTTTATTTAAACGGGTAGGTGTTTAATGTTTAAATAGCAGGTGTTTTTCGACACGAATTGGGTGTGCCAAGCAAGATGGTGAACATGGAAAACTAGTTCAAACTGGTAAACATGGAAAACTTGTTCAACCAATCAGAAGTTGAGCTGCAGTTAGGCTGTGGCAAACTGTCACACTCCACAGATGAGACGCAGGCGCGTATCCAACAGCTGATCGATTTACCATCGTTTACGCAAGCAATTGTAAGGGGGTTCCTGAAACTTTCGTTCGGTGAAGGATTACCCTTTATGTAAAGGGTGATTTTTTAAGAGCTTGAGGACTTTTTTAAAAAAAAAAAAGCATAAAATTTGCAAAATCTCATCGATTCTTTATTTGAAACGTTAGATTGGTCCATGACATTTACTTTTTGAAGATAATTTCATTTAAATGTTGACCGCGGCTGCGTCTTAGGTGGTCCATTCGGAAAGTCCAATTTTGGGTAACTTTTTCGAGCATTTCGGCCGGAATAGCCCGAATTTCTTCGGAAATGTTGTCTTCCAAAGCTGGAATAGTTGCTGGCTTATTTGTGTAGACTTTAGACTTGACGTAGCCCCACAAAAAATAGTCTAAAGGCGTCAAATCGCATGATCTTGGTGGCCAACTTACCGGTCCATTCCTTGAGATGAATTGTTCTCCGAAGTTTTCCCTCAAAATGGCCATAGAATCGCGAGCTGTGTGGCATGTAGCGCCATCTTGTTGAAACCACATGTCAACCAAGTTCAGTTCTTCCATTTTTGGCAACAAAAAGTTTGTTAGCATTGAACGATAGCGATCGCCATTCACCGTAACGTTGCGTCCAACAGCATCTTTGAAAAAATACGGTCCAATGATTCCACCAGCGTACAAACCACACCAAACAGTGCATTTTTTGGGATGCATGGGCAGTTCTTGAACGGCTTCTGGTTGCTTTTCACTCCAAATGCGGCAATTGTGCTTATTTACGTAGCCATTCAACCAGAAATGAGCCTCATCGCTGAACAAAATTTGTCGATAAAAAAGCGGATTTTCTGCCAACTTTTCTAGGGCCCATTCACTGAAAATTCGACGTTGTGGCAGATCGTTCGGCTTCAGTTCTTGCACGAGCTGTATTTTATACGGTTTTACACCAAGATCTTTGCGTAAAATCTTCCATGTGGTCGAATAACACAAACCCAATTGCTGCGAACGGCGACGAATCGACATTTCACGGTCTTCAGCAACACTCTCAGAAACAGACGCAATATTCTCTTCTGTACGCACTGTACGCATTCGTGTGGTTGGTTTAATGTCCAATAAAGTAAACTGAGTGCGAAACTTGGTCACAATCGCATTAATTGTTTGCTCACTTGGTCGATTATGTAGACCATAAATCGGACGTAAAGCGCGAAACACATTTCGAACCGAACACTGATTTTGGTAATAAAATTCTATGATTTGCAAGCGTTGCTCGTTAGTAAGTCTATTCATGATGAAATGTCAAAGCATACTGAGCATCTTTCTCTTTGACACCATGTCTGAAATCCCGCGTGATCTGTCAAATACTAATGCATGAAAATCCTAACCTTAAAAAAATCACCCTTTATATACCTACAGTACGGATCTGCCACTCATAATCTAGAATGAGTACCCGGGATAAAAAGTAACGATCCCAAATACTACCTTGTGAATCGCCGGAGTAACTTCTATAATGCGATAAGTCCAACCATCCATTTGCCTATATCAGTCAACCAAGTTAGCATTGCGGACCGAAATCCTTATGGTTTTAGAATAATCAAAAGAAAGGTGAACGAGTAATACCCACACATTCTTTTATTAAAAGTGCGCAGAGTGCATTACGAAAAAAACATTAGGCATATACAGGGATTAAAACTAGTTTCTGCAACCATATGCTTGTGCGAAGTGGAATTGACCTGAAATGTTAAGCCTGATCCATACGGCAAATTTGAAAAGCTTCTCATGACATTTGAAACTCTTGGATGTTTGTCAGTCGTTCGCAAGAGGTGGGGCCAGTGGAAGAAACTCTTGACGTTACTTATAGTAGAAAAATATCTTTTGATTTGAATTTAGCAAAAAAAAAAGGTATGTTAAGTTTTACTTCCGATCAGTGATCAGAAGGAGCCAAATAAAACACGGATTTATTTTAAGTTCTAAAATATCTTTATTGAATTTTATTAAACTTCCTCGCGTCTCGATTGCTCGAATTATACTGATTTGTACATGTTGCTCGAAGTGATTCTTCGATGCAAAAATCTCTAGAAATGATGATGCAATCAAAACGATTATCTTCGTCGCAGAAGGCGACGTTTATTGTTTTAACGAATGCTGACGTTACCGAATGCGACGTCGCTGGATGTGGACACACAGAAGTGTTTATTACACAGAAGCGATTTGATTGCTTATTACAAAGTATCAACATGTTTATTTCGCAGAAGGCGATTTGATTGTGATTACAAATTATCAATATGTTTATGTCACAGAAGGCGACTTGTTATTACATAGTATCAATTTGCTTAAGACAAATTGATTTTTAGAAAATGCGAGCATTTGGTTCCCGTACATTCATCTCCAATGTGGATATGTCACTGCAGACCTTGACACAGACGTTACCTGCCCATTAGTAGTTCAACTGAGTCGCTGAACCCACAAATCGACTTATGAACGATCCTCATAACTACGACTTGTAAACGTAATACGTATATACATATATATAGTTTCATCGTTCAACTGGAGCTAAGGTAAAGACCATCGACAAGCCTTCGATGTGCCCAACCGTTTGACAAGCCAACGAAACCGGAACTGGCCTTTCTAATGTCATTGTCCATTAAATATTATTGTAATTCAGCTCAATTTTGCAATTCCCAATTTAAAATAGATAGCTCTGTATATAAATTATATACATAAGCCAATATATGCAACCTAAACAAAGAAAATTTGCTTTCGTCATATGAGCAGATTTGATTTTATTTAATTTATATTGACTACGAAATTTTTAATACATTCGTTGTGACTATAGCTTCGAGCAAATAATTATTTAGCCAAATTAAGTTCTTGTATAAATTCCTTAGGCGTATGTAGTCTTGCAAGTGTACGCTACATTAAAGCATCATCAAAGGATATCGGTATGTACCTATAACTGAGAATTTAAAGCAAGGTATTTCTCGTATATTCTGTTCTCAAATAAGAATCCTGAAATACATGACAGGTGGTGTGTCAGATATCTAATCGGTAATGCAAATGCCACAAATATGGAGAGAAATTATACTTCGAACTTAAAAATATGTTGTTTAGGTACAATGGTACGTTTACGGAAAAAAAAATTGATTTTTAGTTTGTAAATGTTTTACGGTAAGCCTTTTTTCTAAAATGTTGCGGTACATTAGGAAAAGATTTTTGGATATGACAATGCAGTTGCTTAGTGGTTAGTGCGTTGGACTATTGAGCGAACTGATTGAAGCTCAAATCCCATCCAACACTTTAAAGTTGTTCCACTGCCCAAAATTTTTGCGAAAGTCTGCCACACCTCTTAGAGTATACACCTCGATAAGTTCATATTCCCTCCCATTCATGACAAAAACATAGTTTGGCACCCAAAAATGTTTGAGAGGCTACGTTTTAGCATCTGCGTCTGTCTAACAATGCTTTGTTAGTATGAAAAAACACTGCCACGAAAAATCAGAATGAAAATTAAGTTTGCTCGTGAGATACATTTTATTTATTTTATTTATTTTAGCAAACATTTACAAAGATTACAATAAAGTATCTACAGGATGAGGCACGAATCGTGCTACAAAAACAAAACGTAATAACTTTTTTCTGTGTGAGTAATCGGCTTATTTTCATTTATTTGACAGGTTACTAATTAAATTTATTGAAATGAATGCTTGGGATACCGAAAAGAGGATTTGGATAGTGCAGCGGTACCATACTGTGCAGTCCTTCATTTCCGTCCAAAGGGAATTTAGGCGGGAGTTTGGCAGTACTCCCCCGAGAAGATGGACCATTATGAGGCTGGTAAATATGTTTGCCGAATCTGAAAACATTGCACGAAGACCATACCATCGGATACCAATGTTCGGGTTCAAGACACAATCGCGGGTGTAGCATCGTCAATTCAGGCAACTCCCAGCGTTTCGACACGAAACTTATGGGGGCAAGTTTGAGTTGTTTCCGATCAAAGTCCAAATTGCAAGCAAGTTAAACCCTCTGGATTTGCCTATTCGCCTGGAATTTTGCCAAAAAATTATTGAAATGACCGAAGAAGACGATAGCTTGATAAATTGGTTGTTTATGTCTGATAAGGCATATATTGACCTAAGCGGCAATGCAAATAAGCAGAATTGCGGTTTATGAAGTGAATCTAATCCAGAAATACTCCATGAGACGGTCACTGTGTGGTACGCGGTTTCATCAAGGTCCATTGTGGGACCATACCTCTTTGACGAAAACTGTGTAACAGTAACAGTCAATGTTGGCCGTTATTTAAAGATGTTGAAGGAGTTTTTTTTACCCATTTCGCATTTGTTTCCAGCAAGTTGGAGTGTGCAGTTACATAGCCAGACCGGTTATGGAGGAGCTCCTACGACAATTCCCAAACAAATTCATATCCAGAAACTCCACTTTCCGCTGGCCGCAGTGGGAGGCACACAGTAATGCATGCAGTATCGCACATGAAAAACATGTGCAGTAAGAAATTGCAGTCATTCAATATGCCTTTTGCTCGTCGCAAATATCACTGAACGACAATACAGACTTAGAAGTTAGGTATCATCATAGAATTTCACAGCATGAAAAGTAAATGCGAAAACGTTATACCAAATTATGACGTTTAACTACGAGTACAATAGGTGCAGCAAGATTAGAAACAGAGACAACTTGCAGCAAGAATTGACATGCAGTAAGTAATGTGTGTGTTAATACCAAAACCATCTTGCTGCACATCTGTTTCAGTAATTAGGGCAATTTGATGGTGTCTGGCTTTGAGGAAAAAAAATTTGAAAATACGGATAAGTAAGTTGCTTATGGATTTTTAGTTAGTTATACCGAAACCAATTTGTTTGTTAAGGATTTTTAAAAAAGAATCTGCGCAGACAAATACCATCACCGCGCGCCGCCACAACCCATCGTAAAATCAACAAAACGACCAAAGAATATCCGAAAGCGAATTTTTTATCTGCATCATTGAAAAACAAGCAACAAAATAAATCATTTTCCAGCAGATTAAACTTAGACTTTTCATTTTTAAGTGAGGAAAATCCTGAATTTGTTTGGAAACCTTACTCATACAATCAAATGTGTTAATCCTTACCCGAAATATTTGAGAATAGAGGTTTAAGCAAAATTTACATCACATCTCATCACTGGTGGTTAACTATATGGTACTACGTGAGGTAGACGGTAGACTTGTACGGCTTGCAACAACCCATCATAAGACCCCTTATTCTGTGGTTCCGGTCCATTTTTCATTATTTTTTCTCGAAAAACCATTTCCTTCACTGGAACTCGAACCCAGACCAGCGTCTTCTCAGACAAGTCCATTACCACTAAAGACTCTGCCACTAAAGACACAAGCTCAGCTCAGCCTGAAATGCTCAGCAATAAACAAATGTATACCTAGTCCATCCAAAACCAGTTGACGCTAGGATTAATTATTTTTGTATTCCCTATCCTAAGGGCATATTCATTTTGGCTCATAGTCCGTGTGTTTCTTTATTTTTTCCGGATAAGGAATAGAAAAGACAGAATATTCGATTTTTTTATCCGGAATATCCAGAATGGAATGAATAAAGAAACAAAAATGGACCGAATAGAATGACAGCCATTTGTCTATTGACCAGCGCTGCCACTTAGTTCAAGAACAAGTACAACATTTAATACTTACAATTAATATATTTTTTCTATTACTGAACTCACATGTGAGGTAATACTCCACTACAGCACTAAAATAAAAACATATATAATAAAACAAATATGAGAAGAGAAACCTTAAGAAAATACAATTTAAGTTCACAAAAACAATAATAATAACGATATCTCAGTAATACAAATTACATTAAATTAATTAAACACCCTTATTATCGTTGTCAAAAATCAATTATTGGTAAGCGACAAAATTTATTAATCAATCGATATTTTGGTACTATGAATGTCAATTAACAAATTATTCATCCATTGTGAACACTGACAAGCAAAATGCGATAGAGCATGTGCGTAAAGCTATCTCCTTCTGAAGTGCCGCATTTCTTTCTTAAACGTCAAGAAAAAATTGAAGCATCCAATTTCAGTAATTTGCAGAAATTGTATGAAAAATTATTGCGATTGTTAATAAAGTGTATATTTAGGTGAAATCAAAGGGAAATTTTCTCCTTTATTGAGGAAAAACCTGAGAAAGTATGTCAGGGAAAAAAAAATATTTAAAATCAGTGAACATGTTGACCAAAA
Source organism: Portevinia maculata (assembly GCA_949715645.1). Classification (NCBI taxonomy): domain Eukaryota; kingdom Metazoa; phylum Arthropoda; class Insecta; order Diptera; family Syrphidae; genus Portevinia; species Portevinia maculata. Next base: position 99,943,286 of record OX454527.1, read on the forward strand.
TGACTTGTGCAGCTCCTGATGCAGCAATTTAAAGGCATTTTCATTTTTTTTGTACAATTTTGTTATTAATTAATTGTTTTTGTTCGTTTGTACTTAGTAGTATTACAAATATGTATATAGCAAATTCGTTCAACCTAATTTGTTTCCAAAAAAAATACATTTTTGCCAAAAGTTCATTTTTGTTTCTCGTACACATTTCTACAATATTTTTTACGTTTTACTGTTCAAAAATAGTGTTTAGATACTCCTTCAATTCAATTAATAATTTGATTATTTAATTTAATCAGCTGAGTACTACTATTGGGAAAACTTATTAAAATTTAATTTTATTTTGTTGTTAGTTGCTTTGTTTAAGCTCATGCATTTGTGACTGCTTTTTGTTCATAAGATTTATGGTAGTAAAGTTCCAGTGATTGTATCTATTCAATACATATTATTTTATTTTCCAAAAAACCAATTCTACTCACATTTCGTTTTAAAAATGTTGTTTTACAAACAAAAACAGCGAAAGAATTTTCTAAATTTATTTGTCAGTGACGAATTTGTGACTGACTGAACATTTTAAAGCTATCAATATTTTCGACAACCAAAATAATATATAGCGGAAGACGACTTGTCCCTATTTAAGTCTCCACAGCTGCGTTTCTTAACGAAGTACCCAATACAGTAATATACAACTTTCGCTCAGATAAAGCATAACATATTATTTATTACTAAGATTTTGTTATTATTTGTATGAATAACATTATATTCTCGTGTTGTTATTATGTTAAATATGTTGAATCGAAGGAAAAAAGTAAAACATTAAATATGTTGTCCTTTCGAGTAAGGATTTAGTACAAGTTCAAAAGACATGTACCTTTTTATGTAGCATAGGTGGCAACACTGCTCATGAAATCATCTTGTCACCAACTACCAACATCTATGCGGCATTTCATGCCCACAGAAGACCATTTTAAAAATGTATATTTGATTCTGGAAGGAAATTAAAAATATATAACAAAAAAATAATTAACTTAAAACAACACACATAAAAATATAAAAAAAGACAATAAATTTGCAATAAATGCTCACCCATTTGATTGTTTGCTGTTGCTTCTATTTATTTATTTTTTGATCAAGTGCATCTGTCAAACGAGGGAATATTCTTTTTATTCCTCCTTTCTCTAGGAATAAAAAGAATGCATTCCATTTATTACAGAATGAATAAAGAAACACCGAACAAATATTCCATTGAATAAAGAAACGTAAATGGCTCACTCGGAATATTCCGAATATTCAGAATGAATAAAGAAACACAGGGAGTATGTTAGGTGACTTAATATTGGTCATAGACCCCTTAATATTAATATATTTTTTGTGATCAGCATCGAAAGTTATGTCAATATAGCCATGTCCATCCTTCCGTCACCAATTTTAATGTCCTTAAACTCGAAATGAAAAGCTGAAATAGAATATATTATAATCTCTAGGTGCCCGAAATAATCAGGTGTAAAGAATTTTAACATCATCCCACTGACACGTGTAATGTGTCGTGTGCGACCTGTGTCCTGACGAGGTTTTCGTCGTACCGAATGTTGCCTTTAAACGGGCGCCATTTTGTACGTATCGCTGCCCTGGTTTATGGCAGGATGTTAGGGACCATGGTCGAGATGCGCACGATATTTATTCTCCAGCTGCTTCAGTCCGGGGGGGGGGGGGGGGTGGGGGTTGTTTTAGCATCTTGACACACACAAACTTTATCGTGCAATAGAAAAAAAAGAGAGATCTGTAAGAAAAAGAGAAACAAAGAGGAAAGGAAAACCAACCAGACACATTTGCTGGGGATTCAGATGGTCGAATCCCTTGCCCTCCCAACCTTTGACGACCACATTCCATACTTATATGGGTCGTCCCATCAACCATTGAGAACACCACACCATTTACGTTTAAGTCACCATTATAAATGAATTTATTTAATCATATTCTTTAGTTAAACACAAATACTATTTATAAAAAAAAGGAAATACACTACCCGTTTGGGTCATAGCTCAACACTTGAATTTAGCTTAATATAGCTGCTCCCTTTTGATTCATTTTACTTTTAATCGATTTATATAATATGTAGGTATATGTATACCCTAGTTATAGTAATTTACCCGTTAGTTAAACTCGGCTACTGCCGTTACCACTTCCAACGATGATAGATCTACCCTCGGGTGGGGTGGATCTGAAACGAGAACTTATGCGAACTTTGTCCCTAAATTACCAAAGACCAGATAGTTCTTACGATTCGGAGGAACGCTCTTCACTCCATTAGGATTCTGGGGTGTATATATATATATATTGTAGATAGTTAAGGGCAATGCAAAACTATATAAAGTGAGCTTATTTGGGTCTATCTCCTAATCGAAAGATTTTCATGTACATCTTTGAGAGAGAACATCGGGAAACACGCTTCGCGTACTCCGATGATGTTCAATCTCAAAGGTGTAAACAATAAAAACATAAGTATACTTTAGAGTAATTTAATTATAAAGGTAAGAAATTAAAGGTAATTCATTTTAATGTAAAGATAATTATATAAGGTAAATTAATTTGTAAGTTCTTAAATCTAAGGGTAATTAATTTTTATGTCTTAAATTAAAGCTAGGTAATTTTTTTTTGTTTACTAAAATTAAAGGTAACTAAATTAAAGGTATTTAAATTTAAAGGTAAGTAATTTTATGTTCACTTTAATTAAAGGTAATAATTTAAAAGCTAAGTAATTTAAATGTAACTAAATTTAAAGGAAGCTTATTCAAGGGTAACTAATTTTAAAGGTAAGTAATTTAAATGTAACTAAATTTAAAGGTATATATTTCTTAGGCAAACGTAGTTTTAAGGTAGGTAACTAGAATGTCTTAAATATAGTATTACAAAAAGAAAACTTAAATTAAGGTACTTAAGGCGGCTACGGATTTTTCCGTAATTTCTGCTGGCGTCCTTCTTCTCCAATAGAGGTGCATTTGCAGGAAGGACAGGAACCCACTTTTGTTTCACTTATTGTTTATACGAGTATATAGGTATCTGTTCACTATTTTAATTATGTATTATTATGTTTTTCTAGTCACTAGGTTAATTTAGTTGTTATCCATTCTAGTCACTGTTTATTCTAAGTTTATGTATTTTAGTTTTATTCTTAGTATTATGTACTTAGAGTTACTTTTGTTCTAGTCACTAGTTTTAGCTAATTTAAATTATATTCTAGTCACTATTTAGATCTTAAATTTATACGGCACTTGCCAACTTATATTTTAGTTATTCTATATGGCACACGCCAACTTAACTAAATTTTTGAGGCACTTGCCAACTTAATTTAAAATTTTTGGCACACGCCATCTTAACTAAATATTTAAGGCAATTGCCAACTTAATTTTAAATTTTTGGCACACGCCATCTTAACTATTATTACGGCACGAGCGAACTTATTTTAGTTGCGGCACATGCCAACTTATATTTTAATACAAAATTTTTTTTTTAAATAAACTTTCCACCAGCACTTTCCAAATTCAAACTTAATTCCAGAGATACAAAATAAAAACTACCTATGACCGACGCGCAACACCCTTTTTATACACCAAGCCTCGCCGAATCTTTCGGTACCTTGTTTACGAACTAAAGTTATTTTCGAGCAAACTTTGTTTACGAACAAAATTAGTTCATAAACAAGGTACCGATTTAATCCCGCATGCCCTATGTTTTGCACTCGCTAATCCCTAAATATACCGACCATCCAAAATTCATTTGTCCCCTCCCCCTCCATACTATCAGTTAAGCTTATACACCAGATGGCGAGTGCACTCAAGCTGTGCTTGGTACATGCGCACTACATTCGTAAGGTGAATATGGAGAGACAACTTTCCTGGCGTGGAGGCGTGGCTTCGCCTCTCTTGCTATTAATTTTTTTCTTACCCGCTTTTAGAAGTGGTGAGTTCAGAGGTCTCTGCTATGAATTGTTTTAGCTAATTAGATTGGGTCTCGATTCTCCACTATGGAGCGGCCAGTGAAATTCGGCTTTAAACAAAAAAATAGTTTCCAGGCACTTGGGTTGGTGAATAGGTGTCTCTACTATCTTTGCTATTGTGAGAGCCATTGTCACTCTGGGTATTTTCATAGAGTGGCGAAATTGAATTTATGGTGACCACAGAGGCAGAGGAGGTAACCAATTTTGGTGAATGTTAATATTTAATGCCCGAAAGTATGCAGTATGTTACTAGAAAGTTGCGACATAACTCCGTACTGGTCGAAATACCGGGAAACGAATTTCTGCGCATTACACGAACACCATTATTTTATAAAAGCACTCACTAATCGTGTTTCTGAAGAACTAATGATTGGCCAGAAATTTAAATTTTCCTTCTTCATCTTTCAGAGAGCAGTAAAAATGTATATTTTTTTTAAACATCAAAAAGCAGGGAGCTGGCACTATCACTAACACGACAGTACCAACTGAGGCAGTCGCGCTCCATTTTCTTTCAGATAGCTTCTTCGACGTGAAGGCTTCATCAGATCTTGGAACTTATAATTCGATCAATCTTTGTTACTCCTACTGTCATGCGAAGCATCCGCTTCTCAGCTGCCGTTAATTTACCGCGTTCTTTTTATACGCTGTACAACATTGTGAATCGTATAGGAGCGCCGGGGGCACAACTGCTGTGTAGAGCCTTCCTTTCAACTTAGGCGACTTCTTGCCTCATACGCTGACGCTATGCTGAATGTCGTCATCACAGCTTGCTTCGCTATTGATCATAGATGCCGGATATTTCAAATTTTCGCACTCTTCCATTCATATTAATGTCTGGAATAGGTCGGAGTGAATCAGAGAACTGGCAATTGAAATAAGATGGATTGGAAAAAAATTGGGGCAAATAAAATACTTGTTTCGCTCGAATCTTTGTAGTAGCTACTGATTCGCAATATAAACTCGCACAGTTTTCCTCTTCTAAACATAAATTTTACCTTATTAACTTTTTTCAAATCCAAAGGATCTCAGACCCATAAGCCTATCATCATTCCTTCTAAAAACTTTAGAAAGGCTGATTGATATCATCTACGTACTAACATTGATACAAGACTCCTGTCTACGGCTCAACATGCATATTGAAAAGGCAAATCTATTGGAACAGCCTTATATACGTTAGTACGTTCAATCGATTATTCCCTTCACCATAAAGAATACACTATTGTTGCATTCCTGGACATAGAAGGCGCTTTTAACAACGTCAATATAACCGCGATCGCAAATGCACTGTCAGCTCTGAAGGTAGATGACTCACTTGGTGAGCTAATTAATCTACTACTCACAACCTGGATTATAAACTCAAAATTGGGTATGACATCTGCCAGAAGATCTGCCTGTAGAGGAACCCCACAGGGCGGAGTCCTATCAGGCCTCATCTGGCAGACGACGATACAATTCCCGCCTCAGGAAAGTACCTAAACACCTTGAAAAAACGTCTCCAAAACGCTCTTAACAAGCTAACGACATGGGCAGATCGTTGTCGGTTAGGTGTTAACCCCAACAAAACCGAACTTGTTCTATTCACTAGGAAATATAAAATTCCACACATAGATCCCCCCTCGATCTGGGCACAAGCTTAGTCTTCTCTGATGAAGCTAAATACTTGAGTCTCATTCTGGATAAAAATCTAACCTGGAAACCTAACATACAAGAACGAGTTCGTAAGGCTACGGCAGCACTCTTCTCTTGCAAGAAATCCATCGGTAATAAATGGGACCTTTAACCCCGCATCACCAACTGGCTATACATCTCGGTAATAAGACCCATACTTATGTACGTGGTGGTTGTTTGGTGGACTGCCTTGGAAAAAGCGATAGATCGCGATAAGCTAAGCAAAGTTCAACGAACAGTGTGTCCCTGCATGAGTGGTGCACTGCGCACTACTCCCTCTGCTGCAATGGACATTCTGTTTCATCTGACATCTTTAGTAAGCAAGCGTTTTGACAAAAACTTCAAAGTCAACATCAGTCATCAAGTCAACTGACGAGGGGGTAGGTGGAGGTGTGTTCTCTGACAGGCTGAACCTCAGCCTCTCCTTTCGCCTTCCTGATGATGCTCCTTTATGATGCTTTTCCCAATAAGGTCACAAAATTAGCCTTTTTTCTTTCCACCTGTTAACGAACGGTAACTAAATCTACCTGTTCGATGTTTAAAAGGTAAAAAAACAATACAATTTTTTTTGGAATACATATATTAATTTGGGTTTTATTAAGATTATAACATAGTTTTTAAATATGTGTACTTCCTCCCGATCGTTGTATCACTTCAGAAGCCTGCTATTAAGAGATTTATATGCATTTCTTTCAAGTAATACGGTGAAATTTCGGACCAGGCTTGTTTTATGGCTTTAATTATTTCTTCCGGGTTGGAGTATTTGTTTTCTCCTTCGTAGACATTTTTTGAATGTCATCCCCACACGTTTTCCGTGATATTCAGGTCGGGTGAATATGGGATCCATGACAGTAGGTCTACATTTCGACTCTGAATCCAAGTTTTAGTTATTCTTGCGGTATGTATCGATGCATTGCCCTATTGGAAAGTCATCGTTGTTCAAAAAACAATTCCGAAAAATGGGGGAAAACTCTTTCCAGTATAGATTTGTAGGTGATTGCGGTCATTCTTGAGCTTTGAAAATCAATGTTTGCAGATCCGTGAAAGCCTACTGCTCCACAGACCATTACTCCACCTCCCTTGCTGTATCTTCTATCCAAGGTTATTTCATCCTTCCTCAAATCATGAAAATAATAATTATATGCATGAGGTCCATCCAAATTAAACTTTTTTTCATCTGAAAAGACAATGGTATGCCACTCTTCACTCCACCTGATGTGACTTATTTCAAAATCAAGTCGCTGACTTTTGCGTGCTGCGTTCAATGGTCGTTTCTTTTTTGTGTCTAGGTAGAACTGCTGTACCACGCCATAAACAGTTGATCTACCAGCTTCAACTCCAGTTTCTGCCTTGATTTTACTTAGAGAAAGTCTTAAATTTAAAGCAGGTCTCAGTATCGCCCGTCGATCCTTACTTGTTGCTGCTCTGATTATTCCTCCTTTCCGGTTTTTTCTTTCTTCCTCCTCTTAAAATCTTACCGGCTATAAAACGGATTGATTTGCCTTGCTCCTTGTAAGCTCGAATTTGGCCTATTTCCTCCTTGGTTAATGAATTTCTTTTACCCAGAGTTGTTGTTTCTATGAAATTATGTTTTGAACTAAGGTCTCTGGTACTCTTAATGCCTTTATAATGGGTTTTCCATTAAGGACTTGACAACTTCTTTTTTAAATAAAATGCAAACTACTTCAGATATCTCAAAATAAAAATGTATTGGCTTGAATTACTATTAAAACATTTATGAAATGAATTCGACTTCGTTCATATGTCCACCACGGTCGATACGTTAAACCCAATTTTCGATGACTCGGCCGCATATTTCGACGGATACGGCCGCTATTTCTCGTTCAACATTGGCTCTGAGCTCCTCTAACATCGCCGGCTTGTTAGCATAGACCAATGATTTAAGGTAGCCCGATAAAAAAATGTCTGGAGGCGTTAAATCGCAAGATATTGGCGGCCAATAGACGGGTCCGTTTCTGGAGATAACAAGTTCACCGAACTGAGATTTCAATAACTCGATTGTTACACCCGCTGTGTGACTTGTAGCACCGTCTTGTTGGAACCACATATCACTGTTGTCCAATTCATGCAATTGCTCAACGAAATTACGTTCCAACATGTCTCTGTAGCGAATACCATTTACCGTAACGTGGCGGTCCTTTTCATCGACGAAAAAACGGCCCAAAGACGCCACCGGCATGAAAACCGTACAAAACACAGTCTTTTTGCGGATGAAGTGCTGTTGTATGCAGCACATGAGGGTTCTCACCTGTCCACGCATATTTTGCTTATTGGCGAAACCGTTTAACCAAAAATGCGCTTCATCGGTGAAGATGATTTTGCGATGAATTTTTTCATTTTCTTCCATCATGTCCAGACCCCAATTCGAGAACGTACGTCGCTTCATATAATCAAGTGGCTTTAGTTCTTGAGTCAGCTTGATCTTGTAACGGTGTAGGCAAAGATCCTTATGCAAAATTCGCCATAATGTGGTCTGGGAGAAGTCCAACTCTTGAGAACGCCATGAAATTGACTGATTTGGCTAGTTTGCGACCGACGCCTCTACAGCAGCAATATTCTCCACACGTCGGGCACTTTCGGTACTAAATTTCAATTATTTTTAAATGTTGTTCCTTTGTGTACTTCGTCATGATGAAAATGTTGATTTTACTGAATATTTGACATTGATAGTTTGGTAATCGGTTAAAGGAGGCGATCACACTGAAAGTTTGAAGTTGTCAAGTCGCTAATGAAAGACCCTTTATTTGATTTAAAATATGATAACATGTAGATTTACCTACTGTTCATAAACAGGTGGAACGAAAAAGGGACGAATTTTATTACCTTATTGGGAAAAGCATCATAAAAGGTGAATTCATCTGCTTTATTCAATTTTTTTCTAGCAACATAAACATAATAGAGCCTTCTTTATACCCTATTCTAAGGGTATATTAATTTTGACGCATAGTTTGTAACATACCTTAATATTGCCCGTAGACCCCTAAAAGTTACTATATTTATGATCAGCATCGATAGTAATGTCGATCTAGCCATGTCCGTCCGTCCGTCTGTCGGCAAAAATTAGGCCTTTAAACTGGGCCTAGAGAGCTGAAACTTTAACTATATACTCTCTAGGATCCCGAAACAATTAAGTTTACGATTTTTTGAAATCTGCCCAAACTCTGCCAAACTCAAAAAAACAAATTTTTCGAAAAAATCGAATTTTGAGCTAGAAAGCTGAAATGCATATGTGATCTATGACTCCTAAAACTGCTCGGGAGATAAAATTTTCAAAATCCGCCCACTGACACGCCCACAATTAAATAAAACAATTTTATTGAAAAACCAAAATCTGAGCTAGGAAGCTGAAATTTATAATATACTAGCTGCACCCGCCCGGCTTTGCCCGTGCCCGAGAATTCTATTGGCCAATATGTTCGAGTAGACTTCCTTATTATTGCCTTATGTTGGCGTATGTTGCTGCTTCTAAAAAAAGAAGACCGATTTTGGCCAAACTTCACAGAAACACTCTTAGGCCAATACCGAAGATTGCCTGATTTGAGCTCAACACCTTCGTTGTTCCACTTAGGGTAGGTGCTTGTTATCTGGCAGGCGCCTATGTCAGCTTACTTGTGCGAATCAAACAAAAAAGCGAAAGTAAAAAACTTCGAAAGAATCACTTTTCATTCACTTTCACACCGATTGTTATCAATGTGGGAAAAGCAACTTTCCGATGTCCGATTCACAAAAGAAAAAAATGCAAAAAAATTCAATAAGAGTTATTTGAATAAAACTTTGAACATGAGGGCGTTCGGATAACAAAATAGGTGACGTCTGTACCATGGTTTTTTATATGTGCGGTCTCTGTGCATCGGAATTTACACGCATACGCACATATGCACCTGTACTCACCCAAATGCCCATAATTGACACACCGATGCAGAAATAGACTTTGCACATAGAAAACATCCTTTGTACAGACGTCATCTTTCATGGAAAAAAATTTCATTGGAATCGGTTAACGCGTTTGGCCAAACACCGGCAACAAACTCAAATATGGATTGATTTTTATATAATAAGATACTCTCTAGGCGCCTTTCAGGCTCATGTGTAAATATTTTCAAAATCAGCCTACTGCCACCCACAATTTAAAAAAAAAACTTTTTTTGAAAATCCAAGAGCTAGGCAACTGAAATTTATAATATATACTCTCTAGGGGCCCTTTATGCTCATGTGTTATTTTTTTTTAAATCCGCCTACTGACACGCCCACAATTAAATAAAACAATTTTATTGAAAACCCAAAGTTTGAGCAAGGGAGCGTTTTTTTACAAAAGCTTCGTTTTTAGGGTTCCGTAGCCAAATGGCAAAAAACGGAACCCTTATGGATTCGTCATGTCTGTCTGTCTGTTCGGGAATGTCACAGCTACTTTTCTCCGAAACTATAAGAGCTATACTGTTGAAACTTGGTAAGTAGATGTATTCTGTGAACCGCATTAAGATTTTCACAACAAAATAGAAAAAAAAACAATAAATTTTGGGGGTTCCCCATACTTAGAACTGAAACTCAAATTTTTTTTTTTTCATCAAACCCATACGTGTGTGCTATCTATGGATAGGTCTTCAAAAATGATATTAAGGTTTCTAATATCATTTTTTTCTAAACTGAATAGTTTGCGCGAGAGACACTTCCAAAGTGGTAAAATGTATGTCCCCCCTTCTAACTTCTAAAATAAGGGTATGATAAGACAAAAAAAAATATATGATGTACATTACCATGCAAACTGCCACCGAAAATTGGTTTGAACGAGATCTAGTAAGTAGTTTTTTTTTAATACGTCATAAATCGTAAACCGCAATTTAAACTGGACGTAGAGAGTTGAAATTTTAACCATATACTCTCTAGGATCCCGAAACAATTAAGTTTATGAATTTTTGAAATCTGCCCACAGACACGCCCACAAACTCAAAAAAACAAATTTTTCGAAAAAATCGAATTTTGAGCTAGAAAGCTGAAATGTACATATATGTGATCTATGACTCCTAAAACTGCTCGGGAGATAAAATTTTCAAAATCCGCCCACAATTTTTTTTTTTTTTTTTTTTTTGAAAATTCAAAGTTAGCTAGGGAGCTGAAATTTATAATATATACTCTCTAGGGGCCCTTTATTCTCATGTGTTAATTTTTTTTTAATCCGCCTACTGACACGCCCACAATTAAATAAAACAATTTTATTGAAACACCCAAGTTTGAGCTAGGGAGCGTTTTTTTTTTTGATAAAATCCTTTAAATTTTATTTAACAAAATATGTAGAGCGTTCTTAACAATTCAACCATACTTAGACTTTTGTTACGTCCACTTATGAGGGATAGGAATAAGAATAGTGTATCCAACAGTTCGCCCAAGCGGACTGTAGCCCGTCCCTATGTTTTATATTGCATTGGGTTTTTTCCATATTACCGAAGGATTTAAAAAATTCATAAAATGGAATCAAGAAACTACTTGTTCGTAAGCACGTGGAATGGAGTGTAATCAAATCGAAGCAGTTTCTTCGGTGTGCTGCCTCGCAAAATGTTTTATCAAATTGATATTAAGTTTAAGATATCTGGATACACAATTTCTTAAGTTCAAGTTAATTGTTTGATTTGTATGGACATTTTTCTGCTTGTTCAAGCTAAGCGTACCACTGTTATATACAAGGACAGTTACTTTCATCACATTTGCATAGCATGCTGCTGACATTTTTTTGCGATTTCCTCTCGTAGGTGGTCTTGTCGGGTTGTTACATAAGTTCTTGTAAAACAGTTGTTGACATTGCATCTTCGATGGGGAATAACACAATTTCTGCTTGCGAGAATATTTATTATTCCAGAAGTGCACATCAGGCGTGTGAGTTCAGCAAGATGTTACATCGCATGGTAAAATGAAAGTAGAATACCATCCTTGGAGTATGGATGTTTTTGATTTATTGCCTAGTTAAATAAATAGACAGCAAGCGATTACTATGTTAATATCTGCAGTTGACTGCAGGTTGGTAGGCGGACGATTTGATTAATTGGTAACTGCTTATTATCGGTGATATTTTGTTAGGTGGACTTTACCGTAGCACTACCACCACTACGTCGCCTGAGAATTGTTTTGATCCATATGCCATTGGCACTTTTTCGAGAAAAACGCATTTAAAGGTTTGTGTACTTGGTACTCCGAAACTGTGTGATACGATTTTTTTTTTTTTTAGTTTGAATTTAGTCTTATAAAGAGTTCACCTAAAAATGTGTTTTGCCAAACCGTTAACAAGCCACGTTAATTAACGTAAAAGTCTCCTTTTTATACCCTATTCTAAGGGTATATTAATTTTGACGCATAGTTTGTAACATACATTAATATTGCCCGTAGACCCCTAAAAGTTACTATATTTATGATCAGCATCGATAGTAATGTCGATCTAGCCATGTCCGTCCGTCCGTCCGTCCGTCCGTCCGTCTGTAGCCAAAAATTAGGCCTTTAAACTGGACCTAGAGAGCTGAAATGTTGTTTATTTTGCGAAGGTAGACAATGGTTGGATACTAGACGACACAGGGTATCAAGTTAAATGGTTTGATGGCAAAACTGCACCTGACAATCTCGATGACATTCTTAGGACTAACTTGGATGCATCCGACGATGAAGAAAATGTTTATGCAACGATTCATCTGACGGATCAGATTGTAACTAAAATCATTTTTGTAGCCTTAATAAAATATTGTAGTGTATGTAATCTGTTGTTATTAAGTTGGATTTATTATTATTTATGTTTTTATTTTCTTAGAAATGTCATCGAACAATTTTTTTTTTTAAGTATTTATATTTGAATTCATCCATTTAGTAAAAAAACATTACTGAACTTCGTGTATAAGGAGCAAAGACGTTAATTTAATATATTGGAATAAGAATATTTTTGTTAATGCATACATCTATTTTATAAATAGTTGCAATAATACCAACCACATAAATTTGTTTTTTAGTTTAATTTTTTTTGCATACTATAAGTACGTCTGGCAAGTTGTTTGCCCGATGCAAAACGTCTGGCACCCACATTTTCGGTATCAGGACACTTCCACCATTATTTTGGTATATTCAATGTGTGGTTATACCAATTATTTCAAAAACTACTTTTTTTGCATACTATTAGTACGTCTGGCAAGGGTTTTGCCCCATACAAAACGTCTGGCACCCACATTTACGGTATCAGGATACTTCCACCATTATTTTGGTATATTCAATGTGTGGTTATACCAATTATTTCAAAAACTGATTTTTTTGCATACTATGAGTACGTCTGGCAAAGGTTTTGCCCCATACAAAACGTCTGGCACACACATTTACGGTATCAGGACACCTCCACCATTATTTTGGTATATTCAATGCGTGGTTATACCAATTATTTCAAAAACTGATTTTTTTGCATACTATTAGTACGTCTGGCAAGGGTTTTGCCCCATGCAAAACGTCTGGCACCCACAGATTTGTGTAGATGGCTTCAACCTCTTTCATTTAATACTATTCATAAGTGGTTATATCTTCGATCCAGGATTTGGAAACAAACGTATTTTTACTTTACTATTACTAACATTTGCCCCAAACAAATGCTGCCAGACTAGCCAAATAGACTTAAGCTATTTAGGCACTTAACTTTGATATATCATAATTTTGGTTATATCTTCACTCCCAAAAAATGCTGTGGGCTCTTGGTCTATAATGTTCTCCTCTCAGCTGCGAAATTTCAAATAGATAATCCTCTTTGTTTTCTAGTGAATTTCAGATTTTGAGTAAGCATTGTACCGTCAATGTTTGGCCTGATGTCGATTTGATCACAATTTGAACACGTTCATGTTATTCTTTCGATTTTTTTTCATATATAGGTATGCGAATATTGTAAACACATCTATCGAACCAATATGTGTTCAATGATTGACTGCTCGTACGTCTGCAACTAGGTTTTGCGTTTGCAGCACTATTCATCACCACACAGAATTCATATCTTCATAATATCGACTATTATCTACACAACTGTAATGGAGGTGAAACAAACCAATACTAAAATTTTGTTTGCGATCTGTGTTCCACATACATAGCTTTTCTTTAATACGAGTGCACGTAGGACAAACCAATTCTCAACTTTGTTAACATTTTCTGTATCTCTTGTCGCAGTGCTATGCACGTGGAACATGGGCGTGACAAAAATTTAAAGGATTTTATCGAAAAAACTAAGCTTTTGTAAATAAAAACGCTCCCTAGCTCAAACTTTGGTTTTTCAATAAAATTGTTTTATTTAATTGTGGGCGTGTCAGTAGGCGGATTTAAAAAAAATTTAAGTATGAGCATAAAGGGCACCTAGAGAGTATATACTATAAATTTCAGCTCCCTAGCTCAAACTTTGGACTTTCAAAAATAAAAATAAAAATAATTGTGGGCGTGTCAGTGGGCGGATTTTGAAAATATTTACACATGAGCATAAAGGGCCCCTAGAGAGTATATATTAAAAATTTCAGCTCCCTAGCTCAAATTTTGGTTTTTCAAAAAAAATATTTTATTTAATTGTGGGCGTGTCAGTGGGCGGATTTTGAAAATTTTATGTCCCAAGCAGTTTTATGGGCCAAAGATCATATATACAAAATTTCAGCTTTCTAGCTCAAAATTCAATTTTTCCCAAAATTTGTTTTATTTAATTGTGGGCGTGTCAGTGGGCGGATTTTGAAAATTTTATGTCCCAATCAGTTTTATGGGCCATAGATCATATATAAAAAATTTCAGCTCTCTAGCTCAAAATTCGATTTTTTCCAAAATTTTGTTTTTTTGAGTTTGTGGGCGTGTCTGTGGGCGGATTTCAAAAATTCTTAAACTTGATTATTTCGGGACCCTAGAGAGTATATGGTTAAAATTTCAGCTCTCTAGGTCCAGTTTAAAGGCCTAATTTTTGCCGACGGACGGACGGACGGACGGACGGACATGGCTAGATCGACATTACTATCGATGCTGATCATAAATATAGTAACTTTTAGGGGTCTACGGGCAATATTAAGGTATGTTACAAACTATGCGTCAAAATTAATATACCCCTAGAATAGGGTATAAAAAGAGCATACAAAATTACCATAGAATCCGTTCCTAACTCAAAAACAACAAAAGTGGCGTATGGAGCAAAACAATTCTCAGGCGACGACTAATGAGCAATCGCCGTACATAGGTGTGTTAATTACACACACTTCAATTGAAGGAGCGAACCCTCTCTATGGTATTACAATGCTTTAAGTCATTAAAATAGCAATTATTTATCAGTTGTGGGCGAGTGTTGAATGGAAATGAAATCATTTATCCAATTTATCGGCAAATCAATTTGTCTTTGAATATACAAAACGGTATTTGGAATATGCAATTATGTCCTGCAAGATTTATGAAGCCGGAAGCGTAGTTTAATTTCAATTTAGAATTTCACTTGCTGCGTCTTTACTGCCAAAAGGTAACAAGTGGCTGCTAAATGTGGTTCACCGAAGGAGGTTTTAAAGGATATCTGTCACAATTAATCGCCTACTTGCTAACGCGTTCAGTCTCTGTATCTAAGTCCACTCCAACGACAAGTTTCTTAAACTTTCAATTGTCAAATAAGTCATTATTTGCGACAAGGGAGTCGTTCAACATCGCAAAAAATTAAATACTGAATCCTGAATCCTGAAGCTGCATGTAACGCTGAGCCAGAAGTGTTGTTAATGAGATTCTTGCGGACATTTTTCTTTCGTCTGCGGAAGTTTCCTTATTCTTTACAAAATATATTGTTTTTTTATACCCTGTTCTAAGGGTATATTAATTTTGACGCATAGTTTGTAACATACCTTAATATTGCCCGTAGACCCCTAAAAGTTACTATATTTATGATCAGCATCGGTAGTAATGTCGATCTAGCCATGTCCGTCCGTCCGTCCGTCCGAATTTAGCTAGAAAGCTGAAATTTTTTATATATGATCTATGACTCCTAAAACTGCTCGGGATAAACAATTTTCAAAATCCGCCCACTGACACGCCCACAAATAAATAAAATAATTTTTTTATACCCTATTCTAAGGGTATATTAATTTTTGAAAATCCAAAGTTTGAGCTAGGGAGCTGAAATTTATAATATATACTCTCTAGGGGCCCTTTATGCTCATGTGTAAATATTTTCAAAATCTGCAAACTGACACGCCCACAATCAATTTTTTTTTTTTTGAAAATTCAAAGTTTGAGCTAGGGAGCTGAAATTTATAATATATACTCTCTAGGGGCCCTTTATTCTCATGTGTTATTTTTTTTTAAATCCGCCTACTGACACGCCCACAATTAAATAAAACAATTTTATTGAAACACCCAAGTTTGAGCTAGGGAGCGTTTTTTTTTGATAAAATCCTTTAAATGTTATATAACAAAATATGTAGAGCGTTCTTAACAATTCAACCATACTTAGACTTTTGTCACGCCCACTTATGAGGGATATGAATAAGAATAGGGTATCCAACAGTTCGCCCAAGTGGACTGTAGCCCGTCCCTATGTTTTTTTTTTGGATAGGTACCTGCAGATGCCGTTGCAGCTTAGATGGCAATGGTAAGGATTAGCTGCCTACCTAGTAATACAAGCAAATGATGCATTTAATTCATCAGAAAATTTTCTAAAGTTGTTCCGTTATCTATATAGACATACAAATCTATTACAAGAGAGTGGTTGGGATTCGACTTAAATTCTTGATCATCTAAGCCGGATTTTTCTTCAAAGAATAACGTCGAATACTGATGAACTCCAGGTGTGGAAACAGTACTAAATCCTAGGCCCGACTTGTACTTTATAATCCATCAACAGCCAACACATCAATGCAAGAACACCAGCATTTGATTGATTGGCCTCACTGATAATGTTATCCGAAATCCGGAAGCCTGCCGATGTTTATTGAGGTCGACCTGGCTAACCCCATAGGCAGACGTGTAAAGATGCAGTAAAGTGGTACTACTATGACCCCCTTAATTCTGATCATAACCTCGTCGTAAAACAAAGAAGAAGAAAAGAACTGCCTTAATTGGACAATGAAGTTGTACATTTCATTTATAGATTTGCCAGAAAAATCTTCTTAATCCTGGATGAAATGACTAACAAGGATGGCGATGGCTTCACTACCTTATATGATATTGTATCTTACTGTGTATAGGTAAATCACTAAATAAATAAATAAAAATGGTGTAGATGGCAGTGTGTTGGCTTGTGACCCGTGCGGCGCAGGTTCAATCAGCTTGGGGTACAATAACATACGCTACCAATTAAAGGAGAGAAACGAATAACACCTTGTTTCTCCAACCTCTACACAAACTGGATTTCTACCTGGTACTACAAAGGACCGTTACCGACTCACTTAGGCAGAGTACTGCGTTGAGGTTTGTATGGGGAGTTTTCTACGATGGTGTAAAATCGACTAGTGAACCTTGCACTTCGAAAGTATTCTACGGTGCCTAGTGGAGAATTTGAGCAAACGTTCCCCCGGCCTTGACTATGATTGCCAGCTTTTTCGGTAAAACAGGATTTAAAGGCCTCCATCGCACAGTGTGACGAATCGCTGATTTAGCGGAATTAAATTAATAGCGCTCACAAATAAATGTTTTTGTTCAGGTTTTTTTTTTGTGTTTTTTCACAGAATAGAATATAATAATAAATTTTAACATATGACTACAAATTTCAAGACAAAACAATACATAAATACCAGCTTATTTTAATTTTTTTAATTATTTGGTACATCTAAAAGTTGCAAGACTTCATGTTCTATGACACTTTTCTTTCTTCTCGGAAAGCATCTTAGACTTGCTAAGAATGGATCTGAGGTTATAAGTAATCGATTTAGGAGGTCAGTATTTTTATCTACACGTGATATTTTTCTAGTAAACAGTTCCCTAAACCTTCTATTTTCCTTGTTTCTTGCTCTTCTTCTGAAAGTTGTCCGATTGGAAGTAAGTATACAAGTAGAAATTATTTGTTTTCCATGAAACAAGACCTTATGCACACTTACTGGCATAAAATACCAGTCATAATTTTTAAGATATAGGTACTTCCCTTGTTGTTTGTAGTAGTTAATTTTAAGGCGTAGTATTTCGTACTGTTGAGTTGAATGCTGAATGTCCGTGATTAATAGAGCTGTGTCAATCGTTCAAATTTAATGATCGAATCGTTCAAGTATTGGTTGAAAAAATGATTCGGTCATTTCAATCAATCATTCAATCAATCAATGACAGATGGGATATAGGAGTATTGTATTCCTCCATTCAATTTCAATACAATCAAAAACCCCAATCATTATTCGTTCAATTTAGTTTCGATAGAGACAGATACATTCGAATGGATTGTAAGAGTGAATACACTTAATAACAACGGCACAGAAGCGGTATTTTTGTAGAACAAATATGTGTTGGTAAAACGAAATAAGCCGAAATAGATAAAAATATTTTGATTAGTATTGACTCGATGAAGGATTGACTTCGGGCATTGTGATTGCAATCACCAATACTTTATTGTGATCGGGTCAAAAAGATCGAATCAATCACGATTGACACAGCTCTAGTGATTAATGCTAGTGCATCATCTGCAGTTATTGGTAAAAATCCAGGAGGAGGTGTTTTTAGAGTTTTCCTCACAATAGATCCTAAATAACAAAATTTAACCTACAAAAATAAAAAAAAAACAAAACAATTAAACCGCGGTTCGGAGAACTTTCTGATAATTTTGCCACTGCAATAGCAGTATTTCAATATTTTTCCGTCTTGTCTAAGCCTTTTTTCATGAGCCATTGCAATTTCTTCAGCGCTAAAAGAATCTAAAATGGTTTTAACTTTTCTCTTCTTGCTTTTCTCACAGCACTCATCGAAGTTTCTTCTCGGTCTTCCTACTCTAGATGAAAAAGGTATTTCATCTAACATATGTTGTGGTAATGTTAGATTTTCATTTAGTCACAGAGAATTTGAATTTTCGAAGTGCTCTCTATGAAGACCACTTTTGACTTTGTTGCAACCTCAGAAAATAGTATATGGCTAAAGTAACCCATAACAAAAGCAAAAACAGCATCTAAGCTCTTAATTTTGACTTTAGAAATCCAAACATCAAAAATTTGCTTTTTCGTGATTGCGATGGGCATCCTAAAAAACGAAAAATTTTGTATGAGTGTCGCACCTGTGCGCAAGAAGTTGAATAACATTTTAGCAGTCCATATGCAAGGCTTTAGAACAAACACGTTCTCCAACTTGAACAACACTGAACAACTATACTTTTCGCCAAGTGAATACAAAAAGCACATATTTTATCTATACATTTTACTTTCATTTACCCCTTATATTAAACAAAACCTCTAATTATTTAAGAAAAACTTACTTCTATATCAATTGACTATTTACTTATTGAGAAAAACTAAAAAAAAGCTATAAAATGTACGCGAACCAATTAAAAACGATATAAACACTTGCTCTTCAAATTGATCTTCTTATAAAAAAAATATACACAATTTAATGTTTAAGATGATTTTTTTCTGTTGCACTAAGCTACAACAAAAAAAAATTGTACAGTCATTACTTAGGAGGTTTACTCTCAGAGAGAAACCGGTTTTGTTTAATTTTGTTCATGTCATTTTGTTGACGATTTCAACAACAAAACGCGTAATGCTATTGCAAGTGACATTACCTGCATTACCTAGTGACACACACTAGACACAATGCCACTCGCATGCATAGGCATTATGCACGCATAAGCATATTACTCAACGCATAAGCATATTGCCAACTGGAGTGATGACGAATATCGGTCAACCAATTCAGCACAACGATGTCATAATGCAGGTGATGTTAATTTAGTATAACGATAAGAATAAATTTACATTGTAAGCTAAACTAAGGGTATAAATAGTCAATAAGAAACTACAAATAAATAATTCCATTTGTTCAAGCTAAGTAGCTACACAGAATTCAATTATTGCAACAGCTATCCCCCACCAGTGGTAAGGTAGCCGCTCATATATTTTTATGAGCTTAAATTCTCACAAGGGAAGAATTTACACATTTTCTTAATTAAATCAAGCTAAATCAGCGATTCGTCACACTGCGCATCTACTGGACAGATATAGCTTTCGCTGACAATCAAACATACACAGTTACGAGTAAAAAAGTAGCAGTGCCTAAGAAAATCAAATGTACCTACCTAAACTAAAAAAATAAATCAAATAGTGATGTTTGAACTGGGTTTTCAATGGGATTGAGATCAGGACATTGAGCACTACTTAGCTATTCTTCTAGTTTGTTTGGGTTCGCTGTAATGCTGAAATACCCATTTCAGTGGCATTTCGTCTTCGGCATACGGATGCATGGATTTTTGCAATACGTCTCGTCTATGGCAGAGTGCTGCATCATGGTTTTAATCCAATATCGAAGAAAGAAAACGCATCCTCAAGCCATGATTCTTAATTCACCATTTTGTATAGTTCCATAGTGAATTTAGGATTATTGGTTGGACGCCTCACATATTGCCGGAATGCAATTTAAATCAAAATTAATAATCATTTAGGATTGGGCATAAAAAAGGAACTGCAAGACGCTATAAATAATTAGACTTAAGTTGTTCAGGTTGAATAAAAGTTTCAAGTAAACGCACACTGTAAATTGATTGCGGTTGTTAGGTGGTATTTATCTATGTTTCAAAGTAGGTACATAATTTTTATAGAAAGGTTGAATTCATTCCATATTATCAATACAATCTGTTGGTCCCTATTTGTCCGTTTTGAGATATTCGATGCGGATTTAATCTTCACGTTTTGCAAAAGCCGTTTGAAAGGGAGTTTTGATTACGTGTACATTTTCGACAACACAACATCATGTCGATGTCTGCCCTTTTCTTTGATGGTTAAGCGATTGAATGAACGAGCAAATTATTTTGGACGCCAATACCTACTTGAACTATACATAATTTGCATTGAATTGCAATCCTTTCAGTAGTTATAAAGTCGCCGTATCCTTTTACAAGCACAATGTTTATTGACATACCGGAATTGAGAATCAAATTTCAATAAAGCGACTCCCAGCTCCGCAAAATTGGGAATAAAATTGAAGTTTCTTCTCGAATGACCCTAATCTCAATCTATCCTGATGCATACTGCATTGCTCGTAATTGTAATACAGAATTCTGTTAGTTTTTAATATGAACAACTACTGAAGGCACAATCACGTTGAGTACGTAGCAGAATTAAAAAGTAAGACGGAGGAGTTCGAAAAAAGTTGGTTCCCAATTGAAATTGCCAATCAAAAAAGAGTCAAACCATCCAAGAACTCCAACTGCATCCTAAAGCGTTATGCAACCAATCAACCATCCGGAAAACAACTCGTTGGCGAAAACGCAAGAAAAGCATACATTTAAAAACCTTGCATTTCAAATAATAGTTCTCGTTCAACTCCAAGAAAGGTAAGAAGAAGATTACATTATAGGTAACAACTCGTTGCCGAAGGTATAGGTTATACCCTGCCCAAGGAATAAACTCATCAGTTACAACTTACCCAAAAGATACTTCAATATTCACTCAGGGTGCACGAGTCATTGCGGTATACGTTATGCCCTGCCCAAGGAATACACTCCACAGTTGTAGCTTACCCAACAGATTCTTCAGCCTTTACCCAGCATGCACGACAAAATTCACATTTCAATAAAGAGGGTACCTACTCCAAGTTATGCGCTGCCACATGAAGTGTGCTGCAAGCTGTCACCGACACATCAAGCACTGAAACCATGAAACTGAACTGTCTGTTTGATTTTACATAAAAGTAACGGCAAAGGTAAAGGACGGCGAACGCCACTCACTTTCGCTAGCAAGTGATGCGTGTGAGGGTATTCTTGTGATTTTCATGCTGATTTTTATACCCTATTCTAAGGGTATATTGATTTTGACGCATAGTTTGTAACATACCTTAATATTGCCCATAGGCCCCTAAAAGTTACTATATTTATGATCAGCATCGATGGTAAGGTCGATCTAGCCATGTTCGTCCGTCCGTCCGTCCGTCTGTCGTCTAAAATTCCCTTAAACTGGACCTAGAGAGCTGAAATTTAAACCATATACTCTCTAGGGTCCCGAAATAATCAAGTTCAAGCATTTTTGAAATCCGCCCACAGACACGGCCACAAACGCAAAAAAACAAATTTTTCGAAAAAATCGAATTTTGAGCTAGAAAGCTGACATTTTTTATATATGATCTATGACTCCTAAAACTGCTCGGGAGATACATTTTTTAAATCCGCCCACTGACACGCCCACATTTAAATAAAACAATTTTATTGAAAAACCAAAGTTTGAGCTAGGGAGCTAAAATGAATAATATATACTCTTTAGGCCGCCTTTATGCTCATGCGTAAATATTTTCCAAATCCGCCTACTGACACGCCCACAATTAAAAAAAAACAACTCTTTTTGAAGATCCAAAGTTTGAGCTAAAGAGCTGAAATTTATAATATATACTCTCTAGAGGCCCTTTATGCTTTTTTTTAAATCCGCTTACTGACACGCCCACAATTAAATAAAACAGTTTTATTGAAAAACCAAAGTTTGAGCTAGGAAAGCTTTGTTTTTTCGATAAAATCCTTCAAATGTTGTATAACAAAATATGTAGAGCGGTCCTAACAATTCAACCATGCTAAGACTTTTGTCACGCCTACTTATGAGCGATAGGAATAACAATAGGGTATCCAACAGTTCGCCCAAGCGGACTGTAGCCCGTCGCTTTGTTTTTTATATCGAAAATGTTATGCTGAGAATACCAACTGAATGGCTGTCAGTTGAGCGCATCATGGTTCACTGGTTGATGCCTTGATATATTCGGTGTGTGAATTGCGAAATGATTGCTCGCTGGCTGAGGTGTGAGGGCGCGGGCTCGTATTTATCCTTCTTTTTATCATTCAACTAAAATATACATAGGTACTGCTCAAACACTTTTCCTCTTCTTACACGTTTGTTTGTGTGTACCTTTACGCCCACTAAACGGTTCAAATGATATCGTTGTAAGGGAAAAGATATGAAGCCCTGTTCAAAGTTTAGCAGGGATTAGTAGACGAGGAAAACAACTCTGTACGGCCTTTGATACACATTATGAAAAGAGGAAGAGCTGAAGCTTCGAGTGACCTATTCACAAATAAATTCTGACACTAACTGAAGGACTGACTATAAGTTGAATTAACAAATCAGTGCCTAGGTAGCGATTTTTTTATATCTAATCAGTGTGTTTCTTTATTTTTACCGGATAAGGAATAGAAAAGACACAATTTTTGAATTTTGTATCAGGAATATCCAGAATGAAACCAATACAGACACAGACAGCCATTTGTCTCATGACCAGCGTTGACACTTAGTTCAAGAACAGGTAGAACATTTATTACTTACAATGAGGTAATACTCCAATAAAGCATTAACATATATAATAATCTATATATATAAAAATAACTTGCTAAATGGGTGTGTGACAGCCTACCGACTGCCACACACATCCGATTTTGATTTAGTTTTTTTTGTTGGTTAATAGACCATGCAGAGAAGGTTTATATATTAGTATGATAAGTTTTTGAAAGAAGGCGCAACCGTCATAAAAGTTTGTATGGGGAAATGCACTTTGAAAAAAAAAATAAACTGGGTAGAAATCGAGTAGTGACACTTCAAATACCAAAAAAATATTTAAAATTTTAAAAGCAATTGTTGTTGTCAATTATTTTAATTATTTCCCAAGCAAATTGTTGTTTTCAACAATTTTGCAAATTTTTTTTTTAAATATATCAAATAAGTTTGTTTATGTTTATTATGTTACACAAAGTAACTTTTTGAAACGGAGTCGATACTTTGATTTGTTGGATAGTGTTTTAATCCTTCATGGAATGCGTCATCGAAGAAGTTCCAGCGGCGGAAACAAGGTGACGTAGTTCCCGGATTCCGTGGTGTTTATGCAAGTGATGCACTTGGTAGAATATACACAGTTCACCCGAAAAACGACGAATGCTTCTATTTGAGAATGCTTTTGGTCAATTTTTGTGGCCCTACTTCGTTCGAAGAGCTGCGGACTGTTGACGGTGTGTTGTGTGTTACATATCAAGAAGCCTGCCAACACAGGCAATTGCTTGAAAACGACAATCTTTGGGACATGACGCTGGCCGATGACACTATCACTGCGCCTGCTCAGGACACTCTTCAACTCAGGACACTCTTCGCAATCATAATTTCGACATGTTTTCCATCAAATCCTAAAGATTTGTGGAATAAATACAAGGATGATATGGCCGATGATATTTTGCATCGAATTCGAACTGTGACATCAGATAATGAACTGGAGATGTCAGATGAAATGCGCAACAAAGCTTTGATTTTGATCGATGATATGTGTCTGCTCATGAGTGGCAATTTGTTGTGCAAATTGGGGATGCCACAGTCAAATCGCGCAATGCAAGACGCATTTAATCGAGAATTGGGGCGAGAAATGGATTTCGATCGAATCGCATTGAGTCAAGCTGTTCGAACAAATGTGCCAATGTTGAATCAAGAACAAAAGAAAGTGTATGATGAATTAATGCAAGCAGTCGATAACGAGAATGGCGGAATATTCTTCCTTGATGCGCCCGGTGGAACTGGAAAAACATTCCTGATTTCACTGATTTTAGCTACGATTCGTTCGAGATTGCCTTGGCACTCGCCTCTTCTGGGATAGCCGCTACTTTGTTGGAAGGTGGTCGAACAGCTCATTCTGCATTGAAATTGCCACTGAATCTGCAAGTGGATGAAGAACCTACATGCAACATTTCAAAGAACACTGCAATGGCGAAAGTACTGCATCAATGTAAGATTATCATATGCGACGAATGCACACTGGCTCACAAACGCACATTGAAGGCCCTGAATCGTACTTTGAAAGATTAATGTAATGATAACCGACATTTCGGTGGCGCAATGATCTTGCTATCAGGCGATTTTCGTCAAACGCTGCATGTCATTCCGAGATCAACTCCGGCAGATGAATTAAATGCTTGCTTGAAAGCGTTTGCTTTATGGAAATACGTAAAGAAATTGCATTTAAACGAACATGCGAGTTGCTTTACAAAATTACCAGTCCGCTGCAGAGTTCTCCAGGCAATTGTTGGCGATGGGCAATGGCGAGATTCCAGCAGACTTAAACACCGGCCTGATTGAGTTTCCACAAAATTTTTCAACTTTACAACGACACCGGAAGAACTAATCATGAATGTTTTCCCGAATATCGCTCAGAATTATGTTGACCATGATTGGCTGAGTGTAAGAGCGATTTTGGCTGCGAAAAACAAGAATGTCGATCATTTTAATTTCGTCATTCAAAATCAAATAGCTGCTGAGTTACATTCATATAAACGAAGCCAGCAACTATCCCACGGAATTTTTGAATTCTTTGGATGTTTCAGGCTTGCCTCCACACAATTTGAAATTAAAAGTCGGCACAGTAATAATTTTGTTGCGCAACCTAAATGCACCAAAAGTTTGCAACGGTATGCGCTTGATTGTGAAGAATCTAAAATCAAATATTATTCAAGCAACGATTTTTATTGGAAAATTTAAAGGCGAAGATGTTCTTATTCCGCGGATTCCACTTATTCAGAACGATTTGCCTTTCGTATTTAAGCGTCTTCAATTTCCCGTACGTCTCGCTTTTGCTATGACAATTAATAAGTCGCAAGGACAATCTCTGGATGTGTGTGGCATAAATCTTGAATTTCCATGTTTCTCACATGGTCAATTGTATGTGGCGTGCTCACGTGTCGGCAAACCTACGCACCCGATAATGGAACGAAAAATGTTGTTTACCACAAAGCACTTCAGTGAAAAAGCGGTAGGTTGGCCGACAAGTAAATCGCTACGGTTTCTGGAATTGTATTTAATTTTAATATAACTTTTGAATAAAGAATTGACAGGATTACTTGAAGCGAAAGCTCGGAATTATTATTTTCATTACCTACCTACATTAACGAATTTGGGCGGAACGAAGTTCGCCGGGTCAGCTAGTACGTATATAAATAATATTACGAAAATATAATTTCAGTTCACAAAAACAATAATAATAATGATATCTTAGTATTGAAAATTACAATAAACTTTTTCTAAGCGAAAATCTTGCAACCTTATGGTCTTTAAAGCTTAATTATTGATAGGTAACCGACAAAATTTATTAATCGATCGACATTTTGGTAATATAAATGTCAATTGACAGGTTATACATCTATTGTGAACACTGACAAGCAAAATACGATAGAGCACTTCGCGAAGCTGTCTCTTCCTGAAGTGCCGAAATTCCTTCTTAAACGTCAAGAAAAACATAGGGACGGGCTACAGTCCGCTTGGGCGAACTGTTGGATACCCTATTCTTATTCCTATCCCTCATAAGTGGGCGTGACAAAAGTCTAAGTATGGTTGAATTGTTAAGAACGCTCTATATATTTTGTTATATAACATTTAAAGGATTTTATCAAAAAAAAAACGCTCCCTAGCTCAAACTTGGGTCTTTCAATAAAATTGTTTTATTTAATTGTGGGCGTGTCAGTAGGCGGATTTAAAAAAAATTAACACATGAGAATAAAGGGCCCCTAGAGAGTATATATTATAAATTTCAGCTCCCTAGCTCAAACTTTGAACTTTAAAAAAAAAAAAAAAATAATTGTGGGCGTGTCAGTGGGCGGATTTTGAAAATATTTACACATGAGCATAAAGGGCCCATAGAGAGTATATACTATAAATTTCAGCTCCCGAGCTGAAACTTTGGATTTTCAAAAATTAATATACCCTTAGAATGGGGTATAAAAAAATTATTTCATTTATTTGTGGGCGTGTCAGTGGGCGCATTTTGAAAATTTTTTATCCCGAGCAGTTTTAGGAGTCATAGATCATATATAAAAAATGTCAGCTTTCTAGCTCAAAATTCGATTTTTTCCAAAATTTGTTTTTTTTGATTTTGTGGGCGTGTCTGTGGGCGGATTTCAAAAATTCGTAAACTTGATTATTTCGGGACCCTAGAGAGTATATGGTTAAAATTTCAGCTCTCTAGGTCCAGTTTAAAGGCCTAATTTTTGGCTACAGACGGACGGACGGACGGACGGACGGACGGACGGACGGACGGACGGACGGACATGGCTAGATCGGCATTACTATCGATGCTGATCATAAATATAGTAACTTTTAGGGGTCTCCGGCAATATTAAGGTATGTTACAAACTATGCGTCAAAATTAATCTACCCTTAGAATAGGGTATAAAAATGAGGCATATGGTTTCAGTACTTGCAGAAATCGTATGGAAAATTATTGTGATTGTAATTAAAGTAAATCCCTCGATTTACGTCGAGAGGTGTTCCAAAAAATGGGGACGCAAATCGAGAAGGCGTATACCGAGAAGTACAAAAATTGGCTGTCAATAAAGTCGAAAAGTCGAAATAAAGCAAACATATACCTGCATACATATTAGTATATATACTACTAGTATATATACTACTTACTGCAGGTTTTTATTTAAGAAAAAAATATAAAAATAATGAATGCATAGTGTTCTGATGGTTTATTAATCTTCAGGGCTTTCTTCATCCGAAGAAATATTTTCTTACTGACAGCGGCCAGCTACAGATTGATGTTCTTGAGTAATGTGTTCCCGATTCAAAGGAGGTCCAGAAGTTTCTTTCACTGGAAGTGGCTTAAAAAATGTTTGGATCTGCTTCTGCATTAAACAATTCTTTTTTTTCTGCATACAGGTCTTTGTAGCATCCAACGCTAGAAGTGATTGAGCGCTTAACTATTTCAAATCTTCCTTTGTCCGTGTCGTATTTCTCAAAAATTTCTATGGCTTGATTAACATGACTAAGAGCCTCTGATAGTTTCCCCAGTGGAAATCGGGATTCTTCTCTTTTATTAACATCCCCTGAAGTACTTTCCTCAACTTCCTGATTTTGGGCGGAACAATTTCCCTTAAGTGCAAATAGTAGATCCTCATTAGTCAGCGGTTCCTCATGTTCGTTGAATATCACAGTTATGTCTATTTCATCAACATCCGAAAATCGTATGCGATGCGCTAAATCAAGGATTTCTCTTTGAAGTTGTTCAGGATCATCCCCAATTGCATCTTCAGAGATACATTCGGCCCACACTTGTTTCCATACCTTGTTCATTGTTATAGCATAGCAAAGCAAAGCTTTGTATCTATGCCAAACTATTTTCGCCGCAATATTTTTTAACTTCAGGACAAAAAATTGTTTTAAACCATTCAGAAAAAATACCACCAGTTACCCAAGCCTTTTTATTGACTTTCCATATGACTGGGAGCGTTTGTTTGCAAATATTTTTTATAGCTATTGGATTTTCCGAATTGTACACTAACTTTAGCCTAAAATATCCCGAAACATTACCCCCAAGAAGCAGCGTCAGCTTATCTTTCGCAGCTTTTTGTCCAGGAGCCGTTTTCTGCTCCATAGATATAGAAGTTCTTGACGGCATACGTTTCCAGAACAGCCCGGTTTCGTCACCGTTAAAGACTTGCTGACAAGTGTATCCTCCATCCATAATAATTTGTTTTAGTTTCCCAGGAAATGTTTTGGCTGCTTCAAAATCTGCAGTTGCAGATTCACCGGTAACTTTTACATTGTGAGGCTGTGCTCTCTTTTTGAATTTTTCTAGCCATTGGGAACTAGCATTAAAACTCTCATCCTTATCCTCTTCAACTGACATTGACTTAAGGTTTTTAAATAAACCTATTGCCTTTTTCTGAATAGTTAGTGTAGTAACATGTATGCTTTTTTCACTTTTGTCACTTATCCAAGTACTTAACGCCGTTTCCATTTTTATACCCTATTCTAAGGGTATATTAATTTTGACGCATAGTTTGTAACATACCTTAATATTGCCCGTAGACCCCTAAAAGTTACTATATTTATGATCAGCATCGATAGTAATGTCGATCTAGCCATGTCCGTCCGTCCGTCCGTCCGTCCGTCTGTAGCCAAAAATTAGGCCTTTAAACTGGACCTAGAGAGCTGAAATTTTAACCATATACTCTCTAGGGTCCCGAAATAATCAAGTTTACGAATTTTTGAAATCCGCCCACAGACACGCCCACAAACTCAAAAAAAAACAAATTTTGGAAAAAATCGAATTTTGAGCTAGAAAGCTTATTTTTTTTATATATGATCTATGTGTCCTAAAACTGCTCGGGATAAAAAATTTTCAAAATCCGCCCACTGACACGCCCACAAATAAATAAAATAATTTTTTTATACCCTATTCTAAGGGTATATTCATTTTTGAAAATCCAAAGTTTCAGCTAGGGAGCTGAAATTTATAGTATATACTCTCTATGGGCCCTTTATGCTCATGTGTAAATATTTTCAAAATCCGCCTACTGACACGCCCACAATTATTTTTTTTTTTTTTTTTGAAAATTCAAAGTTTGAGCTAGGGAGCTGAAATTTATAATATATACTCTCTAGGGGCCCTTTATTCTCATGTGTTAATTTTTTTTAAATCCGCCTACTGACACGCCCACAATTAAATAAAACAATTTTATTGAAACACCCAAGTTTGAGCTAGGGAGCGTTTTTTTTTTGATAAAATCCTTTAAATGTTATATAACAAAATATGTAGAGCGTTCTTAACAATTCAACCATACTTAGACTTTTGTCACGCCCACTTATGAGGGATAGGAATAAGAATAGGGTATCCAACAGTTCGCCCAAGCGGACTGTAGCCCGTCCCTATGTTTTTTAATATAAGTGGCCTGCACTTCGTTAGCACTTTGATGGATCCAGTCGTTCCCGCGGAAGCCCTTTCGCGGATGCCACCAGCGTTTTTAAGGATTGTTCTCACTGTTGTTGGTGGAAGTCTTATTGAGCTGGCTATATTAAATGCCTTATCTCCTTTATCAAAGCTATTTTCACTTCTAATGATATGGCATTCCTCTTTTTTATACGAGCACTTTCAGCGTTGTTATTCTTTTGTTTTCCTCTCATTTTTCACTAAATAAAATGTTAATTAGATATCAGAAATAATGTCTATAGTGAGGGTTAATTTACCTTACAAAATAAAAGTTAATGTTTCAACCAAAAAAACAAATAAAATGTTTGAAAATCACCTCGCGCGACCACGGAACTCTTTTGTATGTAAGACAACAAAGGGAATGCACTTTCAACCACATACATATGTACAATGTCAAATTTTAATTTGTCTGACTCCCCAAATACTTAAAAAATCTCACTCCTTAACTGTCAAGAAAAAACAAACAATGGGAATCCCCGAGTAAGTAATTTTAAAACTGCCATTTTTCAAAAATTTAAACTGCTTAAATAAAGCAATTTTAAATCTAAACGGCTAAAAAAATCTTCGAATATGACAACGTAAATCGAGAGATAGGACGACGTTAAACGAGACAAGGTTAAAAATTTTAGGCAACGTAAATCGAGACGACGCAAACCAAATCAACGTAAAGCGAGGGATTACTGATATATTTAAGTGAAATCAAAAGAGAAAATCTAACAATTTATTAAGAAAAAAAAACAGAAAAAGTATGTCAACATAAAAATAAAATAAAATAAAAGCGGTGAACAATCATGTTGACCAAAAGGGCTTGTGCAGCTCTTGGTGCAGCAATTTAAAGGCATTCACTTTTAATTGTATAGGATGTATAGGAAATTGTTCAACTTAATTTATTTCCAAACGAAAATAAATTTTTGCCACAACAAAGACGGGCACGGCGACTCGAAGGATGAGCTTCTTGGTGCCGTTATAAACGAGTGAGAGCTTTCCGTGTGTCCGAGAATCGGCCAATGACAGCATACGGAGGAGATGTTCCAGAACGCCCTGTAGGAGGAACCTACTATCCGCCGCAGGAAGCGGGGACTTTCAATTTGATGGCGCTGGCTGGGAAAGCGGACTCAAGGATGTCGAAACTTTCGGGCGAATTCTTTAATCGTTTCATTTTAGAAGTAGGTGACGCAGAGTCCGGCTTGAAGCTGAAATGCAGGATGGTGGCGGAGTTGACTTAGTACACTCAGCCAACATGGGGTTTCGTGGTGTTCCAAGTCGTTAAACTTACTCAGAGAGGCTTCTGGGCCTCTTTCCTTATTTAGCATAAGGATTTCCTTGTAGGATTAAGGTTTAATTAATCGTTTGCATTGCCTTAAACCAGGGAAACTTTTTCAGTGATTAAGACAACCCTGCTGACTCTGCAATATAGTTCTTACCATAAGAGCGGACATATCGATCCGGATCTAGCCAGTTTGTCTGCAGATTTATTGCCCTTAATGCTTTGTTGGCCAGCTACACATCCAAGTGTGCCTTTGTTGTGTTTGGCTAGATTTTGCAAGGCATTAATTAGCCTTAATTTCCTTTTTAACTTTCTCGTATACTTAAGTATAATAAAGAGGAGGATATTGCAATCATACTGAATTTATACTGAAATTCATCTTTTTTTATTCTATCATTTGAAATAACGGTACCTTCCTAACATACAACACCAATTTGCTTAAGCTCTAACGATTTTGATCGTTTTTGGAATATAAAATAATAGACCTGAGCGTAAGAACATGGTACATATACTCAAAAACGGGGCAAGCTATTTCAATGAAATTTTATACGCCGACTGATGCTACTATTTGGAACGAAAGTGC
Source organism: Portevinia maculata (assembly GCA_949715645.1). NCBI lineage: Eukaryota > Metazoa > Arthropoda > Insecta > Diptera > Syrphidae > Portevinia > Portevinia maculata. The sequence continues at coordinate 99,974,654 of OX454527.1, forward strand.
TTATTCAAAATTTTCTCAAAAATGGCTCTTAACGATTTTGCTGAATTTTGATGTACATATTAAAAACTTGGGATGAGTGTCAGAAGATGGTTTACTCTGTTTTTTTATTACTACTTTAGGAAACCAACAATATCTCTGAGACGGGTGACGTAATTTCATATCACCTGATTTTCGAAGCAATTTATTTTTTTTTATTAAGAAAAAAATTAAAAGATTCGAATAACGGCACCTAAAGAATGACTTCCCAAAACTCTATTTCCTAAGCATAGAGTCATTGATGGTGCAAAACGTGTCCAAGAATTGAGTTAAGTATTTTCAGGAAACCCACGAGTTCATGTGATTTATACTTGTTTTGAAGTTGCAGCTTAAAGCGCATCTTTCAGCCGTCTTCTTTATAAAGAGTTGTAAAGGTGAGAGCCCAATAATGGCATCATTCTTGTGTACGTGCGCGTAGCACCAGTTAAACCGAGACAGGCAGGGCCGGCCCAACCATATGCGCAAGATGTGCAAATGCACAGGACGCCAAATTCCGGGGCGCATTGCTAGAAGTAAGAAAAATTAATTTTACCTTGCGCGGATACTGTCATTTGCATTTAAAACAAAAAAACTTGTTCCAATAAGCCCAAAATAGCTTCATCCATCACACCTGTGCTGAATTTTTGCACATTAACTCACATCACTTGCAATATTGCAACTTCAAGGAGAATCTAACTCAAAATAGAGCGCTTTCTGTAAATCTTCCACAGGGCGCTTGTTTGGCTGGAGCCGGCCCTGGAGACAGGCGATATGTTGAAACGTCTGGAGTTTGTAAGCCGTTCATGTACTTTCGGCGGCGTACGTTATAATAGGTCTTATCATCAGTATATCATTCTGGGATTAAGACCCCTAATTCTGCCGTACAGAGGTCTACTGGGCCACAAGGAGCTAGTGGCACGTTCGGACTTGATCTCGAGTTGCATTTAAGTTTTTTATCTCGAGCGATTCAACTTCCTTGGAGTAACTCATGGTTCTACCTTTATTGGTGATATGTTCCAGATTAGCCATTCTAGTAAAAGCTACTAGAATGGTTTTGTCAGTATTGATGGATTGGTGGTGCAAACTGCTAATAAAAAACACAAACGGTTTTAAATGTTAATTATTTATTTATGATCGTGCCATTCTGCTTGTACAACTTGGAATGCCATCCGTCGCTTCACTTTGTAATAGCACAACGTTTCTGTTCCAGCTGATTTCGAAGGTTATTAACCCCATTGCGGATAACGTGCATTTGTTTTGTCATAGTCACAAACACATGCACGCATGGAAAGCGCTGCCCAGCGTTGTATTGTAAGAGCCGCTTAGTAGGAGGGACCAGTTGACAGTTTTCTCTCTGTTGACGCCTACATCGTTGCTTAAGTTTTGCACATTTTTTTTTATAATAAGCGCGCACTAAAGGGATTTGTTGGGACCCTTATAATGTATTAGCTACACGGCGCGGGCGTTAAGGAAATTAGGGTGAGACGAAAAGGAGAGATGCCGATGCACGTTGGTTTTGAATGTTTGTAGGTTATAATGTGTAGGAAAAATGGAGCGGGGAAGAGCATTCCACATTCGTGTTGTACGGCTGAGGAAAGATTCTTTGAACTTCACTGTACGTCCGAGCACAGGCTTGGGGGTGAACTGATGAGCATTCCTTGCATGACGTGTATTGCGGTTGAAATGTTCAAGGGGAGGAATGCAACTGGCAATTTCGTTTGAGCACTTATGGTGGAAATAACGATAAAACAACGAAAGGCAGGAGACATTACGACGATGACTAAGAGAGTCAATCGATCTCGCGATGTCTCGGTCCCCAATGAGTTTTATCGCGCGTTGTTGGATCCTGTCAAGTAACTTAAAATAAGTTATTGGTGCACCGGACCAGATATGAGCGTTGTACTCGAGTTTCGGGCGAATAAACGCCTTATAAATTGTAGCCAGATCAGAAGGGGTGAAATATTTCTTACAACTCTTCAGGAAGCCTAGACATTTCGCGGCATTCTTGGCTTTTTTGCTGCCTTTACTGAGGTCCCCATTTCCGTTCTGAATTGCTGATCGCCCGATTTGGCTTCTGGGCTATGCTAGCGTTGCGTGTTTGCCGTCGCTTTAGGAAATCGATGGTGACATGCTAAAAGGGTAAGGTGATGCTAGGGAAAACAAATCGTGATTGCATTGCAACAGGTGTTATCGAAAGCACCCTCAACGTCTAAAAAGGCACAAAGAGGATTTAATCAATATCAATAAAAACAGTAAAAATGCTGACCAGAAATTGAAAAAATACATTTGCGAATGAAAAGTACAAAATTAAAGTAATGAAAGAAAAAATATTCAATTTTTTGTTGAAATATGCTTTATTATTTTGTTCTTTTTTGATTTTCACATTTTTGATTTAAACAAATAAAAAGTTGTGAAAATCAAAAAAGAACAAAATAATATAGCATATATCAACAACAAATTGAATATCTTTTCTTTCATTAATCTAACACAACCGGAGACGAACTAAAATAAAAAAAAATTAAAGTGTTTGTATATAATTGCAAACTCTAAAAATTATTGGTTAGTGTGTTAGGCCAAGTAACACCTACAGTTTTTTACATTGCCCCCCCCCTTCATGTGAACGTTTGACAAACATCCTAGAGTTTTTTGTCATGAGAAGCTTCTCACATTAGCCGTTCGGATTCGGCTTAAAATTGTAGGTCACTGCCACTTTGCAAAGCAAATAGCTGGAGAAGCTAGGTTTTAGGCGCTTAACCGTTTAAGCCTACTATTTTTTTTTACATTGATTTGATTTGAATCTACAATATTTATTTGTTAGTAACAGATCCACAGTCAAAAAACTATTATGTTTCTTGCCTGCATATACACACAATATACACAATACACAATATAAACACCAATATTTTAATTTATGCTGATGACGTAAATATGCGGATGTAAATCTTTCAATAACAAGAGTGACAGAAATCTACTTTAAACACTTGGTGTATTGAAACAGTTTAGTTCTTAACCCAATTAAGTGTCTTCACAACACATTTTCTAGAAAGCGAACTCCTACCATGTTATGAGTTGAGGTTAGCCGCAGGGGCATCTTCAGAGTTGTGGAGGAGGACGGTGACACGCTTGCGGTTGTACGTACGTATGTGCTATCGCTCTTCAGACGGGGTAGTTCTTGTCAGCAGTCACACTAAGCCACCTGCTCAGAAATAAAAAAGATCGTGCCTAAACAAAAAGAAGAAGGATATAAAGGGAACTAATGTCAACGCGGACGGAAAAAAAGAAAGGAAACAGAAGAGAAGAGAGTGATAGGAAAAAGGAAGAAGAAAACTCAACAGCTTTTGCCTTACCAAGGAGAGAGGACGGGAAGTCAGATGCAATTATCTCCCTAACTACACTAAACTAATTTTAATCTAACCTATAACAAAAGTTTAGCCATATCAATAATTCTTATCTTACTTATATCTTACCTTACTCTACAGCACTTTGTATCCAATGAATTCCGATATCGCGCCCTGGTAAGGTTGGTTACATTCCTGAGACTTGCGAGATGATGTTGGCTCTAGTTTGGCCTACCCATCCCATGTATCATTGACAGCCGCTTTATGCCAGATTGCAGGCACTCATTCTTCGTCGCTTCCCGTTGTCATGTTCGTCAGTCATCTACGTCATTGCACTAGCGGATGGACGGCCTTTCCAATGCCTCCACACACCAAATCACACTCTGTTTCTACTCCATTATTCCAAATGGGATGTTGGATTTGGTATCTCCATATAATTTATTACTTAACGATTCCCAATTTCCATACCATATATTACTCAACGACAATTAACTAATGCATGGAAATGATTTTTAATTAATGAGCCTTGAGTTAACTTTTAATCCACATTGTAGTTAATTTGTGCATTAGAGGCAAATTCAGTATTATATACTTTACTAGCGGCCCCGGCGGACATCGTCCCACCCAAAAATCAACGAAAATATTGCAAGACAATGCAATTCTAACAATGCCACTTCAACTTTCATAATCCAGCAGATGACGTTTCGAATTAAATATGGCGGCATTGTACTATTAAACTAAACCAAAAAATTTACATTCCATTAAACTAAACATTAAATAAATTATTTTCTTAAAATTTTCGGCAATCGCCGAAATAGCAACATATAATTATCCTCATTTTGACGAATCATCAAACGATATGCATAGTAGTTCATCGAACTTACTTTCTTCGTTGTTTCTTCACCTAATAACAAATGAATCCAAAGTAACAAATAAATGCAAAGTTTCAAAATAAAATTAAGATTCCATTTAATTGATTGATTTGGTACCATGATTGAAGAAAGAAGTCTACTAACCAGTAACTGGATTTAACATTTTGATGTTAAAATGGTAGTCGTCATCACCTTTCCAAAACATGAGCGGATACTGAAGTGCATCATACGACCGATGCGTCTGACTAATACGTTGCAATTTTCCATTGTTTCGACGCATCAGTACAATATCCCGTGACTCCATTTGCTCACCGACTACAATAATGGCAACCTTATCTATTGTCGGTGCATTGTATTGACGTTCGTGCGCTCCGTTAGGCCTTTTATCCGCTTTAATGATCATCTGTTAGCATTCTGTCTAGGTAAGGTTAGGTTGAAGTGGCTGTTAGCAGAAAGCCAACACACTTAGACCAATGAGGTCCGTTGTGATGCCACATGGATCGGGAGTTTCGACCCCTACTCGCTAAAACCATTTGGAGCTTCTAATGAAGCGCGATAGACTTCTAACATCTGTATTAGCTAAGTCACTGAGTTGACGAAGAAGGCTCCTAGGTAGAGATTTATTTTATAGGAGAGTGCAGGACATGTGCAGAGGAGATGAGACGTAGTTTCCTCCTCCTCCTCATCCCTGCAGCTTCTGCAGAAGTCATTTGAGTAAACGCCAAGCCTTGATGCGTGCCTGCCTATTAGACGGTGTCCTGTGATGACACCTATGACAGAGCCAATGTGCAGTCTGTTGAGTGAGATCAAACTCAAAGAGCGTCGCAGATCCAGCTTTGGCCAGATTTGCTTAGTCGCTAGACATATATCACTACCTGTCCACCTGAGGTTTGTACTCTCGACTGCGGATAGCTTGAACATAAGTTTGCAAGTAGCGATAGGCATACCTATAAAACCTGTCTCAGGTAGAAGAGGTAATGCGGTTCCGTTTTTGGCGAGTTTGTCTGCCATACAATTCCCTGGGATGTCTCTATGCACAGGCACCCAACAAAGGTGAATATTGAACTGCTCTGCCATCTCCTGCAGAGATGAACGGCAGTCTAAGGCTACGATGGAATTGGGAGAGACTGAGTCCAGGGATTTTAGCGCGGCTTGACTATCCGAGAAAATGCAGATATCCTTAGCGGATATCACATTTCTCTTCAGCCACGACAGGACTTCTTTAATCGCCATGATTTTCGCCTGGAACACGCTACAATGGTCAGGAAGACGGAAGGAGAGACTGATATTTAGTCTTTCTGAGTAAACACCCCCACCTATCCCCTCGTTAGTTTTTGATCCGTCGGTGTAAAAGTGGATCGATTTAACTTCCGTGCAACCAGCATCCTCCCAGAATGATCTGGTGGGGATAGTGATTTGGAAATTCTTTTCGAACTGTAGTTGGGGTGTAGTGTAGTCGATGTTTCTTGGTACGGACCCAAGTGAGTCCAAAATGATAGAGTGGCCAATATTCGTATTGATCCACTGTGAGGTGGCTTTTAAGCGGACAGCGGAGCAGGCAGCCATCTGCCTGCTAAAAATATCCATGGGTGTCAGATGCAGTATGATGTCCAGTGCGGCGGAGGGGGTCGTACGGAGTGCTCCGCTGATACACAGACAGGATGTACGTTGCACCTTGCTTAGCTTATCACGGTTTACCGCTTTATCAAGAGCAGTCCACCAGACAACCGCCCCGTATGTCAGAATCGGTCTCACTACCGATACGTATAGCCAGTGAGATATGCGGGGCTGTAGGCCCCACTTATTACTGATGGCTTTTTTGCAAGAGAAAAGTGCTACTGTCGCTTTTTTTACTGTTTCTTGTAAGTTGGGTTTCCAGCTTAACTTCCTATCGAGGATAAGACCCAGGAATTTGGCTTCATCGGAAAATGTTAAGCTTGTACCGTTAATGGAAGGAGGGTCGATATGAGGGATTTTATATTTTCTGGAGAAGAGGACAAGTTCGGTTTTATGAGGGTTAACCCCCAGCCCACATTTTCTTGCCCAACTTGTCAGCTTATTGAGAGCATTTTGAAGTAGTTTCTTTAGGGTGTTGAGGTATTTCTCTGAGACGGCAATAGCAACGTCATCCGCATAGGCAATCACCATGCAACCCTCCCCCTCCAGGCATGTCAGTAGTTTATTCACCACCAAGTTCCACAGAAAGGGGGAAAGGACACCACCTTGTGGCGTACCCCTACTGACAGACCTCCTAGGATGAATCGCCTAGTTTCGAATTGATAATCCTGATTGAGAGCAAAAGATTGATCAGTTCCCCAAGCGAGCCATTCACATTCAGTTCTGTCAGTGCATTTGCGATTGCAGATGTGTTGTTGAATGCGCCTTTTATGTCTAGGAAAGCAACCATAGTGTATTCCTTGTGGTAAAGGGAGTATTCGATAGTGCGTACCAAGGAGTGAAGGGCGGTTTCCACCGATTTACCCTTATTGTACGCGTGTTGGGCCGCAGACACCAGTTGCGGGTTTATGATCATACGAAGATGGATATCAATCAGACGCTCCAGCGTTTTGAGGAGGAAAGATGATAGACTGATAGGTCTGAGGTCTTTGGGACTAGGTTAGGTTAGGTTAGGTTGTAGTGGCTGTCGGCCGAGACCGACACACCTAGGCCAGTGACAGGCCCATTGTGATGCCACACGGATGTATCATCCTCCTACTCGTTGAACCATTTGGAGCTTCTGATGAAGCTTGACAGACTTTTTATGTCGGTGTTAGTGAGATCGTTAAGATCATTGTAAAAGAAGGATCCTAAATGGAGTTTACGTCTTTGAGAAAGAGCAGGGCACGTGCAGAGAAGGTGGAGAACCGTCTCCTCCTCCTCCTCGTCCATACAGCTTCTGCAGAAGTCATTTGCATGGACGCCAAGCCTTGTTGCATGTCTGCCTATGAGACAGTGTCCGGTGATCACACCAATTATAGCACCAATGTGAAGTCTGTTTAGAGAAATCAAACACTTAGAGCGTTTCAGATCCAGCTTTGGCCAAATCTGCTTTGTCGCTAGACAAGTGTTGCCGCTTGTCCACCTAAGGTTACAGTTCTCAATGGTCTGTCTCATAAACATGAGTTTGCATGTAGCGATTGGGATGCCTAGTGAACCTTTATCAGGTAAAAGGGGCAGTGTGGTTCCTTTTCTGGCGAGTTCATCCGCCCTACAGTTCCCTGGAATGTCTGTATGTCCTGGCACCCAGCATAGGTGGATGTTAAAATGCTTCGCCATCTCCACTAGGGATGACCGACAGTCACGGACTACGATAGAGTTTGTGGACCCAGAATCCAGGGATTTTAATGCAGCTTGACTATCTGAGAAGATCCAGATATCCGTAACGGATATCACGTTCTTTGGGACTAACATGGGAGTATTTGCCTGCTTTGGGTATGAAAACCACTTTTACTTCTCTCCAAGCCTGGGGAATGTGAATCAGCTTTAAGCAACTTGTCAGAATCATCTCCATTGTTGGAAGGATGATATCCGAAGTCATCTGAAGTTCGGCTGGTATTATGCCGTCAGGTCCTGCAGACTTGAAGGGCTTGAAGCTTTGTAGCGCCCAAAGGAGCTTGTCCCTAGTTATCAGACTCTGACTCTGAGAATTTGTTACCTGTGAAAACATAGGTGACCTGTTTAGGTTGCTATGATCGGTAATGTTAGAGCTACCTGGGAAATGTGTATCAAGTAGCAGATTGAGCGATTCCTCGCTAGATGTAGTCCACGAGCCATCTGCTTTCTTTAGGCAGCTGGGCATAGTTGGATTTGAAGCAAGGATTTTTCTTAGCCTTGATGCCTCCGAGGATTCTTCTATTTTGCCACAGAAGAGCCTCCACGATGATCTTTTGGCCCTCCTAAGTTCTTTTTTATATGCTTTGAGGGATGTCTTATAGGAGTCCCAGTCAGTGTTGGATCTTGAGCTTTTGGCGCGATTGAAAAGTCTCCTGCAATCATTTCCCTAATACAGGTAACCACCATTGATGCTTATTTTTCCCACTGGGTAGTATGAGGGGCAGGAAGCAGCCATCGCTAGATTAAAAGGCCTGGTGAGCTTATTAACCTTGTCGTCAAGCTCGCTAGGATTGCAAAGGGGACTTAATAGTTCAGAGGTAATAAGTTCACGCATAATATCCCTGTATTTGGGCCAGTCTGTTTTCCGAGGGTTTCGGAATGCTGATTGGCGAGCGGTGTCAGCGTTGTCAAGGTTGAAAGTGAGATATCGGTGGTCGGAGAAAGAATGGTCAGCCGAAACTTTCCAACTCGATATCATTTTGTGGATGCTTACGGAGACAAGAGTAATGTCTAAGACTTCTTGTCGGTTTTTAGTTATGAAGGTGATTACCCGTGTTGCACACAATGAGGTTAGTTCTTAAAATATATTCATAAAGCGACTCACCTCTATTGTTAATATCAGTGCTGCCCCATGCAGTGTGATGCGCGTTGGCGTCGCATCCGACGATGAGTGCAGCTTTTCGCCTCTCTGCTTCCGGGATAAAGCTCTCCAGGTTACTACCAGGGAGAGGTCCCATGTTGTCGTGGGAAAGATACGCTGATGCCAACCAGTATATGCCACCAGCAGTCTCTAGTTTGACAGCCGTCGTATTTCAATCGCTGAAATTAGGGAGCAAATATGCATTAAGAGTACTCTTCACCAATATGCACGATCTAGGTTTACCTTTGTCGGACACATATGGTGGGTAGTATCCAGGGGTCTTAGGCCCACGAACCACGTTGTTGACAACCCAGGGCTCTTGGACCAAGACTAAGTCTTCTCCAGTTTTTGTTAACCAAAGAATAAGGGCGGCCGAAGCCTTAATGGAGTGTTGGAGGTTAATCAGTATGATCTGCAGCATTATTGCTACAATCCTGTAGAGAAACCCCCACCACTGTGTTGTTGAGGTCCTCCAATTCAGAGGACGAGCTGAGAAGCTCATGTGTCCTTTCCTTCCTGTCTTCCAATACAGAGGACGAACTCAGGAGCTCGTCTTCCCTCAGAAGATCTTTGTCAGGAATTTCGTCCGTCTCCATGACCGACTGAGAGTCGATCACAGGGATTGAAGACGTGGTGGGTTCTGTAGACGGCTCGGGAATGTCAACCTCTAAGGAGGGGAAGGTGGCAGGTGCGCTAACACCCGACACATCAGTTTCAGAGGGATGATGAGGTCGCTTGCCAGCGTCTACATCGTCCTTCTTATAAACTCTCAGCGTGATGTCGTTCCATCCCAACCGAATCACGCCTGCAGTCGCCGCCAGATGAGCAAGGGATTCCTGATTGATGACAATGACAGCACATCGGTAGGAACCCCTTTGTTCCTCCAGTTTAGCGACCTTCCAATCATGAGTCGGAAGGGATGGATTGCTGATTTTAATCAGATGGAGAATTCTCTCAGGGGATGAAGGGCTCACTGGGATCCAGGCACGCGATCTAGGTCGGCAGGGGATATCCTCCCTCGCAACAACCTCAAGCTTGGCCCCTGGCCATAGCTCACCAAGCTTATTGATCTCGAGCTTGTAAAGATCCAATGATCGTTGATCATCGCAGGCGACGAGTTTCACGCGGCCCTGATGCCAACCGCCATCGTGAAATATTGGCGGTGGTCCGGGGATGTCCTCATATAAGTCGGCGAAGTTGTCAAGTAGGGTGAGCATGATGAGATCCCACTGTTCAAGTAAGATCTTGCCGTCGGCGTCACTGCGGTCGATGACTGCGACCACAATTCCTTTTTTGAGGACATCGCTGAAAGACTTGTGAGATTTGACGATGGACGCGTTAGGAGGAATGCTGGTATTGTGCATCATCAGGCGCGAGGAGGCCGAAGCGACCTCCTCCACCGATCTCTGTCGCTTTGACGCAATGTTTCCGCTGGTTTTGTCCTTACCTGAAATGATATTTTGTGCCCAGGCCAGTCTGCTGATCTGTGCAGGTGATCTATCTATCTCATGGATAGCGCCGATAGAGCGCATTGCGATTGGCATTGCGTCTGTTTTTGTAATGCAGCTTCGAGGGGTTGCGGTGAGGCGCTCCTCTACTGCAAGACGCGCTAGTGGAAGCCGGACCATGTTGCACTACCACTACCACTAGGAAGGTGTTTATGTTTGGTAGCATCCGTATAGCAGTATACGCCAGTGGAAGGACCATGAATTTCCACAGTCTGGCCCCTGACAAGTGTAGCAGGGGTGATACCAGGGGGGAGCTTAGGAGCACTGTCTGGGGGGGGGGGGGGAGTGCTGCCAGCAGAAGTGGGAACATTATGCACAGTCCTGCTTCTGCTGGAAAGATTTTTGCTTTGCTCGCAAGTACTGACGGAGGAACCACGATTATCCACAGTTCCGCTATCAGCTGCCATATGAGCATATCCGGTAGACAGCTTCGTCGCCGTACTACCGTCCGGTTTCAAAGGGATACCGCTTTAATATTTTGTTTTTGTTTTTGTTGTTTTTGTTTGTTCATAATTATGTTCCCACGAGTAGCGGAGAAGGGAATGTCCGTCTGTACAGAGATCCGCATTGTACAGATAAGGCTAGATGATCCGGAGGTCGCCAGGTATCCGGATACTCCGTTCGCGACTGAGCTATTTATTAAACTGGGCCCTCAGCCAGGCTGACTATCGGCACGGATCGGTGACATCTTAAGTCCAGCCCAGTGGATAAAGGAAGGGAGATTGAGTGGAAAGGAGAGTGAGAGGAAGAAATGAGAGTGAGGGGGAGCTAGGGGAGGGAAAGGATGGAGGGGGAGTGGGATCGGACGGAATGTCCTATGGGCAGTTCTTAGTAGATGCTGATTCAACGGCCAGCCTGCCATGGGTGACCTTTCTGACGACGGTGGTCGTCGATAGTGTAGCCCGTTGAATCAGCATCCTTAAGCCTCCATACCGGCACCAGTCAGAAGGAATTGTACTGTCGACATGGTGACTGACCCTTCATGGAGAAGCATTCTGTATAACGCATTCTTAAATAATCCCATCAATTCATTATGGTCATGAAGCATTCGTTGCAATTCCTTGATGATGTCTTTTTTCGTTCTGTTGTACAATGCACTACGACGGTTTATTTCATCACTCTCGATCCTAATGAAATAGATTTGTAAGAAATTGTATTCGCCATCAGGAAGCGGCAATAACGACCCAGCACGATGATGCACCTGCCCTTGAATCTGGTTACCAAGAGACGAATTCAAATTTAATAAAATGCGATCATTAAAAGGAAACGGATGAGTACTCTTTCGAGCAGGAATTACCTTGAACGACGGATTATATCCGCTTTCATTGATAATTGATGCAGCGAAAAAAGTCATTTGACATTTGCAAGAAATTGCTTTGATTCTCTTGTTACGCCTTCTAGATACGATCGCAATGGTTCCGGTGGCGATGGAAATGTTGGCAATTTAACTTTTCCACTAAGGCAACACAATCCAGGTGCTTCTTCTGGAAATTTCAATGCGTTGCAATGTGGACATACTACAACCATTGATCCAATTTGAACGGCAGGAAGAGATCGATAATCGAATGCACAATCATATCGGAATGCTACTCGAAGCAAATTGACATTGCCAGCACTTTGTTGTGCTAATCTACGCGAATCGATTACCGCCTGCTGTTGTTCTTCTGTTTGTTGCGCACGAATTTGGACGTGGTTGCATTTCTTCATTGTTGCGCAATCTCTCTATCTTCTTGACTCATATTCGCACGATGAGTCGACACTGCTGGTGCACCAGATGAACGTCGGCCTAAATTAGATCTTTTCGTTGGTGGCATTATGAAGAACACCTACAATACAATGAAATCCCGAATAGAAAATTTGAAAATAATGAAACACCAATAGAAACGTACCACTTCTTACCGACAAATCCCAATAGTCAACCAACAATGCGACACAGCACAAATTCGCAAAATGCCTCAATCGCTCAATCGCCACTGTTCAAATGAAATGAAATTAGTCCGATATGAATACACTCATTTCTATTCTTCCATATATTCTCATATCAATTTTAATTCAGAAAAACTCACAAAATCGCAATGAAGAAATCCGAATCTGTAATGCGTAATGGCCGGCAAACGTTATTCGATCGATTAAAACACGAATTCGCAAAGTGCAATATGGACGCTGAAACAGCAACGAATGAAGAAACTGAGCAACTGAATGAAAAGGCACAGTCAACGTGGACAGCGCCACCACACATGAAACAAAATTGGCTTCTCCATTGATCGATATCTGCAATAATCGATTGTGATACGATATGTTACATTCAAATTTGATTCTTTTTTTGGTTGTTGCCAAAATAAATAATTATACAAAATAAAAAAAATAAAAAATTGAAAAAAATCAAAAAAAAAAATTGGAAATTTTTTTAAAACCCGTATTGAGAAAATACCTTTCCAACAAAGTATAAATCATCAAAATCGGTTCGGTCAATCTCGAGTTATGGGATTACATCGCTTCGGACACGTTCTTTTATATATATACATAGATTATATATATATATATATATATATATATATATATATATATATATACTTACAATACTGATGTAAATTCAAAATTAATCAAACAAATTCAGAAAATCTTTTTTACTAAAGCTACGAATTTAATTTACTAATTCTTTTCTGTTCTTTTTTTTTTGTTTAGTTCAACTAATCACTGATGATTCAAGGGAATACGTAGGGGATTAACTCAGACTTGAGCTATTTGGCCGATTTGGTCCGCCAATCAACGTTAAGTTCTTAGTTTCTGTATGTTAAGTGTAAACAAATTTAACTTAATCAACGCTAGGATATGAAATAACGAGCTATGAAAGATTTCACATTTTATTGGCATTTTATATCTTTTCGCTGCAATTTTGATGGTTCATCGGCACGTAATAGCCTTCCGCCTCGCGATGTCGAAGTCGCAAGTCCTCTGTTCACACGACGCATACTTTGCTCTTTCAAACTCGAGTCTCTGCGGTTTTCATCTTTGTCCACATTTTCCAGCTTATATAGGACCAGAAAAGCAATATCAGCCCACTTTTTTTACATTTCCATTTCATTTTATCACTTTTAATACTCGCGATAAATACGATAAAAATCACAATCACGATACACAAGCAACAGTAATTTTAAAGATCGATGTCATGCTCGTAATCATCGGAATACACTAAAGCATGTCTGTTCGACTTTGCTCAACTTCAATCCCATAAGCAGTGCCCTGTGCATTTCACGCCTGATAAACTTGTATAAATTAATAACCCTGCATCCATGATTTCAAATGACAATAGTTGCACATCGTTTATATTGGGTAGTGTTATCCGCCGCAGGTTATCCGTCGAAGGAGAATCACGGACACAGGTAAAACCGCAATGGTAAAGACCCACCACAATGTTGATCATCGGTCATCGGATCTCAGCAGGTTGTTCACAATTTTTTTCGTAAATAATAGCGTATGTTCTTAGTTTTCTCCAGGACCACGTGGTCCTGCAGGACGTGATAGACTAGGATCCAGTATTGTTTTTATTTAATTTTTGTTTAAAGAAACACTATATTACCATAGGTATATTTTATTTGTACGTAAGTTCAATACATCTTGTCTTTTCCATCAAACTTTCCAAAACCTCATCATTGAAAATATTCTTGTTTTTGTATTTTTCAAACAATTTATTTAAAATTTTTCATAATGATACTCGTAGATTAGAATAAGAATTTATTCACTTAAGTGCGGAAAAACTTCTTTCACCTGAACTGCTTGTTTTTTTTTTATAATTTACGCGCAATAAAGGGATTTTTAGTACCCATATATGAAGATTAAGGAAATGGGGATAGGATAACAGAGGAGAAACCGATGCACATTGGAATGCAGCTATCTCGTTTGAGTACTTGTGTACCTACGATGGTTAAGATATTTTGTGATGTCTCGATCTCCTATAAGTTTTATCTTGCGTTTTTGAATTGTGTCTTGTACCTCCAAGTAGGTTATTGGTGCATCAGAACTGAGAGAGTACAACTCTTTAGGGCGTTTAGAGCGAAAAATTGCCTCATATATATATTCTGGCCAGATCAGAGGGAAAATGACTAATATCGCTTGGGGAAGCCTATACATTTCGCAGCGTTTTTAGCGACAGCGAATATGTGGTTATTCAAACAGAGGTTGTCAAAAGCATACATACCTTCCAACTAACAAGCTGCCAGAGCTCCACTCTAAAAACTAGGGAAATTGGCTTTTAAGACTCTCAAAACACTCTTCAAAATTTTTTTTTTTTTTTTTTATTTATTTCAAAATCGCTTACAGAGTAGGACAAAAGTTTTATAAATTTTTGAAAGCCTTTAAATTAATTTAAGAATTTGAGTTTAATGTATTTATTAAGCTATTTACAAAAAAAAAGAGAAAGCAAGCAATAAAAAAGAGAAAAAAGAAAAAGAGGAAAACAAAAATTGAATAAATAGATAGAGATTATCAATGATTTGCCAAATAGTTGAAAAGTAAACATTTAAATCTTCTACACTTCTCATACTTATGGGCAGGGAGTTCCAAAGGCGAATAACATGGACGAAGAATTGACGCTCAGTAATAAGAAAAATGTATCGAGGTAGTATAAGAGCAAAAGACCTTGTTGAATGAGGGAAGTTCAGCTTACCGTGTAAATAATCAGGCTGTTTTGTTTGAATGATTTCATGTACGAGTAGATAGGTAAGTGAGGGAAAGTTTAATAGATTGTCTAGACTACAGCCAGAAATGCGAACAGCAAAAGAGGAAACGTGGTCATAGCGACGGAGATTATAGACATAATGGGCAATGTTGTTATATGCGAGATTTAATTTGCGGTTGGTGGCAGAGTCCAAGTTGCAAAAAATTGCACATCCATATAACATAATGGGTAGTAGTAGCGTTTTGGCAAGAAGAAGTTTGGTTTTTATGGGAATGAAACTTCGAGTGAATTGGAGAACACGGAGACTAGGTACCATATACTTTACCGATTACTTTAGTTAGGTGGTCGTTCCATGTGAGGGAACGATTGAAAACTATTCCAAGGTTTCTAGCACTGCTAACATATTCGATTCTATCGTTTTCAAGATTCAGTGGTCTTAAGACTGATAAATCAAAGATTTTGCGATAGATGGGGAGAGCTGTTGATTTGACAGGGTGAAGGTACAGATGATTTCTCGTAGACCAGCGACAAATGGAAAAAGGTCCTAATTCATCAATGCAACGGCATCATTCTTTTCCCGAAACGGTTGACTTATCAGAAGCTGCACATCGTCAGCATAAAGATGAATTATACAATGTTTGACAACTTTTGGGAGCTCATTTATGTAAAGTGAGAAGAGAATTGGGCCAAGAATTGATCCCTGTGGCACTCCATTCAAAACATTGGGAAAGATCGATGATTGACCATTTGCCACCACGCATTGTTGCCTTCCGCAAAGGTACGAGAGAATCAACTTACAAGACTCTATAGACAACCCAAAGAAATTACGCAGTTTTTTACATAAAATTGAATGGTGAACAGTGTCAAAAGCCTTTGAGAAGTCTAAAAGCGTCAGAAGAGTAATGTGATCCTTGTCCATTGCGGTTCTTATTTCGTCAGTAACAAAAAGTAGGGCAGATTTGCAGCTGCGCTTAGGTCTAAAACCAGACTGACAAGTGGTTAACAGGTTGTTAATCGATAGATATGATTGTATCTGCTTCATAATGGTTTTTTTAAAATACCTTTGATAGAAACTGGAGGATAGCAATGGGTCGGAACTCCGTAGCAGTACCCGTTTGCTTTTTAAGAACGGGATTAATTTTAGCCTTCTTCCATTCTGAAGGAAACTCGGATGTAGTCAGGATACTATTGAATATATAAGCTATAAAGCGTAGTATATTAGGAAGCAATAAGCCTTTTATAAGAATACACGTGGTAAAAGAATCTTTAAAATGCGGTTATAAGCCGAAATTCTAAGATTTATTTGTTCTGAGATTACCACTCTTTAAAAAGAACTACATATATGCCACTGCAGCTGTGCTCACGGCGCCTAAATATATCATCGGTGTTTGGCAGGGACCGCCGAATATGTCTATCATATTCGTCGGGTACTGCCGCAGAGCTTGACCTTTATTCCAATTTGTATTTCTCCCTAAAACAAAAAAAAAACAATTAATGCCACTGTTTAAAGAATTGAATTTGGAATCAAGGCGTACATGTGTCATCACAGCAGGTCAACCCGTTTGACCGACGGATATGTTTAGCGATTTTTCGGCAGGATCTAGAATCTAGGCGTATAATATGGCATCACTGTGGGCCAACCCATTTGACCGACGAATATGTTAAGCGATGTTTTGATTAAATTAATATAGGCAATGCTTTCTACGCTTCGTCTTACTGCTCTCGTTTCTGCTTATCATCAAATATATTTTAATATTCGTATTTCAACAAACACAAACAATGTTGTCTACAGAACATTTTTTTGTTTGATTTTTAGATAACCTCCTAAGCTGAAATGCACTCAAATTCACTACAAATATGTACGTATGAATGAGTTGATTGAATTCCATTATTTGAATAGGAGCTTTTCTCTTTCTCATTCTTGTTCTCAGCATTTCAGTCAGTTATCATGACTGGAAGCTGCAACTGAATTTCATTTGAATTTATTCATCCTCAAATTTGCACATTTTATTACATTGAACCGACAAGGAATCGCAATTAAACTTAAGTACAACTTTCTCATTCAATTTGGGGGGATAACAAATTAGAAACCAGCCCATAGCATCAGCAAGTTCACATGCACCAAACCTCTTTATTGAACTAAATGCCCTCATATCCAATAAATTGGGATCGAATTCTCGGTGAAACTTTATCCTTTATCTGTCCATATAGTTGGTACAACCGGTATATATTTCAGGCACTTTAAGGTCTTCTCTGTTGTTGCAACACTTATAACATTCCAAGAACATGTGCTGGAAGATATATGCATTTAGAAGATATTTTTTTTTTTATAAATTCATAGAAATAAAGTGAATAGATACAGGGACGAATAAAAGATTGGTTTATTCAATTGCAGCAAACTATTAAGGCAACAGATGGAAGAAATGCGATAATAAATGCCGTAGCTACGTGAACAATTGGACATAGTTCACATTCTTTGATGCCTGAAGTGTTGCCATGTCAATTCAACCAAATCGCTCAGTATGAGATTGGTCTTGAAAATATTCTGAAATCAGAGGGACAGCGACAAACTTAACTTGAAATATCTATCTACAATGCATACGTGTACTCGCAAACTTAATTATTTGCACAGAATAGCATAATAAAATTAGATTGGGGGTTTAATGCAATGAAATTGCGTAGTTTTTTTTCCAAAGATAACTTAACTAAAAAAATAAACTAATACATACAAAATTGGTTAATTCAATTGCAGCCAACCATTGAGGCAACAGATGGGACCAATGCGATTATAAATTCCGTACGTGCTCTATTGACAAGAGGTCACATTCTCTGACGACTGAAGTGTTTCCATGTGAATTTAACCAAATGGCTTAGTATGACGTTGGTCGTGGAATTATTGTGAAACTGTACTCGCAAACTTAACCCTCTAGCGGGACAATTTTATTTTAATGAATTAATTATACTTGACTAATTTTTATACGTAGAATACGAAAATGAAGTCAAAAATAAAATCAGCTGCAGGCCTGCAGGTGAGAAAATAGGTAGAAGAAGAAGGATGGTTATAGTTATGCGAAAAAAGACATGTGTGTTTTTATAATTCTGTTTTACTTTATTTGAGTTAGAAACATGATCAGGTAAAAAGTAAAAGAAAATACAAATATTATGGCTCAATTAACTTTACATTTCAAGCTAAATAGTTGCGTTTCTGATTTCCAATCGCTTAATTTACAAGTCCGTTTGGCAGAACGATTAACTTGGTCAGGCATATGACCAATGTCGTCGTAATGCGCATCGGAGTACGGAATTTCGGTAGCTCCACAGTAGGTTCTCCAGTAGTGATACGTCTGTGAATAAGTTATACATTGACCATTGCAATATCGATGAAATGATACCTAGAACAATTTGAACGGAGCGGTCCTTGTTTTAGGGGGAATGTGGTATGTTCCTTTTAGATAATCCACAAGATCCACGCCTCCCATACGATAGTGGTATTCTCTTATAATCCGTGGACAATCGACTTCAACAATTTTTTTATTATTTCGATGATATCGAACTATATTTTCAGGTTAAACTTGGGAATTTGCAGTTATGTTAACATCGTTAGTTTAACATCGACATACGAACATTTTTTTTTATCTATCCATACTATATATGTACTACATTTGTTATATCTACACCATAAGCAGTGAAAAAATAATTTTGGATAAATCCACGAAATAAAAACACCGTACTTTACAAAATCCAATATTTATTAAACGTAGCTACATATTTAATATTACTTTAAACTATATTTAGATGATTACTTATTTGTAAGATTATCCTTGTTCTAACCTTAATGAGAAAAAGCGAACACACGTTCTTTTACTGAACTGTCAAAACTTTATTTTTTGATAATACGCGTCGAGTTTCCTTCTGTCTCAATCTGCGCCCACAGCACCCTTAGTGAACCACTTCCTATCTGTCGCGATACCGAAGTGGTATACAAAGCATTCTTGCAGACCGCTTCGTCGTTGCCTTTGCCAACTTTGGATGCTCAGGATCCACAAATCAAACTTTTGATGGAATTGGATTTTTGTTCTCTGCTTTGCTTAGCTGAACAAAATCCTTTATGAAAGCTGGTTTGAGTCTGTCTATGCTTATTGGTATGGGTTTTCCTTTGATGTTGATAGTGAAGATTTTCTTATTTCTTTTTAGAAATTTGTAACTTCCTATAGGAATGGTTGCTGAAGCACCTAAAGTCCTAACTGAATCTATTCTGATGAACACATTGTCTCATGGTGGCACATGAAAGTGGCCTTAGCAGAACGATGCCAGCATTAAATCTGCCATTTACTTGAGGATGATACGCGGTCGTTCTAATCCTTTCGACCCCGAAATTCATATCTCCGAACAGCGCTGACTTAAATTGTCTACCATGGTCAGTGGCGATCCAGACCGGTACCCCAAGGGTGGAATCCATTCTTTGTATGTAACTAACGCTACTGTTTCAGCTGTTTATCACCAACTAATCAGGTCAGCGGGTAAATCGATCTATAAAGGTTGGAAGTTTTCGGAAGTGGTCCGATTATGTCAACGTGGATGTTTTCGAATCTATCGGTGGTATTTGGAAAACTTTCGATTATTGTAAATACATGTCTTCTAATTTCGGAACGCTGGCATGGAATGCAAGAACATAACTATCTTCGGGTGTCCTTATTGGTCGACGTCCAAACAAAACGCTGTCTCATTTCATTTACGCTCGCACGGATACCTGGATGTGACAAGTTATGGATTTCGTCGAACACTTTTTTCCTAAACCGTGGAGGAATATATGGTCGAGCTTTTTGTGTCGATATATCGCAGTATATGAGTCTATCTGAACCGAATAAAGGAAATGCTTTGAACTCTAAGGATCCTTTCGCAATTAATGATTGAAGTTCACTGTCGTTATCCTGTTCTTCAGCGATCTCTTCGTAGTCCACGGTGCCTACTATGGATAGGATCATTGATCCTTGATAGCGCATCAGCGACCGTATTCTGCTCTCCTGGAAGGTATCTAATATCGCATGTGTATTGAGAGATGAAATCCAGATATCGCAGTTGACGAGGGTGACTGGCTTATGTTCTGTGTACAGAGTGAAATTCCTTCCTTCCAGATTGTGTCGAAAGTATCGCCATTATCACGTTGGCTGCCAACAGTTCTCTATCGTAAGCGCTATATTTTTGTTCGAGAAGAAGCTCAAAGGTTGCTAGCTTCCTGCTATCTTTTGTTGGATTACTGCTCCGATCGCCGTGTTTGAAGCGTTGACTGCAAGAGATAATTCTGCATTGATTTTCAGGAAAGCGAGAACTCATCGAAAGCATCGAGAGCCTCCTTTGTCCATACGATCTTGTTCTTATCACCCTTTTTGGTACGTCCTTTGAGTAGATTGTTGAGAGGAATCTGGTACTGCGCTGTATTAGACACAAATCTTCTGTAAAAGTTCATCATACCAAGAAACCTGCGTGGGTCGTTAACTGTCTCGGGATGCTTGTATTTAGTTAATAATTACTTCCACCTTGTCTGGAAGTGGTCGAATACCCTCAGATTCGAGTCGATTCTATGTCCAACAAAGTTTACTGCAGATAGACTAGATGCACTAGACCTAGGCTGAGTTCGTAATTGTAAAACTTCCGCAGTACGGCCAAAATTGCGTTCATAAATGTAAACAAACAGCATAATCTCATGTGTCCATAAAACGACCCCAAACTGGTTTTTGCTAAGCATATTAATTCTATTATTAATAAATCTAATTCTATGCTGGGCTTCGTAAAAAGGTGGGCCAAAGAATTTAATGACCCTTGCGTTTCTATGTTTCTATACAATCTATACAATTGTTTTGTCCGTCCGATTCTAGAGTATGCCTCTCAAGTTTGGACACCGTTCTACAACATTCATTCAAATCGAATAGAGGCCATTCAACGTAAATTTATTCGATTTGCACTTAGAGGACTTCCATGGGATGATCCATTTAACCTTCCTACCTACAGTCAACGTATCAACATTCTTCAAATGTTACCCCTTTCTCAACGCAGGCTTAATAGCGATATCATTTTTTTACAGCAGCTTATATCCGGTCAAATAGATGCACCTGACTTGCTGTCGTCAATTGGCTCTAATTTTCGTGGTGGTGCCCATAATTTGCGCAGTGTTGAATTATTGTTTAGCCCCCATCATAAAACGAATTATGGGACGCATGAGCCTATTAGTCGCATGAGTAGAATCTATAATCTATAATCTATATCTATGATCATGTGATTGACTTGCATGTTAGTAAAATTAAGCTGAAAAATATTTTGCGTAATAATGCTTTAATGTCTTAAATTGTATGCATTATTTTGTGTCTGTGTTAGTATTTTGTAGGTACATAATTATTGTATTTTTAATTGTTTTGTCCTTACTAACACCTGCACTAAATAATGAGCCTGTGAGAGCACTTTTTGTGCCGGCAATTATTGCTCGTGATAGGTGCTTGCTTTAAGCACTCCACGACACAGAGCTGATAGTGTATATATAAAAAAAAAAAAAAAAGTAAAACGACAGTCAATTCGCGGTCAAATCGGCATTTGTTTTTATTCTGTTGCTGAATTTGCACGAAAAGGCAGAGGAGCAAAAGTGAGTATTTGTTTAATTAAATTTATTTATAATCGTAATATTATTTTGTTTTCTTAGCTTTTAATATGAAATTAATTATTTTTCTTTCACTGGACTGAATTTGAGTCCAAACTGTGGTCTGATGCTGACACCAAACTAGTCATTTCTATTCGGTTGGGAATGGAATCGGAATTTGTAGCTGGTCGGAAGAAGAAAACCGTTCTTTGGGAAAAGGTTTTGCAAGAAATAGAAATATTTTGCTCACGTTTGCTTGTGATAGGGAGGATATCATAAGAAAGTTCCAAAATCTAAAAATGCAAAACTTTCTTTAGGTTTAGTTGATTATCTGTTAAATCTGGCCATTTACATAATATATCTACCTTTTTTCTGCTTAAACAACAATCTCGTTGTTTTAATAAAGTATTTGAAAGTTGAGCCTTTAGCAGTATTGAATTAACAGCTTATTTCTCAAAATGAGCAATTATTTGCAAGCTTCCAAATATTGAGGTAGACTGCCGGCCTCATATCTATTTTCGGCCGTCCGCAATTTGAGTTTTTCCAAAATGGCTTAAGTTCGTTCAAAACAAACTTCCACAAAGCTTAGAACAATAAGTAAAAATATTTTTGTAGATAGCCATTTTTTAAATGTACGAGTATGTAGGTACTACACATCAAATCAAAAGCTTCTAACAAATAATTCATATTTCTCATTTTGTCAACGTTTGCTATTATGAACTCAATTTAAACAAGGTATGATGACTGCACACGTGCAGTTGTAATTGTGTTCATAAACGTATTTGAGCATATTTTAGGCAGGGCATGGGCAACAAAGCCTGCAATTACGAACTCAGCCTTACTTCCTGTAATTTCTGCAGGACCGCTTCTAGATGTTTCATGTGAGTGCTTTCGTCTTTGGATACGATAAGAAAATCATCGATGTATAGGAAAAAGAAATCGAAATCTCTTAGCACTTCGTTAGCAAGCAAGTGGCTGCTAGTGCGGCTATCCGCCTCAAAACAACG
The DNA here is from genome assembly GCA_949715645.1 of Portevinia maculata. Lineage (NCBI taxonomy): Eukaryota > Metazoa > Arthropoda > Insecta > Diptera > Syrphidae > Portevinia > Portevinia maculata. The sequence continues at coordinate 99,997,174 of OX454527.1, forward strand.
TTTCAATGGTCCGAGAATGAAATCGGCCACGCTTCTATTCTGAAAAAATTTAGAATCCTCCCCAGTAACATAGATTACATCACCCCTCAGACCCTTTTTGACAAAAACTTCAAGGTCAAGATCCCTCCCAGAACATTCTGGGAAGGGCCACCCGTCGAAAATAAATCGATCCATTTTTATACCGATGGATCCAAAACCGACGAGGGGGTAGGAGGTGGTGTGTTCTCTGACAGGCTGAATCTCAGCCTCTCCTTTCGACTCCCTGATCACTGCAGTGTGTTCCAGGCAGAAATCTTGGCTATTAAAGAAGTCCTGTCGTGGCTGAAGAAGAACGTGATATCCGTTACGGATATCTGGATCTTCTCAGATAGTCAAGCTGCATTAAAATCCCTGGATTCTGGGTCCACAAACTCTATCGTAGTCCGTGACTGTCGGTCATCTCTAGTGGAGATGGCGAAGCATTTTAACATCCACCTATGCTGGGTGCCAGGACATACAGACATTCCAGGGAACTGTAGGGCGGATGAACTCGCCAGAAAAGGAACCACACTGCCCCTTTTACCTGATAAAGGTTCACTAGGCATCCCAATCGCTACATGCAAACTCATGTTTATGAGACAGACCATTGAGAACTGTAACCTTAGGTGGACAAGCGGCAACACTTGTCTAGCGACAAAGCAGATTTGGCCAAAGCTGGATCTGAAACGCTCTAAGTGTTTGATTTCTCTAAACAGACTTCACATTGGTGCTATAATTGGTGTGATCACCGGACACTGTCTCATAGGCAGACATGCAACAAGGCTTGGCGTCCATGCAAATGACTTCTGCAGAAGCTGTATGGACGAGGAGGAGGAGGAGACGGTTCTCCACCTTCTCTGCACGTGCCCTGCTCTTTCTCAAAGACGTAAACTCCATTTAGGATCCTTCTTTTACAATGATCTTAACGATCTCATTAACACCGGCATAAAAAGTCTGTCAAGCTTCATCAGAAGCTCCAAATGGTTCAACGAGTAGGAGGATGATACATCCGTGTGGCATCACAATGGGCCTGTCACTGGCCTAAGTGTGTCGGTCTCGACCGACAGCCACTACAACCTAACCTAACCTAACCTAGCACTTCGTTGATGAAACGCTGAAAAGAGTGCGCTGCGTTCCTTAGTCCTTCCATCATATGCGTGAACTTAAACAATCCGAACGATGTGCAGATAGCGGTTTTTTCGATGTCCTTTGGTTCGACTGCAATTTTGTCGTATGCTCTTAATATATCAAGCCTTGTGAAAACTTTACAATTGTCAAGCTGGTGTGTGCAATCTAGCAAATCTGTCAGGTAGTCTGACTGCGTTTAATGGGCGGTAATTCCCGCAAAGTCTCCACTGTCATTCTTTTTTACAACCATGTGTAGTGGGGACGCCCAACAGATTTTTGATGACCTGCACGCACCTTGCTCCAGTAGGTATCGTATCTCCTTTTTTGGCCGCTGATAATTTTTGGGGAGACAAACTTCATGGTTTTGCGTTAACAGGTTGCCCCTTTGTTATTATATGATGCGATACTTTTTGTTGCAATGTTTGCTTGGACAGGTTAGCGTCATTCGTGATACAGTACTTCCATAACAGGTCTCGCACTTTTGAATCTGTTACGTCACTGGACACAAAAGAAATTTATGTTTTGCAATTTACTATTTGTCCCTGGGTATATATAGGGTGGTCAAAGTGTCGATAAGACGCTTTCCTTTGAGGTCAACAAGAAGACCGTATGCTTTGAGGAAATCGGCCCCGATTATTGGCTTGTCGACTTCTTCTTTCTTTTCTTACCTTAGGTCTTGACACGAGATGATTTTGCGGCGTAAAGAGAAAGAGTAGGTCAGGTGATTGTTGGTTTTCATGACTGGATGCTGGAATGACTGATATACCGGCACGTGTGTCTACTAGGTACTACCTGTAGCTAGAGTTATATTGTGTTAAACGAGTCAACGGTTGTCAGCCCTGCTCCTTTACCTAGTTTTTCGAACATCAATGAGCATAGCTTGGTACATTTTTTAGCTTTTGTACCAAATATCTTGTGGTACCAACACTGACACGCTCATTCGTACGATCCTAAGACTGATATCAATAACGACTACATGATCTATCGCTCGTTCTTCTTTTTTTGGTATGGAGCTCATGCAGTTGAATATTAAGTACATTAATGCATTTTTTAAATTCATCCAGAGGTGAGGTATTGCTACTTACTGCAGCCAGTGAAGGCTTTTTGGTAAGTGAATGCAGAAGACGGATCAATCTGATTGATCTCACAATAATTGTGAAAACTGTTGTGTAAATATTTAATTTAGAAAACGCGAAAAACAAACTACTTATTTAACGTTTAATCGGCGGGATAAACGAAAAGAAAATTTGCGGCCGCCACCGCCCGAAGGAAAAATATCGAATATGGGCTGTCACACAGCCACTGACCATTAAAATATTACACAACGAGTAACAGGTCGCTGCTACTTCCCGGTAGCCGAGTGGGACGGGGTGGGTTCAATGAAAACGATCGCTGATAATATGAAGATAACAAAAAAATGTTCGCTCCAATGAATGGGACCAGGAAAATGTAACGAAATAAAGTGGGCGCCACACAATTTTATGGGAAATTGTGAAACTTTGGTACAGAACCACTGAAAATTTAGATAAAATGTAATTTCGAAAAGAACGAAAGTTTACACAACGTTATAATGCTCCGTTGGAACACGGTCTTTATTACGGGGTTTGAAATCCCCTGAAAATTAACGGTGTGTGAGTACAACGGGTCGATATGGACCGTTGGAATAACCCGCTATCGCTTGTCCCGAAAGGAAAAAAATTATGAATATTACTGGGTCGCGTGTCCCGTCTATTCTCGGGATTCTCGAAACAAAATCCTACCAGACTATCACTCGCAAAAATAATCAAACGAACAAAAAATCACTATACTTATCTTAAAAATCCTCAATTTCTTTGTTGCTTGCTCTGTCCTCAAGCTTCCTTATTTCCTTCCTATTCGTCCTTCCGCCTGTCCTCCAAATTCCTGTCTCCTTCTTTTCCTTTATTTTTCTTTATTAATTCACTCTACTTTTTTTTTGTCTTTTCCTCTATTTCCTTTTGTCTATCTCCAACAAAATAGCCTTTACAAACTTCTCACAACTAGCTAAACCGCTGGTCAACCAAGAAGTGATTTTGCAGATTTTTCTATTGTCCAAAGTCGGTCAGTGTTGGACTCATTCTCTCACACACACACACATTGACAGTGCAATCCCACTGATGGCGTGCAATGGATGTCCACCTGTGTTGGTGACTATCCGCCATCCCACTGTCCACACCCATACAGTAAGGCGAACCAACGAGCAGCACCTTTCAGCCCATCCAAAGCTATCTTGCAATGGTGTGCGCCTGCCTGCCGTTACCTTTTCGCTCTAACTTTCCATTCTCTCACCAAGCTCCGAATTCAGCGCGACTGGAAAGCCAGCTTGCGATAAATTCTCTGACCGACCTGGGACAATATTCCAATCCAGTCTGATTGGTGTTTTCCCGTTCATACAAAAGATCGCTATGGTTCCAATGTAGCTAAAACTCACTACGTAAAATTAAAAGTTGAAAATGATTGAAGAAATGAAGTAAACGTTCAAAAGAGGAAGATAAACATCGGGACGATTACCAATGTCTCGCCCATTTGCGAGTTGAACCTAAGCTTTGAGGTCAGACAAGGAAACAATGTTATCTACCGCGTCAACTACCTGAGTCTGGTGGAATTCTGCGCAGATTTGGGGCATGGGGATCTGACGATAGCGTGTTATACCTTACAAAATGTTATCATTTAGGTTGGGCTCTCGGTCTTTCTGGTTCAAATGTTTGTTGGGCTGGTGTCGTCTGAACTTGGACAGATGACAGATAATCTGAACTTAACATCTGTCATCTCACATCGGTCAGTGGGGTGCCAATGTGTTCGTGGTAAGCTGTCCACGGTTACTTGGTGTTTGGAGGGTGTTTTACTAGGCCGTCCGCCTACACTCCTCTGCTGCTAGAAGAAGAGAGCGTCATCTTTCCCCCATCGACGAACATTACTCCCTACATTTACGGTGGTAGTTCGTGCAACTGACTCATGGGAGTTATTTGACTTGGGCCGTCCGCCCACCCCTCAGTTGCTTTTTGGGTTGCCCTTCTGGCAACTTGCCCGTCCGGCAAAGTCTGATGTGCTGTGGTGTTCGACTGTCAAAGGCCGTCCGCCTTTCCCCACGCACGTCATCGTACGGCCCAGTGGAATGGTTGGGCTTCGTACATGGTCGCTGTCATTCTTATCCTCACTCTCCTGACCGTCCGTCAGGCTGAGGTATATTTATGCTCGTCCGTGCATTCCTTCTGGGCCTCACTCTCCTGATTGCCCGTCAGGCTGAGGTAACTGGAACCTCCAAGCCCGTCACCCTGTGGTGGTTGCTCATCCATGAGTCGCCGAAAGTGATTCAATGGCTGATGGTGCCATGGGTGCCCCTATCATTTTCCGAGAAGGTGAACTCGCAGTTGAATAAAAGAAGGATCAGGAAAGGAAAAGAATAGGGACTAAGAGCAGGCCTTGTTGTGGTAAAATTTACCGCAACATAACTTCTTGTAGCATCAATAATTTCGTCAGCTGTAAGAGTCATATGCTTTGTATCCTTGGTACTGCCTGCTAATATAGCTTTCACCATGCCTGATAGTCTCTGCAACCATAATTTGTTTAAATAACAATGCGGTCATGTCGCGGAGAAGTTGGCTAAGCTTTTTGTCGCCGAGATCTAAACCACCTAGTAACTGTTGCAGAGTGGCGTCTTCCGAGACCATTAACCCTGCTTACACTGCCTTTTTGAGTGCCTCGAATTTCTGCCGTGGCGGCGGTGAAGCTCACACTTTGTACTGCGTGGTTCCTTGGTTAAGGGGTGGGGTAGATCCAGCTGTTGGATTTACATTAGCTGAAGGCGGCTATTTGAATTAATTTGGGTTACTAATGCTTTTCAATTTATTTGAGGAAAGCCAAGATTACAGAATACGCTTGTGGAATAGCGAAACGAGTGTAGTGTGGCAGCCGCTTTACAAAAATATCTATTGTTATGATAGTGGAAGATTTTGATTGAGATTGAAAGAAAAATCTTGAAATATGCCATAAATATATTGATAGTTATAAATCATAGATTTCGATTGTGATTTTAAAGAATCTTAAATCTATTTTAAAATTATAAGCCGAAGGTAAAATGTTTGAATTTTGATACGAATTTGGCAATTAAATAATGAACCTAAATAGAGAACTTATCTGCGTTGGATATGAGGTGTGAATTAAATTGGTCTCCTCCTTTCTGGTACAGATGGTTTTGCTGTTCACGTTGTAACTATGGGTGTCCCGCGCTGTCCCCCGCTACGGGAACTGTCGTAAGATAAGCGTGTCTGCTGAGGCACTTTGGCCGTCCACCGGTGTCTCTCGATGTGACCTGCTAAGGCACTGTCATTCGGTGTCTTTTTGCTGACGCGCTGTGGCCGTTCACCAGTGTTTCACACTGCGATCTGGTTATCTACGATCTACTTGGGCACTGTCCTTGGGAGCGTAGTTGTCGCCTTGGATTTAATGCGAATATCGCTTCGAGCTTCTGACGCTCAATTTACTTTTTGTTACCCACGCTCAGCCGGTAGAAAAAAAAAATGCGAACCGGTTGAGGTTATGGATCACGTCGGGGTCACCAATTTGGATAAATCCAAGAAATAAAAGCATGGTACTTTACAAAATCCAATATTTATTAAGCGTATTTAATATTACTTTAAACTATATTTAGATGATTACTTATTTGTATGATTACAAAATCGCACACTATACCGATTGCCACTTTAACACCGAATTATCCTTAGTTGCTGAGAAAAAGCGAACACACGTTATTTTACTGAACTATCAGCACTTTATTCAGTTGTGTTTGTTTTGATAATACGAGTTTCCTTCTGTCTTAGGCTGCGCCCCCATACTCTTCCAAATAACCTCTTTCCTGGTCTTGGAGAGCTTTCTCAGATGACATCTTGGAGTTATTAACTCGGATTGCGCGAAGTGGGTCCAATGCAGGAATGCCTCGACCTCTTACATAAACCATAAGTGGAAGCGATGTTGAAACTCTGAAGATTTAGAGTCGATTTTTGTCAGTTTTGAAGTAAGTCCAAATTGTATTCATACATCCATATACATTTTTCTGAAGTTAATTTCTAAATATTTGTTGCTGATATAAATTGCGCCACCCATTTTTAAATAAATTATTGGTTTCCTAAAGTACCGGTAACCAAGTCTTGCGAAAAACTGAGTAAAACATCTTCTGACACTCAGCTCATGTATTTGAAACCTCAAGATTAATCATAATCGTTAGAGTAATTCTTAAGACAAGTGAGTTTTACCTGAGACACTGCAGCCTTCCATCCTCTACGATCCCGGGCACGCTGCTTCCAGTTGTCCAGATCAAGCGCTCTGGCATCCGCGGAGGTTCGGACTGCTTTGCCTTCTCGAAGCAGGGTACTGGCACTGGGAGTCGAAGATCCTCTTGGCTGGAGTATTATTTTCCATTATCTCAATGTGGCCGAGCCAATATAGTCGACGTGATTTAGCTTTTTGGACTACATCCACATCTTGGTACAGCTCATAGAGTTCGCGGTTGTATCTTCTCCTCAATTCGCCCTCTTCGCACACAGGACCACAAATCCGCCGAAGAATTTTTCTTTCGAAGGAGCCCAGTATGAGCTCTCCCTTCCTGCTTGTCGTCCAACACTCGGCGCCATAAAGCAGAACTAGCTGGATAAGGGTTTTGCAAAGCATACATTTCGTCATCCGAGTTAGGAGTTTTGAAACCAGTTGTTTTGCCAAACCGAAGTAGCAGCGGTTTCCTAGGGTAATTCTTCGCCGGATCTCCACTAATGAGTTGATGTTTACTCCGAGGTAGATGAACTCCTTAACTACCTCAAAGTTATTGCTGTCAACAGTGACGTTTTGTCCTAGGCTGTAGACAGATGTTTGTTTATTTGTTGATATCATGTACTTGGTCTTGTCCTCATTTACTTCAAGACCAACCAATTTCGTTTGTTCTTCAATCGCCGTGAAAGCCTCTAACACGTCACGCTGGGAACGGCCAATGATGTCGATATAGTCCGCATACTCCAGTAGCTCGACGGATCTTAAGTGTTGACACCTATTTTCTCCAGAACAAGATTGAAGAAGTCACATGATAACGCATCTCTTGCCGAAATCCGGTACAAGTTTGGAATAAGAGTTTCTTAAAAACTGCACATTACACCGCGTGTTTTCAAGTGTCACGCGACACAACTGTATCAGCTTTGCCGGGATCTCGAATTCGGCTTCTATTGGAGACATTCATTTTTTTGTTGGTTCATGAAACTGTTAAAAGTTAGCACAATACTAAAGAGAGCTTCTTGAAATTTTTGTTTTGAAAACTACATACTTTCATATACACATGAAAATTGGAGATTTGGAGATTTCGTGCGGGGATTTCGGCAAAAAAGTTTGATTAGTTGGAGGTAGTGGTATTGTCCATACATTTTTTTTCTACGGGGATAATAGCTTGCTTGATAATTTTTTTATAGAGATTTTGTCTATTTTACATTGAGTAAAATTGCATAAGAACATTTCCCGCCAAAATGTGGTCAATCCTGCTGGAGGGTTTATTATTTTCCACAGGATAGCAGGTAATTTAATAAAATTATATGGAGTTTTCGAGGTAATGAAATTGTGAAGTATTTTTTCAAAGATTACTATGAAATTCCATGAATTATTTTGATTGAAAACTTTGAAATTTAGGCTTAAATCAGCACAGTAGGTGAGACGAACAAACATCTTAGGAGAATTGAGCGAAGAAAAAAAACAATTGAAATCGAAATTTGAATAGGTTTCAGGAATAAAATACTCACACAATGACATCATAGTGGTGGCTGGCTTGGGTGTCGGATCTTAATTAAATGGCGAAAATACAAAAACTGGCGTCTAAATTATGGATTCTCAAGCGTGTTTCTAATTAAAAATATATTTGTTCCTATGACCGTTCGTTATTTATACTTTATTCAAACTCAAAACCGTATCTATCAATTATATATTTATAGCCTAAGGTAAACAAATTGTTGAAAGTAAAACACATACACTGAATCGGTGTTTTCCAGGAACTAAGAGGTATGAACGCAGGTGCTTTGTGACTGGGTCGCTGGGAACTGATGATTTGAATTTACAGGATTGCTGGCTGAAGGTTTCCAGGAAATAAACGTGCTATGTATGCTATAAAAGATCTTGTATGCACGAGCACTGAATTTGGCGGAAGTTGATTAACTTATGCTTCAGTCAATCTTTTGGGTGTTAACTCGTCCCTTCTTAAATTCGAGTGTCCTCACTCGATGCCATGTAAAGTATGGGAATGTTATTCTTTTCATTCGGGTGTGTTGGTTCATGTTGGGCATTTAGAACTTCTTTATTTTACTTTGTTCGACGTGAATTACAACAAGTGAAAAGATTCTAAAAATCAACATTAATAGTGTATTGACCATTAGAGATATGAAGCTGGAGTTGGTTTATATCTAGGGTATTGTTTACATGTAATTCCTTAACTAAGGCTTTGTATATAGAGTTCTATAGTAGTCTCATCAACACGAATTTGAAAACGTTTAACTCGAGAGAGGCGGGAGCAAAAGTGGTGGCGTTTGAAGGTTTGTGTCTTAGATTTTTCTGTCTCTCTTTATCGAATCATTCTGATGTTATGTAAGTATTTATTTTTCTATGTAACAGCCGAATACTTTTGATGATTTGTATTGTTGCGTCTCTACGGCAAATAGTATGTAGGATGAAAGGGATATGATGGAAAAATTAGAAATCTGGCTTTGTCGTCTGTAAGTAGAATGTATGATGAAAGAGGCGATTCGTTTGAAAGGAAAATTGAATAAAAACTAATTTCGGTATTTTCAATCAAATAAGGAATTATGCATTTATGGATTTTCAGACTTTTGCTATTTTCGCTGTATCTCGTTCAAAAATGTACCGATTTATATCATTTCTTCAGTATTTGATTCGAAAATATTCACCTTATTCTTTGTTATGTACCTGTTCCCGTTCAAGCTGCTTTGTCGGAGTTCGTGGACAGCCTGGTTTCTATCAGCAGCCGAAGAAGAATTTTCTTCTAACTACCGATACAGACCCTCAACAAACTTCATCTTTTGAGCGCACTTTCTCTTTGCGACACTCTTGCAAAGTCTGTATTCCAATTCTAGGCGACCTTTTTCATCTCCATCATTAGTGGAGTATTTGACTAAGCTTTGAATGACACTTTTTGTCACTAATCACTGGTTTAGCTTCATCTGCCCACCATCATGTTTCTTTGTCGTAATGACAACTTTGTTGATGATGCGATGGAGATAATTTTGCATATTTGCAATAAATGCTTGATTTTTTTTCGGTCCAGATTGTACTATTTGATTCTCACAAACACTTTTGTTTGTTTAGTTCTGTTCGTCCCCGCTTACATGCTTAGGATACCTTCACCCGGAGATTTCCTGGTGGCGTATCCCAGTCCTCCATGGCAGTCCTCATAGTCTTCGTTCAAATCTCCGTCAACAAACAAAAGTCCAGTAGTAGAACATCTCGAAAGCTTTTGTCCTAACGTCCAAGAAACGCGCCCGATTTCCGGTGTTTTGCGGGATGATATTTTCCTGGGATAGACTCACAAAAATTAAAACTCTGGACATCTCTTCGACTCACAAAAAAAGGATATTCTGAAGGTGGGATATTTCAACCGTGGATATTATAAATAAGAATATAAACAACAATAATTATTACTAATTTTTGGAGTTGAAGTGGCCAACCAACAATTCGCATTAACATCTCGAAATGATTGCATATCTTCTTAGGCAGTGTTTAAATATTTTTCCAGCCTTTATGCATAAATACTTATTCATAAAACAGTGTACAAAACATATATGTTATGCACAGTTTGTGTCCATTAAAGTATCAAAAGGAATACATTAATCAATTACATTTAGCTGCCCAAACTGTCGAAATCAGTTGTTTGTGGAAAACCAAATAAAATATGCTGCTTATACATAATATTCGTAAATTTAATTGTGCAACATAATGCAATCGCAATATGTACATAATATGATTTTTGATACCGATTATGAATGAATACCCACTTTCTTTGATGAATGCTACAGCCTCCTTGCAATATGCCATGACCTACTCCAAATTTTCATCAAAACCAACAACTAATATACCATCCATATACCGCACCCCTCTCACCAACACATCATATCCCCATCATGAGAAGTAAAAAAAAATAAATTCGATAAATAAACAACAAACCACACACTTATGAAAAACTTCCATTAAAAACAACAAATAATTTACCAACCATATCCCGCACCCCTCTCACCTACACATCATATCCCCATCATGAGAAGTAAAAAAAATAAATTCGATAAATGAGGAGAATGGAAGACAACAAAAATAACTACGAAACGCATATTCAAAGGCATACTAGCATTTTGTAGAAAAGGTTCTACGATATGCTAGTTTATATATAGCTTTTTTTAAAGACTCACTTACGTCGTATGGTGGCGTAGTCGTCGTATACACGAAGTGACACTACTATAAAGGGGCAGGCTGCATCCCCTGAGTACCTCCCCCACAACCACTGCCTCGCAGTAGGTAATCACGGGGCTCCCAGTATCCCGAGAGACTACCGGAATACAAATTTCTGATACAATTATCTTCTAACAATTTGGGTTTGGTTACGGATCAGTACATTGCTATAATTTGTACGCTTTTGTTCTACTCCATATATTTCATTACTACAATATATTATATTTTGGTATTTAATTTTAACTATTTTTCTGTCGTACTTAATTGGCTTGATAAATAAATTATACAAGAAAAAATTCAGTAATAGGAAAGCTTATGATTTAAAGTAGAGTTCAATGATTAAATACAATTTTAGTTGTAGCAAACACAAGTATTTCTTATTATTGTGCGATTATATTGTGATTAGATTAGATTAAATTATTTTTATTCAATTTACATTTGAACGCACAGTTTCCAATTTTACAAATTGTTGAATAATTTATTATAAAGGACATGACAATTATCTGTCGTCTGCCCGAGTGGCAATATCATTTTTAAATTCGTTTAAGATAAAGGGGTTTTCAATAAAAGCGCTACAAAAGTATCGCCGTTAGACTATTTCCTGTGGGGCTACGTCAAGTCTATGGTCTATGCCAACAAGCCAGCGACGATTGATGAACTTCGTACGAATATCAAACGTGAAATTGCAGCAGTATCGGCCGATTTATGCTTGAAAACCGTCGAAAATTGGGTTCAGCGTCTGGACTTCTGCAAGCGTTCCCGTGGTGGCCATGCAAAAGAAATCGAGTTCCATACATAATGGCATCGAACGTACTTTCACAGGAATAACGAATTTTATTGATATCCAAAACCGTTTTTGTTTTATTCAACTTTTGTAGCGCTTTTATTGAAAAACCCTTTATATTATATTAGATTTAGTTTTACATTTCTGAAGCAAAAAAGAAAAAAAAAGAAAAAAAGGCTTTATTACATTATAGAGATTGGCACAGTTTCCTAGCAATAATTTTGAATCATACAGTGAAAAATATAAAAATTAACTATGTTTTTTTTTAGGTTTTTTTTTTTGGTAATTCAGTGGACTTTTAGTTTAATTTAAACGAAAATTGATAACTCTTTTTTTTTTGTTAGTTACACGATTATATTATGCTTTGAGCATCAATTCTTTTTAAGTTGTCGTGTCAGCGTCCCAGGTCATAGTGAGCCATTTCCACGCGGTCCCTATAATGTTAAGAGATCTAGATTCTCTTCTTGGTTTTAGATTCTTTAGGGTTTTTGATATAGAGCCGGAGAGGGTGTTAAAATAAGGATCGGATTTGTTTACATGGTTAAAGGTTTTCTAGAATTTCCTCATATGTTTCGAAGTGTACACCGTCGCCACTTGAATGAACTGTACACTCTATTTGCAATTGCTCATAACTCGAAAGCGGAATGATAAAATAATGATATTATGCCCGATATCTTTGTCCAACTCTTCTTCTTGATCTGTGACAAAATTGCAAGTTCTGGAAAAGAGCCGTTAGAAGTTTTTTTTCCACTTTATGTTAACATTCGTTGGAATTAAAATAACATTTTTGCGCCACTTGAATTGAACATGCATTTAGTTTGATCGTTATCTTTGGCACGCGGACTCATATTCTTCGTTGGTCGATTGTTTTTGTTAATTGCGACTATTTAATTAAAAAAAAAAACGTAAACTGGCTGGAGGAAAAGCATTAACCGAGGCGGAAAAAGGACAAATCAAAGCTTACAAGGATGCTGGCTTATCTATTGACAAAATAACTAAAAAAATCGAGAGGAGCCGACACGTTATATTCACATTTTTAAGTAGTGAGTATGAATATGGAAAAAACATGAAAGGCCGGACACACAGCGTGCTTACTAATGCGGAAGGCGACTTATTTTAAGAAAAGCGTTAAATTCTTACGACTCTTTGGCAAAAATCTATATATTAATACGGAGCTGCCTATAACGTGTTTACCCCTTTTTTGCTATAATACTTCACATAGATATGCCAAGACTATATACAGTGTACTCTCTCCTAACGGACACCCCTCATAAGCGGACACCTCTCATAACCGGACAAATTTCAAAAAACGGAATAATCTACACAATTTTTAATGTAAATAATTCTCCCATAAACGGACTCTTTTATAACCGGACGCGGACACCAGTTTTCATAGCCGCAATAGAATTTCACTCTCTCTTAAACGGACAAAACGCATTTGGCACACTTCGTTGCCTTTTATTTTGTTTGCTTTTTTTTCCTTTTCTTTGCGCCTTGATACCCAGCAATTTTTAAAATTTAAAAACCGCAAAGAATGTACACATAGTAGGCTGAGACGCCGGCGGCCGTCTGTCGACTATCAGACTAAAATTCTCGTGGCGCAATACGTAGCTTTGTATGTAAGTGTATGCATAATTTGAAGCATAAGTACCAACATAGTTTCAAGTAATGCAAAAAATAAATTTTTAAAGGCTTTGTTCTTGTTTATGATTTGTTATTATCCTTTTTATTACCTACAATTAATGTTTATCACAAAAAATGCATTCCATTTTAAAATAAAATCTTATACCATAAATGCATGTCTTGTTTCTTTTTCAAGGTTGTCAATAAAATATTTTTTCTCATAACCGGACACCTCTAATAAGCGGACACATTTCTTGGTACCGTCAGTGTCCGCTTATGAGAGAGTTCACTGTATATTTGGGTAGGGGACAGTACGTAGAAGTGCACAAAAAAAAAATTATCCACATATATAACACACATTATGAATTACAGCAGGTGAAAAGTAGCGAATTGGATCAAATTACATTTACAACAACAACAACATTGCTGTGTGAGGCAACAATCTGCCAATCTGAACGGAAAATTTTTATATCATGTGATGAAGTTACTTGAAAATGCTTGAAGTTAGTTGAAAATGCTTGAAGGTACTTGAAAATGCTTGAAGTTACTTGAAAATCTATCTATATATTAATACGGAGTTGCCTATAACGTGTTTCCACCCATTTTTGCTATTATTCGTAACATAGATATGCCAACACTATATTACATATTTGTATAGGGAAAAATACATAGAAGTGCACAATACAAAAATCATCCAAATATATAACACACATTATGAAATACAGCAGGTAAAATAAAGCGAATTGGATGAAATTACCAAAACAACAACATTGCTGTGTGGGGTAATAATCTGCTCTCTACTCCAAAAACGGTCAAATAAATGCATTTTGCTAACTTTTTTATTTTTTTAAGTGAAAAATAACAAACTCACATTTGAACCGGTACATTGGGAGTTTGACTGCGTTCATATTATACAGTGGCCTAAGTTTTTTTTTTTTTTTTTAAGTGAAACATAACAAACTAAACAAAAAAATTGTGAAAACAAGTGTAAACAACAACAAGTGCTTTGATTTATTGTTCATTGTGAATACATTTCAGATTGTAAGTAAAAAATAGAAACAAATGTGCAAAGATCTCTTGCCTAAGATATACATAAATAATTATTTATAAGCAACCAATACACTGATTGTCACTCCACATCAGATAACTTTTGAATTTTTAAATATTTGCTGTATCATCACCACTAACTTTGTAGTTAAAGAATGATTACTATTATTCTATATTTCTCTTTCATTAATATTGTTAGTAGTTTAAGTATGAAATGAATAAAACTATCTATCTATCTATCTATCTATCTAAATGTTTTTTTTAAATTCAGTCATCTCAATTATCATCATTAGATTTTTAGAACCGTAACCACATTCGAACCGGTACATTTGGAGTTTGACTGTGTTTATATTATACAGTGACCTTACTTTATTTGAGATTGAGGATGTTTTAATTATTCATAACTTAAATTGTGAAGCATTTAATTTACCTGTGCCAAGAAATTTGTCAGTCAATGATATAGATACTGTGGACGTATTTGACGAACAGTTCATTTATGAGCAAATGTATGATGATGCAAATAACGAACAGAAACATATAATTGATCAAGTTTTGCGTGAAGTACAATACAAAGATACTGGATCAAATGTTTTTTGTCTGTCAGCGCATGCTGGATGTGTAAAGACATTTGTGCAAACTGCAATCATCCATAGAATGAATGCGTTAAATTTACGTTGCATAGCTACCGCTTACAGTGGAATAGCATCAACTTTACTTACAAATGGTCGTACGTTACACAATGTTTTTAAATTGCCCATACCTATTTTAGAAAATTCTTCAGCCAATGTGCGACCAAATAGTAGTCAAGGGCATTTTATAAGTGCAGCATCTTTGATATTGATAGATGAATATTCAATGTGTCCGAAAATTGCACTTAAAGTAATAGACAAGTTATTGAGAGATTTAGCTTCAGGTGAAGAAAAATATAAATTATTTGGAGGCAAATCTGTCTTATTATGTGGTGATTTACTCCAAATTCTACCCGTTGTACCTCATGCATCAAGATCAGTTTTGATAGAAAATTGTATTATAAGTTGGGAGGAATTTCATAAATTCCATAAAGTTAAGTTGAATCAAAATATGCGAGCTCTTCCCGAAGAAGTGGATTTTATAAAATTTTTAAAAAAAATGGGAGATGGACATTTGACTACTCATGATTTATTTGGTGAAGATATCATTGAGATACCACAGAGTGCAATCGGAAATATGAATAATATCATTGAAGACATTTACGGTGATATAAGAGAGACAATTTTGTCGGATGAAGTGCTTAAGCGAGCAATTTAAGCACCAACGAATGAAGATTGCTCTCTCATTAATGGTGATATTTTGAACCGTATCGATGGACAAAAAAAAACGTACAACAGTTACGATAAAATAATGGAAAACGAAGGTATAAATACAAATGATTTTCCAATAGAATTTTTAAATTTATTAACAATAAGCGGGATGCCACCACATAAGTTAACTTTGAAAGAAAATTGCGTTGTTATGTTAATACGTAATTTAAATACAGCTCAATGTTTAGTTAATGGAACAAGGTTGAGGGTTAAGCGCATGCACCACAATACTTTAGATTGTGAGGTATTAACGGGAACATCAGAGAAAAAACGAATTTTGATACCAAGAATTAATTTGACTTTTTCAGGAACTGTGTTACCCTTTCAATTTCAAAGAAAACAATTCCCTGTTATACCTGCATTTGCCATGACGATAAACAAATCGCAAGGACAAACTTTTAATAAAATTGGAATAATGTTGAGGCGACCAGTGTTTTCACACGGTCAGCTATATGTTGCGTGTAGTAGAGTAAGGTCTTTTAATGGTTTAACATTTTACGTTAATGAAGAAAATGGGCAGGGAAAACTTTATAAAGATGACAGAGTTTCTACAAAAAAACATAGTAGGTATATAGAGAATTTTTTAAATGTTCATTGATCACTTTACAATTAGTAAGATCAAAAAAAATGTTTGAATTGTTATTTAGATTTTTTAAGTTAAATTAGTAGTAACGAATCGGATATCATATAGAATCACTTATAGTTAATTAAAAGTTTTATGTATGAAAAATAAAAAAAAACAAATACAAATTGTAAACTATTTTGTTATTATTGCCTTATTCTCACTCAATTGTCAATTGTTAGTGTGTGAGGAAGAAAACACAAACAAACTGGATTTGAAAGGTATTAGGTAGATAGTGATCTGCCAAACAAAAAACATAAGGACGGGCTACAGTCCGCTTGGGCGAACTGTTGGATACCCTATTCTTATTTCTATCCCTCATAAGTGGGCGTGACTATAGTCTAAGTATGGTTGAATTATACGGAACGCTCTACATATTTTGTTATATAACATTTGAAGGATTTTATCGAAAAAACAAAGCTTTCCTAGCTCAAATTTTGGTTTTTCAATAAAATTGTTTTATTTAATTGTGGGCGTGTCAGTGGGCGGATTTGGAAAATTTTATTTACCGATCAGTTTTAGGACTCATACATCATATATAAAAAAAATTCAGCTTTCTAGCTCAAAATTCGATTTTTTCGAAAATTTTGTTTTTTTGAGTTTGTGGGAGTGTCTGTTGGCGGATTTCAAAAATTCGTAAACTTGATTATTTCTAGATCCAGTTTAAAGGCCTAATTTTTGCCGACGGACGGACGGACGGACATGGGTAGATCGACATTACTATCGATGCTGATCATAAATATAGTAACTTTAAGGGTCTACGGGCAATATTATTAAGGTATGTTACAAACTATGTTTCAAAATTAATATACCCTTAGAATAGGGTATAAAAACAAACGACTTTGTCAATAAACGTCAATAAACGCACGAACAGGCGACTTAGCCGCGAATGGCGTTTCATATGTGCATGCATTTGTTGTAGTAACTCCGTTCACAGAGCAGTAACAACCACGAGCAACGACATTGTATGCGCACAGTTTAAGTTTTGTGCTTGAGGGTATGTGGTAGAGAGAGTTGGAGAGAGAGCGAGAGGGAGAGAGGGGGGGGGGGGGGTAGAATGAACTTATAGATAAAATTGGTCGAATTTCGACCACGGGGCGACCCCTAGTTAGGAATAAATGCGGTGTCAAGGCAAGTCTTGCAACTATTCGTCGTGTTATTTCGAAAGCTAAACATCTAAAAAGACTGAAAATCAAGAATAAGCCACCTATCAACCCGGTTCGAAAAGAGCAACGCCTCATTTTTTGTCGCGCACATGTGACCTGGGGTGGAATCGGCTAAGGTGATAGTTGAAGTTGATAGTTGATAATCAAAATCATACCTTTACGTCCACGTAAGGTGATAATCAAATTGACAATCCCCTTTTTGTGATCAATTTCATGTGACAGCTATTTAGGTGTCACTTTCATACATTTTTGTTATTTTCATAGGTATGCACCTCGGCTTCAACTCCAAATAAATTAAATACTTTAGTGAAAAAATAACATTAAATAAATTCAAATAAAAAAGTGAAATTGGAAAATTCATGAAGTGCAATGTTTACTTCATTAGAACTTTTCTTCACAAATGAAGAAAATAATTACAAAAATGTCCAACTATTAAGAAGAAACCTGAGAAATAAAGCAATTATCTTAGAACTTCCAAACCCGATGTAAGAATTCATATAATTATAAATATTCATTGTTGATTGCTATAATTTATTATTGTGTATTTTAGATTTTTGAAAAACTTTCGCTTATCAAAAGAAGCGCTTGTGTTTGTTTTGGGACTGCTTGATTTACCAACTGGAATAAGGTCAACGCATGTTCCACCCATCCTTCAATTGGCTGCAACTTTAAATCTTCTTGGGGGTGGTGGCTATTAAAGATAAGTTGGGGCTGACTGGGTTGCACCAATGGGTCAAAGTACGGTGGCTGAAATTACTGCTGCAGTCATTAAAAAAATGCAGTCAATACTTTGCCCATTGTTGATAAAGTTTATGCCGAAGGATTCAACAAAATCATATTTCAAATATAAATTATGAAAAATAAACACACATCAGCTGCTCGGAATGACAGCTTTGGCAAGGAAGTGACGTTTAAAACTCTAAGTGCTGCCAATAATCAATCATTTTTTAGTGATCGCTTTACGCAGAGCAAAGAGGAGTTGATAATCAAAAACGCAAAAAACGGAAACATGGACGAAGAGATATCGAAGGAAAGGGAAGAGCAGCTATTAGCTGAACCCTCCGATGAGAATATCGAAGTAACGGCGGTGAAAAAGAAAAGGAAACTGTCCCCTGGTCTGCTGAGGAAAAGGGAATTCAAAAAGGCCAAGCATATCTATGGCATTCTCATCGCCAAAGACAAATCCTGCCTAACGGAGAAGGAGAGAGCCACGTTAGAGTGGTCCAGAGAAGTCATCGCACAGGAAATTCTCACGAGGCCCGTGCTGCCGAGACCAACGATTGTGGCGAAAGACGAGGCCAAAAAGCGAGGTTCAAATAAGCCGAGGGATGACGTTGCTTAGATTGACCCCAAGGCCCAGAACAGAAGCGCAGACAGAAAAGAGGCGAAGCCAATCTGCAGGGAGCCTAGCAATACGCCTGGCCCTAGCGGACTACAGCTAAAGCCGAACACAGGAGGCAGGAGAAGTGAGTTCGCCTCAAAGAGAATGCGGTCTTCGGAAGACTCATCAAACGCTCCGAAAAAGGCCAAGCAGACCACCACCGTGAGCCTCAAGGGGGCGCCAAGCACGGGGGGTACCAGTCATGGGGGCATATATAGCGAGGTAACGAGGAACCCGCTACAGTTAGCTGTGCTGGACGCCAAAAATCCGAGCGGGCAATATGCAGTGGAGTGTGGCAAAAAGATATAGCAGGCCTTATGCTCAGCGATTGTCAGCCACATACTCAAGAATGCAGGTGCAAATACCCCCGCCTATGGCAAGATGAGGTGGATTAAAGGAATCAACTACATCGATAGTAAGGACCAGGCTTTCAACGACTTTGCCAAGACTGTGATAAATGGCCTAGAACTCTGGGAACGAGAAATGCTTAAAGCTGTCCCCATAGAAGAGGTCCCAAAGAAGACAAAAGGGAGAATTGTCATTCCCGAAATGGGGGTGCGCAAAGAGGAAATACTCCGCGTCTTACAAGCGCAAAACCCCCAGATACCTATGAAGGAATTGGAAATCGTAAGCACGGAAGAACCAAGACACGGTGCCAGAGGTTATATCATCGTCTTCGATGAACCGCCAGCACTCTTGAAAAAATATATGTTGTTATCTTTTGCCGCAAGCGAGGTTACCCTCAAGCTGCTGAAACGAACTGCAGAGACCGAACAGGCGACCAACGCTAGGAGGGAGGAGACTATGCTCATTATTGAAGATAGTCCAAATCAACCTCTACCACAGTAAAGTCGCCTCAGACAACTTGAGATTGCTCCTTGACCAGGAGCAGCTGGATATGGCCCTAGTCGAAGAACCATGGATCAATAATGATCGAGTGATGGGCTAGGGTCAAAAAACTTTAACACCTTTTATATAAATGATAGAGGAAAGGTGAGATCGTGTATCGTAACAAACAAGAACCTTCATGTATTAATGTAATCTCATTTCAGCACAGATGACTTGACGGTAGTGGAGGTTAGAGGGAAGTAAGAGTACTGCACGGTGGCATCAGTGTATATGCCCCACGACGACACATCAGTCCCCCTGGATTCGGTAAGGGCGCTTGTATCAGCGTCCGAAAAAGGTAAGAAAAACTTAGTCTTAGGCGGTGACGTTAATGCCCATCATACTATCTGGGGCAGCTCAGATATCAATACAAGGGGCGAGGCTTTGTTTGACTTTGTACTTAATTCCAACCTTCTCGTCTGTAATAGGGGTAATGATCCCACCTTCATTACAGCGAACAGAAGGGAAGAATTAGATGCAACCTTTGTATCTCAATACAGTTCCATCCAAGTTACGAACTGGAGAGTGTCCAGCAATGCATCGCTTTCAGATCACTGCTGGATACTTTTTGACATACAAATTACACCCCAGGATAGGAACATTTTCAGGAACACAAGAGGGGCGAACTGGGAAAAGTTCAAATCAGAACTTCAGAGCTTCAAGAACGTATGCCCGGTAAAAGACCTTCAACACCGAACAAGAAATCAACGACGCAGTCGAAGCGCTTACTACGATGCTCTCGAATTCCTTTGAAAAATCCTGCCCAGTTAGCAGAAAAAATGGGAAGAAACGCCCACCCTGGTGGAACTGCAAGATCGCGGAGCTAATGCAGGCATCGAGATATAAATGGAACCTCGCAAAAGAGGGACTTATCGAATGGACGACATACAAGGAAAGCGTTAAACTCCCCAAAGAGGAGTTAAGATTCGCCAAGAGGAACTCTTGGAGTAGTTTCTGCGAATCAATTGAATCCACGACGCAGGCGTTGCGGTTGAGGAAAATCCTATCAAAAGCACCGATACCGATGTCCTCGCTAAGAAGGAACGACGGTAGCTGGACAGAATCACATGAGCAAATGCTGGCGGCACTGACAGAAACCCACTTCCCAGAATGCACTAATATACGCGATACTGTTACACAGGGTACGAGACAGGGAATGGATGTAGATACAATCGACGAAATAATCGACGAGAGAAAGATAGCCTGGGCAATCAACTCGTTTGCCCCCTTCAAAGCTCCAGGAGTGGACGGTCTTCGACCAATAATGCTTCAAAAGTCTGAAGAAGCTACTATCCCAAGGCTGAGATGCATCTACTCAAGCTGTCTAAGGCTATGCTATGTTCCGATGGCTTGGCGAGAAGTGAGGGTAATATTTATCCCAAAAGCAGGGAAAGCCGCCTACACCACACCGAAAGACTACAGACCTATTAGTCTGTCCTCATTTCTGTTGAAAACAATGGAACGACTATTTGATATGTATATAAGAGTGGCTATAGGCGACAACTACCTCTCGAACTCACAGCACGTATACATGAAGGGCAAATCTACAGATACTGCACTGTACAGGGTTGTGTCAGTAGTGGAAAGGTCCTTGGAACACAAGGAATACACTTTGAGCGCGTTTCTAGACATAGAGGGTGCGTTCAACAACATCGACAGGTGGCAATAGTGCGAAGGTAGTGTATTCGCAAAGTGATTGGCAGGTCGTGTGTTCGAATCCCGACCAGAGCCATGCTTTGTAAAATTGAATACACACAACAAATCAAATCTCCCTTAAGAAATTAAGGCGCCACCTGTGGAGATAAAAAAAAACCCTATCGCACCTAAAACTTCTTTCCTATCCTCCTATTCTTTCAGTAGTAAGCAGCACCCAAAAACAGGCAATGAATCTGGGTGCTGCTTGCAGCAACGAAAATGCCTGCGCTGTGGCAACACTATAAGGGTACTGTATCAATTACAGACCAATAAAAAAAAATTCCTTTAGCGCACGCTAATTATAAAAAAAAAAAAAAAAAAAAATCGAGACAGACGCGATTATGCACAGCCTAAGAAGGGCCCATCTCAATGACAGTCTCTGCGACTGGATTGGTCTTATGTTAGGCACACGACGGATTACGTCCTACTTAGGAGACATGTGCATTGAGAGGAAAGTTAGCAGGGGAACACCACAAGGTGGCGTCCTCTCTCTACTCATATGGCTACTGGTAATAGACGAGCTATTAAAGATACTGGAGAGGGAAGGCTTCATTGTGACCGCTTATGCCAACGATGTAGAAATCCTAGTCCCAGACAAATTCATACCAGTTCTCAGTGAACGACTCAGCTACGCACTCTTACTTGTCAATAACTGGGTTGCGGGCAGAGGACTGGGGGTAAACCCAGCGAAGACAGAAGTTCTGCTGTTCACAAAAAGAAGGACATTACCTGTGTTTAAACCACCAAGTATGGGTGGAGTGGACCTGCAAATATCCAAGACAGCAAGGTACCTGGGCGTTATCCTAGACTCCAAACTCATCTGGAAGGAAAACATAGAGGATCGGGTTAGAAAAGCGTACGTGGCACTATATGCATGCAGACGAACGTTCGGTAATACGTGGGGATTCAAATCATATGTGGTACACTGGCTGTACACAACGGTGGTGAGGCCCATTCTCACGTACGGCGCGGCGGTATGGTGGAAGGCTACTGAAAAGAAGTGCTATCTTTCAAACCTCACCAAAGTACAAAGGACAGCCTGCATCGGGATAACGGGGTCCTTAAGGACTACACCCACTGCAGCCATGGAGGTTCTACTTATCTCGTACCCCTGGACATCTGCTGCAGCAGTAAGGCGGTAAAAACGGCCATCAGGCTCAGAGAGTTGGGACTGTGGTCTTTTAAACCATACGGACGTCGGCGTGCCTCCGTGGAGACACAATTTAGTGCATCGAAAAAGAAAGTAGCTACTGACTACTTACCCCACACCCTCGTCTTCAAAAGGAGATTCGATATCAGAATCCCCGAAAGAAGCGAATGAAGTAATAAAATGGTCACGAAAGAAGAGGAGATAGCTATCTACACCGACGGATCCAAGATGGACGTGGGTACAGGTGCAGGCATCTTCTGTGAGTCTCTGAACCTGAGCGAATCATTTAGGCTCAGCAATGAATGCAGTGTGTTCCAGGCAGAGACAGCTGCGATCACTCAGGTGGCCAAGTAGGTGCAGAGGCGAAAAATAGCCGACAAACACATCACCATTTACTCTAACAGCCAAGCGGCTATAAGAGCTATGGAGTCAGTAGTAATCAGGTCAAGGGCGGTGTTAAAAGGCAAAAAATATCTAGAAGAGATATCAGCTGCAAATGCGGTAACCTTATGCTGGGTACCAGGGCACAATGACATCTTGGGCAATGAGAAATCGGACGAACTAACAAGGAAGGGATCGGAGATGCGTGTATCTCTGGCCCTAAAATCCATAAGAACCCCGCTAAGCACATTAATGCTAAGTATTGGCACCGAAACCATGAGTAATGCAAACTTACGTTGGATCAATCTTGATATATGCAGACACACAAGAGAGCTCTGGCCAGCGGTCAACCAAACGAAATCTAAAACCATGATCGGTTTTAACCGCAAAGACATACGAACACTGACGGGGGTCCTCGCTGGGCATACTGCACAACGACTACTGCAGGAGTTGCAGGGACGTTGAAGAAATAGAATCTATACGTCACCTGTTATGCAAATGCCCTGCCCGTAGAACAAAAAGATTGAAGATTCTTGGCAGCTACTTGTTTGAGGAGCTGGAGGATCTGGCTGCATTAGAGCTAAAGAAACTCCTGAGATTCACATATGAATCCGGGTGGTTCTGCTAAAGCGTATTACCGAGCTCTTAAACAGCGGTTTCCTTTATCTCTCTTTTCAGGTTCCAGGAAAATTTTAAAGAATCCCTAAATGGACAATCCCGTGACACCCGTCACAACTGCATCCATATACCTACCTACCTACCTACAATACAACTTCGGAAAGCATTTGAAACTTTTTGAGACAAACAAATTGCGTTCTCTGCTGTTGGATTTAAACCATATTCTCCGATCTTCTCCTGATCCACGTCTTCTTCCTCACTCTGAGAATCTGAATCATTTGTATTTCGCTGGCTTGTCGGAGGAATGCGTTCGTCCCAAATTATTTTAGATAGTTCATTAAAACTTTTTCGAAAAAGATTTGAGTTCTTTCAAAAGTATTTCTCGACCGATATTGTCAATTGATACGATTGACATTAATGCATCATTAGGATTTTTTTCTGAATTTCGTGTAAGTTTTTCGGGTTCAAACAAGCGACATTAATTTCTCGTTGCATTTCTTCATCTATTTAAACCAGATAAATCGGTAATAGAGCAGAATTTCTTTGCATTCGTAGACAATAGTCCTAATCCGTCGTATCATATTTTTTTTTTTGTTTTCTAGATGTTATCCGTAATGACTGCGCGGTCTGTATTTCAACATCAATGTTTTCGGATTCAATTAAGTTTTTAACTAAACTAACACTGAAAACATCGTCAAAATAATCAAGCTTTTTCCGCAAATTATTGTCCAAAGTCACCGAGCTTTATGGAAGCCAAATGTAGGAGCTTAGAAGAATCGGCTTACCGGGGTTGACAAATCGAAAAATATTTATTTCTTTTGCGTGATTTTTCTCTGATGCACGTCGTGTTGAGCTTTTGTCCAGAATCGGTAGCACAACAGGGATAATGCATCAAAAATCCGCATATTAATAAAGGTCAGACAAAAGAAATACATTATCAACAAACAAGCAAACAACTGACCACCGCCCAGGACAAAACGTCGCTGTTAATAGCAATATATTCGAGGAAGTTAAGGAGTTTACGTACCCAGGAGTAAACATCAACTTCACGAATGACACCTTAGTGAAGATACGACGGATAATTACCTTAGTGCTGCTACTTCTGTTTGGCGCAACAAATAGGTTGAAACCCTACACTCGAATGACAAAATGCGATCGGCCACATTGAGCGCCAAAGGATCTTCGAATCCCAGCCCCAGGTTCAAGAAGGAAAGGAAGACCGAACCTCCGTATTAAAGACCAAGCCATCGTGGATGCCAGAGCGCTTGGTCTGGACAACTGGTGTCTTATGCAGAGACTTTTCTCGAGTCTGGGGCCTCTTAAGGAAGTAAGTAAAAGTAAGTAAGACAAAAGAAAATCATCCTTCTCCAAAGCGTCAACAACTAAACGCAAAAGCCACCCTTGTCAAGGCAGCACGTTAGTTGCGACCGAAAAATATAAAGATCATCCAAATTCCTGGGCAACAAACAAAAACCGTACTTCCTTCGCCAACGGAAATTATAAAAATTATAGAACTTTCCTTTCCTTCTTGCAGCGACAACATTGTTTTGTCGAAGAAGTCGAAACCATTTGGAGTAATGAGCGCGATAATATTGGTGTGGTTGGTTGGTTGATTTTCTGAGCAGACCAGGGTTTCATTTAAAAGTGCCTCTCCGGACCTACGATATGCTCAATTCGCACTGATATTAGTTTGTAGTCAACTGTTAGCTCCATTTGACTATGCAGGCCCACAGAATGTATAGGTACCTTTGTGTTGTTTTGAATGAACAACCATATTTCTTACAACCATTAAACAGCGCTGTAACTCCAGCCGTCAACATCTCGTGGTAGCGATTTTAAGAAATATAGTTGTTCATTCAAAACAACACAAAGGAAATTGATGGAAACAAACCAAACGGGAAAAATTGTAGGATACTAGACCACGTACAAAAACCAGTTAAATCATAAGGCTCTTGACAACACAATGTCGATGTGTCTTTCACCCTCTCTATCACCCATTTCAGGCCAACTATGCTTGTCAAAATGTGGAATAATAAGAGAAAATATAGAAAGAACATAGGGACGGGCTACAGTCCGCTTGGGCGAACTGTTAGATACCCTATTCTTATTCCTATCCCTCATAAGTGGGCGTGACAAAAGTCTAAGTATGGTTGAATTGTTAAGAACGCTCTACATATTTTGTTATATAACATTTAAAGGATTTTATAAAAAAAAAACGCTCCCTAGCTCAAACTTGGGTGTTTCAATAAAATTGTTTTATTTAATTGTGGGCGTGTCAGTAGGCGGATTTAAAAAAAATTCACACATGAGAATAAAGGGCCCCTAGAGAGTATATATTATAAATTTCAGCTCCCTAGCTCAAACTTTGAATTTTCAAAAAAAAAAAAAAATTAATTGTGGGCGTTTCAGTGGGCGGATTTTGAAAATATTTACACATGAGCATAAAGGGCCCATAGAGAGTATATATTATTAATTTCAGCTCCCTAGCTCAAACTTCGGATTTTCAAAAATTAATATACCCTTAGAATAGTGTATAAAAAAATTATTTTATTTATTTGTGGGCGTGTCAGTGGGCGGATTTTGAAATTTTTTTATCCCGAGCAGTTTTATGAGTCATAGATCATATATAAAAAATTTCAGCTTTCTAGCTCAAAATTCGATTTTTTCCAAAATTTTGTTTTTTTGAGTTTGTGGGCGGATTTAAAAAACTCGTAAACTTGATTATTTCGGGACCCTAGAGAGTATATGGTTAAAATTTCAGCTCTCTAGGTCCAGTTTAAAGGCCTAATTTTTGCCGACAGACAGACGGACGGACGGACATGGCTAGATCGACATTACTATCGATGCTGATCATAAATATAGTAACTTTTAGGGGTCTACGGGCAATATTAAGGTATGTTACAAACTATGCGTCAAAATTAATATACCCTTAGAATAGGGTATAATGAATACCATAATATATGTACTTACAGCCGCTGGGCTGACCAAGAAAATCAAAATAAAAACTGAATGAACTGAAACTCGTGTCTTCAATGGCACAGTGCATGAGTGCTTGCCTGAGAAGACGCTTGTCTAGGTTCGAATTCCAGTGGAAGTAATGGATTTCCGGGATAAAAGGACATAACACAGACCAGTACCATAGGAAAAAGGAGTCTGATGATCGGTTGTGGCGAACCGTGAAACAGCGCTGTAACTCCAGCCGTCCACTTCTCGTGGTATAGCGATTGTAAAAAATATGGTTGTTCATTCAAAACAACACAAAGGAAATTGATGGAAACAAACCAAACAGGAAAAATTGTGAGATACCACATACAAAAACCAGTTGAATATAGGTACCTATTTATACCCTATTCTAAGGGTATATTAATTTTATCGCATAGTTTGTAACATACCTTAATATTGCCCGTAGACCCCTAAAAGTTACTATATTTATGATCAGCATCGATAGTAATGTCGATCTAGCCATGTCCGTCCGTCCGTCCGTCCGTCTGTTGTCAAAAATTAGGCCTTTAAACTGGGCTTAGAGAGCTGAAATTTTAACCATATTGTGCCGCAAGGACACTAGCAAAAAATAATAATCAAATAGACTTTTATTGTTGCCGACTTGATGGTACAATTGGGAATAATTCCTTTCATCTTGGACATCTCAAATGAAACCTTGCATCCAGCTGGCCTTGACTCATTTCCTCTGGTCATTCACCCTGGTTTGCGGATCCTCCGGACTGCTAATCGCCGTTTGAGCCAAGCCAATAACACAAACAAAAACGCTTAACTGGTAATCTTCATGCATGTATATTGTTGCATCATATGTTCTGCTAGCATAGACAAAAGCATTGACCAAAAAAAACACAGACGAAATCATAGACAAAAGCATAGAGATCGCTTAGCCATGACGCATGTGTGTGTGGATCAGCTTGTCAGTGGGAGGAGCTTTATCCCGAAAACATCGCATTTTTTTTTATATTCAATTTCGCTGTTTCTCATTATCATCTGGTTTACGTTTGTGGCTCTGTTGTTTTTGTTGTTGACAAACAGCTGATCGTCTTCATTTGCTCCTGAGCTGCATATGCGTTTACCGTCGGCATTTGAATTTATTGTAAGATAAATTAAATTGATCTGCATTTGCCGATGGAAGATGCTATGCTGGTAGTGGGTGGTTTGTTGTATTGCAACACATATACTCTCTAGGGTCCCGAAATAATCAAGTTTACGAATTTTTTAAATCCGCCCACAGACACGCCCACAAACTCAAAAAAACAAAAATTTTGGAAAAAATCGGATTTTGAGCTAGAAAGCTGAAATTTTATTATTTACAATTTAAAAAAAAACTTTTTTTGAAAATCCAAAGTTTGGGCAAGGGAGCTGAAATTTATAATAGGTAAAAGGTGGCGCAAAAGTTGTCATCTGTTTACTTCACAAATGTCAAAGTAAAATTGACATTTGCCGCTATTTGCAAAAATTATAGCTTCTTCCGATGGGTTTTCAGCCCTTGGGTGTGCCTTAGGCAATTCTGTGTGCCAATGTTGTAAATGATCCACGACGTTTGACATCTATCCTATGTAGTTTTCAGTCGGATTGCTGAACGCCACTGGGTGATGACTTTTGCGCCACCTTGTATATACTCTCTAGGGGCATTTATGCTCATGTGTTAATTTGTAAATCCGCTTACTGACACGCCCACAATTAAATAAAATAATTTTATTGGAAAACCAAAGTTTGAGCTAGGGAGCGTTTTTCTTACAAAAGCTTCGTTTTTTTTGATAAAACCATTTAAATGTTATATAACAAAATATGTAGAGCGTTCTTAACAATTCAACCATACTCAGACTTTTGTCACGCCCACTTATGAGGGATAGGAATAAGAATAGGGTATCCAACAGTTCGCCCAAGCGGACTGTAGCCCGTCCCTATGTTTTTATTTTGTTATTGCGAGGAGAGGGACTGACACTGATCTGGAAGATAACGTGAGGGTAGAGGAAAACTCGGATGGGGAGTCATGGTGGATGAGACGGATACGAAAGAAGATACTGAGGGAAATATTACTTTAAGTTTGTTGCAAAAATACGGCAAGTCTAAAATAATTTCACAACGACGTCAACGTGTGATAACTGCAACCAGAGTACATGCGGGCAGCATAGATTTGAGCTTTGCATCAAATACTCAAAATTATATTTTTTTTTATGTGATCTTTAGTGAATTCTTTTTTTAGTTCCAACTCTTTCATAAAAAATGTAAACTATTTTCAATTCAAAAAAGAAAAAATCATAATTGAGCTCCAAAAAAAGGTTTTTTTAAACATAATTGTATTGAAACAAACAAAATTTTGACACAAACTATTTCCTTTAAAATTGGAGTTGAGATTGCCTTCACTGTTCCAAAAAATATCATTACCCATCTAGCGTTATAAAAGAAAACAAATATTTGATGGGGCAAGTTTGTTGTTGGAACTTGTTAGTGCCTTTTAGATTTAAGATCCGATGTTAAGATCATGAGGTTGAAACTTCTGCTAAATAAACTTACAAACAAACTTATGATTCATGTTTTCTAATTATTCTCACAATTGGTGTTTCCTCTTCACTCTAACTTGTGTTACCGCGAGATATCGATCGTGGAACTCAACATAAACCAGCGGGTACAACCAATTTAGTGGATTTAAATGCTACCAAAACCAAATCCTGATTTCTGTCATTTAAGCCAACACTAAAAACTCTGCCATTATCCATAGATGACACATGCATTGCTGAAACTCAAACGCTTTCAACGCTCGGTATGTATATTAGTGAAAATCTTCGTCTAATGACCACATATCTGATATCGCCAAGAACACTATTCTAGCCTTCCCTAAACGATGCACGAAATATTTCACCCCTTCTTTTCTGCGTACAAATTATAAAACGTTTATTCGCTCCAAACTTGAGTACCTATCTACAATATTTGAAGCTACTTGACGGACTAAAAAACGCGCGAAAACTAATTGGCTGCCGAGAAATAGCAAAATCGCTTGACTCTCTTAGTCATAGTCATAACGTCTCAACCTATTGCTGTTTTATTGATACTTCCACCACAAGTGCTCAAACTAAAAAGCCAGCTGCATTCCACCTTAAGAACATTTCACCGCAATTCCCACTATGTCAGGACTCAGGAGTGCCCATCAATTCACCCTTACGCCCATTTTCGGACACACAGTAAAATAAAAAGAAGTCTTTCCTTAGCCGTACAACACGAATGTGGAATGCTCTTCCCTGCTATATTTTTCCTACCAGTTGCAAAATATAAACATTTAAAACCAATGTGAATCGGTTTCTCCACTTTCATCGCTATTGCCATATACAAATGTACATGTACATATTATTAAATTGAGCTATAATTTTCGAAACCATTAAGCAGAGAAAATAGCAAAAAATCGATCCGATATCGCTTGTAACTCGCTTGTTAGAGCATTTGCAAATTATTATGCAGTTATGCAACAGAATGCATTAACGGGTTAACTGAGTTTCAAATTTCGGGGAATGTTTTTCTTTTTGAAATAACCGAAGTTTTACGGAAGCTTTCATAGATCATAACTCCACAAAGTACTGTAGAAAAATGAGTCAGTCATAAATTTTCAAACTTAATTTTTTGTATTCAGTCTTTAAATGTGGAATAGGGTTCGCAAAAGGTTTAAAGAAAAGAAGACATGAACTGGTCTTCGACTCACTATTTCAAAGGTGTATCCGGGAGCAGTGGGATTCTATTCAACTCGTTTTATTTAATTTATACAATAAACAATACATCAATAAGGAAAGCTAAAATCTTTGAACTAAATCACGCACCTGAAAAAGTAAACATATTTTGCCATGCTGGCTCGTACCATCGAAGCCTACAGGCTCGAAATGAATTGGAAGACAGAACCTCATTTTGAGGGTTAACTTTAGTTTCCAAACTAAGCCCATCGAGATATTGAATTGGTAAATTTATGTGCATGATTTCAGAAGTTCTTGTTTAATACCCTCGAACCATTTCAATAATGAAAACCCTAAGTAATATTCTTTCCACAGGCTTTCTGTCAACTGAGGCCAACTTTTCTGTTATTATAGCTAAAACGAATATGAAAATGGAAAAGATGAAAAACAAAATGTTATACCACGTTCCATGTTCAATAAAACAAGGCCGATGGCTATCTATTGATATTTGTTTAAAAACAAATTCCAAACCAACAACAGAATAAATTGCAAAAACGTGAAAGATAAACTGATCAAAAGGACAGAACATTTTGCCACATGGCGTCAAATGCACGTGTGGATTTTTCTAAAAATGGAATGCATCCCAAGTGACACTTCCCAATGTTTGGTAATATCTTATATTCAGGTTAGCCGGAAAGGTAATAAACCTATATACGATATCGATTCTCTCTGTATTTTATCTAAAACATGTGGACTTTGTTTTTATCCTTAAAGATTACTTAAGATTCAATACCAGAATGCGTATTTAA
This sequence comes from Portevinia maculata, assembly GCA_949715645.1. NCBI lineage: Eukaryota > Metazoa > Arthropoda > Insecta > Diptera > Syrphidae > Portevinia > Portevinia maculata. The sequence continues at coordinate 100,027,984 of OX454527.1, forward strand.
GTTTTCGATGGTATACCTACCTAAGGCGGTTTTCTGTGAGGAGAATCTAGGAAACAAGCAAATCGCAATTGAAATATAAAGTTTAATTCAGGAAAAAACGGATTGTTTCGAATCCTAATTATAGTTACAATACGTGAAGGAAGTTTAAGTAAATATGATAGGTAGTTTGTAATTTGTGTTATATAAAATATAAAATTTAAAAATATAAAAATTTCATTATATAAGATTAGTTTGCGAAATAGTTTTTAGGCCCAAAGGCATAAATTATAAGGTTATTGGTAAGTTTAGAGCGTCAACATAAGGACTCTTCATTTAGAATGAGTATCCTGTTAGTTTTAAGTTAGATTTATTCATTTTGGTCTACTATGTAAGTTGATCAGCAAAAAATAAATTTAAAAGTAAAAAAAGCTATCTCAACTAGAACAACATATATCATTGAAAATAACCTTTCAGTATGAAACAAAGGAACACACACTAACAATTATTTTTCCAAGTACGGTTAGCTTCAATGGCTGATAAGATGTTATAGATTTCACAGTCTGCAACAAGAAAAATGTCCAAAATTTGGGAGTATCCAATACGATTTTTTTTTAGACAGCAATAGAATACTCTTGAACCAATTAGGATCTTGTAACAGAGATCCAAAACCTTGCAGAAAACCTAAACAAAATTGATTTGACAAATTTTGCCATAATATCAAAGCAAATTTACACAAAACTCCTTAAGTTAAAACTACCTCTACTTCAGAATTAGACGCAAAAGCAGGGAGTTTTGAAATTTTTTTCAATATAGCGACGGGGTACGGTCGAATATAGCGATAAATCATTCTCTGCTTGGTGGAATAAGGACTTCCCTTATCTGAGAAATACTGGTAATACTGAAAATCTTACCGGGACTTCATTTAAATGTACAAAAATTATATCAGAACGGCTAAGAAACAGTCCTGGATAGAGTACTGCTAATCCATCGAAATCCTCAAGGAATCCGCAAGAATCAGCAATATAGTTTCCAACTAACACTCCGAACCATATTTCCTGAGAATGGCGATAGCAGAATCAACTGAATCAACTACAGATTCCCTAGAGCTTTCAATAAACCCCATTTTCCCGGAAGCACGGATAACAGTATTTAGCCTACCAGCTTCGAATGCACGAAATCCAGGGGCTGGGGAAACATAACATACATTATTATACAGCTTCGCTCATGGAGTTGAGTTGTTTTTATTTAAAAAGCGGCCAGAAAACGGGAATGCTATCAGATCAATCAATTCCTTTTTAAATCTCAGGACGCATACCTTAAAGGAAGATCAGTAAAATCAACTCTTCACAAAATAGTGCGAACAATAGAAAAATTAATTAACAACAAAGTATACACCTGCGCCACCTTTCTCGACATAGGAGCCTTCAACATACTGCACACTAAAGCAATTCTAGGGCTGGGTATAGAATTTCTAAGTCATTGAATATGATACCCTGATGCTCAGCACAAGAATCATTCAGGTAGCCATAGGAAACAGCAATATAACCAAATTTGGCAGTAGAGAAGATGGTGTTATCTCACCTCTACTAGTAATGAAGAAAATTTTCTTAAAAAGAAGAGCTGAGGCGGGTATCAGCTCCAGCTTGGCGCCGGTCCATAATTTTTCAAGGCCGTGTATACATCATGTCAAGAAGTCAGACGATTTTTTGTTGCCACATCCAACATCTAACGACCTTGACAACTGAGGTAGTTTAATTGATTGCCTTGATCGTAGACCCCGTAGTGTTACTATATGTGTGATCTGATCAGCATCGTAAGTATGGTCGATGAAGCCATGTCAAAGCTGATACGAGGTAAAGCTCGGAGCTCGTGCTGGCGGATGCTCTCAACGCGCTTACCGGTTCCGTTTGACATAAGGTTGCGACTGCTGAAGGCGTGCTAAGAGCGAGCTAGAGTGTCTGCTACGAGAAGCTCGGATGCTGCGAATGCTGACTAGTACTCCCTGCCAAAGGCTCACGCTCCTACTGCTCTTGGGAGTTACGCCGGGACGGATAGCCTTACGTGGCGACCACGGGTTATCTTGTCTAGCATATCCAGCGATGCTTCTCTCTGCTTAAAGTAAGCAGGCGGCCTTCTGAAGAAAGCTTAAAAAGCTTTCTCTTAAGGAAGGTGAAATGGCTAATACTGAATGCTCCTCGGAGGATTCCGCGTCTGACGAGCACCGCACATCTCGTTGGGACCAAGTAGACGGCCAGGTAGCGTACAAAACGCAAACTGGGTAAGAAGAAGGAGAGAGGGGGCCCGGTTGATGCTGGATAGTAGCGTTAAGAGGCCTCTACCCAAAATGTTCTACAAAAATTGGAACGTGAAGCGCTATCTCTCTTTGACTTGCAACCTAGCATCCACTTGCAATCCAATTGCAATCCACTTGCAAAAGGACTTAGTGGGCGTACCTTTAGTGATATATGGCATGACAAACGGGTTTCATAGATTGTAGGTATCGTATGTTGATCGTGTGTGTAGGGTTGTTTTCTCTCAAGCGTATGGCTGAAAGCTTTATTTAATTTATTTTATTTAGGAACTTAATAAGAAGATAATATACATATGTATCTGGTAATGTAGTGTCTGCTACTCTGCTGCACCTAATTAGCTTAGATTATTGTCGGTCTCCTCAAGTATCCTGTGATTGTGGTTTTCGCACTTCCATTCCCCGAGTAATACGAGGATCCACTAATTCTGGTAAAAATCAGTTTTAGTAAAATGTGTTTAACTGTCCGATCATTTTTGTTTTCCAAAAATCGTGATCGCCATCTATTACTTCTATATAAATGTTAAAAGCACTACCACCCCAAATTGCCAATATGCATTTTTCTCGCTTACATATATGCAATTGGCCTTGAATTTGGTAGTAATAGTTGTGTCTTTTATTAAGACCTTTTATGATACCATCATCAGAAACCGTTATGTATTTGATTTTTTGGTTTTTGATAGCATCCGTAAGATCGCATCCAGCTATGCTTGATGGACATTTTATTTCTACCAAGGAATCGTCGTCGATAAGTCCATCTGGAGAAGCACCAAGAAAGTAATACTCCTCATCGATACAAATTCCTGAGTTCGATATACTTCTGCCCAATTGCTGTTCCAGTGGCAGCCTCGCAGTGTCTTCGTTAATTTTTCCATACATGAAGGAAGGTGTTAATAAGGTCGTGGGATGTGCAAGTCTTTTAACATAACCTTCGAATTGTTTTGCTTTGCATATTTGTCCGAAATATGAGGCTGTCAACATTTCCTTTCTGATATTCAACCATTTTTCTGTCCCAATGTTTGTTTTTCTAAAAGCTGGCGATTGTTTTGATTTTGCTTTAGTTGTTCTATTAGACAGTTTTTCTCTGCAATGAATTTGTCTTCATCCATGTCTGGTTGGTGGCAACTGGTACCATACCCAACATCTTTGACAACACCTGTCCGGTTTATGCGATACAGTTTGCTCTTACGATAAACCTTTCTCGCATTTCGTCTGTGGGTTTGTAACACGCTTTTCCGGAGTCGCCGAATTTCCATTTGTTTTGCCAGGCAATTTGAGCTATGTCCATATAGATATTTAAACAGTTCAGAGATCTGCCCTTTAGAGTTAAACTTTACAGCTGCTGCAGTACACCTGGATGAATATCCTTGCCCAGGTGAAAAGTGGATTCTTTTTCCTCCTACTAATTTGGCTACAATAGAGTTGTAGTACTCGGCAAGATTGTTAGTGAAGCCAAGATATAGACTCTTGGCGTTCATAATAAGTCTTCTTGTAGGAATCATCACTGTATCATAAAGTCCATCTGAATTCATCATGGGAATTAAATTCACGTCATTCTCTTTACATTTTTCTTTTACGTAGGGTGGGCATTCGTTGTGATCTCCAAAAACATGATAATTAACATTGCTGATATCTGCTTTAATTAAAGGTATTGCTTCTTCCTCGGATTGGCTTTGCTGTCGTCTGAACTTAATGGCACTCAAAATATCCTTCCGTATTCTTTCGAGTCTTATATTTAAGGCTCCTTTTTTTCCTTTTCTTTTTAAAATTCTGGCTCGCCAAGGCGATTAAATATGGGGGCACTTCGACCTAAAAAGATCTTTTGTGCCGTGTGGGCCAGAAAAATTTAGACTAGTAGAGCTTCCCCTTTCCGTGTAAAGCGGACAATTCTACTAGTAGAAGAATTCTTTATGTCCTCGGGGCACATTTGTTCAATGAAAAAGATCTTCTTTCTAATTCCGTTTAGGGCTGGACATTCACATAAAATGTGTTCAGCTGACTCGTCCTCTTCAAGACAGAGTCGGCACACAGGAGAGTCTGCTATTTTCATTTTGTGTAGATGATATCTTGAACCATGGTGGCCAGTAAGGTAACCTACTAAGTTTTTGATATCATGCCTGCTTAGGTTTAGGCATTTGCTGGCATTTTTATTGAAAGGCCGAATGGCTCGTTGGGTCTGTCTTAAACCTGGGATGCTTTCCCAAAGATGGATACATTTTCTGTGTTCCCAGCTTTTTATTGTTGCTGTTGCTGCTGATATAGGAGTGCAGCAGAAGGGTTCGGGACCTATGAAGGGTGTTTCCGAACCTTTTCTGGCCAGTTCGTCGGCCTTTTCGTTACCTTCCACCCCGACATGACCCGGAACCCAACATAGCTTGGTCTTGTTACTTGTTCCGAGTGCCTGTAGGGTATTGAAGCAGTACATGACTGATTTGGAGTCAATCGTATGCGAGCTAAGGGCGTTTATAGCTGCTTGACTATCCGTGAATATATGGATGGTTGCACCTTTTATACCAGATAGATTTATGTGGCTAGCGCATTCTTGAATGGCGTGGAGCTCTGCTTGAAATACGCTGGGACTTTTTCCCATGGGTATCGTAAAGCGTTTGTTTGGTCCGTATATTCACCCTCCTACCCCCGCTTCCATTTTAGAACCATCCGTATACCACTTTATGCCGTTGTGGCTGTTAGGTGGGTTATTACTAGCCCATGCTTCTCGCTTGGGGATCTCCGTGGAGAACCGCTTATTGAAGCATAGTGTTTTATGAATGCGGTCTGTGACCGCGCAGTTCATGTTGAGTTCTGGCAGTTCATCAAGCAGGGTCTTAAGTTCCGGATGATCGTTAAGACTTATCTCGTTTAACTGTATTTGACTTATTGCACTGCGGATCGCCACTATTTGAATGTATATGTGGGGAGGTGTAATACCTGTTATTGCCTCTATGGCTGCCGTTGGACAGGTTCGCATGGCTCCGGAGATACCAATGCACGCAAGCCGTTGTAGCTTTTTAAGCTTCTCTATTGCCACCTCTATCGGATCAATATCACCACGCTGTCTGGTGGCCTCAGCCTCTACGTTAGCAGCCTCCAACATATTTTTTGCTGCCACGGCTTTCCAGATATCCCCAGTTTGTTTTTCAATCTCACTATATATTTTAAATGATGGGCATGGAATATCTAATATAGATACGATTTCCTCTAACTGTGAGTATCCGCAACCTACACTGGTAATGGCCAAAACAGCAGCAGCGTTAACATCCATTGCATCTGGATTTTTCTTATATATAGGAACACTCGACTCTCATAATTGCACATTTCACATCTTAAAAAGATCGAACTTGAAAAACCTACTCGGACTTCTTTAACAATTTTTATATTGTTTAAACTGCAACCGAGTGCTGGGCAATGTTGGTCTATTGCTTTCAACTCATTAAAAAAGTATTGAAGGTCAATTATCCTTCTTCCTTCTATGAGGGCAACGGAATCGATCGCAGATGTCTCTCTTTCCATTGTCAGACATTCTAGACTTTCCGATTCTGATATTAGGCCTTTCAACTCAAAATGTTCATTCGTTTTAAGACCACCTTCACCTTCTGAAACTGGCTTCCATTGACAATCTGAGTATTTTCAGGATTTTGTCTTGTTAAACTAAATAAATAAAAAAAAAACATTCAATCGAATCATTAATCAAATTCCTTTGCGAACTTTTCATTAGAGAACGAATCATATTTAATTGTTCTGCGAACCTTGTAATAAAGCCAAAGGTAACGGCAACAGTGCAAAAAAATAATAATTCCCCACAAACAGCAACAGCGCAGTGCTACATTATCCCCTTTAGCCTAAACCACCATTCACCAATCTTCCAATCCACCCAGACTCAATAATATTCACGGAGTGAAGGGTACCTATCTATGCACTTTTCAATAATCAACTTTTCTACAACGATTTAGCAATGAAACTTTAGGGTATCTATCTGAAAATCCTGAGTAATATCATGATTTTGTTTTTGTAGTATTGTTTATTAGTTTAAATAATTTTCTGTAAACAAATTTTAAACCGAAAGTATACGCTAGATCCACATCTTGAAAAGTGCCTTTATCAACCCCTCACTCATTTTTACTTTCAGTCAGCGAAACAAAAATGCAAAATCACTTCGAATCGCCACAGAAATAGATCTGCTTACACATACCCACATCCACACATGATTTCTTTTATTGAAATCGAACTTCAGACTTCACACCAAACCGGTTTCATTTAGAACACACCTCCGAGAGCAGTTTACTTTATGGTTGATTGCGTGCTGTTCTGATTGGCTGTTCAGATCAGGCCACACAACTACCGCCACCTTCACGGGAAATCCGGAATTATTTCTTGCGAAAGTTGATAAACTAAGCAACGTACAAAATAATTTTTTGAAAAAATATGTAATTTAAACACGGTATTTTGTGACAAAATATACTTAAATAAATATATATTTTTATTGGATCTGTTAGCTGATATTCACATGAAAAACGTAGTTCAATATTTCAAAATATTGTTTGTTGAGTTAGTGATCTCAGATGTATAGTACTCTGTCTTATCATGGTTTGGAAACTAGTAAATCGATTTTATGCAAATTTTCCGAAACACCTTTGGGAATTCTTTAAATAAAATATAACTGAGATGTTTTTTAAAAAAAAAACTATTCCGATCATTTTCAAGAGGAAATTATATTCTTTGAAGTGCATTAAGTTTCAATTCAGTAGCTCCAGTTTGAGAAACAGAATGCCATTTTTTTCACTTTTGCTCGATTTCTGGGTAGAGGCCTCTTAAAGTTAATGTTAATTCCAAATCTGCTGTTCCCTTCCAAACGGTTTCTTATCTAACCTTTCCTATTCACTTTCAAACTCAAACTTTTGAAAAAAAAAATTTAATTCGTAATTTTGAAATTTCTCAAAAACCAGAACGCGCAAAACCATCTGGTTTTAACAAAAAATTGTTAGATGCAACGAATCATTATACTTTAGATTTATTTAGTAAATAAAAAAAACACTGTTTAGATATATGTATCTTGTTTTAAGCTCAGTGACGATATTGTCCGTTATTTCTATAAAAAGAGGTTCAGCGCAATCTATCAAAAAACATAGAGACGGGCTACAGTCCGCTTGGGCGAACTGTTGCATACCCTATTCTTATTCCTATCCCTCATAAGTGGGCGTGACAAAAGTCTAAGTATGGTTGAATTGTTAAGAACGCTCTACATATTTTGTTATATAACATTTAAAGGATTTTATCAAAAAAAACGCTCCCTAGCTCAAACTTGGGTGTTTCAATAAAATTGTTTTATTTAATTGTGGGCGTGTCAGTAGGCGGATTTAAAAAAAATTAACACATGAGCATAAAGCGCCCCTAGAGAGTATATATTATAAATTTCAGCTCCCTAGCTCACTTTGAATTTTCAAAAAAAAAAAAAAATAATAATTGTGGGCGGATTTTGAAAATATTTACACATGAGCATAAAGGGCCCATAGAGAGTATATATTATAAATTTCAGCTCCCTAGCTCAAACTTTGGATTTTCAAAAAAAATGTTTTATTTATTTGTGGGCGTGTCAGTGGGCGGATTTTGAAAATATTTATACATGAGCTTAAAGGGCCCCTAGAGAGTATATATTAAAAATTTCAGCTCCCTAGCTCAAATTTTGGTTTTTCAATAAAATTGTTTTATTTTTTTGTGGGCGTGGCAGTGGGCGGATTTTGAAAATTTTATATCCCGAACAGTTTTAGGAGTCATAGATCATATATAAAAAATTTCAGCTTCCTAGCTCAAAATTCGATTTTTTCCAAAATTTTGTTTTTTTGAGATTGTGGGCGTGTCTGTGGGCGGATTTCAAAAATTCGTAAACTTGATTATTTCGGGACCCTAGAGAGTATATGGTTAAAATTTCAGCTCTCTAGGTCCAGTTTAAAGGCCTAATTTTTGCCGACGGACGGACGGACGGACGGACGGACGGACATGGCTAGATCGACATTACTATCGATGCTGATCATAAATATAGTAACTTTTAGGGGTCTGCGGGCAATATTAAGGTATGTTACAAACTATGCGTCAAAATTAATATACCCCTAGAATAGGGTATAATGAGTTTAAATTTAAATAAGAAATCAGAGCATATCCAAGACTGAATATACTAATTTCCTGCTTAGCAATTTCAACGTCCGTATGTTTATTTTGTATCAAATTAAAGAGGGCATCGGTTTTTGCAATAGCAAGCGTTTAATTATCCCATTCCCTGTCGTCCTTTAATATTCAGGTAAACGTTTCTATTATGTCTAATCTGCAATTAAAAAGAACGTTGTTATTTGTGAATGGTAATGGCAGGTAGTCTTCGATACTCTTGCCATGCGTCGCTTGGCTATTTGTTTTAACAGATTATAACGTTTTGTAGATTTATTTAAAAATCGAACTAGCTATGCTGTTCGTATAGCTAAAGAATACTTTTAATTCAGGTATGTTTTCATAGAAATTCACCAATTTGATCCTTAATTAATTGAGAGGTTTTTCATTTGACATTTATGTTATTCAAATCTGTTTTCTCTGGTTCGTTCGTTTTTATTTAGTTAATATTTCATTTTAATTTTGTTTTTGTTGTCAATGAAACGAAAGTAGTTCATAAACTTTGTGAGTTGTTTTTGTTTAAACTCATTCATTTTGTGACTAATTTTTGTTCCTAAGCTTTAAGGAAGTGAAGTTCCAGTGATTGCATTTCTTTATTTTACCAATTATTACTGTTGAGTTAAAACAGCAGAATGTTGATAGCAAGCACATAGACTTGTATCGATAAGCTGAGATGTGAGCCAAGCACTTGAACTTGTTCACTATAATAAGGTGATGCGCTGTGGATAACGTGTTACGATTGAAATGCACCAATTGGATCAATGAAAATTGACATTTTATTATTGGGCTATATGCCTCTTTTATACTTAAAATTAATTGCTAAAAGTGGTAACATAACAACATAGTTCTTAATGCTAATTGCTTAATGCTATATGGTGCGTCAGCACAACAAGCGATTGTTGCTTCTGGTGTGCTGACGGTGTTTTTATTATTTGTGACGGAGTGGGTCACTGGGTGCGGTGTTGTTGCACTCAATGTGTTGTTCAACAATTACAAGAAAATGTGCAAGGCCAAGTAAACGAATACCACAAATGTCTTGATTTGACATATATTTTAGTTTGACAAATATTTTTTCATTTGACAATTTTCATTATTTTACCAGCCTAAGTTCTGTGTTTAAAAAAATGAACGAAAGTCATTTTTTTTCGTTCATCTTTTTACAATTTTCGCACTACGCGAACGGGTTTGTGTAGTTTCGTTTATATAAATTTACATTTGCAAATAAGTACGCGAACGGACCTAACATGAAAATTTGATAGCTTTAAATATTTTTGATATACCAATTTATTCAACAGGTGAACACCTCTATCTGATTTATAAGTGGTCACAATATTAGGAATATTACAAACCGGAAAACGAGTGGGCACGTATTTATTTGTACTGTATTTCTTAACGAAGTACCTAACAAAGTAATATAAGACTTTAGCTCAAAAATAGCTTAATATATCATTTCTTTTTATTTAGATACCACACGTGGAACAAGAATTTTTCCAAAATAAAGGAATAAAATGTCGATTTATTTGCATTGTAACACCTTAGAATTGGAAGCATTAACTAATGCTGGAGTGGCATTCCATTTAAGCGCAACAGTGACACAACTGCGCATATTGTACAAAGAGAATGCGAACATTGCTGACAGGAAAATTATTGATGGTGGCACTAATCAAGAAGACGACATTGAAAATTCCGGACAAATGCCACCGGATGAAGGCATTGATGCAGCATTAGAGTTACTTGAGAAGAAAATGCGTTTTCTTGCACTTCAAGCTGAGATCGAATCATTACAGGCAAGCACTCATTGAACACGTGTACCAGAAGCGCAGACCTTGATCCCTCGCCACGATTTGTTCAGCTCGATTGAAAATGTTGTGCCTACGTTCAATTGCGACGATTCATATAGCATACAGAAATGAATGGCAGATTTTGAAAACGTGGCCACACCGTTAAACCTGGATGAACAGTATCAATAACTATGTGCTCGCCATTTATTGACTGTTACAGCAAAAATATTCATATGAACAATTACTGTGCAAACGTGGTCATAGTTACGATCTCTATTGCTCCATGAATTTGACAGATATGTGCCCTTATTGGAGGTATATCGGCAAGGGGTTTTCGCTGATATATAAGCTCATTATATAAGCTCATTAGGAAAGACGTTCCTTTTAAGTTCGGCAAGGAAGAGCTCACCTGTTTCGAGAGGTTGAAGCAAAAACTAGTGGAGGCCCCGATATTGGCGCTCTACGATCCAAAGGACGAGACGGAACTCCACTGTGATGCGAGTTCGCTGGGTTTCGGTGCAATACTTCTCCAGAAGAAGTCTGACGAGAAATACCACCCAGTGTTCTACTTTTCAAAGAGAACAACGAATCATGAATCGAAGTACCACAGCTTTGAATTGGAGACGCTGGCCATTATATATGCGCTTAAGCGGTTCAGAATATACCTGCATGGGCTCCGCTTCATAATAGTAACTGATTGTAATTCTTTGACTCTCACATTAAATAAGAGAGAGATCAACCCCGTGGTGGATCGAAGATGCAGCATGTTGATGCGTTGAGTCGTGCGATGAATATCTTAGTCTTGGAAGAAAATACGTTTGAGCAGAACCTATCTATTAATCGACATAGAGACGAAGCTATTAATAAGATTAGGGAGCAACTTGAGAAAGAAGAGAGTCAATGAAATGAGGAATGGGTTAGTTTATAGAAAGGCAGGACCGAAGATTATGTTTTATGTGCCCAAGAGCATGGAAGGGAATATACGGGGCTACGGGGTCCCCTCAAGCCAACGGGCAGGTTGAGAGTGTGAACAGGAACCTGGGCCCAATGATAGCGACGATGACTAGTGCAGGGTCCGTCTCCTCGTTAGACGGGGTTTTACCGACAATTGAATTCGTATTAAATAATACCATTCACAGTAGTACCGGAGTAACCCCGAGCGAGTTACTATTTGGAGTCGGACAAAGAGGAGTGGTGATAGATTATCTAAAGGAGAGTTTAGAAGAATGCGAAGGGCAAGTAGTGAGTAGGGATTTAGGACAGAGGAGAGCTGTAGCGGCTGCCAAAACCGTTAAAAGTCAAGAGCGTAATGAAGCATTGAAGGATCGTAATAGGAAGAACGTAAAGTATGAAGTCGGTTCTTACGTCATGGTGAAGAATTTCGAAAGTAGGCCTGGAGCTTGTAAAAAGATTATCCCCAAATTCAAAGGTCCGTATAGAATAGCAAAGATTCTGCCAAATGATAGGTACCTGTTGAAGGAAATCGAAGGTTTTCAGCTAGGACGGATACCGTACGAGGGGATATAGGAAGTGGCGAACATCAAACCATGGGTTGATACTGAGGGGGAAGCTTTTGTGGAATCGGGACGATTGGGTGTCAGGACAGCCGAATTGTAACAGTAAAGCATAAGAGAGAAACAAAAAAATGTAAAGGTGCTATCAGTGCAATAGGCAGGACACATTCATATATACATGAATTGAGTTTCACTCAATTCATCTAAAGTAGAGTCAGTCGAAGTAAGTCCATTAAAGAGTGCGGCCGCACAAATATATTAATAAAGAAAAATAAAGTGTAAATCGACTAAGTGAAGTAATCGTGTTTTATTTCGTGAATAAGAGGCCCTGTTATAATATCAAACTAAGATATTCTTATTGTTTTTGTGAATACATTATATGTTCGTGTTGTTATTTATTTATGTATTTTTTGTTTATGTTAAATATGTTAATTCGAAGGAAAAAAAGTTAAACAATAAAAATGCTGTCGTTTAGAGTAAGGATTTAGTACGAAGTTTAAAAAACATGCACCTATGTAGTATGTTACTTCATAATTTATATGTATAACTGACAACGCTGCTCGTGCGTCGCCTCGCCACAGACATCTATGGGGCATCTCGTGTCCAGAGGAGACCATTTTAAAAATGTATTTAATTCTGGAAATTGTTGAAGGAAATTGAAAATATAAATAAAAAAAAATAATTGACTTGAAATAAATAATACACGGGAAAATATAACAAAGACAATAAATTGCAATAAATGCTCACCGAATGATTGCTTGTTGTTGTTTTCTTCTTTTTTTGGTTGATCAAATGCTTCTGTCAAACGAGAGATTATTCCTTTTATTCCGCGAAATTGATTATAAGGGAAAATTCGATTGAATAAAGAAACGTAATGCATGAGAGCAAATTATGGCTGAAATAGATGTGTAGCAAGATGATTTTGTATGTAAAATAACACATTTAGCCATATTGCAAAGATCAACTATCAACTGATAGTTGATACTTATCAATCATTTTTTAAAAATGGTATTGCGAATTAGCGATAGTTAATTGACAAATCCGTATTATGAATGTCAATCGTGAACAATTTTATTGGTAGATGTCAATTTTTCTATCAATCGCAATTTCGGTGTTGATAAAGAACGACTAATGTTTGTAATTGCTATTTCTTTCTATTTGTAGGTATGGATCGACCTGGAATGCAAAAGAAAAAAGAGAAAAACTAAAAATAAAGTCCAAATATCTGCGACTGGTGGTGGCCCAAACCGATGTCACCAGTTTAATGACATGGAAGAGCATGTGATTCGTATCATTGAATTGAATACTTGCGTGGATCCTCCTGGTAATGAATTTGGGTTTAACGAGCCTGATACAGCGCAAACATCAAGCTCCAGTCAGGGAAGATCGCCAAATAATGTGTAGTACCACACTTCGTATTAAGCTACATTAGTACTATGTAGTACTACTGCCCATCACTGACAGACAGAAATTCCTTAAACTACAAATTCGAACATGAACATACACGACTTCATAGATTATAATTCCAGATGCCAATCGTGGCAACGAGAACAACAACTCGAAGTCCACACAAGGGCTTTCCCCAGACCAGACGATAGATTTGTAATCACTATCCACCTACACTAGATTCCCACAAAGGTACAACCGATGAGATAAGAATTCCGCTTCACCTTGAGCCGCGTTGTGCATGGTGTCAAATTGTACAGCCGGATGGCGAATTTAAATCAAGAATTACTGCTGCAACAAGCATTTTTATTTAATAGTGTTAGTGAATAGATGTATATAATTATAATAAGATTTTTGTATAAATAGGTTAAGAAAAGCATAATAAAGTTAATCTTAAACTGAACACAGTGAATGTCTCTTATTTAATATTCAGGTCGGCTCTTTAGCCACAAAACACTAAGGCTTTTCAGCCATCAAATTCTACTCGGCTTGGGCTAGCCTTTCAATAAGCCCCATAGATTTGTAGGCGAGGCAGGCATTAATAAATTCCCGTTAACTTATATTACATGGCGATCCTGCCTAAAAACCTAGACTTTTGATAAAGATGCGCTGCTAAAGAGAAGTTAAACATTTAGTAAAACAGGAAGACGAGAAGTTGCAAATCTCACACCAAATCCTTCAATTAAGGAAATAGATACCAAGAAGCAACATAATGATCAATGTTTAAATGAAAACAAACGAATGTTGATTTGAAAAATACACAAACATATTACTAACATGTATTACATGTATTACATTTACTAGAAAAAGAAGCACGTATTACATTAAAAATATATTACATAATAAAGAAGAGTTGGACAACATTGTCCACCAATTAGACAAAGATAGACATGGGACGGTCAATACCCAGAACTTGCTATAAGCCAGGGAGAATGCCGATATTACACAAACGCCGAAGAACTATAACTATTGAATGAAACAGAGATATTCTATAAACAAACAAAATTGTATTTAAAATAAAAAACCAATAATGGGAGGTCAAACCTCAAAAGAGAACATTGTCGTCAACTCGGGCGAAAATAAAAGGATATACAACTTAGTAACACAAATTAGTAGACGTCTTAATTATTGTACTAATATTAATAATAAAGTAGTAGTAAAAGTAATAAATAAAGAATAAATAAATGAAATATAAATAGCAATGTAAGAAAAATTTTATATCATATTGTTTAATATATTATATATAATGTTAGTAGTCCTAAAATCAATAAAAAATATTATAGATAACTTTAAAAAAAAGCTCCTAATAGAGTCTATACTTTAAAATTTATATTAGAAAAAGAAACAGAGCTGTCAAATTTAATAGAAAGTTTTAATTACAATATATAATAGAACTGAAAATAATCAATAAAAACTATCTTTAATGTAAAAGTAACTGAGTTAGAAGATTTGTTGGAACAGAAAAGACGACTATTAAACAATAGAGATCCCACAAAACACAATTTTGATCACAAAATTGCACAATTTGGTACCATAACAACACTTAAGATCATACCCGAATACGGAGGGGAATATGACAGACTCAACAATTTCTTGAATCTAGCACAATTTGTTGCAGATACGCTGCAAGGCGATGACGAAAAACGAAAATTAGTACAATTCATTCTAGACATAAGATTAGCAGACAAGGTTAGGTACAAACTTATTTATTTTTTTTTTTTTTATTTATTTGAAATTGATTGTTGACATTTTGTATTTCTTATACTATACGTATTAAAATAGTGTCAAATGCCAATTCAAAGGGCTTCATTACAAATAGTTGAAATATTGGTGGGGTGACCCTTAAGACATTAATAAAAAGATATAGGAATATGTAAAATGCATTTAAAAAATTACAATTCAAGTTTAATTTAAATATTCATTTTAAAATAAAAAGAGAAAATAGAGAAAAAGACTAGTTACACCAAAATGTCAGAAAGAATAGCTTCCATGTTATAGTAATTGAATTGGAAGAGCCAATGTTTTACACATTTCTTAAACTTTCCAGGAACGGTTAATGACCTGATATGAAGAGGTAGTTTGTTAAAAAGGCGGCAGGATGAAACCAAATAAAAGTTACGAAAAGCAGTGGTACGGGAAAACGGTTCGGTAACAACGTTTAACAAATTACGGCGTAAATTATAATCAGATATTAATCTAAAATTCATATTTCCCGATCTAATAAAAAAAGTTTTTAATACCTTAAAACAATACAAATGACGGACTGGAAGAATTTTCATAGCACGGAACAATGGAAAACTAGGATGTCGACGGTGTTTGCGGCTAATTTTTCACAAAACATTTTTTTGTAAAACTAAAAGAGGCGGAATCTTATTCCGATGTGTCCCGCCCCAACAGGCTATACCATATTGGAGTTTCGAGTGAAAAATGCCGTAATAAATAATTTTTAGTAGTTTGTCAAACATTTTTTAAGTAAAAAAAATGTCGGAGTGTGCAACGAAAATATTTTTTCAAAGACTGCGTGTGGCTTACAAAGTTCATTTTGTAGTCAATAATGAGTCCCAAGTATTTGAACTCTTCTACCCTCTCCACTAAAAAACACTCATTAGCATGTTACTAAACGTGGTACAAGATGAAGCTGAGACACATGAGCAGCCAGTTAGTTTGAACTTTTTGCAACCCGTAGAGTGAAAGTAAAACTCCGCAAAAGGGTCAGTTGTGGTCGATAGGTTAAAAAACATTATTTTAGTTTTAGAACTAATTCTCAGTCTGTGTTCAGCGAACCAGATCCTCAATAAATTTAAATCCCAGTTTATATCAGAAACTAAATTTAAAGCACTATCCGCACCGTAGGCACAGCCCACATCATCTGCGAAGGCAGTAAGTGTACCCTTAAAATCAAGCTCAAAAAGAGAATTAATGTATATAAGGAACAAAATAGGTCCCAACATCAAACCTTGCGGTACTCCCAAATTTAGAAACTGTACATCACTCCTGATTTCTCCAATTTTAACTCTTTGAGATCTGTTTGAAAGATAGGATCTGAACTCAATGTAGCATGTTACTAAACGTGGTACAAGATGAAGCTGAGACACATGAGCAGCCAGTTAGTTTGAACTTTTTGCAACCCGTAGAGTGAAAGTAAAACTCCGCAAAAGGGTCAGTTGTGGTCGATAGGTTAAAAAACATTATTTTAGTTTTAGAACTAATTCTCAGTCTGTGTTCAGCGAACCAGATCCTCAATAAATTTAAATCCCAGTTTATATCAGAAACTAAATTTAAAGCACTATCCGCACCGTAGGCACAGCCCACATCATCTGCGAAGGCAGTAAGTGTACCCTTAAAATCAAGCTCAAAAAGAGAATTAATGTATATAAGGAACAAAATAGGTCCCAACATCAAACCTTGCGGTACTCCCAAATTTAGAAACTGTACATCACTCCTGATTTCTCCAATTTTAACTCTTTGAGATCTGTTTGAAAGATAGGATCTGAACTCAATGTAGCATGTTACTAAACGTGGTACAAGATGAAGCTGAGACACATGAGCAGCCAGTTAGTTTGAACTTTTTGCAACCCGTAGAGTGAAAGTAAAACTCCGCAAAAGGGTCAGTTGTGGTCGATAGGTTAAAAAACATTATTTTAGTTTTAGAACTAATTCTCAGTCTGTGTTCAGCGAACCAGATCCTCAATAAATTTAAATCCCAGTTTATATCAGAAACTAAATTTAAAGCACTATCCGCACCGTAGGCACAGCCCACATCATCTGCGAAGGCAGTAAGTGTACCCTTAAAATCAAGCTCAAAAAGAGAATTAATGTATATAAGGAACAAAATAGGTCCCAACATCAAACCTTGCGGTACTCCCAAATTTAGAAACTGTACATCACTCCTGATTTCTCCAATTTTAACTCTTTGAGATCTGTTTGAAAGATAGGATCTGAACTCAATGTAGCATGTTACTAAACGTGGTACAAGATGAAGCTGAGACACATGAGCAGCCAGTTAGTTTGAACTTTTTGCAACCCGTAGAGTGAAAGTAAAACTCCGCAAAAGGGTCAGTTGTGGTCGATAGGTTAAAAAACATTATTTTAGTTTTAGAACTAATTCTCAGTCTGTGTTCAGCGAACCAGATCCTCAATAAATTTAAATCCCAGTTTATATCAGAAACTAAATTTAAAGCACTATCCGCACCGTAGGCACAGCCCACATCATCTGCGAAGGCAGTAAGTGTACCCTTAAAATCAAGCTCAAAAAGAGAATTAATGTATATAAGGAACAAAATAGGTCCCAACATCAAACCTTGCGGTACTCCCAAATTTAGAAACTGTACATCACTCCTGATTTCTCCAATTTTAACTCTTTGAGATCTGTTTGAAAGATAGGATCTGAACCACTCGAGCATAAAACCACGAATTCCAGCTTTTTCTAGTTGGTGTGGTTAACCATATCGAAGGCTTTGGTAATGTCCACAAATAAACCTGCAGTGAGCTTTTTTGCATCAAGGTTTGAGAAAACACTGGATCAAAAATTTAGTAGGGCATCTTCAGTAGACTTTCCAAGCTGAAAACCAAACTGCACAGGGCTGAAATACTTATTTCTATTTAAAAAAGATAACAGTCTTATTTTAACGATTTTTTCGAAAACTTTACTAAAAATGGAAAGGAGAGAAATTGGCCTGTAATTGCTCATGTCTTCTGCTGAACCTTTTTTAAAGAGAGGCACTACGTCCTCACATTTGAGAACACAAGGAAAAACTCCAGAAAATATGCTTCGGTTAAAAATAACTGCTAGTCATCTACCATGAAACATCCGATGCGTTTTATAACCGTATTTGAGATGCCATCATAGCCGCAAGCATTAGAACCGTTAAGGGATTATTCGAGACCCAGACCTGTTACTTTAGAACAATTGAAGCAGAAATTCAGAGAAATACTTACCCCAAATAAAACTGCCCTGCAGCTACAGTCCGAGCTAGGAAAGATCAACTAAGGTCCAAGGACTATAAACAACTACGCAGCAAAGATAGAAAGTCTTATTGCAGACCTTAACAATGTTCAAATAACAGAACAAGGTGAAAACGCAAAAGACATCATCTATAAGCTGAATGACCAACTAGGACTAAATTCATTTAAAAATGGATTAAACGGCCAAACTAAAACCACTCTATTCGCAGCTAAACTAAACTCTAAACGATGCCATACAATTAGCATCTGAGTTAGAAGTGACAAACGACACTGTACATGTAAGTCACTATAGGATGAGTGGCATGAATTTTAGTAGAAATAGAAACAATAACAGCTTCAGGGATAATCGTGATTTTAGAAATCAAAACGTCAATAACAATAATAGAAACCAGAACAATAGAAATAATGACTATAGGTATAGAGACAATAATAATACACATTTTAGAAGAGCAAATAACCGCATAAGAAACAGTAATGGAAATAATAACCATAGAAATTACAGGAACCCGAATAATCAAAGAAATAATGATAATAGAAATGTTAATCGTATGAGTAGTACGTGAATTGAACAACAAGTCTCCGAAGACCTGAGAGGCTCAGAATACCATGTAGGGAACCAACAATAAGATCAATTTTTCATCTCAATCAGGATCTTACAAACTATATTCTTGCAAGTACTAATGTCACACCCTCAAACAATACTTTTTTAATAGATACAGGTGCTGACATAAGTATATTAAAATTAAATTCTATTAAACCCAATGTCATTTTGGACAATAAAAATAAGATCAGAATCACTGGTGTAACGAACTCAGAAACATACTCACTGGGATCGGTTACAGCCCAAATAAAATTTGAATCTGCATCAGTATAGCAATATTTCCAGATTGTAGATAAGAACTTTTCGATCACAACAGATGGCATTTTAGGCAGTGATTTTTTTAATAAAAAGTAGTAGTAAAATTAATTATCACAATTTTACAATATCCATATTAGTCAATAGCAATGAGTTGGTATTGCCACTGATTACTACAATATCAAGAAACAGAGAGATAACATTGGCAGCAAGAACACAATCACTTCATCCTATCTCACTAGATATAGTAGAAGATATCATTGTCTTTAACCAAGAGGTCCAAAAAGGAGTATTCATAGCGAACTCCATTATTCCATCCAAGGGAATAACACAAATTGAATTTCTGAACACACTAGATCATGACGTGGTAATAAAACAATTCACACCGGAATTAGTACCACTAAGCAACTATCATGTAGTGAATCTTAAGGCCAATTATGAGAAAAATAAGAAAGATGACCAATATAAAAGACTGCTAAAGGAATTGGACATCAAAATAGCTGATGTCAAAGCTAAAAAATCAATATTGGAAATATGTGAGGAATTCGCAGATTGTTTCAATCTGACAGGTGACTCGTTGACAGTAAATAACTTCTACAAACAGAATATACAAATGACTGACAACAGCCCTGTATACATAAAAAACTATAGACTTCCTCACACGCAGTTGAATGAAATTAATCAACAAGTGGACAAGCTCTTGAAGGATGACATTATAGAACCTTCAATAAGCCCATTCAACTCACCCTTACTTGTCGTACCCAAGAAAGATGTAGAGGGTGGCAATGGTGCGATGGTAGTGTATTCACTAAGTGATTGGCAGGTCGTGCGTTCGAATCCCGACCAGGGCCATGATTTTTATAAATTGAATACACACAACAAAAAACTGATCTCCCTAAAGCAATTTAGGCGCCACCTGTTGAGAACAAAAAATCCCATCGCACCAAACTTCTTTCCTATCCTTCTATCCTTTCGATAAGCAGCACCCAAAATAGGCAATGAATTGCTGGGAGCTACTTGCGCAACAAACTAAATGCCTGCGCTGTGGTTTTACCATTATAAGGGTACTGTGTCACTACAGAAAAAGGAAATCCTTTTAGCGCAGGCAAATTATAAAAAAAAGAGGGAGACAAGAAATGGCGACTAGTGGTAGATTTCCGTCAACTAAACAAAAAGATAATGGATGATAAATTCCCGTTAAAAAGGTTAGACGATGTTCTAGACACCTTAGGACGAGCAAAATATTTCTCCACATTGGATTTAAGTAGTTCCTTCCATCAAATAGAACTGGGCGAACATTCCAGACCAGTAACTGCATTTTCAACGAATCAGGGACATTTTCAGTTCAAAAGACTACCGTTCGGGTTAAAAATGTTCACCAATAGTTTTCAACGCATGCTATCCGTAGCCTTAGCAGGGCTTAACGCAGAAGCGTTCCTTTATGTTGATGACATTATTATATTTGGTTGTAGCCTTAATCACCACAACCAAAATCTAGTGACGACATTACAGAGACTGAGAAAATATAACCTTAAGCTCAATCCTCAAAAATGCAATTGGCTACAGACAGAAGTAACATATCTAGGGCACTTGATAACAAACCAAGGGATAAAGACAGACCCCGCTAAATCTGAAACTATCAAGAAATACCCATGCTCAACGAATGCAAATGAAGTGAAGCGATTTGTAGTATTCTGCAACTACTATAGAAGATTCATCAAAGATTTTGCAGAAATAGCAAAACCTTTAAATGCACTATCAAAGAAGGGTTTAGAGTTCAAATGGACAGATGAGTGTCAGAAAGCTTTCAATACGCTTAAAGAGAAGCTTATAAATCCACCCATTCTGCAATACCCCGACCATGAACAACCTTTTATAGTAACAACAGATGCTTCCAATACTGCACTTGGAGCAGTGTTATCTCAAGGCGAAATAAAAAGAGACCTACCTATTTCATATGCCAGTAGAAGTCTCAAGAAGCATGAGCTCAACAAACCGATTATAGAGAAAGAATTACTCGGTATACATTGGGCCATTAACCATTTCAGACCATACCTATATGGAAAAAGATTCGTAGTAGTAACTGATCACAGACCGTTAGTAAGCTTATTTACTCATAAAAATCCATCTCCAAAATTGAAAATTTATCAGACTACACCTTTGACTGTCGACAGTATTAATAATACAATTATAGTAGAATTTAGTGATAATCCTAATCTGGACTTAGGTCTGATATTGGAGAAGCTAATTTTCGAAATGTATAGGCAAAATATTGCAAAACTAGCAATTGAAATAAGTGATGAAATATTTGAGCACATAACTATGAATAAATTCAAAGAAATATATAATAAGCTGCAAAAGAAACGAACGAACAAAGGAGGTACAAAACTTAAATTTTAATTTATCAACAACCGAAAAGAATCTTACAACGAGAAGAAATGGAAAAGATAATAACAGACTTCCACAATTCACCACATGTAGGAGGACACTCAGGTGTCAGAAGAACAATATGTAAAATAAAGCAGAGATATACCTGGAAAAATTTGAGCAAAATGGTGAAGAGGTATGTGAGCAATTGCGAAGAATGTGCTAAAAACAAGCAAATAAGGAATACTAAAGAAAGATTGGTTATAACGGAAACACCATCCAGTAGTTTTGAAATAGTATCAGCTGACACAGTAGGACCACTTCGCCATCAGTTGAATTTAGATATATCCTAACCCTGCCATGTGAATTAACAAAATACATAGAAGCGATTCCGATGAAAAGCAAAGATGCAAAGACGGTAGCAAAAGCGTTAGTAGAACATTTTATACTTAAGCATGGTGACTTCAAGATTCTAAAAACAGACATGGGGACAGAATTCCTCAACGAATTAATGAATTTATCTATGAACAATTTGGAATAAAACACATAACATCAACACCCTACCATCATGAGACGCTAGGCTCAATAGAGCGAAACCATAGAGTCCTTAATGAGTATCTTCTGGCTTTCGCGAAAGAAGATAACTGGCATGATTGGATACCATACTTTGTATTCAGCTATAATACGACACCGCATTCTAGTATAGGTATATCGCCATTTGAATTGATATATGGCAGAATAGCAAGACTACCAGAAAATCCCGATGAAATCGCAATAAACCCAATTTATAACTTAGAGAATTACAGCTTAGAATTAAAATTTGATTAGGGCAGATGGCCAAGATAGCTAAGGACTTGTTAATAAAAGCTAAGTTAGAACGTAAAAATATAGTAGATAAGAAATCTAATCCTCTAAGAATTAAGATAGGTGATTTTGTATATTTGAAAGTAGGAAATAAGAAAAAGTTAGATGCACCGTACAAAGGTCCATTAGAAGTAGTTGAATTAAAAGGTGTAAATACTAAAATAAAAGTAAATGAAGAGATAAAGGAAGTACACAACAACCGACTAAAAAAAGTTTAACAAAAAAAAAATAATTTTTCTTTTATAACAAACATTTTTTTTTCCCCCGAAGAGTAAGGATGTAGTACCACACTTCGTACTAAGCTACATTAGTACTATGTAGTACTACTACCCATCACTGACAGACAGAAATTCCCACAAAGGTACAACCGATGAGATAAGAATTCCGCTTCACCTTGAGCCGCGTTGTGCATGGTGTCAAATTGTACAGCCGGATGGCGAATTTAAATCAAGAATTACTGCTGCAACAAGCATTTTTATTTAATAGTGTTAGTGAATAGATGTAAATAATTAGAATAAGATTTTTGTATAAATAGGTTAAGAAAATCATAATAAAGTTAATCTTAAACTGGACACAGTGAATGTCTCTTATTTAATTTTCAGGTCGGCTCTTTAGCCACAAAACACTAAGGCTTTTCAGCCATCGAATTCTACTCGGCTTGGGCTAGCCTTTCAATAAGCCCCATAGATTTGCAGGCGAGGCAGGCATTAATAAATTCCCGTTAACTTACATTAAAAATGTCACCCAAAGAGCAGAACAACCAACAGTTCAAACAAAAGCAAAAGCAACACCGCGAGTTGAAGCATTGCAACAGAATCGCATGACACTGTTAGAAGAACGAACTTCTGCTCAAAAACAGTTTCATGACAACATAACAAAAATATAATGGCCGATATAAGAGAAAGTATCAAAAATATCGAATACTATACGAAGGAAAAATATCAACAGGAGCAAGACCATGAGGCCGAAATCCTAAAGCTAAAGAAAGAGAAATTCAAACTATACAAGCAATATCCATTTATCCATTTAACCTCCCTCCCTACAGTCAACGTATCAAGCTTCTTCAAATGTTACCCCTTTCTTTAGCTTTAGCATGCGCTCTAGTCCCGAGTAGACGTTTTTTATCTTGGTCCAGCAAAAATCAGTAAAAACCGAGTATTCCCCTGCCGTAAAGTATAAAAGTGACGCGAGTTTCATCCGATTTTTGGTTGTGTGTTCCCTAACTACCCAACTACCTGCCTACATTGACTTTTTTACTTGAAATTAAGTTTTCTTGTAAAATCAAAACTTTCTTTGCTGTTTTGTTTCGCCACTAGTCCACCTTTACGGCTTATTACTCTTAAGTGTTTATATAAAATCGAGTTTCTCTTCATCCATGGCACCAACACCACCAGTGCTCCGTTCTAAAAACCAGGCCCCATCAACGCCTAATAAACCAACACCTACTAAGTCGTCCAATGATGATCCCACCTCATTGCTTACACTGCAGGTTTTCAAAAAACACTTATCGGAACAAACGGAGCTACTGCAACGTAACCTTGGAGAGAATCTTGCGAAGATTCGCAGCGATCTTAATAAACAAATTGAGGAAATCAAAATAAGCTGGGAGCGCCGATTTGATGCAATCGATGGTGCTGTCTCCGCTTCATGCGCTCGTGTCGATACGCTTGAGACGAACATGAATGCAAATTCTGACGTACTTGCTCTTCGGCAGCAACTCGACATTATGGAGAGAAAGGAAATTGTCGCTGACATCGTTCTCGTTGGAGTACCAGAATTGCCTGGTGAGAATCTAATTTCCATATTCAACCATCTCTGCTTTTCGATCAATTGCAAGCCGTCTCTCTTAAGTAAAATCTTCCGTGCCAAAAAGCGCAGTAGAACTACAACAACTCATCAACATAACAACAACAACGCTGCACCTTCGCCAATCATCATAAAACTTGCAAGCTGTATCGAGAAAGATAATGTTTTGAAATCGGCTGCTGCGTACCGCTAGCGGAACGAGATGGAACTCCGCTTGAGCGACATTGGAGTGGAATCCACCCACGGTGACACCAGTTGTTACCTAAATGAGAGCTTAACAAAGCAATCTCTTCTTCTCCTCAAAAGCGCTATTGGGCTGAAGCGAAAGAAAAAGTTGTTTTCTGCATACACCAGCCATGGGAATGTGTTCATTAAAAAGTCCGCAACTGAGAAAACCTTTCTAATTGAAAGCTCTGACGATCTACTTGCTGCTGCTGCGACACTACAGTAGAAGTACATACCTACTATAGTATTTATTTTTATTTTTCAATACTTAAAGCTAATTGTTTTATTTATCTTCCATCTACCTTTCTCTATTTATACCCTATTCTAGGGGTATATTAATTTTGACGCATAGTTTGTAACATACATTAATATTGCCCGTAGACCCCTAAAAGTTACTATATTTATGATCAGCATCGATAGTAATGTCGATCTAGCCATGTCCGTCCGTCCGCCCGTCCGTCCGTCCGTCGGCAAAAATTAGGCCTTTAAACTGGACCTAGAGAGCTGAAATTTTAACCATATACTCTCTAGGGTCCCGAAATAATCAAGTTTACGAATTTTTGAAATCCGCCCACAGACACGCCCACAAACTCAAAAAAACAAAATTTTGGAAAAAATCGAATTTTGAGCTAGGAAGCTGAAATTTTTTATATATGATCTATGACCCCTAAAACTGCTCGGGATATAAAATTTTCAAAATCCGCCCACTGCCACGCCCACAAAAAAATAAAACAATTTTATTGAAAAACCAAAATTTGAGCTAGGGAGCTGAAATTTTTAATATATACTCTCTAGGGGCGCTTTAAGCTCATGTATAAATATTTTCAAAATCCGCCCACTGACACGCCCACAAATAAATAAAACAATTTTTTTGAAAATCCAAAGTTTGAGCTAGGGAGCTGAAATTTATAATATATGCTCTCTATTGGCCCTTTATGCTCATGTGTAAATATTTTCAAAATCCGCCTACTGGCACGCCCACAATTATTATTATTTTTTTTTTTTTGAAAATTCAAAGTGAGCTAGGGAGCTGAAATTTATAATATATACCCTCTAGGGGCCCTTTATGCTCATGTGTTAATTTTTTTTAAATCCGCCTACCGACACGCCCACAATTAAATAAAACAATTTTATTGAAACACCCAAGTTTGAGCTAGGGAGCGTTTTTTTTGATAAAATCCTTTAAATGTTGTATAACAAAATATGTAGAGCGTTCTTAACAATTCAACCATACTTAGACTTTTGTCACGCCCACTTATGAGGGATAGGAATAAGAATAGGGTATCCAACAGTTCGCCTAAGCGGACTGTAGCCCGTCCCTATGTTTCTATTTCTATTTGATTTTTCTGTTTCTATATTTCTATTTCTTTATATTATAATAAGTAATTACCGTAGCATGAATGAAACTTTAACTCGTACAATGCTGAGTGTTCTATCTGAGCATCAAAATGGGGTTAAGGTATGTCACATCAATGCTCGTAGTCTAAATCAACGTAAACTTGATTATTTGCGTTATTTGTTCTGCGATTCTAGTATTGATATTATCTGCATTGATGAGACGTGGTTTAAACCAGATATCCCAGACAGCGTTTATAAAATAGAGAGCTACAATTTATATCGTAATGACAGAATAACAGCCACCACTGGAGGAGGAGTTGCTATTTATTGCAAAACCTACCTCAACTGCAAGGTGATTGGTAAATCTTCTCCTAGTACAGATGTTGAATACCTAATTTTAGAGATTTTTGATGTCACTGCGAAATGTTTGGTTGCGTGTGGCTATAACCCAGATAGGATATTTTCGCCTGAGCCATTTTTTTCTGATCTAGCACAAGTTTCACCTATGTATAATAATATAATAGTTTGTGGGGACTTTAACAGGAATTTACTATTGAGTGATTCGTATGCTCGCCAAATTAATGACCTTGTATCGTCTAATGGACTGACTGTGGTAAATAATTTAAATCCTACATGTTTTAGGCCGAATGCAATACCTAGTTTGATTGACCTAGTCATCGTGTCCGACCCGGTGTCAGTTCTTCTGTTCGACTAAATTTCATTAGAAGGCATTTCCGAACACGATCTAATTTTTTGCACATTGGATATCATTTTCTCTCACACAGCTTCTGCAACATTTTTCCAATATAAGGATTTCAGCTCCATAGACTTCTGTACCCTTCAAGCTGCATCCAGCTTAGCTCCCTGGGTGAACTGCAGGTTAAGTGCTGATCCTAACGTAGAACTTGAATATTTCCAGATGCTTATTGAACATCTTTACAACGTATATGTTCCTACAAAAACTATTTATGTCCGCAATAAAGCATGTCCATGGTATACTGATGAGGTTATTAGTGCTATCAAAAAAAGAAACAAAGTCTACAGTAAGTGGAAGCGTACCCGCTCTCCGGCAAACTGGAGTATTTATAAAGTTGCACGTAATATTGCAACGGCTATACAGTTCGTGCATCCAAACGTCACTATTTCTCCTCTAAACTAAGCACTTCTTTTCCTTCAAAAATTTTATGGAGAAACCTACGTCAGATTGGTATGATTGGTAGAACTAGTGACAGTTGTACCCTGGATTTAAATGATCTGAATGATTCCTTCCTGGCGAATGAACTTGAACCTGATAGGTTTGACTATAAAACGATCCCTCGGACAGCTCTGGAACATCAAACCGATTTCGAGGCTGTTACTGAGGTGGAGATCGTAAATATTATAAAATCATTGAAGTCGAATGCCCTTGGAGAGGATAGGGTGCCACTTCGTTTTGTGAAAATTATTTTGCCACAAATCATAAGCCACTTAACACACATCATCAACTCATGCATAATGACCTCAACCTTTCCTTTAGCCTGGAAACGTCACGAATTATACCAGTCCCTAAGAAAGCTAAAGCTGCTACTGCCAATGATTACAGGCCTATCAGCATTCTACCATGTCTGTCCAAGGTCTTTGAAAGAGTACTGGCGAGGCAGATTCAAGATCACCTGTCTGCAAATTCACTTCTGAGTCCCCTGCAGTCCGGCTTTAGAACAGGCCACAGTTGTGCGTCTGCTATGGTCAATATCTTGGATGATATAAGGAATGAATTCGACAAGGGATATGTGACCTTGCTTTGCCTTCTGGACTTTTCGAGGGCATTTGACAAGGTCAATCACTCCATACTCTGTTGGAAGCTACGGCATTATTTCGCTTTTAGTGATCGAGCTGCAAGGCTCATAGGTAGTTTTTTGAGTGATATGTCGCAAAAGGTAGCTGTAGGGGATACATGCTCTGAATTTAAACCCCTTGTGCAAGGTGTACCTCAGGGCTTAATCTTGGGGCCTATTCTTTTCTGCCTGTACATTAATGACTCACCGTTGACCTGCAATTATGTCTCAATCCTCCTGTACGGTGATGATGCCCAACTTTATTACTCGCAGCCGACTGATAAGATGAGACAGCTTGTTTCTGAGCTAAATGATGATCTATTCGCGATCAATCAATGGGCCATGTCTAACGGACTTGTCTTAAACCCAGCGAAATGCCAGGCTATACCTATCTCAAACAGACCCCTCGAACTAACCTCTGTACCAGACATCTTGCTATCAGGTGCTAAAATGAAGCTAGTAGAAACTGCAACAAGCCTCGGGTTTGTCATAAATCGAAATTTATCTTGCTACCATCACATCAACATCGTAATTGGTCGTATTTATGGATGCTTGCGCAAATTGTGGATCTCAGCTAGTTTCACTCCGCTGGAGACACGTCGAAGGCTTGTGCAAACACTCATTACGCTCATTATAATAGGGTACGCTGAAGTGGTTTACAGTAGCCTTGATTCTCTTTCTTTCCATAAGCTGCAAGTCGCTTTCAATGATGCTGTCAGATATATTCACCAGCTACGTAGATATGATCGAATATCCTTACATTCGAAAGTTTTGTTAGGCTGCACACTACAGCAGCATATGAACATTCGAAATTGTGTATTCTTGCACAAAATTATTAGAACCTAATCACCGCCATACCTATACTCTAAGCTTGAATTATCGCTCTCGCTAAGAACTTTCAATATTAATACTCATCACTACAATTATCTAAATTCTTCTCGACTATTTTTCATCCATGCTATCCGGTTATGGAATTCTTTACCTGTCAAACGCCAAAAACTTTAAAACTGCACTTTTAAGACACTACGCATCGCAACACTAAAATTAAAATAGAAATATATAACTTTTTTCACTTACTCTCTTTGTAACTCTTTTCTGTCATTTCACTATTTAACTATTTCACGGTTTCCCTTTCCCTTCTTTCTTCCTCTCTTTTCTTTCTTTCTTTCTTCTCTTTTTCATTTATTAATCTGAATTTGGTTATTAATCTGAATCTGATTTTTTTTTCTTTTTTTTATTATTAACTTGAAATTTGTATAAATTCAACTTGAACCCTTTTCTCGCTGTACTATAAAAGACTGTCTTATTGTATACCTTTATAATTAAATAAATTGAAATTGAAAAAAAAAAAAATTTCTCAATGAAGGCTTAATAGCAATATCATTTTTTTAATGCAGCATATATCCGGTCACTGACTTGCTGTCGTCTATTGGCTTTAATTTTCGTGGTGGTGCCCATAATTTACGCAGTGTTGAATTATTGTTTAGCCCCCATCATAGAACGAATTATGGGAGGCATGAGCCTATTAGTCACATGAGTAGAATCTATAATCTTAATGATCATGTGATTGACTTGCATGTTAGTAAAATTAAGCTAAAAAATATTTTGCGTAATAATGCTTTAATGTTTTAAATTGTTTGCATTATTTTGTGTCTGTGTTAGTATTTTATAGGTACATAATTATTGTATTTTTAATTGTTTTGTCCTTACTAACACCTGCACTAAATGATGAGCCTGTGAGAGCACTTTTAGTGCCGGCAATTTCTGCTCGTGATAGTTGCTTGTTTTTAGCACTCCACGACACAGAGCTGATAGTGTATTAAAAAAAGAAACAAGGAAAAAATGACAACCACAGGAAAGCCAAGTTGAAACTAAAAATTGAAAAATTGGAGTTTGAAAAGGAGATTCAACATTTAAAACACTTGTAGAACAAAACATATTATTTAATTTTTGTTGAGACTTGACTAAAGTTTATTTAAGTTTGTTATCTTATTTTATTTTTGTTGAGACTGAACTCAGGTTATTTCGTTTTTTGTTAATACTAAACTCATATGTATTTTATTTACATATTTTAAAGGCTATTTCAAGACTGAATTAAAGTTTTAGTTCTCCATTATTTTAATCTTACTCTGTTTAATTTTGTACACTGTATATTTGATTTTAAACTATTTACATAAATCTAAGGATCGAATCTCTAAACCGTCTGCCCTCATCAAAGCTATCGTCAGTCAAATCGTCCACATCATTGTCATTATTTTTCTTCTCAATGATTACATTTTCAGGGCTTTCAACAGCATATTTAACACAAATGTTATGTAATGCCGCACATTCTTTTGCAATTTGCGTTGCCTTTTCGGGAGTATAATGCAACTCTCTTACTCTTAGTAAACACCTGAATCTGCTTTTCAGCACACCAAACGTTCTTTCCACAATATTTCTACCTTGCGCATGCTTTTTGTTGAATCTTGATTGTGGAGATCCTGTTTCAGCATTCTGGTAAGGTGTTATGAGAAATGGATTATCCATCATCTCCTTTTATGTATACATTTGTTTATTATGAAAATGTATTTAAATCAGATATTTACCAAGAAGACGTGAATCAATATGCCCATTTCGATAGTCCTCTACACATTTTGCTTTTAACGGAGACATATTCCATATAGATACTGGAATCATGAGAAGCCCCCGCATGATTTGCATTAATGTACTTTATATACATCAACTGATTGCACATCTGAAATTTATATGTACATGTTTAGTAATTTTTCTCTAATGTTAAATGTCTTACAGTACTTATTACCAAAGCATTAAGACTGTAAAAGCCTTTTCTATTATAATAAAGGTGGCGAACTTCTTTTTTGGGACCAACAATTTTAATGTGCGTCCCATCCAAACATCCTATTACATTTGGAATTTCACTTTTCTGGAAAATATTTTTTTTTGCTATTAATTTTTCTTCCTCAGTGTACTCGAATTTTATCCACTTTGGACATGTCATTTTCCATCACATATAGAAGTTCAGTTAGTATTAAGGATACTGTTGGCTTCGCAAGACCAAGGTTGAAGTCATTTCCAACAGTTAGTTGATAGCGCAAAATCTGAGCAGAGCTGCAAGTTTTAAAATGTTCGGTACCTACTGCTCTTTTACTTTTAATGGGTTTCATTTTGGGTCCAATGTCTTCGAGCAAATACACAAATGCAGCTTTAGATAGTCGAAAGTTTTGCACAAAACTGAAATGAAGCTCACAATAAGCTAAATGTAATTCCTTGGAAATTAAATTAGTTACCTTCGGTTTTCCAGCTCCAAAGGATTAGATACGTCTCGCAAACTCCTCCGTATAGCAGCCAATTCCTCATAATCTGTATTGCCTTGGTCATCATCAAAAAATATTTCTACTGATGACATGTTTTTCAATAAATTGCACAATCGCAGATTTGTAACACTCGTAATTAATTAAATTGTTTTCGAAAGTCGTAACAACCACTCTTCAAAGTAAAAATATTTTAGAACTTTCAAAGTTGAGTTTTCATTTACAATAACTTTACTTTTTGCGTTATGTTTACAATAGCTTATATTTTTATCAATAATTGTATTTCGCAATACCAATATCATTTTTAATTGATAAATTTTGTCAATCGTCAATTGATTGATGGTTGATCTTCGCAATAGGGGAGATTGCTTACTGTCGAGACTTGAATTCAACCAGCGCCTTGTTGTGTTTATTTATGTGTGGCAATACTGACAATATTTGAATTCCAACGCCAGTATCTGTCACTCGCCATCTTTTATACTTTTTATACTTTTCGCTACTTCAATCATTGTTCATTCGATATATCTTTCAATAAATATCTTTAATTAATCTATAATAAAGCTTAACACTTACTGCATGCAAATTCTTGCTGCAAGTTGTCGCTATTTGTAATTTTGCGTCGCCGATTGTAGTAGAACAGTACAATTTGGTACAATTTTTCTGATTTGACGTTTCGTGCTGAAAAATTCTAGGTACGGCAATTTCTTATTGCACATGTGTCACATGAGCGTTGCTGCATGTATTACAGCGTGCGTCGCTGGTGCACATCTGTTCAGGCATTATGCCCTTGCTTTCGCTTTGCAGTGTGATGATTATAAAATATGGATACACACAATAATAATTGTATGACTTACGTGTTTATATGAAATACATTCAGCGGAATTCATAAAAATTACTTAATTTGCCTCTTATTCACAACTTAACTACAATGTGGATTAAAAGATAAATCACGGCGCATTAATTAAGAGTCATGTCCATGCATTAGCTTATTGTCGATAACTAAGTAAGTAAATGGTATGGAAATTGGGTATCGTTAAGTAATAAATTCTACGGAGATACCACAACCAACATCCCATTTGGTTCAAAGATTCGCTGTCAGTTGTCAAAAATGCTGTCAGTTATATTTGAACTTAATTACTCGTCAATTAATCTACTTCGATCAATTATTTAATTTGCTTATCAACGTCAATTAACTTCAAAAAATTGTTATTCAGATTTTTTATTTAATTCATTGATTAAAGATAATTCACCAATAATTTGCGTTTATTAATTCAGGTGATAGGTACATATAAAGTTCACTTGGTAGAGTTTCCTGTACTTTGGTAGAAACTTGAAAGTGTTGTGTGGTTGAAATTTTAAAAAGAAGGCCTGTAGGAATTTGGTTATATGGACGCAACTGTTTGTATTTATACCCCATTCTAAGGGTAATATAATTTTAACACATATTTGTAACATAGCTTAATATTGCTCGTTGACCCCTTAAAGTTATTATATTTACCGACATCGATAGTAATGTCGATCTAGCCATGTCCATCCGTCGTTCGTCGGCAATTGCAAGGTCCAAAAACTCGAGCTAGAAAGCTGAATTTTGAATATACATATACTCTCTAGGGGGCCGAAATGATGAAGTCTAAGAAGTTGGAACATTCGCCAATGATACCCCACTATCTCCAAAAAATACAATTTATCGGAAAAATCAAAATTCGATTTAGAAAGCTGACATTTGGAATATAAGCTTTACATGCGCCCGAAATGCTCATCTGTTAAGATTTTTAGAATGCGCCCACTGAGAGCCAAAAATTAAAACAAAACAGCTACATCGAAAAATCAAGATTTCAGCCAATAAGCTAATTATACTCTTTCGCTTCTTACAGTTTTTCTATACAAAGTTTTCCGCTATTTGGGTCGTTTGTTTTACGAAAATATGATTGTTGTTTTTTTCATAAAATCTTTTGAAAAACGGTCAAAACGTTTTTCCATATCCTTGCAGTTACTTAGGATTTTGTCACGCTCATTTTTTGGGGGATGGGAATAGGGTATCCAACACTTCGCGAAAGCCGATTCTAGCCTTTCCTTCTTTCATCGAATTTTTAATAACTCGCAAGGTAAAATCGATGACAAATGCAACCGGATTCTCTTCAGTTAAAAAAATCCACCCCTGTTGCGAGTGTCTATTGACAATTGAAAATTAACTATTTTCATTGTGAAAGAGCGATTCGAAGTAATTTTGTCAATAGCAATCATTTAAGAAATGCGATCAATTGACAAAAATACAAATTAAAATGCTCTGTTCGCAATAACACACATTGAAACAAATCAATTATCAATAATTACCAAAAGACCCTCGAAATAGGGGTGATCATATCTCTTTTGATGAGCTCCTACCTCGGATAGGTACATACATTACTTAAGCTGGCAGCAAACTACTATAAATTGTTAAGTTTTAAAGTGGTCAACTTACTACTTTAAACATTCCGTACCCAGTACTTTTAATTTTCAATGTAACACAGAAGTTGTTAATATCCTTGTAAACAGCCTTCTACTCTACTTAATTGTGTCGGATGTTATACTTCTTCATTCTGTCACCTGTGTTCATTAGTGCGCCTCGTGTATACGGATTCATTTCCACTATATACATTCCATAGGAATCTATCCTAAAGGCACAACATGAATTTTTCCATTTCCACCAAAACTCATTAAGAAATATAGATACTGCCGAATAGGACCAGAATATACGGCGACACCAGCTGAAGCGGGCTATCAGAAACAAATGTCTCGTCCTACTTTCGATTCTCGGCAAATAAAAAATTTTGTGAATGACTTCTGGTCAGTTGGCTTAATGTGTGTCACTACAAGGTCCTTTGCAGAGAAATGGAAACCGTTGTCCTTGTGCTCTATTTTCAAACAATTGTTCAAAGTTTAAAAATTGTGTTCGTGTAGCGCGACCTCCTTAAAAAAGGAATAGCATTCTCCATAATTGAATGGATGTGAAATTCATACTCCGTAGATACTTGTATTACTCGTATTGTGATGCCAGGGAATTTTTCGTGTGGCCTTTGCCGGTGCTACTGGCGTTTTTGCCGTTCTGAAAAGTTGATGATGATTCTATGTAAAGCGAATGGCTTCAGTCGTTAAAGTTTCAAAACTTGATTTTATATTTAGCTTCCGGGTAAATTTTATTTTTTGTTCCTCGCTGACTTCGTCCTCCTTCCTATCAAAAATAAACAGACGAACAAAAATTTATGAAATGCATATCAGGAGTGAAGCGGAAGCTTTGTAAAATGAGCGACATGCAGGCGCAGGGCTTGAAAGAACGGAGAAAGTCTGTTGTGTCTTTACCCTCTGTTCAGTGACTGCTGTTCTTGTTGTCGCTTGTGGGTATCAAGTAGATTGCAAGTAGGTACTTTCCGAGAACACTTTTCAGCTTTGCTTTGTTAAAAAGGAAAATTATTTTCGTTAGGAGTGAAAATTACACCAGTCTACAGTGGGAACACATACTTATACTTTGTGTAATACTCGTTGGTATAATCGGCTAGTATGAACAAATAAGTTTAAATTTATGAGGGGAAAGTGAAAATGGAACTTAATATATGCCATGGGTAAATCAATTTGATCTACACATGCTGCAGCAAGATCACGCGACTGTAATCATGTGTTATGGACCGATAACTTCTTTATGAAAGGGAATTATTTTGTTTTACACAGTACACTTATACCTCGATTTGCCCTTTGATAAGTACCTTAGCTAAGCTAAGATGCGGAAATTAAATAAATTTACTGCACCGTAACTCATTCGCTCACAGTGGACAAACAGTAGAAAGAAAAATTGATTTAGAAAGTAAAAATTAGATTAATGGTACGGGTATAATAAATTCAAAACTTACTGTCGTGAAATATTAGGTATGAACGGCCCAAACCTAGCTTCTGCAACCACTTCTTGTGCGAAGTGGAAATCTACCTACAATTTTAGGCCGAATCTGAACGGCAAATCTAAGAAGCTTCTCATGACAATTGATACTCTTGGATGTTTGTCAGAAGTAGGAGAGATGTGCGGCAGGGGATAAAACTTTTTTTTAGATGTTACTTGGCCCCGGGGGGATTTCAACCTCTGACGATTAGATTAGTAGGTCCAACACACTAGGTTAGGTTAGGTTAGGTTTATGTGGCTGTCGGCAGAAGCCGACACACTTAGACCAATTTAGGTCCATTGTGATACCACGTATATTATCTACCTCAACTCCGTAGATGGGACTGGCCAACGACACGTGGTTGTTCTCAAACGGTCCCCCATCTACGTACTAACCGCGCCCAACGTCGTTTAATTACGGTGATCTGACGAGAACCGATTAACTCGACGTGATATGATCCAACACACTAAGCTCTGCGCCAGTGCGCCCACACTCCATTTTATTATTAATATGTATTACAAAACCTCCTCTTCCGAAAATCCTCCCAAAATGTATGAAACTACCTTTAGACTTTGCCAAACGACACTGCTCTCTATCCGGCTATGACTTAAATGTCGAAGAACATTTACATTTGACAGCATTTGCAATTATGGCACATTTTACTTTTTTACCTTTTATCTCTTCATTAAAAATGTGAAAATATCTAGGATTTAATGGATCATTACCCTCACACTTCATTGCATATCTACTGGCCCGCCTGTGGGGTTCGCTCGTATCTTTTTTTTTTTTAGTACGCGCTTAAAGAGTCCCTGTAATGAAGTGACACAACGCGGAAATTAAGGAGGTGAGGGATGAGAGAACAGGGTGAGTTACCGCTGCACGTTGGATTTGAATGTTTGTAGATTATATGGCAAAGTTAAAACAGTGCTTGGTAGAGCGATCCACTTCCTGTGGTTTGATTAAGCAAAGACTTTTCAAGTAGGGCCTTGAGCGTTAACTGATGCATATGCCTAGCACGTCGGATATTGCGGTTGAAATGTTCTAGGGGTGAAACGCATTCGCTATTTCGTTTGCGCACTTATAGTGGAAATGCCCAAAAAACAACGAAACCAGGAAACATTGTGACGATGACTAAGAGAAACAAGCGGTTTCGCAGAATCTCTATTACCAATAAGTTTTGTCGGGCGTTTTGCGATTACTCAACAACAACGGATATTGGCAGGCCTGCCGGCTGATATCGCCATCACTGCAGCCGGTCAAATGCAGGCGTTGTCTATCTGTTTGATGCAGGAGTTTTTGGACCTACCTTTTCCTACGATTTCGGGACAATATTTTTGAATATTTGTCTTCCCTTTACAGCACCGGTGATCTCCAGTCGTTTCAAGGCACGGATTTGCATGAATACTTGCGGGACAGTTTCAAGATGTGTGGTATGCCTCTCGGCTCATATGCATGCTAAAAATTGCGGAGACGTGATTTGTCTCCTTAATCGCATTTTACGACAAATGCTGTTGTTTTGAGGGAGCTGCAATTATATTCTTATCCGCTATTGATATTTCTATTAAGTCGCGGAGATGTTTTTTTGAATGTTGCGAGACTTTCAACACTGGAGAACTCAGACTCAGTACTGGTCCATTGTACTGCCAGACAAACAATTTTTACTAAAATTTTCTCGTTTTTCTAAGGAAAAGGAGTAGGCGCTTCTGTGCTGGGGAGTCTAAATAAACAGCACTCACCACATCAGCAATAAATACCTGCCACCTGATGTGAGCAAAAGACAATCACAAGAGAAATGATCTGAATGTGATCGCATTCTCCAAAGGCTTCAAAGTTGATGGTATCGCTTAAGCCCAGCACCTTAAGATGCTTGCGTAGCTAGCGTAATGGCCTGTAATAACGCCAGTAATTTGTCTGCAGTCTTTGCTGTTGAGAGACGACAAAAATGCGGCAAATTTCTTACAGATGTCGGTAAGAATTTGTTTAGACCGTGCTGTCTGGCAGAGCTACACACGCTGTCAAACGGCGCATTGTCTAAAGCACCTTCAATAGCGATGGAGCGCAGACTCGCAAGATTTTCGCGTTAATAAGCATATTGCATCTGAGATAGGAGGTGCAATCGCAAAGCTCGACCAGTTTTTCCACGCATTTCAGCAGGAAGCCAGACTGATTGGTCTGAAGTTCTTAGCGACTACTCATTTCTTCCAATTTTTGCTATAAATAACTCTCTAACTGTACGCCAGGGCGTTGGTATGTATGCCAGTGCCAGGAGAGCACTGAAGATTATCTTCATAGAATGGTTTGGACCTTGTTGCAGCATGGCGACAGCGTATATTATAGCCTCGCAATTTAATACAGCCTTCACAATATACCAGTTACGCCTGGTTGTTTGACTCGGCTCACTCCCAGTCTCGGAAACTGGGGCTGATTGTGGACCAATTATTCTCGGTTACCAAAAAAGAGTGATTCCAGCAGATGACTAAGAGTTTCCGCTTTTGTCTAAGTGAAGGTGCCCTCAATTTTTCTAAATGATTCCAAATTGGCTGGTTTGCCCTTTTTCAGAACTTTTACCTACTTTAATTTCACCTGGTTTTTCGATCTTTTCGTAGAAATACGTATAAGAAGAACTTTTCGATACCCGAATTAACCTCCTATATTCTTTCTGTTTTGATTGGTAGATATTTCCGTCTTCCTCTCAATCACTTTTGAGTGACCTATTTAGAAGTTTCCTAGTTTCTCTTCGGACTCTTTGCAGTTCCGAGCTCCACTAGGGAACTGGCGTTCTGGCACTGTTCAGGGTTTGAACAACTTCCTCTACCGAGTTTGGTTGGAGTTGTGTGAGTTTTTCCTAACTCCTCCCTATCCAGTTGGTTTTTCTCGTATTCCTCCTTTCGTCAAAGTTATGGCTTCGTATTCGCTTCGGGATTCGATGTGTCTATGGTCTGAGAGGGACACCTCCGAGGAGACCCTGCAGTTGGTAACCGCCTTTAGTACCTATTAGATAAAGCTAGGCCGATCACCTCCTGTCTTCTTGACGTTACAAAAGTTGGCTGTGAACCAACATTGTTGATGGTAAGATCAGACGATAATATGACGTCCAGGAGATGGTTTCCTCCCCTATTGCATTTGCTGCTGCCCAAAATCATGTTCTGAGCATTGGAGTCACAATATATAACTAGGCCTATTTTCCTGGTGTCGCAATAGTTTATGAATTCAGCAATTATTATCCTTGGTGGTAGAGGCACTAACGAGATAAGCTGACTCCACGACGAAGGTCTGCCTATTTCCATTCGTTTCGTGGCTTATAGCTGCAGCAACCAATTCTTGGCCACAAAATTGTCCAAGCATAGCCGCTGAGAGAAAGTTCGATACAGCAAGACAAGCCCTGTGCCTTTCGGACGGTTCGTCGCAGAGTATCGTGGTGCCACGAAGACCACGAAGACCACCAAGCTACAGATGCGATTTATCTACACCCTATCTCCAAGCGAAACACTGTAATTATGTTTTCTCAGATTAACCTTTAACATTCAAGGGCTGCTACTGCTCTCATTTGCAAGAAGCTTTCCGTGTTGAATACTTAGCCGCACATAACATCCATACAGGAGCCATGGGAAGGGCGCGCAAAAGATGCGCACGCACGATCTTTCTTTCATTCCTATTCGAGTTTTGGAAGGGGAGGCAATGTTAGTTTCAATCAGCTGGTGGATTTCGGTTGGAGTAACCTCTGCCGACCTGCATCTCTTAGTAGTGCAGTTCTCAGCGATTGCGCCTTCAACTAGCCGCTTTCCTCGTCCGCTGGCGGTTCGCTGGCGGTGCGTGCCGCTTCTGAAACCCTTTCAGCCTGTCCGGTTTTCTGAACTTCATCAGCAAAAACACAACAATCAGCTGCCTGTCTATTGGAATGAAGATTTAGCGTATCAGGTGAACCTCTCCGCTATTTCTCCATTTTCCCAGGAGTCTTCGTAAGCAAGCGTTCTTACAACTCCTAGTCCTTTTCCACTTCGCGAATGCAATCGGTTGCAGAAGCTAGATTTTAGGTCCTGTATGGGCCGCTAATGCCTAATATTTATTTTGTATTGGGATTTATACATCAAAAATTAATTTGACCATATGAATATATATTAAACATGTTAAGAGGAATCTTGTGGTTCATTAATTTAACGAGGTTAACGACCTGTACTGTCGTCATCCTGAACAAGAATATGCATATATATATGTGACTCTCATCTACCAGTTTTTCCACCTATGTATTTCGAAAGTCTGACAAACATCCGAAAGAATAAACTGTCGTGAGTAGCTTCTCAAAATGTGTCCTTCGGAATCGGCGTTAAATTGTAGGTCCCTTTCATAAGTGTCAAACATATTTTTGGAGAATGTAGGTATGTTCTAGGTCCTAGGAGAGTATGTCTAATATTTATTTATTTCAATAGGTAAGGTAGGTAGGTATACCTAGATATCTAAATTATAACTATACTCATCTTCTGTTCCCAAAATTGTAATCACACTACCTATCGGTGTGTGGTAGGAATTTTGTACCAGCTTTTTACCTTTTCATTATTCAGTTAATCCTAATAGGTAGGTATAGGTACCTACCTACATTTAAAACGAAGTGGAAATGAAAGCACTTAGGCGTCCTATTTTTGAATACTTTTAATCTGATTCTCATGTAATTACCCATTCAGCGGTATTTTATTATGTATCTCAAATTTTTTTGTTGCCTAAGGCACCCTTAATCGGGTCTTTATTTTATACCAACCCACATTTGTACGCACGGTTAATGAAAACAAGGTTTTAAAAAGTATTTTCATACATATGTATTTGTATGAGTTGCTATTCAAAGGGATAAGTACACTGTGCCGTTAAAGTATTTACTTCCGACCAAATTACTTTCTCGCTTTCCATTGGAACACATCGACAACTACGGTAAAAGAGATAAATTCCGAAATGAAAGTTAATAGCAAAAAAAGGAAAAGCAAAATTAAAAAATCGTTCGTTCAGCGGTTGAAAATTAGCAAAAATTTAGATATATTAAATTATTATAGCGACGCAGACATTAACTCATCATAATTATCCATCCTCTACATTGTCAGATTTACAGGGTGATTTTAAACACCATTTTATGTGATAATGATACAAGTTGGAAATTGAAAGCATTCGCTGATGTAAGAACGGAAAAAAAACAATTCATTTTTGGAATCGATTTTTTTCTGTACCAAATTACGGCAAATAAATTTATCAAAATTCAGTCAATAAGCGGTCAAAAATGTGGATTTGTAACTGGTGCAGCTGAAGCTTGAAGTACTTATTCATGATAAGTTATTCATGAGGAATGCATAAAAGTTTGTCCTTAAACAAATCTTTACATAGCACCAGGCGGAGGTATCGTGTCATATTTATGAGTATCTACCCACCTCCCCAAAGCGTTATTGAATGATGTATGGGTTTTTTTTTATATAACCAGCGTCCTTGAGAGACGATAATCTTATTTCCACAAAAGGAATGGTTTGGCAGATTGTATATTTTTGTACTCGAGCCTGCTTCGTTGATTTGCAAGCGTAACCTGTAACAGTTTCACCATAATCGTCTTTATCATCACAAGTATTACCTACCATGAAGCATCAACGTTCATCATCGTCGCTATCGTTCCTGTTCGATGAACAGAAAGGTTTTTTGCTTTTTGGCACAAATCCAATTGTTGAAATAATAATTTCAGAGGGCTATGTATATACATGAAACTTGCATAGTTTTGTGTAAATATTATATAACATTATGGCTTTCAGTTCGTAGTCGGTTTTGCACGCCTTTGTGCAAGCATCCTGCCAAAAGATTGCCAACAATAATGAAATGTACATGCAGATAATGTGTGTTCAGTTGCACTATATATGCCTGTGCCAAATGTAAATATAAATAATAATGGAGGTGTTAGCACTCGCAAGGGCTGAAAGGCCACTACCAACAACAGAATCCGTATGAAGCTTAAATTTGTAACCCCTTGAACTCCTATCCAAAAGAAAATTTAACAGAATGGGACCACAAATTTGGGCTGCACATTAAACTTGTTATTTGAAATGCCCAATGTTTTCGACTTTTTACATACTAACAGCCTTATTAACTTCAAAGTTACTAGGTGGGTTATGAAATGAAAATCATGATTAACAACATAATTAATATATGAAGATTAACAATATTTATTTCAAATGTTTTTAGGAGATGTATGTGTTTTTTTTTCTTGGCTGTGCCAATGGATGTGGTAATCTTCAAAAGATGGCATGCACGATTCGCAAACCCGAATAATCGATACCAGGAATGCACCTACGTACTAATCCACGCCCAGCAGACGTCAACCACTCTCCCCGCGGGACTGCCGTTAGGTATTACTTCACGGGGCTGGTTAGCAATTCATGCTATGCGTCTTGTCTTGTGTCAGTTGCTTCTGACGCTTCTGCCGCTTCTGATGCTCTCCTTAGCCTTTCTACTCTCCGCAGTTCATTTTGGATAGTTGTTACCAGATTACAAACTGTCGTCCAATTGTCCTCCGACTGCAACATATGGTCTACTAGCTGTTCCGTGCTCGCCTTGCTTCGCCAGTCTGCCACTCCTCAAATTTAAAACAAAATACTTGCTGATAAGAACTGATAAAGAAAACGTCGAGAGTGTCCCTACTCAATATATGGATATATTCTGACTGTGACTCCCTCTCAATCTCATTTACATTTCATACCCTATCTTTCTCAATCCTATGGCCATGCGCCATAAAAAAACAACACAAACTGCAAAAGGTGCATAAAAAAAGAAAGAAAAAGCACATTGCACAAAAGGTACAGATAGGGAAACAGATTTGTGCCGCACACACACACAAATTTTCTTCCACTGAACGCTGGGAAAATCCAACGATCAACGAAAATCAATCGAACATTTTACTTTTTTGAATTGAATAAAATTTATAGTTTAATGCTTATTGTTCAGCTTCAGGATAACCTACAAAGATGATTTATATCTTAAAATCTTTGTAAATAATTGAACCTTATATTAAAAAAATCCTATTTCATTTGGATGAGTCATTCCAGAGCTAGGAGCTAGAAAGCATTCGAGAGTTACAACTTTTCTTAGATATCAGCTAAGATCTGCGCTTCTGGACATCGGATGAAGCATTTTTCCGGGGTAAAAAGCCTATGTCCATTCTCAGGCTCTAGACTATCTGTGTACCAAATTTAATTTAAATCGGTTCAGTAGTTTTGGCGTTAAATCGAGACAGACAGACAGACAGACAGAGTTACTTTCGCATTTATAATATTAGTATGGATTAGGAAAGATGGATTGGGCAGATTCGTTCTCCATGCTACGAATCGCCTACAATGAAAAACTGCATGCTCCGTGTCTTCCTCCTGGTCTGGACAATCTGGGCAAAATGGCGAGCTACCGTGTCCAAATCGATGTAGGTATTTGCGGTAGCAGCCGTGGCCAGTCAGGAAATGCGTAAGGTGGTAGATGCTGTTTCCATGTGCTCGCTTTGTCTAGGTCTCGATTGACGAGATCAGGTTGTATGTCCATCTGCCTTTTGTGGTGTTGTCCCACCTGGTTTTTTGCCATATAGCAATTGAAGCTGCTCTTTCTTTTACTTTAATTCTTGCCATTTCACTTGCATCTTGTCCGCCCGACGTTTTTTTGTTGTAGATCCTCAACATCTCGCCCGCTAGAATGTCTATGGGTATCATTTCAGCTATGACGAAGGCCGCTTCGTCCGATATTGTTCCAAAAGCGCAGATTGTCCTAAACGCGTTAAGCCTGTATGCGGATGATAGTTTTCTTCTTGTTTCTTTCGTCGCTAGTGCCCCCGCCCAAACCGGGGCGGCGTAAAGGAGGACTGAACTGACTA
The DNA here is from genome assembly GCA_949715645.1 of Portevinia maculata. Classification (NCBI taxonomy): domain Eukaryota; kingdom Metazoa; phylum Arthropoda; class Insecta; order Diptera; family Syrphidae; genus Portevinia; species Portevinia maculata. Next base: position 100,070,495 of record OX454527.1, read on the forward strand.
CTCTTGATAAAACGGCCCTAATAGCGTATCCAGGTCCACCGATGTTAGGTAGTGTGCGTGAGAGAGCTCCCTGTATTTGCGATGCTTTCGTTGTAATATACTCCACGTGCGTCTTGAACTGCAGTCTGTTGTCTAGCATGACTCCAAGATATTTAACCGCTCCTTTGGATCTTATGATCTGGTTCCCCACCTGGAAATTGGCGAATTCAATTGTCTTTCGACTCGTTATAAGGAGTGCTTCTGTTTTATGATCGGCGAGTTCTAGTCCGGTGGATACTAGCCAGTGTTTTATCCTGGAAATTGCTTCATTTGTAACTGATTCCACTTCATGGATCTGTTTAGCTACTGTCACAATGGCAATGTCGTCGGCAAATCCAATTATCGATACTCCGCCAGGTAGTGTTAATCGTAGGACTCCGTCATGCATGATGTTCCACAGAAGCGGCCCCAGTACGGATCCCTATGCGACGCCGCGGTAACCTTGTAGTATTTGACACCTTCGTTGGTATAATACCTTAGCTGTCTGTTGTTAAAGTAGTCCATCACTATCCTCAGCAAGTAGTATGGTGTATCCATTCTGGCGAGAGATCTTCTTAGGAATGACCAGTTCGCGGAATTGAAGGCGTTTTTGACGTCCAGCGTAACTACTGCACAATACTCCTTTGTGCCGTAGAGCCATCTAACTCCTTCGATGGCACTTTGAGCTATGTGGACCAACGCTCTTATAGCATCAACTGTAGAACGCGCTCTTCTGATGCCAAACTGTCGGTCTGAGAGTGCTCCTTTCTCTTCAGCCACTGAGAGATTATTATTATTATTATGACTGTTATTTTTACAGCTAGGAGAAGTAATGGTGGTATCCACCATACCCCTAAAAAGTTATAAAAAAGAGGCCCCGAAAGCAGGGCCACCTCTAAAAAAAGATGTACCCAGGGGCGGAGGTGGTGGCTGGGTAAGAAAGACTGGTAGAGGTGGAGACAGAGACAGAAAAAGAGGAGGAAGAAGAGGTGGAAGAGGTCGACGGGCAGGAGGGGTGCCGTCTTCTACCAGAACTTCTATTACGGATAATAATAATAATAATCATAATAATAATAATAATAAAATAAATAATAATAAATATTAAAATAATAAATATGTTTTTTTATTTCTTCCCACTGGGAAGTTAGTCGTGTGGACCATGCGGGTCGCAGCCAGACCTTATAATGTTAATAGCAGACCCGCTAAAAAGTTTCCATATTTTCTTTTTCAGACCTATTCATCCTTTAAATCTTGATTTTGTTATTGATTATCATGTTCATATCACGCTGGGAAGTTGATCGTGTGGACCTCTAGGGTCGCACTCACTGCACTTGACACCTCAAAATGGCTGCGTTGTTAATCATCATGTACGAAACCTTTACGGAACTTCAGTAGAATTGCGATTTAAAAACGATTTTCCTCTGTGTGTTTATCAAACTAAGTTTTTGTCTCTATGAATGATAACACACAACATTCTAGTACCAAAAATATATGATTGTTCTTCATTTTGTTAAATGGAAGTACAACTTCAGTCGCTTTTGACAGAATGTTTCTGAAATAACAAGTATTTTTTATTTAACAGTTTTCAAACCACATTGAAATTCAACCACCAAAAAAATAGATATGTTTTTGATTGGTGAAAAAGCTTGGGGAAAAAAACAGGACTGTCATCGCCCATTATTAAACAAGTCTTAAACACATTCCCACGTTGAATCTAAAATAAAATCAGCTCCTTTTGAAAGTTTTTTTTTGATATATTTTTCTTCGTTGACAGCTTTCCCACATTGGATTTCCTTTATTACCAAATTGAGCTGGATCAAGTTCATTAGTTTATTGGTGAAAAAGTTGGTAGAATGAGAGGAAACTGTCATCGACCATTGTTACACAATAGAGTGGACCGAAAGGTTTTTTTTTTAAAACGTAATGCCGCGGAAAAGTTGCTAATTATGGAAACTAAAAAAGGTAAAAAAATAAATAAAACCAATTTATATCTTCCGGTCGAACATTTGCCCTCAACTTTTGGAAATTTGGAAAAATCCGCATTTTTACGATAGTTTTAAACATTTTTCAAAAGTTAGAGCTCAAATACTTAGATTTCAGAGAACTTTCTTCAAACGCATTTTTAGATTGCCGAATTCCACACCGACTTATGCAATACACGTAGAGTCTGGTCTACCACCAATCTACATAAGGAATCTAAAAGCAAATTCTGACTATTGTTTTAGAGTGATGAGTAGAAGTGGCGCAAATCTCCACAGAGTAATAATGGCAAGATTACTACGAACCAATGCTTCATCCTTCAGAGAATGGAATCAGCTAGCCTTATCCCACGACCTCTCACTGTCGTTAACAGAAAGCAATGTTAATGAGTGGCGTGATATATTTGCGACAATTATCTCGAAAATAGATGACCAGATCTTCAACGAACACTTAACCAGGGCATCATCGTCAACTTCCAGAACTATCTACCGAAATCTTAATCATCGAATACTTACTGAAGACAGCAACTTTAATGTAAAGAATTCAGCATACAAAATAAGCATGGTATTCAAAGCGAGAATCGAAATCCTTAACCTAAATTTCATCCCTCATAGAGTCGTTCTTCAACAAATTTGTTATCTGTGCAACAGAAGAGAGTTAGACGATATTTACCATTTTATTGCAGTTTGCCCGATCTTACAAGAGATTCGACGACTGTATTTTCAAGAAAGTTTTTTGTCCGCTAATTCTCTTTACGAAATATTAAATGGTGCTCGAGGTTGGACTACCCTGTATAGTTACTGCAAACATGCTCTAATATATCGTAATAGCTTTTGAAAAACCACGTTTTATGCCTATTATTGCTTTTATGTTCCAAATCATATAAAATTGTTACCTTTTTGTTTTCCAAATCACTGCAAAATTGTAACCCCTTTATGTTGCAAATCATTAAAATTGTTAAAACTCGCTTTACTCATCAATTTTTTATTTTTTTATTTTTTGTATTTTTTGTAACATTAATATTCACTTTTTACTTTCTTACTTTCATCTCCTTTTTCTTGTTACTTTATTACTTTTGTTTTATAATGTCACTTCCGGCAGACGGCAGCATAGCCATGTCCGTATTCTTAAGTAAAGTATAACTTGTACACTTTTTGTTATAAGTGAAAAAAATAAAGAAGAAGAAGAATAATAATAATACTTAGATTTTTTTAGATTGTTTTTGTTTTTGGTCCTTTTTTATTAAATACAAGGTTCATTTTTAAGATATAAATAAAATAACTTAAATCAAAAATTACCGTGTCTGAGTGCTCTGGGATTTAGATTTCCTTTTTTCTAAAAAAAAAAAAAATAAAAATATTTTATTCCGCCCAACTTACAAAAGCAACGTTGCTGAAGTTTGCAAAATAGTTTCATATCATGTGTTCTCCGGCATAAGAACAGTTTAAGTTTTGCATAAAGTTAGGCTGGCTCAACAATATATGTTTATAAATAATGAGAAATGAGACGATGTTGTAAGAAAAAAAAATTTGTCAACCGATTATCTGGTAATACAATTATCAGCGCCCAGGTGACGTAAAATAAAAAATCCAACGACATCGTTTTGACAAAAGCTTTCCTTATCATTTCGATAGAGATAGTAAAAGATTGTAATGGTGTAATCCACCAAGATTATAATATTTTACAACAATTTAGTTACTATCGTTCAAAATTAACTGCCGACTGTTAGTTCCTATAAACGAACCGGATCTTTTGGTGAACACTGCCGTTTCGACCATTTTAATCAGCTGCGACACAAAATTCTAAAATACTTTTTTTTTACACGGTCTGGTCCGATTCCACACTAAGGCACACGCGGTTACTCGGTTAGTAATTTGGTTAGTTGTAAAGCTGACGCCGACATTTTCACTTCACTGCAGTCTCACCAGGATGGATCGTCCGTGATTTTAACGCAAGCAGATCTTCGGTGAGAGGGCCAAATAATAACTGCAGAAAATCAAAAAAAAAATATATTCCGTCATTTCCATCAGCCACGCGGGCCTTAGCATATATATACAAAGATATACATATATATATATATAGTTCCTAGTTCTCGAGGTAAGCTTTCAATCGTGAAAAGATTTCTGCCGCTAAATAAAACAATTTTTCTGTAGCTTTACGGATAGCCTTTCTGTTTGAAGGTGAAAAGTGTTCCAGTGCCCCGGATAAAATATCCATCCTCGGCACGATATTAGTGGACAGAACGCGCCCGACCGACTCAAACAGAAAGCGTCTGCAGCAAAATTAAAAGAACCATCTGCGGTCCTTGCTTTTGACCGGCGGATCACCAAAGTTGGCACCCGCAGCAGACAAACTCAACTGCTAGGTTTCAAGTGCACGTCAGAGACCCATAACTACTCAGGATTAAAGATTCCTTGCGTCCACTAAAGCTCTGCTTACGTCAAGCATCACATGGTCATCCTGAAGACCTCATTTAGATACGCTAAACCACATGCAATACCATCACCTGACCGCACAACCAGTCATCCAATAAGACTCAACAGCAATTTATACCACGATCGTAAAAATAATTTAAACAAAGCCGAGTCAGGGCACTCCATTATTTATTCCACATTTAATGCTAAAAGTAGTGACCATATAAGTAAAGATCCATACAGAGGACATAATAAGATAGATGTACAAGAACACATATGTATAGATGTCCCCACATATGCGCGTGCATATATTGAGTTCGCGAAATTTCGGTGTTAGCCAGTTTCCTAATCCTAAAATTATATTAAGTGAATTAGCTAGTTTGCAAAAAAGAAAAAAAAAATAATCTTTGTATTCGACAAAGCCACCGAAAAGAATTCGCGTATTAGGTAAAAGATCGGAGTACATGCCTACCTTGTTTTGTTTTGTCTTTAAATTACCATACCTTAACACAGCGACAGATCTAGCAGCGAGAAACCTGTGCACAAGCTTCGACGCATCAAGATCCACGGACAATAAGTGAGTACATACGCATAAATAAAAAAAGAAAAAAAATATATAACATTTTTTTTTCAATGGCTTTCGTTAATGTTCATTTACCCTTTAATCAACATACTTGAAGTAACAGATTAGTATTCTTACCTATACATACCTACATATATGACTTATCTGCTTAATGTTGGGATTTCATTTTCATATCATACTTTTAATCAAATAAATATTATTACCTTATTACCTCTAAGTTGCCTTACTCATTAGTAATTTTATCCTTACATTCTGCCTCAATGTTGGCAGGTTGAATTTATGAAACGATCATGGAAGTTATAAATAAAATGTGTTAATTAAAAGAATTGTTGAGATGTGTTGGCGATATCTAGAGTGTAATTGAATCGTGATTTAGGGGCTGGTCTCAATGCATCGAGGCGAGAGCAGTCATGGTTAAACAATAAGTACCGTTTAAAGGGGCAGGGTTCCTCCAGGTGTCAAAACAGCTACGACACCACCGCTGATAAAAGTCCATATAATTCCCTCTGTTACCATACCCGTATTGATTTCATTTTTTTTCAGACTCAACGGCATTCGCCATCGAGGACCTTAGGTGTGCGAGGTCACGGTCTGTTTCACCTTCCCTTTCCTTTCTTTACTTTTTAATTTTTTTTTGGCACGATAAACTTTTGTTGAGTCAGGATAGCCAATAAGCAGCAAAGACCCACCCTCCGTCGAGTTAACGCCGTGCAACCGCAAGCGTACCAGCTGCTGCTTGTCGTGTCGTGTCGAGGATCAGCCATTTCCTCATCGAAAACAGGCTAAGGACACACTTGACCATTATAAAATGCTGTCCCCAAAACGTCGTCGTTTGATCGTTTCAATATTTCGTAATCTGAACCCAGGTACCTAAAAATCTTGAAAACACCCTTTTTCAATAATGTCTGACTTACTTGAAACTGTAAGATGGACGAAGCTTAGGGCAATGGAATAATTGTCAGATGTTTCAAATTAAAATTCTTCGACCTGCTCGTATACTATAGAAAGATATTGTAAACCTGCTGAAATTTTGAACTCGAATTGGGTATGAGGTATGATATTATAACTACAGAGAAGTCCTAAACAGTATGTCCCGCATTTCCGTCGGTCTGTGAACGAGGCTACAGTCGCAAATTATCGTCTATCTAAAACTTGTATTATTAATTTTTAGGCTTACCTACATCTGGCGCGAGTTTTTTTATTCAATAATTTTGGATAACGGTGCCTACCAAGCAAATGGTTATATATCGATAACCGATCCTCTCAAAAATGGCTCAAACGATTTGATCGATTTTGAAATATAAAATAATTGGGGTGAGCGTAAAAATATGGTGTAACTAGTCAGTTTTTGCTAAAATTGTTGGATAACGGTAAGTTAAAAAAATGTAAATTCGCCTATGACAGAATACGGAGCATCTGGAATTTAGCTTACTTTTTTGAATCAAACAGCAACACGAAAGAAAAAAACTTCGATAGAATTTCTTTTCGTTCACTTTTACTTTCACACCAATTCTTATTATCGAAATTATCGATTCCTGGTGAGAACAAGAAATATCCGATATTCGATTCGCGAAAAAAGATGCACTAGCAGAGAAAACAAGAAAGAAATGTCAGAGCTCTTTATAATTTTATCTCGCAACGACATTTAAATCATTGCTTTTATACTTCTCATTTTAATTCTAATCATTCTTCTTAAAAAATTTCAACACTAAATCGGTATTTCCCAAATTTTTCAGTTTTTCGCTCAACTTGTCCTATTTTTTTCCATAAGCACCTGATCCGGACTATTAAAAATGAGCCAAATCGGTCCAGCCGTTCACAAGTGACGCGCTTACCAAAGCAGAGCATACCATTTTTAATCAATTCTAATCATAATCCATACAAAACACTATATCGGTTTTCCCCAATTTTCCGGCAACTTTTCCAATTTTTCTTTCCCCAAGAACCTGTTTCGGACTATTAAGAACATTTAAAAAAAAATAACCAAACCGGTCCAGCCGTTCTGAAGCAATGCGCTAACAAACGAATAACATATAATTTTTATTATATAGATTTTATTTATATTTTTTTAGTACATCTTATGTCAATGAAAGCCTTGTACTTGATAGATTTAATAAATAAATAAATTAAACAGATACTACCATTTTGAACAAATTTGCATATTAAAATGCTTGTCTAATATTTTATTAATTTTTTTTTTTAATTTTTGAAAATTTCACATTTTACAACAACGGTTTTAACGATTTGAATAAGTTTTGAATAATTCGGGTGAGTGTCAGAAGATATCTTACTCAGTTTTAACCAAAAGACGAAAACAACGGTACTTCCGAAACACAGCAGTACATAACATATATTAAAAACATTTAATGTGAAGTAGTTAACACTAAGATGTTGAACGAATCTCATCGAAGCGTTCGCACCATACGAGTACTATAACTAGATTTCGTTAGACGTTTCAATCACTTTTTAATTTGCTCTGAAATTTGTTTGTGGACTAAAGATTAATTTCCATAGTAAAACATTGCTCGTATTGTTAAATAATATAGCAAACTTAAAAAAAAAATCATAGTAATCAATTTTGTTTTGACATATTTTCAATCAGCTGCAGCTCCAATAAGCAATACGTTGCGGCACTGTGTTTTCATAAATTTTCCTAGAATTTTATTAGCTAAAGATTTGTATAAAAATGTTTCATATTATATCCTTAATGGGAGATTAATTATAGCATTGCGCATACTGTGTACCTACTAATGAGTTTGCGACATTCCTTTATCAGCAAGAGTCTGCTAAAAAAAGAAATTTTACGAATCAAAATTTTGTGATAATTTTTTTGCTTTTATTTTTATTGAACACAATGAGTTATGGGCACGAGTTCGATAACTTAGGCCGCAAAACATGATAACGGATTTTTTAAGAGGGGTTAAACACGTGCATCTTTTGCAATGGTAGGGGGGATATACCCCCCCGTTTAGGAGTTATTGAAGATCCCTAGTTAGGAAATATACCCACCCAGTGAAGTTTTTCTTTTGTATCTTACCCCTCAATAAGAATCTGTTACTAATCGAAGTTATCGTACTCGAAGTTATCGTATTCTACCCGAGTTATTATATGGACCCAATTTCCAATACACAGCGGGTGTCGAGGTGGTTTTGATACGATTTTTTTGATTGGGTGGCAGCATCCTTAGATAATGACATATAACGCTATCGACTTGCTGAAGAAACCGAAGATCCCTTCCGAGTAGATGATGATAACAATGATGCCAGTTATTTGCCAAATGAAGACAATGCGTCCGATATTAAAGCGAAAGCGCCATCGTTGATGTTTTCTGTAGCAGTCCACTCTAGATAAATCCATTCCCACTCGAATCCAACAACAAACGCAAAGCACTGTTGAAGATTGCATTGATGAACAAAATGGTAGAAAGTGGAATAAAATTAACCAATATAAAATGAAAAAAAAATCAGTAGGTCTACATACCTACTTTGCAAAGATTAGGACTAATATTTCCTTTAATAGAACGATTTTTTTTGAAGTAGTCGGCGTGTTACTAGGCGTATTTAAAAAAATCTTTTCACTTAAACCCTTCGGACGCCTAGAGAGTACTTGTATATGTATTCCAAATTTCAGGTTTCTGGTTGGAATAAAAATAAATTTAAATATATACATAAATGTACAACGGAGGGTTAAAATGATTTAAGTCTATAAGTGCCTTTCAAATCGGCTGGAAGAATTTACTCTGATTTGCTTCGAAATGTTTATATGTACCTGCTAATGTTGATGTGCAGATTAAAGAAAAAAAATATATTCATGCACAGAATTCTGAGAAAATGATACAAGACGTTTGTGTAACTTTGGTCTTTAAATGCAAGAACAAATTGAATTTTCATTTTTGGCGTATTTGTTTTATTCAATTAAATTTCAAAACTAATCGTTGATGTAAAATAACATTAACATTTTAAATAAAAAAAAAATTCTTTGGTTAAAAAATAATTATAATACAATGTTAAATTCACAGTTATAAAAAATAAAAGTAGTAAAATAGAAGCATAACAAAATGATTGTACGTTATTTCGAATGATATTTCTCAAAGCAGTCCTTTCTAAAGGGTTTTTCAACAGGGACGCTACAAAAGCAGAGCGACAGGGACAGCAAACGACGTCGAATTTCTTGCCGCTCTTGACATTTCTCTTCAGTATGGTTTGCCATTTTATGATGGAAAGATATACGAGCCAACAACGAGTGGAAATTATTAAAATCTACTACCGAAATTCGGAGTCAGTGGCCTCAACGTTAAGAGCGCTACGTCCAATTTATGGTCGTCATAATCGTCTTAGCAGATCAACAATTGAGCGTCTAGTGGACAAATTTGAATCCACAAGCACATTACAAAATGTTCCCCTGCCAGTGAGACAAAGAAGTGCCCGTAGTGTCGAGAATATTGCTGCCGCTGAGGCTTCAGTTGAAGAAAGCCCAAATGTGTCTCTCACACGTCGTTCTCAAGCGTTGGGCATCTCTGTGACGTCGTTGGGCATCTCTGTGACGTCGTTCTGGCCCCAATTGGATGATATGGACTTGGAGGACATGTGGTTCCAACAGGACGGCGCCACAAGCCACACAGCGAATGCCACAATCAATTTATTGGAAACCAAGTTTGGAAACCGTGTTATCTCACGAAATGGTCCAGTCGCTTGGCCGCCTCGGTCGTGCGATTTGACGCCGTTAGACTACAAGGTGGCGCAAAAGTTGTCATCTGTTTACTTCACAAATGTCAAAGTAAAATTGACATTTGCTGCCATTTGCAAAAATTATAGCATCTTCCGATAGGTTTTCAGCCCTTGGGTGTGCCTTAGGCAATTCTGTGTGCCAATGTTCTAAATGATCCACGACGTTTGACATCTATCCTATGTAGTTTTCAGTCGGATTGGTGAACGCCACTGGGTGATGACTTTTGCGCCACCTTGTATTTCCTGTGGGGCTACGTCAAGTCTATGGTCTATGCCAACAAGCCAGCGACGATTGATGAACTTCGTACGAATATCGAACGTGAAATTGCAGCAGTATCGGCCGATTTATGCTTGAAAACGGTCGAAAATTGGGTTCAGTGTCTGGACTTCTGCAAGCGTGCCCGTGGTGGCCATGCAAATGAAATCGAGTTCCATACATAATGGCATCGAACGTACTTTCACAGGAATAAAGAATTTCATTGATATCCAAAACCGTTTTTTGTTTTATTTAAAAAAACTTTTGTAGCGCTCTTATTGAAAAACCCTTTATTATGAAGCAAAAACTTATTTTGCATTTTGTGCACCTTATTAATAAAAAGTTGAGGGCTATTGTTTGTCTTTTTTTGAGAATCACGTATTTGTTATGTAAGTTAATGATTTACTTGTTGCAAATCATAAAAAAAACAACTTTTAACTTTTTGACAACCGGTACACTTTATTTGAAATGAAATGGCTTAGCCTATTGACATTATAACTACGACTCAACTCTAAAATTATTTCTCCTTGTCTTTTATACCGTAAGTTGCCTTGCTTGCTTTGGTGGTATTTGCTTGGTCAGCGGCTTGCGGTCGTTGCTTGGAACTCTGTCTGCAGTTGATCCTTTCCTGGAATTCGGTTGCAATGCGGGTAGTATTGCACGTGCCGGATGAATGTGTCTGGAAGATATGTTACCATGCACTGGATGGTTGATTTGGAGCGTGGGAGCGAGTCATCTGAATAAGTGTCGCGTTAACACCTCCCCCTTTAAGACCGAGTGTCCTCACTTGGTTCCATGAAGAGTATAGGGATTTTCTTCTCGTTGTGGCCTGCTGGAGTAACTTCTGTTTGGTCCTTTGATTTTGGTAATTCTTCTTTTGATGTTTTCTCAGGTTTGTTAGTGACTACTTCAGCTAGGAGTCTTATCTGTTTTTTTCGGGTGATGAGTATTTTAATTGTCAGGATTGTAAGCGCTAATACAGTGATGCATATCAGGCTGGAGTTGGTGACGAGTTGTTTGTGTTCGTTATCCTGTAACTGGTTTATTTGTTGGGTGTTCTCCAGGTGTAATTCTTTCATCATCTCAAGAGTTAGGAACTCCTCATAGGTTTTTTCTGATTGTCCTGGTTGTACTATTGCTGGTAGTGGCTTGGATGTTGAAATTACGCTTGAGCTATAGTTTTGGCCAGCGACGTGGACTGAAGCATTGTGATATTGCACTATGAATGTGCCGGTGAGATTGACTGGGTCATCGTTGATAAGAATAGATCCGTTGAATTGGTTTAGGAGAAGTGTTCCAGGGAATATTTCTTCGACGTTAGCTACATGTTGATTGTTGGTGACGAGACAACTTGACGGTTTGCTATTTAACAAGTTAGGTATACAATATTCTTTTCTTAAATCTATAATATCGGATCTTTTACATACAGTAAGTCCATTATAATTGTTACAGTTTCCTTTTATACCATAAATAGTATTTTTACATTTCAATATATTTTCAAATGATAGCTTTATAATATTGGTGCCAGTTTTTACGGCTTTTATGTGCAAGTTATCGCATATTTCGGATTCTGTTGTGGGTAAACTTATAATATATAGGATTGTAGAAATGTTTGAAGCAATCTTGACATCGGCAAAGACAAGTGCTTCTTCTAAGTTGATATATGGTAAATTATCTTTTTCGAAAATTTCTTCTATTACTTTAAGTTCCGAATTTGATAATATAAAGGAATTTACGATTTTTGCTTTTGCCCATAGTAAGGCATATTCTATATTTGTTACTTCTTCTCTTATAATGTCTAGTTTGTATTTAATATTCATTAAGTATTTATTTTCTATATGTTCGTTTGTGCGAATAAGTTTCATTATGGTATTTGTAACATTAGTGAGTTCGTTAATTTTTTTAATAGAGGATTTGTTAATTACTACTTGTCTATTATTATTCTCGAGAATGTTATGCATTTTCGATTTCAGGATTTGGAAGTCATCATAGTCCGGAGTTCCGGCTATCCATTTCCAGGCAGTTCCCACAAAATTTAGTGATCTACGGTTTCTTGATTTAGGTTTTAGGTAATTTAGTTGGTTGAGGATTTGGTTTCTTTGATGATGGAGGAAGATGGAGTTAGGATCAGGATTGCTAATGTTACTTTGAAGTTTGGATTGAAGATCTTTGACAAAGTTTTCATAGCTCTCTAGGTCAATAACATGAATGATTTTGAATGTTCCCGTTTGTAGTTTCGGTTTCTTGGGAACTATCCAAATAGGAGAGTTGTACGGTGATCTTGATTTTTGGATTATGTTATCTTCTAGCAATTTTTGGGTTTGGTTTTCAACTTCGTTTTTGAGGGATGCAGGGTATGGGTAAAACTTGGAATAGACTGGGCAATCTGTTTTGGTGCGTATTTGGGCAACTACTTTTGTAGTGTATGTCAGTTTCTCGTTAGGTTCCAGAAATAGGGAATGGTGGTTTCTTATTATCGTTTTTATGGCAGATTTTTGTGAACACGTCAAGTGGTCTAGTTTTGCGGTTATTGAGTTTACGGATTGAGACTTCATTTGTTTTACCTTAATTCTTACTTTATTGAGGATAGTCATAAAGCTAAGTTTTGTGTGAATAACGGCAGATAATTGCTTAAGACTGTCGTTTCCTAGAATACCATGGAAAGATTTGAGATTTGGAAGAATAAAAAATTTTAAATTTATCTCTTTTTGTCCAAAGAGGTTTAAAAGTGTGTGGTGGGTGATTTGAACGTCACCTGCTATTGATGTGGCAAAAAAAGGTTCGTCATTTAACAGTGGTTTTTCGACTAATTGAGGCTGAATATAGTTTTTGCTTGATCCTGTGTCGATTAGGAAATTCAGGATCTCTCCACTCTTTGATTTGCACTGAAAGTATGGCAATGACGAGTCTGTTCGCCTAAAAAATGTAGGTCGATGTATTCCTGTTGCGGGAGTTCCTGGTCAGATTCGTCTCCTATGTCTTCTTGAGGGAATGATTCGGCTTGGTGTCGCATATACTCCATGAGGTCGGGGTCATGCGCTGCTTCTGGGACGTTTGTTTGCTGGTAAAATGCAAAGACATCGTTTGGTGAGATGTATCCGGTTGGTTGTGGATTGTAGTGTGGTGCTTCTTCCTTTACCGGTGTGGGATTCATTGCGTTAATATGGAAATTTCTTTGGAACTTTGGTGGAATTTGAGCTTGAGCGGATGGGTTATGGGGACGTTTTCCAGCATACTTAAATGGAGGTGATCTGTTTTGGTAGTTTACTGCTTCTGATCTAATTGTAGAGCACTCCATAGGTTCGGGCCTGGGAAGTGGTTTTGGTGCAAGTGGTCTGGGTGGTGGGAAATTCTGGTTGGGATAGGTGTTATCTCTGGCTGGCTGATACTGTGGATTCTGCTGAGAGAAGTATCTGGGTGGATATCTAAGATTTTGCTGTACTTGGGGAAGATAAGCTATACCGGGGTAAAAGGTTTGTCTATGAGAGATATTCCTGTGTGGTAGAGGTGGTGGCATGGTTTGCCTCCTTGGATGGTATTGTCTGCTACTTGCGTAGTTCGATCGGAACTGTTGGTTTTCCAACTTACAGTACAGGTTAAGAGCCTGGGGTAAATCGGTTGGTTCTTTTATTCCCAATAACATTGGTAAGTCTCCGTTAAGGCCTCGGACAAATGTGTCCAGAGCCTTGTCTCTGTATGTGCGTGTGAGCAATGTCAGAGATTCTGGGCTTAAATCCATGCTAGAGATTTTATTTAAGATGAGCGAAAGGTGATTATATACTGATTGGTAGAATTCTTGAACCGTGGAATTCTTTTGAGCGAGAGACGTCATCTGGTACTCTAATGTACCAATATCTCTTTGGTCTGCATAGTGCAGCGACAAGCATCTGGAAATTGCTTTCCAGTCTAGAGGTGTGTTGTAGGATTCTAATGCCATATCGGCATCGCCTACAACTTTGTTGCGGATGACATTGAGGATACCGTAGTATCGGGGTGTACCTCTAATTGGTTCATATATTCTGAGAATTCTTTCGATACTCTTTCGCCAAGAGCTAAGTTCTCCGGGTTTTCCCGAGAATTCTCGAAGACATCTTACGACGTCTGGAATTTTATCCAGTTCGCTAAGATCATCTAAGAGATCAGGGTTTATTGCCTGGTCTTGTGCACCTTGAAGGTCTGAATCGGGATTTATTATGGAGTTAATCATTCTACGACCTTCGTTATTGAAGAGCTCGGTTACTACGTTCGTTATCATGTGGATGAGATCGGCGGAAGGGATTATAGGGCGGGGTTGACCTTGAGGTTGGCCTTGAGGACCGTTGGCCTCTGCCATGTTAAGGACTGGAGGTCGAATGAGGTTGTTTGGGTTTGCCATTTTGTTTAGAAATTAGTTCACTTGTGGATACTGCTTGGTTTATTTTATTTTATTATGTGATGTTTGAGGAACTTTGTTTTGTATTCTTACAAAAGGTATTTTACTTAAATATATTTTTTTTTTTTTTTTTTTTTTTTTTAGCTAACTTACAAAGGATAAGTACCTTTTAATAGTTATTCTTCCTTTAAGAAAATAATATTTTTGATTGACTTAAAAAGATGTTTATTTGCCTTTAATAACTATTTTTTCTTTAAGAAAATAATATTTTTGATTGACTTAAAAAGATATTTGTTTGTTTTTAATAATTATCTTTATATTTATAAATATTTATTTTAATATTACTCTTATACATACGTTAAGTACATTAAGTACATTATACTGTGAATCGGCTGGCAGCAACAGAGCTGTCTCCTTTTCCTCTGCGTTGGCAGCTACTAAGGGGCCTTGACAATTTCTTCACAGGGAGCGAGCGTTGGTTCCGGTTGCCGTTTTAAAGTCACAAAAGAAGGATTTTACGTTTTTCTTTAAAGTAATTAACACTGCTTGAGGGCTTTTTTATTACTTTCAATTCGCTTGGAAATACTTTTGCACTGCTTGAGGGCTTATTTTTTCTTTCACTGCTTGAGGGCTTTTTATTATATATTTTTAATACTTTTGCACTGCTTGAGGGCTTATTACTATATATTTTTAATTTGCTTAGAAATACTTTTGCACTGCTTGAGGGCTTATTATTATATATTTTTAATTCACTTAGAAATACTTTTGCACTGCTTGAGGGCTTATTATTATATATTTTTAATTCACTTAGAAATACTTTTGCACTGCTTGAGGGCTTATTCACTTAGAAATACTTTTGCACTGCTTGAGGGCTTATTATTATATATTTTTAAATTATTTTAATTATTCGGAATTGGACTTTTCCGACTGCTCGGGCGCCAGTTAACGATTTACTTGTTGCAAATCATAAAAAAAAACAACTTTTAACTTTTTGACAACCGGTACACTTTATTTGAAATGAAATGGCTTAGCCTATTGACATTATAACTACGACTCAACTCTAAAATTAATTCTCCTTGTCTTTTATACCGTAAGTTGCCTTGCTTGCTTTGGTGGTATTTGCTTGGTCAGCGGCTTGCGGTCGTTGCTTGGAACTCTGTCTGCAGTTGATCCTTTCCTGGAATTCGGTTGCAATGCGGGTAGTATTGCACGTGCCGGATGAATGTGTCTGGAAGATATGTTACCATGCACTGGATGGTTGATTTGGAGCGTGGGAGCGAGTCATCTGAATAAGTGTCGCGTTAACATGTACAAGTAATTTAAAATTAAATTTAAAGTTTTAATCGCAAGTTGCGAATTTTATAAGGAGCGAAAATTCAGTTTTATACCGAGAAGCATAAATCAATTTGCCGACGATTGGTATTTGGGTAAATTTGCATACACAATTGCATTTTTTTTGGATTTTGGTAATTTAATGTACTGTACATAACTGGTAATTTTATTACATACTTAACTGATCATTGTCGAACGGTTATTTGGATCTCACTGGGTGCGACTGTTAGAAATTTCTCATCATCATGTCATCTGATAACAGTGAAATAAAAATTGAGAAACTGGTAAATGGAGATCAGTGGAACATCTGGAAATTCCAGATACGAATAATTTTAAGTGCACGTGATCTATTCAAATATGTGACAGGGGCTGAGGTAAAACCGACGGAAGCTGAAAAATTGTTGCTGTGGAATCGCTTTGGCAGTAAGTCGCAAAAGGTTATAGCCACGTCCACAACCACTTTTGCACATTATGAACTGCAAATCTTCGAAGGAAATGTGGGACAAGCTCCATAGCGTCTATGAAGTAAAGTCAAAGGCGAGTATCCACATGCTCCAGCAACAATTCTACAGTTTTAGCAAAGATCCGCTAGACGATGTTGCGTTGCATATATCCAAATTGCAGACCATTGTGCAGCAGCTTGCCGATGTAGGAGAAAAGGTTTCCGACTCGATGGTCATTACGAAAATCCTGATGACCTTGCCTTTTTCATTTAATCATTTCCACACTGCTTGGGAATCTACAGCAATCGATATGCAGACATTGGAGCATCTTACGGTAAGATTAGTTCTTGAAGAGGCAGAACAATAATTATTCGGAGCCCGGAGGAAGTAGTGCTTTGATAGCAAACAAACAGTTTACACCGAAAAAGTTTTTCAACAAAAATAGACATATTTCAAAGCCAGGGAGATATTTCCTTTGTAAAGGCGTAGGGCATTGGAAGAATGAATGTCCAAGGAAAAAGAAGAAACAGTTGTTGGGTGGGACAAATTTTAATGAGAAACGAGGAAATGCGTTTGTTTGTGAGGCGATGGTGACACAAGGTGTTTCTAGAGCTGGCGACTGGTTCCTGGATTCTGGAGCGACTGACCACATGACGAGTAGGAAAGAGTGGTTTCTTAATTACAAAGACTTTGATAAGCCTGTAATAGTCAGGTTAGGAAATGGAAACACCATTTATGCATATGGCAGAGGGGACATTAATGTGTAGTCTTTCAACAATATTAGCTGGGAGGAGAATCATTTGGCTGATGTGCTATATGTTCCAGATATTCGCCTAAATTTATTTTCTCTTAACTGTGCCTTAGACAAGGGTCTTCGATTATCTTCAAATAATTTAAAATGTGAGCTCTTCAAAGAAGAATCTGTTTTGATAGTGGGAGTTCGTGAATCCAAATTGTTCAAATTACTTTTGAAGGTCACAAGTTGTTCCATAGATGCAGGTACATGTGCAAATTTAGCAGAAAAGAAAAAGGAAACACTTCACAAATGGCATGAGAGACTCGGGCACCAAAATATTGTTCAAGTGAAGAACGTTTTAAAGGCGAGAAACATTTCTTTTATAAAAGAAGATGATTTCTTTTGTGAGTCATGCATGTATGGAAAACAAAATCGTGCAGTTTTTTATGCAAGTGAAAATAAAGCGAGTTGTGTAGGGGAACTTGTGCATACAGATGTGTGCGGGCCTATGCAATGTACATCAGTTGGAGGAGCCAAGTATTTCTTACTTTTTAAAGATGACTTCTCACACTAAAATTGGAGGTACATACTCTAATCGCAAGGTACTTAAAATTGATGGAAGCTGAAACAGGTGCAAGAGTGAAGGTTTTGCGATCTGACAATGGCTTAGAATACACCAATCGACAAGTTCAAAATATTTTGTTGGAAAATTGTGTCGTACATCAAAGAACCGTGCCATACACGCCAGAACAAAATGGTCGTGCAGAGCATGAAATGCGTACCATTGTAGAAGCAGCTCGGACAATGATTCATGGAAGGAATTTGGACATGAGACTTTGGGCAGAGGCAGTTAACACGGCAGTTTTTGTTCTTAACCGAACTGGCTCCAGTCCGACGAAAGGTAAATCACCGTATGAGCTGTGGTATGGAAAGCAGGCCGATATTACGAACTTCCAAGTCTTTGGAACAGATGCCTTTCTTCATATAACAGTACAGAAGAGATGAAAATAGGATCGGAAATCTAAAAAGGGGATATGGTGAGAAGGTCAAGGGATATAGAATATTTTTCCCCGAAAATAATAAAGTTGAAGTCTGGCGTGATGTCCGGTTTCATGACTCGAAGGCGATGGGTTAATCCTGAAAAATTGTTTGTAGTTTTAAATGATGAGGATGTACAAAGTCAATCGTCAACGGAAGATGTTGATGCTGAAAAAGAAAAACATACGAATTCTGATGTTGTTGTTGATGTTGATAATGCGGGTGATGAAGTTTTCGAAGACGTTATTGAAGATTTTGGAGGCGAGATAAATAATGCAGACAAATAGGAAATCGGGAGGAGTTTTGTTAGTGACCGATTGAGAAGTAGAACCAGTAATGCTGTAAGTGAAGTCAACTGTTGCATGCTCGATGGTTTTGCCTTCTTGGCGGAGTCCTATATACCAGATTGTTTTGAAAATGCCATGCAGTGTGAGGAAGGAAGTAAATGGAAAAGGGCTATGGATGAAGAAATTGCTTCGTTGAACAAAAATGAGACCTGGACTTTGATGGATTTACCTGAAAATCGCAAACTCGTTGATACCAAATGGGGTTTTCAAATCAAGAATTCAACTGAGAATGAAGGTGAAAGATATAAAGCTAGATTAGTAGCTCGAGGCTTTAGCCAGCAGTTGGGGCTGGATTACTTTGAAACTTTTAGCCCGGTTGCAAAATTCACTTCGATTCGGACAATTTTGGGTATAGTAGCATCAGAAATGCTCCACATTACACAGTTCGATGTTAAAACAGCGTTTTTATATGGTGATATCAAAGAAGAGATCTATGTTCGACAACCAAGAGGATCTGAGGATGGAAGCACTCGAGTGTGCAAACTTCAAAGGAGTCTGTATGGGCTCAAACAAGCGTCTAGATGTTGGAACCAAACATTTTCCAAGCTCCTTAAAACGTTTAATTTTCGACCATGTGCTGCAGATCCATGTGTTTTTATAAGTGAAAAACAAGGAAAAAAGATTATTTTGGCAATTTATATAGATGATGGTTTGGTTGCGTCAACGGACAGATCGGAAATTTTAAAGTTTTGTGATCATCTTTAACTTATTTTCGAAATAAAGGTGTTTCCGGTAAAACATTTTCTGGGGCTGGAGATAAGGAGGTTTCAGGACCGGTCGATTCAAATAAATCAATCGCAGTATGTGAAACGTTTGATTGAAAAATTCAATATGTCGAATGCAGTACCGGTGTCAACTCCAGCAGATACATCAGCTGTTGTGAACTTTTCAGAAGAGTCCTCTGAAAAGAAAAGTTTCCCTTTTCGACAAGCAGTGGGCAGCCTTATGTATTTGATGGTGGCTACACGTCCAGATATAGCCTTTGCAGTTGGTTGTGTGAGTCGCTATCTGCATAATCCTAGTCCACATCATGTTATGATGGGCAAGAGGATAATCCGCTATCTCAAGGGAACAGTTGATCACGGTATATATGTTAAAAGTACTAAATTTAAACTTTCTTGTTTCAGTGATGCAGACTATGCTGGGGACGTAGTAACAAGGCGTTCGACCAGTGGATTTGTTTTCTTGATGGGGACAAGCTGCATCACTTGGGCCTCGCAACGTCAAAAATGCGTGGCACTTTCTACAACTGAGGCGGAGTTTGTGGCTGCATGTCAAGCAGTCAAAGAGCTAGTGTGGATCCAACAACTTTTAAGCGATTTGCTGAACCTAAAGATGAATCCAGTTTTATACGTTGATAATCAAGGCGCCATTCGGTTGATCAAGAATCCCGAGCTCCACAAGAGGACTAAACACATAGATGCCCGTTTCAACTTTATACGTGAAAAGTTGGAAAATGATTTTTTCAAGTTGGAGCATGTGTCAACACAAAACCAAGTTGCCGATATTTTAACGAAAGCGTTACCCAGCATAAATTTCAACGATTTCGTTCTATGATGGGGGTTATTGCTTTAAGTCATGTTAATTAATTTTGAACTATTGAAAACTTTTGTACTATTTTTCTTTTAAAACATTCATAAAAGTGGGAGTGTTAAGATAATACATTTTTATTTTAGTTTTAAATACTTTTATATCACCCTGTACGACAAATTACTTTTCATGCTTTTCTCCCACTTTCTATTGATTCTTTTACTTATATCCCATGGAGTTTGTTTAAACTAATGTTAATTACGATTATAGTCTTATTGTGAGCCTATCCTAAATGAAATACATAATCAGTTCCTGTGCCAAGTATAAGAAGTCAGACGTGTTTTCTCTAATAGCAACACCTATATTATTAAATTTTTAGTATTTACTCCTTGGAAATAATGTTTTTTTTTGTTATAATTAGCTTCATTATAAACTGTTTACGAAATATTTACGAAAAACTCATCTCCCGCCATACAAATTCACCGATTTGGTCATACAATTAATAAGCCAAGGTTTTTTTTTTTATTTGACACTGTCGGAATTTTTAATCTAGGGGCTTTGGGCTCTTTTGCTGAGCACTGCGCTCCCCTAAATTAAATTGCCTCACCTAATTTTAAAGTTAAACTTGCAAGAATCAAAAAAAATAAAGTTACATTTTAATGCAAAATAATATTTGCATTCTATTACAACTTTATAGCGAATAATCGTTGCATCTCTACATAATTTGCAGATCTCTGTTAAATTTTTCATGAAACATTATAAAACGACCGACGGTTAGATTTCGAATGCGCATATTGCAGTTTTCCATGGAACAATATGATTGGCTTCGACGAAATTTTTTTGAAGTAAAACTTCTTTACGCATGCTTGACTTGGGGAGTAAGCTGGTAAATCCGGCGTAACGGAAGTGTAGACAAACGTACACTCTTTTGTTACAACCCATACAATTTAGTCGGCGGAAAGGTTCGTGGAATGGGTAAACACCCTTGAATCTCCTCAATAGAGGGCAATACTAAGCTCATCATCTATCCAAATCGATCCAAAGGAGAAAGCTATATATAAAACAGTTGCCGATAGATGGAATTTACCGGAAGAGAGTAAAGTCATTGTGTCTATGAATCGCAGTTCATTAGTTGGAAATATAGAGCGTCGCCGTCATCGTCAGATTTTCAGGTCGGACAGCAAAAAACCAAAGTTAGAGCTATGGAGCTGAAATTTATAATATCTATAGACTCTCCAAGGGCCCTTGATGCTCATATCTAAATATTTTCAAAATTCGCCCACAATTTTTAAAAAAAAAAACAAAGTTTGAGCTAGGGAGCTGAAATTTATAATATAGATTCTACAGGGGCCTTGATGCTCATGTGTAAATATTTTCACATGTCCACAATTTAAATTAGATGGAGCGAAAGAAGTTTTACTTCAGTCGTGTGGTCTTAAGCACACTCATTTTTTCAAATATGTATTTATAAGTAAGTTGCTTAATGATTTTTTTTATTCGTAGAACGTAAGTTATACCAAAACTAGTATGTTTGTTAAAGATTTTTAATAAGAAAACCAATGGAATCTGCGCGGACAGAAACACTACCGCCAGCCGCTACAATCCGAACGACCAAAGAAGATCCAAAACCAACATCTTCTTCTACACCCGCATTGAAGGAAAAATAAGCAAAAAATCATCTTCCAGCTGATAAAACTTGGTCTTTACATTTTTAAGTGAGGTGACGACTGAAAAGGTTTCCAATATTTGACATTTGATATTTTTTCAATGGCTCTTATTTCACCGAAACGGCTTCCAAAGTCTTCAAATGGCTCATCTTTGAAATTGGAAAACGAGAGCACTGGTTGTGAAGTGATAGCACTCCCGCTTCAATTTTCGCATTGCTTTCCTAAATGAATTAAAAAGACCAATTTGCAAGCTGTCAAACAAATGCGCAAACTAAAATGAAAAGGCTTTTTCAACGAATTTTTAAATTATCTCACTTCGACCCCCTTCAATAAATTACTTACATCTCAAGTTAATTGTCTTAACTTTCGGAAACGGAAAAACGACTGCGTTGTACCAAATGCTTTTTTTAATCTGCTGATATTTTTTCTCATGTGCATTCTTCAATTTTTTTTTAGCAATTCTACTCCAGATATTTTTTCAGAAGAGGCTAAGATCGCTAAACCAAGGTTCTCTGAGCATAAAAGCTTGTAAAATACTTTAAGAAAAACAATACTGGCAAGCTAATTGAACGTCAATGAATATAGGTAGATTTTGTTTCTAATGTAAGAACGTCGAAATAAGGTGACCTTTTGTAGTCAATCTTGATCGTAAGCTCGGTGCTGACATGAGAGTTAATAAGACAAAACAAATCACTTTTAAGCAGCGGTAGGACAAGTAGGCAAGACAAAGATTTAACATCTGATTTTTTTTTTGTTATGTTACATAATGTTAACAAATAATCAAAAAACCGATTAAAGATGGAGAGTTTTACGTTTTCTTTCAATTTTGCACAAATTTTATTACCTATTCTACTTTGCTTGACATTTTTATAATGATACAGTTGCCTCAATTCCAATACAAGTGCTCGAGATCGAAGCTCTGAAAAATTTGGTTTTCTATGCACGAACAATCAGAAAAGAAAGCAGTTTTTAAGTTTTGGATATACTTTTTAAGTAAAGACAGTTTCTACCTAAGACTTAAAAAAAACTTTTGAAAAAATATGCTCACATAAAGTTTTACACCAGAAACCCTTTCCTACAATTTGTGTTTGAAGCAATGCCCTAAGTTTCTCTTCACAAACTTTATTTTTTTGTTTTAGCTTAGTAACTACCTATAAATTATTCGAAAGTTTCTTATGCTTCGGTAGATGATGCCTTTAAATCTTGCACCTTAGAAGAATTGGTTTAAGCACTAGTTTAAATATTTTTTAAACCTGGAATTACATGCCTTTTTTCTTGCTACGTGTAGGACATGCTAAATTGAGTATTTTCATATGTAGTGTTTCGTGGTTTCGACGACACAGATTTGAGAAAAATTCATACCATGAACTTCCACTGTTAAAGAAATTTTCGCCTCTGAACCCATGCGTACTTAACATTTTTGTAATCTTCCTTCACAGAGCAACTTTTTATTGCGACCAATACACCGAAATCATTTTCCGTTTAACATTTTATTGTAGCACAACCCACAAGGCTCTTGCTGCAAAGTAAAACCAAATATTAACCATATTTGCACGATACTGATATTGATATGTAACAATTATTTTGTAACTCTGCACGTCTGCTCTTGGCTCAGCTACAGGCACTACCCCACTTCATTCAGACTTCCATTTCCATTATGAGTTCTGTATGCTGACCTCTTGAGCACATACAAAAAATAATAAAATGACTATTCATTTTCTCACCTACGAGGATACGAGTATCAGCGTACGAGTAACAGACGACAGATTCATTAGGTGTTAAAACAAAGATTATTTATTTATTTCTTAACGCTTTGGCTGCCGAAGACCACAAACCCTCTCAACAGGTGAATCAAAGTGTTTCAACTGCTGCCAGATATGTTTTTTTCAGTCAATTACACATATAAATGGTTATGTAAGTGGACAGTGTTTGCGAAATTTTGGCAAACTTTACGAACGTGGCTGTTTATAAGTAGGCAGCACCGATGGCTATTAATTGCCGGGCTATCTAATGGATCGAAAATTGCTCATGCCAAGGAAAATTAATTACACGCTAGACTACGGTTTCACTTAGGCTGCGGCTCATAGGCTCTGTTCATGAATTCGTTTGTAGTAGTAATTGACAAAAAGCAGCCAGATTCCTCTGCTATCATGTGCGTGCGAATGGAGAAATATCTCTGCAGAACGTGCCCTCGCAAGTGTGTTTAACAAAAAGCAAATGGTCATGGAGGCTTAATGCTATCGTCTTGTTTCGCATGTCTATACACATTCATTGCAATCCTTTTCTCATTCAATATGAGACAATGCGAGATAGCATCGACTGGTGTTTGTTTCCGGATATCCCTTTAAGTGTCCTTGTGTTCCATTTGCTATCCTCCCGGTCTCACTGTCGTCGTTTTAGGTGGATTTGTTTTATTTACACAATAAAGCCAGTACAACTACATTGCGATACGCAGGGCACCATAATGTCCTTTTATGTTCTTGATTGCTGGGATGTACTTTCGTTGTTGTATAGTATAGAGAAGAGCACGCTGGAAATGTATTGTCGAAACCTTTCACTTTGGCTTTATTGCGGGCGATTGCAAAAAAGAACTGCTTCCTTAGTTGTCAAGATTTGTCCGGAGATTGCTATGTTTCTTTCTCTCCCGACATGAACCTTTCATTGACTTTGAATTCTGAAACTGGAAAATTGCTAGCGAAACTCAACAAAAAGAATGAAATTGAAAAGGAAACATGGAACTTTTGAAGAAAACTTTCAGGAGCATGGACAACAAAAAAGGACGAACGACTTAAAATATTATCAATAACATTGGCACTCCAGTTGAATTGAGGGTGCCACGCTTCTTTGGATATTGTGTTTCGTTTCAAAACTTTTGTATTTTGTAATTTCTGAAGCAGAAGGCTGGTGGGAGAATTCGCAGTAGCAGGGGTTGAGCTACGATGATCATTCTTGGCACTGGTGGTCTGAACCTAACGTTGACCCAGTTGGCAGTGCATGTGCTTGAATCGCTTTTATACAGTGATGTCTCTACCTTCGTTGTAGAATGTTTATGGGTTTTAAATTGACGCTGTTTGTTTAAAATTTATGAACGTTTTAGGAGATATGTGAAGTATTCAAATGTAGTAGTAGGTACGAGTACCTATATACGATTTTTATTTTCTCGTCAATAAAGAAGCAATTTCTTATATTTAAAAAAAAAATCGTAAAATTTAAAAAAACATCAAGCGCTTAACATGCACTACATATAATAAACAGTATCTACCTGGATTCCCCCCTGTATCCCCATTTTGAAAATTCTTTTTATTTGTCCCTGTACAGGAGTCCGTTCTCATTTTGTGGTACCAAAGTTATCATACTCTTCCCGAAAAGAAGAATGTTTCGGACCCAATTGAGTTGCAAAACGGAATGTTAATCTGTCCTTTGGAATTTTTTGCCCTCTCACGTTGTGGTTTCCCGAAATATACAGTCAAAATCGGTTATAACGACTTTCAAGGGACTGACGAATTTGGTCGTTATAAGCGATAGGTCGCTATAACCGATATCAAGCTATGCATATATGTACTTACTTTTTACCCCTACTTTTTCTTTGATTTTGAGCCATAAAATAATAAGAATACAAATTTACAAATACATATATACGTTAACTGTTTATTAAAAAAGTGGAAATATCTAATTGCTTAGTACAGATTTTTCTTTTTTGAGTCATTTTCCGATAAGAAGGTACAAATTTTCGCCTCACAAAATTATATTAAACTTCTACAACCACTTGTCACACTGAAAAATTTGCACTGAGTAAAACTTCTCCAACGTACAACAACAGAGCGGTCTGTGGTAGCATATAGTTTGCTTTTAATTTGAAGAAAAAACTGGAGCAAACTATATGCTACTATTAAAATTAAATTCATATTATTTTCCATGGACATGAAATAAATAACCGAATGAAAATAAACGAAAGAAAATGAGCGAATGAGAAGATAGTTCGCAACTAATCCCATAAACAGGGCAATGCATATGGGGGGCCATGCTGCGCCCCTGCAACCCCCCTGCTTGGGGTCACTGTTGGATTTGGAATAGGTGCGAGGTTTTATTTTAGCACTAGGCCTTATCTCACTTTGGGTAAATAATTGTGGACTTATGGGCTACTTCCTTTCAATATTGTGAAACTATGGTCCGAAATGTTGTGGCGTTTTCCATTTACGCCACGTTCTTTCTTCCTCCTTGCTATTGATGTTTTTTCAATTCAATTCAATTCAGTTTA
Organism: Portevinia maculata; assembly: GCA_949715645.1. Classification (NCBI taxonomy): domain Eukaryota; kingdom Metazoa; phylum Arthropoda; class Insecta; order Diptera; family Syrphidae; genus Portevinia; species Portevinia maculata. Next base: position 100,096,196 of record OX454527.1, read on the forward strand.
TTCATAAAGGAAAGTACAGTATTATATGGTTATAAGAAAAACTGAAATTCCAAAGAAACATTTTCTTTTATCCGTTTTTTTTATGAGAAAAACACATATAAAAAAAAAATGTCCTATAAAAAACAACGGATATAAGAAAAAACAATTTATAATACCTAAGCATTGCAAAAATCTCAGAAAACGTATTCTTCATTGCTTAGGTAAATAAACTATTTATTCATAAAAAAAACATAACGGAAAACAATTCACAGCAGTAATAAAGATGTATGTACATAATGCGCATAGATACATAATAAAAAAAAACAGTCTTAGATAACATTCGATGAAACTTGAAAATAGTTATCTAATTTCTTTTGAATTATGGATTCTTCACGGATTTCTTCAACTTTATCCAAACATTCTTCCTCAGTGTCCAGATATTGTTTTAGAGTAAAAATGCATTAATTGCCTCATCCCTAATAATTGTTTTTTTTTTGTTTGTTCATGTTCATTAATCTCGTCGTCTTCCCCTTCATCGTTTCCTTTTTGTTCATTAAGCATCTCATTTACAAGTTCTGGTTCGTCTATCTCACCAAAACAATCTCTGTTTTCCTCTTCGTCTTGTGCCCTATCGTTTGCGTATTCATTATTGTTGTCGGTGAAAATGATGTCCAGAACTTCAATTTCTTGAGAATTTTCAGAAACGCCTGCATTTCTAAAGCAACTCGAAATGGTTTGAGGTGTCACAAGCCACTAAGATCGTTTTGCGACATTTATAGCTACAAACATATTATTGTCACGAAAAAAGCTTTCCATAGGACCGCCTTCTATAGAACTAATCATTTTCTATATTGAGCCTTAAACGAGTGCATGATGCCTGCAAAAACATAAATATGTATTGGTGATCCATCACCCATCGTGAATTTAAAAAAAATGGGCCGGATTTATAGACGGAAAAACTCGGTTTTAAACATGTCATTTATATGGGAAAACCGTATTTAAACTTGAGTTTTTCCTTCTAGCAAATGTCACAATATTAAAGCGACCTACCCTGGTCCAAAGGTTGTATGATGCTTGTAGTATTTGCAGGAAAAAAACATATGAGGTTTGAGGAGGTATGTACACTACAAACAAATCTTTTTAGCTATGTTTTTTTGAGGAGGTACAGTACTTGTACAGTATAAAATAACATGGTGTGTTTGGGAGACAATTTTTTATAAGCGTATTTTTTTCATATAATTTCAGATATAAGTGTCAGGAAAAACTTTCTTATACCAGTTTTTTTCTTATAAACGTTTTTCTTCTATGAGTTTAAATTAGTGGGGATTAATATGGGAAAGGCCATGGTGCATTGTTCTTTGGTTCTTTTAAGCGTTTTATTCTTATATGAGTTTTTCTTATATCCATTAAGTACTGTACAAGTAAGACATAGTCTTTTATAGTACATGTTATTGAAACATGCTGTTGGTTGCAGACATATTTTTTTCGAAGAGCAAAACTTTACTCTGCTAGCCGCAATACTTCGCGCTTGATCTATGTTTTGTACGTTGTTACAAGTTTTGTTCAATCTTTTAACAAGCATTATATTGGAAACTGAGCTGTCTGTTTCCAACATATCAGCTAAGCAATCAAAGCACAAAAATAACAGTATAATAACGACAAACGCAGTGGAATAATACATACATACATTTATAGAAAACATAAATATAAAACACGTGTGTGGATACGTCAAAATATCTCGAATCTGACTGAAGTGTTGTAATAACAGGTACTTTGCTCTTGTAAATGTAGAGCAAAATGTATACCGTGTCAGAGCAAATGTAGTTTTCTCTGAGTAGGTATACATTTCGCTCTACATTTGCATGAGCACATTGTTGTATGTTGCAAACGCCCGATGTCTGTGTTGGTATACAGTTTGGCAATACGCGCCAAGACCAACATTACCATGAGTACATCAGCAGCCACCCAACCAAACAGCCGACACCATCACGATGACCCTGGCCTAATAGGACTATTTTACATGGACCCCTGATTGCCGCCACTGTGCCCCCAGCCGACACCATATTCCTCGACCACCCGACCCTGGTACCAGATAATACCACCAAATACGACCAGCAAGCAGAATTGAGATATGTGAACCATTTTTTGCAAACATTCATATTATGTAAATACTTCATACCGGACTTCGGCAGCAAAATTATTGGCCTTTGGCCTGATTCGCCGTGACAGATCTAGGGCGACCCGGTGTGGAAGCCACGTCCGACCGAAGTTGTCATATGACCGTGCCTATACTGACGTGCTCCCCCGCCCTACCCAGACCGTATCACCGGCTCTCCACCAATGTAAAATATAGCATGAAGAATCATAAAGAAAGTTAAATAAAAGGATTTCTTTGTGAATCCGCCATTGGTAATCCAATTGAAATTTTCCGCCTTTTATATTATAATATGTTTTTTTCCACTTTATGTTAACATTCGTTGGAATTAAAACAATATTTTTGCGCCACCTGAATAGAACATGCATTTAGTTTGATCGTTATCTTTGGCACGCAGGCTCATATTCTTCGTTGATCGATTTTTTTTTGTTAATTTCGACTATTTAATTTAAAAAAAACATAAAATTGGTCGAGGAAAAGCATTAACCGAGGCGGAAAAGGGACAAACCAAAGCTTACAAGGACGTTGGCTTATCTATTGCTAAAATAGCTAATAATCGAGGGGAGCCGACACGTTATATCCAAATTTTTAAGTAATGAGTATGAGTATGGAAAAAAACATGAAAGGCCAGCACACAGCGTACTTACTAATGCGGAAAGGCGACTTATTTTAAGAAAAGCGCCAATTTCTCACGACCCCTTGGCAAAAATCAGGGATAAAAGCGGTGTCAAGGCAAGTCTTACAACTAAGCGTCGTGTTATTTCGAAAGCTAAACATCTAAAAAGAATTTCGAAGGCCCCGATGGCTATAGCTACTATTTCCATGACCTCCGCAAAGAAAAACATTATTTGGACCGGCTGCATAGCAGAGTTGGAGGTGTAATGGTATGGGGGGCCATTTCCTATTCTGGAACCTGCCAACTACAATTTATGTCAACCACAATGAATGCGTTTTTTTATAATGGAATATTAAAAAAGGCCTTTCCATACTTTCATACCCTTTTTGGACCCCTGCCGTGGATTTATCAACATGATAATGCGCCAATACATACAGCTCGGGTAGTTAAACCTATATACATAGCCAAAATGTGGAGCTATTGAGCTGACTGCCCTATTCTCCGAATTTAAATATCATTGACAATGTTTCGTGATGGTTGACACGTCAAGTATACGGATCATGACAACAATATTCGAGTATACCCGAACTGACCCAAGCCATCGAATTGGCTAGGAGCTCGATTTCACTGAATTATTTGGCTAATTTGTATACATCCCTTCCAAACCGGATGTGTGAAGTTCTGGAACAGAAAGATGGCTCAACACACTATTAAACATTTTTTTTTTTTGAATGTAGAATACTCCAATTATCTTAAATTTAAGTTATTTTTGTTTGAAAATGTTTTCTTTATTAAAGTGTCCTATTCAAGTGGCGCAAATTTTCGCCCCCGCATTTTACCGGTTTTCGGTTGATAATATTTTTTTAAAACTTAAAGCTTTAGCATTAAATCTTCCTTTTGATCAAATAACAGCAATTAAATTAACTTTAATTTAAAAAAAAAATGAAGTCTCTAGCATGCTTGCTTTGGGAGCAATGAAGGATAGAAAACAGATGTAAAGGGTGTCCTATTCAAGTGGCGAGGAGTATGACAAACTACACCAAAAGGAGGATTTCTGCCTGGTAGTACAATGGAACGTTACCGAGTCTGAGTGCTCTCGGATTTGGATTTCCTTTCTTTAAAAAAAAAAAAAAAAAAAAAAAAAAAAAAAATGACAAACCACGACAGACTCCTTTTAAATGTGTACTATTTCCTCATTAGCGGAACAGGATTCACCGTGGAGCTTTTAAACGACATCTCGATCGATGAAACCAGCTTTGATTAGTATCAAAATTAGGGTACACCAATTAAAATTGTTAATCCTTTTCGAGCTTATTGGTTCTGTTATTCTGCATTCTTCTCGAACATTTGTTCAAACCACTTTCTCATCGTTTTATTTAAAAGTTATTTTTTTGGATTTATATTCCTTTTCTTGTCCAAATTCTCACAGATAATTTTTTTTTCAAATTCTATTTCGTTTGTATTTTTTTTTGCAAAATATACTTGTAAATATTTGTTTGCAACTTCTTTACTAGTTTTTCCTAATGATTTAATTTAATTTAGAAGAAGTAAGGTGCTGACGGACTTATATTAACGAATAAGAAGTGCATTTTTTATATGCATAATTCTTTTTTCTGGTTAATGATGCTTGTGTTTAAAAAAGTGATTCTTATAGCCGTGTTTTTATAATATCGTTCCCTTTCTGCGTTAACCTCGTTTCTACTTTTTTCATGAAAATCGATTTTTTATATAACAACACTGGAAATCTCTTACAAAATATGTAGAGACATTTTTTTTTGTCAAAATACCACGATTAACATATTTTACAGTTAATTCTTCTTCCTCGTAACTACATTCATGTTGCTGATTTTCGATGAAAACCTAGTAACTACTTTATCGAAGTTAGGTCGTAACCCTTAGCCGCTTATACTATGTAGTATTAATTGGTTATTAACTAACGTCAATAGAAAAATCTCTATTGGAACAAAGATCTGTCTGCCTTTAAAGTGGGCGGGCGCAACAAGGGGACAATAGATCAGCTAGTAATAATAATAGCTCCCATACTTTGTAGGTTCTTGTTACTATGCTGTTTATCGTTTTTGGATGATCAACCATTGACAGCTCTACGAAGTTGGATTACAGAAAGCAATGGTCATATGTAGAATACGTCTAAAACCAGAAAAGTTTAGAGGCTTGAATCTCATTACTGCAGGCGATAAACGGATAGGGAGTATTTACATTTTAGTTACACATCCTTCAAAGATGTATATAAAATGTATGAACAGTTCATTAGATAAAAATATACCACAAAATTAAAAATCATTATCATCATCAAATATTTGTCCTTCTTAAAAATAACACACTCGTTTAATATTGGGGTGTAAGCTTAAAAAAGATCAGTGTGATCTATGCTATAGTTTCAAGAATGGAAATACTGACTAAGATACATACAATGAACATATTAATAATAAAAATAAAGCAAGGTTGGAGAAAGATACTGATAAACATAGGGACGGGCTACAGTCCGCTTGGGCGATCTGTTGGATATCCTATTTTTATTCCTATCCGTCTTAAGTGGACGTGACAAAAGTCTTAGTATGGTTGAATTGTTAAGAAAGCTCAACATATTTTGTTATATAATATTTAAGGGACTTTATCGAAAAAAACGAAGATTTTGTAAAAAAAAAACGCTCCCTAGCTCAAACTTTGGATTTTTAAAAAAGTTGATTTTAAATTGTGGGCTTGTAAGTAGGCGCATTTTGAAAATATTTACAATTGAGCATAAAGAGCCCCTAGAGAGTATATATTATAAATTTCAACTCAATAAAATTGTTTTATTTAATTATGGGCGTGTCAGTGGCGGATTTTGAAAATATTATCTCCCGAGCAGTTTTAGGAGTCATAGATCATATATAAAAAATTTCAGCTTTCTAGCTCAAAATTCGATTTTTTCGAAAATTTTGTTTTTTTTTGAGTTTGTGGGCGGATTTCAAAAATTCGTAAACTTGATTATTTCGGAACCCTAGAGAGTATATGGTTAAAATTTCAGCTCTCTAAGTCCAGTTTAAAGGCCTAATTTTTGCCGACAGACGGACGGATGGACGGACGGACATGGCTAGATCGACATTACTATCGATGCTGATCATAAATATGTAACTTTTAGGGGTCTGCGGGCAATATTAAGGTATGTTACAAACTATGCGTCAAAATTAATATACCCTTAGAATAGGTCATAAAAAGATCCAAGGAGATGTACGTTCCTGCTGATTTTATTCGAATCATTGCATACGCTAGAATTATTCCAGAACGGTACAAAGTGATTTATGTAGACCACACATTCTTTAAAAACTTGTCCAATATTAATTATTATATATCCATAAGAATAGGAAACAAAACGGGTGACTCTCAAATTACAGATCTTAAATGCATCAAATATGATTCTACGGGAATGTACTATAAACTTGACTTTGACAATGATTGGACGCTATCATTCCAAAGACAAAAAAAAAATATTATTTCGAAAATTATTTTAAAACCATTGTATGAAAATTAATCCCTTTACCACTTAAAAAGTATAGTATATACCTACAAAGTTTAAAACAAAAACTAATTCCAAAAGACTATCGTAGCTTGTATAATAACCTTAGGTTTAATTCTAATAAAGAATAGAAATATTTTGAGTTTTTTTTTCTTATATATTTACCATTTTATCATTTTAACCTATCATAAGAATAATGTACTTAACTTACCAACTTCATAAAATTTCATATTTATAACACAGAATTATATAAACTTTTAAACATTTTCGTAACAAACAACCATTGCGAACAATTTCGTTATAAGTTTTTTTTTTAAGAAGCAAATAAACACGTATAAGTTATATCTGTGTATTATTTATAATAATGATTGTTTGACTACCCTGGAGTATACAGCATTAATCATTAAAAGGTGTTTCATAGTCGTATTAAAGCAACAAACTCGTATCTGCAAAGTGTAAATCAAAAATTATGAGATGGAAACTCGTATATAACAAAAATATTTATAACGTGTATTTGTTTATACTTAAACGAGAATGCACACTGTATATCATTAACAAGTGTGATATATAAATGAAAAATAAATAAAGTTTCAAAACTATGTTCGATTGAAGGAAATTATTTATTTTTTTTCATTCCTGAAAAATGTATGTTTTGTAGATACGTGGTTAACGCAGAAAGGAACATGCCACTTTCTTATACACGAATTATTTTAAAGAGTATTGTAAAGAAAAGGCATGGTGGTTATATGAGTGTTTCTTATATCCGAAAGTACTGTCATTAATGAAAGCAACGAATAGCTACTGATGAACGCCCTAGAAAGATTGGCATCACAATTCGTAACAAGGAAATAATAATTGATTCGGTAACGGAATTCTTCGAGCAAGTCTGTATTAACATCATCGCTATCGGACACAGAAATACTAACGCTTTGCAATTAGGAAAATAGTCCACAAATTTTTAAATGATGAAATTAAAAAATTGAAAACCTGAAATGTTAAGGCAGACTATAATGCCAATTTGAAAAGAATTACTCTGTAGAGCCTCTGGTTAGGTAAGGTAAAGTTACATATAGTGGTAGTCGGCAGAAGTGCATATAAAACCTCATTATGGCAAAGGAGCTATTAGTCGAACATTCGACATTCTGCACTGTAAGATAACATTGTGTTGGTTTCCTAACGCATGTCTGTGAATCCTCAATCCGTTTCATTCTCTTTTATTCATTATTCATTTTCAGGATCTCTGTTTCGTATTTTAAATGTAATAAAGAAATAAACGAATTAATTTCGCGTCATATATTCACTAAATCTTATCCTAATGCATGATCCACTCGAATGCATCACATAGACGAAAACGAAACCTCGCCCCCGGTGAAAGTTATCTGTCCAAAACTAGAAACATTTTCCGCTCGACTGTACACAACCTTAAAGTTACTCTACCGTAGTTGTTTTCTTCAAATTGTGTCCCTTGCGGCTGACGTCCTCAGACCAACCAACTTTGTTAACTAGGTGAATGAAAACAATGTTCGACTGCACCTGCAGGCAAACTACCAACATTTTGACTTCTTCATAGCCTTTGTTGTTCCTGTGCGCCCTGTTTTTCCCATCCTGCTATGTGCACCGACATGACTTTGAGTTTGGGGACAACACAAGGACAAACTTATCGTGTTACTTCAATAATTTTCATGAAATGAATTTGAATAATTCAAACGCGCAAACCAAATATACTGCACTTTACCTGCAGTAGCAGGCACAGGATCCTTGTGGCCAGAGCAATGTTTATGTTTAATGAACCACAACAAGCAGATGATGAAGCGCATCTACTGTCAGTGATAACAATACAAGAGGTGTGATCAGGCAGAACAATTATTTAAATTGCAACGTTTAAGTTTTTAATCAAACTGCAACTCCATTGGGTGGACAATGAATTACGGGTTGTTAAGCTTGGTACGGGTAAAAGCAATGCTGGTAACAGATAAACTTTTTTATTTGAGTGAGATATGTTGCTGAGAGTATTTCGATGTTTTAACTACAGAAACTTCTCTGGGCACCGACATTTGTTGCTTGTTTTATGGTTATTTATGGCATTTAAGTTTTCATTTCTTCGTATCTGGTTGTACGCTTTTTGCCTGCCCATTTCGCCGCTCATGTTGCTATAAATTATTGTATGTAATAAATTTTGTAAGACCCTGTCATTTTAGAGGAGTAACATTGAAATACTACACACAGATATCCATGAATTTATAGATTTCCATTCATATACATTATTAGGCCGCTCCAAATTGGACTTCGTTCGATCTCATTTCAAAAACCAGGGCTGTTAAAACTATTAGATTGGCCATTTCGCTCTTAAAGACACACTCTTATAATGTTCATATCTCCTGAATAGCAAGGATGAAGTGAGATTTTGTATGCGTCTGTGTCAATTTAGGAGAGTAGTTGGCGGTGTGAGAGGTAAGGAACTCAGATTAAGTTAATCTCCAGGATGTCTTTTCGAATTCCAGCAAAGAAAAGGTCTCATGGCATTTAAATTGCTGGAAAGGACGACGAACGACGACATCCAGTCGGGGTCGGAAAAAAAAAATAATTTGAAAATATTGTTTTATTTGCAATAAAAGCTAAGTCGAGAAGGAATGATAGTACTTCAGGAGATGTCTGAAATGTTGGATTTCTTTGACACTTTATTAATCATAAAGCAATGCTAGTGAAAATCATAAGAAACATTTAGCTTAAGTGGTGTTCGTGCTGGCCTGTTTCGGGGCGGTTTGTAAAATTTCACTTTAACGGTGCTGATGACATTGCCAAATCCGTAAGCGACGTTATGGAAGACGTGTTGGGTGACCATACTAAATGTGTCACTTAGATTTTCTTTTGGAGCAATTTAGATTTAGTGGTATAATAAAATGCATTTAACATCCTATTTCAGAAACGTGGTTATAATGACAGAAAATAATTTTCCGTAGATGGAAACTTTTTATAGCAGTAAGACAACAATATATGTGTTTGTTTTCCTATATGGCGTATAATATATAAATATACATATTATATACACTCCGTTCCACTTGTTTACGAACACGTAGTTTCTTGATTTAATTTTACGAAATACTTTAAATCCTTCCATATCATGTGAAAACCCAAATGCAATATTATGTTTATGTCGTAAGAAAAAAATTGAAATTAGGCAGATAAATTCTATTTCAATGATGCTTTTCCCAATAAGGTCATAAAATTAGTATCTATTTTTTTTTTGTTCCACCTGTTTGCGAACAGTAACTAAATCTACCTGATTTCATATTTTAAATCAAAACTAAAGGCATTAAGAGGGGTATAGGTTAGTGTGTTGGCTTGTGACCCGTGCACTGCAGGTTCAATCAGTGCAGAGAAATAACTCCACATGGGAAATAACTTCACATCGAGTGGAAAATAACTTGGTGCAGGGAAATAAGTCCACGGGAACTAAGTCCAGTGAGGGACTAAAGTACCACCTTTCGCCTCTTTAGCGGGGTCAGTCACCTTGACGTGCGCACCATCACCGCAAACAAATTTGATGGTGCCGGTGCGGAGGCTTACGACGTAAAGAGTCATCGGGCTTGTAAGGGCCAAGCCGTCCGAACCAAGGACTTCACGTCCGCTCCTATCCCACCCTTACATACCCCATCTGCCCCTCTCCCTTTTTGCTTACCCCCCCCCCCCCCCCCCCCCCCCCCGAACTTCTTTTCCCGTTCACTCGTGGGAATCAAAATAAATCCGTTTAAAAAAAAACAAATAGAGAATGATGCCTCTACAACTGCATCATCAACTAGGGATGTTTCAGAACACCCTGCTTTACCAACTGGGGATGTTTTAGAACACGCTGGCGTAAATGACGTGATACCTGCCAATCGGGAAGGGTCACAAACCACGGATTCGGAGATGATGAGCTTAGAAGAGAACTTGTCCCTTCTTAGTGACAATATCTCTGAGTCCAGTACGCTATGCAATGTTAGCATAATCTCGGATGAAGTGCATCCCTTGAATACAGGCGCGCCGGAGACCTCTGGCATAACTGCACAGACTGAGTCTAAGCGCGTCAAATTCACACCATACGAACAGCGCCGTTTTAAGCGCGCGCTGAAAAAGGGAAAAAACGTAGAGCAGGCCAGAATACTTGCTCTGTCGACAGAGGTCGACCTAGGCTCCGAGGTGAAGCGTACAAGATCCGAGGACAATACGCCGCCCCAATCCGAAGCGAAACGAGCTCGCACAGGAAATACATCCGTCGACAAAGTCTCATATAGAGATATAGCGAGCTTTGTAAGACTGGGTGTAGTACCTGTCGATCTGGATCGCAATCCTCTCAGTAATGAGCAAATGGCTCAGATTCAGGAGAGGATTATGGACATCACCATCGAACAACGTGATGAGGGGACCAAACCAGTCTTCCGCGGTACAACTTTCAAAGCCGGATGGCTAATGATAGTATGTGCGGATGCTACCACTGCAGAGTGGATGAGCACAAACTTCGCGAAGCTCAAAGAGAAATGCGGGATGGAAGTGACGCTTGTGGGGGAAGAACTTTTGCCGAAACCACATATCGTCAGAGCCTTCTTCCCACATAGTACCGGAGCAGCGAATGAAAGAATACTGGCAATTCTAGATGGCCAGAATAAAGAACTCACCACCAGAACGTGGAGAGTTCTGCAAAGATCTGACGACATAGATGTCGCCCATATGGTCCTTGCTATAAACGAAGCACGATGAAGCGACTTGTTGAGCTAAAGGGGATGGTCTCGTTCAGATTTGGACAGATCAAAATAATCCTCAAGAGCGCGGACAAATCGACGAATCAGGCGTCAAGAGACAACCAACAAAAGGCTACAACACCAGGGGCTAGTATTAGTACTGCCACTGATGCTTCAGAAAAGCCATCCACAAGCGCCAACAGTAGCGCCACACCACCAGTGGCTGGCATTAGTGCTGCCACGGGCAACTCAGTTGCTAAAACAACTGTGGTGCTGGATGCTAAAGCAAAGGCTAAGAAAACGGACAGCACAAACGCGCACCGTAACCGCTTTAGGCCAAAACTGGCGGCCGAACAGGCACATACAAGCGGGAAAGATGGACAGAACACCAGAAGTCCAAGGGGGAGACAAAGTGGTCTCTCTCAACAGGGTTACGTGCGACGCAGGGGTGATAACAAACCTCATAGAGTGCGTAATCCCGAGTACGTGAAGAAGAAATGACGTCTCTAACTGTGCTGCAGGCAAACCTGCACCGCGCTATGGGTACATCGGACACCTATAGCCAAAGATGTGCCGAAAGCCAAGAACGTCGCTCTTGGTTTAATCCAGGAACCATGGGCAACTTAACCAACGACCATACCACGTCGAGTTAATCGGTTCTCGTCAGATCACCGTAATTAAACGACGTTGGGCGCGGTTAGTACGTAGATGGGGGACCGTTTGAGAACAACCGCGTGTCGTTGGCCAGTCCCATCTACAGAGTTGAGGTAGATAATATACGTGGTATCACAATGGACCTAAAATTGGTCTAAGTGTGTCGGCTTCTGCCGACAGCCACATAAACCTAACCTAACCTAACCATGGGCAACTACAGGTAAGATCTTTGGTCTTAACAGCAGAAATAGAGAGCTAATTTTTGCCAAGGGTAATTTCAGACCTAGGGCAGCTCTTTCCATTGCGAAAGATATAAAATTCTCTCTCATTCCAGGTTTCAATACTAGGGACCTGGTGGCCGTTTTAATTGAACGCCACAATGGCCATGTGATACACAAGTTTGTATGCGCATCGGCGTATTTTGCTGGGGACATAGAGGAGGTACCACCTACACCAGTACAGGAACTTGTCCAGTACTGCCAAACTCAGCAAGTACATCTTGTTATCGGCTGCGATGCGAATGCACATCACCAGATTTGGGGCAGCCGAGACACAAACAAAAGAGGTGAGTTACTTTTATATTACCTATATAGTAAAGACCTAGTTATTCTAAATAAGGGAGATAAGCCCACTTTTAGGAACAGTATACGAGAAGAAGTTTTAGACCTTACTCTCTCGTCTCCTTTTATACAAAACATTGTAGAGGACTGGCACGTGTCTGATGAAGCTTCTCTGTCTGATCATATGCATATTATGTTCAGGCTGCGATGCAACACCGAGTGCGCGCCGGTCAAATACAATAATAAATTAACTAACTGGAGAACCTATAGTGAAAATCTGGCAATCAGAACTGATCTGCTACCAGATTCACCACTAACACCGAGTGATGCGGACGCTGCACAGTGTCAGCTTAACGACATCATTATCTCATCCTTTAGGAATAGTTGTAAGGTAAAGCGCACCGTGGTAAAAAGAAGCGTACCATGGTGGAATGAAAACCTGGAAACTATCCGCAAGAAGGTGAGAAAACAATTCAATAAATCGAAACGCACCGGCGTATGGGATCAATATCGATCCCTGTTAACCAAATACAACCAAGAGTTGCGAAGATCTAAAAGGGCCTCATGGCGCGCAAACTGCGAAAAGCTGGAAAAACTCCCAGCAGTGGCGCGGCTCCAGAGAACACTTTCAACAGATCCTTCAAACTGCATGGTATTGCTCATCAAACCTGATGGAACAATCACAAGCGACCGGGAAGAAACTCTCATAACCTTGCTGCAAGTTCACTTCCCTGGTTCCCTAATTGTCGATCACACAACTGATCACACTACTGAGGTTTCATATCCAACTAACCTCAGCAGAAATAATAGTATAATAGGAATTTTTCCAGCCCTCATTCAAAAGGGTATGGAATTCTTCCTACCTAACATGATTGCCTTATTTAGGTTCAGTTTCAACTGGGGCTACATACCACGCACTTGGCGGGAGGTCAATGTAGTATTTATCCCCAAACCAGGTAACAAACCTAGTGAACTACCTAAATCCTATCGTCCCATAAGCTTGACATCGTTTTTCCTGAAAACAATGGAAAGAATAATTGACGTTCATATCAGCGAATGCGTAACTTTTAGCATGCCTCTACACCCCTGTCAATATGCGTATCAAAAAGGCAAATCAACGGAAGGCGCCCTGTTAAAACTAACAAATCACATAAACAACGCCTACCGTTGCAAAGAAATTGCACTACGCGCTTTTCTTGACATAGAGGGTGCTTTTGATAACGCCGGTTATGATTCAATATCAAATGCTTTAATTCACCGATAGGTAGACTTTCCCACCATAAACTGGATAAAAGCGATGCTCGAAAGTCGGAAAATCACTGCTTCGTCAGGACAGACTTCAGTATCAGTTTCAGCTATAAAATGCTGTCCACAAGGAGGAGTTTTATCACCCCTCCTGTGGTCTTTGGTAGAGATGACCTACTTCAAAAATTAAGTAACTTAGGCTACGATATAATAGGGTATGCCGATGACTTGGTCATCATAATTAGGGGCAAAGAATCAAACGTTGTTACTTCACGTATGCAAAACGCCCTTAAGATAGCTATAGACTGGTGCGTCAAGGAAAATCTCTCCATAAACCCCAGTAAAGCTATCATAGTTATTTTCACAAAAAGAAGAAATCTCAGCTTAGCTCAGATTTCACTAAATGGCACGACCATTGAGTATTCCGACGAAGTCAAATATCTTGGAGTAATCCTGGACAAAAGACTAAACTGGAACTCTCACATCAATAACAAAATCACTAAAGCTAACAGAGCTTTATGGGCCTGTCGACGCACATATGGCAGAACCTGGGGAATCTCTCCAAAGATTGTCCACTGGATCTACACAGTGATGATAAGACCCATTATAACATACGCCTCCATTGTATGGTGGACAAAATCCACACAAAAGGTCGCAATAGAGAAGCTCAAAAAGGTACAACGGTTTGCGTGCCTTGGTATCTCCGGAGCCATGCGAACCTGTCCAACGGCTGCCATAGAGACAATAACAGGTATTACACCTCTCCACATATACATTCAAAAAGTGGCGATCCGCAGTGCAATAAGTCAAATACAGTTAAACGAGATAAGTCTTAACGATCATCCGGAACTTAAGACCCTTCTTGATGAACTGCCAGAACTCAACATGAACTGCGCGGTCACAGACCGCATCCATAAAACACTATGCTTCAACAAGCGATTCTCCACGGAGATCCCCAAGAGAGAAGCATGGGTTAGTAATAACCCACCTAACAGCCACAACGGCATAAAGTGGTATACTGATGGTTCTAAAATGGAAACGGCTGTAGGAGCGGGAATATACGGACCAAACAAATGCTTTACGATACCTATGGGGAAAAGTCCCAGCGTATTTCAAGCAGAGCTCCACGCCATTCAAGAATGCGCTAGCCACATAAATCTATCTGGTATAAAAGGTGCAACCATCCATATATTCACGGATAGTCAAGCAGCTATAAACGCCCTTAGCTCGCATACGATTGACTCCAAATCAGTCATTTACTGCTTCAACACCCTACAGGCACTCGGAACAAGTAACAAGACCAAGCTATAATGGGTTCCGGGTCATGTCGGGGTGGAAGGTAACGAAAAGGCCGACGAACTGGCCAGAAAAGGTTCGGAAACACCCTTCTGCTGCACTCCTAGATCAGCAGCAATGGCAGCAATAAAAAGCTGGGAATACAGAAAATGTATCCATCTATGGGAAAGCATCCCAGGTTTAAGACAGACCAAACAAGCCGTTAGGTCTTTCAATAAAAATGCCAGCAAATGCCTAAACCTAAGCAGGCATGATATCAACAACTTAGTAGGTTACCTTACTGGCCACCATTTTTTTTTTTTTTTTTTTTTTTTTTTTTTTTTTTTTTTTTTTTTTTTTGTCGGGATGTGTGAAACTTTCTGCACTGGAGCACTCAGACTCAATACTGGTCCATTGTACTGCCAGGCAGACACACCACATTTTACTGTGGGAATTTACTCGTTTTTCTGAGAAAAACGAGAAGGCGCTTCAATGATAAGGAGCTTAGGTTTACAGCACTCACCATATCCGCACCAAATACCTGCCACCTGATACGAGCAAAAGCAGGACAATCACAGATGAAATGTTCCGCAGTGTCGTCGCTTTCTCCACAGGCTTCGCAGTTGGTGGTGTCGCTTAGGCCTAGCACCTTAAGGTGTTTGGCAAAAGCGTAGTGTCCCGTAAGAACGCCAGTAGTCTGTATGCAGTCTTTTCTGTTGAGAGACAACAAGAATGCCGCGGATTTCCCACAGACGTCGGGGAGCATTTGCTTAGTCTGTCTGCACCCTGGAGAGTCATGCCAACGGCGATTGTGTTCATAGGAAACCCAACCGTCAATGGAAGCCCTGACCGAGGACGCAGGCAGACAGATCGCTGGTTCAGGTCCTGAGAGGTCCCCCTCTGAGCCTTGTCTAGCAAGTTCATCGGAGATCTCATTTCCCGTGATCCCGTTATGACCCGGGACCCAGACAAGTTTAAGTGAAGTCAGCCTTCCGACCGAATACTGGCCACCATGGTTTAAGATATCATCTACACAAAATGAAAATAGTAGACTCTCCTGAGTGCGAATCTGACTTGAAGAGGACGAGTCAGCTGAACACATTTTATGTGAATGTCCGGCCCTAAACGGAATTAGAAAGAAGATCTTTTTCAGGGAACAAATGTGCCCCGAAGACATAAAGAATTCTTCTACTAGTAGAATTGTCCGCTTTACACGGAAAGTGGAAACTCTACTAGCCTAAATTTTTCTGGCCCACACGGCACAAAAGATCTTTTTAGGTCGAAGTGCCCCATATTTAATCGCCTTGGCGAGCCAGAACTTTAAAAAAAAAAAAAAAAAAAAAAAAACACCTTTCGCGCAAACTTCCCAAACTCCTCAGCTTCATATTTCCTCTTCACGGGAGAAAAATGTATCCTCAAGGAAGAGGAAACTTGAAGCTGAGGAGATGGAACTCATAGCTGTAAAAAAAAGCTATTATCCATCGAAATATATAAAGCTACTTTGGAAACCTTTAAACTGGAACGTGAATTACGCTTACCGGCATCAGAATTTACAAAAGAATTAAACAATTCAGAGGGCAATCATAAAGATTCATGTTCCAGAGCGGAAACTATTTTAAATTTGAGTGAATATTGAAATAAAAAGGTTGTTAAATGTAAATTGTTTCTTATTTTTTAATTTGTCAATTTATTTTAATCAGAAAAAAATGTCTCAACTCATTTAAAACTGCATAAGCGTTTTCATTTGGTCGTTCAATATTCTCTATTTCAATGTCTTCAATGTTATCATTTTCTTCATCATCGTTGTTATCATGCTCCCATATTGATGCCTCTCTTCTCACTTATAGATTATGTAAAATGCAACAGGCTACTGTAATTTTCCCAACAGCTGTGGGCTGCATACGGAGGTAATTTAAACAAGGAAACTTTTCTTTCAATATGCCTAAAACAATTTAATGATTGAGAATGCAAAGTGGAACTACATAGTAAGTACTTACCAAAACTATTTTCAACGATTCGCCTAGTTCTTTTATGTGCCCGGTTAAATCTTTGTTCCACAAGATTGTCTAAGTTTGTCCTTATTGGTGTTATTAACCATCCAGTTAAAGAATAAGCACTATCTCCTAAAAGAACTGCGTTTGGAAATGGTCGGTAACCTGCGTTAAAATTTGCTGCCAAACGGGAATTTCTCAGCACCCTTGCATCATGTACACTTCCTGGCCAACTTACGTTAACAGCGTAGAAGGACCGATCTGGGCCACAAAACATCATTGCATTTAAAGCATGCTTTCCATGCCTGTTGACGAAATTTTCTTCATTTTCTCTGGGTGCATCGATGTTTATCATCATCCCGTCAATACATCCAGCTACACGTGGAAAACCTCCTTGAGAAAAAAACCGTGTAGCTATTTCCGAAGAATTCTCTGGCCAGCAAATGGTGTTTGCAAGAAATTCATCAATGATTGCATCTGCAACTCGGTGTACTACTCTGCAGACTGGTGCTTTGTTTATTCCGTGCATGGATGCAACTCCGTAGAATTGCGCTCCATTTCCCATCCATCGCAGTGTACACAAAAATTGTTGCAAGGGACTTAAACACATATTCCTTTGACTGTTATATTGCAACTTAGGTCAAATTCTATATTTGTTTTTGTCAATCGAAAACTTTCCACTGTTTGAAAATTATTTGTAATTTCAAAATTTATTCTTAATTTTACATCTTTTACGTAACTATTAGTGTACCCTTCGTCTTCAAAAAGTCGTTCAAAGCGATTCATTTTAATTTATTATTTAATAAACCCGAACTTAACGAACTTAACACGACAAATGGCCAACCGCAAATGAAATTTTTTCTTTGCATATTATTGAAAAGTTTTGCGGAATTTGAAATGCAAAGTGCAAATTTTTTTTTGTTTGGTGAAACGAAATCAAAGAATTCTTTGCAAATTGGCAAAACTTTGCACTTTTCAGAAAAGTACTTTTCACTTTGCAGATTTGTGGTTGGTGTAACACAATTTGCAAAGAAGGAATTTTTGTTTTACTTTTCAAAAAAATAATTTCCTCTTTGCAAATTTGCGTTTGGTGAAACGAAATTTGCAAAGTTAAAGTGAAAAGTTGCAAAGTGCAAAGTGAAATATGGTTGGTGCAATAGGGCCCAGGTAAGATTTTCTTTCCGCCATACAGCTTTTTTCTATGCGATTAACGATTTTCCCACAATTAACTATCGAACGTATTATTTTGCTAAATTAAAATGGCTGTCGTCTGCGGCGGTCACTGTGGGATACCCTGTATACGTATACTCTAACTTCTGAATTGGGAAAAAAAATGCACCCGTTTTAAAGAACAAGAAGAAAAATACACCATTGTACAAAATATAACCAATATTCTGCTTTCGGTAAATTTATTATGCGTGAAACTGTGCAAAATATACCCCAAGCAATAAAAAAATGCACCATTGTGAAAAATATAGTAATTTGTTGTAGTATGTTTATAATTTGCTGTAAATAGTGTAAGAAATGTTCAAAACAAAAACAAAATTATAACTAACATTGGAATTCAAGAAAATAATCATATTTAGGTACTAATATTCAATAAATAAAGTGTATTAAGTATTCCAAACTGAGCGCGTAGTGTATAGAATGGCGCATATTCAACCAATGAGTGTATCAAGTACACCAAACTGAGCGCGTGGTGTATTGAATGGCGCATATTCAACCAATGAGTTTATTAAGTACACCAAATAAAATACACAATGTGTTGATGTTCTTTCATATAAACTTTTCAAAAAAAAAATTTAATAAACAAAACACAATAGTAGTAACAATAATTAACAGCCCAATCAGCCAATTTAGACACAAAATCAATGCGTTCTTCCAAATCATCAATGACGCAATCTTCCGAAGACGGTTCCACTTTCCGATTTATATTTTCCTCAACTTCATCATTATCATCCAAATCGCTGTCCGAAATTGAGTCTAATAATATTTCATTTGGCTCTGTTTTAATATTAGGTTCATTTAAAATAATATTTATTATAATATATTAAAATAATATTTTCTCGCGATTTGTAGAGTTTTTGTCCCGAATATAAAAGTTGATGTTCGTCGTTTCAAATAAATTTGGACGATTTTGCTGAATGCTG
Source organism: Portevinia maculata (assembly GCA_949715645.1). Taxonomy (NCBI): domain Eukaryota; kingdom Metazoa; phylum Arthropoda; class Insecta; order Diptera; family Syrphidae; genus Portevinia; species Portevinia maculata. Next base: position 100,115,056 of record OX454527.1, read on the forward strand.
GGTTTCACACTGTTTTCTAATTTTTTTAAAAAGTTTTTTTTTCTACGATACCAATTCAAATAATTGTTAAACTTCGAGTTACCCATTTTTTTATTATACATTTTAATGGCAGCTGAACTGAATAAAACATTTTGTTGACATATGATTTGACATTGGTATAGTTTAGTGTATTTAATCTCGACAGGATTTAAATCTTACACCGAAAAATGGTTGCTCATTTAAAATAGTGTATTTTATCTACAAAATTTGGTGTACAAAATATCTCATGTTGGTTGATTTCAAAATTGGATTTTTTATGCCCCATTAATGGTATATTAAAAAAACATCTGCTAATCGGTTTATTTTTTGCACCGAATTGGAACAGAAATGTTGAAATTTTGCACAGAAAAGGCAATGGTGTAATTTTTATAGCGGTATATTTTATCAAATACACCAAAATATTAAAATTTTCTTCAGGTTTCTCAATTTTACACCAAAATATACCAAATTATACACCAGTGTGCTACTTGAGATATTTTCCAGAGCTCAGAGGGTTTCTCGTCCAGCACAACTGTATTTCGTTTTTTGAAGTCTTTGACCGGCTTCCTAACTTCTTCGACAGTACTGTCGGGTACTTCTTCATTGTTAGGGACGGCTCTTGGAAAATATATCCGAGGAAATTGTTTATTTAGAAGTCCTTCAAAATACTGTTGCCACCTGTGTAGTATTTTTTCCTCATCCACAAGAAGCAGCAATTGAGCTTTGCGAACTTTGTCTTTCCTGTGCATTTCTCCTTCTGTGAACGGCTATTTTGAAAATTGGTTGTGCTCTATTTAAGCTTGTTTGTCGGGGTTCGTGGATAGGCTGGTTTCAATCAGCAGCAGACGAAGCAACTTCTTCTAACTCCAGATACGTCCACACACGTTGCTTGATTTTCAGCGCACCTTCTCTTTGCGAGCCTAAGTGGAGCACTCTGACCAAGCGTTGAATTCCGCTTTCTTGTTTTTTAGCACTGCCTTTGCTTCATCTGTCCACCACCATTTTTCTTTGCCATGTTGATAGTGTCATTTTGAAGCCCTTAGCAGTGATTTGGCTCTATTCAAGCAATAAATGCCTCACCTTTCTCTTTGTCTAGAGTTCCTGGTGCCTTATCCGAGTCCTCCATGGCAGCCTTCATGGTCTTCGTTTGACTTTCCGACATGTTCGTTCTTTTCGGATGTTCTTAATGAGGTTGTGAAAATCTAGGCAGAATGCATCTTTTTCTCTCTGGTCGCATCCAACTTGGCGAGCATATGCACTGTCAATATTCCACACCTCACCTTGCATAACCAGATTGAGAGACATGAAACGATCACCGGACTTTGAGATGGTCAAGACGGTGCCAACTAGCTCCGCCGCAAGGCTGATACCTATTCCGTTCTTACTCTGTTCCGTACTGTAGTTGAGCATATAGAAAATTTTGGTCCTAACGTCCAAGGAACGCGCTCGATAAGATGTCAACTCGCCTTCTATTCATCATCAATTCAAGCTCGTAGCTACGACCATTCCTACCTCCAATCTAACTCTCGACTCGTAGATTTCGCCTAAAAGCTTAAGCATTACTTTGCTATCACCCGAAAACCGCATAGCTCTGACCCGAGCATTTCTGCTCTTCCATGGATTAGTACCATGATAAGTAGTGCCTGGCGGGCTGGTGTGTTATCTATTAGCGTACGTTTCTATAGTGCTTTAGTTTAAACGAATTCGACAAGTACATGCTCCAATTATTTCATATTTGAACTTGCTTTTACGGTGATCTCCACTGGTGTTAACCCACTGATTTGCATGCACACTTGCGGGCTAAGATGTTGAATATGTCACTAGGCTCACCTATAGCCTAGAAGTTATTTTCTGTTGAGTCGCCTTTTACGACAAGCGCTATTTATCGGAGTGCGCTGGAGTGATATTCTTAACCCGTCTTATCATACATCTGAAGCTTTTCATTGAATTTTCTAAAATCGTGGTTTACTTGTTCAACCGAATAGTTTTCAGCGGTTTGTGAATGAACATTGAATGTTCTAAGATCGTTGTTTCGTTGAGCAAGCGAATAGTTTTCATAGGTTTTTTGTATATTAATTTTTGTATTGTTCAAGTCAATTGTCATTATTGTCAATTGTCATAATATGACAATTACACATATTATGTGTATATTATTATTTGGCGAAAGGTTTTGATTGTACTCATGGAATTGATTTAGAATTTTTTTATTGGCCTAACATCTTCGATTGTATTACATTTTAATGTGCAAAACTTCTTTAAAACCCAAGTCTTCAATTTCCATATGATCATTTGCATTAAACTGACATGTTTGTCGTTGATGATAAAAAACATCTGGTGTTAAATAAATTGATAGACTCAATTATATCCACCCTAACACTCCAAAACATTTTCAACAGCTAATCAATTTCTTATAGACAAACAAACGTATTTAATTTATACCTATTTATAAAAACCAATAATTGTATAATATTATATTGTATTGGTTAATGAACAACAAAAAATCTTAAAAATATTTCGAAGTATAACAAAATACTACGACAACTATGCATTATGCTGATCTTGAACTTTTTAAAATGAAGAATGTTCTAGAGTACATACAGCAACGGTCTATTAACATGAAGAAGATGTTTCCACAAACTGAGGAGTATATTTAAATATATACGATAATCTCTATAGTATGTAATGTAATGAAACTGCAATAGTAGAACTTAACATAACCTTAGGAATGAGTGAATTGTTTTTTTCTTAGCTGATCCCTTACCGCAAATGTAAGTAATTCTACGTTGACTACTATGATCATTCATAAGCAGGTATTTGAATTGTTTTTTTTTCACCTGATAACAAATAATAAATTTTTTTTATAGTGAAGACCATTTGCCTTGGGCTATCTAACCAAAAACTGGCGCCAAGCGAACAAACATAAAGCAAAATCATGTCCAGGTCAGACTTGCTGGCTCTGTTGACCAGCCTTATCACTCTTTTCTTGGGTATACGTAGCATTTCGAAATCGTTCCGCTAACATCCTTCTCCGTTGTAATAATGCTATGTAGCGTGTCAGTTGCCTAATCCGGAGCAGGATCCTTATAGGCAAGGTGGTTTTCTAGACCCACATTGCCGTTGAAAATACGTTCCCCCACACATTCCTCATTTTGCATACTTGCACTCAACTGATGATGCTCGTTCGTGTCCATGCAGAGAGTCAAATGCTGTGTGTCTCCCTCCTCGCTTAAACACACTGTTTCTGCAGTAGCAGAACAGACATTTAAAACAAGATACGTATAAACATTACTATAGTGCATAATATATCCTACCCGTATATGAAAAGAATTCTACTGAGAATGTTACGGTGCACAACAGCGTATAGAAAAGAAATCGTTTTGTGTGCGATTTTTACAATATGAGCTGGCAGTATTATTAATTAAAATAAAAAACCCTATTAGCTATGTGAGAAAATATTTTGTTTTCTAAAAAAATTATCGAGAGAGCATGCCAAATTCATCAGCAAACAACATTCAACTAAATTAAAGAAAGTCGGTATCTAATTTGTGGGTTGTACTCCGTACATAAAATTATATAAACTTTGTCGGAAATACGATAACTTAAACTTTTTTTATGATCTGTCAATGTCAAAACGTCCGTCAAGTCGGCTGAAATTTCCTTTATGGGAACAATAAAATTGAAAACCTAATGATGTAGAAATGTTAGATAGAATATGTTTGGCAAAAATTAATATTTAAAGAATCTCCGGTAAATGTCAAAATGGCTGATTGGGTGGGTGCATATATTTTTTGAGTGAATTTCGGCACAAACAAATGGAGTGGAAGCGTTTAATGAAGGTGAAACTATTGGTAGGATTTCTTGCTTATTGAAACTTTGCATATTCCCATTACCCAACCTCGCACTTACTCCAAATCCAACAAAAAGCCCTAAACAGGGGGGTTACAGAGTGTACTTGTAATTACCCTTCTTAATTCGTTTTCTCTGTGTCGATTCAATTTACGTTTATATTCGCATTGAATCCGTAGTCACAATGCATATAGAGATTGTATCCCGGGATGCCGATCATTAACTGATTCCAAAAATCCGGGATTATAATGCCCTTGCCCTAATCCCGATATTGTCGGGATTTATAACTACAATATTCACATATCACCGAACCGCTAAGTGAAATATGTCTGTAGAGTATGGGTCAGCAAGTCTGAACAAATTGTGATAATAAATTCAAACTTCATATTATGTTATGTTATTTATTATTAAAAAAAAACTGCCTTTATCTATTAATCTTGAAGGACAATATGTAGTTTGGAAAGTGAAATTTGGTTTTTTGTTTTTTTATTTCCTTTAAAAGACTACCAATTTTTTTATTTTGAACTTAGAGTCATAAACTCTAAAGACTGAAAATAATAGAAAATATTAAGAACATTTATAGCTTTCTCTTTTAATTTTTAAAGTTGATTTCATCCATACTAATATTATAAATTCGAAAGTAACTCTGTCTGTCTCGCTTTAACGCCAAAACTACTGAACCGATTTAAATGAAATTTGGTACACAGATAGTCTAGAGCCCGAGAATAGACATAGGCTTTTTACAGCGGGAAAATGCTTCATCCGCTGTCCCGAAAAGAAAAGTTGTAACTCTCGAATGCTTTCTAGCTCCTAGCTTTGGAATGCGTAAGCTACACAGTTAGACAAATATTTTTAATCGTAATCAAAAAAAAAAAAAAGATGTGTTTTATGTTAAATTATACAACCTACCCTATTTTAATTGTAAATCAATCTTGAACCATAGTATGAAAAATACCTTAATATTGCCCTAGACCCATAAAAGTTACTAAATTCGTGATCAGCATCGATGGTAACATCGATTTAGCCAAATCCGCCCGTTCATCCGTAGGCAAATATTAGGCCTTTAAACTTGAGCTAGAAACATTTAAACATGACATTTAAACCATCTCAACTTACCTCTCAGTGGAGGTAAAGGGGTTTTCGGAAATAATTATGATCGTAGTAGCAATTGTAAGATATGGTTGTTCTCAAAAAAACTATAAATAAAAAAACATTTTTTCGAAAAGTCAAAGTTTAAGCAAGGAATATTTTTAAAATCCTCCCACTGTCAATTTTTAAAAAAAACAGCTTTATAGAAAAATCTAAGTTTTAACAAGGAAGCTGAAATTAAAAAAATAGCTATATTATATATAGTTATAAAGTTTTCTGCCATGCCCACTTTCAAGGTGGGTTTTTTTTCCTTAAACTCTTTAAATGTTGTATAACAAAATATGTCGATCGTTCTTAAAAATTCCATACTTGGATTTTTAACACGCCCACATTATGAGGGATAGGAATAGCAATAGGGTATCCAACAGTTCGCACAACCGGACTGTAGCCTTACAAGATCAAATTAACTCAAGAACAGAAGCCTCTTGATCTGAAGCCTATGATCAAAACTACTTCGATTTAAGAAAATCCTGAATTTCATCGAAAAATCATCTTCAGCGATAAATCACATTTTTGGCTCAATGGCTTCGTCAATAAGGAAAATAGAAGTTATTGAACAGCAACAAACCGATCTATTGAAAGTTCTGTAATCATGTAATCTCGAGAAATAATCCGGACAAGTGGCCACCGCGCTCATGCGTTGAATTTTTTTATGGGGTAACGTTACAAAAGTGGCGCAAAATTGAAATCCCAAGAATCGATTCCTGCAAACGTGATTGCGGTGGTCATATAAGCGAAATCGGATTATAGCTTCTCCAACCACTTTTCATGCGAAGTGGAGGGGACCTACAGTTTTACGCCGAATCCGAACGGCAAATCTGAGAAGCTTTCTCATGACATTTTGCTACTCTTGGATGTTTGTCAGACGTTCGCAAGAGAAATCGGATTATATACATAAATTGAACATGAAATAAATTTCGGCCCTATATCTCAATTATTTTGAGTTTTATCTAACAACAAAATTGTTATGCCCTTATTGAAAAGTCCTTAATAACTAAATGGCATCACATTGTGTCCGTAGGTAGCAACAGTTTTTTTTACAGTTCCTTTATGGCGTAGAGGGTTTTTGCGTATGTCAATATTTCCCTGTGTTTCAAACTCTGTGTCAAACGGATAACACGGTTTACGGTGTGTATGACCGCATACACAAATCCCATTAGTGCTTTCTTTCCAGTCACCGGTTTTACACATGGAAAGGTTTCGACGACAAAAGAATTTTCCTTTGAATCCAAATGGGATCAACTTTCAAAATTAAAAAATATTTTTTTTTATGTGACGACAACTAAAGGCACCACAATGGTGTTATTTTTCTTTTATTCTCAAAAAGATCCCTCGGGTATGTATTTGCACGGCGGAATCACGCCTTCGTAGTTGATTTATCTATGCATATTCATACGGATACCCAGAACAGCGTATGCGTAGGTATTGAGGATGCCAAGGAATCCTATGGAATTTACGTACCTTTATACACGTGCCTTTTTATAGTCATTAAAGTGTTATTAGCCGGTACACATATCAACTGCAAAATTACTTAAAAGCTTAAATTTGTAGTCCGTTTCAACCCTATTAAGAAGGAAATTGAAATCAACGGGACCACTTATTTAAGCTTCGCATTGAATTTGTTATACATAAGTCCCATTGTGTATATTACAGAGTCAGACTCATTATTGGAATGTTGTTGTCTTTGCTAATTATGTTTTGTCATCTTAGGTATGGCCAAAACTTGAAATGAGAGCTTCGTACGCTTTCTTTTTGTAGCACGTCAAATCTAGATTTGTTGTACTTGTTAAAGTAAAGAAGTGAGCGAACATCATATCAAAAAGCCAACAACTTTATAAAGTTAAGAAACGCATTCAACCATATTCGAGTGAAAGAAATCGCACATACCTACTCGTACTGTGTGAACATCTCGAGCTTTTCTGACAATACACTAATCGATAGATACCAGTGTGGCGGATACATGCCGATACGGCATGCCGGATCGAAACTTGACGATACTGAGATAAATCTTGGAAGAGACAACGGAGTTTCAAGTGGAAACCCCCATCTTTTCATCGATTTTAGTGTCGCATATAAAAGCATTCATCGTCAGGGGTTTTACTTACAGAAGAAACAGTCAAAATTGTTTGGCATTGAAGTCAACTATTACAAAATCGAGACGACTTCAGCGCATATAACTTGGTTGTCATACAACCATTTAGATTCTGTGATATTTAAAAATGTTGGTGTCTTTTATATGGTTCTTACTTTCTTTTTATTTGTTGAATTTATGTTTGTGCTTTTCCAGCAAAGCTAGAATATTTCAATAACATTGATAATATAATAGCATACTTTAAATAAAAAAGTTGAAAAGAAATCAACGAAACTTAGGGTACAGATATGAAAGATAAAAAAACACACTCAAAGAAAGGCACCTTTGTGGAGAATCGGCAAAGAATTTTCTTGGAAAACCGTCGCTACCTTGTTTTTGAAGCTTTTCTGTGAAAATATAGAAAAGTCAAACGACTCTGGCAGGTTGCGTAAAATACTCTCAAAATCTCCGGTCATATAAGCGACTTATCTGAGGAAAACCAAAAAAAGTTTAAACGATTCAGAAATGAATGCAATGTCCTTATTAATCGTTTCAAATTCTCCTACGGCCAAAAGGTGAGGCAATACCACAAAGTCCCATGGGTAGTAAAAAAGTTTGGTCGTTTGTTAAAAATATCAAGAGTTCGCCCTCGTCATCTATCCCGACCAGTGGCGTGGCGTGGAAAATGTTAAATGGTAAGTCGGGAAAAATATGCACCTGCAAACGCGTTCTGAAATTATATTGTGTACTGCAAATCGCATAGAAAAAAAGCAATTCAAGCCAATTTTTTATACTTCAAGTCATTTAAGCTTAAATTTACAATGAACCTAAAGTATAATAAAAGTGGCTTCGAAAGAAACCTTTTTGGCAGATGCAAATGCTGTACCTTAAAGAAAATTGATAGTAAGTAATAAAAAAAAGGAACTTCATAAATCCCGGTTTGTTAAATAAATAAATACATAAATAAAAATTTAAATTTAAAAGCTTCACGCATAATATTCACAAAAATGTATAGATTTTATATCTATAATATAAAAAAATATTTTAATATATAAAAATATTTTAAAAATAGCTTTTGTACAAAGTTAAAAAGAGAAAATATTAATGATTAATATTTTTTAAAATCAAAAACAGTAGAATTTGGAAAAAAATGTGAAAAGTTTTGTTAAATATTTTTTTTTATTTGTACTCTAAGTCTATTCTTCTACCTTTTTTCACGTATTCTGGAAGAACTCTTTCATAAAAGTTAGGTCTACTTTTTATTTTTAAAAGGAGTCGCTTTTCTATGGATAAAAGTGCTAAATCAGAAAGCCTGTCTTCTCCTTGAGAATTTCTCAAATATGTATGAACTCTTTTCAGAGTGGAGAAAGATCTCTCCACGGAAGCAACAGTCATTGGTAGTGTTAAAAATAGTGCACTTAATTTTAAGATTTGGGGAAATGTTTCACACAATATTTCACTTCTTAAATGTTTATAGAGGGATAAAACGTCTAGTGGTTGAAGGGAAGACGTAGTATAGAGAACTTTCAGCTCATTTTTTAAACCTGTAAAATCGAAAATTCCAGGGAAAAATTTAATCACCGAAGATATTTTATCATCTGGGCTTGACTGAGCAAAACGACTGTATTTTGATTTATTGAGTAAATCCAAAAAAAATAAATCCGTGAAAGATTTATATCGTGTCTTAATTTGAGATATAATATTGTCCTTTATTTCTACAAAAAGGCGCTTATAGTGAGTCTTTAAATCTAAATCAAGTAATCGGCGTTTCCGTGGAGGTTCAGCACAATCATTTATACTTCCAAAAATTAAATCAAATTTGTTTAGAAACTCAGTAGAAAGCCAAGACTCAAAACACTCGATTCCTCGCTTAGCAACTTCAACATCTGTTTGTTTATTTTGTATTAAATTAAACAATACATCGGTTTTAGCAAATATTTCGGAAACCGCGTGCAGTAAAAAGCAAAAATCTTTCCCTTCTAACTTAAGCAATAAACTTTCGGCCATTGAAAGTGCGTCAGTGTCCCATTCTTTTGGATGGTCTAATATTTGCTTAAAAGTTTCAATAATATCTAATCTACAGTTAAAAATAACGTTAGTTAACGTTCGGAAATGGTAATGCCAGCGAGTTTCTGATACTCCCGGCATGCGTCTGTTTGCTATTTGTTTTAAAATATTTGAACGTTTAGTTGATTTATTAAAGAAGCGTACTATTGTGTTTATATTGCCAAAAAAAACTTTCAATTCAGGTACATTTTCCAGTGATTGAGATAACACCAAATTTAAAATATGAGCGTAGCAAGGAATAAAATAAGCCATTTTTTTTTTTTTTTTTTTTTTATTTTTTATTTATAAAAAAAGGAAATCCAAATCCCAGAGCACTCAGACTCGGTAACGTTCCATTGTACTACCAGGCAGAAATCCTCCTTTTGGTGTAGAGGCATGTAATTGGGTGGCGTATGTTGTTGTTCCCCATGGGGATTGAACCTGCACCGCATGGGTCACAAGCCAACACACTAACCTCTACACCGTCGCCACCCATAGACAAGCATCCAGGATTTTTTTTAACACCACCTACTTCCCCTGACATAACCGCGGCCCCATCGTAAGATTGCCCAACTAATTTCTCCTTGCAACCGTATACATCAAGTACATTGAAAATGTGTTTTGAGAGCTCATCGACATTTCGACTCTCACTCACGTCAAAAAACCCAAGAAACCTTTCCTCTACTCCTTCCTCCGATAAGTAACGCAAAACGGTACTAAGTTGCTCCCTATGGCTCATGTCTGGTGTTTTATCAATCATGATGGACACAAATCGCGTTTCACTTATTTCTACTTTAATTTCGCATTTGATCACTGCGGCTATACTTTGTATTAAATCGTTTTGGATATCATTTGATAGAAACGGAAAAATCGGATTACGTGCACTTGAACACTGTTCCAAATGAGAGTCCATTAACTGGTCATACTTAGATAAGTATAGAAGTGTTTCGACATAATTGCCACGATTATTAGAATCTGGCTTTTCATTATGACCCCGAAATGCTTGTTCCTGTATGCCTAAAAGAACTACGGTATCTATAAAACGTTCCATTAGCTTACGGTTTCTATCAAATTTTTTGTTGTGAGCTACAAAGGAATTACCTAACGAGGTTTCAATACGATCAGTACCGAATTCGTGCAAAGATAAACAGCTACGAATGTGTTTTTCCTTCTTGACATGTTTATTTGCCGAATTAATTAAATTGTTTATGTTAGCGTAGCCCGTGCGACTCCAAACACTAGGAGAATTAGAAAAAAGGAGGCAAGGAAAACAAAACATTTTATTGAGCTTACAACTACCAGTCAACCAAGTATATTTTTGATATATGGATGCGTTGAAATGCGAAACAAAACCATCCTTGCGCTTATAATCTATTTTCATAGAAGGAGTAGAGCGTCCTATCTCTATAACTTTTTTTTTAAAGAAAACCCAACTTTCAAAAATAATTTTCTTCTTCCAAAAGCAAATCTACTAAACAACAATTTACTGTTAATAATGCCATTTTCTCCTTTGCTGAATCTAACTGAAAACAGAACAATTTAAACTTTTCACACTTCTCACACTTTTCACTATTTTCGATCACTTTAAATAATTATATATTGCACAACAATAATTCCACTCAATATTACTTTAAGTTACACATCACAGTCTGCTTCACAACTGAATTTTTCAAACTGAACTCACCTCAGCTACATACAAAACTCGCCAAATAAGTCGCTAAAAAGCGGGTTATATTTTTGCATAAGGAAGCGTGTATCAAACAGAGTGGAGTCAAACGCGGTGAACGATAAGGGGAAAACAAGGAAAGAAAGCCAATTTGTTCTAACCAGCCATATATTTCATAACGCGAAAATTTCCGGGTTACTATGCTTTGTTTTGCTATCGCTTTGCGTATGTGTTTCTTATGGGGTATGGAGAGGAGTATGTGATGTTGCAGAATAGGCATGCAATGGTGTGAGTATTTGCGTGCGTAGAGCAGTAGAACGGTATGAGAGCAGGTGAATAGCAGGTGGTGGGTTGGTACAATTTGTTGCTTGCAAGTGCAGGCATTGTATATAAACCTAAAGTGTATATACAATGGTGCAGGTGTAGGAAACATACAAATCTTATGTTTATATACACACATTAAGATGCATGTTGCTTGTTGGATTGAAACATTGTTGAAAGGTAGAATTTTAAAAGGTAACCCGGCGTGAATCGAGTTATATGGGCGCCTCGCCACTGATCCCGACACTCATTTACAATAACATTCCAGGTGTCAGCTGTTTAGTACAAGCAATCTGCTTGCTGCTCACTTTACAGGTAGCTCTACGCACCCAGATGATGCTTTATCTCCCCCTGTACCCGAGTGCGTAGAATACTCCAGATAGTATTTCCCCTATCGTTTTGAAGAGGTGTTCTCCTACGCTGGCAAAACAACTGCGTTAGCTTTTCGATCTGTCCTTTTCTTCAGGGCTCTTTCAGAGAAAATGGAAAACAGCATTTGTCCAGGCTGTCCAAGAAAAGTGAAATCTTCTTCTCCCTTTTTCTAATTGTCTTATGTCCCTTCCTTCCAAGGTCATGGAAACGCTCTCAGCTTATGACATATCTTGAATCCCAGAAGCTTCTTAATGACCGGCAGTACGGTTTTAGGAACAACTACTCCAGTGGTGATTTGATGACTTATACAACGGAAAATCGGAATCAATCTCTTCACCAGTGTAGTGAAAGTAAGATCGTTGCGCCTGATATTTCAAATGCATTTGACAGAGTTTGCCAACAAGCTCTGTTGTCGTAAATGTGCGCATCTTGAACCGATGATCCTCCTCTTCACTGGATCAGAAACTTTCTTTCTGACTGTTAAATTCAAGTTGTTTTGGACGGCTACAAGCCTGCAACTCACCAAATAAATGCTGGTGTTCCCCGGTTCTGTTTTTTCTCCGACCCTCTTTGAGCTTTTCATATTCGTTTCCTTTTTCACGTCCCTCTTGTTCGGGTGTGGAACTGCATCGGCACCATATGTTAAGCTCATTAAATTCCTCTCTTGAAGGCAGAGTTCTATGGGTCCCAATCAACAGGATGGAATTGTATGCTAAAACACAATGCTGTCTTCTGTCATTAAAACGAACTTAACAATCAGCCATTATCCAGTACTTGCATTGCTGAGACCGAAATGCTTTCCATCCTCGTTGCCGCGGACGCTGGAAAATGTTTAGACTTAAGCGACGCAAGAAATATTTCAGCCCTTCTGATCTGTCTGCAATTTATAAGGCGTTTATTTGCCCAAACTTGAGTACAACGCTCATATCTGGGCCAGTTCGCCAATCACATATTTGGAGCTACTTGACAGCGCGATAAAACTTATAGGCGATCGATACATAGCGAAATCGCTTGACGCTCAGAGCCATTAGCGGTGGAATCAGATTTGTAGGACACTCAAGCTCCGGCAATTTGCAATTGAATGAGGAAATTTAATGCGTTGACATTGATATTCTTTGCGGCGAGGATTGCGCATTCACTGAGTGAAGCGTGATTACGATGATTTCGGTTTACTTCGCGAAACACATTGTCGATGAGAGCCGTTTATGAATCCACAAATTGACAGAAATCATTCCGAAACGTTATTTATCCTGTAGTCGCTTTAAAAATTGTTCAGCACTTTGAGCGTTTTGAAACTGAACTCTCATTTTAGTGGTAAACGACATTATTTTCACGTGTTTTCAGGCAAGCATTGAGCTGCTCGGCAGCAATCCCACTGGAAATCACTGGCAATGTTTGTCTGAAATCTCCTGCCAACAGAATTATTACACCTTGCTGTGAGATGTTTAGTGCTTCAATTGATTTCCTGTGCCCCATTGTACATTTCCCTCCAAGTAATGAATGCACATCAGTTCACCAACAAACATTTTTCGGCGGTACAGTGAAAAACAAAGAATCTTTGCTTAGCCATTCGACATAAATGCGAAATGCTCGTCCGATTTCAATATTAATTTTCAATTTCAATTTATTTATTTCGAAAAGTATCTTTAAAAGTAATTCCATTTAAATTAAATTACATGAATATAAAAGATAGTGATAGGTAGAAAGTAGTCGATGACAAATAAAGCATAAACTTAAAAAAAAAACTTGTGGAACTAGCGATGGTTTTAATTCGGGTAGTCAAAGATTTACATAGCCAGGTATCGTAAATGAAGAATATACGTGAGGATTTGAGGTGCGTGTCTGGAACTGGAAAGTCTATCATCGAAACGCCTCAAAATGTTGCCTAAGCCTTGCTACGATGCTACGAACCGAGTACCACATTCTACTATAAACTAGAAGGATGTAGTTTGGGGGCGGGAATTCCACAACCGAATCGCATGTACAAAAAATTGACGTTTCGAAACGAGGTAAGAGTAGCGTACTGGTGTCAGATTACAACATCTAGCTGATGTGGAAAACTGGATTTTGCTATATAGATACGGTGGTTTTCGTGTTTGCAGAATATTGTTGAGCATTGTTAAAGTCCTTAGAGCAAATAAGTCTTCCAGAGTGAAACCATATATTTGTCTAGAATATGTAGAAATTTGTTCATATCTCCGCAGATCAAAAACATACCTTGCCACGCTGTTGAATACTACATTCAGTTTCCTCCTATGCCTGCTATCACAGTTACTAAAAATTTCACACCCAAATAATAATAGGGGGATGAGTAGTGACTTCGCAAGTATCATTCTTGTTTTAATTGGAGTAATTCTTTGGTAAGCCACCATACACTCTTCCGATTGCCAATTGTATATGGTTGGTCCAGGTTAGGGTTTTGTTAAAGCCTAATCCTAGATTTCTTCCTGTCTCAACAAACTGAATGGGTGTACTGTTGAGTAGTATTTGTGAAAAGTACGAAGTGTCTGATGGTTTTTTAGAGATAATCAAACATTTGGTCTTGGATGGATTCAAACGGAGTATATTTGATCGGGACCAGAGCAAAATTGTACTTAAATCTTCATTTAACTCGCAAGCTCCATTTTCAATTAAACCCAGAGGACAGCTATACCGAAGCTGCACATCGTCAGCATACATATGTAAGGACGAGTTGAAACCAAGCGAGAGAGGTCATTAATGTACATACTGAATAGTAAAGGTCCCAGTATAGATACCTGACGGACACCTCTGCTTAGCGGATATCTAAAAGATAAGTTCGAGAAAATAAGTTTCACTGAAGATGACATGAACTGGAATTTGTTTCTTAGTTTGCCGCAAAAAGATGGTCGAAGACCGTGTCAAAAGCTTTTGAGAAATCTAAGAGTGTAAGAAATGTTACATGGTCTTTCTCCAAACTCTGCCTTATTTCTTCGACTATATTTATTAAAGCTGTCGTGCAGCTGTGGGTAGAACGAAAGTCAGATTGACTTGGACATAACATGTCATGATGATCTAAGTATAGCCTTATCTGCGTGTTCATAACCTTTTCAAAAACTTTGGATAGGAATGGTAGAATTGCTATTGGGCGATACTCATTACGGCTTTTTTGGAACAGAGATGATTTTTACTCGTTTCCAGATGCTAGGAAAAACTCCAGTCATGATTATCACATTAGAGAAATGGGTTATATATTTTAAAGTATACGGAAGATTCGCCTTCAGGAATACTGGGTGAATGCTGTCGAATCCAACGGAATTAGATTTTATGGATAAACAGAACTTTAAAACATCTTCTTCATAACGGCGGCAAAACTAAATCTCTCAGAGGTAAAGCTGTCCGCTTCCGAAAAACTTAAAATTAAAGGCAACTTGCAGTTTACGCTGCGATAATGAGTCGAGAGTTCTGTAGACAACATCATCATACGTAATGAGAGGTAGTATTAGGGTTATGATAAGCTTTCACCGAGTTTCAATTGCAGTAAAGTCTGCGGTTACCCCTGCTCTGTTTTTCCTACATATTATAATCTGCAAACATTTAAAATCAGTCGGTTTCTCCTCTGACATCCTTATCCCCATTTCCTTAATGGCCGCACTATGTGACTATTAACATGTCCACATTATAAGGGTATATACTCAAAATCTTTTTGGTGCGCGCAAACAATAAAAAAATAAAATAAAAAAATGCAGATGCCCCTCTGGGGTCAGTCGCTGACCAATGTTATTTCCTGCTTTTTCGCGACACTTAATCACATTCGCACAATATGTATATGCGTTCTGTCATCCTCATTTCATAGCTTACAACAAATCTGGGCCCTAGGATCACGATTACCCAATTCTTCGTCACTAACTTCTCGCTTTTATAAGAATTAGTTTCGAATCACATTTCTTCATAAGCCATTTATTTTCTATATTCGTAAAAAGAAAAACATACAGACGGGCTACAGTCCGCTTGGGCGAACTGTTGGATACCCTATTCTTATTCCTATCCCTCATAAGTGGGCGTGACAAAAGTCTAAGTATGGTTGAATTGTTAAGAACGCTCTACATATTTTGTTATATAACATTTAAAGGATTTTATCGAAAAAACGCTCCCTACCTCAAACTTGGGCGTTTCAATAAAATTGTTGAATTTAATTGTGGGCGTGTCAGAAGGCGGATTTAAAAAAAATTAACACATGAGCATAAAGGGCCCCTAGAGAGTGTATATTATAAATTTCCGCTCCCTAGCTCAAACTTTGAATTTTCAAAAAAAGTTTTTTTTTTTTAAATTGTGGGCGTGTCAGTGGGCGGCTTTTGAAAATATTTACACATGAGCATAAATTGCCCCTAGAGAGTATATATTATAAATTTCAGCTCCCTATCTCAAATTTTGGTTTTTCAATACAATTGTTTTATTTTTTTGTGGGCGTGTCAGTGGGCGGATTTTGAAAATTTTATATTCCGAGCAGTTTTAGGAGTCATAGATCAATAACAAAAAAATCAGCTTTCTAGCTCAAAATTTTGTTTTTTTGAGTTTGTGGGCGTGTCTGTGGGCGGATTTCAAAAATTCGTTAACTTGATTATTAAGGGGCCCTAGAGAGTAGGTATATGGTTAAAATTTCAGATCTCTATACCCAGTTTAAAGGCCTAATTTTTGCCGACGGACGAACGGACGGACGGACGGACATGGCTAGATCGACATTACTATCGATGCTGATCATAAATATAGTAACTTCGTCACACAACTGCGGTGGTGTAAAGACGTGTTTTTCTTTTCTCCGCCTTGCGAATTCAAATTATCAAATAATCCCAAACCCTCTCTCACCGCGCTGTAGTATTTCGCTGACGCATTTTGTTTTCTTTTGCCGCCGCATTACCTCAGTGCATTAAACCTACAGTTTTGTTGTTTTGTTAAACTGACCTACTTTATATTTATTTCCCGAATTCAGTTGACGCATCAAAAATTGTCCAAGTGCGTTTACACTGGTGTTTAACTGACCTGCTCCACCTTCGTTTTCTGCTGTTCGTTGACTAAAAAAAAAAACAAAAAAACAAAAAAAAAATGAAAAAATCGTGTGCCAATAGCAATTGTGTTGAAAATAACAACTCTGATCTGATTGCCTGCAATGGCCTTTGTGGGAAATTGTTTCACCCCCTCTGTACCGGTATCGGCAAAAGATCCGCGATCTATGTAAGGGACTTTGTGAACAACTTTCTTTTCTTCTGCGACGAGTGCAAAGTAGTTTCACTCTCGCATGTGATGCTCGCAATCAAATGCCATAACGACTCAACCAACAATACGCTAATTGACATGACCCGCTCATTCAAAAAAGTGATAAATCAATTCTCGTAGTTGGATGAGGTATCCAAGACAATTGATGAGCTCAGTAGTTCTGTAGAGCGCGCGAGTGAAATAAGCAAGTCTTATTTCAAATCCTGTTTGAAGCAACTTGCAATTATAAACGAATCAACCCAAAAGAGGACACACGATTTGGTTACCACAACTCACCTCAACAATGAGCTGTCGCAATTTTCCGTTCCCCTCTCAACGCTTAACTCCCAAATGGTTCAACTTAACACGTACATGCGTGCATTGAACAGTCCTTGGAGATCTACACGCTGCGGATAAACCGAATGCGATCCACACAGCTGGTATTAAATCTTTGGCTGCTGCAACGAACGTTCAAAATGAACACCTGGATGTAGTAGAAGCTAATTTAAGGTCTCTCAGAGAAGAATCGGCCAATATTAAATTAGCTGTAATGGATATTGCAGAAGAGATAAGATGTGTTTCTAGCAATTTGGAGTACAACCATTACCAGCAACCACACAATAACACTTCTATACTTGATGAGCTGCTGAACATCACGTCGCCCCAAACAGCAATTCCACTTGCTCCCACAACTATTCACTTGGAACCAATAATTTCCAATAATCACCTGACCTCCACGACGACTACAACAACTCTAACGCTACCTGCGACTTTAAAAACACCCATAACAGCCTTGGACAAGCCCACTCCTATCACAACTCCAGCCGCCATCATGGGACCACCTACACCGATCTACCTTAACCGATTCGGCACACTATGGACACTGGCTGATTGGAACAAAAGGCTGGACAAAATTCAAAACGACGATTCATTCGTCATAAAAAGCGCCCCCCGGCACGCTGACGCCTCTTGGTTGAAGAACTATTTCCAGCAGAAATTTGCTATCACCATTGCCAACTGTCAGAAGATTTCCCCGGCCAAGTCCAATAGTAGCAGTTTCAAACTCGACATACCCTCGAAATACAACTGGCTTTTTTCGATTCCCTCCAACGAAGTGTTGAATTTGGGAGATATGTCCATCGCGAAATGGACTAACGCAGGAGTTGTTCGGCCTAGGATCGGATCCAATAGCATTAAGTCTAACATTAAGCCTACTAAACGTAAGTCTTATAACCCCATGTCCAACAGTAACCTCGATCCTAACTGGAATTTCAAAGCTGGAACTTTTCCATTATTCTCCCCTTCATTATCCTTTCAGTGCAAGTCTCTTATCTCCCCCTTCAGCACGGTTTCCTCAAAGGAAGATCCACAACCACCAACCTGGTTGACTTTGTCTCCGTTACACTTTCTGCCTTAGAAAGTGGGAATGAAGTGGATTTAATCGCTACTGACTTCAGTAAGGCCTTTGACAAAATATCTCATCGTTTGATTCTTTTCAAACTCTCCTTCCTTGGTTTCGATCCCTCACTATTGAATTGGTTTTCTTCTTACCTTGAGAACCGATCTTATAATGTTCGTTTTCGCTCTGTTTTCTCTTTGCCTTTTAAAGCCACCTCTGGTGTTCCCCAAGGTAGCCACCTTGGACCTTTGATTTTTATTCTGGCTATAAATGATATTGACAACGTCACTAAGTTCTCCTCCATCTCCCTCTATGCCGATGACGCTAAATTCTTCAAAATCATTTCTTCTCCACACGACTCTGATCTTCTTCAACAAGACCTCAATAGTTTTTCGGTCTGGTGTCAAAAAAACTTTATGGAGCTGAATATTGCTAATTTAAAAATTTGAACAATTGAACATCATCAGCATAAATCGGCAGTGAGATAAAACAGAGGGTAAGTCATTAATAAACAAAGAGAACATTAATGGACCAAGAATTGATTCTTGAGGAACACCACTATTAACAGGAAAAAACAAAGGACAGTTTGCTATTCCATGAAACAGCTTGCAAGCGATTTGTCATATAAGAATAGATAAGTTTGTTAGATGTGTCAGAGAAATTAAAATATGTTGTCAGTTTATCACAGAGAATATTAGGGTAAACACAGTCAAATGCTTTGGAAAAGTCAAGTAATGTTATCACAGTTGTATAATTAGCGTCGATCGCCTGTTTTATATCATCAGTAACTTTTAATAAAGCTGATGTGCAACTATGCCCTGAACGGAAGCCTGACTGAAGAGGGTTTTGAAGTTGTCTGTCATGTATAAAGTCTTTTATTTGGTTGCTTTGAATGGATTCAAAGGCTTTGGATAAGAATGGAAGGATTGCGATGGGTCGAAATTCAGATTGTGTACCTTTTTTAGGAATGGGAAAGATTTTGGATTTTTTCCAAATAGGGGGGTAAGTAGATGTCATTATAATAGTGTTGAAGATATGGGTGATAGGGAAATAAAATTGGAAGGAGAACTTTAAGAAGTCAGGATGAATGTTATCTAATCCAACAGACTTGGATTTAATTGAAAAGACTGCGTTTCCTACTTTGTTTGCATCAACTGCAATCAAGGAAAATTCGTTTTCCCTATCATGCTGTTGTGACGACTGGCGAGTGGCCATTGAGCTTATCGGAGTGGAGAACTTCAGGTTCAATGCGTCTAGGTCAATATTTTCGTCACAAGCTGAGGTAATTTTCTTGTTTAATCCAATATTGCGAACTTCAATCCACAAAAACTTAGAAGAGCGATTATTATTATAATAATCAAATTTAGCTGATCGAATAAGCATAGTAACATGATTACGGGATGCTTTGAAAACTCTAAGCATTTCTGCACAGCCGAAACGTTTCCAACGATGGTATAAGAGATCTCTCCTTTTGATGGCGTCAAGAAGAATTTGATTTGAAAGCCAAGGACAGCTGGGTGATTTTATAACAGGAGTTTTAAGATGCACATGCTTATTAAACAACAATTGCGATGGTCAGGAGTTCAGTTTGATCATTTACGTCAGATGAGAAAAAATTGAGTTCCAATTAATTGACATGCAATCACTAAAAAGACTTTCAACGTTCACATTGCGGAAATCACGATACTGGATAGAAAAGGACGAGTTTTTATGAACATGTAAGTCAAAGCTGGCAAACACGAGGTCATGATACGAAATCACAGGGACAGATAACTGACTAGAACATTTGACCTAACTTTTATCACTAGATATAAAGACATCTAACAGAGACGGCACACAGTTAGGCCCAATTCACACATAGCCGGCAGCCGGTTAGCCGGTGATTTGGATCAAACCACAATTTAAAGTTTTATTTTGTTTTAATTTTATTTTACAAGAGATACTTATTCTTTTCCCAAGGTGTGGTGTTCTCTGCTTTCATGATCCAAAATGACCGAGAGCTTTTTTAATCGCCAAAGGCAGCGCTAAGAATTGGTCTCTTTCCCCAAATCACACTCTCACAGCTAATGCTTGTTGTTGGAGAAGCTATGCAAATGTGTTTGGCGAAAGAGACATTAGAACGGATGTACACACAACACCTCGGATCATTACAACGGCGACCAAATATTAACATAATGAGTGTATGATAACACAAAAGCAAATCAATAATTATGACGAAACAGATGCGTTTGAAACGCTTTTTACACTTTCCGAGCAAATCGGAGTTACAATTTTAATTAACATTAATGATATTAAAAGATGATCTGTTAAGTCCCAAACATCCCGGCCCCCCTGGGACGAGTTTCAGGACACCGGTAGTAGCGCTAATTTTGTTATAGGGCGAACAAAGGTGTCTGCTGCTGTCTTCACGGTTACGACTCTTACATGTTGGTCAGCGCCAGTGCTCACAGATACAATTCTTCCAAGGAAACATTTCGTGGGTGGTAAATTTGGTTCTTTGACGACCACTAAGTCTCCGTTCTTGAAATTCGGTGTACTTCTTTGCCACTTTGGTCGCTCTTGAAGCGTGGTAAGATACTCCGTGTGCCATCTTTTCCAGAATCCCTGGACCATGTTTTGGATGTGATTCCAATGGGATAGGCTGTTGGTTGGAGTCTCTAAAAGGCTTGGCTCTGGAACGGCTGTCAGTGGTTCACCTACAAGAAAGTGAGCTGGAGTTAATGGATTCAAATCACAATCTGACATAGAACATAAAGGACGAGAATTGACAATTGCTTCTACTTGAGTTAGTAGAGGAGAGTGGGTACGAAAGTAACATTTTTCGTATTCCCTTCCATAATTTGCAAACCGCTGTATATACCAACCTGAAACAACATGCATGTTAATAAGTGGGTTTTTGACTACCGTAAGATAATAACTTGGTTTCCAACCATTATCGCAGATCGGAGCTAGGGTGCTAAAATAAAGAGCAGGTCAAATGTTACAACCGACCTTCTCGGTGTACCGATTGTAACATGGTGAAAGGACGGTTGTAACACCATATATATCATATAGAAGGAAACAAGTAAATGTTATAATTAATGGTTGAAATTAATTTTTAATTCAATAAAACAATTAAATTATGTGTACATATAAGTAAAAAGAAAGCAAGTAAACAAAAACTATTATTCAGATTCGCCGTTGCGGCATTGGAAGAAAAGCTGATTTGAATTCTCTCCCACACACCTAGTGTGAATCCACATTTTGCAAGAAATGCATTGAATCCACTGTTCCTTAGGAAGAGATTCAGAAAATTTGCTAAAACAATAAGCACAAACGGAATCTTCTTCCTCACTGGAACTTGTATCTTCTGACTTTTTTGGGCTTGGTTTTGGTTTTTTTTTTGACTGCAAAAACGAGTTTTTCTTAGGCAGATATGCTTTAGGTTTGTTGATTCTTTTTTTATTTGCCTCTTCTTCTAAAGCATTTTTTCCGGGGTATCCGTTAGGATAGTTGTCCGGCCCCTTTTTCTTCTACCTCGTGGAGGAACTCGTGAAAGTTCAGATTTTGGATACGGCATAACAATTTCAGAAGAAAATGCAGCTCCTGATGACGTGAGAGGCAACGTGATTGTGTCAATATCGGCAGTTGCCAAAGGAAGAGAAGGCAAGTTGATTTCTTCAAAATTAGTAGCTGCCGATAAAGTTGAAAGCAGTGGCTCCTTAGGGATTTCAGCCGGAGAAAGTCTATCAGTAACAATGCAAGGAGTAAACTCATCATCGCCGAAAACATCTGGATTTACTGGCCAAATCCCTGATACTCTGAACCCCGATAAAATGTTGGTCGCTGTTGCTGCTTTTTGTAATGCTATCTTGGCAAGTTCGGGTATATCGTATATTCTAATTCGATTCCCTAAAAAAAAATATTTTCTTACTTCTAGCTCCAAATTTCTTACAACAATGTTACCTGCATTAGACTTCATCCAGTTTGCACAACCCTGATTAAAATATGTCTTCATTGGTCCAAAGACACTACGGTCTAACGGTTGCAACTTGTGAGAGCAGTGAGGTAGAAATGTGAGCAACACAATGCCGTTTTCTCTGCAGTAGTTAACAACTGATAGAGAAAGATGGGATTGATGGTTATCAAGAAGGATCAATTTTCTATTGCTCTGAGTGGCACTGGTGTACTCGACGAGATGTTCCATAAAGTTTAAGAACTCCGATTGCATCCATCCTGATTTATTGGCAGCTCCAATACTGCCGATTGGACCTCCTTTAAGAAATAGTGGATTGTATTTCTTTAGAGGGAATATGAACATTGGTGGGATTGCATTGCCAATAGCATTGACAGCAAGGCACATGGTAACTAGAGTGCCACGCTCTGCGGATGAAATGGCTCCGATTTGTTTCTTTCCTTTTCTTGCGATGACATTTGTCGGCTTGTGGACAGTGGTTAATCCTGTTTCGTCGATGTTGCAGGCATTTGAAGATTATAATGAGTGGTAGCCTGGTATGCCAGTTTTCGAACCCATTGGGTTGTAAGGCCATAATACAAATCAGCACAGTGGTTTATGCAATCATCCACTTTTTCCTATCATTGAAAATTTGATATTGTTTAGAATTAAGTGGCATCATAAATAATATATACCTACTTCGTACTCAACCGAAAATACCCTGTTGTGTGCTATGTATCCAACTCTTAGAGAAACAACGTCACCAGGGCAGTTTTGTATAGCTTTTGTTTTGCGGATAAAACGACCAAGAGTCACATGGCAGATGTTATAAGACTTTGCAACACCTCGAATGGATCTACCAATTTTTTAAAACGTCTTCTGCTGCATTTACAAATGTTTCTTTTGGAATCATGCCACGAGAGGTTTTTCTGATTCTTTGGCGCGGCATTTTGCATGTACTTATTTCTTATATTGCTAAATTTTTGGATTTAAAATCAAAACATCAAAAACTGTCACGTTGAGAAATTTTGAGTGGACGGTTGTAACGTGTTACAACCGTCCACACAAAAAATGTTACAACCGTCCTACCCTCATTTTTTTATATTAAAAATTAATTAAAAAAGAAATTAGTAATCCTATCGAAAAAAGCGAATCTCCAACGACAAACGATAATACGTTTTAAGATAATATAGCTATAATAAAGTTAAATCTTACTTACCTTACGAAATATGACGAAAAACCATTCACCCAAAACAAGACACGTTCGCACTTGAATTTCACTTTTTTGACTGTATTTGACATATATAGGAGTACACTGAAGTGTATCTTTTTTGGGGTGTATTCGGATCATAATTGCAAGGAATTCTGCATTTAAAAATAAACGCATAGAGCTCTACGTTTTCTTAAAACCTCAGTGTTACAACCGACCCGCCGTTACTTTCGTACCCACTCTCCCCTACAGTACACAATTCTTCGAACGTTAAACTTGAGTTGCCTATAACACGACGTAAGTGCAGCTTGACTGACTTGACGCCAGCCTCCCATAAGCCACCAAAGTGTGGTGTGGAAGGAGGGATAAAATGCCAACTTATACCATCCTTGGCGAGGGCGGCCGTGATAGTTTCATTGTGAGGTTGGGCCATAACCAATTTGTGCATCTCGGTTAGGCACCGTCGAGCTCCTTGAAAATTCGTCCCGTTGTCGCTGTATATGTTAGTACACTTGCCTCGGCGAGAGACAAATCTACGCAAGGCTGCGATGAAAGCATCAGTTGTAAGGTCACTAACTAGCTCCAGGTGGATCGCCTTCGTAGACATACACACAAATAAGGCAATGTATGCCTTGGAGGTTCGAGCATTGCGACAGCGGGATAATTTTATTGTGAGTGGTCCAGCCTAGTCACACCCGGTGTTCGAAAATGGGCGACTTGGTTGGATGCGATTTGATGGAAGATCTCCCATGATCTGCTGGCTGGTTAGCTTGCTCTGCATAAAGCACCTTTTGCATGTATGGATGATTTTTCTAATGAGATTTCGGCTGCCCAAGATCCAAAACTCTTGTCTGATAAAGGCGAACGTTTCGGATACTCCAGCATGCATATAGCGTTGATGAAAATCTGTAATGATTAGGCTAGAAACAGGATTATATTTGGGTAATATAATAGGGTGTTTTATATTAAAAGACACATAAGCATGTTTGATTCGTTCGCCGATGCGAAGCAGACCATCATTATCCAGAAATGCTGAGTACCTCAAGAGTGCCGATTTTGAAGGAAGCTGGTTTGTTGAACTCAGGTGGTGAATCTCATCTCCGAAAGACTTTTGCTGAATACATTTCAAGATAGCGATTCTCGCTTTCCGGATCTCAGCGTAGTTAAGCCCATTAGATGGCCGAAGGGGCGTTGATGGTTTTAAATTAAGAACGTACTTCAGCACGTAAGCAGCAACTCTTTGCAAGGAAACCACGACGAAATTTTTCCTATTAAGTCGTCGAAGTCATGCCCATCAAACGACGTGACCTGTACATGCCTTGCGACCAACTTCTCCCCCCGTTTCACCGATTCCTGTTTGAATTTATGCGAGGATAGGCTGGATTTAGGCCATTGTTCTTCAGCTTCAGAAATCCAACTTGGACCACTCCACCAAAGCGAGTGCGTAACAAGAGTTGAGGGAGGTATACCACGTGACGCACACTCAGCGGGATTCGCTTCTGAGGGAACAAAGCGCCACGCGTGCCTTGGCATAGTCTCCAAAATTGCAGCTGTTCGATTTGCCACGAAAGTTGTCCAGCGGCGAGGGGGTGACGAGAGCCAATGCAGGACGATTTCCGAATCGCACCACGCGAAATGTCTAACGATATTGGCATTAACCGACGATCGCACCAGAGCCATTAACCGAACTAATAACAAGGCACCACTGAGTTCAAGGCGGGGAATTGATTTTTTCAAAAAAACAATTGGTTTCAAACACATCCGGCAGCCGGCAGACAGCAAGTTATGAAATGTGAATTTCGTTCGAATTATCGCCTGTCCAGGATTTTTCACCGACCAATAAACCTCAATACTGATTTTGCTACAGATATAGTCAAAGCCTCTGTTATTCTACATAATTTTGTACGTATCAGAGATGGATATGAGGTTGAAGATATGATGGCAATTACTGGACTTGAAAATATAGTTTCAGTGCCTGATGTACGAGGGGGAATTTCAGCCAACAACTTAAGGAAAATTATGACGGATTATATTTTAGCCCCTGTAAGATCAGTTAAATGGCAGTTATTTAAAATTTAATGATTTTGATTAATAAATTATTGTATTTTATAAGATACCTAATATTAAACCAAAACCAAAATAAATATGTAGTTGTTTTGCTTTACATTTTTTTCCAAACCTGCTTCTTAAACTACTACATAAGTACATACAATACCAAAAGAATACCTATGTAACATGGTTTTATCCATAAAAAAGAATGAAATAAAATAAAAAAAATATTAAACTAAAAAAGCTTACCATATTGATTTTTCAGTTTTTCATCCATCATTTCTAATTCATTATTCAAATCTTTAAAGATTTTTTCTGAAAACCACGAACCAAAACCACGGGGAATGTGGTTGGTGCTGAAAACCGACTACGGCAACTGGGCATGTGTGAAGCCGCAATTTGATATTATGTATCCACTACCGAGTAGAAACCCGTTTACCCGGTTTGCAGGTGTGAACGCGTCCATAAGAATGTATTCCCAACGACCGGGTAGCCGGTAACGGGTACCCGGCTGCCGGCTATGTGTGAAATGGGCCTAAGGCTTAAAGTGCGTTGTTTCAGTAAGGTTAAGAAAAGAAAGGCCCAGAGAATTCATTGCGGTTTTAAATGAGTGAGATGAGGAGTGAAGAAGATTTATATTTAAATCTCCGCAAAGAACAAATTTTGGTGCAAGATGGGATATTTCTTCCACAATAGGTGAAATAACCCGAGAAATTGCGATATGTGGTGGCATGTAAAAGGTCCCAATGATGCATTTATTTTCGCCGTGGAGGATATCTCGTGGGCTTACAAGCAGAAAGCACTAAGTCATTTTTTTATGATTTTAACATTTTAATGCAAATTGATTCAAAATAATGATATCTATGTACTGGAAAAATGTTCTAAGTCATATTCAATGTCTTTTGTATGTTATTTAAGAGTTCACTTTGCACTAAGTCAGAAATATCATGTTTAATACTAATAGAAAGCACTAAGTTGACTTAGTGCGAATTACCTGTCATTCAAGAATATTAACTTACTATAACCGTACAGCAATAAAGCATTAATGAGACTTAATGCTTTTTACCTGTCATCAAAGCTACATTTTTAAATTTAAAACATAGGGACTGGCTACAGTCCGCTTGGGCGAACTTTTGGATACCCTATTCTTATTCATATCCCTTATAAGTGGGCGTGACAAAAGTCTAAGTATGGTTGAATTGTTAAGAACACTCTACATATTTTGTTATATAACATTTAAAGGATTTTATAAAAAAAACGCTCCCTAGCTCAAACTTGGGTGTTTCAATAAAATTGTTTTATTTAATTGTGGGCGTGTCAGTAGGCGGATTTAAAAAAAATTAACACATGAGCATAAAGAGCCCCTAGAGAGTAGGGGAAGGTAGTGTACCTCGGTCCGGATTTCAGTTTTTTGCCAATATTTTATGTGTCGTTTTTTCATTAGTTTTACTTTTTTTTTTTTGTTACTACCTGAAGTCTTTTCTATGATATGGCGAAACTACCAAAAGGATATTGCTAACCATTCCTTAGAAAACTTTACTTTTATATGCTAACCTCAAACGGTCCAAGGTACAAGACGTGATTGTACCTTGGTCCACGGAGTATTGTACCTTGAACCGAAAATATTATTAAAAGTTTTCCTACAGTTTAAAGGTGAAAACTTTAATTTATTTCAATAAAAAGTAAAAATGGTACCATTCTTTATTTATTTCAAAAAAAAATTATTTCAAATAATAGTATTAAATAAAAAAAACTCTTTTACTAAAAAAAACTTTACAAAGGACTTCAATATTATTTAAAAACTTACTTTAAGGGAACAACATTAAAGAAAAACAAATTTATCACTTCAATATTATTTAAAAATTTTCATTAAAGGACAAACCTATGGTTCAAGGTACACGCGCTATGATAGGTCCAAGGTACACTTACACCACTTTAGCCAAACAAATTTGATTTTAACGTAGTATTCAAACCACATATGAACGACAAAGTGTTCCTACCAACAGATTATTAACACACTTTCCGAAATCGATTAAAGTAGCGGAAAAGAGACAGAAAACTAAGCACTACATAACTTTAGAAAAGAGATAAAAAAATTACTTTTTTCTTGTAAACTATGTTTATTTTTTTTTCTGCCGACTCGTGCAGCTGTGCCTTCAAAAAGAAACTGAGAAGACAAATGAACAGAAGATCAACATTTCACAGAAGGACCGGTTTTTGCGTGCTTTGTATTTTTCTGAAAATTGGCACTCAGACCAAGGTACAATCGGACCAAGGTACACAACCTTCCCCTATATATTCTAAATTTCAGCTCCCTAGCTCACTTTGAATTTTCAAAAAAAAAAAAAGTAATTTTGAAAATATTTACACATGAGCATAAAGGGTCCATAGAGAGTATATATTATAAATTTCAGCTCCCTAGCTCAAACTTTGGATTTTCAAAAAAATTGTTTTATTTATTTGTGGGCGTGTCAGTGGGCGGATTTTGAAAACTTTTTATCCCGAGCAGTTTTAGGAGTCATAGATCATATATAAAAAATTTCAGCTTTCTAGCTCAAAATTCGATTTTTTCCAAAATTTTGATTTTTTGAGTTTGTGGGCATGCCTGTGGGCGGATTTCAAAAATTCGCAAACTTGACTATTTTGGGACCCTAGAGAGTATATGGTTAAAATTTCAGCTCTCTAGGTCCAGTTTAAAGGCCTAATTTTTGCCGACGGACGGACAGACATGGCTAGATCGACATTACTATCGATGCTGATCATAAATATAGTAACTTCTAGGGGTCTACGGGCAATATTAAGGTATGTTACAAACTATGCGTCAAAATTGATATACCCCTAGAATAGGGTATACAAATGACTTACTCAGTATGCTGCTTAATCATGCACGCAAAATGCCTCAAATTCCAAAGAATTTTTCAAATTGTCAGTTGTATTGAGCGAGTTTGACGTTTCAGTAAATTTGATTCTTAATTAAAATGATTAGAAATTCGCGTTCGTGGCAAATACTTCAATTAGCTAAAAAGATTAAAGTTGCAGGTGGGTACTTTTAATAAATAAAAGAGATAGTTTGGCTCACAGCAGGTTTACCTTTACTAAAATTACTCGTAGATAAAAGAAAATACTGCTCTGATGAAAAAAACCAAGAAATGAATTTGGATGAAGCTTTGGAGAGGGATATGAATATTGGTTGGTAAATTCAATAAAAGCTTAATTATGCTTAGTAAAGAAAATGGTTTTCAATACCTAAGTGAAGGAACAAGTTCTGCTACGATGGGCCTCGATGAATCCCTGAGACCATTAGAGAATGCCATTGATGAAACGGCAGGTTTTTCGAGCGACGACCATATTAAAGATCCTAATTATGATTGTGGTGAAAATGGCTTGTCAAGTTCCAACGACGAAGTGGAAGAAATAGGCACAAATGACGAGACAGCAACAAAAAGTCTAGCAAAAGGCGGCAGATCGAAAAAGTATCTCCAAGAAAATGGAAGCGGAACATCAAGAGGATCTTAAATCCAAATGTTTGCCCTACAACGACAGCAAAGGTAATTTTAAACTCGCAAAAAATCCTAAAGCCATTTCAAATCATAAATGCAAATTTGAGTGTCTTACTATAAACGAGGGTTGCCGACTGAAATTATGTACAAATTTTTGGGCTTTGAGTTACGTGCAGCAGAAGAATTTTATAATTCAAAATGTATAATGCATTGCCCCAAAATATAGACGACCACGAAATGAAAATGCAACTCAGCGGTAAACTGCAAAAAAGTATTTTTTTATCCAAAATGATATGAAAACAAGAGTTTGGCAGAATTTTTTTCTAAGTACGTTGAATATTTCCAACAGGAGCGTATTAAACGCATTTTTAGGAAAGGACGTGTTTGGTGGGCATTATTCTGCGGAGGATAAAAGGGGTAAACATACACCACCTAATAAAACGAAGCCCGATGTTATTTTGAGTGTTAAAAAACATGTCGAAAGTTTTCCGTCTATGGAAAGTCATTACTGTCGTAAAAATATTAAAAGAAAATATTTAGACAGTAATCTTTCAATTAGGAAATTGTTTGAATTATACAAATTACAGTGTTCAGAAAATCCAGTTTCTGAAATCACTTATAGAAGAATATTTTGTAACAACTACAATTTATCTTTCTTTGTGCCGAAAAAAGATCAATACTTTATTTGTAATAAGTACAAAATTGTATCTGCTGAAGCAAAACTTTTAATGCTAACGGATTATGAAAGTCATTTGCAACGCAAAAAAGAAGCATTCCAAGAAAAACAAACTGATAAAGAAAGCCAACTTAGATCAGAGCTTTAGATCAATTTCCATGGATATGCAGAGCGTACTTCAAATACCATCCACGGATGTTGCTTTGACGTACTACAAAAGAAAGCTTATACTTCACAATTTCACAATTTATGAATCGGGTTTGCCGAATAATGCATTTCGCTATGCGTGGACTGAAATAAATGGTAAAGGCGGGAGTTGTGAGGTGGGTACATGTATTTTGAAGTACAAGGTGGCGCAAAAGTAATCCTCCTATCAGAAAATGCTATAAATTTTGCGATTGGCCCCTAATGTCAGTTCTGTTTTGACATTTGTGTAGTAAACACATGCGAAATACACGTTAATAAACTATGTGACTATTTATTTGAGCAATAATCGGTCGGTGACTTTGGCACAACGTGAATTTCGTCGCAGATTTCCTACCCGCCCAACGCCTACTGGTGAAACACTGCGACGTTTAGCCGCTCGCCTCGAAGAGACTGGCACAACACGAGATGCTGCCAGGCGTGGCAGACCCCGGAGTAGCCGTTCTGCAGAGAATATTGCTGCTGTAGCCGAAGATGTCATGGAAGCGCCGTCGACATCGACCAGACGACGTGCCACGCAAATGGGTATCAGTCGACGGTATTTACAGCGAATTTTGGTACAAGATTTGAAGATGTTTCCGTACAAAGTCCAGACGGTGCATCAGCTGTTAGCTGCTGACCGCCAATCGCGTATAACATACTCTCAAGCCATCCTTAATCACCACCAAGAGGAAGATGATTTTTCATCAAAAATAATCATGAGTGATGAGGCCCATTTCCATCTTAGCGGGTACGTAAATAAGCAAAATTTACGCTTCTGGGGCACTGAAAATCCGCGTGTAACCCACCAAGAGCCATTACACCCGCTCAAAGTCACTGTATGGTGTGCTATTTTCGCTGGAGGAGTCATCGGAACTTTTTTCTTCGAAGACGTCGCGGGCCAAACGGTTACTGTGAATGGTGAGCGCTACAGAGCAATGATCAACGAGTTCTTTTTGCCGCAACTTGATGAATTGGGATTGGAAAACATGTGGTTCCAACAGGACGGTGCAACGGCACACACTGCACGTGCCACAACCGATATGCTGAAGGATGCATTTCCCGGGCGCCTAATCTCCCGTTTTGGCGATTTGCACTGGCCAGCAAGATCGCCTGATTTGACCGCTCCAGACTTCTTTTTGTGGGGCTTTTTGAAGTCGCGGGTTTATGTCAACAAGCCTCAGACTCTTGCAGCTCTTAAAGATAATATCCGTCAACAATGTGAGGACCTATCGCCGGAAGTTTTGGTCAAAGTGATGGAAAATGCCATAAAAAGGGCTCAAATGACAATCAACTGTGGCGGCGGCCATTTACATGACACCATATTCTCGACTTGATGTAAAAAAAATTAAAAGACCAAATAAAAATAATCCACAAGAAGAATCAAAGTTTTTCATTTTTTTTTTAAATTACAGCCAAAAAACATCGGAAGGTTATTTTTGCGCCACCTTGTATATAGAGCAATTACCCCCAAACGTTCAACAGCTATCCATATTTTCGGATACTTGCGCTGGCTAAAACAGAAATGTAAATATTGTGGCTTTTTTTTAAATATTGTGCAAACATCATCATTAAACGTTATTGATCAAAAGTTTTTAGAAAGTGGTCACTCTTATATGGAAGTTGATTCGATGCATAGCGCGAGAGAAAAACAAAAAAAGTTCGTGCCAATTTATTGTGTCAATGACTGGCTTAACATATTCAGAGCTGCGAGAGTTCGTGTGCCAAAAAAATTTCCCTATGAAGCTGTGGAAATGAAATTTGAAAATTTCTATAACTTAAAGTTATTAGCCGAAAAGTTGATTAAAAATAAACAACTGGACACCAATGACCAAAAAGTAAATTGGCTTAAAATAATATGGTTCCGGTACGAACAAAATAAACCCGAAATTCTCCAATTTAAATATAATTATGATGACAATTTTAAAACTATGAACGTGGTAAATATTTCAAGAAGAGGAAGAAATGCTGCTCCAAAATATCTTCCGATAAAAGAGTGGCCTAAACTCTATAGAGAACCACTTAAAATAAGCGAAGCTAAAAAGAAAGATTTAATCGAAATTTGCGAAAAAGGAGTAGTTTCCGAAATATTTCATTCCTGGTTTTCATCTTGGCTTCACAACTTAAAACAAAAGACTACTTGCCAGAACCTGACGTATTACAAGAAAGTGATAGTGAATAGTTCCTACTTTTATTTTTATTATTTCTATAATTTTGCTTTTAGTTTGTACTTCTTCCATTGCTATTTCTTATTAAAGCTCTTTTGTATAGATTCTATTAAATAAAATAAACAAGACTGGGTGCCGTCCGAACGCTTGACAAAATTAGACTTGATATATTTTTTAACATATATAGCAACGCCTCCTCCAGTTGTGTGGGTTCGATCAGCTCGATAAGGCTCATTAAATCCTTTTAGAGAAAATAAACTGCTATTCAAACTGGGGTGAAACCAAGTCTCGGATACGCAGACAATGTCAATTAGGCTATTATCAAATATTATTCTGAACTCGTCGAACTCATTCACAAGACTCTGTGCATTTATGTGGCAAATATGCAAGCCATTATGACTCTTGCAAAGCGTATTCAGTACCAATCTGTTTTTTACGTTTATGCTGCCAAACCAGCATTATTGCTGCTTGTCATAGGGAAAATAAAAACCCACAGTGAAGCTAAAATCGAACACTGGAGCGAATAACAACAACGAACATAGACAACCAATGTATACTGAGGTAACTTGAACATTAAATAAAGAAGTACGTACAAAAAAAAAAAAATAATATACTTGGTGCGATTGTTATTAAGATATTAAGTAGAAAGTATACGAGAAAAAAAAATAGTTCGTTTTCATTGTTTTCATTAATTTGCAGAACATTGTTGACGTCAGGTCCGATGGCATTCCTTAGATCTGCAGTGGAATGACTATTGCGTGTTTTTTTTTTAGCGCGACAGATATTGCGAAGGCGAGGGGGCTGAACATTTACTGTGGCGTACACTTTGTTGTAAAAAGTCTCCAAACTTTCCCCAAGAGACTCAGGCACACCAAACACTACAGCATCACAGCTGACTTTCTCACGCTCAAATTTATCAATAACTAGGGGTCCCTCCAATTCGACCAATTTATTCTATAAGTTGAAAAAAAAACTAAGTCGACTGTTATACATATTAATCGGAAAATGAAATTTTTCGACATTGTATTCTCTGATTTCACATGATATAACATTTTTCCGGCATTTGCAAGTAACTTTAAGCATTTTCAAGTAACTTCAAGCACGTCCAAGAAACTTCAAGTATGTTCCAGCATTATCAAGTAACCACACAGCAATGTTGTTGTTATTGTTGTAATTTCATCCAATTCGCTTCATTTTACCTACTGTAATTCATAATGTGTGTTATATATGTGTATAAGTTTTATATTTTGCACTTCTATGTATTGCCCCCTACCCAAATATGTATAGTGTTGGCAACACGTTGTAGGCAACTCCGTATTAATATATAGATAAGCTCGAGCCGTTTGATATCTTGTGACGCTTTTTGTAGTTGCTGTTCAACAAGCGCTTTTGTTTCTCTAACCTGTGCATTAAGACGATACTCCAGGGCTAAGAGTTTCACATCCAGCGAGAGAGAAAATGTCTCCATCCACTTCTCCAGTTTTTCTTCAATGCGGCTCCAAAGTTTATCAGCTAAGACAGCTGAATTATGCGCAGGATCTGGTAATGTTTTTCTCATGGAAGCGACAACATTAGACTTTTCTTCTCGTTAGGCAAACATGCGTCAGTCTTCCAAACGGAGACTTATGCTATCCTAATGGCTATGGACTATGTTGTGAGGAACAAGTTGGGGGGAGTATCTGCGTCTGTTGTGACGGCTCAGTCAAGCTTCTCTAGAGGCCTTGCTCGACCCTTTAACAACCTCCAAAATAGTTCGTGAATGCAAGGCTGTCGGAAGCCTGAATTCACGTATACTTGTCTGGGTCGCGGGTCTCCGATGAACTTGCCAGACAGGGTGCTCAGAGGAGGACTTCTCAGGACCTGCCTGCGCCCTCGGTCAGGGCTTCCATTGCTCGTTGGTTTCATATGAAGACAATCGCAGATCGCATGACTCTCCAGGGTGCAGACAGAATAAACGAAGTCTTCCCGGCGTCTGTAAAATATCTGTGGCATTCTTGTTGTATCTCAACAGAAAAAACTGCAGACAGATTACTGGCGTTTTTACGGGCTATTTGCTTTCTTATAGCGCTAGGTCTAAACGATAGCACCAACTGCAAACCCTGTAGAGATTGAGGTGACAGTACTAATTACTCCTCTTCAGTAAAGTATTAATATTGTCAACATTATGAAAATGTCGCGGGCGGCCGACGTTGAAGACATTATGTCTTCAAACATTAAATCAAGGAAAATGTGTGATAGAGATAGAAACTCTAGTACCTACCAAATACTCGAGGCGCTTACAAAGTCTACCAGATAGTGATAATGATGATGAAAATGATGGATCAACCAAACCAACAAAAAAATTGATAAACCACCAATAAACACCAAGAAAATGTCAATAGGAATTAAAATAAATTGTGAAGATATTGAAATGCATCAAAAAGTGTGTGCTTAGCTGAAAAATGTTCAGTGGCAGTATTTCAACCATGATATTCCATCGGCAAAGTCATTCAAGCTCATACTACTCATATATGGACTTGATGAACTACCAATCTGTTAACTTAAGAGTGAACTCATAAGGGTAGGGTTAAAATCCGAAAACATTAAAGTTATTTAAAAGGCATATGAACGCTATACCCATATAATGTATATTGTGTTTCTCGAAATTGGTTCCATCAGACTAACTGAATTAAAGAACAACTGTCGTTCGGTTTTGTGGTATTTGATTATTATAATAATAATCGCTCTTCTAAGTTTTTGTGGAATGAAGTTCGCAATATTGGATTAAACAAGAAAATTACCTCAGCTTGTGACGAAAATATTGACCTAGACGCATTGAACCTGAAGTTCTCCACTCCGATAAGCTCAATGGCCACTCGCCAGTCGTCACAACAGCATGATAGGGAAAACAAATTTTCCTTGATTGCAGTTGATGCAAACAAAGTAGGAAACGCAGTCTTTTCTATTAAATCCAAGTCTGTTGGATTAGATAACATTCATCCTGACTTCTTAAAGTTCTCCTTCCAATTTTACTTCCCTATCACCCATATCTTCAACACTATTATAATGACATCTACTTACCCCTCTATTTGGAAAAAATCCAAAATCTTTCCCATTCCTAAAAAAGGTACACAATCTAAATTTCGACCCATCGCAATCCTTCCATTCTTATCCAAAGTCTTTGAATCTATTCAAAGCAACCAAATAAAAGACTTTATACATGACAGACAACTTCAAAACCCTCTTCAGTCAGGCTTCCGTTCAGGGCATAGTTGCACATCAGCTTTATTAAAAGTTACTGATGATATAAAACAGGCGATCGACGCTAATTACACAACTGTGATAACATTACTTGACTTTTCCAAAGCATTTGACTGTGTTAACCCTAATATTCTCTGTGATAAACTGACAACATATTTTAATTTCTCTGACACATCTAACAAACTTATCTATTCTTATATGACAAATCGCTTGCAAGCTGTTTCATGGAATAGCAAACTGTCCTTTGTTTTTTCCTGTTAATAGTGGTGTTCCTCAAGAATCAATTCTTGGTCCATTAATGTTCTCTTTGTTTATTAATGACTTACCTTCTGTTTTATCTCACTGCCGCTTTCATATTTATGCTGATGATGTTCAATTGTTCAAAAGTTTTCCTATTGGTATGGTTGAAGACGCAATCCAAAAAATAAATGAAGATCTGTGTTCTATAGTCGAGTGGTCCACACTCCACATATAATGGTCTAAAGCTTAGTTCCAACAAAATTAAAGCTACCTATTCCAATATATAAGCAACAACCACATTTCCCTGACTTTCCACCTATCTTTTTAAACTCTCACCAAGTCGAATACGTCAGAAATGCAAAAAATCTCGGAATAATTTTTAACAATAAATTAACGTGGGATGCTCAGATAAATTCTGTAATAAATAAAATTTTTGCATCTTTACGTGGAATATCCATTACAAAAACAATTTTACCCACACATGTCAAGCTTAAATTAGTCAAAGCTTTAATAATTCCCATAATCGCATATGGCTGTGAGTTGTTTACTGATCCTGATTATATTACGCTTCACAAAACCGAAAATTGTATTACCCGTACATACAATTACATGGTGGAACTGCAAAGGGCATCATAAATCTGATAATAATTCTTGTAAAATTCATCAAACCTTTTCGAAAATAAGAGAAAGTATCGTAAACAAAAACAATTCCTCGCAGCATCACCCAATTCATAGAGAAAAGTCAACATTCAACATGAATTATGAAGCTTTTCCATCGCTTAACTCGCAATTTACGCGTAAAGCTTCACCCTTACCACCACGTACCTGATCAGAAGCTGAGAAAAACGTTTGGCATGTAAGCAGTGCTGAAAAAGAGAAATCTAGTCTAAACAAGCTCTTTACATTCGAAGAAATCAGCGCTCTCACCACTGAGTTGACAACTTTACTCGGCCAATGCAGCAGCTGATCGGAGCAATTTTATATTATTACTCAACTTGCAATTAAGTAAATTTACTCTAATAAATAATGAATGCAAGCTTTAGAATTATTACTTGGAATGCAAGAGGCGTTCGGAAGAAAAGCTAAGAGTAGTTTGCTTTCTTAAGCAAAAACAATATCGATGTAGTTTTGATCTCAGAAACGATGCTTACAAGCAACATAAAGAGTTCAAATATAATCGAATGGATAGGGAAAATAGAAGAGATGGCGTTGCCATTGTTGTGAGAAACAAAATTCGTCACTCTGTTTTGTCGTAAGTAAATACAAAGGTAGTAGAAAATGTAGGCGTTGAGATTCCATTTTCTTATTGAAATTTAATTAAAATATACTTCGTCTATTTCCCTGGCGGAGCTGAGAACTTATTTAATTATTTGTTTATTTAAGAGCGAGACTCTAAGAAGTGACTTAAGAAAATTAACAAACTTCAATAGCAGGTTTATAATTGGAAGAGATCTAAATTGTGGTCATCGCAACTGGAATTGTAGCCGCTCAAATCCCTACGATATTATCTTGTCCAACTTAAATATTTCAACGAATTTTTTGATATTACATCCACTTATATTCCTTGAAATAATAGGTTCGACCGGTCTACGCTTGACCTCTTCCTAACTAATGCGGTTGGACTCATAAGGCAAGGAACCGTCATAAATCGGATCATCTACCCGTACTTTGCAGTATACCTACTTAGTTCACCAGTGATAGAAAGTACATTCATTTACGACTTTAAGGTAGCAAACTGGAGTAGATATAAGTCAACATAAAAAAGTCTACATATGAAAGATTTAAATGTTTTAAGCTCGTCGGATCTTGACCAACAAATTGAATTTTTGAATACATCGATCCTGGAAAGTGTAAATGTGTCCGTTTTATCCGTTAATTATAGTCCGTTGCCGCAAACTATCCTTAACCTAGTTAAGCTGCGAAATAGATTCTGAAGCAAGTGGCAACAATGCAGACTTCAGTTTTATTTCGCTGAGTTTAAGTTCCTAAACTTAAATATTTAAGACGAAATAGCGAAATTAAGAAATAAAAAATGGAATCAAAAACTGAGCTCCTTTCCATTTTGGAATATTATCAAAATAAAAAAAACACACATACTTATATTCCATTGCTTAGAAATGGAAACAGTGCATCTCTTTCAAGCAACATCGTTCGAATCCAACTTTTTGCTGACTTTACATGTCGATTCAACAGTAAACTGTGTACGTAGCCGAGTTTTTTCTCACAAACTGACTATTTGTGTCATTAGAAGATGTTAGAGATGTATAGGTACATATATCCAACTTAAACAACCGCAAATCAGTTGGTCGTGGTAAGATTATAAATATCTATTTGAAAAATCTTTCAAAATCTGATAAAATTCATCCAATTTATTTTTAGCAAATGTATGCAAATTGGATATTTTGCAGTTGCATGGAAAATATCTAGTGATCCCCTTAGCTACAGACCAATAAGCCTATTAAATGGCTTAAGTCAGTGCTTTGAAAAGGCCATGAAACACAAACTTCTATTTTTTTTTTTTATAATTTGCGTGCGCTAAAGGGATATTTTTTTTCTGTAGTGAAACAGTACCCTTATAGTGGAAACCACAGCGCAGGCTTTTTTGTTTTTTTTTTGTTGCTGTAAGTAGCCAGCAAATGATTCATTGCCTATTTTTGGGTGCTACTTACTGTATGAAAGAATAGAAGGATAGGAAAGAGGTTTGGTGCGATGGGAATTTTTTCTCCACAGGTGGCGCCTTAGTTGTTTTAGGGAGATCTGTTTTTGTTGTGTGTATTCAATTTATAAGAATCATGGCCCTGATCGGGATTCGAACGCACGACCTGCCAATCACTTAGTGAATACACTACCATCGCACCATTGCCACCTGTATTGCACGTTGAGGGACACAGCATCCTTCGTGATGAAAAGTTTGGTTTTCGTTCATATTACAGTACACCTGGAGGGTTGTACCTCCGAATAAAATAGCACATTAAGCAACACTTCAATGTGGGTCAAAGCACAGGTATGGTTATCTTGGATTTGTGGAAAAGGCATTCGATTCAGTCTGGCACAACGAGCTGATCAACAAATTGATACAATTCAACTTTCCATTGTACATCATACGAGTACATAATAATTGTTGATTCCCTTCTGGATCCTAGAACATGAGTCAAATAAAATATGTGCCTCCAAAATAAGTATAATATCGCTGGGGGTATTCCCCAAGTATATGTTTTGGGTCCCATCCTGTATGAGGTTTATACATCTGACATCCCGCATTTTTTTAAATTGTCCATCTGCAATTTCCGCAGAAGACACAATGTGTTTATTCATCCGATGCTTTTGGTTTAACGATTGAAACCAATTTGCAATCCGCTCTTGACTCACTAAAAGTAAATTTTGATAAATCTATACTAATATTATAAAGAGGAAATGTTTGATTGTTTGTTTGTTTGTTTTGAATAGGATCCGAAACTTTGTGCTGTGTGCTTTTCTTTCTTTTTTTATGCATCTTTTGTAGTTTGTGTTGTTTTTTTTGTTGGCGCATGGGATTGAAAAAGATAGGGTATGAAATGTAATTGAGATTGAGAGGGAGTCACACTGAGAGTATATCCATATAATGAGAAGAGACACTCTCGGCGTTTTCTTTATCAGTTCTTATCAGCGAGTATGTATTTTGTTTTAAATTTGAGAAGTGGCGGACTGGTGAAGCAAGGCGAGCATGGTCAGCTAATGGAAAATAAAGACAAATGCTCAAAATTGGCAGGCTATTTTTTTACCGATCCGCATCTTAAGCTTAGATAGGCTACCTATTGAGTGGAATAACTACTTTGTTAAATATTTTGGTATCATTATAGATAAAAGAGTCTGTTTTGGTTCTAATATTCAGCAGATTGTATAGGGTGTTTTTTATAGAGAAATAAAACTTCTGATAGGGATAACTGTCAAACTAGCTGTCATACGAGTACTAATAAAATGTGTTTTACTTTTTTCCAGCATACTTTGGCGAATCACCATGAAGAGACTTACACCAGAACAACGTTTACTGGTAGTGGAAATTTATTTCCAAAATTCGCGCTCTGTTCGCCAAACTTATAGAGCACTTCGTCTAGTTTAGGGTGCGCATAATCGTCCATCTGAGCAGCTTATACGCAATCATCGGCCCATTTGTCTTTAAATCCGAAACCGGCGCCAACATTACCATAATGACGAACGCTACAGGCAAATGATTCGTGATTGCTCATATCATTGGAAATCATTTGGAGGAGAAATGGTGCCATACAGCGCGTGCAAACATGACTTTGTTGAGCCAAAGGTTTAGTGGCCGAATCGTCTCAAGAAATGGACCTGTGAGTTGCCCACCTCGTTCGTGTGATTTGAGACCTTCGGACTACTTTTTGTGAGGGTACGTCAAATCTGCGGTATATGCTAATGAACCAGCAACGATTAATCACTTAGAAGCCAGCATTCGACACACTATTGACGAAATAAGAGCTGGTGCGCTCGAAAAAGTGGAGCAAAATTGCACCAACAGGATGGCGTTCATGACCAAAATTTGGTCATTCAATTAAATTTGTTGTGTTGTATTTTAAAAAAAAGTTGTATGCCTCTATATAAAACACCCTGTATGTAGAAAAAATTAACAGAAACTTTAAAGTTCTCTACCCTTTTATAAAAAGAAAGTCAAATTTAAACAAGGAAAATAAATTGATTTATATTATGCAGTCTTTCAAGCAATAATGTTTTATGCAGATCCAGCTTTGGGTAGCTCCGCGAAAAAACATATTTTAAAATTGTAACGAATGCATAATAAGATATTGAAAATGATCCTCAATCTATCATGGCACTTTCCCACCAGTCTTCACCACGAATGGCAAATATAGAACTTGTTTCTAATCGCATTATTAAAAGACAAATTCCGTTTATCATGCGAGTTTTCCGAAAATTATTTAATTGTAAATCTTGTAAGTGATACATTTTTTTTATAATTACTCAAGTCAACGTATCAACTTCTTGTAATAAATACTTAATTATTATATCAAATATTTATTTATCTATTTTTTTACAGTTACATGAATGTATTGTATATACCCACTTTTGTAGTTTTTAAAACTCTATAGACTTTATATACATACCATGCAACACTCAACCACTGTGATATTTCCAAAAGTTTTTTTAAGTAGCTTTTTCCTTCAACTATTCACTTATTTACTTGATAATAAGCTTGTAATCATTTTTTATATTTTTCATAAGAAAGGTCAGTAAATACCATATCTGTGTACATTAATCTTTAAGACAATATCTGTAAAGTTTCTGCTACCAATAAATACAAATACAAAATTCTACTGAGGTTCGATCAAAAGAAAAGCAACAAACCATTATGTACACCTCACAAGATAAAGTCGGTCAAGTTATTATTTTTCTACTGGTCGTGCTCGTAATATAATAAGAGGCATCAAGGCATTGCTCAAAGTAAATCTGCCACTAGGAAATAAATAATATTTTGAAAAATATATGTATATAGTGCAGCCAGAAATATAATGGTGGATGCGCAGCAGAGTGCCTTTTCAAGGATGACATCCTTTCAAACAATATTTGCCGCGTACACCAGAAAATTAATGTTGTACTTAATATCGCCAAATGAATTACCGCTCAAATAACAGCATCTATAATAGGACCTTTTATAGATTTTAGTGCAACGCAACATTTGGCAATTATTTAATAGACTTAAACTAACAAATTAAAGGCACAAAAGGTTTGAGGATACAAACAATTGTGGCCACTTTGAAACAGAGAAAACCATTAATATTTGGTTTTACTAAAAAAGCTGAACTTCTTTCTTATATGCAACAGATTGGTTTTAGTTCTATCTACGACACATAACAATTCAGCGAACAACACAGAAGATTCCAAAAGGCCGGAAATAATATTAAGCCACAATAAAACGAACGAAGAAATCATATTGGTTTGTCGAACTCCTCTGTAAAAAGAATTTCAATGTTTATTTGTTATTAAACATATCCAACCAGTCGAGTGCCGTTTCACAAGTAGATGTTTTCCACGTTGTTTGACATTGAAACCCCTATCATAAAGAGAAAATGGTGAAAAGTGGTTATGGTCAAATTTCTTTGTAACTTAATATCCAAGTAATTTCCTCAAATAACTGAAAAAAAGTTTCAAAACTTCAATACGTTAACCCTCATAATCGAATTTTTAATTATTCGGTGTAAGAACTTCGCAACAAAACAAAATGACGTCCGAACAATCTCCTCGTAACTTGAGACCAACAACCATCGCAATCCATTGCATTATCGGCAAAAGAAGAAAAAATGTTTAAGTCTCTCGAAAGTCATCTTAATAAACGGATCTTGATATTTACTAAAAAAAAACATATTTTGAAAGTTAATAAAAATTTATCGGACAAACTTGACAAAATCGTACTCGACTTTAACAGCCGCATAGAAGACGTCACCAATAATATATATGCGCTAACAACAAGAGTCGACGAATTCAAGAATCGTCAATCGGATACATTTCAAAAAAAAACATCACAAAATAACGCGGCAATATCTCGGATACAATGACTACTTGATCATTGATGCATCGTGATCAAATTGCTGCTGAGGCATTATTGCATGGAGTACCACAAAACGCAGACGAAAATCTAAGCAATATCTCCACCACACTATGCACGTCTATAAATTACCTGTATTTCACAACTCCTAAACAAATTTTCCGGATAAAGCCAAGAAATAATATCAACAGACACAGCTATTGTTATAAAATTTTAATCTGTAGCAGACAAAAAAACTTTATTAAAATTTATAAATGAAATGTCCATAACATCAAAATAAACAATAACCCATTACCCTCCTTCATTTGGGAATGGATCCTGACAGCCGAATATTTTTAAATGAGGGTCTTAAGCCACATAACCGCACAATTCTCCGAAAAGCTTTTCAAACACCAATCAGGATTTAGAAAGGAGCATAGTTGTACCTCAGCGATGCTTAACACGTTGAGTGCCACCATACAATCCGAAAAAAAATCCCCACAGGCCACAGCATTTTTTTTGTATTGATATTTAGATTTTAGCTATTAGAATCGGAAAATTTTTTTTTTTAATTTTATTTGCTTCTCTATACCTGAAATTTACCGTAATTATTTTGCGGTGACACATTGGTCTCACGCGGCCACCAGGTAAGAAGAAAATCCCGAAGGGCCGCTTGATGCCAATGTGTCACCGCAAATTCGAACAGGAGAAAAAGATTTCAGTAAGTGTTTTATTATTCTTTTATTATATGGGATTATTGTTATAGCCTAATGGGATCAAGTGATTCTTATTTGGGTTGGAGTAAAAACCCAGAAAAAGTGTAAAATGTAATAAAGTGGTAATAAAGTGTAAAGTGATACAAATACATATCTTTTTCTTCGGGCAACATTCTGATTTCGTTCACAAACTGAGCTAATGAGTTGAGCTAACGAGATGAGCTAATGAATTGAGCTATGATTTGAAAATGCATTTCAAACACTGATAGGTAGTTTTCCTGGTGGCAAAAATCTGCGAACTAACAACAGTTGTATTGTAGCAATCAAAGTGAGTTTACAAATTTTGAAAAATGTCTTACGAGAAAAGAGAAAGGCGCTTGAACACGATGATCCAAGAATTATTGTCGGATGAAGAAACAGGAGAAGCGGATACATTTGAAGGAGATGGCTCATCAGACGAATACCAACCGGATTCCCAAAGTTGTGGATGAAATAATAGACGAAGTAGTCGGAAACGTAGACTATAGTGATATTGAGAACGATGACGATGCTGAAGAGGTGCGCAAACCGACCACCGATTTCGAGTGGCAAACAGCAACCGGGCAGCATCTAAAGGACATACCATTTAGTAAACCAACGCATGGTTTCAATGTTCCACTTTATGAGCATTATAACAAGTCGCCCTATGAATTCTACAAAATGTTTGTATCAGATTCCATCATACAATTTATTGTAAGTATTTTTCGAAAAGTGACTAACTGCATTTCTGAATAAACTATGAAGCAATAACTATAATTTTGTTTAGGTGGATGAAACTAATCGGTATGCTGAACAATGTCTTCAACAGAGCGCCCGTTCAAAAGCACGGATATTGAAGTGGACACCAACGAACTCCAAGGAAATTGAACAGCTTCTGGGTATCGTGATATGGATGGGCTTATGCTCTCTACCAACCATTCAATCATACTGGCGAAAACACAAGCTATACAGGACAGCTATTTCAAAAATAATGGCCCGAAATCGTTTTCAACTATTGCTAAAAACCTTACATTTCTCCAATAATGAAGAAGTTACCGAAGACAGGTTGAAGAAATTTACACCACTTTTGAGTAAACTACGGGAGACGTTCCAGAGTGCAATAACACCAAGCGAGTACGTTTGTATAGACGAGACACTTGTTCCCTT
The DNA here is from genome assembly GCA_949715645.1 of Portevinia maculata. NCBI lineage: Eukaryota > Metazoa > Arthropoda > Insecta > Diptera > Syrphidae > Portevinia > Portevinia maculata. The sequence goes on from OX454527.1 coordinate 100,158,791, forward strand.
CCGGGGAAGATTGAGCTTCCGACAGTACATTTCCAACAAGAGACATAAGTTTGGAATCAAACTTTTTAAATTATGTCTGAAGGATGGCTATAAGCTATAAGCTTGGCATGCTCCCTCCTGCAGCGCAAACCCCATCTTATTGGAACATTGAGATCAAACCGAAAATTCAACCCGAAACATGTTATTGAAAAAAAATTAAAAATTGGAGAATCTATTGCTGAGGAGTGCAAGCCAGGCATTGTCGTTCAAAAATGGAAGGATAAGAAAGATGTACTCATGCTCAGCACAAGATACGGAGGTGAGATGATAAGTATCCACAAAAGAGGCAAAGAAAAGCTAAAGCCCAAGAACGTACTTGAGTACAACAAATATAAGGCATATATTGACTTGTCAGACCAACTGTAGTCATACAACACCGCACTTCCACGCAGTGTGAAGTGGTATCGAAAATTAGCGTTTGAGCTATTGACGGGGACGGCAGTTGTAAACGCTCATATTGCATTTAGAGAGATTACAAACAACAGAATGACCATAACCCAATTCAAGGAAGAGATTGTTGAGGGTTTGCTAAATACTGAAGAGGATGAACAACGAGTACAAGAGGAGAACGAGCCAGAAAATCGACTAGAAGATGTTACCTGTGCTAACAGGCGTAGATGTGTCACCTGTTACCAGAAAATAACTGCAGAATCGGGAAGAGCATTTGCATCAAGAAGAACACCACAAACCACATTGAAATGCACTGCTTGCGACAAACATTTTTGTTTGGAATGCTTTTTTGATATACATAAGGCTCAACAAATAAAATAAATAAATTCTTGAGTATTTACTTGTATATATCTATTCTTATAACCCAATTTTTGTGCTCTAATAAATATAATGTCTAAAAAAAAAACTTTTTTTTGTATAGCAAATTCAAAGCTCCGTATGGTGACACACTGGTCTCATAGCCGAAAACAAAGGCAACTCTCACAGTCTCTTGTATGTGTAGTTTTCGATGGTATAAGATTCAATAGATGTTGTGTGTGCAATATAATGCTGCGTAGACAAATGTGTGTGAACCTACTGTGAGACCACTCTGGTCTCACGCGGCACAGGAGTCCCGAATTCGTGTGAGACCACTTTGGTCTCATATGGCACTCAACGTGTAGTAATTAATGATCTAAGATTGTGCATGGAAAAAGATCAGATCGCACTGTTAGCATTATTCGATTTTTCTAAAGCTTTTGTCACAGTAAAGCATTCAAAATTTATACTTAAACTTTTGAATCAAGTTAATTTCTCTTCTTCAGCAGCTTCTTTGATTTACTCATACTTATCCGACCGTACTCAAGCAGTTGTGGCAGGCAATCCGATGTCGAATTTTAAATACACCAATATAGGTGTGGATCTATCCTGTGCCCACTTTTATTCTCTATTTTTATAAATGATCTTCCCGGCACCAATACCTTATCCTGTTCATTTGTATGCCGCCGATGTTCAAATGTATCTTTGCTTTCAAAAAGGTCATACTCGAGATGTCGCAGTCAAGTTCAATTGTGACCTCGAAAGCATCTTTCAATGCTCACAAAGAAACACTTTATGTTTACACCCTTAGAAGTCTAAATACATGCTAATACCCAAAACTTGTCTGGTGGTATAGTTTATGTCTAAGGAATAAATGTATAGAAATAAATAGTTGATAAGGCTAAAAAATGGGCATTTGGTTTGATAACAATGGCTACGTAACCTATATATGTCACAGTATTATACCCCCGTCTAAACAAGATTAATGTTAGTTAGATCTCTTATTGTTCCAATTTTATCTTTCGGTCCTTATGTTGCAATGCACTGCAATGCTGAATCCAGAAGAAAACTTAATATCGTGTTCAACAATGTTATTCGTTATGTGTTTGGTTTATAGCGCCAGGATCGTATATTCGCATACACAACTGAAATTCTGTGCTTAACGCTGGATAAATACTTATTCTATTGTAATTTAAAATATTTCCATAAAACCATAATTTCCCGAAGTCAAGAATGCCGATTTGATAAACTTACTTTGTCAAATCTGCTTCGCACTCTAACTATAATCCTTCCGGTGGTGCGGTAATAGTGTGTTCTTTATTTCAAATATATGTAAAACTTGATCTCCCTAAGCAACTTAGACAACACCCGTGGAGTAAAGTTATACACAACTGCACCAAAACACTTCTTTCCTATCTCTCTTCTTTCTATCAAGTGGCAACGAAAAACATGCAATGAAATATGCCATTGCCAGGTGCAACTAGCTGTTCACAAATGCTTGCGCTGTGTTCGTAGCACAATAAGGGTACTGTAACATTTACCGTAAAACCCCTTTAGCGTAAACGAATTATATAAAAAAAAACATGAATTTCAACCGAGCGACAATTTTATGTTCAAGCCATTCGCTTGAACTCTTTCCCTCTTGGCGTAAGAATACTTTGTTTTGTAGACTTTTTTCTTACTTGGTAGGTTTTAGGGCTTCTTAATGTTTAAATATTTTATTTTACAACTTTTATTTTAATAGATATCAATATTATAGTTTTGTATTTCTCTCTTTTTCTCTTTTGTCCTTTTTAGGGTTCCGTAGCCAAATGGCAAAAAACAGAACCCTTATTGATTCGTCATGTCTGTCTGTCCGTCCGTATGTCACAGCCACTTTTTTCCGAAACTATAAGAACTGTTGAAACTTGGTAAGTAGATGTATTCTGTGAACCGCTTTAAGATTTTCAAACAAAAATAGAAAAAAAACATAGGGACGAGCTACAGTCCGCTTGGGAGAACTGTTGGATACCCTATTCTTATTCTTATCCCTCATAAGTGGGCGTGACAAAAGTCTAAGTATGGTTGAATTGTTAAGAACGCTCTACATATTTTGTTATATAACATTTTAAGGATTTTATAAAAAAAAACGCTCCCTAGCTCAAACTTGGGTGTTTCAATAAAATTGTTTTATTTAATTGTGGGGGTGTATAAATTTCAGCTCACTTTGAATTTTCAAAAAAAAAAAAGTAATTGTGTAAGTAATTGTGGGCGTGCCAGTGGGCGGATTTTGAAAATATTTACACATGAGCATAAAAGGTCCATAGAGAGTATATACAAGGTGGCGCAAAAGTAATCCTCCTATAAGAAAATTGCTATAAATTTTGCGATTGGCCCCTAATGTCAGTTATGTTTTGATATTTGTGTAGTAAACACATGCGAAATACACGTTAATAAACAATGTTACGCTACACTGCTCCAGAACGCGGAATATTGGTGACTATTTATTTGAGCAATAATTTAAATTACAGCCAAAAAACATCGGAAGGTTATTTTTGCGCCACCTTGTATTATAACTTTCAGCTCCCTAACTCAAACTTTGGATTTTCAAAAACATTGTTTTATTTATTTGTGGGCGTGTCAGTGGGCGGATTTTGAAATTTTTTTATCCCGAGCAGTTTTAGGAGTCATAGATCATATATAAAAAATTTCAGCTTTCTAGCTCAAAATTCGATTTTTTCCAAAATTTTGTTTTTTTGAGTTTGTGGGCGGATTTCAAAAATTCGTAAACTTGATTATTTCGGGACCCTAGAGAGTATATGGTTAAAATTTCAGCTCTCTAGGTCCAGTTTAAAGGCCTAATTTTTGCCGACGGACGGACATGGCTAGATCGACCTTACTATCGATGCGGATCATAAATATAGTAACTTTTAGGGGTCTACGGGCAATATTAAGGTATGTTACAAACTATGCGTCAAAATTAATATACCCCTAGAATAGGGTATAAAAACAATAAATTTTGCGGGTTCCCCATACTTAGAACTGAAACCCTATCTATGGTATCTATGGATAGGTCTTCAAAAATGATATTGAGGTTTCTAATATCATTTTTTTCTAAACTGAATAGTTTGCGCGAGAGACACTTTCAAAGTGCTAAAAAGTGTGTCGCCCCCCTGTAACTTCTAAATTAAGGGAATGATAAATCTAAAAAAATATATGATGTACATTACCATGCAAACTTCCACCGAAAATTGGTTTGAACTAGATCTAGTAAGTAGTTTTTTTTAATACGTCATAAATCGTAAACCGCAATTTATCTTTCTTTCAATCAACTCAAATATAAAAAAAAAACATTTAATTAAAATTAAACATAAACCTTATGTGTAAACCGTGAACCATTAATTTCTAATAATAAATCTGTAATAGGTGCCTAAGTAAATAATATGTAATTATAATTCGAGCGGAACCCTTCATGGGCGAGTCCAACTCGCACTTTTTATTCTTGTTAGCATTTTGTATCCAATTAAAATTGAATCATAATGTAAACCAAAAAGGACAAGTGTTAAAGTGGATCATTGAAAGACAAGAAATTTTAAAATCATCCAAAACAGCAGTTGAGTTGTAATATACCCGTGCAGAGACGGCAACTGGTCTAGAATAAAATAATATGAGCTTCTATTGTATGTGACACGTCTGATGAAGTTCCATATGTTGACTTTTATAAGAACCTTGTAATCGCTTGTGGGTAGATGTAGCATGTACTCGTAAGTGACATAATATTATGATTCCAGCCTTTACATCTTCACATTGAAAAAATGACTAACGTTTTTTTTTTTTTAATTTTATCACTAGTGCCGTTACCCTACCACTTACCAGCTCTAAGTGTTTCCGTTATGACCGCAATATGCGTTTTATGGTTTAAGCTCAGAGCAGGGTCGCGAACGTGCTCAGGGCGTTCCGATTTGTTAAAGAAAATCACTCGACCGCTTAACTGTCATATGATAAACAATTATGTATATTTATAAATAAATATATTTTGTTATATTGCAGATATTTTTCTACGCCAGAAAAGCAAGCCCCGAACGTCTTTTTAATTGGTTTTGTTTTTCATTTCTTTTCCCTTCTCGCAATCTGTCCTTGCCTGTGTTCAGTTTATTACTATTACTCATCCTGCTCAGTCAATTTATACTCAAATCATAGCGAAAGTGAGCTCGGATCAAGCTCTTACCTGTAAAATAAATTCAATTAAAAAACTGTTATGTGCCTACCTAAACAAGAATCACGAACTTTTATCAACAACTCAGGCTCTACTCTGAGCTATAAAAGAAAAATGCCTAATGTCAACTAATGTCAACTAAAGATTTAAATATGGAATTGACAAAGCACCAAACCTGTTTTTCTCTATTATAGCTAAATATACATTTTTCGATATTTGCCTAATAACCTCCACGGGGAAGGATGACATTAAATTTCCAAATTAAAAATAAAACAACCGCAAATACCCAAATGAAGATCTAGGCTCCATTTATTTATGTAGGTACCTCCCATTCAAAATTAGCATGTTATTATTAACCTAATATGTTTCGCAGAGGCCATTCATCTTCCATCCTTCCTAAAACATCACCTTGAACGAATACTTCAACATCTAGAAACTTAAATTATAAATAATTCAAAATGCATGCCCATGAAATTAGAATGCCTCTTCATTGAAGGACGAAGGAATTCATTTCTCATCCGCATTCCCATTGAGTTGTCGCTCCACACCGCCAGTCATCATTAAGAATGATAACGCATGATTTATAACTCAAGTGAACGACTTTTCTGTTTCTTCATAATATCAATTCCTCAGAGCTTGGTGCCTTTTGCAAGGATTTTGGGTACTGGAATTCAAAATTCACGTTTTCTTGTTGTAATGCTGGGTGGAACAAAGTATAACTAAAGAAGTTCAGAGGACTTCCAATAAGAATAAAATTGTTTCCTTTTATTATTGGTATTGAGCTTTTTTTGAGTCATATAACCTATACCCACTTATATCCGTTATCTTTTCACTTTATGAATTTAAATCACAAAAATGTCATAAAAATTGCGTGAAAGGAACAACCATAACCAAGGAAGATGATGCTTAGATATTATTTAATGTTTCTGCACGGTGATTGATTTCCTTTTCGCACTTTGTAAAAAGGTACACTACTCGTACACATATTTTGCCAGTCTCCTCGTCTATCAAATAAATTAGGGAAATACCTACATAGGTACATTTAACAACAATACACACCCACCTAATAAACTCTATCACGTTGTGATCCACTTCATCCATCATTCCAAGGGTGGCCGCAGAAGCGTCTTTCTGAAAGACAAATTATCTTTGTACGTGAGGGGACTTTTCTTTTCTTTAACCAACAATTAAAATATAATACACATTCTTAACAGTTCGTGCATAGATTTTGAGTAAGACAAGTTTTGAAGGTATGCGTCTTCAAATTGCCTTGGGAAACTGATAGGTTTATAAAAATGTCTCATGATTTGTAAATCCAAGTAAATCCGGGAAACACATAATGACGATCTGGAGCAAATGTTTGGTTATCCACCAGTGGCGTGGCGTGGATAATTTTAAAAGGGAAGACGTTGAAAAATTTAGTCAAATATAAAAATAAAAATCTTTAAAACCTGAAATAAAATAATTTTTAATGGGGATATTGTATCTACATAATATGCATTCCACATTGACTTAGCAAAAATATTCTAGCCACATTTTTTATACTTCAAGACATTAATATTTCAATCAACAATGAGCTTAAAGCATAACAAAAGTGGCTTCAAAAGAAGCCGGTCTTGACAGACGCATGATACAATAACTTAAAAAAATTCAGCATAATGTGGATAGTAATTTCAAAATAAGAAAATTCAGAAGAATTATATGGATAATTCTTTATATTTGTTAAAATATAAAAACGATACAAATAATAATGTCAGCAATAAAAATAAATCAAAATTAAAAACAGCTAAAATTCACACACTTAAAAAAAAAAGTGAAAAGTTTTGTTAAAATATTAGTTCTTTATAATTATTTGTATTCTAATGCTATTCGACGATCTTTTTTGATAAACTCTGCCAATACCCTTTCATAGAAGTTTGGTCTATTTTTAATTTTAAGAAGAAGTCTTCTTTCTATCGATATGAGGGCTAATTCAGAGAGCCTATCCTCGCCCTGTGAGTTTCTTAAATAAGTATGAATTCTTTTTAAAGCAGAAAAAGACCTCTCAACGGAGGCGACGGAAATGGGAAGTGTTAAAAGTAAACTACTTAAGTTTAAGACTTGAGGGAACACTTCTTTCAATGCTTCACTATTCAAATGGTTGTGAAGGTCGAGAACCTCAAACTGCCGAAGTGACGACGAAGAATATAAAACATTAAGTTCATTTTTTAATGCCGTGAAGTCAAAAATTCTAGGAAAAAACTTAATTAGGGAAGATATTTTTACATCTGGACTGGAACGAGAAAAAGTGTCATACTTCAAATTATTTAGTAAATCCAAAAATGTAAGATTACTAAATGATTTATATCTGGCATTTATTTGGCTAACTATATTGTCTTTAATTTCAACAAAAAGGCGCTTATAATTCGTCTTCAAATCGAAGTCAAGCAACCTGCGTTTACGTGGAGGTTCGATGCAATCATTTAAGCTGTCATAAATAACTTCAAACATATTTAAAAAGTCAGAGCTTATCCATGACTCAAAACGTTCGATTTCCTGCTTGGCATAACTAACGTCTGTTTGTTTTTTTGAATTAAATTAAATAATACATCGGTCTTTGCAAATATTTCAGAAAGGGTATGAAGCAAAAAACAGAATTCCTTGCTCTCTAATTTATTTAATAAACTTTCTGCCATCGAAAGTGTGTCAGTATCCCATTCCCTAGAGTCATTAATTATTTTACTAAAAGTTTCAATTATATCTATTCTACAGTTAAAGATTACGTTTATTATTCTTGAATGATAATGCCATCGAGTTTCCGATACTCCTGGCATGCGTCGATTGGAAATTTGTTTTAAAAGATTGGACCGCTTTGTGGATTTATTAAAAAATCGAACGATGCTATTAGTATAGCCAAAAAATAGTTTAAGTTCTGCTATGTTTTCTAGAGATCGGGATAGTACTAAATTTAACACATGTGCATAACAAGGAATAAAATTTGCCATCGGGCATTCATCAAGGACCTTCTTTTGAACACCACCCCCCTCGCCGGACATAACTGCGGCACCATCGTAGGATTGTCCTATTAACTTTTCCTTGCAGTCGTATGTTTTAAGAATTTTAAATATATGATTGGATAACTCATTTGCATTACGACTTGCGCTAACGTCAAAAAATCCAAGAAATCTTTCTTGTATACCATCCTCTGACAAGTACCGAAATATGGCACTCAGTTGTTCCCTATGACTCAAATCTGGTGTTTCGTCGATCATAATCGACACGAACCGAGCATCCTTGATTTCCGTTTTAATTTCGGATTTAATAACCGCCGCGATACTATGTATCAAATCGTTTTGAATATCGTTGGATAAACCTGAAAAAATTGGATTGTGTGTACTTGAACACTGCTCTAAATGGGATTCCAATAAAGTGTCATATTTAGATAAAAAATAAACCACTTCGACATAATTGCCACGATTATCTGAACTAGACCTTTCATCATGACGGCGAAATGCTAACTCCTGTCTGCCTGATAAAATGACCGTGTCAATAAAACGTTCCATTAGTTTCCGATTTTTATCTACTTTTTTATTATGAACAACGAAAGAATTTCCTAAAGAAGTTTCAATGCGATTCGTGCCGAATTCGTGTAGGGATAAACAACGATGAATATGTTTTTCTGTCTTAATATGTTTTTTCGAAGAATTAACTGAATTATTTATATCAGTGAAACCCGTTCGGCTCCAAACACTGGCGGAGTTTGAAAAAAGAAGACAAGGAAAACAAAACATTTTATTAAGCTTGCAACTCCCAGTTAGCTACTTATATTTTTGGTATAAGGAAACATTAAAATGTGTCACAAAACCATCTCTCCTTTGGTAATTAATAATTATAAAAGGCATAGAGCGCCCTACGTCTATAACTTTTTTTTTATCAAGAAAAGATAGCTTACTAAAACTATTTGAATCCTCCAGGAGGAAATCAGTTAAACAGCAATCTACACTAATCAAAGACATTTCCAAAAAAAAATCTAAAACTGCACTAAAATTAAGAAGCTAAAATGTTTTTATCAGTAAGTTGGTAATAAAAGAAACTAAAAAATTACACATTAACCTTCACTTTCACTTTCACATCTAACTTTTCACTATTTTAATTTAAGATTTTATCAAATTGGCTTTACAAAACACTAGATTTTTTCAAGTTATTGCACTTGTGCAACGCAGTCTGTCAATAAATTCCAACTGATTTTAAATTAAAATTTGAATTCCTGCTTAAAAAAAAAACAAGTGTCGGTATTTTATTTGACATGAACTTCTCGTAAGCGATATGCTGAATTTACTCTGCTGACAAATTGCCATAATATTCTACCATATTTTATTTCATAAGACAAAAGTATAACAATAAATTTGTAAAAACATCAAAGCATTAACTATCACAAGAGAGAAAAATGAAAGCTCAACTTCTTACATCAACACGCATATCAATATCAACATCAAATTCAAAATCAAGAATCAACCCACATAACACATTCAGATATTATGTCATAAGAAAAAAGAAAGAAGTCAAAGAACACCGTGTTATTAGACACAATGTTGCAAAAAAAACGAGTCAAACGTAGCACCTGCATTCCTGCAACATGTTGATATCTTCCGATTGAAACGCAATGCTAATCGCAAAAGTGAGAATGAAATGAAACAATTCCAAGTATTCAGCGTGAGATTTGGTTTATAAGACGAAATGTAGCGTCTTTTTCTTTGAATATAAAAGCGGGTGTTGAACAAAGAGGATCGGAACCGCAATGCTTGTAGAAGAAAGGGATATAAAACAAGTAAATAAGACGGAAAAATATTTTTATTCTATTATAGAGAGCAGCGGTAGTTGAAAACTTTTTACTAAGAGTATTTTTGTGACTCTTCGTTGGTTTGTTGTTTGTGATTTGTGGATTGTGGAATGTGGTTGAATCTTGATTCTTGAATGAAGTATGAAGATACAGACGAGAGGTAGAATGAAAATATTAAACTTATTCGATAGCTTATGTGTGAGTGTGTGTGTAGATTTTATTTTATAATTAAAATACGGGACGGGTTTCATTTTTCATATATTTATTTGGCAAGTTTTTTTTTCACGCTCATGTGCATCTTGTAATTTATGTGTCCAAATATAATGGCAAAGACCTGATTTGATTACTGGACGAATCTGAGAATGCACTCCCAACATATTCGCCAATTTCGAGCCAAACAGAAGAGTATTGTACAATAAATTCACTTGGAAGCCTTCGGTTTTTTGAGTAATAAACACTCCGTTCAACGTGTTTACGAAAAGGTAGTTTCTTGATTTAGTTTAACGAGATTTCTTAAATCCTTGAATAAAATGGGAAATACCAAATGCAATATGAAAGAAGGATTAGGCATATGTAGTAGTTAATGTACTCGTATGTATAATATGTGATAATAGAATAAGTAAAAGAAAGAAAGAATAAAGAAAGAGGCAAAGAGTTAGTCTTTGACCAACCTCCAAAGGATCGAGTCGTGTTTCTTTTGACACTAAGCGTCTAAAACCTCAGAAGTGGGATACAGTCCTAATAGCTTAATAAACAGTAAAAAAAAAAAGCGCTGTATCTGTTCGTGAACAATCGTGTGCGCGTCTTTTGCTTGCCCTCTATATTTTTTTTTCTCCGGCTGTTACCTGGTGCTGTGATTTTTTTTCCCCCCTAAAAAGTTCATAAAACCATAGTCGCTATGAGCACTTCGTTTGAATCAAGTGAATTTTCAATGACCCAGCTGCGCGAGTGGCTGCAACGGTTAGGAATGCCAAGCAACGGGACCAAATTGAAATTACTTTTGCGTCTTAACGGCATACCCACAGAAGACCATGGAGAAAAACCCAACGCAAACAACGACATCGCAAAAAATTCAGACAACGAAAAGAAAAACAATGAAAACAACGAAGATGAGGGAGAAGACGAAAACAACGAAAATGAAAACGACGGCGGCGACGACAACGATGACGATGACAATAACGAGAATGACGACAATGATGAGGAGGAGAATGAGAGTTGTCATAGTGGTGGTGTGCAGTCAACCTTAATGAAGGAAAATGAACTCCTAATGAGAGAGTTAAATTTAATAAAAAAAGAAAAAGAATTACTAGCCAGAGAAAAAGAATTCTTAAACCAACAGATGGATATGGAGAAAACACAAACGATTGAAGAGGAAAAAACGAACGACAATGATAAACAACGAAACGAAGACACAGATGACAAAGCAGAGAGAAAATACAACGCTTACAAAGATATGCTGCCCGATTACGATGGTGGAATAAACTTTGAAATTTGGTTAGCACAACTCAGAAGCGCAGAAAAAGTATACAACGTCGAAAAAAAATCCTGTAAAAATTACTAGTCAACAAGTTCAAGGGGAAGGGCCAACAGTGGTTATTCTCAAAACCGAATTTTGCTGACCAACATCTTGATGATTTGCTCCGTGAGATGACGGAGATGTTTGGCAACAAAGAAAACAAACTAAAAATGAGGCGAAAATTCGAAGCACGAAAATGGCGATACAACTAAACGTTCCACGATTATTAAAACGAGAAGGTGGTGCTGTCAAATGGAATGGGCGTCGAAGAAGACAAATTTATGGAATACGTGGTGAATAATTTCAAAGATCGGTCGCATTCACTTCGGACATTGGGTAAGGTGGTTCGGGGAAGAAGTTTTTTGAAAGCTGTTAATTTTAAGTTAGTTTCAATTTATAACAACGACAGTGAAAACAACGATATGCATAAAGTTAAACAAAATTATGGAAAATATAAAGAAAATATTAACAAGTCAGTTTATTGCCAAAACGTAAACGAATTAATAGTAAATAAAAGTCGTATGACAAAAAACAATGTAAAATGTGATAAAGTAAAAGACGAAAGTTCTGAAAAATCTTTACTAATGATCAATTGTAATCCTAACGTTTGCGAGGAAGAAACTTTAACAATTTTACAAAATATAAGTTATGCAACACAAAAATATTTACGTGTCATTTACAAAAATTGTTATTTGGTGCCTCGTCGTCCGGTAGAACCATTAGTAAAAACAGAGATGAAATTGAATTTGAATTCTGCTAAACCTTTTTATGGGCCGCTTCGTAGGTTGTCATACACAGAGAAGTCAGAATTAAATAAATTGTTAGACGAATGTTTAGAAAAAGGCTACATTAGAACAAGTGAGTCGGAGTTTGTTTCTCCTATAGTGTTGGTAAAGCAAAAAACTAGAGACCTTTGGATAGACTGTAGAGTTTTAAACAAAGTAGAGCTAAGGTTAGACAAGTGCGGATTTCCTTGAGCAAAAACAAAAAATCGGGGTTATACTATTACTGGTGAAGGTATACAAGCAGACGATGAGGGGTTCGAGTCAATCAAACATTTTCCCCTACCAGAGAATGTATATATTTAGTTCAAAACTTTTTATGCTTATGTTCACATTTTCGTAGGTTCGTGAAAAACTTTTTAATTTTAGCTAAACGTCTTTACGATCATACAAGAAAAAACAAATTATTTCATTTTGGCTCAGAAGAATTAAGGTTATTCGAAATACTTAAACAAAAATTGATAGATAAACGTCCAAGCGTAATGCTTTTTGGGGTAAATCAAAACGGAAAAATGATAGACGAACTTAGAGACAACTTAGTAGAAGTTAAACAAAAGTTAAGAAGAGTCACAAACAGATAAGACAAGAAGCAGTTTTAACACAAGAACAAGCTCAGGCTTATAATAAAAAATATGTAGGTACGAAACGACAACAGCCAACAAAATATGAGTCAAGAGATTATGTATTAGTCAAAAACTTTGATTCACATCCTGATACATCTAAAAAATTGTTACCAAAAGTCAAGGGACCATATCAAATAACAAAGATATTGCGAAACGATAGGTATTTTATCAAAGATGTGAACAATTTTCAACAAACACGGTTACCATATCAAGGTGTATGGGCAGTCGGTAATATGAGACCGTGGTCGGAGGTCGAGGTACCAAACATAAAACGTCCAATAAGTTGTAAAAGATCAGGTGATCTTAAGTGGTCAGAATGGCCGAATTGTAGTAGTTAATGTATGTATAATATGTGATAATAGAATAAGTAAAAGAAAGAAAGAATAAAGAAAGAGGCAAAGAGTTAGTCTTTGACCAACCTCCAAAGGATCGAGTCGTGTTTCTTTTGAGACTAAGCGTCTAAACATATAAATTAATTCTTTATGATGCTTTTCCCAATTAGCTATAGGTCATAAAATGAGTCCTTTTTTTCTTTTCACTTGATTACGAACAGTAATTAAATCTACCTGATAGATGCTTAAAAGGTAATACAAACATAGGGACGGGCTACAGTCCGCTTGGGCGAACCCTATTCGTATTCCTATCCCTCATAAGTGGGCGTGACAAAAGTCTAAGTATGTTTGAAATGTTAAGAACACTCTACATATTTTGTTATATAACATTTAAAGGATTTTATCAAAAAAAACGCTCCCTAGCTCAAACTTGGGTGTTTCAATAAAATTGTTTTATTTAATTGTGGGCGTGTCAGTAGGCGGATTTAAAAAAAATTAACACATGAGAATAAAGGGCCCCTAGAGAGTATATATTATAATTTTCAGCTCCCTAGCTCAAACTTTGAATTTTCGGATTTTGAAAATATTTACACATGAGCATGAAGGGCCCATAGAGAGTATATTTTATAAATTTCAGCTCCCTAGCTCAAACTTTGAATTTTCAAAAAAAAAAAAAAAATTATTGTGGGCGTGTCAGTGGGCGGATTTTGAAATTATTTACACAGGAGCATAAAGGGCCCATAAAGAGTATATATTATAAATTTCAGCTCCCTAGCTCAAACTTTGGATTTTCAAAAAAATTGTTTTATTTATTTGTGGGCGGATTTTGAATTTTTTTATCCCGAGCAGTTTTAGGAGTCATAGATCATATACAAAAAATTTCAGCTTTCTAGCTCAAAATTCGGTTTTATCCAAAATTTAGTTTTTTTGAGTTTGTGGGCGTGTCTGTGGGCGGATTTCAAAAATTCGTAAACTTGATTATTTCGGGACCCTAGAGAGAATATGGTTAAAATTTCAGCTATCTAGGTCCAGTTTAAAGGCCTAATTTTTGCCGAAAAACGGACGGACGGGCGGACATGGCTAGATCGACATTACTATCGATGCTGATCATAAATATAGTAACTTTTAGGGGTCTACGGGCAATATTAAGGTATGTTACAAACTATGCGTCAAAATTAATATACCCTTAGAATAGGGTATAAATATAGGGACGGGCTACTGTTGGATACCCTATTCTTATTCCTATCAGGCACCTAGAGAGTCTATATTGTAAATTTCAGCTCCCTAGCTCAAACTTCGGTTTTTCAAAAAAAAAAAAAAATTGTGGGCGTGTCTCTGGGCGGATTTTGAAAATATTTACACGTGAGCATAAAGGGCCCCTAGAGAGTCTATATCATAAATTTCAGTTTCCTAGGCAACGGTATACGACTTCGACTCCACCTGACGTGACTTATTTTGTAAAATCAAGACGTTGGCTTTGGCGCGCTTCGTTCAATAGTTTTACTTTTTAATTTCTTTGTGTCTACATAATTTGGTTGAACGGCTGTATCATGATATTAACAGTTGATCTGCTAGATTCAACCGTAGTTTGTGCCTTGAGTTTACTTAGGGAAAGTCTTGCATTTGAAGCTGCTCTCAGTATCGCCCGTCGATGAAGACATCTTGTTGCTCTGATTATTCCTCCTTTCCGGTTTTTTCCATAGTTCTCAGGGTCTTTAAGATAGCTGTGAACAACAGTTGGTCCTTTTGCAATCTTACCGGCTATAAACCGTAATCTCGAATTTGGCCTACATCCTCCATGGTTAAAGAATTTCTTTTACCCATAGTTAGTGTTTCTAAATTATGTTTCGAACTAAGGTTATTGGTACTCTAAATGCCTGTATATTTGATTTAAAATATGATAAAAGGTAGATTTAGTTACTGTTCGTAAACAACGAAAAACATTACTAATTTTATGACTTTATTCGGAGTAGCATCATAAAAATTACATTTATCTGCCTAATCTAAAAATTTTTCTACAACATGAACATAATATAGCCTTATTTTATTGGTTTTCCCCATATTCATCGAAGGATTTAAAAAAAATTGTTAAACTAAATCAAGAAACTACCTTTTCATAAACACGTTGAACGGAGTGTTTCTTACTTAAAAAGCCGATGGCTTCCAATTGAAACGAGGTGGAGATAGAAATGTTCATTTTACAATACTCTTCCGTTTGACTCAAGATTGGCGAGTTTGCTGGTAGTGCAGTAATCAAATCAGGCCTTTGGCAATATATTAAAAAACATAAATTGCAAGATCCAAACTATATCTGGGGATGAAGCAGTGGGTTCCGCTTCCGACCCTGTGGTATCTCAGCAAATTTCATTCGTGGATAATCAAATATTTACTCCAGATATTTGTAACAGTTCATTTATTGACGCTCGTGTGCATCTTGTTATATAAAATATAAGTGTCTAAATATATTGCCAAAGAATTGATTTGATTATTTGAGTCTGGCAATGGCAGAGAATCCAACAGAAGGAGGATTATGAAACAAGCTATTATATCACCAGGTCGTTTTACTTGGAAGCCATCGGTTTTTTGGTTAGTATATGTTCGATGACCACCTACGAGTTGATTATCGGGTCCATATAGGTCTTTGTCAAATTCAATGACCGGCGATTTAAAAAAATATGGGAATTTTCTCTTTATTTTGGTATTTGGATTACCTTCATCTTCAAGAAGCCTGCCTTTAACTCTCCTTCTTCGCCATCATCTGAAGGTTTGCAAATAAAGAGAAATTTGGAATACAGTTCTTTCTATTTACTGCATCCAACTTCTTTGCATATTTAGATAAATCCATTTTCCTAAAAATAAAGTCAGAAAACTATTTTTAATAAAAAATCTACTTTTATGTCCAGATTTCTTTGATCCTCCAGTTTGGTTGCATTTGGAAACTGTCATCTGTCAGAAAGGAAACAGCCCTATAGAACTCTTTGAGTAGATATTGATAATAGTGTTGCCTACTTTTACATGTTAATCATGTTGAATCACCAGAATATTGAAAATATTTATATACCTAACGCGTCGATCAGAAAATTACAATCGAGAGCAAGGATTTGTGAAATATAAAAATTTCGACCACAATTGACAATCATAATACGTGTTGGCTCGCCAACCAAGTTCCAAACGCCGCCGGTAACAAATATCGAAGAACAATCTCCACACTGTAAATGCTGCAACTCCAAGAAAAACTCAGCATTCGTGGTGGATTTCAATTTTATTAACTAAATAAAGAACTCAATTATTTAAAGTTATACAAATCCAAAAATATTTAAAAATACTCACATCCGTGGGTTGGGTGGCGAACTTGAACAGGTTATAACAAAAATGTGGTTTTCAAATTGACATTAGAAAAGATAAACATAGTTGAGGTTCTAAATTCACAGACATAATTTTAATGTTGCCATATTGAAATTACAAATGAGTTGTATTTTCGGTTGTTGGCTCGATGACACTCCGGGGGCCGTCTGAACATTCAGGGGAAGACTCAAAATCCAAAACAGCGAGCCTTCCTACCGCCCTCCTCCTCTTCACTACGCCGTTTACCAGTTGCACATCCGCGGTGCGCACGACTCCATCCGCGCCTGGATATACACGTTCTATGCGCCCCAACTGCCACATTGAACGAATCTCGTTCGGTTCCACAATAATCACCAGGTTTCCAACTTCCACGGGCTTCGACTCCTTGTGCCATTTGGATCTTCTCGTGATCTCCGGTAAATACTCCAAGCACCAGCGTCTAGTTAGTTGTGCCATCAAATGCTGCGACCGCCGGCTATAAAGTCTGCTGCAAGCGTCGGAATCAGAGAACATTCCAGGGGCTGTAACGTCCTTATCGTCCTCACCAAAAAGCATCGAATTCGGGGTAAGTGGCTTCGGGTCTTCTGGGTCCACCGGGATGTGGGTAAGAGGGCGACGATTGATATCACCTTGAGCTTCAATAAGGGCGTTTCGGAGCACATCTTCGCGAGGGATCACTCCTTTAAGAATAAAATCGACGCTTACCTTAATCGACTGAATGAGGCGTTCCCACGCGCCTCCCATCCACGGTGAATAAGCCGGAATAAATCTCCAGAGAATCCCTTCGTACCTCGCCGAGTGATCGCTGAGTGCTTTTTCCATCTCTTTCACATCCCTCTCTAAGCAATTCTTAGCTCCAACGAAATTCAAACCGTTGTCGCTATACAAAAATCGGGTTACAACTCGGTTGATTAGAAAACGACGAAGAGCCATGATGCATTGGTCCAGAATTAAATCGTTGAGCAACTCAATCTGAACCGCTCGAAAAGTAAGACACGTAAAAATCATCCCATACCTCTTTACTGTCCCTCTTCCGAACTTAACCAGCAGTGGGCCAAACAGTCGATACCGACGTGAGTAAAAGGCCTTTCATCAAAGGCTAAACGTGCTCGAGGTAATTGTCCCATCAATGGCATCACTGGCTTAGCCTTCATCCTCTTGCACGTATTGCACCTCGACTTGATACGCTGGACCGCTGCGCGAATACTTATAATCCATGCTCGTTCTCTTAGGTCTGCAATTATTGAAGCTGTCCCTACATGCAGGTTTCGGTCATGGTGATACTGCACGAAGATATCAATCAGCGGGTGTGCTTTCGGCAGGATTGCAGGATTTCGCGCCGCATATGAAATCAAAGCCTTTTGTGCTCGGGAACTCATGCGGATTGTGCCTTCCTGATCGAGGAAAGGAGACAAACTGTAGATAGAGCTCGAGGTGGCAACTCTTCTGTTCAAACGTAACGCTGTTATGTCTTCTTGAAAGACATCGTGTTGGATCTTCCTGAAAAGCCAGTTTTCTCCGCGCCAAAACTCCTGTGGCGTAACAAAAACTTCCTTAGCAACCTCTTTTCGTTGGAAAATATCCTTGAACCGGAGTATAAATGCTATCACCCTAACCGAGGAAGACCATCGCGCTCTAAACCTTGGTGATAACACATCATAGATGGCGAAACTTAGTTTGTCAGGTCGTCCATGTAACAGCATCCTTATCTCCAGATTGTTATCTACCTCCAACGACTCGTCTGCCTTACCGGGTAAAATCGGCCAATCCGAAAACGGTCTTTTTAGGAAATCAGGACCTCGGAACCATCTCACTTCAAAATTCCCCATCGATGGGTCGGTCCATCTCGTTCCATCATCCGCCACATTATCGGTGGTTTTAATATGAAACCACTGGTGGGTGTTCGTGGAATCCAAAATCTCACCTATTCTCACTGCAACGAAAGATGGAAATTTATATTTTGAGGAGTTAATCCACGCCAACACGGTTTTTGAGTCCGACGGCAAAATGACCTCCTGAATTGGAAAGGTGTGGGAACTCTTAATTGTGGCCATCAGACGTACTCCCAGGACCGCCGCTTGGAGCAAACGTGGTACCGAAAGCTTCTTTACTGGAGCCACCTTTGCCTTTGCCATAACCAGTGAAACATCGACCTTACCAGACCGCTCAAAACGACAGTAGGCTGCAGCGGCAAACGCCTTCTCCGAGGCATCCACGAATATGATGAGGCTTATCTTTGAGCCGTTGGGTGTCCAAGAACCGTAACGGCGAGGAATTTTAAGTCGCTCAACGTTCCTTAGCTCATTGATAAACTCCAGCCACTGACCTCTCAGTACGCTTGAGACTGGTTCATCCCATTCAAAACCCTCGCGCCACACCTCCTGGAGGACTACTCGTCCACGAATGATGTAGAGAGAAATGAGCCCGAGAGGATCAAAGATCCGCATGATGGTCCTGAGAATTTCCCTCTTCGTTACCGTGAAATCCGGCTGCAGCATCTTCTCGAAAAGCCCATTGTCAGAAAGTACGTATGTGAAGTGGTCCAATGTTGGATGCCAAAACATACCTAACACCTTGGCGACATATCCCTCAGACTCGTTCGGATCTACTCTTACGAGCTTAGCATTGACATGACTCTCCGGCACCCTTAGCAGGAACTCACGACTGTTTGACTGCACATTGCGGAGACTGAAGCTCATAGTGTTGCAAATCCGGATCGCGTCTCGAGTGACTGCAACTGCCTCTTTGACAGTGTCGTGGCTGTTGAAATAATCGTCGACGTAAGTCCGTTTAGTTAGTCCATCCACGGCCTCAGGACACTCGTCTCGAAAAAGATTTGCATGGTGGTTCTTCACAAATTGAGAACACGTCGGAGAGCACCTAGGTCCAAACATCATGACCTCAAATATATACACTGTAGGATCCCTAGAACTATCCCCATCTCTCCACAGAATCCGTTGACACTGTTGATCCTCCTCCCTGATACGGATCTGGTGAAACATCTCTTTTACGTCAGCGTTTACGGCCACTAGGCGTTCTCGAAATTTAAACAGCCCTGCGTGAAGAGGGACGAGATTGTCAGGACCTTTCAGCAAATGGGTGTTCAACGAGACACCTTTTACTTTGGCAGCTACATCAGTCACGACTCCGGGTTTTGGAGGGAACTTATTAGGGTTGTCTACAATAAACATAGGTGCATACCATACCCGCGGCCACTGCTTCGCTAGCTCCTCCGCAGAAGCGATTCTTGCGTAACCCTTTAAAACCGATTGGGTCATATAAGTGTTCATCCAATGCAGCAGCTCTGGCTTCCTTCCCAACGACTTCTCAAGCCCAATCAATCGATTTAAAGCCCTGGCACAGGGTTCTTCGTCCTTTCCATGGCGCTGGCCACGACCCATCAAAAACTTGGCCTGATCCAAACCAATAAGTATCCTAGGTCTGGCATCGACCAGACCTGTGAGTGGCAATCCTCGGAGATGTGGGTATAAACTCTTCAATTTATCCGCCTCGATTGACTGACTCGGAAGTCCTAGATTCTCGACTGAATAAACACCCTTAAGAAAATTTCGTCTCGGATTGTTGACACCAGAAACAGAAAGATTCGTCCGCATAGCTTCCTCCGACCAACAGATCCCTTTAGTCCACTGAACAGTCAAGTCCTCTGAGGTGCCTTCCAAGTCGAGCTCATTAAATAGATCCCGCTCCAGCATTGTCAGACATGAACCGTCATCCAGAAAGGCGAACGTGTCCACAAACTTCTCATCCTTTCCATAAATCCGTATCGGGGCGATCTTATACAGAACAGAGAGATCTGATCTGGCGTGGGAAGACACGAAGTTCGGTGGCGGCTCGAACGGTACAGCTTCGACGTTTAGCTCCCTATCCTTGTTGGAACATGCCGAGTGTAACAGCTGATGGTGTCGACCGGTGCATCCTTCCTGACCACAAGTCTTCCTTCGAGAGCAAGATCTCCAATCGTGCTGAATAGGGCTCAAACAGGTGAAACAGATTTTCTTTTCGCGTGCGAAGGACAACTTTTGGTTTGGTAACATTGCCTTAAACTCCTCGCACTCTCCCAAAGAATGTTGTTTGCGGCCGCATTTACCACACAGTGTCTCTACTGGAGCAGAGCCAACCGGCTGGTGTGTTAACACTTGACGAGCAGGCCTTGACGACGACTGTCGCACCAGATTGGGAGGCAAATCAACCACCTTTTCCGAGAGAAACTCTGCAAAATCTTTAAGAGAAGCACGAGCAATAGAAGACTCCCTCTTACGCCAGTCTTGGTACAACCCAGAACCCAACTTACAGGCGAGATCCGTGAGAACAAAACCGTTGTTAAGATCCTCGTCCTTTTTCATAGCCTTGATATCGGCTACGAACCCACTAACTCTCACAGCCCAGAGATGGATATTCGGGTCGCATCGTGACGTCAAAGACGGAAGCTTAAGCAAGTCCGCCGTTAAACCATGCACTAGTACATCGGGGCGACCGAAGATAGCTCGCAGCGAGTTCATGATAGCGACGTCGTCGGAAGAATACCCTAGCCGGTCACTTACCAGCTGATAAGCCTCACCTTTGAGTGCCTTACGTAAGCGAGCGACGTTCTCTTTGCCATTGTACCTGCCCTCAGCTGTTGTAGATTTGAAGACTTCTTCGAAGTACGGCCATTCTCTCTTGTTGGCGCCAGAGAACAATGGCAACTCTTGCACGTTGCTACGATTGAGGATTGTAAGCAAACTGGACATATCTGTCTGGTGTATCGCCGAATCTGGAAAACTAACGCGACGGTGTGGACCATTGACAATAGGTGTCGACTGCAGCTGATCAAGCTCATCAGCATTCGGAGATTCCGCTTTTTTATGATGAGAATCATTCAACAAGGCCTGATGATTTGCCTGAATATTTCGAAGCAACTCCAACTTCTTGTCAGAAAACCTGACCGCCGGCGGACGACTCGATGTACTGGCCTTTAACCAAACTTCAGGCTCTTGGTGAACTGGCTCTACAACACTCGCCAGCTTCAATTTCATCTCCTCTAACTCCTTGCGCAGGGCAGACAACTGCACATCCTTCTGCGCGGCCGACGCTTGAGCCACAACGGCAGCCTCCATTAACTCATCCATGGTACCTTCCAGATCAACTTGCTCGGAGGCAGGAGCTACGACTTCGACGTGCTGTTGTCAGTCGTGGAAAGCAGCACCATCTTCACTCGAATCCACGCATGTGCTTTCACTACAGAACCATGGAGTCGCAGTGTCGTATTTAGAAGGGTCGAATTTAGCACACGAAAAATGCCACCACCGCTTGCACCGATCACAACTGACCATCTGTGTGTCGTCTGGCTTCCGACATTTAACGGCGCTACAGTTACAATTCTTGCCGACCATCGTCCAACGTACAATACAGGCAAGTTCAAATGAAAAAAAAAATAAAAAATCAAATAAATCAAAAAGCCAGGATTTAATAAAATAATGTTGGCTCGCCAACCAAGTTCCAAACGCCGCCGGTAACAAATATCGAAGAACAATCTCCACACTGTAAATGCTGCAACTCCAAGAAAAACTCAGCATTCGTGGTGGATTTCAATTTTATTAACTAAATAAAGAACTCAATTATTTAAAGTTATACAAATCCAAAAATATTTAAAAATACTCACATCCGTGGGTTGGGTGGCGAACTTGAACAGGTTATAACAAAAATGTGGTTTTCAAATTGACATTAGAAAAGATAAACATAGTTGAGGTTCTAAATTCACAGACATAATTTTAATGTTGCCATATTGAAATTACAAATGTGTTGTATTTTCGGTTGTTGGCTCGATGACAATACGAAATAAAGAGATCGACAATCGTAGGTCGATGAAAGGTGTTTATCGATCAATTAATCTGCAATCGATAGGCCCCTCTATTATATTCAGAAAAGATTACTAGACGAAGTGGGAGTGCTAGTAGACATGCCAGACATGGTAACACATCGCGAGTAGCTGCGAGGTTGAACTTACTCGTAATATACAACAAAAAATGTTGGGTGCTAAATTTTGTGTTTATTTAATCCAACCTATTCCAAATTTATTTATATATGATTTATTCTAAGTCACGTATATCTATTTACAAAAAATAAAATGGAACATACTTGTTATCTATCAACTACAGCACGCCACAATTTTATTTATTTGGTTGCCAATAATGTCGCAATTGCATATACCAATCGAAGCGACATTTAAGGATTGTATCTTTGTATTTATATCGATTTTATAGTAGTCTCACTTCGAGTGTTCGACGATACGCCACCTGGCGAGTTGTGAACAGGAACACCAATAAAGAATCAAAAAAAAAAAATGGTTTATATAGAATGTTAGAGGACGCCAAGTTTATACGAGGGCGGGTCAATAAGTCCGTGACTTTTTGAATTTCTGACCTCTTTACTGAAACGGCAACACTGCTCCTGTCAACAGGCATCTGTCAGTTGACTCCTGTCAAAATTTAAACTTGCTGCGTCAGTTAGTTTGTGTTTGACAGCTATTTTTATCAGACTACTCACTAATTTGAGGAGAAAATGGAAAAAAGTGAATTTCGTGGGCTTATTAAGCATTATTTCTTGCGAAAAAAAACCATTACCGAGACCAAGGCTAAGCTTGAAAAATACTATGGGGACTCTGCACTATCGATTTCAATGGTAAAAAAGTAGTTTACTGAATTTCGTTGTGGCCGTACAAGCACTGAAGATGCCGAACGTCCTGGACGCCCAGTTGAGGTCTCTACACCCGAAACAATCGAAAAAATTCACGATATGGTATTGGCCGACCGAAGATTGAAAGTGCGAGAGATTGTGGAAGCCGTAGGGATCTCGCATGGCTTAGTGGTTTCAATTTTGAATGATCACTTGGGCATGAGAAAACTTCGCGCAAGATGGGTGCCGCGTTTGCTCACAGTCGACCACAAACGCAATCGTGTAACAACTTCACAGGAAGGTTTGGCGTTGTTTAATCGCAATATGGAGGAGTTTTTGCGCCGTTTTGTAACCGTGGACGAAACATGGATCCATCACAACACACCAGAGACCAAACAACAGTCAAAACAGTGGGTTTCTAAGGGTGAATCGGCGCCAAAGAAGGCCAAGGTGGGTTTGTCAGCCAATAAAGTTACGGCGACTGTTTTTTGGGATGCACGCGGGATAATCCACATTGACTACCTTCAAAAGGGAAGAACAATCAATGGGGAATATTATGCCAACTTATTGGACCGATTCAATGACGATTTGAAAAAAAAAACCGACCTCATTTGGCCAAGAAAAAAGTTCTTTTCCACCAAGACAATGCAAGGGTGCACACATGTGCAGTTGCCATGGCAAAAAACCATGAATTGGGCTATGAATTGCTCCCTCATCCACCCTATTCTCCAGATTTGGCTCCGAGCGACTACTTCTTGTTCCCAAACCTGAAGAAATGGCTTGGTGGAAAAAGATTTGACTCCAATGATGAAGTCATCTCGCAAATAAAGGCCTATTTTGAGGACCTCGACAAATCATTTTTTTTTGGAAGGGATAAAAAAATTGGAGAAGCGTTGGACAAAGTTTATAGAGCTCAAGGGAGACTACGTTGAAAAATAAAATTATTTTTTTATCAAAAAATCTGTGTTTTATTCCAAAAGTCACGGACTTATTGACCCGCCTATTTGAATTAATTTTTGTTGTCTTGAGAAAGAAAGCACCGATCAGATACTCAAATTTACATGTACCTGTGGTGGTGGATGAAGCAGGGTAGTCGGAAATGTGGGGGAAGTGTGGTCGTTAGATGTTATATTATTTGTTGGCTGTGATGGAAGTTTGGGGTAGATTATGGCATATTGCAGGGAGGCCCTAACATGTTTACTGGTATTTAATACATTTGGTGTGGACATGAAGATCTTTGGAGGAGAGTCGTATTTAAGAATTCTCAAATATTTTTTTTTAGAAATCATCTTTGCAGTTGAAAAACATATAATTGAGCCAGAGATAGGAGATTAATATTAATATGGTGCAGAGATAAGTAGTAAGAGTGTGTGTACGAGCGAGTGTTCAGCTTGTTATAATAGCTGCCGTAGGGTATTCATTAACAATTGAAATTGGTTTATTTATCGGTTCATCAAAGGAAAGGGGCATTCATTCATAATCGGTATTAAAAATCATATTACATATATCTCCAAATATAAGCAGAACTTTTTCATTTGGTTTTTCACAAAAAGCTAAGTTATGTTTATCAGTTTGGGTAGCCGACAAACTTGATGATATCGGTACACATGTAGGTATACGAACATGTAAGCATTGGTGATTTTTCTATTACAATTTTGTTTTGTGGGAAGTGTTTCAAAAATAGGTTTGCTTCTGCTATAAATTGTTTGAATAGTAACAGTTCAATGATAAGGGTTGTTCCTAATAGCAAGATAGGTTTTTAGTGACTCGACGATTAGAAAAATTAGTTTCAGTGTTAGCAATGCTCCGTGTAGGGATGGGTTAAGAATATCACTCCAGCGCACCCCAACAGCGCTTGTCGTACAAGCAGACTATGGAGGAAAGTCACATCTAGGCAATTTAACATCCAGGTGAGCCTAGCGACACAGTTAACATCTTAAAGCTGTCCCGCTAGTGTGCATGCAAATCCGTGGGTTGACTAGACTGGAGATCACTGGTGTCGTAAAAGAAAGATCAAACAATAAATAACAGGAGCATGTACGTGACTTTAAACTAAAGCACTATGGAAATGTACGCTAATAGAAAACGCAATACGCCGCCTGACACTTTTAATCATGGTAGGTACTAATCCTGGGACGATTCGAAAATATGCAAGCGAACAGATTTATAACAAGGTGCTACCTAACACATGAGTTAACAATGGCATAGGGATTTATGTGTTATTAACAAGGCTGTATATGGTTACTATCTATTTTTACTGACGAACACCTGCAATAAGTGATGACCCTGCGAGAACACTTTATGTGCCACCAAATTTCTGCTTACGAAAGTAGCTTGCCTTAATCACTCCACGAAACAAATTTAAAGCCGGTTTAAAAAAGTCATCTAAAATCTAAAAATGAACAAACCTTCTTTTTTAACTTTATTATTCATCTCCATCGTTTACTAGAAGTTACCACATATATTAATTTGACAATCATAACCTTAGTACCTATGGAATATCCGTATAATCGCACTTACATAATTGAACAAACTTAATTTGTAACACTCATTAAGTTTTTTAGCGGTTACCACAACTGTCATTACAGCTTCGCCATAGCCAACCATGTCTGCTGTTGCGGTTTCTGTTCTTTTGGTCCTTGCGGTGGTCTCCATTTGTTTATAAAGGCGTTCACGAGAATGCTGGTATTTTGGGGATTATTCAAGTGCAAATGGTGGGTGCCCCGAAGAACGTGAAACTCAAAATATGGATTGTTGTCCCGCAGCACTTGAATGAGGGGATCATCAATATTAATGTGGAATGACTCCAATCCTTTAATTACCAACTGCGGTACTTTGATACGTTTTGCCATGAATGTCACAACTTCTTTATCAGGAAAGAACTCTAAGATATATTTCGCCCTTGCATCCCTTGAGAAATAATACTTGGACGGATATCGGCTTGACTTGGTTGCATTATTTCGGACGATGTTCTCACATTTGTCCCTATCTACTGACCGCTGTGTGCCAACATACATTCGTTCGATTAGTTCTTCGTATGAATACGAAGGTGGCTCGTCTAAATCCTGCACGCTGATTCGTTGTTCTTCGATAAGGAAGTTCTCAATGTTGTACTGTACAACATTGATGTAGTAATTCAGGCTACGAAGTTTGGGGTAAATGTTATCGATTTGAATGAGCATATCAACTTTGTCCGGATAGAGCGAAGTGAAGATAAAAGAGTTTACGGAGGACATCGAATGCGCCAATATAGATACCTTATCCCAGTTGTATTCCTGCATGATGCGGTTGATGACACTCACGTAGTGCAGAGCATGGTAGAGTACCCCCGCTGGAAGACGCGATGATTTTCCATGTCCGGGCAAATCGATGGCAAGGACACCAATATGCGGTGGCATCAATGGAATAAGAGTATCCCAAGTTCCATAATTGTCTAGCCAGCCATGCATGGCTAGAATAGGACGAATATTTTTCTCGCCATACCACCTTCCAGCGATGTGACCCCATGGTACGGGAATGTTAACTTCCTCGAACTGCAATCAAAAAAAGGAAAAATGGATTGTATTAGGGTCCTGAATGCATCACAATGGACCTAATATTGGTCTAAGTGTGTTAGCCTTAGGCTGACAGCCACTATAACCTTACCTAGGGTCCTGAATACAGCAAATCACAAATAATAGGGAGCGCATAAATTATGAATGGAGGACAGCGTTTACCACCCAATACGTTTTTAAATCCTAAGGCCAAATGAATAGTTTGAAAGCGGAAGGATATTTCCATAATTTTGTTAAGATCAAAAACCAATTAAACTTTTGTTGGGATATTTGGATGAATTAATATTCAAACTTGGTCTTTCGAATAATGCAAAAAGTTATTGAGAAAGTCCACCTTAAAATTCACCTCCTATAGGTACATATTTAATGGAGGATGAATCGCTTAGGCGGAAAGTGCAGCTCTTTATTAAATTTGTGGTTTCAGAGTTAAAGAGTTAATTACTCAAAATAACTTTTAACTTAACTTTTTCATGAACGGTAGCATACTTGAAGTGTCAGAACTATCCAAAGACGAAATGTTCACTTCAATACAAATGCTAAAAAAAGCGGTTAGCGATTTTTGGGCCACAAAAGCACGCTATAAAAAAAATAACAACGCGATCGCGTAACATCCTTGATACTAACTAAAATTTGTCAGGTAGCATTGTTAAACTAGACAGACTGACAGACGCACCGACGGACGGAATGCGGGAAACACTTTTTAGACTTCTCTATAGTCATAATATTATACCTAATAGTCAGACTGACTTCAAAATTTCAACACGATTGCAATAAATTTATCTTTGGTAAAGTTAAGTAAGTATACGAAAAAGTTGGAAAGAGACAAAACTTAAGGATGGGCTACAGCACGCTTGGGCGAACTCTTGGTTAAATTAAAAAGGAATTGGTCAACGTTTTGTAACTTTCTTTTAAAAAATTTATGGAAAATGTGTTTGTAAATAACGCCCCTAAAAAATGAGCATAGCAGAACACTATGCATGGAGGAATTATTAAAAACGTCGTCAACTATATACTTTGCAAAGAATAGGTCTTACAATTTCAAAGATTTCTTTAATGAAACGTTTTTTTAAGAGTGGGTTTCTAAAAATGCATTTCAAGCGCCTAGAGAGTTTTTTTTTTTTTTCTACTGCTTTTTTAATAGTGAATCTTTGAGCTTAAGAGAGTGTACATAATGTACAAATATGTAGCTAGCTCAGTGGTTTATAAAAATTATGACGGACGGACGGACGGACATGGCTAGATCGACATTACAATCGACGCTTATATAGCAACTTTTAGTTATATAAAAATGAAATGCTTTCCGTTGGTAGCCGCATCACTTGAGAACGACTGGACCGATTTGGCTCATATTTTTTGTATTTGTCCGAATCAAAAAGTTCCCAAACGAAAAATTGGAAAAGTAGCCATTGAAATTGGAATATTGTTTGAGGAATGATTAGAACTCCATGGCAATGATTTATATGGCGTTGCGAAATATAAAAAAAAAACAGCTGTGACATTGGATTGTTTATTACTCATGGTTTTTTTTTGCGGGTGCAATTTTTTTCGCTAATCAAACATTGGAATGTATTTTTTCTCACCACGAATTGGCAATTTTGATGAAAACAATTGGTGTGAATGTAAATGAAGAGTGATTATATCGAAGCTTCTTTCTATCGTGTCGTTGTGAATTCGAAAACGTATGCTGAAAAAGGTGCCTGCCAAAGTAGCCTAAGCCTCGCGGAGAAAAAGGTGCAGTTCTTTTAATTACCGAACCGGTTGAGCTCTATCAGGCAGTTTTTGGTATTAGCCTGAGAGTGTTTCTGTAAAGTTTGGTCAAAATCGGTAAACCAAGCTTGCCTTGCGATTTCGTGTGTTACTAAAAAAACATGTATTTGTAGTCTACGCGATTATATTTGCCAATGCAATTCTTTGGCACGGACAATGCCGGTATCTTAGTAATGACATTAGTGTGGTGAATATAGACATCACAATTTTAGCCTGCTCTGCTAAAATTGTATCCTGTAGCTATTTTTTGACATTTCTCTAAGCCCTTGAAGATGTGTGAGAGAAGGGGAGAGCTTGGTTTATCCTTTTGTTCTGTTTAAAAAAGACTACATGTGTTACGTTTTGGGCCATAAAATGACTAATGTGCATGCACCTACTAATGTGCATGCACCTACTATAAAATGACTCACAATTCTCTTCAATAATTTTATGGAAAAAAAGGAAAAATGCAATGAAACAGTAACCTATTTGACAAAAACAAACAATGCAAAAGCACGAGCAAAAGCCTGCTTAGCTTTAGTCGTCGGGTCCCCAAACATAACATGTGCATGCACCTACCCGTCAGGTCATGTCTGGAATGTAACTATTTAAAAAAAACGATTAAAGCTACTTAAACTATGTAAGAATGTATTCTCCGAGTAGAAAGGAATTGAAGAAAAAGTTTCCCTAAATGAAAATACATATTTTAGTTTGCAATTGTTTCAGGTCACCGTAACAGAACAGAAGGGTTAATTGATTACCTAATGTTAACAGACGGTTTTGGATCTACCCTAAGTGGGATTATGTTAGAAAGCAATAATTTTCATCAGACACTAAAGCTAATCATGCAACTTCGTAAAATGTTCGTAAACGTCGTAAATGTACTGTCAAAATTTGCATTGGAATTATTTTACAACAAGGTGGTAATCTTTCGGCTCGAATTTGGTGTGCAATTCAAAATGGTGGTGGAAAAGTTTTTATTTCTGGCTGCATTTAGCATGTTTTTTGCCTAACCGAACCTACCCTAAGTGTCACTGAATGACCAAACTGCCTAAGATCTTAGGCAATGTCAGTACATTACAATTTGTGACACTTCTCACCTAACTCCCTACCCGAAATGTCAGAAACAGCCCAACATATTGAGCAATTTCACCCAATAAGCCGTCAAGCTGCAGTATTGCTGTGGCTTACTGAGGGGCTTGTAAACTCCACATAATAAAACAAAGGCTCGTATATAAAAGCTGATTGATTTAACATCATTTACGCAAGCAGTTTCTATGGATGTCCATGAAACGTTCATCGTAAACTTATTCTACGTTTGCATTAGGGCAAACGAGCTCATTTTAAGTTAACGCAGATGTGCACATGACGCTTAGTCATTTCTTTCAACAATAGAACACAATTATAAAAGTTGTCAGTGTACATATCCCATTGGTCCTTACCAATAACCAATTTAAACTTCACACTAATTTTGCTACTGGTACCGGTCATTATGTTGTTGAAGTGATTTATTAGATAGATTATTTTAGCGAGCCGGCTATTTTGCGTCTGGTCGTTGTCGGAAATGTGTAGGTTAGGTTAGGTTGAGGTGGCTGTTAGCTGAAAGCTAACACACTTAGACCAAAGAGGCCCATTGTGATGCCACTAGGATCGGGAGTATCTACCCCTACCCGCTAAAACCATTTGGAGCTTCTAATGAAGCGTGATAGACTTCTAACATCTGTGTTAGCCAAGTCACTGAGTTAATTTAGGAAGAAGGCTCCCAAATAGAGATTTCTTTTATGGGAGAGTGCAGGACATGTGCAGAGGAGATTAAGTGTAGTCTCCTCCTCCTCCTCATCCCTGCAACTTCTGCAGAAGTCATTAGAATAGACGCCAAGCCTTGATGCGTGATTGCATATTAGAAGTGTCCTGTGATCGCACCTATGACAAGGCTAATATGCATTCAGTTAAGTGAGATCAAACTCAGAGAGCTTCGCAGGTCCAGCTTTGGCCAGATATGCTTGGTCGCTAGGCACGTATCAATACCTGTCCACCTGAGGTTTGTACTCTCGACCGCGGCTAGCTTGAGCATGAGTTTACAAGTAGCGATAGTCATACCTAGGAAACCTTTATCAGGAAGAAGAGGTAATGCTGTTCCCTTTTTGGGAATACGCCTGCCCTACAATTCCCTGGGATGTCTCTGTGCCCTGGCGCCCAAAAGAGGTGAATGTTGAACTGCTCTGCCATCTCCTCAAGAGACGAATGGCTACGATGGAGTTTGAAGAGACTGAATCTATGGATTTCAGCGCGGCTTGACTATCCGAGAATATGAGGATATCCTTAGCGGGTGTCACGTTTCTCATTAGCCATGACAAGACTTCCTTAATCGCCATGATTTCCGCATTTAACACGCTACAATGATCAGGAAGACGGAAAGAGAGACTGATATTTAGTCTTTCTGAAAAAACACCACCACCAACCATATCACTAGTTTTTGATCCATTGGTGTAAAAGTGGATCGATTTATCTTCCGTGTAATCATCTTCCTCCTAGAATGATCAGGAGGGTATAATGATTTGGAAGTTCTTTTCGAACTGTAGCTGGGGTATAATGTAGTCGATGTTTCTTGTGAGTCCAGAATGATAGAGTGGCCAATTTTCGTATTGATCCACTGTGAGGTGGCTTTTAAGCGCACAGCGGAGCAGGCAGCTGATTGCCTTCTGAAAATATCCAGGGGTATTAGATGCAGTAAAATGTTCAGTGCGGAAATGTGTAAGAAACGGAGGATTTTTTGGAAGCTATTGTGGCTCATAATTTTTACTCCAATATAAATCTTTTGATGGGAGAGAACAAATACCCATGTGAAAAATCAGGCCAAGAAAAACATTCATATCAATTGCATTTATATCACTCCAATCTTTGAGGCGTGAAGATCGTTTCTAGAAGCGAGACGAAATAACTTTATGGGTATATTTATTAGTTGCTGCCGCCAACACGTTCATTAACTTTTCACTGAAAAACAAGTTAACTAATTTCGCAGGCCTCACATTAGCATCACACTTCAAACCTGGCCTTGCTGTGAAGGGAAAGTCCGGAGGCTCTCCTGTAATATCAACCCTGTCGCTGTCCTTAGGTTGCATTTCCACCTCAGCAAGCTCTTCTCAATTGGAATCGACCTCAAACTGCTGCTGTGGTATATTTACCAATTGATGTCTCTCATCGAAAGAGTCCCCCGAGGAAGATTCTGACAAGCCCGGGAGATATAAATCTTCCTCGTCAGCGGATGAAAACTCACCGGTGTATTCACTATCCGTTTCATTGTTCATAATTTTAGAAATTTCCGTATCCATTAAAAATTTTGGCATTGTACTTTAAAAAGCAATTCCAAATACAAACACGCTCCAATATAGAAAAAATCTTACTGAATATCTTGACACACGAACTGGATAGCGCTACACATTCATGTCACTTCGCTCATGGCAAAAATTGTAATCGTGCAATCGACTTTAATATTGTTTTCATTAATATATTAGTAAGGGAAGGGTTCAATGTACACCAATCAATTTAGGAGCTGGTTCATATCAAACATACTGCGCGATTGAGATGTGTTTTAGTTGTTTCTTTTAAAGATACTACAATCATTTCCCGTTTTAATGCCGTACTATTGACATTTTGAGAAATGCATACTTTTCTCAGTTTACAACTCTAAACAAAGATAACACATATGCTTGCTCACTTAAATAATCAATTTCGCCAAAATAAAAGTATTGCTAATTGCAGCAACAATTGGTTAATAATATCCAATTTTAGACTTCATCTACAATTATATCTAGACGCGGAAAGTTCAATCAACAGTCATTCACTTGCCCACTATCAAATAAATAGAGGTACTCACCTCTACATTAATGCTTTAACTTAAAGTTTACATGTGTATTCTTACGTATGACACATTAAAAGCTTCAAGCTCTTATCACATCAGCTGCGCTCTCGAACACATTGTGCTTGACACTTCTATTAAGCAAACAAAATACTTACATTTCTAAACGATCTGTTTTCCATTTTATTTGCAAATTCGATCATTATTTGTTATTAGATTTCAATTCAATTGATTGCTCTATGCACATTATTTTATTAGCAGTAATAACTAGCCTAAAATTTAAATTAATTAAAAGCCGAATGATATGGATACACATCGCCAACCCTTCACAGCGAAGCTAATTATGCCGACTGAAGAGTAAAATGTAAATACCTTTATACCAGCATCATAGGCCCGAAGAATTGATGACCTTTGTACTAAAAAGGGGATTCGAAAGTTTAATTCACTCGCTTTTGGATAAAATAAATTAGTTGTTTTAAAGAGAATTAGCTATGTGACTTGATAACGGGCAAAAAGATTACCGTATACAGGGTGTTTCCGACTTAAGTTCAATACTTTGGGAAGTGATTTTTGAACATGTTCTAAGAAAACAATCATGCCGCGGAATGTATCTATCTCTAATTTTTTACCAAGGATTTAAGGAAAGTCTTATTTTGGTTTACTATGTTGCTAAGAAACGTTATAAAGGGCTTTATTTTCGGAAGAAATAATTTTCTTTGTAATTCAATTAAAGTAAAAAGAGAGTAGATGAATTCAAATATTTGGGATTAATCTTAGATTCCAAAATGTCTTTTTTATACCCTATTCTAAGGGTATATTAATTTTGACGCATAGTTTGTAACATACTTAATATTGCCCGTAGACCCCTAAAAGTTGCTATATTTATGATCAGCATAGATAGTAATGTCTAGCCATGTCCGTCCGTCCGTCGGCAAAAATTAGGCCTTTAAACTGGACCTAGAGAGCTGAAATTTTAACCATATACTCTCTAGGGTCCCGAAATAATCAAGTTTACGAATTTTTGAAATCCGCCCACAGACACCACAAAAACAAAATTTCGGAAAAAATCGAATTTTGAGCTAGAAAGCTGAATTTTTTTTTATATGATCTATGACTCCTAAAACTGCTCGGGATATAAAATTTTCAAAATCCGCCCACTGACACGCCCACAAATAAATAAAACAATTTTATTGAAAAACCAAAATTTTAGCTAGAGAGCTGAAATTTTTAATATTTACTCTCTAGGGGCCGTTTAAGCTCATGTGTAAATATTTTCGAAATCCGCCTACTGACACGCCCACAATTTAAAAAAAATCTTTTTTTTGAAAATCCAAAGTTTGAGCTAGGGAGCTGAAATTTATAATATATACTCTCTAGGGGGCCCTTTATGCTCATGTGTTAATATTTTCAAAATTCGCCCACTGACACGCCCACAGTTTAAAAAAAAACTTTTTTTGAAAATTCAAAGTTTGAGCTAGGGAGCGGAAATTTATAATATATACTCTCTAGGGGCCCTTTATGCTCATGTGTTAATTTTTTTTAAATCCGCTCACTGACACGCCCACAATTAAATAAAGTATTTTATTGAAACACCCAAGTTTGAGCCAGGGAGCGTTTTTTCGATAAAATCCTTTAAATGTTATATAACAAAATATGTAGAGCGTTCTTAACAATTCAACCATACTTAGACTTTTGTCACGCCCACTTATGAGGGATTGGAATAAGAATAGGGTATCCAACAGTTCGCCCAAGCGGACTGTAGCCCGTCCCTATGTTTTTATAACCATACCAAGGTGTTGAGAAAATATTTTCGCCTGATATTGAGATATTTTTTTTATTTGAGAAGTGTATGTTCTACGAAATTATTGACTTCAATATACTATGGGTTATTCCGTTCAAAATTGCAGTACGGTATTATTTGCTGGAGTGTAACCTATTTACTATGGGTTATTCCGTTCAAAATTGCAGTACGGTATTATTTGCTGGAGTGTAACCTATTTTAATAAAATCCAACCCCTTCTTACTCTGCAAAAACATATAATAAGAAAAATCAACTTAGAAAACCGCATTCAGCATAGTTTTCCACTGTTTTGTTATTTGAAAATTCTTCCAATTCATCATTTATATTGTTTTAAAGTGTTAAAAATATTTTTTGTAAGATCCGCTCCAGCCAAACAAGCGCCCTGTGCAAGATTTACAGAAAGCGCCCTATTTTGAGTTAGATTCTCCTTGAAGTTGCAATATTGCAAGTGATGTGAGTTAATGTGCAAAAATTCAGCACAGTTGTGATGGATGTTGCTATTTTGGGCTTATTTGAACAAGTTTTTTGTTTTAAATGCAAATGGCAGTATCCGCGCAAGTTAAAATTAATTGTTCTTACTCCTAGCAATGCGCCCCGGAATTTGGCGCCCTGTTCATTTGCACATCTTGCACATATGGTAGGGCCGGCCCTGAAGAGCCGGCAACCTTAATTATAGAGTCCATAACAATCATAATCTTCGTGATAATTCCTTGAACCTAGTGTCTGTACCGGCCCGCATTTCGTACTACATCTCTTCGTAGCTTTTATTCAGTGCTTGTTTGTCGCCTATTTAATAAATTACCTCAGTTCCTTAGAGAAATACGCTCACTAAATATGTTTTTGACACAACTAAAAAATTGGCTATATAGGTTCAAATTTGATGATATTTAATAGAAGCTCGCTTAAATGTACAGTCCTAAATATTTAAACAATTTTTTACATCGTGGTAGTTTTAAATTATCTTAAATTTTCCTTTCGGGATTTTTTCTTTGTATTTATATGGTATTTTATCTTTGTTAAACTAAATTTTTTTTAATTTGTTATATTGTGTAATTTCCTTGATTTAATAGTTCTTTAGTCACCCCACCTTTATTTAAAATTTGTTGAGCCCGTTTTTGTTGATAGTTAACCCTTTTTTTATTGTTTTAATTAAAAATATCAACTGCCATTATAATTTCACGATGCTTTTAATATTGTTATTATATTTAATTATTATTTAATATCACATCCATTCCTACGCTAAGATGTATTATTATAACATTGTTGAGAATAAATAATAAATAAAAAAAATAATAAAGTTGTATACCTCTATAAAAAAAACACCCATTAGTTGTGATCAGCTGACTTTGATGACTTGCCGTCAAGGACGCCCATGCACATCGGAAGCTGCCAGCGTATGTTGAACCTATAAAAAAATAGTTTTCCATTTACAAAATGGATACGCTACTACATTTTCCACAAATAATTTTCTTTAGATGGTCATCTTATATAGCATAATAGATAGATTTACAGGTTTTTCGGAACACATTTTGTGATGTTAGAGATAATCTTATCAGAAATTCTAGACTACGGTAAGCCTCCCCGGTAGCCAAAACACGAAGTACCAACGCCAAATTTTCTTTTGGTGGGATTTTTCATGTTTATATCGAATTCTTGAAATAGCCCTCATCCATTTTCAGAAAGAGTCGTTCGGGGTAAGTGTGC
This sequence comes from Portevinia maculata, assembly GCA_949715645.1. Taxonomy (NCBI): domain Eukaryota; kingdom Metazoa; phylum Arthropoda; class Insecta; order Diptera; family Syrphidae; genus Portevinia; species Portevinia maculata. Next base: position 100,194,528 of record OX454527.1, read on the forward strand.
GTACTTTTGACTTTGATGAAGGATTCCATAATAATATAAACAAAACAAGTTAATTGAATATTGATGGTACATGTTTTTACTACTTACTTTCAAGTATAAAACAAAAACTTATTTATAAATTTAATAAAGAAATTATAAGAAAACCAAACCAAGTCGAATTGCGTACACTTGTCTTATGAAGGGGTAGGCTGAGTGTGCGGAGGTTCTTTAACCCATTTTTTGTAATTAACCAATTTTCGTAATGTTTTTATTTTTTAATACCTTAGGTGCAATAAATATTAAGCTTTTGTAATAATCTTATTGGATGATTTCGGCATTGCCAAAAATGTGCAATCGGTTAAGTTAGGTAAGGTGGCTTTAATGGTACAAAGCCCAGGCAAACTTAGACCGCAATATCGGTCCATTTTGGTACCACAAAGGGTGGTGGGGATTGGAGGTGGGGTGGGTGGTGTTTTGCCGGTCGTCTCTCGGCCTACTGGGAGCACTGTGATTACCTACTGCCAGGTAGTGGTTATGGGGGAGTTACTCATGAAGAGTCAGGGGATGTAGCATGGCTGTAATTTGCATAACGGTTGCCATATGTTGAGAGTGACTAGTGCAGTTGCAACTTCCGCCCGACTCCCGAAACATGGGTTAGGATCAGGCTGAGGTGATTAATGCAATAGAACCTTGTTTTATATACACTATCAGCTCTGTGTCGTGGAGTGCTTAAAGCAAGCAACTATCACGAGCAGAAATTGCCGGCACTAAAAGTGCTCTCACAGGCTCATCATTTAGTGCAGGTGTTAGTTAGGACAAAACAATTAAAAATACAATAATTATGTACCTATAAAATACTAACACAAACACAAAATAATGCAAACAAATTAAGACATTAAAGCATTATTACGCAAAATATTTTTTAGCTTAATTTTACTAACATGCAAGTCAATCACATGATCATTTAGATTATAGATTCTACTCATGCGACTAATAGGCTCATGCCTCCCATAATTCGTTCTATGATGGGGGCTAAACAATAATTCAACACTGCGCAAATTATGGGCACCACCACGAAAATTAAAGCCAATAGACGACAGCAAGTCAGGTGCATCTATTTGACCGGATATAAGCTGCTGTAAAAAAATGATATCGCTATTAAGCCTTCGTTGAGAAAGGGGTAACATTTGAAGAAGCTTGATACGTTGACTGTAGGGAGGAAGGTTAAATGGATCATCCCATGGAAGTCCTCTAAGTGCAAACCGAATAAATTTACGTTGAATGGCCTCTATTCGATTTGAATGAATGTTGTAGAATGGTGTCCAAACTTGAGAGGCATACTCTAGAATCGGACGGACAAAACAATTGTACAATGACATAGAAACGTAAGGGTCATTAAATTCTTTGGCCCACCTTTTTACGAAGCCCAGCATAGAATTAGATTTATTAATAATAGAATTAATATGCTTAGCAAAAACCAGTTTGGGGTCGAAATAAACCCCAAGGTCCTTAAAATTATCAACATTACAAAGAATATGTTGAGACAAAGAATATTGAAAGGTGGAAGGGATAGTCTTTCTAGAGAATGTCATATGTTGACATTTAGTTGGGTTCAGGGATAAACCGTTTTTATCACACCAATTGGCGAAGCTATTAATGTCAGATTGAAGAAACATTCTGTCTTGCTGACTAGTGATAGATTTATATATTTTCATATCATCAGCGTAGATCAGGATATTACTGTGATTTATACATGCCTTAACATCATTAATGGCAAGTATAAATAAAATTGGTAGGAGGTGACTTCCTTGGGGAACTCCAGACTGAGCTGTGAAAGATACAGATAGCGATCCTCTAAATTTCACTTGATAAACCCTTGATCTAAGGTATGAATTAACCCATTTTATGAAACTTGGTGGGAAGCCAAAAGCCCTGAGCTTAAACTCGATTATTTCATGGGACAGCTGGTCGAAAGCCTTAGAGAAGTCAGTGTATATGCAATCCATTTCGCCCTTATTCTCCAAGGCATTAGAACAATCATGCAAGAAACTTAATAGATTAGTGACAGTGGATCTGTTTCTTACAAATCCATGCTGTTCATTACAAATTATATTGCGACAAAGAAATATTAACTTTTCACAAACAATTTGTTCAAAAAGCTTAGGGATACACGAAAGCTTTGAAATGGGCCTATAGTTAGTGATATCACCACGTTCGCCTTTTTTAAATACAGGTGTGATAAAAGCACTTTTCCATACATTAGGGAATTTACCTGTACTAATGGATAATTCAAACAGATACTTAAGATATGGAGCAATTGCATGACTGCATTATTTAAGAACAATCGGTGCAATGCCATCAGGACCTGATGAATAGTCATTCTTCAGAGAAGAAATACATTTTAAAATTGTTTCCAAATCGAATGAGATGCTACTAAAACTTATTTGGGAACAGCTAGTTAGATAACTAAAATATTGATCATCAATGTGAAGAGGGGTCTCCCTAAATGACTTACTGAAATGATCTGCAAACATATTGCTTGCATCTAGCGAATCAGCAGTTGTAGAACTATTGTAAGTAAGCTTCGATGGATAACGATCGGAATTTTTCTTGGAATTGACAAAACCCCAGAAAAGTTTGGGGTTCAATTTTAAAGAGCATTCCATTTTACTTATATAGTCAATATATAAGTTGCAGGATAAAGATTTGAATTCATTGAATAATGTGAAATAGAGTTCAAGATCTGAGTGGCAGAGACTTTTTAAATAGGTCTTCCAAGCCCTATTACGTCTGTTTCGTATCGATTTGAGCTCCTTAGTGTACCAGGGATGGGACGTTTTCAGATTCCTAGAGGATTTTACATGAATCACTTTTTTCATGCAGTTATCCATCAAAGAATAAAAACAACCTACTGCATCTTCAATATTAGATAAGGCAGTAAGGTTAAAATTAAAGCTGTTAATTTCATCAGAAAGCCTTTGAAAATTTGCTTTCCGAAAGTCAAAAGATTGCGAACGGTCATACGAATTACTATTTTCGTACAAATGTGCGCCTAGTTCAATAAATACATCCAAGGGTGGATGATTGTTATCTATATTAGTTATACTGAAGTGGGATTCCAGAACTACAGTACTAACAGAGTCAGAAGAGAAAACAAGATCGAGAGTTCGATTTCTGAAATTTTTAATACAGCTTGTTTGCTGTAAGTCAAAAGACAAAATGTTGTCTAGTAAGGCGAGCTCTTGTTGGGCAGAGTCAAAGGATGGAATGAAATGAGAATCATCCTCAGAAGGTACCCATCCAATATGTGGCAGATTGAAGTCGCCCATAAGTAAGACAGTGCTGTCACAACAAGATATGTCAAAAATATGATCTAGTGCCATAGAAAGTTCCGAATACAAAGAACATAGACGAGACGATCGAATGTACGCATTAACAACATATAAATGTTTGTTCTTAAGTGTAATTTTTACACAGATAATTTCGACATTTAGTTGAAATGGAAAGTCAATCTTTCGTGACTCAAAGTTGGAACGAACAGCGATCAGGACACCACCTCCAAGCGCTTTCAGGTCATTGTTATGACGGTCGTTTCTGAATACGGAGAACTCATGATTGAAGAGTTCCGTGTCTAAAATTCCGGCATTAAGCCATGTTTCCGTCAAGGAGAAGATATCATGAGAGAGGGCTTGGGAGTTTAAATATACTTCAGCGGTTTTTGTGCGGAGTCCCCTTACATTTTGATAGTAGAGGGACAGCCTACTTGGTTTTTTAACCCGGACGGACATTCTTTTCTGCGACTTTTTGTCGAACGGGGTGTAAATTCTTTAACTAATGTATTTTGAGGCCATGCAGTGCTATTGCACAGCTTTTCAAAATAAACTGAAGGGGCAACAATTTTGAAAGACGCAACAAACCCATCAGCTTTGCTGATTTTCGTACATTTCATTGAGTCATCTTTTGGAATCAAGTTTCTCGAGACCAAATGGTTTAAGACATCGTCTGAAGAAGTGTTTGGTTTTAGTCGAGAAATGAAAATAGATTTCGGCCTGGGAATCGATTCAATAGTTCCAGATTCTGTACCTAAGGAATGATTTATATATGTGGGACTAACATTAAGAGTGGGCGCTTCGTATGAGTTTTTTCGCTGACTCCTAAGGTTAAACCGCTTTGCCTTTGGATTCAACGCAGAGGAATGCATATCGCGTTTCCTTTTGCCTGCGAGTAGAGTTGATGAGGGCGATGCTAGATTAACAATGGGCTCAGGGGTGGCTTCAACAGTTGGGGAACCTGTTGTGTCAAATGAAATTAATGTATCAATGGCCCGTTGGGTACACTGCTTTACTTCATTAGTCGGCAACTCAGGGTCTATAGACGTTGAGGCGTCTGCCGAAAAATTAAAATCAGAGAACGTTGATACGTTGAGGACGGTGGTATTGAAATTGTCGAATAAGTCTTTAAACCCCTTAGATAATTTCAGTATGTCAGCCTTGAAAACTGACATTTTGAAAGCAAGGGAGGAAAGTGACAATTTTCGACACGGAGAGCAGTACCATAAGGCGATCTCCGAAGCTTTAACTTTATCCATAAATGCATTGGTTGAACCAACACATTTAGCATGGAACATCATGCCACATGGGCCATAACAGGCAAAAAGAGGATTGGAGGAATTTTTGGATTCCAAGCATTTATTAGCGCTGCAATCCATTTTAGAACTGGGATTTTGAACAGAAAAAAAAACAGTAAAAACAGAAAAAAAAAAAAATTGCCGATATGTTACAACCAGTATTGAACTCGCGCACTATAGATAGTATGCACGACAAATTAGTTTTAAATTCATTTTTATTAATTATTAGCTTATATCAACTTAAATACTAGACAAAAATGATTAAATCTAACTTAAAATTAACAGGATACCTATTCTGGATTATTAATCCTTATGCGGACGCCCTAAACTTAACTCTATCTTATAATTATTGCCTTTCGGCCTAAAAACTATTTTACGAACTAATCTTACATAATTATGTTTTCATCGAGAAAATTGTTAAGAAAACTCGGAATCTTTATCAAATTTTATATTTTTATATAAAAAAACAAATTACAAACTACCTACTCTACTTACTTAAACTACTTAGCATATTCTAACTATATAATTAGGATTCTGAGCACTCGTTGCCTTGCGCAACAAGTGGTCAAAATCCCAATTGCTTTCCGAGCGCTTGGCAGTCGTCAACGTGCACACGCGCCGCCGTGAGCCGACTGAAGCCTTACAGCGTCAGTCAACTCCCGGAAGCACCACCACACGTTGGCGAGCCCGGCCTCTCCCAAAAACGCCCTAGCTGACTTAATCTAACTTATAAGCTAAGAGGATGTTACCTAGAGTAACGCACCGTCCTGGGAGGGCATGTTGACCAATCCCCCCTCAACAAGCCACCAAAATTCGGCGAATTGCTTTTCCGTGTCGAATCTATCCCTTTCCGATATTGCGGTACTAAAACGGAGAAGCTCATGAGCATTGGCGACGTCCCCGTCATGGAGGAGCCGCTTATCTCTCGCGCTGCGGTAGCGATGGTATAAGACCGGGATACCATCCCTCGTCTGTACCAGCCCTTTTGAATCAATATGGATAAATGCCTCTGGCGGGATAAAGCCAGACCGGAGCGTACTCTCTATGTACAGCACGACAAATTAGCCAGCTGCACCAATGGAGTCAATAATAAATAACGACAAATTTTAGTAATAAGAAGTTACAATGAACTAAACTGCACATATATACATATAATTGAAAGGAAGAGAAAAAAAAAAAAAAAACAGAACAGTAACAACCGCTTACCAAAAATACAAAGATAACTTTTATTTCACAAAAAGCCGGTCCATAGAAACAATTAAAACAAACTAAATGATCTAATATTAAAAACGTATAGAACACTACACTAAACACAAGTTTTTTTCACAGAAAGCAAACTAAATTAAAGAAATGAAACACGCACAAAACAAAACACGTCAATCTATGACAGTCTAGTGTTAGTAACTGAATACACGTCAACCTCAAGAACCCTGGGAGAGGAGAAGATTGGGGGTGACCGTTACCATCGAACCCCAAACTCCGGTCCCATTTTGTCTGCTAATCGGGAAGGCAGCAAAACCGGGTATGACTTGACTGTATCAATCAAACCCCCGTGTTTCCTGTCTCGCTCTCGGAATGGAATGCTGACGGAAGCGACTGTTCCAATCCAACCTCGGTTCGACCTCGATTGCTTAGCATGGGTACCGGTTGGGATGACTGAACTCAATCGAACCCAGACCCGCTAAAAAAATGCATGCATATTTTCTTTTTCAAACCTATTTATCCTTTTACTCTAAATTTGTATATTCTAAGGGTATTTTAATTTGCGCTCATAGTTTGTAACACACCTTCATATTGCCCGTAGACCCCTTAACGTTATCTACTATATTCATGATTAGCATCGATATTAATGTCGATCTAGCCATGTTCGATCGTCGGCAAAAATTAGGCCCTAAAACTAGAAAGCCCCTAACTAGAAAGCTTCAAGCTAGAAAGCTGAAATTTGAAACATAGGGGCTCAAAATAATCAAGTTTATGAATTTTTTAAATCCACCCACTCCGCCCACAAAAAAAAACAAATATATCAAAACAATCAATATTTGAGCTAGAAAGCTGAAACTTTTAAAATATTTGTCATTAGGGGCCCAAAATGCTCGTCATTTTAAAACCCGCCCACAATTTAAAAAAAAAAAACAGTTTCAATGAAAAATCTAAGTTCGAGGTAGGAAGCTAACATTTGGAATATATTCTCTCTAGTTTTTGCCCAAGCCGACTGCAGGCTTTCGTGGGTCGCATTCACCCCACTTGTTGCTGTTTTTTTCTTGATTTCTTTATCTGCCGTATGCGGACGCAAATAAAGATTATGGGTTAAATGATAACTTAGGTATTTTAATTTGTAGAGGTTCTTAACAGGTTCGCCAGCCAGCTGCCAACTTTAATTCGCTTATTTTCTGATGCGTGCTAAGTGTTGACTTTCAAGTCCCAGGATTTGCAGTACTGCCTTAGTTTATTTATCGGCAGCTGCAGCGTATGTGGATTATGTGTATAAATAACGAGATTTTCCTTTAATGGCGGTAATGGTATGATTAGGATTAAAGGGATTATAATCCTCCCAGTTAACTGCATCCCTACTGGTCCGCCCGTAAGGTTTGCCGATTCGACCTCCAAAATTAGCGACAAGCCTCGCGATTTTGAATCACTTCGTCGCTGAGGCCAATTACTCGTAAATGCTGGTGTTGCTGCATTTTTGTGATGCAGGAGTTTTTTGGCCTGCCTCTCTTTCGCGTTTGTATTGGAACGTTGATTGATATCCCCTCTTTGGCTTGTAAGTTATAGCCTTTTAAAAGTAGGTAATCCTGTAATTTAAAAATATGTTTAAATAGTTGCACAATGATTACAGCTCTACCATTCAAATAAATACGACTAACGGGGCATGAGTTACAGTTTATATTGAAGATATAGAAAAAGCTCCCGCAAAGGGCCCCCGCCACTTCAAAACCAAAAGTCGTTTCTTCATGCACCACTACTATATAAGAAGTATCTCTATACAACAGTATACTGAGTCGGCGGTTGTGTTCTCTTATATATTATGAGAAGGGCACTCAAAATGCTAAGTTCATGGAAATTAAATAAAAAACCTCATCATATTCTCATGTTAAAACAAATATTATTTTAAAACTGGAACAGCATAGGTGAGTTCATAAAAATTGAATTGAATTATAAATTCACGTTTCCTTTTAAACTTTTCAAGCCGTTTGCTTCTTCATTGCCTCGTCGTTTCAGTATAAGCGCGGCAAAGCTCGTGTGATGCTTTCGTCGAGCCTCAAAAATAATGTGTAGCAATTACATTCTAATGCTAAGCATGTCTTTGCAGTCGGATGCACCTCTAAACTTTTCTATTCTAAATTTTAAACAAATAGTCATGGCAATAGAATCTTCAGGCAGTGCTTCAGAATCTCTTAATCTGTATGAATGCGGCCATAACTTCATACCGACATACATTTGGCTTACATATTCTCAGAGGTATACGTATATTGAATGAATGACGATAACCTGAGGCGGTTTTATCCAATTATTCTCATTCAGAGAAAGTAACCAACAATTTCTAACTTTTATTCTGAATCCCCTTTCTGCATTTTTTTAAAGATGCTTTCGACGAAAAGTATCTAGCATTTCTCATTTATTAAATAAACAACTGCAAACGAGGCTGATCTCATTTCGAGGCCGAATTTTTATACAATTACATTTTGAGAAAAAATTCTCGAAGAGTATACTGCTGTCTAGCTCATAGAAATGAGAGTTCGTCAAATGTATCTGCTGTTGAATATTTATCAACTCCCCATGTTTATTAAATCAAGCTCCTTCCTCTGATTGCCATGCTGATTCTTATTGCTATTTTTTGTGTTTCTTTTTTATTAGTCGTCGCCTTTCATAATCAAAGCTTTGAAATGTTCTTTGAATGTTTGCTTTCTTTGATTAGACGACGTAGTTCACGTTATTGAGTTGCAAATTGGGCTTCACTGTGACGTGGGTGAGGCATAATGAAGTCGTTAAGTAAGGGAATTTCAAAGCATGGACTTTTTATTTTATAACTCTTCGACTTCAGTTTGATTTTTATTTACACAATTTAATTCCGCATCATTCATAAATTGTGATAGAACGATACAAATCATCATATTTAACTGAATTTCGGTGTGAAAGAAGATTTCTGCAATAATGATGAGTTGGAAAATCAACAATCGCAACAGTGGAAAATCAGAGTCGCAAACGGAAAGATCTCACACACCGCCGCGACAGCGATAACTGTCGCTGTAGCGACAAAATACTTTACACACCGGCTCGAAAGCGATAAGCGGCCCCAGGTTCAAACCACCCTAGTAACACCTAAAGCTATTCCACTGTCTGAATTCTCGCTTAAATCTGGGTTAAAAAATTCCTTGAACAAACATCCTTCATTTCACAAAAAATGTCCTTGAGCACCACTAAAATATCCTTGAACACAGATTTATGATCCTTGAAAACACAAAAAATGTTCATAGAGGACGATTTTGTTCCTTGAAAACACCTTGAATATTCTTAAAAGCCTTAAAATAGACTTCGTTCTGAACCGTTTTGCCTGTCCCAAAGCCTAGCAAAACTAACTACTAATGTATCATGCGGAATTAATGTGTGTGTGACAATGGGCGGAATTTAAAACCGATTTCTAAATGAGCATTTCAAGCCCCTAGAATATAATATCCCAAATTTTTATTGTAAAAAAAAATGTGTTTTCTGAGATCGTAGAATTTAAAATTGTATACACTTGATTATTTCGGGCACCCTAGAGAATAGTTCCAAATTTCAGTTTAAGGGCCTACAATTTGCCGACGGACGGACGGATGGAGAGGGCTACATCGAAATTACTATCGATGCTGATCACGAATATAGTATCATTCAGGGGTCACCGAGCAATATTAATTTATGTTACAAATTATCAGTCAAAATTATAATAGAATATAAAAATGGCAAGACGAAAGTACGATTTAACAATCAACGGAGCCTGGTTGATAATAAGAACGAGCTGTTTGCTTCGACGTGAGTCTCGGAACTCTGAGTTCCACATTGAGTGCGTCTTTGGCTAGCTTTTTCAGTTGCGCTAAAAGTTTCGCCGAATAAAAGCTCTGCTTTCGCTCTTCTTGAACCGTATCCACAATCTTGTGGACGAGCTTTACTACTGATGCCATATAACATGATTTTTCTTGCACTCGTACTGACAAAGGAATCGTGAATCTGAAAAGTATGTCATAAACCAAGAGACTGACGATGCACTCGCTATGAAGTGCTGCAAGTAATCCGACCATTGTTTTTTCAATGTTCCGAGAAATTATGTTATCAAATAAAATTGTTGTCGAGGCGAAAGACCGTCTAGTTCAAAATTAATCGGTGTTGACGTCGGTCGTTCGAGGTTATGTAAGCTGTTACATGACTTCGACTGTCAATAAGGTTAAAATGCACAGTAGGTACTTACCTTTCAATTAATTCAATTGCCTTGATTTATTGAGAGAACCAACAGGTTTAACTACACTGCTGATCTCCAGTTGTGTCAACCCAAGGATTGTATGCCCGCTTACGGGACAGCTATAGACGATAAATCTGTCGCTAAACTCACCTGGATGTTGAAAATTCTTAGGCGTGATTTCACCCCTAAGTCGCTTTTAACGATAACCGTTTTTTTTTTGCTGGGTGGGCTGCATTAATATTTTGAGTCCATCCCAGCACGATCGTGCAACTAACGATGACTCACATTATGTAGTTGCATCTCGGTTGAAATTAGTTGATGGGTTTACTTTCGTTCATTTGTGTGAGAATCAATCAAACGGGGAATCAAGTATACATATGAAATGTACCCGTACGAATCAGTCATTAAAGAAATCTATTTATTTACTGTTTTCAGATGCGCCTTGCAAATTTAATGGAAGAATCTTTTGAAATCTTATCGCATGTGGTGAATGTTTTAAGAAAATATTGTATTATTGTATTAATATTAATATCACCCATGAAGGGTTCCGTAGCAGCAAGTAACATCATATAAAAGTTATTGTAATTCATTGTAACTTTGAACTGTTTACGCATAAATTTCTGCTCATGATAGTTGCTTGCTTTAAGCACTCCACGACACAGAGTTGATAGTGTTTAAAAAATAAGGTTTATGTTTATGAAATTAAATGTTTTTTTTTTATATTTGAGATGATTGAATGAAAGGTAAATTGCGGTTTACGATTTACGTATTAAAAAAAGTTACGGGGCGGGGGGAACACACATTTTACCCCTTTGAAAGTGTCTCTCGCGCATACTATTCAGTTTAGAAAAAAATAATAGTAGAAAACTCAATATCATTTTTGAAAACCTATCCATAGATACCCCACACGTATGGGTTTGATAAATTTTTTTTTTTAGTTTCAGTTCTTACTATGGGGAACCCCCAAAATTTATTTATTTTTTTTCTATTTTTGTGTGAAAATCTTAATGCGGTTCACAGAATACATCTACTTAGCAAGTTTCAATTGTTCTTATAGTTTCGGAAAAAAAGTGGCTGTGACATGTCCGGACAGACAGACAGACATGACGAATCTATAAGGGTTCCCTTTTTTTGCCATTTGGCTACGGAACCCTAAAAAGGAGACAAGTATTTACCAGCAAACTATCGCCCCATTGCATCCTAATCAAAGCTTACACCCAAATCTTATCAAACATACTTCAGGAGTGAACAGAAGAAGCAAAGTTAATCCCAGAATTTCAAAACGGATTCAGGAAAGGACGTAGTTGTTTTGATAATCTCTTTATCCTACGCTCAATTATCGATATCGCTCTAGCAAAAACGAAAGGAAATTTCTTTGTGGTTTTTGTTGACCTAAAAGGAGCATTCGATAATATCAATCATAGAAAGTTGTGGATGCACCTAAGATCTATTGAAGTGAGTGGAAAAATAATCCGTGCATTTCAATACATTTACTCAAAAACCAGGATTGCTATTAAAACAAGGAATGGCCTAACTGAAAAGACGAACATCACAAGAGGCGTTCTACAGGGTGACCCATCAAGTGCTCTGCTTTTTTAATTTATACATAAATGACCTTGAAGAATTCCTTATGAGCGAAGGTCTCACAGGAATGGGCATTTCAACGAGCGTGAATGTAATTTTGATAGGATACGCTGATGATATTGCTGTTTTTGCAAAATCTGAACTAGAGCTGAAAAAAGCATTACGAGCACTAGATAAATACTTTGCAGAAAAGGATATGACATTAAATGCAAATAAATAAAAAAATTATGAATTTTGCCAAGAGGAAAAACGCATCTTGTCCAGAAAGGTTCTCATACCAAGAAGATTATATTGAAGTTGTTGATAATTTTGATTATCTGGGAGTATACTTGAATCGCGCCAGTTCTTGGAATGAATTCATTAACATCTTCAAAACTAAAGGAAGAACAGAAACAGCGATTTCTGATAAAACTTTGAAGATTTGTTACATCGAGAACTTGGATGGACGAATAAAAGTGTTTGAATCAACTATTAAATCGACCGCACTTCACTGTGTTGAAATATGGGGACTGGAAGCTGGAGAAAAAAATTGAAGTAATTCAAATGACAGTTTTGAAGAAACTACTTGGACTAGCCAACAACACACAAAGCAACGTAGGTCGTGTAGCGACTGGAACTATCCCATTAACATACGAAAGCGAAAAGAACCTTGAATTTCTGGATGAAGCTGTTAAATGTCCCCGATGACCGCCTGATGACGAAGTGTTATACTGAAATTTTAAGAATCCATCTTTCCACTCAGCGACCAAACTGAACATCACAAGTTAAGGAACTTTTAATGAATAATTTTGCTGATGTATGGGAACAACAAAACTAAGCAGTCGTAAGCAGTGTTGCCATTCTGACCGATTTCCGGTCAAATCTGACCGATATCTCTTTATTTTGAAGATTCACTCAAACGGATTTTTGACCGATTTTTTTACCGAAACGATTATATATTGTTTACCAAGAAATTTATTTTTTAACTGAAAAATAATTACTGCTTTCATAAACTTTACACACAAAAATATTTTTTTTCCTAAAACCTTACCACACTTAACGAACTTACCCAACGTCAGCCTAGATTAGGCAGCCAATTTTAAAGGAAATGCAAGTTGATAACTAGGTATACATCAGAAAAAGTCTGTTCTCAGTGGAACAATCTGTTGATCAACGATTGGCAGCAAACCGAGTCAAGTGGCGAAAATCCGTTCCACGACTTGGCTAATTTTGTAATGTCGTCACTGGTTTTACCGATTTCTAATGCCGGAGTGGAGCGAATTTTCAGCCAACTCAATCTAATAAAAACTAAGCAACGAAATAAAATGAAAATAAGTTTATTAAATAGTATTTTAGTGATAAGAAATAACCTTCCACCTAATTTTTGGAGATGGATAAAATTGTTATATGTTTTATTCGGATCTTTTACATAACACACTTAGAAATAAATCTTCAATACATTTTATTTGTTTATTTTTTGTTCTATTTCAAATATAATTTGTGAAATAAACGACTTAACCTTTTTTTTTCTGGTTATATGTAGTAAATATCGGTTTTTGACCGATTTTTGGGTCAAAAATTCGTGTTTCGTTTGATCGAAAAATTTGATTGAATTTAAATTAAATAAATTCGGTCATTCGATCAAATTTGACCGGAATCACTTCTTTTCAGTGACAACACTGGTCGTAAGACGATCTTACGAAAGCATTTTAGAGGACAAGAAGAGAGCATTAATAGAACAAGATTTCAGGAAAGCAACTAGCTCAACTTCCTGCTTATACAATGCTTCTAGCTTAGAAAATATACAGGAGCCTCACTATAAGCTGGCCTCATATTTGAATTTGGCTTCTAAACCCTCCGTACATAAAGTCATCGCCCAAATAAGGTGTGCCAACAGGTATGCCCATAGGATAATTCTGCACGGTGACAAGCATAGTTTCGATCCAACGAACATTGGTACGATTAGTAACACGCATGAAGATGACACTATTGAGCACTTCCTCCTAAGATGCCCAATTTTTAATGTATTGAGAAACCATTTCCTGTTTTCTAATAGATTGACTGGACTAAGAAGCATAATGGCTGTCGAATACGAAAGCATTGCAACTAATATTTACAAATATGTCATTAACTCGCTTAAACTAAGAGCTTTAATACTAAATGAATGATCCAGGTTTCTTATTAAGTCTTTTAATAAGTACTGAACATAATTGTTAATGTTTCTCGAAAATAATTACTAATCTTTTGTGTAAAATATTATGTCTTATATTGACAATATTTTATATATAAAAAAAATCATTACCCATTTTGTGAAATTATGTACATTATTGTCAATCAATTTGTAAAAGCAAAGCTTATATCAAATAACTATATCTATCTATCTATCTTTGTAAAAAAATCATAGCCATTCGCCGTCTTGTTCCCTGATGATATAATCTCAAAAAACGGATAAACTTCCTTTAAATAGCATCAATATTTATGTAGATACAAGTGTGTACATTGTAAATGTATGGTCTGATGCAAATATAAAAATTTTCATTTCGATTATCAAACTAGAGTGTTTTCTCTCGTACTAAAAGAAGAAAAAAATAGTCCCAATAACCATTTAAGTACAGGCAAACAATCGCAGTGTAAAAATCGTTTTTCCACTTAACTAAACACTGCATTGCCACAACCATGTGGAAAGTCTACCGAACAATAGCAACCACAAGATAGGGAATCGCTCAGTCGGTTGTACTACATTAAGTGTTCCACTCTGCAACAGAAAAATACTCATATGCCAATTGCTATTTACCCACATAAATAGATATTATAATATGCTACATTATATACACGCTGTAAGCGAACCTGAATAAAAATCGCACAACAAACTTGATTGTTTTCATTTCAAATAACAGAAAATGGTCCTCAGAGCGTTAGAGCAACATCGTACGAGGATATGGATCTTTTCTGTGGGTGCATCAGTTTTATTCAGTTGCCTGCTATATTGCAAGGTCTAGTCAACTTTTGCTGTCGCTTTTTTGTGTTACCGTCTCAACACGAACTTGGTTTACGTACCTAGTTCAATATGAGATTGTTCCGACTTTCGTCCAATGTTGTTTGCAGGACTCTTGCTAAGCAATAGGCTGTGGGTCAAAGTTTCTTTGAGATCTCCATTTAACTGGTCTATTGTCTGTCTGAAAGAGCATCGTAATGGCAATTTAAATAGAATGATGGACTTAAAAGGGTTTTCCGTCAGTTTTAATCAGCTTGGTAGGAATCATTCTTAGAATTTGCTTCACAAGGACATGAAATGAAAACAATAGCAGTTGAACTTTTTGTTTCCACATCTCTGTGAGTATTCAAGCAATTCAAGTACCTTTCGCTTCTGAAACTGAAAACTATTCCCAGTAAAATAGATTTTTGATGCAGGGCATGCTTATAGATTTAGAGCTGGCGATATTTTTTCGCGATTATTTTGTCATCAGAATTTGGTTTATTTTTGGTTTGTCGGGTTCGGATTTATAACAGATGTGAAGTTCTGGCAGACCTGGGCCGGGCGCTTTGGGAGTTACAGGTCCTCAAAGTTGTAAAAAAGTCTTGAAAAAAAATTATGGTGTCAACTTTGAATCTTTGCATAATGGTTCACAAATGAAAGGCATTTTGTATACTGTGATTGCCAGAACGATTGAGCGGTTGCAAACCCCTGCCAGAGCGCCCGGAAGATGCTACAGAATGGTCAATTTTGAAGTTATTTTCTCAACGCTCAAATTTTAGTATGTTATCTATTACATTCTCTTGAATCTAGAACTCAAATGCCAGAACGAAATTGCAGTCGCAACACCCCGCCAGAATACCTTAAAGCGCATTGAGGGTAAAGGGCCTTTTCAGCGGTCTGCAAGAGAAATTGTGTCATATCTTCAAAAGTTTATACACGAGTGTAAGCTTATTAATTGATTCTAATAAGCCTCTTATAGATCTTTCAAACAATGTAACAAACTTAGTCCAAGCATTCATACTTTTAAAAATATTTCATTTTAAAGTCCAGCTTTTAAAATAAACCAAACGCATTTTGTACTCATGATGTCTGCACATCATGATGTCTCAGATCAAATTGTGTTATCATTTTTATTATTTGGTTTTAATCCATTGATTTGTTTATCACTCACGGTTTCTTTTTACCGTACTGCAGTGAATGTTGATGAAAACGATTTTTCGCGCCTTTACCTGTTGCTTGTTTACTTGCTAGCATTCTATTGAAATTTTAGACGCACTTGCTCTGATTTCATTACGCGTAAGAGTAACCCAGCGTAACCGTATCTCTGATTTCATAGCGCGACCTATTATAATTTATAATCCCTTTAAATTATCGTCGTCAAAGTTGATATGCATTTTTTGTAATAATTATGCCGGAAAAATTAAATTCTTTAGTGAAGAAAACTTGAAAAAATGTAGTGAGTGGCTAAAAATTCGTGCGAAGTTTAAATTCAAATATTCGGATGTTGATTTGCCTCTTACTGTATGTCATACCAAGGGCTATCATGTGCAGTGCTATATGAATTTTACAGCATTAAACAAAAAATATTTTCATAAAGATACAACAGCACTTTCATCATCAAATACATCACTGCAAGATACAAATTCTGCTGTTCAGTGATACTACTAGGTTAGGTTAGGTTTATGTGGCTGCCGGCAGAAGCCGACACACTTAGACCAAATTAGGTCCATTGTGATACCACGTATGTATTATCTACCTCAACTCTGTAGATGGGACTGGCCAACGACACGCGGCTGTTCTCGAACGGTCCCCCATCTACGTACTAACCGCGCCCAACGTCGTTTAATTACGGTGATCTGACGAGAACCGATTAACTCGACGTGGTATGGTCGTTGGTAGTGATACTACTAAATGGTGGTTAAATTTTAAGGGCCGATGTTGATTTTGAATAAAACACAAATTATTTAGGAAATTACGAGTATTGTCATTTCTTTTTATTATGATAATATTGGTATGGTTAAATTATGTACCTATATAGAACAAATTATCGGCCAAATGGCCGCCGTGACCTCGGCGGCACACCTCCATCCGATGGTCCAAATTTTCGATGACGCTGAGGCATAATTGATGTTCTATGCCGCTAATGTGCCGAATTATCTCATCCTTTAGCTCTTGAATTGTTGCTGGCTTATCGACGTACACCTTTTCTTTCAAATAACCCCAAAGAAAGAAGTCCAACGGTGTCAAATCACATGATTTTTTTTTACATTACATTTTTATTGAGTCTTAAAAAATCATTACATTTGTTCTTGTACTTATGGTATAACAATGAAGCCGACTTATTAATATTATGCCTGGCTAACTATGTAGCTTGAAGAAAATAGCTAAGTGAGCTTTTTAATATTCATATACATACATACTTTATTAAGTAAATACGGTACGTTTTTGCTGTATGCTTGCACCCGACATACTTAGATCGGTTTCTATAAGGCCTTAAAATTATGACTAGATACAATATACATTTAAACAAAACAAAAAAAAAAACAAAACAAAACAAAACCAACTAGTGTCATGTACGATTGATTTTAAATTAAGAAATTTGTCTTTCTCTACCTTAGTGTATAGTTTGAGTTAATCTGCTTAATGAATAGTATAAAGTGATTATACTATCACAAACAGAATCAAACCGTTTAATTGGCAAAAGTATAGCATTATATGGAGGTATATGAAAATAAAATGCGAGCGTATATGAGCGTTTCAAATTGAGTTCTTGTATTAAACGTGTAGATCGCGTATTTTAAGCTTCAAAATACGTTTAAGTTAGCCTCTCAAATTAGCCCTCGAAGCTTTGATATAAAAAGGTAACAAGAGACTTCTACTAACATCCTGTTCGATATGAGGGAGGGATCTTTCATTAAGGAGATTAAATGGTGAAAGGTAGTAATTTTCGTCCAAACTATCACATGTGTTTGAATCCAATAAAGACTTAATAAGCGTATTTGGATGAAATTCTATACGTTTAAGTTTTCTTAGGGACAGATTAATAAGGTATGTCATTAGAGGTGTTACCTTGCATGCTTCATATAGGAATTTATTTGGATACCATTTCTTATCTGGTCTTCTATACTTTCCACAACAGAATCTAAGGATTTTCCGCTCAAATTGTTCTAGTTCTTTGGCTGTTGTGGGCGAAATAGTAAACCACGCACAGAATCCATACGCTAAAATGGGTCTTATAAGTGTTTTATATCTAAGTATCTTCGTGTTTGAGTGTAATGCTTTTGACTGTAATAAAGATTTTAGTGTAGAAGTAACAGCTTTCGCTTTTGTTAGAGTTTTTCTAGCATGTTTATTAAAAAGTAACCGATTGTGGAAGTGCACACCCAGGTATTTCAATTCTGACCGCAAGGGAACGGAATGGTTATCGATTTGCAAATTCAATGTTTTGCTTTCTTTGACAGCTAAGCGATGGCCTTTACCACTCGCATTGCGAAAACAAGTTATCCCGCATTTTTCCGAGTTTATTTGGAGACCCCACTTTTTGAAGTATCCCAACAGCAAAGGAAGTTTTTCCTTGATTTTATTGAGAGCGTTTTGAGGTCTCGCATCGCTAGCTAGAATCAAGGTATCGTCTGCATAGAAGATTTCGCCGAATTCTTGTTGAGCATCTAATACACTTTCATGTGGAAAGTCATAAAGGAATATGATAAACAGAATTGGTCCTTAGATAGACCCTTGTGGAATACCCGACAGCACTGGCAATGTTTCTGAGTACTCAGAGCGAATAGTAACTGAGGAAAAACGATTTGAAGATAGTTATAAAGTAATCGAATAAGCCACTTAGGAAAGTTTAATTTAATGAGTTTAAAAATCAGCCCTTTATGCCACAGGGAATCGAAAGCTTTCTCAAGGTCAATATCTAGCCCAACTGTACATTTCTTATTCCTTAAGTTTTTGATAATCTTATTGGACAAAAGGAGTATTGCATGTTCGGTCGAGTGTTCTTTTCTAAATCCAAATTGCGTTTTTGGAATCACATCGGTGTCTTCGCAGATGATGTTAATATGATCAACTAATATTTTTTCAAACAGTTTTCCTATATTCGAGAGTAGTGATATTGGACGAAACTCTTTAATTTCCTTACTCGATAGTTTTTTTGCTACTGGGAAAAGTTTGGCTTGTTTTCAAATTGTAGGAAAATATCCATTGTTAATACAATGGTTGAATAATGAAGACAATATTGAGTCGAGAGTATGACAGCATTTTCGTAATATAAAATTAGATACCTCGTCTATGCCTGATGAACGCTTGTTATTAAGGTTGGCTCTGAGAACTTCTACTTTATCAGGGTTGGTAAAAGGTGGAGTATTTGGGTTGAACGAAGGATGAGATGGCGAAAACGTTGTGATGGGAACATTATTTTCACTAGCACAAAATTCTGAAACGGTTGACAACACTTCGGAAGTTAAATTGTTATCGAAATAAGGTATTTTTTCCGAGTAAAGAGAGGAAAAGAAATCTTTAAAAGTATTAAGCTTAGTTCCAGTATCATTTAGTTCAACTCCATTGTGTGTCAGTATGTCCTTTGAGATATCCGTACCAAAAAACTTTCTTCTCGTTATTCTGTCAATCTCTTTAAAAGCTTGCGGAGATGGTCTTACTTTCTGTAGTCTATACTTGAAGGATGAATTAATATCTAACTTTATTCTCTCACTTATGATTTTGCTGAGGCATTTGATTCTTGCGGATAAGTCCTGATATTCGCCATTTATTCTATTAAAATGTCTATGGTAAATTAGCTTAAGTTTTTTAAGCCAAATAGAGCGTATTTGAATCAGTTTCAATGTAAGTGGAGAAATGTTGTCGTACTTATATTGCCTTGGTTTGCATAATATAGAATTTGTTTCGATACAAGCTACCAGTGTTGAATTCATTTCGAGAATGAATGTATCTATTTCTGCATTCAAAAGGTTTCTATCAGAGGGAATGTTCAACCGGGAAAGACTATTATTTAGATCTTGCCTGAAAGATTGCCAGTCAGTATTTCTAAAGCTTCTATAAGTAACCGGCGGTAACAGCAAGGGCTCAAAGTTAAAAATGCCTACATTAAGCGAAATGCCATAATGGTCAGATATTGTGGGGAATGTCGAGCACACATTATTGGTAGCGCAGGCAAGATGAAAGCAAAAAGAAGTCTAACACCGAAGACGAACGCGGGAATGTTGGGCTATTAGGTGAGATCAGATCAAGATTCAAGAAGGGTCCATTGAAAAACCAATCATAAATCTTGAGTCCATTTCCATTGTGAACGCTATCTCCCCGTGTTGGTGACGAGCATTGAAATCTCCCCCAAAAATTACGGCGTTATAAGTGCTTGCAACGGAATATAACCTATCGAGATCTCCTGGTAAGCTTCAGCCAGCGTTAGTTGGTATGTAAATGCTTCCAAAAAGTATTCTCATTTGTACGCCTTGTGGATTTCTAAAGGTAATTGAAGCCAAACACACTGAAAAAATATTACTGTGAAAATAAACCGGGTCATATTTGTATTTTTCGTCCAGTATTATTGCAGTTCCTCTTCCTGCATTATTCCGAATGATGTTAAATCCTTCAAATTTGGGTTTGTGTCTTGCGTGTAGCCTAGTTTCAGACATAAAGCATATTTGAGGTTTTTTACTTTTTAATATTTTTAAAAGTTCAAATCTTCTAACATGAGAAATTAACGAATTGAAATTTATCGAAATAATTTTTAGATTTGTTGTGGTCATTATACTACAATTGAGGCGACAAAGTCTAAGTTTGTAAACATTTTTTCTTCTTTCGACTGAAGCTGTTGATACTTTGGCCAAAATTGTCTGATTTTTACCAAAAGATCCTTGAATGGGATGTTAAATAGATTTTGTGATTCATTTAGGAAGTCGCTAAGACTACCTGTTGGTTGAGAAAGTCTGTTTACCTGTTTGGGTGCTTTTAGGTGTGATTCGTTGGTTGTAATTTTTGCCATATCTGCAAACGACACTTGTGGCCTTATAAGCTGTTTAATTGTGTAATGGACACCTCTTATATTAGACATTCTTCTTATGTTTTTCGTTTGAGAAATGGCTTCCTTTCTTTCTTTATATTTTATATACGATGGACAGCTTAGATCGCTGGCTGCATGCCCTGATTTATTGCAATTAATACATTTAACTTCAGGAACTTCTGAATTTGATTCCCTACAGCTTTTGTGAGATTCAATACAAGACTCTGAGTCATGATTTTCTCCGCACAAAACGCAGCGACTATTATATGCACAACAGTCACTCGTATGACCAAACCGTTGACAGCGGTAACACCTAATGATCACCCTATTATTTTTCTTTTCCCAGTACACCCTTTGGTGCAATAGACTCCTAATATTTATTAATTCTTTAGTGGACTCTCCCACCTCTAGTTGTATGATAAAAATGTTCAATTTAATATTCTGGGCTTTTGTTCTAGCTGTAAAGAATGGACTTATTTTACTGACTTTCACATTTGGCGCGGATTCTTTCAGAGCTTTACGAATGTTTTCAATAGGTGTTGGGGTGAGTAGTATCCCCGGCTGGTTGCTCGTTGAATTTCGTTGAGGCACAAGAAAATAAGAAGAATTTTTGTTCTGTTTATTCACAATTCTGTATTCTCTTTCTGATGAAAGGTCTTACCTCGACGAAGTTAAATTCAAGAAGGAAGTTATACATTAGGCGATTAAAGAAAATGGCTGAGCGGTTTCCGATCTCAAATAGATTGTAGGAAGTGACATCTACCAGTTCATGGCGAAATGACTACTAGAATTTTAAGTTACGTTCAATGATCTTTGCCATGAACATTGCCGGCCGCCTTGCAGCAATGATGGCTGCAAAGCTTGCAAATGCCAGGTTTGCTATTTGAAGTTCGGAAATCACTCATGAAAAAAGGATACATTTTAAAATATGTGAATTAAATTAAAATTAAAAATACAACTTTGATTTTGAATACTAGATACAGTAAGTAGCGAACGTATTTGTAGATCCGTGCAATATCTTTAGAGTTAACATTTATCTTTAATTAAGAAAGTATTACCCTTTTCCTGTCGGATGTATTGTACATGAATATATAAATAATAATAGTTGATGAATAGATGTTGAGTCAAAAAATTAAGAGTGAGGTAATATGCACAATTTAGCAATTGAACGCGTTATGACCCCATTCTGAGTCCTTATGTCGGCTACGCGGACTCTATTGTCCGAACCCGGATAAACTTTTATAATACGTCCGAGCCGCCATTCATTTGGGGGGAGGTTTTCTTCCTTTATTACTACCAAATCATCAATAGATACATCTCTCTGTGGGAATTTCCATTTGTACCTTTTGTTAAGTTCCTGAAGATATTCATGCTTCCACCTACGGCAGAACTGGTGATGCAATATTTTTATCCTCTCCCATCTCTTGGCGCAACTCAGGGATTGACTTTCAAGCGCAGGCTCAAGAGGACTTAATAAGGGACCACCTCGTAGAAAGTGCCCTGGAGTCAGTGGGAGAATATCGGACGCATTTTCAGATATTGGTGAAATTGGGCGCGAGTTTAAGCAAGCTTCGATTTTTGCTAGAAGGGTAGCGAACTCCTCGAATGTAAATTTATTAGTTCCAGCTACCTTTCGAAAATGGAGTTTGAAGCTTTTAACTCCGGCTTCCCAAAGTCCACCCATGTGGGGTGCGCCGGGAGGAATAAATTTCCACTCGAGCCGTTGATCAACATATCTTTTAGATACTTCCAGTGAGATAGTTCGCATAAATTGCTTAAAATCGTTCGCAATGACTTTATTGGCGCCGACAAAGTTGGTGCCGTTGTCCGAAAATATCGTTTTCGGTATACCACGCCGAGCTATGAACCGACTTAAGGCTGCTAAGAAAGACTGCGTAGATAAATCGCTAGTTGCCTCTAGGTGAATAGCCCTTGTAGCGAAACAAACAAAAATACAGGCATATGCCTTTGTTAGTCGGCAGTTGCGTCCCAAAGAGCTACGTATCATAAAATGACCTGCAAAATCGATGCCCGTATTGGTAAACGGTGATGAAATTTGTGTCCTTTCTAATGGTAAGGCCCCCATGATCTGGGTTTGCACTTTCTTTTTCTGAATTATGCAGGTTTTACATGAACGAATGTGCTTTTTTACCAAGTTTTTCACCTTTGGTATCCAAAATTCATTGCGAACCAAGCGAACTACTAATTGGTTGCCGCCATGAATTGAGATGTCATGGATAAATTTTACATAAAGTGAAGAAATATGTGCCTGATATGGGAGAATAATGGGATATCTTTCGTTGTACGTTAAAGTAGAACAGGTAAGCCTTCCATTTGACCGAAGGATTTGATTTTTGTCTATCATAGGATTTAAATTTGCCAATGAGCTTTTTATGGAAATAGGCTCGTTTTTCAGAAGAGCTACATAGTCATTCTGAAAATAAAACAGTTGAGTCAACCGGATAACAAAGTTCTTGGCATAAGATATTTCGTTGTGAGTAACGATATTGGTTGTGTAAGAGAACTTATTCAAATAAGTCTTTGGCTGCATGATTAGTTCGCCTGTGTTTTACTTTGCTCCACCTTTATATACTTTTTTTTCTATAAAAGTCATCCTGAATAATTACAACTTGTGTTGCATTCCAAATACATTGACTTTTATCACGGTTTTGCAATAGTTCGCGAGTTGTGGTGCTTTACGTTTTCCTTAAAGTGTCAACAAATTAAAAATAATTTTATTTCGCTTTTTGTTTTGCTTTGAATGAGTAATAAATTGTTGAGTGCTTTTTATCAATTTCCATCTCGTTTTATCTCATTCAGTTCAATTCAGTACATTTGTTTCTTTCTTCCTAACTCATTTTATACCGGTGAGTTCAATTATTATTGGATGTTCTGCCACTGAAGCTTTATTGATTCTTCACTCATTTCTCCGTACGGTTCTCATTTCATGCTGCAACTGTATCAACGTTTACATCTGAGTGCTAAATCGTTTTGGACTCCTCTACCATCCGTGGAATACCTGGTCTTCCTACTCCATCGCCCGTGTGAGTACACTTTTAGTGTGTGTTTTGCCGCTAAAGCAAGCCTGATATTCACCACGTCATTTTTATTTTTCTAATCCACGAACCTTATCATCGAGCCGAGCTTTTGGTGGAATCTCGTTTTAAAGCTGAAATCAGAGTTACCATCGTGTTCCTATTGGAGTATGAGTACCTCAAAAAGTACCCCAAATTGTTACATTTGTGGAATGGACACGAATGATATAAATTTATCGTGCGGTATTTGCCTTGATACGGCTCATGCTAAATGCTTAGGACTAAAAGGAAAGGATGTAGATAAGATTATCTCCACTCCCGGTATTTGCTTTTATTGTGTTAAGCACCGAAGCATTTCACCCGATGCCTTGCACTGGAAAATTATTAAACTTCAAAAAGCCTTTAATAGCATGTCGATGTTATTTTCTGAAATGCAGGATGTGTTCAACTTCAATGTCAGCAGTGGTAACAAGCTGATTGAAGGGTTTTCGAGCATGGACCGGATCTTACAGCATCAGGTACTCCAATCACCTGGACTAAGCCCTAATATCATCCAAGAGCAACCAAACCTCGAAAGCCAAGCACTTCATTCACCGCTGCAACCGCTACAACCACCAAATGTACTCATAACACCGACTTTGCTTGAACCAGTCTTGCATCTTCAACCTCAGCCTCGTAATCGGATTCCTCAAAGTGGTACTAATATTAATATATTGGAAGGATCGAAACGCCCGTTTCAGGAAGTTCCACTAGATCCTATTCCACAACCCCAGCCACCCCTGGCGAAAAGAACTCTTCGATCTAATTCGCAAGGTAAATCGCCATCAGGGAGTATCACACCTGTTGGAGTCAACATTAATGACAATACTACCTCAACTCCGAATGACAAGCCATCTACTAGTACGGTGGCCTTGAATTCCCACGAACGAATGAACGGTGTTCCGAGTACGGACTGTACTCTTAGAGTGATACCGCCCCACTTTGCAGTGTTTTTGTCACGGCTTGAATATGGCACCAAAAGCAGTGAAATTATTAACTACATTGCTGGGAAAGGCATCGATACTAGCAATATAAAATGCCACAGTCTGACAGCGGATAACCTTACAGGTCGCTTGACATCGTCATTCAAACTTTTAACGCCTCAACCAACTGGAAATCTGCTACTCAACCCGAACTTTTGGCCTAAAGATATTCTTGTAAAAGAATTCGTGAGCAGACCTAGCTTCAAGAATAATCAACCAAAAAACCTTCAAAAAAACTCCAACCAAATAGTTTAGATCCTACAGCCTTTAGTCTTTACTACCAAAATACTGGTGGTCTAAGAACAAAACTCCGTGATGTCTTGCTCTTCTCTTCATCTGGTCAATATGATATTATTGTTTTCACTGAGACTTGGCTTACGCAGAATCATCACAACGAAGAATTGTTCAACAATGACCAGTACGAGGTTTTCCGCAAAAACCGTTGCTCCGTTCTAACCGACTGTGAGAGAGGTGGTGGAGTATTGGTCTCGGTTCGTTCCTCTTTGCGCAGTGATGAAATCAATCTACCTCCAGCAACAGCAGATTTGGATGTTGACCAAGTAGCAGTCTCAATAAAATTCATTTCTGGAACTGAGGTTATTGTTATTGTAAGTTATATACCACCAAGGAGTCCTTACCTATTATATAAAACACATATAGATAATTGTTCCTTTATCTTAAATAACTTAAAAGATCATCAGCACGTTATCCTTCTTGGGGACTTTAATTTACCCAACCTAATTTGGTCATTTGACTGCGATGATTCTAGACTTCTTCCATTCAATGTTAACTTAGATTATGAGCGTGAAGTCGTTGATACTCTTGCCCAGCTTGACCTTCATCAGATTAATAACTTTGCTAATGAATTTAATAATATCCTTGATTTGGTATTTGTTGATTCCGAACTAGACATAAGTATCAACAACTCCATGGTCCCACTCTTTCGTAATTCAGTTTTTCATGTAGCATTATCCATTCAGTTTGAGTTTTATGAATTTTTTAAACCAGGCTCCGGTGACACTTTTTTTAAATATAACTATGCTAAAGCCAATTTCAGCAACATTTCAAACTATTTAGATAGCATGAATTGGTTAGAAATCTTTAATAATTGTAATTTAGATAATTCTTTTAATTTATTTATGAACACTGTAAAAATGGCAATCGATTTGTTTACACCTAAAGTAAAGTCTACCAAGGGTAATAAACCCATTTGGTTTAATGATAGAATCAGAAATTTAAATAATAGGAAAAATAAGGCCTATAAGCGATTCCGTAATAGCAATAACGACGCGGAACTTTTGAAAGTTTATCGGACGCTCCAAAAACAATTCGATGTCTTAAATAAGTTTCTTTATAGACAGTATGTTCTTTCTGTTGAATCTAATTTAAAGATAAATAGTAAACGCTTTTGGAGCTTTATTAATAGCAAAAAACAATCTAATGGTATTCCAAACTGTATGCGTCTAAATAACGTATCTTCATCTGATCTTTCAACCATCTGTAATATGTTCGCTAACCACTTTCAGTCGGTATATTCTTCTGGTACTACTACACCTATAGTCCCCAGTAATAGCTCAATGTCCTGTAATTTCCTTAATATCGGCAAGTTAGAGTGTACAATCGCTGAAGTTCAAACTGGTCTTTCTTTATTAAATTTAGATAAAAATCCTGGTTTGGATGGCATCCCGCCAATTTTACTTCAAAAGTGCTCCTTCTCGTTTTCTGTACCTCTTTGTTTAGTTTTTAATTTGTCTCTCCGGTCTGGACACTTTTTGAAAAATTGGAAGAACTCATTTTTAACGCCCATATATAAATCTGGGTCGAGACATGATATTACTAACTATCGTCCGATCTGTAGGATTTCTACTATTCCTAAGTTGTTTGAAAAACTGGTTTGTGACAAACTTACACCTTTCTTAAAGAGATTTATCTCTCCGTTTCAACATGGATTCGTCGCAGGTAGATCTACTACCACAAATCTCTCAATTTTTTGTAACTCTGCCTTGAAATACCTTGAGAATGGCTTGCAATGTGATGTAATATATACGGACTTTGCTAAAGCGTTTGATCGCGTCAACCACAATATATTAATTTCCAAACTAACTGGCTTAGGACTTCACTCCAATTTCCTAAAGTGGATTCATTCCTACTTAACGGATCGTATCCAGTATGTTCGCATAAATGACACGTTCTCGTCACCAGTTTATGTTACCTCTGGAGTACCTCAAGGTAGTCATTTAGGCCCTTTGCTCTTCCTTTTATTTATTAATGACATTCCTGACTTGTTTTTGAGTTCCCAGTGTCTAATGTTTGCCGACGATTTGAAAGTGTTCCGACCTATACGTTCAGTTCACGATTGTATTCTTTTACAGGAGGATCTTGAACGACTTTCCATATGGTGTCAAAATAATGATCTTCATCTCAATGTCTCTAAATGTCAAAGCCTTTCTTTTTACCGTAACCTCTCTCCAATTCACTTTACGTACGTAATCGATAATACCTCCCTGTCCATTATTTCGTCCAAAAAAGATCTTGGAGTAATTTTTGACATAAAACTTAGCTTTTGTAAGCACATTGAGTCTTTGGTTGCCAAAGGTAATCAGATGTTAGGTTTCATACTGCGGAATTCTAAAGACTTTCATGATCCGCATACTCTCAAATGTTTATTTTTTGCATTTGTCCGGTCTCACCTTGAGTACTGCAGTATAGTTTGGAATCCGTTTTATGAAGTACATTCTATTAGAATAGAGAAGATCCAAAAGCGTCTTACTAGAGTAGCTGTTCGTAGACTGCGATGGAATATTGAAATGCCATCTTACGAGACCAGGTGCAAATTATTTGGTATCCTACCTCTTTTTAAACGAAGGCAATATTTTTCAATTATGTTTATTCGTGATTTGATTAATGGTCATATCGATTGCCCTTTCCTATTATCATTAATTGGATTTTATGCTCCTTCGAGAACTCTAAGAAATCGTCTTTTATTTTATGTACCTTATCATAGAGTTAATTATGGATTCAATGAACCAATTTCTAGATGTCTTAGAGAATCAAATAAATATTCTAGTATATTTGATTTTAATCTTAGTAGGGATTCATTTAGAAATAAAATAATTCTGTTGTTAGGCTTTGGTGGTCGTTTTTAAGTATATTTTTGTGTTAAGTAAAAGTAATCTAGCGAGAACAGTAGATGTACTCATTTGATTGAAAAAATAAAATAAAAAAAATATTATTCTTAAGACGAGGACTGGTTCTATGGTAAAATCGCAAAATGTAGCAAATAACATGCAAAACCCTAGACCAGGAGGAAAATCTTCCTACAATTGTTTCAATATTAGGCGACATAGTAGTAAGATTCACCTTTATTGGTTTCATTTCGAGATCTTTATCAGCAGGTCGCTTCATAATGGATTTGGGCCAAGAACATTGAGGTTGGCAAAGCCAGGCAGGGCCGTGCCACCATAAGTTGGCCACCTGAAGTTCTGTCGGAGAAAGACCTCTTGTCGCTAAATCTGCTGGATTATCAGCAGATCTTACATGATTCCATTGTGTATTTGGCACATATGACTCTATCTGTGAGACTCTATTAGCTATAAAGGTTTTCCAAGAGCTAGAAGGCTTATTTAGCCATGCTAAAACAATTGAGCTATCGGTCCACAGAAGGAGCTCGTACTTTGAGCAGGTAAGCTCTGATATAACCTTGCGAAAAAGTTTTGACAACAAAACAGCACTACAGAGTTCCAATCTTGGTAATGGAACTTGTTTGACTGGGGCAACTTTGCTTTTGGCGCATATAAGGTTAGACGACCACCTGCCAGAATTGTGTTGTATGCGCAAGTAAAACGTAGCAGCATAAGCTCGCTCAGAAGCATCACAAAATCCATGGATTTGGATAATCTCGTTCGGACTGTACTGAATCCAACGCGGAACTTGAACTCTGTGTATGTCTGGTAGCGCAGCCAAAAAGGTTTTCCAGCGGTGACACGTGAGGGGCACAAGTGGTGTGTCCCAAGACGTCCCATCACGCCAGATTTGCTGCATAAGTATCTTCGCAGTAATTATTACAGGAGCCAACCATCCTGCGGGATCAAACAGTCTTGCTATCACTGAGAGCACAGCTCTTTTAGTTAAAATTTTATCTTCTTCTAGTATTGAGAAAAAGAAGTGAAAGCTATCAGATCTAGCATTCCATTGAATCCCGAGAGTTTTTGAGATACTATTATCTTCTAATTTAAGAAAATCTTGGTTATAGAGATAGGATACTGGAAATCGTTTAATCAAATCCAAGCTATTGGAGGTCCATTTTCGTAAGGAAAAACCTGCCGAGCTAAGAGCAGCTATCAGCTCGTTTTGTGCTTGAAAGGCTGTTTCAAAATCATGGGCTCCAGTAAGCACATCGTCGACATAAAAATCATTTTTGAGAATTGCCGACGCAATAGGAAACGTCGATTGCACATCCTCGGCAAGACGCAGCAATGTACGTATGGCTAAATATGGGGCGCACTTAACGCCAAAGGTAACCGTCTTTAGCTCATAGTCCTGAAAAGGACTATCGCTATGTTCGGATTCCCAAAATAAAATTCGTTGAAACGATGTATGTTCAGGATGAACAATGATCTGCCGATACATCTTTTCGATGTCGGCGTTAAAGACGTAGCGATAGAAACGCCACTTCAAAATTAGAGTTGTTAAATCGGTTTGTAATACCGGACCAGTGTACAACATATCATTTAAACTAATACCATTGCTTGACGGACACGAGGCGTTAAAAACTACCCGAACCTTTGTTGTAGTACTATCTGGTTTTACAACCGCGTGATGTGGCATATAGTAAGTGCATATCTGATGGTTTTTAATAATTTCCTCAGATGAAACAGCCTCCATATGTCCCAGTTCGACATATTCTTGAAGCACCTCATTATATTTCGACCGAAGTTCCGGATTTTTCGCTAATGATTTGCCCATGCGATGGAGCTGTTTTAGAGCTTGGTTTCTTGAATGGCCTATCGAGGCAATAGGTCTTTTAAATGGCAGATGAACTATGTAACGACCGTTGGCGTTGCGAGTAGTTGTATCTGAGTAAAGTTGTTCGCAGATGATATCTTCGCTTGATACCGTATTTCGCTCAAATATCTCCTCAACTTCCCAAAATTTAGCAATTTGTTGATCTACCGAAGTCTCGCAAAAATACGACACAAATGTGGAAAAGGAATTAACATGTTGTTGGGAAAGAGGTCCTGAGAGTACCCATCCAAATATGGTGTTCTGGGCTACCAGAGATCCTAAAACGTCTGACTTCAATCCTTCCAGGACAATTGAGGGATACAAGTCGGATCCAATCACCATATCTATTTTCGAACTTTCATAGAAATGGGGATCTGCGAGCTCCAATCCAATTGGTACTGTAACTTCATCTCGATGTATCATGCATGAAGGCAAATCCCCAGTGAGGCGTTTCAAAACAATTGCGTTAGCAAAAATGGTGAAAGTTGGAACATATTTTGAGGCAATACAAAGCGAACACAATTTTGATGCCGTTGTTGTTATCATTGAACTCATTCCGGATATCTGAGCCTGTATCGGCTTCACTGGTAAATTTAATCTTCGTTGCGCTTCTTCCGAGATAAATGTAACCTCTGATCCTGGATCCACCAGAGCACGAAGCGTAAATTTGCATCCTAGGTGGTGGATATCAATCAAAGCCGTTGCTAAAATTATTCGCTTGTTGTTACCAGCAAAGAAAGATTGAACTCGATAGGGATTGGAGTTTTCAGTGGACTGTCTTGTTGGAGATTGTGGGGATGCTTGTAATGGATGCCCCATTCCTGAAGAGGAAGGAATATTTTGAGATGAGTTCAACGGAGTTGGATGCAAAAGTGTATGGTGCTTTTGTTTACACTGCATGCACGTGTGAACACTTTTACAATCCTTGTGCAAATGCGTTGAGGATAGGCAATTTGTGCAATAGCCGAATGAATTTACCTTGGTCAAGCGATCCGTTATATTTAACTGCAGAAACGCTGGACATTGCCGAAGAGAATGTGAACCATTGCACAGTTTGCAAGTAAATTTATTTGCTTTGGAATGAAATGCTTTATGTTTTGCTTTATGGGGAGAATTGAGTTGACCTCTTAATTCGCCTTTTGACTTAGAAGGAAATTTAATATCGGATATAGTTTCTAGCACACGGTAACGGCTTGTTAAAAACGAATCCATTTCACTCCAGGGCGGAATGTCTCGGGGTTTCTGAAGGGATTGTTCCCACAATGCAAGAGTATTTTCCGGTAACCGATTGGAACATAAATATACGAGAATCGGATCCCAAGTGTTCGTAGATACACCATGGGCTTCGAGAATCGATAAACAATCATTGATCTCCCGCTGGAGATCCTTAATGCTTTTGCCAGATTCGATTGCAATCGCATTCAAATTAAAAAGCTTCTTTAATTGGTTATTCACCAAGATTCTCCTATTCGCGTACTGATCAGAAAGCGCTTTCCACGCTAATTCAAAACTATCTGCTGTGAGTGGGAACCTCGTTACAATATCATGTGCATCATTCTTGGTTTTCGTGCGAAGGTGAAATAATTTTTGTACCGAGCACAATTTCGGGTGATTTATATATACCGCGGTAAACATATCTCTGAACGACGGCCAAGTGAGGTAATCCCCGTAGAAGGTTTCAGTGTCACAAGGTGGAACCTTTATGCACTGTTCTGGGTTTAAATTCTGAGAGGAAGCATTTGGAATACCGTCTTCTTTAATAATTGTCAGTTTAGATGCAGTCTCGATAATTTCACTTAGGCACGAAATATATGTGTTAGACGACAACCGATATTTGGCTTTGATTGGCTCCAAATCTTCATCCGTCTTTGCACGCAGGTACAGAGTATAACACTTCTTAATATCACACCAAAGTTCTTTTAGTTCGATTTTATGTGCTTCTAAAGCACTAAGAGTATGATCTGTCATCGGTATTTGTTGGAAATAAGAATGAAATTCTATAAACTGATCCGCTGCAGCGATAAAATTCTCTAGCTGAGACATAGTTTTGGAAGTAATTGAAAAAAACCTAGCCCCAAACAAATAATTGCTCAAACGCGTACCAATGTTCAGACGGGCAGCCAATTCGCACTATTAAACACTCTTAACTTTATGTTATAAGACGAATTAGAGATTCTTGTATGTCATGTACAACACAAATCAAGTGAGGTTAGGGTGTATATAAATTGATATGTTAAGTAAAATAATATATTGCACTTATCATAAAATATGCACGCACCTATTAACAATATTTGAATCTCCTTAGCTGCTTCTGTTCTTCCTTCTGCTGGTTTAGTCTGGAATATAATTTCCCGTTCGTTGAACTATCTTCACGTTTTGTTATGTGGAATTGGTGGGCTGCTAAGCGATCTGAGAGCTGGTACTGCGACGATGTTGTCAGCGCAAGCGTTGGATTAATGACTGGCTTTCTTTTTATGCAATGTGCCGAATGTTTGTTGGGGAGCAAAAAAATCTTCTCGTGGCTTGTGGAACTGGTGTATGACGTGGATCGGTGAGAATTTGGGAGAGCAAATGTAATGCGCTTTGGATGATCTTCGACGATCGCTGTGCTGTTACGGTTTGATATGCTGCTTTGAGTCGTGAATATTTTGGAACGATCGGTTTGATGACTACTCCGATTTCTGTTGATACGATCGTTGATCTTTTATGCTGATACGATCGTTGAGCGAGTGGGCAAGATGCAGGGATCTTCTTTACTGCTACGATCGTTGTCTTACGGGGCAAGATGCAAGTATCTTCTTTGATGGTACGATCGTTGATCGTGGGCGGCACGATGCAGGGTTTACGGATCTTCGACAGTCAAAGCGTTCGACCAAGGCAGGTAATTTAAAGAGATGATTTGACTGAAGAGAGTACGGCTTACACTTCGACGATCGATTTATGTAGATATAGGAATCTGAGCTACGATGCGGCCGATATGCAGTTTCGTTTTTCATGCAAATTTGCGAATGAAAATTGATGAGTATTTTAATAAATACTATCCGGCTCGAAGGACCAAATGTTGGGGTGAGTAGTATCCCCGGCTGGTTGCTCGTTGAATTTCGTTGAGGCACAAGAAAATAAGAAGAATTTTTGTTCTGTTTATTCACAATTCTGTATTCTCTTTCTGATGAAAGGTCTTACCTCGACGAAGTTAAATTCAAGAAGGAAGTTATACATTTGTCTTATGATAACCTATATTCACAAATTTGTATTGAATATCCAAAACATTACGTTCAGCTGCTGCTAATTTAATTAAATCAGTTAATAGTTTGCAGTTAGCACCAAAGATATAAATAGGTGGGCAAAAATCAATTTTGTTTAATTTATGCGATGCACTGTCTCCTGTTGTTTGCGTTTTTTGCGTTTTAGCAGAATGGTTGCTGCGTACATCACTCACATCGCTTACCAAGGAACAGTCATCCATGTTGTCTAGATCTGCTAGTGGCGAGAATGGATTGTTGTCCAGAGTAGATTGCTGATGACTCATAGCCTGAGAACAGCCAGCATCGGCTGCGTTTATTCTTTTCCTTTTTCCCATATTCGTGTTGTAGGTGTGCGCTGATCGTTTTAATTTGCAGATGACTGCAGTCCACTCACTTGCGTTTGAGCTGATATTGTCTTCTCCCATATTAGTATCTTTTTGTTGTAATTGGCATTGGAGAGGAGAGATACCCAAATTGTTTGTCGTTGTTGGTCTCTGAGTATTTACTGAGAGATGATTTTTTTCGATTGAACTGACATTAGAATTCACGTGTTTGATGTTATCACGAATTAATGCACTGGCATTAATGGCCCTTGGGCTGGAGAGTTCTTAATCACTTTATTATTTTCCACTTTGTTGAGTCTCTATCTCTTTAAGGAAATTATTTAGTATTTAATTACTTGCGGTTGAACCGCTAAAATTGTGAAGAAATTTTGTTTGCTAATAAGTAACACGTCTGCTCACTCCGGGATTTTCCAATGCACTCTCAAATCACATGATCTTGCCGGCCAATTGACATCGCCACCACGTGAGATAACACGGCCATTGAATTTGTCGCGCAAAAGAGCCATTGTTTCATTAGCTATGTGGCAAGTGTCACCGTCCTGTTGAAACCACATATCGTCCACATCCATATCTTCCAATTCGGGCCATACAAAGTTCGTTATCATTTCACGATAGCGAACACCATTCACAGTATCTGCCTGACCGGCCTCATTTTGGAAAAAATACGGTCCGATGATGTCGCCAGCCTATAAACCGTACCAAACAGTCACTCTTTGTGGGTGCATTGGTTTGTCGACAATCACTCTTGGATTATCATTCGCCCAACTGCGGCAATTCTGCTTATTGACGAATCCACTCAGGTGAAAATGTGCCTCATCACTGAAGATGATTTTCTTCGAAAATTGATGATCCACTCAAATTGAGTTAGTCTGAAATTGAGAAATGTCAAATAAAATGCAGAAAAAAACTTGAGTTTAGGTTTGGTTCACATTCAACATCGGCCCTTACAATTTAACCACCCTTTATTAGCCTTAAAAGTGACAATAGCATCTTATTTGCAGAACATAGTTTGGTTTTTAATGCGAGCAATGGAGATGGATAACAAGCACTGAAAAGGCTGAAGTTCTTTCACAAAAATTTGCTTCAAACTTCACGATTGCAGCAAATCTTAGTAACCCTACAACAGCAAATCTGGTTGAAAGTTCTGTTAATCAAATTGATTGAACTGCTCACATATTATCTTCTGGTTGGTACGTCCGACCTAAAGAAATAAAAAATATAATAAAACTTTCTCGAATCAAGAAAGCACCTGATCTTGATGGGAATTTCAACTTGTGCCTTGCAAATCTCCCTCGAGTTGGACTTATTTATCTCACTTACATAATAAATGGCTGTCTCAATCTACAGTACTTTCCACAGGCATGGAAGGTAGCAAAATTAATTGCGATTCCGAAACCTCAAAAGCCTCCTAACGATCCCTCCAGCTATCGTCCAATTAGCCTTCTAAGCAATCTAGCAAAGATCTTAGAAAAAATTAATAACGATAACTCATTATTAAAAAAACAGCCATAATAAGCTGCAAATCATGCAAAACAAGATCCTTAAAATGATTCTTGACCTGCCGTGGCACTTCTCCACATCTGAACTACATAATATGTCAAACGTCGACTTTGTGTTGGATAAAATTAACACCCTGGCATGCAAGTTTTTTGAAAAATGTTCATTGTCAGTAAATCCATATGTTACGCAATTATTGCCAAATTAGTTAGTAAGTTAGAGTAAGTTAGTAGTTGCTATCATTTATACAAAAAAAAACATTGGGTTTTCAGATTTTATTTTTTATTTATTTATTGAAAAATCGCTTACAATTAAGACAAGAGTCTTATAATTTATGATAAGCCTTTAAATGCATTACTTTACTGATCAATTACAAAATTTAAACAATAAAAGCAAAAGAGTGAAAAGCAAAAAACTTAATTATTTAAAATACAATTAAAAGTACCTACAGATTAAAAAGAAAAAGGGAATTTAACAGAAGAGTTTGAGTTGAAGAAAGTAGAAAATTAGTTGTAATTGTTTGCTAAATACATAACAACATTAGTTTTAAAAAAGAGTTGCATCTTCGATTCTTCTCAGCGCAATAGGTAGGGAGTTCCAGAGGCGGATAACGTGGACAAAAAAATGTCTTCCCGTTGTAAGGTACCGGTATCGAGATGGGGTTAGAACAAAGGATCGTGTTGATTGAGGGAAAATAATTCTGTTGTGCAAGTAATCAGGTTGTTTAGTTTGAATGACCTTATGTAAGAAGGATAAAGACCGAAATTTCAGAAGACTATTAAGGCTGCAGCCACATATACTTTTAGAAAACACTGAGACATGATCGTAATAACGCAAACTGTAGACATAGCGAGCTATATTATTATAGGTCACATTCAATTTTCGATTGGTCGCAAAATCGGTGTGACAAAAAACTTCGCATCCATATATTAGAACTGGTAGTAAGAGAGTTCTAGCGAGCAATAGTTTTATATGTTTAGGAATGAAGCTTTGGGTAACTCGGAGAGCACGTAAACTTCCATATATCTTACCAACAGCGCTATTTATATGGTCGTTCCAGGTTAAGGTACTATTGAACAGTAGCCCAAGGTTCTTTGCAGTATGAACATATTCTATTTTATTATTACCTAGTTTAAGAGGTGGTAGAGTTGAAAAATCAAATAACTTGTAGAAGATGAGAAGAGATTTTGTCTTGAGCGGGTTTAAAACGAGGCAATTATTCTGCGACCACTGCAGGATAGTTGACAAGTCTAAATTCATTAGATCTATTGCCTCTTCCTTATCATAAAAGGCCCGGCTTATTAGGAGTTGCACGTCATCGGCATATAAATGAATAGAGCAATGTTTGATAATTTGAGGAAGTTCGTTTATGTAAAGCGTAAATAGAACAAGACCTAGGATTGAACCCTGTGGTACACCTGTTGGGTTGTAAAGGAAGTTGGACGAATTTCCATTGACTGACACACATTGTTATCTTTGGTTAAGATAGGAGTATATCAGTTTAGCAGACTCATCAGAGAATCCAAAGTTATTTTGCAGTTTTAGTTGCAGCTTGGAGTGATTGACCGTATCAAACGCTTTGGAAAAATCCAAAAGCGTCAAAAATGAAACATGTCCATTATCTATCGATACTCTGATATCATCTGTGACACAAAGCAAGGCTGATACGCAACTACGCTGTGGGCGAAAACCTGACTGAAGCGAACTAAGCAGGTTGTGCGTCGACAAATGTTTTTGTATTTGTTTTAATACAGCTTTTTCAAAAACTTTCGAAAGAAATGGAAGAATAGAAATGGGTCGAAACTCCATAGTATTGCCTGTTTTCTTTTTAGGGATAGGAATAATACGCGTCTTCTTCCACTCTAGTGGAAATTCAGAGGTAGTAAGAATAGTGTTAAAAATGTAGGTAATATAGGGTAGGACATATGGAAGCAAGATTTTAATGAACTTGGGGTTTATAAGATCGAGGCCGGTGGCGTTTGACTTGATTGACAATAAAGCCTCAACAACGTCCTCTTCATAAAGTCTTTCGAACATAAAAGTATAATTGGAGCTAGGAAGAGGTAGGTAAGAAGCGGGAGGAAGTCTTTCTAGCTCAGGATAATTACTTAAAGTAGTCGAAGAAAGGAACTTTTCATTGAGGGTATTACAGTCGATGTCATCTGGCGTCTTTAAAGGGTCTTTCCCAATTCCGAGTTTTTTTAAGATTGCTCCAAAGTTTTTTACCAGGAGTGAATGAATTAAATTTGATTTCATAGAATTGGAATTTCGCTGCTCTGATTTTCATAACTACTTGATTGCGTAGAGCGCGATAAGTTTGTTGAAATGTTTCCAATTTATATCGCCAGTGGCTGTAAGCGACATCGCGCTTAGACATTAAGGCTATAATATCGGAATTAAGCCATGGTGGAGAGTTGTGCTTAAAGGTTGTAGTTTTGAGCGGCACATGTTTATCAAACAGCAGATTAACATTATGCTTAAAGAAAGCAACTTGCTCGTCAACTCCTTGCATATAAAACAACGAGTTCCAATCTATTGAGTAAAAGTCGTTTGTTAAGTTTGACGGAACTATATGTTAAGTCTCTATATTGAAAGCTATTGTCATGTACCATCGGGGCAAGGATTAGGCATACAAATAACAGATCATGCTTGGAGAAACCAGGTGCAGAGAGCTGGTCATAGAGTACGACCTTATCAGTGTCGCTGGTAATAAAAAGATCTAAAAGAGTGCTGGACTCTATGCAGTGGTGAGTGGCAACGGAGGTGTTAATGGAAAGCAAATTAAGTGCTTTAAATGTATCGGTGAAGTGACTAGATTTAAGTGGGTCTAAAAGGTTGCAGTTGAAGTCACCGCAAAGCAGAACATTCGGATAGCAACAAGAAAAGGACTCAAGCATTTTTACTAGTGGATCAATACTAATAAAGTTATATGGACGGTAAACGGAACCAACCAGAACACTCTCTGCATTACATATAACATTAACGAATACAAGTCCGAACGAAAAAGCTTATAGCCATCCAAACTGTAAACATTATCACAGATTTTTTTTTTTTTTTTTTACGCTATCAGCTCTGTGTCGTGGAGTGCTTAAAGCAAGCAACTATCACGAGCAGAAATTGCCGGCACAAAAAGTGCTCTGACAGGCTCATCATTTAGTGCAGGTGTTAGTAAGGAC
Organism: Portevinia maculata; assembly: GCA_949715645.1. Lineage (NCBI taxonomy): Eukaryota > Metazoa > Arthropoda > Insecta > Diptera > Syrphidae > Portevinia > Portevinia maculata. The sequence goes on from OX454527.1 coordinate 100,232,456, forward strand.
AAAACAATTAAAAATACAATAATTATGTACCTACAAAATACTAACACAGACACAAAATAATGCAAACTATTTAAGACATTAAAGCATTATTACGCAAAATATTTTTTAGCTTAATTTTACTAACATGCAAGTCAATCACATGATCATTTAGATTATAGATTCTACTCATGCGACTAATAGGCTCATGCTTCCCATAACTCGTTCTATGATGGGGGCTAAACAATAATTCAGCACTGCGCAAATTATGGGCACCACCACGAAAATTAAAGCCAATAGACGACAGCAAGTCAGGTGCATCTATTTGACCGGATATAAGCTGCTGTAAAAAAATGATATCGCTATTAAGAGACAAAGAATATTGAAAGGTGGAAGGTATATTCTTTCTAGAGAATGTCATATGTTGACATTTAGTAGGGTTCAGGGATAAACCGTTTTTATCACACCAATTGGCGAAGCTATTAATGTCAGATTGAAGAAAAATTCTATCTTGCTGACTAGTGATAGATTTAAATATTTTCATACCATCAGCGTAGATCAGGATATTACTGTGTTTTATACATGCCTTAACATCATTAATGGCAAGTATAAATAATATCGGTCCGAGGTGACTTCCTTGGGGAACTCCAGACTGCGCTGTAGCGATCCTCTAAATTTCACTTGATAAACCCTTGATCTAAGGTATGAATTAACCCATTTTATGAAACTTGGTGGGAAGCCAAAAGCCCTGAGCTTAAACTCGATTATTTCATGGGACAGCTGGTCGAAAGCTTTAGAGAAGTCATTGTATATGCAATCCATTTCGTCCTTATTCTCTAAGGTATTAGAACAATCATGCAAGAAACTTAACAGATTAGTGACAGTGGATCTGTTTCTTACAAATCCATGCTGTTCATTACAAATTAAATTGCGACAAAGAAATATTAACTTTTCGCAAACAATTTATTCAAAAAGCTTAGGGATACACGAAAGCTTTGAAATGGGCCTATAATTAGTGATATCACCACGTTCGCCTTTTTTAAATACAGGTGTGATAAAAGCACTTTTCCATAGATTAGGGAATTTACCAGTACTGATGGACAATTCAAACAGATACTTAAGATATGGAGCAATTGCATGACTACATTTTTTAAGAACGATCGGTGCAATGCCATCAGGACCTGATGAATAATCATTCTTGAGAGAAGAAATACATTTTAAAATTGTTTCCAAATCGAATGAGATACTACTAAAACTTATTTGGGAACAGCTAGTTAGATAACTAAAATATTGATCATCAATGTGAAGAGGGATCTCCCTAAATGACTTACTGAAATGATCTGCAAACATATTGCTTGCATCTAGCGAATCAGCAGTTGTAGAACTATTGTAAGTAAGCTTCGATGGATAACCATCGGTTTTTTTCTTAGAGTTGACAAAACCCCAGAAAAGTTTGGGGTTCGATTTTAAAGAGCATTCCATTTTACTTATATAGTCAATATATAAGTTGCAGGATAAAGATTTGAATTCATTGAATAATGTGAAATAGAGTTCAAGATCTGAATGGCAGAGACTTTTTAAATAGTTCTTCCAAGCCCTATTACGTCTGTTTCGTATCGATTTTAGCTCTTTAGTGTACCAGGGATGGGACGTTTTCAGATTCCTAGAGGATTTCACAGGAATCACTTTTTTCATGCAGTTATCCATCAAAGAATAAAAAGAACCTACTGCATCTTCAATATTAGATAAGGCAGTAAGGTTAAAATTAAAGCTGTTAATTTCATCAGAAAGCCTTTGAAAATTTGCTTTCCGAAAGTCAAAAGATTGCGAACGGTCATACGAATTACTGTTTTCGTACAGATGTGCGCCCAGTTCAATAAATACATCCAAGGGTGGATGATTGTCATCTATGTTAGTTATACTGAAGTGGGATTCCAGAACAACAGTACTAACAGAGTCAGAAGAGAAAACAAGATCGAGAGTTCGATTTTTGAAATTTTTTATACAGCTTGTTTGCTGTAAGTCAAGAGACAAAATGTTGTCTAATAAATCGAGCTCTTGTTGGGCAGAGTCAAAGGATGGAATAAGATGAGAATCATCCTCAGAAGGTACCCATCCAATATGTGGCAGATTAAAGTCGCCTATAAGTAAAACAGTGCTGTCACAACAAGATATGTAAAAAATATGGTCAAGTGCCATAGAAAGCTCAGAATACAAAGAACATAGACGAGACGATGGAATGTACGCATTAACAACATATAAATATTTTTTCTTAAGTGTAATTTTTGTACAGATAATTTCGACATTTAGTGAAAATGGAAAGTCAATCTTTCGTGACTCAAAGATGTGTCGAACCAAGTTTCAGAGACAGAGATAATATCAATTTTTGAATCCACAAACAGATATCTATGTTCCCCCAATTTGTTGATAAGACTTTGCGCATTGATTTGACAGACTCTCAATCCTTTTTTCTGTGAACATAGTATTCTAATCATAATAAACAAATTAGTGTTTTCGCTTCCGCCAATGAAACCCCCACTATTGGTAGCTGTATAGTTTGACATGCAAACTATGAAGAACAGTGATGGCGCATGAGACAGAATCAGAGATGCAATAACAAGTTAGATCCATAGAAGAGAATATTTGGCAAGAAACTACACACAAATTACGTAACATTTATAAAAACTTTACAAATTAAGAAAATCTATAGAAGAGAAGAATTGTAATAAATGGCAAATTATTTTATGTTAGCATTCTATTTTTTGTTTTGAACATTGCTTACGACGGAATCTGGTTGTCTGCGTACAGCTTCGTTTAATGTTTCGATGTTGTTGATGGTAAAGCTCTTCTCGTTAGCAGAGAGTTTGATAAAAACAGAGCCACTACTCGTGTACATAGAGTACAGTTGATGATTTCTTCGCATGCTTATGGCGCGCTGCAGAAGAGTGCGGGTGTTTTTAGTTAAACTTTCATTCAGAAAACAGGCGTGGTTTGATTGAAGTCCAAAGTCACGTAGGCAGAGTTGTTGTTGTGGTTGTCCTTTACGATAAGCCGCTACAGATTTGAGAAGAATGTTTCTCTCTTGGATTGAATTAAATTTGAGAATAATTGGCGTTGTTGCGTCTGTTCTAATGTTTGTTCGCCGCTGAGAACGAATAATGTTCTTGAAGGTGGGCGGCCTGCAGTTGACAGTTAAGCATAGTTGATTGAAGAGCGACATCAAGTTTTCTTCATTGCCGCGGGGAATACCAAAGAGTACGGCATCAGCTGCTATCTCCTTCTTCTCCATTGCTTGGAACTGTTCATGTAGAGCTGTTTATGGAAATCAAGAGAATCGCTGCTTGAGTTTGCTTCAATGCGCTCCACACGCTGAACAATATCAGATATTGTCTTGTGTGCTTTCTCCATTTGTTCATTCCAGATGCGCTCTGTTCGCTCTATTTTAGAGAATAGTTCACCGCGGATTTTAGAGATTTCGTCCGATATATGAATGATTATAGTCTCAGTATGTTTGGACAGGCGCTCTTCAAGTTTTGTCAGCGTCAATTGCTCATCGATTTCGCTGCTCTTCTTTTTGATAATCTTGTTTGCTGAATGGATTGACCGTGCTGCTAATGGCGGTGCCGAAAGAGGGGTAAGTGGCTGAGTCTCTTTTGATCGCGTGTTAGGCATTGTATGTAGGTATGTGAGAATGATTGTTCTAACGTTCGATTAAATTTCACTCTACAATTAACTCCAATTACACTTATCACTGAGATAGAATAATGAGATAACGGAGGGGATTAATCAAAGGCTAACAAGCTAACACACTTTTAAACTGTTGGTTAGAAAGTTATCGCGAGAAAATGTAAGCTGATTGCAGACGTCCAAAACTGTCGTCTACTCGCTAGGACACATTGAACTCGCTAGGACACATTGAACTGAAGATACTTAAGTTTTCCCAAATATGTAATATTATTCACATTCACATTTTCTGATAATATCAATATAATTAATATTAAAGCTGAATGGGCACTAGCTCTTGCACTTATCTAGAAATTCTATTGTATATACTTGTAAACGTCATCTTGAATTTAATAATTAAATAATTTTGTTAGGGCTTAACTTATCTCGAAGAAAATTTTACTCAGTAACTAACTTTTTGATCTTAGTAGGAAAACAAAAGATTTAAAAAAAAAATTCTCAGATTTTCTCACCTTTTTATACATTTCGACGATTTTTTTGCACATATGAACAGTATCTACATATGTAGATAATTTTTTTTTCATACATTTTGCTTGATATTTTCGAAAATGCGGGCCTAAAATAGGGGGATATAAGAAGACATATTGTTACACCTAGAGCCTAGACTAAAAATCTAGCCTGAAGGAACAGCAATAGAATAACCATCTAAAATTAAATAAAAAAAATAAAAGTAATATACAAGCTAATTCGTTTTATTCATAAAAAAAAGAAGACTGTAAGCTAGGCCATATAACAATTTTGGCACATTGTTTGGGTAAGACTGTGCTCCAAACACATTGGCTTTTGGCATTTTACGCATCCTCGGGGTATCTCTCTTCTTTTTATTGATCCTGTAGCTTATGAAGCATGTCGCTTTTTGAGGCGTATGACCTGCAGGATCTACTTCGCGCTCGTCTGGGGTGAAACATTCGATGTTTGTTCCAGGTCGAACATTTTCTCCTACAATGCACTCCATGGCACTTCGAATACGAATTTGGCACGTTATTCTTCGGTTTTGTGCTCTTTTACGTATCTGCGGGATGCACAAGCTCTCACCCAGGCTTTCAAGGAAATTTATTCTGCGACTTTTCTTTGTTGCAATATTTGCTGATCCTTGTGGATTATTTTTCACATAAATTATGTATACAGCTAGTCCTGATACGTCAAGCAGACTATAAAATAAAGCCAACGGCCAACGTAGCGTCCTTTGTTTTGTGGTACACTGGCTAGGCATTTTGTCCATCGTATCAACCCCGCCTTTGGTATGATTATAATACAGGATTATCTCTGTTTTTTTTGTGGTCCCTCAGAGATTGCCTTAGTTTGGTGGAAGGTTGACAGCAAAACGACAGTCTTGTCTTTTTTTGGGACGTAAGAGCAAAGCACAGCATTTTCACAAAATCCAAATTCAGTTTACAACACTTCTCTGCATTTTGAAGCTTTAAATTCATCTGGTAAGTAACGTTTTTTTCTTTTAATGTTCCCACAACAGACAGCTTCCAACTAAGCAGCTCCTTATATAATGGTAGAGTGGTGAAAAAATTGTTCATTTCACATTTCTTTCAGTATTTTTATAAGGAGTAACAAGTTCCTTCACAATTCGTTCACCCTGGTTTACTTCTCTGTTGGAACCAATTTTACTTTTCTGACTTGGATGGTATGTATTCGGTAAATTTAGTACGTCCTCTAAAGCGGAAAAGTTGTTCATCTACCGTAATTGACTCGGCCTTCTGAGTCAATTACAACATTGTCCAAGATTGAAATTGAACATTTCAAATACATAACTTATAGGTGCTGCTTTGTCAGATTCTATTCGATCAGCTCTGGTAATTTCCGAATCAAAATGGATAAATCTCGAAATTGCTCTGAAGCGACGAAGTAAAGAAAATGCAAATCATGAGAATTAAGAAACAAAACAAAAAAAATATTTCCTAGACCAGATTCGTACAAAATAAATGTATGGGATTTTTTTAATCTACACATGTAGATACAGTCCATTCGGGTACATAAAAAGATGACGTGTCTATGCGAAGGTTATGCTGAAGAAACTACGAGTAACAGTCAAATTTCAGAAGGTATGAATTTTGCATGTTTTTGTAATAAGCATCAAAGCAAACAAAAAAGTCGCATTCAACCAATGCGTACCTACCTTTGAACAAAGCATCTATCGTTAAGTATGCAAGAGCCTTAAATGACGAACAATTGTTGCATAAAATTGCTGAAAAGAAATTGTTAGGAGTACAAATAAAATACCATCTTATCTGCAGACTTGATTACCAACATAGCTACGGAGCTGTTCATGGATCGCAAAAAAAACCCTTGGCATATAGTCCGACAATGCAATCGAAGCATTTAATGAGTTCTGTTCTTTTATTGAAGATACAATTATCCAAAAGAAGCATTGTGTTTTGTGTCATTTTTGTATAATATTTACAACACTAGTATCCAAAGGGCAAATGTTGAAAACAACACAATTCATTCGAGCAATTCTTTGCATTCAGAAAAGAAAATTCTTAGCATATTTAGCAAAAAGCTACAAATAATTATAATGCATAAGAGAAAGATTGTCGTTCCTATCCGTGGTGTCGTTTTAGATGACACAACCTTCTTAAAGCTAGAAGAAGCAGATGTTTTGCAAAGAGCAGCTCTATTTTAAGGGAAAAAACACTTAAAATGAGATCCAATAAGTTGCCTGAAAAGTTAACAACTTATGAGTGCTGAGAGTTTAAGTTTAAGTTTAAGTTTAAGTTTATTTATAACATGGTGCGTACAGTAAGATTACATCTTTTATAGTACTTAGATATTAAGATATAAATATATAATTACAATGGTACAAATAAGGAAGAGAGCAGAAAAGGGAAAAGGATTGGGATATGATTAGGGTTGAATTGAGAGGGACGAAAAGTGGAGAAAGATTGCATGTTTGAACTGTTTGTTATTAACTATTGATTTGATTCGAGACGGGAGCGAGTTCCAGAGTCTAACAGCACGTATGAAAAATAGACGAGAAGAGTTCAAGTAATTACTGAGATGCGGAATAATATTGATACTTCTGGCGGACCGATTGAAAGAGAGTTTCGTAAACAAACAAACAAGAGCCCAGGCAATGACAATTTTTATTTCTGAATGTGCTTGCAGATGCAGATCGTTTTGAAAAACCAATTAAGCGAAATGCAATTTTGAATTTCTGAAGCATGAGACTTCATATTATTCGGTATAGAGAGCTTGATTTGCTTTTTCTTAAAGTATATACGAGTACAACAAAAAAAAAAAAAATTACACACTAACCGGATCCGGACCGTCTGTGATGAATATATTGAAGGTGATAAGGAGACGCAACAGCATAAGTAATCACAAGAAATGGTGGAAATATATAGATCGCGCGGTAGGTACTGGTCTGCATTAGCGTTGCCAGACGTCCCGCTTTTTAAATCAAAATTAAATGTACCGCGCGGGACAGCCTCAGTCCCGCTTTTCGGGGAAATAATTCTGTTTTCATGAATCTCGTTGACAAAAACGAAAAAATATTAAAAACTAATTGTTCAGTTCACATCTTGCATAACATGAGCAAATTTGCATGTAATAGATTAGACATCGATGTAGAAGCTATCATCTTAAAAATATACGGCCATTTCTCACGTTCAGCTAAACGCCGTGCGGAATTGAAGAAGATATTTGAAACTACGGAAATGGAGTTTGTCGAATTATTACGTCACGTAAATACAAGATTTCTGTTGCTCTGCCCTGCTGTTGAGAAAGTAATCAAGGTTTGGCCTGCTTTGAAAAGCTACTTTGATAAGCAAGAATCATCTGCGAAAGCCATTGAAAAGATTTTTTACTCTGACGCAGAGGAAACGAAAACTCTAGCCTACTTGCATTTTGTTCATAATGTGATGAGTGCTTTTCGTACATTAGATAACTTATATGAAGAATTTAACTTGTTAAAATCATCCTTGGACGTATTTGTAGGAAAGTGCAAAGACACCACTGCCACCACCGCACAGAAATGGCACCAGCTCTTTCAACAGTTTCCAAAAAAAGATACCAGGAATATATTTAAACTAGTGTCTTTCATATTAGGTAACGAACGGGTTTTTTCCCAGATGAATTTAAAATGGTCAGATGTCAGAAATAAATGCTCCGTAAATTTAATGAAAGCAGAATTCAAGAAATTCATCCAGTTTAATCTACAACTATCCTGTGAAGAGTTCTTCTTCTTTATTAAAGAGAAAAAGGAAACTTTAAAAGAAGTTAAATCTTCACAGAAATATCATGAATAAGTAATTATTATAAATAATTATTCTCTTATTGTAAGTTCCAATTTGTAACACTCACTCCACAGACTATTTTTTAAAACACTATATTTCTCTAATGAATACAACTTTTTTGATTTTGATTTCTGTTTTTTTTTATCCTGAAGACGAATAAGATTCATCTATTTAACGATAGGATGAATCTGATTTAAAATATTATATTTTTATTAAAATACATTTTCTATGGCTATTTTTGATATCTATTGTCACGTAAACGTAATTTTAATTCAAATAAAAAGATAAATATTTGAAAACTTCTGATTATGTACGTTTTTAGGGTTCCGTAGCCAAATGGCGTAAAACGGAACCCTTATAGATTCGTCATATCTGTCTGTCTGTCTGTCTGTCTGTCTGTCTGTCTGTCCGGGAATGTCACAGCCACTTTTCTACGAAACTATAAGAGTTATACTTTTGAAACTTGGTAAGTAGATGTATTCTGTGAACCGCATTAAGATGTTCACATAAAAATAGAAAAAAAAACAATAAATTTTGGGGGTTCCTCATACTTAGAACTGAAACTCAAAAATTGTTGTTTCATCAAACCCATAAGTGTGTGGTATCCCATAAGTGTGGGGTATCTATAGATAGGTCTTCAAAAATGATATCGAGGTTTCTAATATCATTTTTTTCTAAACTGAATAGCGCGAGAGACACTTCCAAAATGGTAAAATGTTGCCCCCCCCCCCCTCTAACTTTTAAAATAAGGGAATGATAAAACTAAAAAAAATATATGATGTACATTACCATGCAAACTTCCAACGAAAATTGGTTTGAACGATATCTAGCAAGTAGTTTTTTTTAATACGTCATAAATCGTAAACCGCAATTTACCTTTCATTAAAGCAACTCAAATATAAAAAAAAAAATTTAATTCCATAAACATAAACCTTATGCGTAAACCGTGAACCATTATTTTCTAATAATAAATCTGTAATAGGTGCCAAAGTAAATAATAATTATAATTCGCGCGGAACCCTTCATGAGCGAGTCCGACTCGCACTTGTTTTACTATGTCCCGCTTTCGACGAAAGAATCCTGCTGTTTTCACTCAAAAAGTTCCAAAATCCCGACTTGGCAAAAGCAAAAAATGGCAACGCTGGTCTGCATATACAATTTTATTAAAGAGAATTAATTTCAAGGTCCGTGCTTCGAGTCTTAGTGCAACCTTTTTTTTATTCAATTCAATTCAATTACCATTTTTTAATTGAGTACCTACCATTTAGAATGGAAAATTCTTGTCAAAGTGTGCTTTGCTGATTGCAGAAAAATTGTAGTTAAATGCTCATCACGTTCAATTGCTTTATTTTAAGTTCATTACTTTGAAATTTCTTTTCAAGTCATAGCAAATTAAAAGAAATGGTCTCTGGAACCTAATAAAGAAGTATCTAAACGGTTTGTTAATGGATGAATTGACCGTTGTAATAGTTTCTTTTAACATTTATGGGAAATTAGTGCTTAACATTGATTGGAATTGTTTTGGTTGAAACACTGCAGTCTTACATCTTCCGTGACCTTGGGCACGCTGCTTCCAGTTGTCCAGAAAAAGTGCTCTGGCATCTGCGATGAACTGGCCTTAAATGTTCGGCTTCCTTGTCTTCTTGATCCTGATGGGAGCTATGAATAGAGATCCGCTTCTCTGGAGCATTAATGCATATTCGCTCAATGTTGCAGAGCAAATGAAGTCGAAGTGGAGAGTGTTTAAACTTTTCAGACTACATCCACATATTGATACAGCTCATAGAGTTTACGGGGGGCGGAGAAACAAATCTGGCAACCCTTGTATCTTGTCAAATACGTTCCAAATGGTAATCTTAGCTAAAATATCTATTTTCTTTCAAAGCACTTCACCTGTTTGTTGAAATATAAACGTTTTTCTAAAGTGCCATTATTCGAGTACTGTGCCATATTCTTACATTAACTCCAAGTATTAAACCCAAAAATTATCACAATCATGACCGACCGCACTGATGCGGCCCCTGATTGCTACCACTGCATATCCACCACCAGCCGACTCCACCGACCGATCTACCGACCGATCGATGTCATCATTTCACTTACAAACCAGTACATAACCCCTGACCGGCCGATCTGGCAAAATCAAATGGAATTAACACCGGCCGCTTGCAGGAGAATCAGCTAGTAGACCACCCGAAGTGGCATTCGGGGATGTTCGTCACTCGCTGGCTTTGGGAATACTACGATAGAAACCTCCGGGCAATTGCAAGATATTCTCACCGAATTTTGCAGGGGAATCGCAAGACCCCCCTTGTATTTTCTCAACCACGTAATAGTTTGACGGAGTGGTATCATCGACCTCGGACTTATCCGCCGTCCAGACGGCGTCGGTCTGGGTAATGAAACTTTACCTTCATTCGCCCTTCTCGTACACAGGACTAGTCATCCGACGGGGTATTTTTTTATTTAAAAATGTAAAAACGTAAATTCGGTAATAAACATAAAGAAAAACATAGGGACGGGCTACAGTCCGCTTGGGCGAACTGTTGGATACCCTATTCTTATTCCTATCCCTCATAAGTGGGCGTGACAAAAGTCTAAGTATGGTTGAATTGTTAAGAACGCTCTACATATTTTGCTATATAACATTTAAAGGATTTTATCAAAAAAAAAAACGCTCCCTAGCTCAAACTTGGGTGTTTCAATAAAATTGTTTTATTTAATTGTGGGCGTGTCAGTAGGCGGATTTAAAAAAAAATAACACATGAGAATAAAGAGCCCCTAGAGAGTATATATTATAAATTTCAGCTCCCTAGCTCAAACTTTGAATTTTCAAAAAAAAAAAAAAATTAATTGTGGGCGTGTCAGTGGGCGGATTTTGAAAATATTTACACATGAGCATAAAGGGCCCATAGAGAGTATATACTATAAATTTCAGCTCCCTAGCTGAAACTTTGGATTTTCAAAAATTAATATACCCTTAAAATAGGGTATAAAAAAATTATTTTATTTATTTGTGGGCGTGTCAGTGGGCGGATTTTGAAAATTTTTTATCCCGAGCAGTTTTAGGAGTCATAGATCATATATAAAAAATTTCAGCTTTCTAGCTGAAAATTCGATTTTTTCCAAAATTTGGTTTTTTTGAGTTTGTGGGCGTGTCTGTGGGCGGATTTCAAAAATTCGTAAACTTGATTATTTCGGGACCCTAGAGAGTATATGGTTAAAATTTCAGCTCTCTAGGTCCAGTTTAAAGGCCTAATTTTTGGCTACAGACGGACGGACGGACGGACATGGCTAGATCGACATTACTATCGATGCTGATCATAAATATAGTAACTTTTAGGGGTCTACGGGCAATATTAAGGTATGTTACAAACTATGCGTCAAAATTAATATACCCTTAGAATAGGGTATAATTAATAAAACTGATGCGGCTCTAGCTACGCAGTTTGGTAATTTTGTTAAGCCACTGATATGTTTAGAAGTCTTTGACTCCTACATGTCGGCAAAATGGAAGAACTTTGGATAGGTACAGTGGTACAAATGTCTCTCTATAGCGGCACAGATAGGACAAAACATCTTCAAAGCAACAGACGGTTCATTTTATCTATTTTTTTATTTTACCAAAGGGTTTTCCAGTACCCTTATAATGTGGGCGCATGTACTTGTACATTCTTAATAATAGATATAGTTTTCGATAAAAAAAATATATTTCATATTTCTTAAAGTTATTTATTTTAACAGTCCATTTTTTACGGTTTCTTATAGAACACAAATACATAGATAGTAAGAATAAAAGGGATATTGCATGTATGTCGATAACAAAAAGAACAATCTACATCATACACAAAGAAGCAGCGCATTTTACACCCAGTTACAAACGGGCAGTCTGGTATCCATTAACCTCACGTTCAGAAACAATACCGACGATAGATGGCGGTGCAATAAACTCGAGAGAAAAAACCCAAGTGCATATAAACCTCTGAGGCCTGCAACCAGGCACAAAGATGTACACGTGAAAGAAAAATATCCGTGTTTCTAGAGCTTATCAACGTCCGATCGCATATTGCGAACCGTTAGAAACGGTATCAGCGACCGTCGATTGTGCAAAAGTGTGCTGCACCCCACAGTGCATACACCAAACAAAATCAAACGACTCATTTTATTTTTCTTCACAGACGTCAAAACAATTCTTAAGAAAAAACCTTCGTAAATTGTATGGATTTAAACTATATGGCGTTTGGCATATTATGTCCCGTGGGGCGGAGAAACAAATCTGGCAACCCTTGTATCTTGTCAAATACGTTCCAAATGGTAATCTTAGCTAAAATATCTATTTTCTTTCAAAGCACTTCACCTGTTTGTTGAAATATAAACGTTTTTCTAAAGTGCCATTATTCGAGTACTGTGCCATATTCTTACATTAACTCCAAGTATTAAACCCAAAAATTATCACAATCATGACCGACCGCACTGATGCGGCCCCTGATTGCTACCACTGCATATCCACCACCAGCCGACTCCACCGACCGATCTACCGACCGATCGATGTCATCATTTCACTTACAAACCAGTACATAACCCCTGACCGGCCGATCTGGCAAAATCAAATGGAATTAACACCGGCCGCTTGCAGGAGAATCAGCTAGTAGACCACCCGAAGTGGCATTCGGGGATGTTCGTCACTCGCTGGCTTTGGGAATACTACGATAGAAACCTCCGGGCAATTGCAAGATATTCTCACCGAATTTTGCAGGGGAATCGCAAGACCCCCCTTGTATTTTCTCAACCACGTAATAGTTTGACGGAGTGGTATCATCGACCTCGGACTTATCCGCCGTCCAGACGGCGTCGGTCTGGGTAATGAAACTACTCCCAAACAGTCGTCCCAGATCCAAACCAATAAGGTATCGTGACTGTCTGATCTGTGAGGAGGCACACCGACTGTACCAGACCACCATACGCCCCGACACAGGGCGTGCCGAACCCAGAATTTTTTTCGGAGCCGAAACTTCAACAGAAGGCAACCCACCGAACGAAACCGTAAATTGAGCCAACCAAACCCGACCGCTCCCGACCGTGTCTGACCAAAAACGCCGAACTACCTGGATACCGGCATCCAGATTCATCCACTCAGAAAGAATACCACTCCGAGTGTCCCCAACATCCGCTGGAAACCCCAATATGGCTGACTTCCACGAAGAATTCAACACCGCAAACTGGGAACTGGGCCCATTATAAAAGTTGGGGTGGGTATAACAAGTCAGCTAGCACGTATTGGCCGAGATCTTAACGCACGGCTCTGCACCGAATGGGAGAAGAAAATGAGGATAAAATCGTCGGAGAAGCCCGAACCAGAACCGGATGCAGAGAAGAAAACCAAACCATCGGCGATCCGTCACACAGCCAAAGCTGCGGTCTTGGACGTTGTGCGGCTGCGGAAATGTGTTGAAGTTCTTGGAGCGGAACAATTATCGATAGAGGCGCTACTGTGAACCCTACCGGAGATATTCCGTTGTCACGCCCTGGATTGGCTGCGAATCAACCGAGACCGTATCCAGAAATGGGAAGATTTCCGTAGAGTTTTCCTATGACACTACCTACCCGCCCGGTACTCCGGTACTTGAATTATTGTTTAGCAACATCTCGACCATTTGTACGGCAACCTGTGTACCAACTATATATCCGCAGGAAGGACTTCCAAACAGTTGGCGAACTAATGTAATTGTCCGAGGAGCTGGAATCAGTTAGGGCAGAAGAATGAAACCATCGGCCAGAGAGCCCCACACCAAATTCTCAAGTGCGGTTCGCGAATACCTTGCCACAGCGACAGCCGATACCGAACGCCATTGAGGCACTGCCGACATCATACGATCGCCACACCCACTGTTGTCACTGCAAGCAACACGGACACCGCAAACAAGATTGCCGTCGACCCTTCAAGCTATTCTGCTCGTTCTGCGGTGCGGATGGAACCTTGACCCCCGATTGCTCATGCTAATATAACCCGACGTCGATGCTGTCAACTAGAACACGGACAGACCCGCGATATTTCATCGTCATCCTGCTCGCCAGACAAGACACGGTTGAAACGGGTGCCTCCATCAGGTACGGCGGAAGGGGCTACCGGCCAATATCCCAGTCGATCCAACTAGCAAATGGAACGTCGCTAGCGCCCCATGAGCATTGTACCCTACCGATAGAGGTCCGATCTCGGACAAAGCATCTTATCTTGGGAGTCGATTTCCTCGATGAAGTAGGCTTCGCCATGACCATCGCAGGGCAGGTATTGACTTGCCGTCACGTGAAGCGCCCGACCGCATGCCCCTGTTCTATAAAATCCCGCCGGCTCAGTGCAAATATGTTCACAGACCGAAGCCCTATAGAAGAGAAACCAAATATACCGAGAAAAAATGTATCGATCTTGTAGGCAAAGAAACCAGTAGCAGAGTTGCCCCGTTCGCCCCGACTATTCGGCTACACACCGACCTCGAATGCTCACCGCTTAACCCAGCCCCGCAAACACCATGGCTATGGAGATCCGGCTACTGTCCCGCCACCAGGCCGTCGCTAGCCAACCTGTCTGCAAACCCATGCCTGACTCTTGGATGCGCATTAGTGGGGACGCCGCTAGGCGCTATCAGCAACGTCAGAGCGGCATCCGCACCAGCAGAGCAGGAAACCCCGATATGGGCCCGATCCTCCAGCCCATAGGCCAAGTCATACCGAAACCCTCCGAAGCGTGCGAAAAAAGACCACGGAACCCTCACAACTATGGTTTTCAACCACCGAGTTATTAGGCCAATGCACCGCCCACCGATAAGGCTTCTATTTTTATTATTATTATCGCAAGATATACCAACCAAATTTTGCCGGGGAAAAATCCATTCACACACTTTGGCAGCAGGCTCGGTTACAGACGTACCGACGCGATGGATGTACACTCGTTCGTTTTATCACACTGATGACGCATGATACTCAGCTTGACTTCGAAATGTTCGCACGATTGCAATATTATTGAGCAATCAGTATTGTGAAGTGATCAGCTGTGTTTAGATTTGGCTCCAGTGAAAATTCTTTAAAAGCGATAAAAAACAATTCATATAAGGTGAATAATATTGTATAGTAAAGACAGAGACTTGAATTTAAGTGTTTCTTTTTTTTGTTTTTATTGTGTAAAATACGCATAAAAAAACTGAGATTAAAGTCAATAATAAGAAATTGACTGAAATCAATTACATAATAGCAAAATTAGGTATTTGAAACGGGCTTTGTTTTTCTCTTTAAGCAAATTATTCTGTGGTTTAACCTTCCTCTCTTAAAACTAATAATAATATATTATATATACCTAAACCAACATCCATATACGTAAAGAATTAGCTATGTTTTCATGTAGTGAATGCTCTGTCAACCTCCCCGCAGAGGGGGATTTTGTGATGTGCTATAAGTGCGACCGTAAAATGCACTTTGGTTGCACAACAATTTCGGAGCGATCTTATAGGAAGATGACCTTAGCCAAAAAGGAGGAATGGCGGTGCGGAACGTGCAGAAGGAAAGCCGCAAACCAAAATGGTACATCCCCAAATCAGTCTGCGTCGAAAAGATTAAGAAGCCCTATCTCACCAAAGGGAAACGTACCCGCAACCCCACTCGTCAATAACGACATATACAGCACTGCCGTGCTAGATGAGATGAAGACACTTCGCAACGAGATGGCTGACATTAAATCTAATTGCGAATTTGTAGCACATAAATATGAGCAAATCAATCAACATATGTTGAACAATAATGATCTCCTCAAAAAGCTTTCAGACTAGATAAAAGAACTTAAAGAAAACAATGCACGTAAAGATCAGCAAATTCTTCTTATGGAATCCAGAGTTAACACGCTGGAACAACAACTGCTGAAGAACAACATTGAAATAAAGAATATTCCGCCGACTACAAACGAAAATTTAACTGAAGTTGTTCAAGCTATAGGTAAAAATATTAACTGCGAGATTGAATCGACCGACATAGCAGATATCTATAGAACAAACAGAAGAAATGCACAAAAATCTTCGATTATTATTTCTTTTACGAATTATGCACGAAAGGCGAATTTCATAAAAAATGCGAAATTGCAAAGAAGAGTTCAATTGTCCAAAGTAGGAGAAAATTTGCAGAACAATGATGTAAACAGAGCGACACAGGGCGATGCACTTGTGTTTGTAAATAATCACCTAACACCAACGAACAAGCACTTGCTCTGGCTAGCAAAGAACAAGGCTAGAGAGTGCAGTTGGAGATTTGTGTGGGAGACAGCCGGCAAAATATTTGCGAGAAAAGAAGAGAATGTAGACTCAATTCACATTAGCTCAGTAAACGATATTAGTAAAATACTCATTTAATCTCTTACATACTGAGTGGAATAAAAACACAAAGCAAAATAATAAAAAAATAATGGAGAAAACAAATAGTGAAGCTGATGTCGATTTTAAGGTAATAAATGGTTTTACCGGCATCGACAAAAAATTATTTAATGATAAAACTGTTTGCTGTGTGTGTTTTAATATTCGATCCATGAGGAAAAATTGGAACATTTTTCTTGCAGAAATTAAACATGTTTTATGTTATATAGATCTTATTGTCTTAAATGAAATTAATCTAAAACAAGAAGAAAATGAATTCTATTATATAGATGAGTTCAATGCGGAATTTTTTAATAGAAAGGATTCCAGGGGAGGAGGATTAGCTGTATTTATAAAAAACAATATTCAATATATAAGAGTCAATACAAATACTGTGTCCTATGAAAGTATAGGCATAGAAATAGAAGAAAAAAACACAAAGAAACACATCCATGCGATATGCAGACCACCGAAACGAAATATCGGAGATTTCATCAAAGAACTTGATGGGAATATAAAAGTTAGAAAAGAGCTAATAGTTTTAGGGGACATGAACTTAAACTTACACAATATATGTGACTCTCAAGTAATTGGCTACTTGGAAATGATGGCAACAAAGGGATTAACTAATATTATAAAACAAAGTACTCGTGAAGTGCCTGGCACAAACACCGCCACACTAATAGATCACTTATTTGTCAGCATTACAAACAGCGAAATTATGTCTGCAGTCATTGAAACTGATATATCAGATCACTACGCACTGATGTATGCTGCATTTAAGGATACCGGGACTGAAGGTGTACACAAAGTGCATGGACGAATCGACCAACAGAGTGTAAATCTTTTGATTGAGGAAACTGATTGGCAAAATTTCTGTGAGGAAACCAACCTAGAATGCCTTTACAGCAAACTTGTGGATAAAATGAACCACATATATACACAATCAACAAATACAAGCCAAAACAAAAAGATACGTCAGTACAAACCTTGGATCACACCCGATGTAGTTCAAATGTGTAAAAGAAGAGATGCATTGTATAGAAGGTGGAAAAACAATCCGCTAAACGAAGATTTCCAACGCGAATATAAGTATTTTCGAAACTGTGTTAGTAAAAGCATAGTCATTTTTAAATCGAGCTACTATAAGAAGCAATTTATAAATGCAAATAACGATCCCAGAAAAACGTGGAATGTTCTCAACGAAGTTCTTCGTAGAAGGAAAAAGTCAATAGATAATATAATTATCAACAACTTCGCCGGAAAAAAGGATATAGTGACAATTGTAAATGAGTTTGCCGAACATTTCTCAACACAGGTATCCAACATTTTGCACAGATGTAACGTAATAACATCTAGACATCAAAACCGGAATATTGCCCACTCTATGTTCCTCAAGGAAGCAAGTGAAGGAGAAGTTTATAGAATGTTGTGTTGTCTAAAACCAAATAAAGGTCCTGGAGCAGACAACATTAGACAAATTGACCTGAAATGTAACGCTCTAACTCTTGCGCCGATTGTGAAGAAAATCATCAACCAAAGTTTTGATCAGGGTTTTATACCAAGGGCGCTTAAAACATCGATTGTACGACCTGTATACAAGGGAGGAGTAAAATCAGAAATTGGAAACTACAGGCCAATTTCGATATTACCTGTGGTCGAAAAATGCATGGAGGAGATTTTTGTTGATCGCCTAAAAAATTTTATATGTAAGCACAACGTTTTGCAAGCGAACCAATATGCGTTTTAAAAAGGAAAGAGCACTGGAAGACTACTGGGAGAGATGTCGAACGTTATAACCACCGGTCTGAATAAAAACCACCACGTGCTAGTTATGTACGTGGATTTCAGTAAAGCCTTTGATACCCTGGTGCACGACAAGCTGCTTGAATGCCTTTTCCGAATTGGAGTTAGAGGAAAAGCAGCAAAGTGGCTAAAGAGCTATTTATCGGAAAGAACATTTAAGGTGAAGATTGAAAACACAGTTAGCGAGGAAAAGAATAGCATCTACGGTGTTCCACAAGGTTCCAAACTTGGCCCAATATTGTTCGTTCTGTTCACTAATGAACTTCTCAGAGTTTTTGAACAATCGACTGTTTTTGCATACGCAGATGACATCGCCATAGTGGTCAAACACCAAAAACTCGAAGCGGCGATAGCAATAATGCAAAAGGAATTCGACAAAGTGTCAAGATGGTGCCACGATCACAACTTGGTGATAAACTCCGAAAAGACAAAGATTATGCACATACGCACACCTAGTCAGAGACCAGCGGATATCAATATCTTTCATCAAAATGAAAGCTGTTTAACTACACACAGAAGCGAAGCAATCGAGGTAGTCAAATCAATCAAGTATTTGGGAATAATCATCGACGAGCATTTCATTTGGCACGAACACATTCAGCGTCTGCGATTACAGCTAAAAAGTGCTGTTTTTGCGATGGTCTACCTGAAGAGGTATACTACAACAGATGTCCAGAGGCAGGTGTACCACTCACTGGATGAATCGCGAATTCGATACGGCATTTTGGCATGGGGAAATGCATCTAAAACACACCTGGACAAAATACATAGTCTCCAACGACGTCTGGTAAAAATTATATATAATAATAATAACCCATATAAATTTCTAGAGGTCAAGAGCATATTCAAGATGACAGCTGTTCTGGAGTTCTACGATGACGCCCGTTTCAAACAACCGATAGGTCATAATCAGAATACTAGAAGACGAGCACAACAACTTCTCGAAATACCAGAAGTATTTAACAAATATGGACGAAGACAATTAGCCCACTGTATTCCAACGTTGATGAACTCACTACCTGCAAACCTGAAAAATATAGTTAATTTTAAAAAACGCAAAAAAGATCTGAAAGTATATTTACTAAACTCAAATGCCTTTTTGTAAACATATTAAAACTTTATCATGAAATCTTAGATTCACCTAATATTGTATTCCTTCCAAATATTCAAATTAGAAATGGGAAACGCAATCACCTGCAGATAAGCCTTAAGCTTCGCAGGTAACATATTTATTTGTAACGTTTTTAAAGAAACAATAAAGAACTAAACTAAATCTTAATCTTAAGTAAACAAAGTATACGAGAAAGTTAAAAAAACATATTTTTAATAGCACACATTCTTCTTCTCTACCGTCCTCAAAGTTTCTGGGTTATGCAAAAGTTATAATAGAGTTCTGCTTGTAGAATGACTCCCAAGTTGTTTTCGATAAAAAGTAAAAGAAATCAAATTAAATTATATGATTGGATGTAAAACAGAAAACGTCGTCTTCCACATTACCTACTCATACACGACTTAACATGGTAACAAAAAAAATTAAATCTCTTTGCAAAGTATGTAACACGTGTGTTGTGCTTATAGCGTCAGTATCCCTTTAAAAGCAATGCATACATTGAAAAAGTGTCCCGTGGGAATGTGTACTTTTAATATTAATTATTCTCATTTTTTTTGCTGCTCCTTGAAATTGTTAATTTAATTTCGTTATAAAAGCCACCGCCATCCGTTGGGGAAAGATTTCATTAGCTTTGATCTTTAACTTTTCGGGTGGTGGTAAGAAAGTTGGTAATAGTAGGTAGGTAGCTACAATTTAAAATTTCTATTTTGCTCCCCGATACGCAAGTTTCGTCGTCATTGGTCTAATTTTAATTCATGGCAACTGTTAAATGGCAGAAGTTTTCTCCTTAACGGGGCTTATGTGAGTCGCTGATGGGGCGGAGGCGGTGGTGACCTGTTGAGTTCTCCTAAAAGGGTAAATAAATTTGCTTATTTTTGCTCTAGCTTTCGTTGGGTCTTTAATTACTTTGACTGCCGCCAGGGATCAAATTCGTATAATTTTCATCAGCTTTGTCATTTTTATCAGCGTCAACACCATTGGTATCATTATTCGCTTTGGGTTTGTCTTCCTTTTTAATTACGTTGGTGCTTAAGCATCAATTAAAAATGCAAATAAGATTTAACTTCTTTTTTGCGTTTCCCTTTTTGAACATAGCTGGCTTTTAATTTCCTATCAAATGAATAATGCCCAATAGGGTTTCAAGATCGAGGTTTCACTTTCAAGTTTTTATGCATGTGGGAATGGAAGGATATTTCTGCCAAATGTATAAATTATTAAAACACAGATTTTAGAATGCAGTATATATTTTATTTAATCTCTATTTTACTCAATGTTTATTTTACTTTTTGAATCTTTATTTTACTTAATTCTTATTGTCCTCTATGAGGAAAGGCTCTTATTCTAGCCGAATACTGATTTTAGCTGAATTGATGATAGGTAAAATCACGTTCCCACAAGAAGCAGTTTGTCGCGTCAGCAAAATAATATATTTGTCGTGTTGGGGAACATGATGCCAATGTCTGGACTAGAAATTTATTTAATATTCGCTAATTCGAAAATTATCGTGGGAAATTAAACGTTCCCATAACTTATATTCTAGTATTTAGTTGGGAGACCTAACGTTGACATAACTACTACTACTAGGGGAAGCCGGGGCATACTCGGCCCTTTAAATTATTTTTAATAGTAACTCCAAAAATGTTCTAGGAATATCTGAAGAACTTTTATTTAAAAGAAAGTTTATTAAGTCATACGTGTAAATAATACAGTTTGTTAAAAATAAATAATTTACTATTTTTTTGCACTTTAAATAAATTATTCAATTTGCCCATTGTGACCCGGTGCTGGGGCGCAATGGGCAGAGGTGGGACATGATGGGCATGGACCTAAATTGGTAAATTGCAACGTGAGCATATGTGTATAGATTCATCATCAACATCATCCTCTCCGGCACAAGAACAATGAGCCCACTTCCCACAAGCTCTATAGGAAACCCATCGTTCTGTGGACGGGGAGTATAAATGCCCGCAATACGTTACTAAACTTTGTCTCCATAATATTAGCTCAGAGGCTTCATAAATGTCACATCCAAGTATTGCCATCGATGAGTGCAGTGTGGTGGGAAGCAGAGCATGACAACACCACTGGCCCCTGTAACATCTACGACTTGAATGCTATTTACATGGCTTGCATGCCCATCTAAAAGTAACAAAACAGGCCGGTCTTTGCTTGCGCGTGAACATTCAATAAATCGTTTGAACCATTTCAAAAACAGTTCCTTAGTTATCCATCCGCTTTTGTTACATTCGCCCCATGAATTAGGCGGTGTTCCATCTATCAGCTCAGCCTTCATTCTTTTTCAAAGGAAAATTAACATTGGTAGCATATACGAGGGCGGGGCAATAAGTCCGTGACTTTTTGAATTTCTGACCTCTTTACTGAAACAGCAACACTGCTCCTGTCAACAGGCATCTGTCAGTTGACTCCTGTCAAAATTTAAACTTGCTGCGTCAGTTAGTTTGTGTTTGACAGCTATTTTTATCAGACTACTCACTAATTTGAGGAGAAAATGGAAAAAAGTGAATTTCGTGTGCTCGTTTCGTTCGCCGTTTTGTAACCGTGGACGAAACATGGATCCATCACAACACACCAGAGACCAAACAACAGTCAAAACAGTGGGTTTCTAAGGGTGAATCGGCGCCAAAGAAGGCCAAGGTGGGTTTGTCAGCCAATAAAGTTACGGCGACTGTTTTTTGGGATGCACGCGGGATAATCCACATTGACCACCTTCAAAAGGGAAGAACAATCAATGGGGAATATTATGCCAACTTATTGGACCGATTCAATGACGATTTGAAAAAAAAACCGACCGCATTTGGCCAAGAAAAAAGTTCTTTTCCACCAAGACAATGCAAGGGTGCACACATGTGCAGTTGCCATGGCAAAAAACCATGAATTGGGCTATGAATTGCTCCCTCATCCACCCTATTCTCCAGATTTGTCTCCGAGCGACTACTTCTTGTTCCCAAACCTGAAGAAATGGCTTGGTGGAAAAAGATTTGACTTCAATGATGAAGTCATCTCGCAAACAAAGGCCTATTTTGAGGACCTCGACAAATCATTTTTTTTAGAAGGGATAAAAAAATTGGAGAAGCGTTGGACAAAGTGTATACAGCTCAAGGGAGACTACGTTAAAAATAAAAAAAAAAATTTATCAAAAAATCTGTGTTTTATTCCAAAAGTCACGGACTTATTGACCCGTCCTCGTATATGACCAATCATTGCTCATACAAATTTCCACGGTTAAGAATTGTCCTCGCTCTGAAGAAGATTACGATCCTACTTGTTTCCTTCCTTTAGTTGCCAACATTTTTCCCAGGCTCTTTGCAACGGTAGATAGTGGTCCCAGTCTCATCTACGTTAAATGTCCTGTTTGACGTAACCCCATATTTCGATGCACTCCTCCATTAAGTTAAAAAAAAACTCCGACAGCGACGCGGTTAAACCCCATAGCCCGAGCCGCAGATGTTGCCAAACAGCTTTCTTCATAAATCTTTGCAAAGTGCTTCGAGGAATTACAAAGTTCCTAGCAGCAGCCTTACAGCTCATTTTTTGAACTCACATCTTGAACAGGTCGTAGTATACTGTCTTTGCTCCATTCTCTCTTGGTCTTGCTCACGTAATTTCGAACCATCTAAAACAATATAAAATGCTTATAGAATTGTATAGAAATTCAAATAACATTAGTAAAAATGGGCACCTCGCCCGTTCTGTCAAAAATCTCTTTTTAAGGACACATTGAAAAAATAAGTTACAAATGTAACCTTAATTTAAAAACAAATTGATTTTTATAATCTACATTCACTTACCTAGATATCATATTAAGAGAAACCAATATTCACTTGAGCAGTTTTCCAAAAAATACACTTTAAATCACCTCAAAATAATATAAACTATGTGCAAAAAATTATTTTAATCGAAACACAAAGCAATTGCCACTTTAATTCAAAAAGGGGTTTCCCCCAATAGCGTGTGATATATTAAAGCAGTTAGATTGTGTTTCAAAGTTATATATATACTCGATATATAAATACAAAGGGAGCCCATTTTGCCCCGGGTGACTATTATGCCCCGCCTTCCCCTACTACTCTCCTTCTTTAACGAAGTCGTCCTCGGGTTCTTTAAAATTTTCAAATACAGACACCTGGTCTAAATATACGAGTGTGCCGGTTTTGGTTATGGTAATTTAAGTCATTTGTTTCAGTTTGCAATAGTTTCTTCGTAATTTCGTCTTTTAGGGTGGTTGGGATTGCATGAATTATATCAATTGGTGTGTAGTTGGTAACTGAATGCATGGTTCTATTGTATTTTGCCGTGGCAAGTTAAATTAACTCTGCAGTATCTTGAATATTCTTTTCTAATTAAGTGCATCTACCTATTTCAGATAGAGAGTACTACGAGTATGAAATCTCTCTACCCTACGACCCTTTGTGGTACTATGAAATGGTGGTGTATTTAAAACAACTATTTCTTGGTCCTTAAGCAACGATCTAATTGTTTCTGAGTTCTATGATCGCTCATTATCAAGCCCAATGGTTTTTGTCAATATGTTTAATACTTCGAGAAGGGGGTCATTGACGTCAACAAAAGGAAACCAATTTATTAGTTTGACCACAGCATATTTTGCAATTTATCCAAACAAGTGCGGAAATAATTTCCTGCTGTCGAATAGATGTACTCGTATATATGAAGTATTTTTCCAGTATAGGCGATTCTCTTACTTCAGGCTTAGGTGGATGGTATTGATACTTATATTGATGACATATTTTGCAGTTGGAACCTAAACTTTCCATTTTTTTTTTTACAAAACTATCGTTTAGAATTTGGTTCATATTCTCACGAGCAGATCGGTAAGCTCTCTTGTGTTTCATAGTAAATATTTCTGATTGATCATTGTTAATGCCCGATCAAATGAAATAAAGAAAAATAAACTTTTAGTTGAAAATTCTTTTTAAGTCTTAATTCAAAATTGGTTTTGACATTTCTTCATATTTAATTTAATTAATGTTGTTCGATTTTATTGAAAGGAACAAATTTTAAAAGGAGACCTAAAAACTCGTTTTTTGCTTCATTTGCACGTTACAAAATCTACTTTCGAGGTCAGCCCGATTCAAAGAGTCGAAAAGGGTTGGTATTACAGGTGTGCCAA
Source organism: Portevinia maculata (assembly GCA_949715645.1). Taxonomy (NCBI): domain Eukaryota; kingdom Metazoa; phylum Arthropoda; class Insecta; order Diptera; family Syrphidae; genus Portevinia; species Portevinia maculata. The sequence continues at coordinate 100,256,879 of OX454527.1, forward strand.
CATTCACCCTTGGTAAGCTGGGCTGTTGGCCTTGGTTACTTCCTTCTCTTCACCCTGACGAAGAACATCTAGCTTAGCGAGTTTGATAGCTGATCGAGTGTAGATTCCTGTTGAAGTCCACACTGTTGCCCTTCGAACTTGGCCATCTCTGCCTGAAAAAAACTTGTAATACAATCCCTTGCCACTGGTTTTTATGACTTTTTGGGTCAACGATAATCCCAACTTCGTCTTTTGCGAGGACAGGCAGGGGTGTGCCACTTGGTTCACCTCGTCAACTTTGGCAAGTTCTCCTGTACACAATGCCTCCAAAAGCGATTGGCAAATTGTTCTGATGTCATACAGTATTTTCTTATCACTGCCCCTTCACCCGTTACGTCAGCAAATCGTTTTATTCCGCTCGATGACCCCATAAGGAAGTTATTCGGCGTTAGAGCATCCTCGTTATCGCCTTTAAAAGAAACGAAGGTTACTGACCGTGTATCTATTATGCTTTCGACTTCAGTCAACATACTTAAAAGAAGAAATTTTGATGGTGAAATCTCAGATGAAAGCAATTAATTATTAGTTCGGTTATGCGATGCTTTTTTGGCAAAAGTACTCAATTTTTTAGTTTTTTTATAATGCACTCGCACTAAAAGGATTTTTGGATACCCTTATAATGTAATAGCTACACATAGTGGAGCGTTAGAAGATAGGGAGAGATGCCGATGCACGTTGGTTTTAAATGTTTGTAGATTATAATGTGTAGGAAAAATGGAGCGGGGAAGGGCATTCCACATTCGTATTGTTCGGCTAAAGAAAGATTCCTTGTATTTCACTGTACGCCGGAATACAGGATTAAGGGTAAACTGATGCGCATTCCTTGCATAGTGGGTATTGCGGTTGAAATGTACTAGGGGTGGAATGCAACTGGCTATTTCATTAGAGCACTAACGGTGGAAATATCAGTAAAATAACGAAATAATCGGCAGCATTGTCCATACGACCCTTTATTCGCATGATATTGTTTTTGTCCATATAGGGTGATAGTTTTTTAATGGTTGTTTTTCGTCGAATATAAAAAGTTTTGCCAGATTTAGCTTTAAGGCAGTAACCTCTTCTGGAAAGGCTTCCTGTAACGGTAAAAATAATTTCGCGAATGCTCCAGTTCGGAGGCTGTTAGGCACACCCTTTTGGGATAAACCCTTTTCTTTAGTTCTATATCGATGGACATAAAAACGTATCCAAGTGGTGGCACCAACCTTTTCCAATAGGAGAACTGGGTGTAGTCAATGATGGTTGGGGTTCTTCGACTCCTTGACCAAATTACAGTCTATCTTCTTCTGTTGATGAAGTCCAGTGACTCGACTTTTGGAGACTTGTCTCGTTGTGCATATAAGAATTCTAGTCCTTGATACCATTGAGTATCAAATTCGAATCTATATTGAATTTTCCATTTGGTGGCTTCGTCTGCCATATTTTCCTTACTTGGAAGCCATCGCCAATTAATCACGTCAATCTCTTTCAGTATTTCTCCAATCCTGAATGCTACATAATGTCTGCATCTTCGATGTTCTGATCTTAAGCTTATGGGCTTTGAAGAAAAAGGAAAATGTGTCCACTGTGGGTAACCACCACAAACCAAGTATTTTTTCGGCCTCATTAGTCCCACTCCATATTGATTCGTGCCGAGATAGAGGTTAAAAAAAACAATGTTTATTTATGTTATGACCAATTACAATGGCAATGTTTATTTAATAACCGATCGGTTTCAAGTTTACAATCGAAGTGCAGTACAATGGATCAATATTAATTTAGAATACCTATGTTGCCCAGGTGAATTCCAAGAACTTGGGAAGTGCAGTAGACGCTAACTCATCAAGTTCTTGTCATCCAAGCAATTACAGCAAACGGAAATACTTAATTGACAAAATATCTTATTATAAAGGTGAATGTGCTGGACTGCTGACTGGGTGGTATTGGGTGACTCGTGTTGATGCACTGGGTGTTATAGGTGAATGTACTGGACTGCTGACTGGGTGGTATTGGGTATCTCGTGTTAGAGGGGAGACAGGGTGTAGGTGACGTAACTCGCGCAATACAAAACTGTAGCGAGCGGGTTCAGTGCATTTGGTCCATTTAGTACGACCGCATTCAGGTACACCCCATTACTTTTTGCAGCAGTGTCGCATACGATACGTACCTTGTTTGGGTATCGGGTAGTGAGATTATCCCGGATTATCGCAGAGAATTTTGTTTTTGAATTTTACAATTAAATTTGGAAGAAAGGATACTCGTACTATTTGTATTTTAAAAAAAAATTGAAAAAAAAAAATTTAACTTACCATTTGCTGGGGATAAGGTGTACCTACCCCATATGGTACAGTGGGATAATGCACTATGATAATCTAATATTAAAATATTACGCAGATTTAGATTTATATTGAATATTGTGTGTTTTATTGACTATTTTTATACATAAATTACTGTGACATTGTATTATAGGCTTTGAAACAGCGCACATGTAAGGCAACGCCGCATTTCTCACAAACAGTAACCGCTCGAGTGCGGCAAATTCGACATCTGGTTAGCTTGTCTTGTTCAACAATCAAGTGGTTTATTTCATCATATCTAATGTCTTGGTTCTCTGTATTTGCTGGCTTCAAATTTCGTGGTCTGGTGGTTTTTCCCTATGTTCAAAAAATTGTCAAAAAATAAATGATAGCTTAGATTTAAGCCTCGTTCAATAAGCGCATGATAAAAATCTAGAACAACTTGTCTTCCAAGAGAGAATTCTCTATTCTTGGGCGTTGAAGGCAATTTTGATCCAAGATAGAGATCAAACCAATCAATATATCCGCTAGGAGTTGTTTCAACCCAAAATTTATATCCCCATCTAATTGGATTTCCTCTTATAAATTGTTTCGTTAGATCACGTCCAAAATAGGGTATCATACCCTCATCCACACTATAATTTTCTACTACTGGAGCAAACAATAAGAAGTTTTGAAGCAGGTGTTGAAACAAAGGTCTTACTTTGGAATAACGATATTTTGGATCTAGTTGAGTATTATCGCAACAATGTAGTACTCGGAAGATGTGATCGAATCACTTTGTAGTGATGGATTTCGATAAAAGTATCGTGAATCTTCTTCGTCTTGATACATTATTGTAGTCACTCAATATAAGTACTCTAACAAAAGTTTTGAGCTCACTAACCTCCAAGTCTTCTTTTTTCCATGAAAAATTTATAAGTCGCGCCTTCTTTTTAGTGACAAACGAGGAAAGTGGGATTTATTTCTCTTCATCAAAGTTATCCGGGTGTAAAACAATTTATACCACTACTCACATCTTCCTCTCCTCAATCCACTTCTGTTACATCACCTTCCAGTAATCGTGGTAAAATGGGTATTTCTAAATAAAAATAAACTTCATCGCTTTCATCTATGCAAGTAATGATATCATTGACAGTTAGCCTAAAAAACCGAAAGGATATGTATTATACCACTGTACCATGCGGTACATTAAAATGAATATTCATGTAACAGCAACAAAATATATCTTAATCGTCGAATTAGTTGAATAGGACGATTTGCTATTGTTTTGATTACATAGATTTCGATTTTAAACTTACTATAAGCCATCAATTAAGAATTACTTACCTTTTCCTCGGCATTTGTACACTCGGAGCCAAAATGTACACTCGGAACTTTTTCCGACTGCTCATTAGGAAACTTTACAATAAAATATCCCTCGGATGAATTTCTGGTAAAAAGATCAGATAGCGCAGTTCGAGTAAACAGCGCGAAGAAATAAACAACTAAATTTCGACAGCGAAAGAGAGACCCACGATGAAAATAAAAGAGGAGGTGTTTCTCCATTGGAGTTAACAATGACAATGATTTATTCTTCTTGATGAGTTTTCATGTTACATCGGTTTAATACATTAGAATAAGTTTTTAGAACGAATGGAATTACAAAAAAAATATGGTGGCCTATTTTACTTGGCACCAGATTTAAATTATGAAATTGGTAGAAAAATGTAGTAGGTTGATTTTAAATATGAAATACATGGTAAGTAGATACATAATCTTGCAGTTTTCCCAAACATTCCGCCCCCTTTGAAGTCACCTAATTTCAACAAGGAAGCAAGGCCAATTTATGGATCGGTCGTTCACTGAAAAAAAAGACGTCATCATATTGAGGAATGGCGTTCACCAACTGAAAATCGTCAATAAGATGTACTTTTCCTCTATATGATGCATAAGTTCATGAAAACTTTTTGATGACGGATGAACCAATCATCAATAAGATGAAACTACATTCATCAATTTTTTTGGGAGAATTTCGGCATAATTCGATGTAAATTAGGTTCATCACTTCATCAAAACTTTTCATCAATATGATGAAAGCATTTATTTGATGAATAAAGTTGCTTCTTCATCCCTTTGATGATTTCTTCTTCATATTGATGAAAGAGTTTCAATATGATGAATTGATTCATCATAATTTAGGACAATTTTATTTCATCATATTGATGAAGACTGTCATCAAAAATGGACTTCAATTTTAATCTTGGGGAAAATGAGAAGATGTAAATGATTATCATATTGATGAACAAAACAAACTTGTGTTTTCATCATTTGGAGTATTTGAATCGATATGCACGATCATCTTATTGATGAACTAATTGATCATATTGATGAACTAACATATTATATAAACAGACTTTTGTTTGGCATGCACAATTTGAGTTGATATGAGCCATCATCATCTCGATGAACTAATTCATCACATTGAATGAACGAAACACGCTTTTATTTTTATCATGCAGAATGTGAATCGTTCATATTATGATGAAATTATTCGTCATATTGATGAACAAAACAAACATCTGTTTTTATTATGGCGAATGTGAATCGATATGCACGATCATCTTATTGATGAACTAATTCATCATATTGATGGACAAAACAGACTTTTGATTTTATTATGCAGAATGTGAATTTACATCCAGATTTTTGATCATATAGATGATTGTTTTCATGCTATCACTATATGGATGATTCTGTTCATCATATTGATGACCAAACATGTATAGGAAGGGATTTAACGGGATGCATTTTAAGAATACTAGTCGTCTGTCCAGTGTTGTCACCTTTTTTTTTTTTTAATTTTTTTTTTGAAAAAAAAGGAAATCCAAATCGTAGAGCACTCAGACTCGGTAACGGTCCATTGTACTACCAGGCAGAAATCCTCCTTTTGGTATAGAGGCATGTGAATGGGTGGCGTATGTTGTTGTTCCCCATGGGGATTGAACCTGCACCGCATGGGTAACAAGCCAACACACTAACCTCTACACCGTCGCCACCCTACTGCAGTTGCAGCAGATATAGTGATTTTTTTTAAGCAAATGTAGTGCCCAATGAAACTCACTGCACTTTTGATTTTCAAAAAATCAAAAAATATACACTTATCCCTCAACCAACCACCGGACCGGATACCAAATCAGCATATCAAGAACCTATAGCGATGTGTTGTCTGACTCGAATCTTCCTGACCTTGAAAATAACAAATATCTCAAAAATGTGATAAGTTGAAGTTTTTTTTGCTACATAAAAAGTCAAAATCAAAATTTAAAAAAAATATTATCTTAAGATTTACTATAGTTCCAAATAAGCTCAAAAATATTGCCTTTTATACTTCAAATATTATATATGTAAATCAAAAACGCGAGCGGTAAGAGCAACTCTGAGGCCAGCTAGCTTACGCGAGTAGCTTCTGAGCAACGTTTTAAAAATATATGTCGGAAAGAAATAAAAACCCTCTATATTTTATTTAGGTACTTGAGCCTAGTGTTCTCTTTTCTTGGATATAAGATCTAGGTAGGTACTGTAAAAATTTTCTATCTGCACTTTTTTGTAAATCTAATGCAGGTGTCGACTGAGTAGTGGCAATACTGAGTCTATCTTGCCTTATATATGTATTTCGTGAAAATATTCTTCACATTGATGAATGCATTCATCATCCTTCATCGTATTGATGAATGATTTCTTCATATTTATGAATTTCTTATATTTTTCATAAATATGATGATTAATACGAAAAAATTGTCTTGCAGCCAGGGTTGGCTAAACTTACTGAATTGTATTTCATATATAAAGAACAAATAAATACCCTAATATTTTGACAAATGATTACATTTGAGAAAAAAATCGCTTTAACAAATATATTAGCAAAATTTTAAAGTTCTGGCTTAATATAACTTGAAGTTATAGCTTAAAAACGGTTTTAAACCATGTAGAGGTCGCTGCATTTAAACTATTTTTTTCTGAGAAAAGCAGTAGCCCTTGACAAATATATAAGCAAAATTTTAATGTTCGGCTTAATAAAACTCGAAGTTATAGCTTCAAAACGTTTTAAAACCATAGAAGGCGCTCTACCTATATATTCGGACGGTATTTACATGAGAAAAGTAGTAGCCCTTGACAAGTATATGTACAAAATTTAAAAGTTTGAGTTTAATACAGTGCGAAGTTCTACCTCTGTGTAAGAAAAAAAATTATACATGTATGTATATGTCAGGTTCACTGTAAGTAAACAAATTGCAAGTAAATATTTCATTATTACCAAAAATCATATAAGCATTCTATAAATATTTTTTTAACTTAATTATAGAAGATGCAAGCGGAGGATGGAAATGTGAAAAATGTACCTAAGTCTAAGTCTTTTGTATTATGATTCTGTTTTGGCCCGCTCTACTCATCATGAACTTTCAAGATTAAAACGAACGTAAGTTCAGCGTAAATGCAATATTTTATTCTATTTTTTAATCGTTTGAAGGAAATTTTCGTCTCCTAAAATTTTAAAACTACCTACATTCTACATGTATTACTACATCGGGAAAAACTTTACAGTACTCTCAATATTACATAGTAAATACTATAAAAGTAAGTTTGGCATTTGTAAAAAACAATCCAGAGTATATCTAATAATGAGTAGAGACCATAGAAGTTAACACGACCGCGAGACGCTTCGATAACTTAGATGTGGTAGAAAAGAAAAAGAGGAGAATGAGTTTTTTTAGGACTTAGGATAGGACTTAGAAATGAAACCAGAGTGCATTTTAATATCTATTATGAAAAAATATAAACAATCCCATAAATATGTAATAAAATTAAAATTAATATGTTTTTAAAAATTGTTTTCCTTATCTGCTACACTTTTTGGAAAACTACTTCGTCTTTTCTAACAATTTGCTTCCTTTCTAGGCTCAGCATTCTCATCCCTGGTCCCTATTTACATAGGTATATACTTAATACTTTGGTTCACATTTTTCATTTACGATTCAGTATTCAGTTTGCCTTTGAAACTTGAAGAAGAAAGTGATTCGCGCTAGTTAAAATCAATATAAATACAATCAGTAAAATTGTGGAATATTCGGTGTCGAGTTTTGAAATTGAGGGTATGTTTTGTTATTATTATATACATTTTATATTTTTCTATCAATTTTTGCATCGCATAGGTAATAAAATTCTTAAAAGTTTGCAAACGTATTGCGTTACCTATTTGAGTTTTTGTTTTCATGAGTGTGCATGCAAATCAAATGTATGTGAATTTTAATTTATTTCTTTTGCATTTTTCTTGCAAACAAAGTTTTTACTAACAAATTTAATCATAATTTCATAATTTCATTGATTGGATTCAGCATGTTGAGGAATAGAAGGCATTTAACGGGATATTAGGAGTCGGTCTAGTCTTGTACGAATATATGTATTTCGTCGAAATTTTCTTCATATTGATGAACTCTTCATCATTGTTCTTCATATTGAAGAATGCTTTATTATTGTTCTTCATATTGATGAACGCTTCATCATTGTTCTTCATAATGATGAATGCGTTCATCATTGCTCTTCATATTGATGAAAGAAAGAAAAATCGTACACCAACAAACAAGACGCATTCATTTTTTCTTTTACTCAATGCAGTTTCAACCGAACTAACAATGAACCACTTAAAAAATAAACACTTGAAATTGACAGCACGTGAAATGCTTACTTTTACTATGTATTTACCCCTCATGATCGGTGATTTGATTCCCTGTGATGATGAAGTTTGGCTTTTTTTTCTTGAACTAATTGACATCACGGATTTAATATTGTCCTTTGAAGTTACAGAGTTGCTCATCTCAACTTTACAATCGAAAATTAAACATCATAATGAGCAATATGTTAAGTTGTTCAATGATAATTTGAAACCAAAATTCCATTTTTTGACACACTATCCTACTATACTAAAAAAATCAGGGCCGACAAGAAATTTTTGGTGTTTTAAATTTGAAGCCAAGCACAGGCCTTTCAAGGTGTATATGCCCACGGAATAACTTCAAGAAAAAATATATGTCTCACTCTGTCCAAAAAATTTCAGTTCCAGTTTGCAAATCTGATTCTTCATTCTAACACAATATAAATGAAATTCACTTAGAAGAAAAACATAAATGCGAAACTGTTTGCTAATATTGTTCGAGATAAATTAAACTTAAAAGAAGGTACTAAATAAGGATTTTATGATGAAATAGAGTATATTGGCAAAAAATATAAAATTGGATTTTATGTGGGTACGTGTTCGAATGATTATACCCGTAATATATACATTATTAAGACTATAGTTCAAGCTGAAGCCACTATATTAATGTTTTGTCAAAAATTATTGAACATTTATTTCAACTCACACTTCAGAGCTTATGAGGTTGATCAAATTATGTTTGGCGAATTTAAAGTCCTTACATTTGATAAAGTTATTGGACCTCCTGTTACTTTGACAAAAACATCAAAAGGAAAATACAGTATAAGGCTTAAGGAAAATTTTCAACAGTAGCGAGGACAAACTATATTTATTACAGCTCAAAGTACCTTTTTACAATTAGGTACTTACATATATTTCTACATACAGATTATTTAGACATGGAAAATTTGCCTGAGAGTTCCATGGCATTGGAGGAGAGTGAACATTTGACACTATGCGAAGAAAACCTAGAAATCATTAATACTGGAGAACAGCAGCAAGCTTCTTTCTACAAGTTAGTGCACATCACGGAATATTCAAGCAACAATTTGGACGTTGATGAGGAATTAAAACTCCTTTTAAAGAGTTGGGATTGCCTAAATATGTATTAATACTTGCTTGGTAAGATGATAATTTCATTGCTTAATTTACCTTTTCCTATGATTGCATTCACATTTTGTACCCCGAAATGTTTTATCATTTTCAAACGTCTGATTAAATTTAGTCCCAGGTTAACCTCTCCAATCTTTTTTTCCTTAGATAAAAATGTTACTGTTAACATTTTAAAAATTATAAAAGAGGCTCATCTAAGAAGCTTGCTAGCCAGTTTTAAACATGGTGACCGCATACTATCCGTTTTCCAACAGAAAAATTAGAATATTACCGCACCGAAAAGCGAGGTAAAATTTACACCAAACTGCATAACATAAAAAGGCTCTACAAAACATTGGAACCGAAGAAGATTAAAACATCGCCAACAAAAGAACTCAAAAAATCGTATGAACGGAACTTAAGTAAGTATTAGTTGTGATGGACATTCAATCACTATTATAAAATAATTGTTTTAAGTCCCGGAGCCTGATGCACAAGATTGTGTTAAAAGCTTAAATTTTGACAATTTATCTGCTGATGCCTTCGATAGTGTTTGGGATGCATGCACCAAGCACCGACTTCTAGAAATTCGAAAATTTTCAACGCAGGAGGAGATTTTTATGGCATGGCCGCAATATAAAAATTTGAATGGCTATCATTTTTTATTAAGAATTTATTAAGTAACTTTCTATCTTTTAATAGATTGACAGAGACTTCAAAGCCTTACACCCTCAAAGCCAGACTATAGAACTGGGAAATGAATTTCAAAATGATCAAACAGTTCCTCATAGAAAACATTAAAGACAAGAAAACAACAGAAATGCTTACCCAAATTAAAGACTGCGATGCGAACAAAGGCAAAAATTACGTAAACAGAAATAGACGTTAAAGAATAGATTTTATACATAACTGAAACTTAAAAAATAACTGCGTGCAGTAGTTGCCTCCATTTTTTTTCATTTAAGAATTGCAATAAGAAATGCAATGTTTATATAATAAAACTTTCAATAATTAACGCCAAATATAATTCCTTTGTATTCATAATAAACATAATTACAATTCTCTTTTTCTCTTTATGTTTTTACTATCTATAGAAGATGCGGTTCTTTGTCTCCTCAGAAGTTTGCACTGTTACCTCTTTCCAACAAGGCCAGTTGTAATGAAGTCAACAACATGACGACCAAAATCAATTCAAAGGTTCACCATCAAAGACTCCCAACAGGCTTTCATTTTTGAGGGAGAAAGTGTTCAACAAATTGAAGACCACCTGGATTTTTGTAAAAGCCAGCACAACAACATTCAACCATTTATTTTAGCCTTGCTAAAAAATGATGCTGCTGAAGAGTACTTCGTGTATCTGGACGGATACAAACTTAAATTTAAAAAATTATTGCGTGCAGTAGACATTTGTCTAAAAAAAATTTTTGTTTTTAATTTGCAGTACCCAGCTGCCTGCGAGCATTTTTGGGTTTGTGTACAGTATTTTTTTTATTCCATAGAACCAATGAAAAAAAAATATTACTTCTCGACTAAGTACAATAGTAGAACCTCTTAAAGTCTTTTAAAATACTTGTAAAACATTTCAATTACATATTGTTAATCCCATAGACAAATACAATACTAATAAAACATTTTAAATTTAATTCTACAGCTTCCTTTTATTTTTCTATAAAAAGTTTAGAAGGAAAGGTCCTGAAACAGAATTTTAAAATGAGAAATGATGGCTTTGGAGCACTTTATCTAAAGGTACATGCAGTATCTTAGAAGACGCTTTCTGAACTAATGTGGAAATGTTGGGATAAGTAATAATTATAACGATGATTTTTTAATGAGGCCTTTTCTATTTCTAAACATTTCATCAGTATTATTAATAGAATTCAATAATGCGATGAAACTACAGTTCATTAACCTGATGCGTTCCTGTTCTGCGTACTTATGATTGGATTTATCAATATTATGAATATACAATCATCTTAATAATGAAGATATACAAAAGCTGTCGGATATCACATATAAAAAGTTATTTTTTTTTAGATGAACCGTGATGCATAAATATGGTTCATGTATATAGAACTCATATATATATTCATCATGGTCCATATAAAGGTATCTGTGGCAACCAACAAATTTTGAATGACCATCATTAAGATAATTATTTATTCATAATATTGATGAAGCCGATCATCAGTACGAAGAATATAAATGCTTCATATTGATGAATAGTATCATTGCATGAATGAATCATATTAACCATATTGATGAATATATTCACTGAATTGATGGAAAATTTTCATCATATTGATATATACGATCATCAATATGATGATAATGTGAATCTTATTGATGAATATATTCAGTAAATTGATGGAAAATGTTCATTATATTAATGTATACGATCATCAATATGATGAAAATGTGAATCTTATTGATGAATATATTCACTGAATTGATGGAAAATATTCATCATATTGATGTATACGATCATCAATATGATGATAATGTGAATCTTATTGATGAATATATTCACTAAATTGATGGAAAATGTTCATCATACTGATGTATACGATCATCAATATGATGAAAATGTGAATCTTATTGACGAATATATTAACTGAATTGATGGAAAATGTTCACCATATCGATGTATACGATCATCAATTTGATGAAAATGTGAATCTAATTGACGAATATATTCACTGAATTGATAGAAAATATTGATAGAAATATTGAAGCACATATTATCATCAATGTGATGAATGCATTCATCATATTGATGTTTTTATTTTTCATATTGATGATCGTATACATCAATATGATGATAATGTGAATCTTATTGATGAATATATTCACTGAATTGATGGAAATTTTTCATCATATTGATGTATACGGTCATCAATATGAAAAATAAAAACATCAATATGATGAATGCATTCATCACATTGATGATAATATGTGCTTAAATGATGATCTATTTCTTTGAATTTTCATCATATTCATGACTGCGATCATCAATACGATGAACTAATTCAACATTTTGATGTACACATTTATCAAAATGGAGGGGAAATTTGGTTCATAATTTTTCGTTATATTGATGAACAAAGTTGATGAATGATGAACGAGTTTCATCACTTAAAACTGTCATCATATTGATGAACTCTGCGTCATCATATGGATGAAAAGGTTCACTGGACTAAAATTGATGAATTCTACATCATATAGATGACCTTTTTCTTTAATATGGTGTACCTTTTTGGTTCAGTGTTTGATTATGCCTTTGGGTGTTCGGATTTCAGCTACTCGGACGTGTCCATCCTTGCCAGGAAACGTTTGCTGAATTCATCCCAGCAACCATTTTTTGGGGGGCGTGTTGTCATCATGAACTATGACCACGGACTCAGTTAGAAGATTCGCCGTTTTAGACGACCATTTTGTACGCTGTTGAAGTTCTTGCAGATACTCATCGGTCCAACATTTCCAGAAATGCGTCTTTATGTTATTGATGCGACGCCAATATTGCAAGTGATGTGATCTGGCAATACTATGGTGACATTTCATTTGGTTGTCATTGAAACGACCTTTCATAAAAACCTGCTGTCATAAGAAGCCACGAGTCACTTTCTCGCTTTAACCTCCGATACTGATTGCCGCCTTAGCTTTAGAGATTTGAAGTAATAAAATTATTATTAGTATTTGGAGTTAATCGTGTCATTTAATCTAAAATAACCACAACATATTGGCGACGAGGAAAAAACACGAAGAATCCATGGACCTACAATTAGTGGAGCAATTGCTAACACAACAGCAAGTATGGATGGAAAGCGTACTGAAATCAAATGCGGAGCGCATGGTACAAATGTTGCGAAGTCCAATATCACCCGCCATGCAGGCGACATCCAGCTCCATTCCACAGTTTCGCGCATTTTCTGCAGAAAAAGAGACGTGGGGTAACTACTTGTTCCAGCTACAACAGCACTTCAAGGCGAACGCGGTAGAAGACGACAGTTTAAAGAAAGCGCATTTTTTGTCAACCTGCGGAAACTACGTCAACGAGGTACTCCAAAAACTATTCGAGACTACCGATGTGAGTATACACTCATTTAAAGAACTAACAATTAAATTGACACGTCATTTCCAAACAAAATTGCATGTACTCGCATCGAGATGTAAATTTTTGCGACAAAAGATGGCACCGGGTCAAACATACGCCGATTGGATTGCCGATTTACGGGGATTAGCCAGAGACTGTAACTTTGTCTGCTCAAAGCAAGGCTGTGGTACGTCATACGCCGACTGCATGATCACAGACATGATCGTGTACTACACCCCACATGAATCCGTCCGCATGGCAGCAACACAAAAGAAAGACCCAACTCTGGAAGAAATTGAGGAGCTAGTAACAGCATTTGAGTCAACCCAAACTGCCTCTGAAATTTTAAAGGGAAACGTAGCTGCGACAACGCCGGCAACAGTAGAAATCAACCAACTCAGCCATAAACGCGAACGACAGTACACAAGTAAGTCAAACGAACATTTTCTTGCTAGAAAGTCTTGCCCTGGGTGTTTGATTCACCATGATAGAGATCAATGCAAACACATGAACTCAGTTTGCAATAATTGTCAGCGACGAGGCCACATAAGTACTGTTTGCATGTCAGCCAAAAACAATGAATCAGGTTTTCGGGTGAAATCGCGTCAGCGCTCCAAAAGCCGCGGACGTAGGTCGTCCTCACAGTCCCTTACTAGGCACCAAAACGAAAATCGCTCAAACCACAAACATCGCCGCACGCACGCGGAAACAAACCACTCAATCAATGAGATAGGCGAAAGTGAACTCGACGAAGTTTCGTCAGCACAGTGGGAGGTCGAACGAAAAGGCCGTCAAATTTTTGTGTCGCTTCACGTTAATCAGCAACCAATGTTTTTCCAGTTGGACACTGGAGCTACCTGCTCACTGGTCGGTCTTGAAGGGTATCACGCCCTGGGGAATCCTCACTGCGAACCTACTCATCGGTCGTTGAAGGCCTATGGAGGTGTAAGCGTACCAATTAAGGGGATTGTAAAAGTATCAGTTCGCTGGGAAAACAAAACCCGCAATCTGTCACTCTTAGTAAGCGAGAGTTCGAACGGTGCAAATATAATGGGCTTAGATTGGTTCGAGGCATTTAATTTTTCGATCATGTTTTCAAAGGGGGAATCAGTTTTACAAATGGCAAACGAAGCAAAAGACATGCTCGCATCTGAAGCAAAGTCGATATGCGAGAGGTACAAGACAATTTTCAATCAAGAACTAGGATGTAGTAAACTATTTGTCGCTCATTTAACGCTGAAGGAAAATAATCAACCCAAATATATCAAGCATCGCCCAGTACATTTTGGGTTAAAGGAAGGTGTTCGAGCGGAAATCGAACGTTTACGACGATTAGACATTCTCCGACCGGTCGAGACTAGTCAATGGGCAGCACCCATAGTCGTCGTAAAGAAAGCCAATGGCAGCTTACGTATCTGCGGAGATTTTCGAATTACGATTAACCCACAATTAGAGATCGACCGTCACCCAATTCCGAGAATACATGAACTTTTCCATAAATTACAAGGGGGTCAGTATTTTACAAAGGTTGACTTGTCCGACGCCTACCTTCAAGTCCCTTTAGATGAACAGTCAAGAAAACTTTGTGTTATAAGTACGGATTTTGGTCTCTTCGAATATCAACGGTTACCTTTTGGAACTTCGAGTTCCACAGGCATTTTCCAAAGGTACATTGAACAATTAACGTTTGATATCGAATTTTGCACGTCATACTTGGATGACATTATCGTATCTGGGCGAACCAATGCTGAGCATCTGCATAACCTTCAAATTCTTCTGCAGCGTTTAGAACGTCATGGATTAACGTGCCGGTTAGAAAAATGTCAATTCGCAAGGAGTGAAATCAACTACTTGGGCCACATAATCGACGCTACAGGTATACGTCCATCGGAAACGCGGGTGGCAGCAATTCGGAATTTGCCTGAACCAAGGAATTTAAAGGACCTCGAAGCGTTTATCGGGAAACTGAATTACTATAATCAGTTCATTCAAAATTTCGCCCAAGTAGACGCACCACTGAATAAACTACGATCGTCGAATCAACCTTTTATTTGGGGAAAAGATCAACAACGCGCATTCGATCAATTCAAGGAAAACATTTTGAACGTATCACGATTGGTGCATTTTCGTGATGACTTACCAATCACCTTAGCCGATGCATCGTCACACGGCATTGGTGCCGTCATTTCCCATGTCTACCCAGACAAAACTGAAAGACCGATCGCTTTTGCATCGAAAACGCTGGACGATGCTCAGAAAAAATACAGCCAGATTGAGAAAGAGGCCCTCTCTATCATTTATGGAGTGAAAAAATTTCATCAGTACCTGTTTGGACGTCAATTTGAACTTATCACTGACCATCAGCCGCTGGTTACAATTTTTAGTCCGTCGAAAAAGTTACCGCATATGACTATTCAGCGTCTTCAACGATGGGCGCTTATTCTGATGGGATATACGTATACTATACGTTATCGTCCCACAAAACAACACGGAAATGCCGACTGCCTGTCGCGATTACCAAGTGGACCTGATGAGTTTTTTGACGGCACCGAGGAATCTGGTCATCAAGTGGATGAAGTTTGTTCCTCACTGGTTGAGGATTTTCCTATAGACGGAGCGATCCGACTCTTACTAAGGTCATTCAATATGTGCAGAAGGGATGGCCAAATCCTTTTGAAATGCAATTAACTTACGTTTCGCTCTTGCCCTATTTTCGCAGAAGATTTTCTTTTGAAATATATAATGACATTCTTCTCTTCCACAGTGGAAGCCCTCGAGTAGTTATACCCAAGCAGATGCAACCGAAGGTGCTGGCACTTCTACACCAAGGACACTGGGGACTCACCCGGATGAAGCAAATGTCACGCCGATATTGCTGTTGGCCCAGCAATGATGATGACATCACCAAAACGATTTCAAAATGTGTCGCATGTCAAACCAACGCGAACAATTCACCAAGGGAATACACCAGCTGGCCGCGAACTGAAGAAGTGTGGGAACGAATACACATTGATTTCGCTGGACCTTTTCAGAAGCAGATGTGGCTAATTGTGGTCGACTCCAATTCAAAGTTCCCTTTCGTTGTTCGTATGGCATCTACCACATCAGAAGAAACCATTAAAGCTTTGCAGTCAATTTTTGCAATAGAGGGGCTACCCAAAACATTGGTGTCCGATAACGGGACCCAGTTTACTTCAAATGAGTTTCAACAGTTTTGCCGAAGTAACTCCATTCAACATATAACGTCGA
Source organism: Portevinia maculata (assembly GCA_949715645.1). NCBI lineage: Eukaryota > Metazoa > Arthropoda > Insecta > Diptera > Syrphidae > Portevinia > Portevinia maculata. The sequence goes on from OX454527.1 coordinate 100,273,353, forward strand.
CGCCTTTTAACCCGGAGTCCAACGGCGCAGCTGAACGGATGGTGCGTACATTCAAAATCGCACTTCGAAAGATTTTGCTAGATACACCACAATGGGACAAAGCTCTTTTAATCTTTCCCTCCACATACCGATCTACGCCGGATGATGATGGGACATCGCCAGCAGAAAAACTCCATGGTAGACAACATCGCACTATGCTCTCTGGGATGCTTCCAGAAGCTAAGAAAAGGAAGCACGAAGGCAAAACAAAGTTTGCTGTTGGCCAACCGGTTTTTGTACGGCAATACCAACGAAAAAAGAAGTGGATCGTGGCGGTTGTAGAGAAGAACTTAGGCAGAAGGATGTACGTTGTTAGGACTGGCACGGTTACTCTACGACGCCATCAGAATCAAATGAGAATTCGCTCTCCAGCCGAAGAAGAAGATGTTCATCCTTTCGTATCAGTACAAAGCCCTATCGACAAACACGACGAGACAATAGTCAGTCAATCAACACCAAACGAGTATCGAACGTACTTAAATGACTCCGACGTTTTATTGTATCCTGACTCATCACCTGTCAACATCAGTCTGGATTCACCTCAGCCGATTGCAAGTCCATTCGCAAGTGCAGATCCTGGAAATTTGGCAGAAGATGTGGAGCCAGCAGGCGCAACACCAGAGCTTCGAGAGTTCTGAGCGGTTACGCATTAAACGGGTCAGATTTAATCAAAAATAAGTGTGAGGGAAGCTGATGTGATCTGGCAATACTATGGTGACATTTCATTTGGTTGTCATTGAAACGACCTTTCATAAAAACCTGCTGTCATAAGAAGCCACGAGTCACATTCTCGCTTTAACCTCTGACACTGATTGCCGCCTTAGCTTTAGAGATTTGAAGTAATAAAATTATTATTAGTATTTGGAGTTAATCGTGTCTTTTAATCTAAAATAACCACAACAGCAAGCAACTTGTATTCGGTGCATCATCTGCTGGTTCAGGAATCGCCTTCAGTGAAGAACCAATTAGCAGGTGACCTGGTGTTAGGGCTTCATAATCGTTCGGGTCACTCGTGAGTGGTGTGATGGGCCTGGAGTTCATCACTGATTCTATTTCACAAAGGGCTGTCGTGAGTTCTTCAAACGATAATTTTGAGTTGTGTAGCGTGCGATAGAGGTGCCCTTTTGCCACCTTCACGGCGGCCTCCCAGATTCCACCGAAATGAGGAGCCCTAGAGGGAATAAAGTTAAATTTAATATTTTCATTAGTGCAAAAGCTTAGAATCGAATTTTGGGTGGAATTGGGAAACAACATGCTGTGTAACTTCGAAAGTTTGGAACTGGCTCCGATGAAGTTTGTAGCATTATCACAGAATATGGTTTGCGGAAGTCCTCGTCGACTTATCATGCGCTTGAGTGCAGCAATGAAGGCATCTGACGTAAGGTCGAAAACGGGTTCTAAATGAACTGCCTTCGAAGTAAAGCATACGAAGACGGCTATATACGATTTATAGGGTATTTTACAACGAACCCTGTGGTAGGTATAAATGGGGCCGCAGAAGTCGACGCCACAACGTAAGCATAGACGACATGCGCTGATCCTTTCAGCAGGTATAGATTGCCCATTACTTGTTGTAGTAGTTTGGGCTTGTAACGAATGCAGTGTATACAGTTACGAACAACCTTGCGCGCAATGTCCCTAGCATTAACAATCCACATCCTTTGGCGCATCAACGAGACAAGGCACTTCGGTCCAGCATGGAAATTTTTCTTATGTAGGTACTGAGCGAAGCAATTGGCAAATTGTGAATCTTTCGCCAACAAAACAGGGTGTTTCTGTTCATCTGGCATCGACGCATTTTGTAACCGCCCTCCAACTTTAAGTATCAGATATCCGCTGGTTGTATCTAAAAATGGAGTCAGATACTTCAGCGAACCTTTTATTTCCTTTCCTTCTTATAGTTGTTTAATTTCTTCAGAAAATTAGTTTTCTTGTTCGATCCGCACTATTGTTACAAATGCCGACTGAAGTTCTCCGGTGCTGAATAATGAATTATCACCAAGAATTGTGGTTCGTAATTTAGTTGTGAATCGAAGAATGTTCGCAAATATGTGTAAGATTTTCGTATAGGAGCTACAGCTATTAATTTTGTTAATAAGGTCGTTATGAACGACCTGACTGCAAACGAGTATTGTTTTCCTCTTCTCGAGTTTAAGTTCTGTAGCTGAAAGTAAAATCTGTGGATTTGGAGGCCATTTGTCAGGTGGTTCGTTTAAAAATGAGGGTCCTCTAAACCAGATAGACGTTTTGAGCTCGTTGGCTGTGCATCCGCGGGATACTATGTCCGCTGGGTTCGAGTCGGTAGGTACATGTCTCCACGTTATGTTTTCTGTCCTTTCCTGGATTTCCGCAACCCGATTTCCAACAAATGTGCTTAACTGAGATGAATGTGTAGAAAGCCAGTGTAATACCACTGAAGAATCTGTCCAGAAATATATCTCCTGACATCTGTCTTTAAATATAGATTGGATCTTCGACCATAATTTTGCAAGTAGATGCGCAGCGCACAGCTCAAGCCGAGGAATCTGTTTTTTCTTAGTCGGTGCCACTCTTGACTTTCCTACTAATAATTTTATCGTTGTTGAACCAGTAGAGGTGACCGTACGAAGATAAACGCAGCATCCATATGCGTTTGCGGATGCGTCACAAAACCCATGGATCTGAAACTCTTCCTTAGTGGGAGCGAACGCGAATCGTGGCACGGATAAATTTTGGATCGATTGCAGACCAATCATAAATTGCCTCCATTCCGTATCCAGAGACTGTGGAATCGCTGCGTCCCAATCGACTTTTGCTATGCACAATTGTTGTAGCATGATTTTGGCATTGACAATTATGCGACATAGCAGACCTAGTGGGTCGAATAGCGACGAGGCTACCGATAGTATCTTCCTCTTTGAGAATGACGTGAACGTCCGAATAGGGTTATATGAAACGAGAAAATTGTCACTAAGGGATTCCCAATTTATCCCTACGGTGCTTGTGACGTTTGATTCAGTCATATTTAATTCCTTGGTGTTATCATTTGACGAATTTGATGGGTTGTTACAATGCCATTTTGATAACTCAAATCCTGCAGATTTTAGGATAGCGATTACTTCATGTTGTATCTGCCCGAGCGTATTCATATCATCGGCCCCCGTTAGCATGTCATCGACGTAAAAGTCTGACCGAAGAACTTAAGCCCCGAGCTTGTACTTAGACTCCCACTTATCCCCCAGATATTTCAGACAGCGGATAGGCATAAATGGTGCAGATGTTGTTCCGTAAGTGACTGTATTTAGTGCGTAGGTTTTGATGGGTTGTTTGTCATAATCCCTCCACAGAATGTACTGATATATACGGTGTTCGGGATGTACTAACACTTGCCTGTGCATCTTGACAATGTCAGCCGTTAAAGCAAATCGATGAAGTCTAAACCGAAGAAGGATCAGAAATAGATCATCCTGATTCGTAGGCCCTGCCATTAAAGTATCGTTTAACGATATACTTGAGGACGTTCGGCAAGATGCATCAAATACTACTCTTAACTTGGTCGAAGTACTATTTGGCCGTAGCACACATTGATGCGGAATGTAATAATGAGGTTGACTAAGATCTGGATGTCTTACCAATGACATGTGCCCTAAAGCCTGATACTCTTGAAGGAAACTGACGTAAGACGATTTTAGGTTCCAGTCTTTTCCTAATCGGCGCTCAAGTGCAAGGAATCGACGGAAGGCAATATCATAAGAGCAACCAAGTATTGAAGGGTTTTTTTTTTGAAGGGCAGTCTTAACATAATTCTTCCACTAGATAGTATTTCCAATGAACTTGTAAATTGATCCTCACATTCCATGTGTTCCTTCGTCCATTCCAGTTTTCTACCCGTGACTGCTTCGAGCTCCCAAAATGTCTCGACCAATTTATCGAGGTTGGATGCTGTAGAGCCCAAACTGCATGTTTTTTGCGTGGTATTTGTGAGAGACTTATATCTTCCAGACACGATCCAGCCCAGGCGAGTATTTTGGAGTGATGGCAACTCTGCTCCAATTTTTATTTGGCCGACCAGGAGAAGATCGTAAAATGTTTCCGCTCCTAAAAGCATGTCAATAGGAGCAGATCGATTAAATGGCTCATCTGCGAGTTCCAGGTTTCGGGGCAAATTCCAAGCATTCACATTTATCGACGAGCCTGGCTGATACCCGGTAATGCACGGTGCAATCAGGAATTCCAACGAAATTTTATAATTTGTATATCGTGACCTAACAGTAGTTTGGGTAATCGAACTGACCCTAGTTTCAGTTGTACCAACGCCTAGAATATCCACATTTTTTCGTTGAGTCCGAAGTTTCAAAGTTTTAGCAAATTGGTCCTTGATAAAATTGACCTGCGACCCAGAATCCAACAAAACTCTCCCCGGTTGGAAACCTCCTAAAGCTTCCCTAACGAGTACAAGGGCTGTCGCTAATATGACTTGTGCCATTGAAGCTCCCACGTTCGTTTCTATTGCTGAGTTTGCAGCAGCTGTTGAAGAAGTCTCCGGCGAGGCTGTTGTTGTTGCTGTCTTGTTTTGCCGATGAAGCAATGTATGATGCAATTGCTTGCACGTTCTACATTTGTATGTCGACGTACATCTGGAAACATTGTGTCCTTTTCGCAGACAGTTGATGCAAAGCCCAAGCTTTTTTACGCTGGCAAACCGGTCAGCTACAGAGAGTTGGACAAATGCAGAACACCCACCAATCGCGTGAGTGTTTTCGTTACAGAAAGTGCAAGGTTGTTGCGTCATAGCGAGCGAAGTTTGTGGATAATGATCATAGTGAAGTGGTTTGGATTTGGTCAAGGGTTTTCTATTGATTTCAGAGCGAATGGATTTACTTTCGCGAGCCTCTAAATATTGGCAGCGTCTACTCAATACCTCTGAGCATTGCTTCCAAGTAGGAAGAGTTTTATACTGCAACTGTTCATCCCATTTTGCTTGCGAATCTGGGTCAACCTTCGACATAGCTATATGAATAATAATTGCGTCGCAAATTTCAGTTACGGAACCTAATGACTGTAGAGAGTTAAACAGCGCTGTAATATTGTCCACCAGGTCTCTCAACTGTGTCGCAGAATCTTTTTGTAGCCTTGGTAGTTCAAACAGTTGGGAGATGTGTTCTAGGAAAATGAGGCAATTATTGTCGTAACGCTCCTTTAACCTTTCGAGGGCCTTTTCATAATTTTCTTCCGTAACTTGAAACGTTTTGACCGTACCAAGAGCTTGATCTGTTAAACAGCTTAGAAGATGGTTAAATTTCTCGATTTTCGAAGGCGTAGGATCGCTGTCGACACGTTTAGTGAATGTGTTTATGAAATTTTTGTAGTCTGAGTATTTTCCATTGAACCGAGGTAATTTAACGTAAGGCAAATGATTCACGGGTTGAGAGTTCAATAGAGTAGTTTCAAACGAGCTTGTTCTTCTCTCGCTTCCCATAAGCGACAAGATTTTTGCCTTTGTCGAAACATAGAGATCTTCTAATTCGGCGCGACCAGTATCTGTGGGTACTATTTCCTCAATTTGGGTTTGGTAAGATAATCCCTGCTTAAAGTATGATTCTAGGATTCCCAGTAGGCACTATAATTCCGTAGCAGATAGTGTCCTTTTTTCAACCAAAGTTTTGATGCGCGTAATGCTTCCCTTGGTTGAGGCGCGAGATGTTCTTAGAGTGTCTATGCCTTGAGGGGCCATGACCAGGATAGCTAGCCTTATTGCAAAGAGCGAAGACCCGAACTAACTGACTTTTGTTTCTGAATAGATGTTCAAGGATTGACGATTGATTATTTTTTATTCAATTTCAAGCAACGAGATGTAAGAGGATGGTGTAACAAGAGAACCTTAACTCAGCAACAACAATTAGCAACAGTCCACATATGCGCAGCAGAAGCGTCTACGTATGATAGAAATATCGGAATAATTCCACCTCTAAAAGCTACTAAAATTGATCAGTTGTGAGCGAAGTTTAGTTTGATCAACGGTTGACAGTGATTGATGAAATGTATACGACGACGATTAACAGCGAACAGCCGAAAGCGCAAGTTTGGCCAATGCAACAACTATGAACGGGTGTGGGTGAAAGCTCGACAAACGAATGCCAATGTTAAACCGCGACTATTGGCATTAATTGGGTTGTAATTATTGTTTGGAAGGTATTTTTGCTATGGTGAGAAAGTTGTAGGTTATTTTCCTATGCAGCCCGAATTCATATATATATTTATTTATGTGTGTACGGTCTCTAATCAGATTTAAAACGGCATGTTTTTTTTTTTTTTTTTCTGTATTTATGTACCGTAAAACACCCTAACATTGACCACTTTTCACCTTTGAAACGTTGCTACTAATTATTCTTATGTCGTATTTATGATTTTTAATAATTGAACTACGGGGACTGCCATTCAGTATTATTATGTTTAATTCCACGGCGTGTTTTATTTTCGTTAACAAAGTTATTGTTAAATACGTAAGCGGTCAAAGTAAAGGATCTGTTGCCCTAACATTGACCGTGGTTCTTCAAATCAAAAATTATTTGTTTTATGTTTTCATTATTTTTTAATAAAAAAATACAAACACAAATACTTTTCATTTCAGATTTTTAAATTAAACTCAAAATCACATATTACTGATACTTTTCAATAACAAAAAAAATAGAAACAATAAAATAAATACTTATTAATTCAGTCTTTAAAACACAAAATCACATATTATTCAGTTCTGTATAAAATAAATAATAAAAATAAATAAACGAAATGAAAATAAATACTTTCAGGTTTTATAAATGTTTCAAAAAATATTAGTTTAAAAAAAAATAATTTTAAACTTAGGAGGCTTTCTTTTCCATAACGCATTTCGGATAATGAAGAAATAACTGCTGAGGAATTATTAGTTCCGACATCTCATGATGAATTCTCAGCTTCTACAGGCATTCTCGACAAAACCATGTCTGGATTGAATGGGACCACACCACATTTCACCCGGCAATCAAGTTATTTGACCTACCCTCCTTACTAACACTTTCAGCGACCAGCTTGTTTAATTAAGATGGAAACGCTTCTTTGGACAAGCTTTGTGTTTTTTTGCCTCTAGACTGTTTCCACACATCTAGAACTTTTCGCCACTTTTTTTTAAAGGACCATAAAATGCGACGTCTAGAGGCTGGCAAAGGTGGTTTGAATTTGGTAGAAAGTATGCAAACCGAATGTTGTTTTCCACTGCTGATTCAATTATTTGTGGAGAAAAATGACTTGCAAGGTTGTCACATGAAATTACTTTTTCACCTTGTATATGGAATACAGGTACACTTTTATATCGTCTTCGAGGCTCGTTTTTTCCTTATATCTCTATATGTATCTACGCATAAATTAAAAGAATGTATTTGTAGAGCGTTTAACTACGAAGTAGTTAAAGGCATTAAAGAAAATCGCTCCATATCATTCTTAACGCAACAAAACCAGAGGTTGGTCAATATAAGAAACCCGCGATTTTTAAGCGGTTCCCAACATTGACCGGGCGGTCAAAGTTGGGAACTCCGGTCAAAGTTAGGAAAACTCATGATTTGTAGAAAACATTTTTTCATTTTTACTTTAAATTACTTACAAATAAAGAAATGTACCAATTTCAATGCTAATTGTTTGAAAATAAAGTAAACTACTCACTTGTTTGGTTATATTCACAAAAAAACACCGTATCTAGGTGCACAGAGATAATTTTGCCAATACTCTAAATTACACGTTAAAATACTTCCGTACGTTATTGGCGGTTAATTTTAAATCTGATGGCTGAATGCTTTCATTTTTTTTTGTACCACTTGTCAGTAAACAGTTGTTATAATGTGAGGTACGAAATTCAAATACCTAGGACAGGGATGTCGTGAAGACAGTTTATACACTAAGTTGATTTTTGGTCAATGTTAAGAACCCGGTCAATGTTAGGGTATTTAACGGTATGTATTAAGATGTGATTGATATTTCATGCAATAATTCTTATGTCGAATGTGCATTTGCTTATGATCGAAATGGTATTTTTTCCAGTGTGTACTTTTCCATATGCAGGGAAGTACGTATGTATGTACTTGATGTTAGTGAGCAATTTTGGAACGCACGTTCGAATAAGATTTTTCTTTCTCTACATACCCTTCAGGAAGATGTATACCTATCTCCCTTTCCCTTTCCTTTCGGTAGTTGGTGAGCACTTCTGCTTAACTGGATCTTCCTCTTGGTTTGCTGGATATTGCCTGGCACTTGTACGCGCGCAAAAATAACCGACACCGACACCGTTACCGTCACCGTTTGAGTAGTTCGCAAAATTCTGTTCTCACGTTTGTATTACTTTTTGTTTAAATGTTTTATTTGTTTTAAAGCGAACAGCACTTCTTTTTTGTTAATAATTGTTTTTTTCATGATACGTCCTGTCACGGTCGCCAAAATGTACACTCGGAGCTTTTTCCGACTGCTCCTTAGGAAACTTCACAATAAAAATTCCCTCGGATGAATTTCTGAAAAAGATCAGATAGCGAAGTTCGAGTAAATACCGCGAAGAAATCAACAACTAAATTTCGACAGCGAAAGAGAGACCCACGACGAAAATAAAAGAGGAGGTGTTTCCCCATTGGAGTTAACAATGACAATTTATTCTTCTTGATGAGTTTTCAAGTTACATCGGTTTAGTACATAGAATAAGTTTTTAGAACAAATGGAATTACATAAAAATATGGTGGCCTATTTTACTTGGCGCCAGATTTAAATTATGAAATTGGTAGAAAAATGTAGTAGGTTGATTTTAAATATGAAATACATGGTAAGTAGATACTCGTACATAATCTTGCAGTTTTTCCAAACAGCATTTTCTTGCTTTTAAAAAAATTAATACTTTTCACTCCTCTTCTAACATCAATGAAAGACAAATAAGTCAAACTTGACATTAAAATATCATAGCCTACTTTACTACAGCGCGAAAATTCGGAAAAAATTCGGCCTTCTTTTCAGCTAGGAATTTTTATGTTAAGTGTACCATATACGGTACAGTGGGATAATTTGGGATCGTACCTCCAAAGGAGTGGCACAACAAAATGATTTCCTTCACGAATTTAATGTTCTGCACACGTTCCTCATCCTTAGATAGCATTGCCTTTATCGTCTTGTTTCCAATATTTTCTGTCATAATATATTCCTTAACCAAACGATGAAGTTTTTCATCCGAGTGTGCCTGACATTCACAAACGTGAAAGTTGAACTTTTCCAAATCATTTGTATTTCTTTCATTATTAGTTCCAGGAACAACCCAGCCCAGTCTTGTTTAAGTGTCAGAAATTTATTTTTCTTCCCCACGCGTGTACGGCGACTGACACCCAAACACCAGGGGTGGAATCGGCTAAGGTGATAGTTGATAGTTGACAATCAAAATCATACCTTTACGTCCACGTAAGGTGATTATCAAATTGACAATCACCTTTTTGCCATCAATTTCATGTGACAGCTATTTAGGTGTCGCTTTCATATATTTTTGTTATTTTCATAGGTATGCACCTCGGCTGCAACTCCAAATAAATTAAATGCTTTAGTGAAAAAAGAATTGTTATGTTGGGAACCAGGGTCGAGCCACAGGGGCAACTTCGATACAGGTGAGGAGGACGCGGAATGCTTGTGGTTGCTCGGCTCAGCTCGTCGGACGGGGGTAGTTCTTGTCCCCTCACCATATACCACCTGCTCAACAAACGTTTTGTCTATGCCAATAAAATAAATACTCCTAGTCATAAAATACATAACCTAATCCTAATCACTAAAAAAAATAAAATAATATAAAATAAAAACGTATACCTACACGATCAGCCATTACACAACACGAAATCGGAAATGGATTGGAATCGGGACGCTGGATTCCAATTAGGGAAATTTAAAGGAAAAATATAATAAATATATTTAAGTGTAATGAAAGGAAGAGAATGGAAGAAAAGAGAACGCGAAGACAAACTAGTAACAAGAACACAAACTGTCAAAACATATTGGTTGTCGGACGAATGGAAGGATTGTAGGTGAGGAAGTGTTTATTTAAATTATTAATTTTGGTTGATTGCAGGAAAGGGAACGGGTAATTAAAAGGGTGAAGGGAATCATTGTCTCACTGAAGTCGGCTCACTGAAATACGGATTGTCCATCGGATCAAGTAAACAATCTCCAGTGAAACACTTGTTTCCATTTTTTCTTCTTTAATTTTTCTCTTTTCTTTACAGGTACGGGAGTGTGAAGGATGGTGAACGGACGGAAATAAATAACCTGGAAAGACTTCACGACGTAAGTATCACAGCTAAGCTAGTAAGCAACGACAGGCACGAGTGAGTTAAGTGGTTTCTTCACGAATGGAGGTCCTTGGCATGATATACACCGGCATTTTCCCCACTTGTGTTTCCTACTTCATATAGGGAGTTTCCAACTCTCTTCAGGATGATCCCTTTTATGAACTTTGGACCAAGTTTTGCATTATAATTGTCAACGGCGTTACTCTGCTTGAAATTTCGTCCGTATATTAACTGTCCTACCTTATATTGTACCTCCCTACTTCGTGTGTTATACGTCTTGGATCCCTTTTCATGCGCTTTTACTAGATTGTCAAATATTTTGTTCCTAATTAGCTCTAGTTTGTCATTTCTAAAGACTACTTCCGTATTCATGCCTTTGATGTTGTCCAGTCGTCTGAGGATTTCATAGGCCCCTGCATGTTGAATCATGTGGGTACCAAACACAGCGTAGTAGGGTTCAAATATAGTCGCATCATGCACTACACTCCTCAAGGAAAATGCCGCATCGCTAACATGTCGGCCCCAGTTCTTTTGGTCTTCCTTGAGATAGGACCTGATCTTGGCCAAGACCGACCTGTTAACTCTTTCCGATGCATTTGCTTGAGGTGAGTAGAACGCGGTGCGAACATGTTTGACATCATACTTTTGCAAAAAGGTGGCAAACAGTTCTGAGACAAACTATTTCCCATTGTCCGAATGAAGAATTTCTGGAACACCAAAGACATGAAATACGTTCTCTTCTAGGTATTTAACTACCTCGGCTGCCGTTGCTTTCCTAATGGGTTTCAAGAAAACGTACTTGCTGAAGTGATCTAGCACTATAAATATATGTGTGTTTCCGTTCTTAGTCCGAGGATAAGGTCCTAAAAAGTCTACATACAGTCTTTGGAAGGGTCGCTCTGTGATTGTCTGCCGTCCCATTGGCGGTCGAGGTATCACATTCAGGGACTTATTGCACTTACATATTTCGCAGCATTTGACCCATTGCTGCACGTCAGTGGCCATTCCAGGCCAGAAGTAAAATTGCCTAAGCTTTGCCAAGGTCTTGTGTATGCCGCCATGACCTGCGGATGGGGAATTGTGGGCAGATTGCACAAGGCTCCCACGCAACTCCTTCGGGATCCAGAGTTTCCAGGCTCTGTCTTCTTGTATTGCGTCACCGGTCCGAATGTCTGTTCGTTTATATACGAATCCGTCCGAAACGCAAATGTCGGGAAGTTGGTCTTGTTTGTCGGTCACGGTTTTCCTTAACTCATCATACTCTTCCGAGGAAAAGAATGGTGAGTTAAGGTCTACCTGGAGTATGTCACGTTCGTTGGCGAGCTCCTCCATATGGATGCGAGAGAGAGTGTCAGGGACTACATTTTGGACGCCTTTCCGATGCTCGATCGCGAAGTCAAACCCTTGAAGTTTTAGGCTCCATCTGGCTAGTCGGCCAGATAGATCTTTTTGGGACATCAGCCACTTCAGACTTGCATGATCGGTTATAATCGTAAAGGGGAGTCCTTCAACATAGGCCCTGAACTTCTTTACTGACAGAACGGCCGCATAGCACTCAAGTTCCGTGACGCTATAATTTCGCTGTGCGGAATTAAGCTTCTGGGACATAAATGCTATGGGTCGTTTGTTGTTCTCTGCATCCATCTGGAAGATCACGCTTCCTACCCCTGTCGTTGATGCGTCGCATTGTATGTAGAAGCGTTTCGTGAAGTCCGGATTCGTAAGTATAGCTGCGGACACCAAAGTCTCCTTAAGCCTTTAAACGGGTTTAGCGCTTCGTCCGTCATTTTGAAAGTCATTCCTTTCTTAAGGCAGTCAGTCATGGGTGCAGCTAAAGCTGCGAAGTTCGGGATAAATCTCCGATACCAACCTGTCATTCCCAGAAACCGCCGGATTTGTTTGAGAGTCTTGGGTACCGGAAAGACGTCAACGGCCGACACCTTGTCCGCATCAGTTCGCAAACAGCCATCGCCGACTATGTAACCTAGATACTTTATTTCGCGGTAACAAAACTTGCTCTTTTCGACATTTATTGTCAGTCCCGCGTCCCTGAGGCAAGTAGCCACTTCTGAGAGTGATCTGGCGTGCGTTTCAAAATCTGGAGAGCAAACCAAGAGGTCATCGAGATAGACAAAGACAAACTCCCTTAAACGAGCGGGTATGACTTTGTCCATTAGCCGACACATTCTCTGGGCAGCATTGCACAAGCCGAACGGCATGACCGTGAACTGGTACAATGGCCGTCCAGGGACTGTGAAGGCTGTCTTCTCTCTTGATTTGGGCTCCAGAGGAATCTGCCAGAACGCGTCCTTTAGGTCAATACCGGATTGGTATCTGGTATCCTGTAATCTGCTCAGAAGTCCCTCTATGTGTGGAGGTGGGTATGCGTCCTTTTTCGTTACCGCGTTTACCTTCCTTGAGTCCAGACATAGTCTATTTTTGCCGGGTTTTCTCACCAGCACAACCGGCGAGCTCCAAGCACTATTGCTCTCCTCGATGACTCCCAAGGAAATCATCCGATCTAACTCGCCATATAAGAGCTCCTGAATCGCTGGTGAGATTTGGGTAGTGTCTTTGTTTAATGGGAATCTTTTCGTCTTCCACCTCGATGACATGTTGTTCGAGCTTAGTCTTGCCCAATCCCATCACCGCAAATGAGGGAAACAACAGTTTAATCTGCTCCAACTGGCGTGACTGTGCTGATGAGAGCGCCTGGACCGGTGTTCGCTCCTTGTTCGGCGATGGCACGTCGAGTTCGCTGATCACGTTCGGGGCCACTTTGAACGCCCTCCAAAAATCTACCCCCAAATATAAAGCTTGCTGCAAGCTTGGCACTACGAACAGCTCTAGTGTTTGAGACTTGCTGCCCCATGAGATCGTGGTTTTAAATCGTCCCTCTATCCGTTGTTGATTCCCGTCAGCTGTTTTAATGTCAGTAGTCATTTTCATCATTGATATGTGGTGCCTATCTAGGAACTCTAACGCTCCATTTCCTAAGCAGCTAATTGATGCTCCGCTATCCAATAGGCCCAGGAGCTCTTCACCGTCAATTCCTACTTTAGCGTAGGGCCTATTGTCGTCATTAAGTGATCACAGATTCTAAAATGTTTCTCTTACGTCGTCTATTTATTGCACATATTTCCCTAAGCCTATTAATTTTTCTATATGTCCTGCTGTTGCTAATAGACAGGGCCACTTCCTCGCCAAAGATTCTTTTTTTTGCTTCAGCGTATTCTTGAAGCCTTTGGTGAAGACTTTTTCGTGGCATCACGTTCCGGATAGAGGTTTCTTTGACCGTCGGTTCCCGCTTCAGGATTTGAAGTTGGTCGGTCCCCGTGATCCCCAGGGTTTCTTTAATTCCCTGGCTTTCTTCACCGTGGTCTGATTTCCCGGGTGAGTGCGATTCAGCGGCGGAAGGCTCCTGGATGCCCCGCCGACTTTGGAGTTTCCCTGGCACTTGGCGCACTGAAAGTTTATACTTCCTTGACCACAGCTAAAGCAAGTCAGGGAATGAAATTGAGAGGGACAGGTCATATGACTCGTTCGTACCTTTTTCATTATGTCCGTTTGACCGTTCAGGCCAGTCCTATTTGTATTTTCCCTTTTGTAGGGGTTTGTCTGTCTCAGTGCTCTGTTGTTTTGGAGGGCAGGTATCTCCAAGTCCTCGTCCTTGTGCTGCTCATCATATATTCTATGATGTGTATGTGTGTGTTCGTCGAGTTCTGTCACGTGGCGTTTGAATTTATTGTCTCTGTCCGTTAAATGTTTTTCTGCTCGTCGACATTCGTGTCTTAAGTCTTGGATGCTCCTAATGGACATCCGAAGATGAGCGTCGCCACCCGGTCTTTGATGTTTTGTCGTATAATGTCTACCAAGTCCCGTTCGTGTGGTCGGTTTGTCATTTGTAGTGTCAGTGAACGTATGTTGCTGTAGAAGTCGTCGAAGCTCTCATGGGGCAGTTGTCTTCTGTCCATTATTGACCTAAAAATTTCGTGGTCTCTGGGATTATCGCCAAACTGCCTACGCAATTCTCCTATTAGGTCAATATAGTTCAGACCTTCGTCATCCCTATTTTCCTGCATATACTGCCAGTACCATCTTTCAGCATGGCCAATCAGGAGGTGGTGGAATTGGGAGAATAAATTGTTACCCTTCTTTCGACATCTGGGAAGGATTGCCGCTCCTCCGCCTGTTGCCGCGCTGAGACAGTCTCCCGAGTTACCCCTGACCGTTGTTGCCTAGTCGTCTCTTCGTTAAGTCGTCGGTCCGTTCGTAAATGTGGCTCACGTTTTGCTGCAACAGAGAGCTCGAGGTCATTGAGTCTGTTGTTAATGGCCTTCAGACTGTCCTGGAAGGTCACCATCATGCCTTTCATGGTATCGGCGAATATGGCCATCGTCTCGCCTGGGTTCTCTCTTGCAGCACCGGAGACCATCTGGTATATTCGTCTCGTACTTTTTCTGTCCTCTACCTCAGTCTGTTCGTGTAAGTCACAGTTATCTCCATATACGTTGTCTTGTCTTAAGTTATCCGTGTCTGCTATGGGGTTTGTTCGTTGTGTCTGTGATGGTTTGTTTCGAGTTTGTACGGCGTCCTGTCTCTCCAGTGGAACCCTTTTCTTTGTAAATGTAAGTTCTGTTCTGTTGTGCGGTTCATCGTAGTCATTACGTCGTTTTAGAAGGGATGTTTGCTCGTCTCCTGATTCTTCATAAATCGTTGAGATGGGACGAGCTACCTTCGAGTCAGTTTTGTCAGTTCTGTTCATGTCAGTTTGTCGGTTTGTAAAGTCGTCTGGGCTAAGTTGTTGACAGTCGTAGGAGTAGGTCGTCATGTCAGTAACGTCCAACCCCAATGTCCCTGTAGCAGGTCGTCTTCCCCTTTCTACCCTATTTTGGAGGGACGTGCTGTTCCGTAGTGGTGGTAACGAGGACTCTAGGTCCCATGCCGAAGTGCTTTTAGGGACCGCTCCCGAGTTTCCTGGTCTATCGTGACTCATTATGTTACTATTATTTATTTGTTCATTAGTTATGTATAAGAAGTTTTAATGTGTTTTTTTTTATGTATAGAACTGCGGTGGTGTGTGAACTACTGATCCGGTTCTCCGCAAACCGTTCTATAGATCGTTAGTTCGTATAAGTAGGTAAATGTTCGTAAAAGTCGACTCTACGTCAAGTCGAATTGTGACCGGTGTCTCGGATTCATAACGAGTGTTGAAATATGTCCTTTCCACCCTACCACAACTCGCTATCCGGCTTAACCAAATGCTAGGCTGGCAGGACTTATAGGGCACCTTCAACACGGCCAAAGTCCACAGGCCCATGTTTACGCCTCACGAAAGAACTGGCGAAAAGCCTTGATCTTTCGGTAGCAGCTAACATTTGGCCTGCCTACTTTGACGCGCTCGTGGATCTTTCACAGACTTCAGACTACCTCACGAGATCCTCTGGCTATACGCCTTAGGATTGGAATAGCCGTCTTCTGTCTGCTTCCGACCCAAGAGCATAAGGAGTCCTTGAACATAAAGAAGAAAGATAGAAAAGTAAAAAAAATAAAGTTGAAAATTAAACTAATCGCGAAGGCTGTTGTAAGTCCAAGGTGATGACCTTAGAAAGTGAAAATCATCCCCTTGGAGTCGCAATCTAGCCTAGCCTCACGTTTTGCGCCATTGTTATGTTGGGAACCAGCGTCGAGCCACAGGGTCAACTTCGATACAGGTGAGGAGGGCGCGGCATGCTTGTGGTTGCTCGGCTCAGCTCGTCGGACGGGGGTAGTTCTTGTCCCCTCACCATATACCACCTGCTCAACAAACGTTTTGTCTATGCCAATAAAATAAATACTCCTAGTCATAAAATACATAACCTAATCCTAATCACTAAAAAAAATAAAATAATATAAAATAAAAACGTATACCTACACGATCAGCCATTACACAACACGAAATCGGAAATGGATTGGAATCGGGACGCTGGATTCCAATTAGGGAAATTTAAAGGAAAAATATAATAAATATATTTAAGTGTAATGGAAGGAAGAGAATGGAAGAAAGTGGAAGAAAAGAGAACGCGAAGACAAACTAGTAACAAGAACACAAACTGTCAAAACATATTGGTTGTCGGACGAATGGAAGGATTGTAGGTGAGGAAGTGTTTATTTAAATTATTAATATTGGTTGATTGCAGGAAAGGGAACGGGTAATTAAAAGGGTGAAAGGAATCATTGTCTCACTGAAGTCCGCTCACTGAATTACGGATTGTCCATCGGATCAAGTAAACAATCTCCCGTGAAACACTTGTTTCCATTTTTTCTTCTTTAATTTTTCTCTTTTCTTTACAGGTACGGGAGTGTGAAGGATGGTGAACGGACTGGACAATGAGGGAAGGTAACAAAAGTGGGTCAGTGGAAATTGATCAGCTGTGCTAATAAATAGTTGTTTATTTTCAGGGTCAGTGCACTGCTCCGTAACAGAATATATATTAAATAAATTCAAAATTCATAAAAAAGTGAAATTGGAAAATTAGTGAAGTGCAATGTTTACTTCATTAGAACTTGTCTACACAAATGAAGAAAATAATTACACAAATGTCCAACTATTAGGACGAAAAATGAGAAGTAAAGCAAATATCTTGGAACTTTCAAGCCCGATGAAAGAATTCATAGAATTATAAAAAATATTCATTGTGTATTGCTATCATTTATTATTGTGTGTTTTAGATTTTTGAAAAACTTTCCCTTATCAAAAGAAGCGTTTGTGTTTGTTTTGGGACTGCTTGATTTACCAACTGGAATAAGGTCAACGCATGTTCCACCCATTCTTCAATTGGCTGCAACTTAAAATCTTCTTGGGGGTGGTGGCTTTCAAAGACAAGTTGGGGCTGACTGGGCTGCACCAATGGGTCAAAGTACGGTGGCTGAAATTACTGCTGCAGTCATTAAAAAAATGCAGTCAATACTTTGTCCATTTATGATAAAGTTTTTGCCCAAGGACTCAACAAAATCATATTTGAAATATAAATCATGAAAAATGAACACCAATAAACACACATCAGCTGCTCGGAATGACAGCGTCGGCAAGGAAGTGGCGTTTAAAACTCTAAGTGCTGCCAATAATCAATCATTTTTTAGTGATCGCTTTACGCAGAGCAAAGAGGAGTTGATAATCAAAAACGACAACCAAAAAGCGACAATCCACTATCACCTTAGCCGATTCCAGCCCAGTGGTCCAGGCCTTTTAATATACCTAAGTGGTTTCGCCGCATTGTACGATGCAATAGGAATCCCGTTCAGGTGGTGATATTTTTCATTTAATTTGCTTGCGTCAACTGATTGGGTAGGTAGGTTTAAATTTTGGATCGTTTTTAAATTGGAGAGCTGAAATTTCTTTTGTTGGTTCAGCGCCTGAGATTCTGAAATTTACTTTCTTCGACGCTACTTCTGTATAACATGTTTACAGTGAAACGAAAAAGCTTGTCTGCGATGGGTGTTTACAATCAAGCGTGACAAAGACGGAAAGGCAGTTCGCTACAAGGCTCGACTTGTTGCTAAAGGCTGTAGCCAACGAATGGGCATCGACTATACTGAAACCTTTTCTCCCGTAGTAAGGTACTCAACTATTCTATTAGTTTTAGCGTTGGCCGTGGAATACGACTTAGAAGTCCATCACATTGATGTCTCCTCTGCATACTTGAATGGCGAAGTAGAGGAGGAGATATACAGTGACCGAAATAAGTATAAAGACACACTCAACTTCAATGCTCGGTTGGATTTAAGTACAAAAATAATAGAAATTATAAGTTTATTTTATCGTAGATAGTAAGTTTATTTTATTCAGTAAATAATGAAACGAAAAAAGAAAATATTTATCACCACAAAGGCTAGTTTTTGAGGTTCACCTTTAGGGAATTCCAAAAACGTTTAATTTTCCTGCGAAATAAGTATAAAGACAGTCAATATTTAAAAGCATTTAAACACCGAATTTTTTGGTTGTACCTATCAACCTGAAAGTTAGTACTTTGTACAACCTCCTTGATTTTCAATAACTTGGAAAATTCTATTAGGCATAGAATTTATCAAGTTTTGTAGGACTTCTTCGGTGATCTCAGACCATGTCTGTGTTATTCCTCTTTTAAGCTCTTCCAGATTTCTGTACTGCTTCCCATTTGAATAAAGGTTTCTTGCCATAATACCCCACAAATTTTCGATTGGGTTAAGGTCAGGACTACACGAAGGCCATGGTAAACACTGAATTTGACTCCTTTCAAACCATTCGCGGACCGTACTGGCATTATGAATAGGAGCATTGTCCTGTTGAAAAATAAAATTTTCACCCGCTGGAATGTCTCCAAATGCATCCAAAGCATTTTCCAACATCTCCCTGTATTTTTCACCATTCATTCTAGGTTGAACGAACATCAAGGGGATTTTACCATGAAAACCAAAGGCACCCCAAACCATCAAACTTCCGCCTCCAGAGTGCCGACTCATTTTTATTGCTTTTTCGTCCCTCAAATCACGCCAATAAAAGCTAAAACCGTCCGGACCATCCAAATTAAATTTCTTTTCATCACTAAAAATAACGGATTCCCACTCCCTGGTCCAAGCCATGTGACTTCTTGCAAATCTTAACCTTGCTTCTTTATGATGCTGTTGCAGGTTGGGTTTTTTCGTCATTTTCGTGTAACGAAGGTTATGATTTGCCTTCAACACTTGCTCCACTCTTCTTACCGTCACTGGGAGATCCAACTTGCGCTTTATCTGGCCAGCATTCAGCTTATTACGCCTTGCTTCGTGGTAAATCGTTTTTTTGTTGCGTGAGGTCAAGAGGCTTGGTCGACCAGATCTTCTTGCAGTGCTATAATTTTGGCCCAAATTTAAAAAATTACATACGACGGAAAGAGATCGTCCAATTTTCCTGGCAATGGATCGGTTGGATAAGCCGTGCTCCTTATGAGTCGTAATAATTGCCCTTTCTACTGTCGTCAAATGAGTTCCGCGAGGCATGGCTTAATAGTTTAATGATAACAATTTATTGATAACAATTTTTGTGCCAACAAGCGAAACAATTTACCTTTTATTGTTTTTCACTCTTTTTATTTAAAAAAAATTGCTATAAAATTGGAATACTTTTGGATAACCGAAGTGTCTTTATACTTATTTCGCAACTTTTTCACAATTTTTTTATTAGAAAAGACAAATCAGTCTCTTTCTAACACGATATGACCGATAACGGTACAATTTTTTTTTGGAGTTAAGAGAAAATTAATTCTCCAAACATTTATTGAACAATTTTGTTGCATATATTTAGGCGCTAAGCCTACAAGCCAAATTGAAGAGTTTGAGAATTACTGTCTTTATACTTATTTCGGCCACTGTATATGGAGCAGCCCGAATATTTCGTTGATAAGTGTAACGCTACAAAGGTGTGCAGACAGAGGAAGGCATTATATGGCTTAAAACAGGCAGGACGTGCGTGGAACAGCAAGTTGGATAGCACACTGGAGGAAATCGGCTTTAAACGATGTAATATGGATGCATGTGTGTATACGATGAACACGAAAAACATTAAAAACATAATTGCAGTGTACGTCGACAATATAATAATTGCATGCTCTGACAAAACAAACGTTATGAAAATTAAGCATGCAATTGGGTTGGCATTCGATATCGTGGACAAAGGTCAAATTGATTTTTTCTTGGGAATAGGAATTAGTCGAGATAAAGACACGGGTTCTATCACACTCTCGCAAGAACAATACATTCGTGATTTGCTAATACAACAGAAAATGGTGTCTACAAGGGGATGCAGTACGCCGCTAAATCCAGGGGAGCTTCTCAGTGTCCTGAAAATTCAAATTGTAAACGGGTGGACGTGAAGCAATATCAATCACTGATAGGCTGTCTGATGTACTTAGCAATTTCAACAAGGCCTGATATTCAACATGCGGTCAGCAGATTAGCTCAGTTTAACGTTGAGCCTCATCAAGAGCATATGACAGCAGCCAGACATCTGCTAAGGTATCTTAATAATACAATTAATTATAAACTCTCATTTAGGAAAACTGGTGAACCACTCAAGGGTTTCGCAGATGCTGACTGGGCCAATTGCGTCAATGACCGGAAGTCATATACCGCTTACGTATTTTTCATCGCTGGTGGAGCTATTTCATGGGAGTCTCGTAAACAACAGACCGTAGCACTGAGTAGTACTGAAGCTGAGTACATGGCGTTAGTAGCAGCTACAAAAGAGGCGGTTTACCTGCGGCGGTTAATTGAAGAAATCGGTTTTGGATGTTTGCTGAAGGGACCTACAGAGATAAACGGAGATAACTTAAGTGCACAGCAGTTAGTGCGAAATCCAGTTTTTCACTCAAGATCAAAGCATATAGACATTAAATTTCATTACATTCGTGAGATTTATAATAAATCATTAATCTCATTAAATTATGTTCCAACTAACTACATGATTGCTGATGTGCTTACAAAAACTTTAGTAAAATCTAAACATGTAAATTTAACTTCTAAACTTGGATTACGAGTATTAACGTAAATTAAATAGATATTTAAATATAGGTACTGTTTTGAGAGGTAGTATTAGAAAATGAATTTGTATACCATGGCAACCCAGTACCTTTCATACTTATTTACATAAGCCCTTTATATACTTTCCCCAGTTAACGAATTATACTGAATTTTGTAAAGTGTTTTAGTTCTTAATAAAAACTCGTTCAAGTCGGATGTGTTCCGTATTTTATTTTTTCCTCATCATTCTAACATAGCGTGTATCAGTTGTCCACTTTAAACAGTGTGGGTCGACCTCACCATCGAGTTCTTGTTGCCGTGCCAGCTTTTCATCCATAAGTGTAACCGAAGACATTGCCGAGAAAGGCATACGCTTTCCATTTTGTCGGTCGGCTGTAAAGGGCCACTGGAAGTATTACGAAGAGGGTAGAGCTATTTTTTGATTTGTGCATACTATTACAATTTAAATTTGTGTTTGTGTTACTACAAGTTTTGCTTATTTCAAGTGTAGTGGAGTCGGAAATAACCTCGTCCTTATGCCGCAGTTGGTGGTTTTTAAATCGCAACGGCCCTGTCCGCATCTTTCATTTGAGTCGCATCGGATCCTGCCATGAAAACGGAGACAGGTTCTGTATAATTGCAGTCGCTTTATTGCATTCCACTTTTCATTACAGCTAGGTTCCACATTTCACTTTTACTCGAAATGAAATCGAAATCGGTCGAAAATAGATTTTTGTGTTCTACGTTTCACTTTTATAGATATCGATTTAAAAATTTTCGAAATTGAAACAAAGTGAAATTGACAGGTTCCACAATTCGATTTTATCGATTTGAAAGTGATAGGTAGATAAATAAAAATTATTTTCCTAAAAATTTAAAGGTTTTTTTTTTAGGTTTGGACGGATTGGAAGGTTTCCATTAGGACGAAGCTAGCTCACATTAAGGCCGAAGATAAATCAACTGGAGATGGACCGTTCAACAAGTTCGTGATATCGCCTACGGAGGATACCATAGCCAAAATATGTGAAATTTATACCGTCGTTCGGGGAGATTCAGACACGAGGGATTTCGAAATAGATCACGAAAATTCCTCCAGCATGATCCAAGAAGTAGGTACTGCAAGAAGTCAGAGAACCAACAAATGCAACTGAGAGAAAAAGAAAAATTCAACCCTCAGTGAGCGAAAACTTAAACGATTTTATGCTTAGACAGAACGAAGTAATCGAAAAAATCGGTGAAACAATGGATGGTATTTTGGTGGCTGCAAATAAGCATGCTTTCTGCAGCAAAAGACATCGATCATACTATAAGAAAGCTCCAAAAATCTGTGGACAACATACAAAGCATTTTAGAAACAAAAAATAAGGAAGCACAGAGGCACAATATCGAATTGACAGATTTGTCTCTCGATGCTGCTGTCCTAATACACTTCAGTAAATCCTGATACTGTGTGGTAGTCGTTCTACTAATTCTTGGATGAGACAAGGATTTTCAATATGTGCTTTTAAGCAATTTAATTCCATAATGGCGCATATATTTTGCACAGCAAATGAAAAGGTAATCAGACTATCGAGTCTTTCAGCTCTTGGAGATGAAGTGAACTTGTTATGACATCAGGTCTTTCATATATCATACTTTGTGTTGAGATACTAGCTAGAACGTGTTCTGGGTATAAACGTTTTTATCGAACAGCTTCTAATGCGTTAAATGCTTTTTTGAAGGCGAATTAAGTTTTTGTCGTGTGTTTAACCGCATGAGCGTGTTGAGTTCTCAAAAGAACTTATAAAGCGATATACTCATTTGTGAGGTGTATGTGTTACCCTCATTTGACTTGTCGAATTAAGAACTTATAACGTTATTGTTATTTGCTTTTCCTTTTTAGGGTTCCGTAGCCAAATTTTGCAGCTGGCAATGCTGCGATGGTAGTGTATTCACTAAGTGATTGGCAGGTCGTGCGTTCGAATCCCGACCAGGGCCATGATTTTTATAAATGGAATATACACAACAAAAACTGATCTCCCTAAAGCAATTTAGGCGCCACCTGTTGAGAAAAAAAAATCCCATCGCACCAAACTTCTTTCCTATCCTTCTATTCTTTCAGTAAGTAGCACCCAAAAATAGGCAATGAATTGCTGCGAGCTAATTGCGCAACAAACTAAAAATGCCTTCGCTGTGGTTTTACCATTATAAGGGTACTGTGTCACTACAGAAAAAAGAAATCCCTTTACCGCACGCAAATTATAAAAAAAAAAATGCCAAAAAACGGAACCCTTATAGATTCGTCATGTCTGTCTGTCCGTCTGTCTGTCCGGGAATGTCACAGCCACTTTTTTCGGAAACTATAATAGATATACTGTTGAAACTTGGTAAGTAGATGTATTCTGTGAGTCGCATTAAGATTTTCACATTAAAATAGAAAAAAAAACAATAAATTTTGGTCCCCATACTTACTTTTTTCATCAATCCCATGCGTGTGGTAGGTACCCCAGGGATAGGACTTCAAAAATGATATTGAGATTTCTAATATCATTTTTTTCTAAACTGAATAGTTTGCGCGAGAGACACTTATCCAAAGTGGTAAAATGTGTGCCCCCTCCCCCCTCTGTAATTTCTAAAATAAGGGAATGATAAATCTAAAAAAAATATATGATGTACATTACCATGTAAACTTCCACCGAAAATTGGTTTGAACGAGATCTAGTAAGTATTTTTTTTAATGCGTCATAAATCGTAAACCGCAATTTACCTTTCATTCAATCAACTCAAATATAAAAAAAAAAACATTTAATTTCATAAACATAAACCTTATTCGTAAACCGTGAACCATTATTTTCTAATAATAAATCTGTAATAGGTGCCTAAGTAAATAATAATTATAATTCGCACGGAACGCTTCATGGGCGAGTCCGACTCGCACTTGGCAGCTTTTTTTGGGTTGGGTTGTTCGTTAAACCCGATCCGATTTTTTGAGGCATTATTTTCTCCTTCAGTATTCACCTCACGAAAGTGGTTTATGCCTTCCATATTGATATCAACGAAAACGAATGGATTCGTCAGATCATTCGTGCGTGGTAAAAAGGGTCAACCTTACTGTCAGACTCCATTTCACCGAGTCCATATTTTCGATCTAAGTATTCGCGGTTCTTTTTTCCTTGAAGCAAGCGCCCCTTTTCCAGTTTCTTGAGTAGGAGATTTACGAACCTGGTGGACGTGTTTTTGAGCATTCGGATGGTGGCTTCGATCTTTGTTTTGTCTGAAGAGCGGGTTGAACATGTGCCCTCGGAAGTACGGGTGATGATTAGGATGGTAGTTGTGAAAATGGTTGTGCTTCTGACTTAGGATGACAGTATGGGTTCGGAAGTTGGATCCAGTTGTGTTAAGAAAACAAGGCTCCACCTGCTTCTATTTGGTTTGTCCGTGCCTTCGTCGCATTTGTTGCATGCAACTAACGCACGTCCAGTCTGTATTGGCGAAACAGTCACCGGCGCTCACGCATGGAAAGTGGTATCACGCATCGCATAAGTCGCATTGAACAAGTCTTCGCTTCTCGGCGCTTACATTTTTGGCAGTTGTGAACTTCTCCTTGATTTACGGGACGTGCTAGAAAGCGAGCAAGTTTCTTATGCATTTTTTGAGTTCTGAGACATACCATAGTTCCTTGTGAGAAGGGCACAACAGTGGGGGTTTTCTTGCTTGGCCGGTGTATGGGGCGATGTGAATAGCGCCTATTAATCAGTTGCTTTCCAGGGAGGTAGATGATCTTTGTCCTGAGAACGATCTTTTAATTTTGCCATACGAAATTTATTTCTTAAAATAAGAAATATTTGTTCATTTAACCAAAATAAGATTATTTTAGTACTATGCATTTTTTCTTGATTTTATCATTAATAGTTTAATATTATAATTAAATAAAACTTGAGTGAAGAACAATTTGTTAATTTTTTGATTTTCTAGATTCAAGAGACAAAATTCCTTGCTGTTGAAAATTCATTACTTTCCGTGCAGGCAGCCAGTGGTGAGACGACAGTGATGGCTGTTCCTGTGAACCGCATCGAAACAACCTGCAAAGGTAGCATTGCTGTCAACGGCCACTGCGTCGTCGACTCGCTCCTACCTGCAAGGGAGGATCACCTTTCCTAGGAAAACCGGCACCCCGGCCAGATCTCCCTTTGGGTGGGCCAATCTAGTTGGAAAGGAAGATGAATCAGCCAGTCACCAAACAACAGGTCGCCCTGGACTGGCTGCTTGCGGTAAAGGAAGGGGCTCTAAAAAATCTCAACTACTTCGGCAAGTCATCAGATCTTCAAAAGAGGATCAATGAGCACCTACAAGGTGCTACAGGCGAACCTTCATGATGCTAAGAGTGCGTCACCCAGAACATGGTATGTGCCTCAGCGTACTTCCCCGGAGACGAAGTCAAAATACAACCGGTAGAAAGAGGTGAGTCCTTGTTAGATTTTATAGTCGGTAACAATGTAAATATTGTAAATAAAGGTTCAAAACCAACCTTTGTGAATGTCATTCGCGAAGAGGTCCATTCATAGCAAATTTGATTGAAAATTGGCATGTGTCAGATGAAGCCTCGCTGTCAGACCACCAGCACATAAGGTTTGACTTACCTGGCCAACTGTCACAGGCTCCAAATAGATACGATCGACGGACTGGAATACGTATCGAGGACTTGTCCTCTCAGAAATGTATAGGCTAGTTTCATCAATTGAGTCCATGTAGGACCCTGACGAAGCAGCATACCAGCTTAATAAAGTATTGCTAACCTCATACCACAGTAGTTGTGTCAGTAAAACCAGTATGAAGAAACGTAAGGTCCACTGGTGGAATGACTAACTTGCTGAAATCAGGAAGAAGGTTAGGAAACTCTTCAATTGAGATAAACACACAAAAAAGCTGGCAGATATGTCAGTAGCAGCGCGTATCCAGAAAGCGCTTGGTAAAGATCACACAAACGGTGTAGAATTACTAATGAAAACTAATGGAACCTACATGACGGACCAAGAAAATTCAATCAGAACATCACTTCAGGTTCACTTTCCAGGATCGTCTATCCGTGATACAAACGATAAGTCTAACGACACAGACCCCAAGGTCTCTACAGATAGCAGAGGTAATAGTTTAACTAGCCTAACAGAGTACGTAACCCTGAATTCGCACGGAAATAATGACATAACGTCTAAGCGTGTAACAGGCCAACCTGCACAGGGCTATGGGTGCCTCGGACACCTTTAGCCAGCGATGCGCCGAAGGGAACATCGCTATTGGTCTAATCCAGGAACCATGGGCAAACAATGGTAAGATATCTGGATTAAACTGTAAAAATAGAGATATCATTTTCGCCAAAGGTCCTTTCAGACCACGAGCTACACAAATTTGTGTGCGCATAGGCGTACTTTGCTGGAGACACTGATATAGCTCCTCCCCTACCAGTACAGGAACTCGTCCGGTACTGTGAGGACCAAAAAGTACACATCATAATCGGCTGCGATGCAAACGTACATAACACGATTTGGGGCAGCCCAGATACAAACAATAGAGGTGAGTCGTTATTAGAATTTTTATATAGCAACAGACTCGTCTTTCTAAACAAGGGAAATAGTCCCACTTTTAGAAATTCCATAAGAGAAGAGGTCCTAGACCTTACTATCTCATCTCCTTTTATGAAAGATATCATAGAGGGTGGCATGTGTCTGGCGAGGCATCTCTATCGGATCATATGCACATCCGATTCGAGATAAGATGCAATGCCGAACACGCATCAGTCCGTTATGACAGCAGACTGACTAATTGGAGAACTTATCGTGAAAATCTAGTGGTCAGATCTTACATGCTGCCAGAAGCACCATCAACAACAAATGATGCAGATGCTGCACAATGTCAAATAAATGATATTATTCTTGCTTCATTCAAAAGTAGTTGCAAGGTTAAGCGAACTGTGGTTAAAAGGTGCGTACCATGGTGGAACGATAACCTTGAGTCTATTCGAAAGAGAGTGAGAAAGCTTTTTAACGAAGCCAAACGCACCGGTACATGGGAACAATATAAATCTGTGCTGACCATGTACCACTTAGAGTTGCGCAGATCCAAAAGGGCTTCATGGCGTGCAAACTGCGAGAAGATCGAAAAACTTCTAGAGGTAACACGCTTCCAAAGGGCTCTGTCAAGGGATCAAGAAAAAAACATGGGATTGTTAATCAAATCAGATGGTTCAATCACACGCGACCGGGAAGAAATGCTGAAAACTTTGCTTCAGGCTCACTTCCCAGGGTCTCACACGATGGTCATTACAGATGACCATATAGCGGAGGTTTCAATTCCAAGAAACCTCAGCAGAATTAAGAGTTTATCCGGAACACTTTTTACTCCGGATAAGGTTAAATGGGCAATTAACTCATTTAAACCATTCAAGGCATCAGGAACAGACAGTATTCTTCCAGCCCTCATTAAAAATGTAATAGAATTTTTATTACCATCCATGATTGTCTTATTTAGGTTCAGCTGCAACTGAGGGTATATACCATTTACCTGGATTGAGGTAAACGTAGTATTTATACCTAAACCGGGAAACAAGCCGAGCGAATTACCTAAATCATATCGTCCGATAAGCTTGACATCTTTTTTATACCCTATTCTAGGGGTATATTAATATTGCCCATAGACCCCTAAAAGTTACTATATTTATGATCAGCATCGATAGTAATGTCGATCTAGCCATGTCCGTCCGTCCGTCCGTCGGCAAAAATTAGGCCTTTAAACTGGGCCTAGAGAGCTGAAATTTTAACCATATACTCTCTAGGGTCCCGAAATAATGAAGTTTACGAATTTTTGAAATCCGCCCACAGACACGCCCACAAACTAAAAAAAAAACAAAATTTTGGAAAAAAATCGAATTTTGAGCTACAAAGCTGAAACACGCTTCCAAAGGGCTCTGTCAAGGGATCAAGAAAAAAACATGGGATTGTTAATCAAATCAGATGGTTCAATCACACGCGACCGGGAAGAAATGCTGAAAACTTTGCTTCAGGCTCACTTCCCAGGGTCTCACACGATGGTCATTACAGATGACCATATAGCGGAGGTTTCAATTCCAAGAAACCTCAGCAGAATTAAGAGTTTATCCGGAACACTTTTTACTCCGGATAAGGTTAAATGGGCAATTAACTCATTTAAACCATTCAAGGCATCAGGAACAGACAGTATTCTTCCAGCCCTCATTAAAAATGTAATAGAATTTTTATTACCATCCATGATTGTCTTATTTAGGTTCAGCTGCAACTGAGGGTATATACCATTTACCTGGATTGAGGTAAACGTAGTATTTATACCTAAACCGGGAAACAAGCCGAGCGAATTACCTAAATCATATCGTCCGATAAGCTTGACATCTTTTTTATACCCTATTCTAGGGGTATATTAATATTGCCCATAGACCCCTAAAAGTTACTATATTTATGATCAGCATCGATAGTAATGTCGATCTAGCCATGTCCGTCCGTCCGTCCGTCGGCAAAAATTAGGCCTTTAAACTGGGCCTAGAGAGCTGAAATTTTAACCATATACTCTCTAGGGTCCCGAAATAATGAAGTTTACGAATTTTTGAAATCCGCCCACAGACACGCCCACAAACTAAAAAAAAAACAAAATTTTGGAAAAAAATCGAATTTTGAGCTACAAAGCTGAAATTTTTTTTATATGATCTATGACTCCTAAAATTGCTCGGGATATAAAATTTTCAAAATCCGCCCACTGACACGCCCACAATTAAATAAAACAATTTTATTGAAAAACCAAAATTTGAGCTAGGGAGCTGAAATTTATAATATATACTCTCTAGGGGCCCTTTAACACAATTTAATTTTTTTTTTTAATTCAAAGTTTGAGCTAGGGAGCTAAAATTTATAATATATACTCTCTAGGGGCCCTTTATGCTCATGTGTTAATTTTTTTTAAATCCGCCTACTGACACGGCCACAATTAAATAAAACATTTTTTACAAAAGCTTCGTTTTTTTTTTTGATAAAATCCTTTAAATGTTATATAACAAAATATGTAGAGCGTTCTCAACAATTCAACTATACTAAGACTTTTGTCACACATACGAGTAGTTATGAGGGATAGGAATAAGAATAGGGTATCCAACAGTTCGCCCAAGCGGAATGTAGCCCGTCCCTATGTTTTCTGAAAACAATGGAAAGGATTATTGACATCCACATTAGAGAATGCATATCAAAAAGCATCCCTCTGCACCCTCACCAATATGCGTACCAAAAGGGCAAATCCACGGAAGCCGCTCTGTTAAGACTACCTACAGAGAAAAAAAAACGCCTACCGTTGCAAAGAGATCGCACTTTGTGCCTTTCTGGACATAGATGGTGCTTTTCACAACACTGGATATGAATCCATATCAAATGCTTTGTACCATAGAAACATAGACAAACCAACTATTAAATGGATCAAAGCGATGCTTGAAAGTCGCAAAATAACTGCCTCGTCAATAATGACCTCAGTATCAGTAACAGCCGTAAGGAGCTCCCCACAAGGGGGAGTTCTTTCACACCTTTTGTGGTCATTGGTCATCGATGACCTGCTACACAAGATAAGCAATCTGGGCTACACTACAATTGGGTACGCCGATGATGTTGTCATCATACGAGTAGTCAGGGGCAAAGACTCAATTGGAGTCACATCAAAAATGAAAAATGCTCTAAAGACAGCCATAGGCTGGTGCATCAAGGAAAATCGTTCCATAAATCCCAGTAAAGCCGTCATCGTTCCTTTCACTAAAAGGAGGAAATTAGACCTAGGCCTAATCACAATAAACGACACGGTCGTAGAGTATTCCGACGAAGTCAAGTATCTTGGAGTAATCCTAGATAAGAGACTTAACTGGAACTCTCGCATTAATAACAAAATCACTAAAGCTAATAGAGCTTTATGGGCCTGTCGTCGCACATATGGCAGAACCTGGGGATCCTCTCCAACGAAAAGGTACAACGGCTTGTGTGCCTTGGTATCTCCGGAGCCATGCGAACCTGTCCAACAGCTGCCATAGAGGCAATTACAGGAATTACACCTCTCCACATATACGTTCAAAAAGTGCCGATCCACAGTGCAATAAGTCTAATACAGTTAAACGAGATAAGTCTTAACGATCATCCGGAACTTAAGACCCTTCTCGATGAACTGCCAGAACTCAACATGAACTGCACGGTCATAGACCGCATTCATACAACACTATGCTTCGCGACATTCCAAAAAGTCTAAAAATTCGTCGATGGTTGGGCTGTCTATGGTAACACTGTCCTCTGACCACGCTTTGCGAGTTTCAAAATCCAGTTTGTTAAGCAGAAGATAAATAATCCACGGGTCTCTGCCCAGTGAATTTATCGCTGTAAGACCTCTTACTATTTCATCCGCACCTTTCGAGATTTTCCGCAAATGATTGACGCTAGCAACGTTTGTGCTGGGTAATTCTATGAATGATTTTATATACCCATTTATAATATGACGAGGACGATCGTAACGCTTCACTAGCCTACCCCACGCCTCATCATATGTGGCATTGGTCAGCGGTAAATGATTGAGAAGAGCTAACACAGTGTTACGAAGACAAGACTTCAAAAACAGGAACTTCTGGATCGATGATAAACTTGTTTTATCATGAACGGCACTCACAAACATATCCCTAAAAGATGGCCACTCATGATATTCTCCCGAAAAAGGTTCAATGTGAATTTTGGGAAGAAAGAAATCCGATTGTGATTCCGACGAATGCGATTTTCCCAACGTTTCGAGCAAGATTTTTTTGTTGATCAGCTAACTGCCCTACCACGTCTCTGTTTCTTTCAACCTTTTCGCGTTCTCTAATCGATGATATTAAAATAGATTGCACCATTAAATACTTCGTCTCGAACTCTTCATAGTCTGAAAGAGGATCTACTTATTCTGGATTTTCAGCGAATTCATACATACAAGTCTGAGAAGCATTGAACTCATCCCAAAACGCTGTTGCTTTACTCAAACGAACGTCCAAATCACCTATTGAAACCTTGTCGTCTATAGATTCCGTGAACTTGACAAGCTTTGTCAGGGAGCCTTTAAGGTGACCGCGAATCGAGCGAAGTGCCGCAAGAGAAGGTGTCTCAGGCATCTTTAATGGTGACTAACGAATAAAATCGAAAAATATTTCACAACTGTATGACGTTCACTAGTTGAATTCTGGTATAAAATCAGGTTGAAATGGCTGAAGTCCAAGAACGAAGAGGCGAACACGTGCGCCTTTAAATAGTGGAAACGACGCGACGGTGTTACTTAACAATGAACACGATGCAGTTTTCTTTGCGGAATCGAATTGGTTTTAAATTGCGCGTGTGATATAACTTGCCACGTAAGTAACTGTTCATATTATTCCTAATTGTCACAAAATGTTCAACAGTAAAATTTATTTGAATGGAAACGAAATTCAGAAAATATCCACGAAATAAGATCCGGATCGAATTTGGACCAAAAAATGTTTAATAACGCACGAAACTTTAAATAGGCACAGCAAGAACTTAATTTTGGAGAAACGCAGCAACGAGAAAACAAAGACGAAGGTTACCACGTTATAATTTATTTTTCCTGGTTGTTGTTACCCTTCCTGTGTTCTGAATCCAAGTGACCGAGAAACAGATTTTTTTTTCACAATTTGCTAGAGGAGCAATTAACATGTATAACACTTTCATGTGAGATGAGAGCCAAAATATTAACTAAACGGAATAATTTACAAATACAAGTAAATGTAAAAGAATTTATAGAAGAGTGGATGTAACTTTAGATTGTTAGCAAATATATATCAGATAGCAACAGAACATTTTAGGGTAAATTTAAAATAATTTTGAAATGTAACTAATTTAATATACTTAAATGGAAAGATCAAATTTGGCAATAAAATAAATGAATGTATATAATGTATTCTCAAACAGTTAATAAGGCCATACTCCTATAAAGAAATCTTTACATTATATAAGGAAAATATTAGAAAGCTGGTGGGCTTTCTCACTGGCCACTTGGGCTTGAGATATCATCTCAACAAAATGAACTTAAGTGCAGAGCCAGAACGCGGGTTCTGCATGGAGGACAAGGAAACCTCTGAGCACTTTTTTTTTACTTTTAATTTTTTTTTATTGCTTATTAAATATCAACTTACATACTAGACAAAAATAATTAAAGCTAACTTAAAATTAACAGAATACTTATTCTAAATTAATTGTCCTTATACGGACGTTCTTAACTATAACCTTAAAATTATTACCCTTCGGCCTTAAACTATTTTACGAAGTAATCTTACATATATGTTATCATCGAGAAAGTTTTTAAAAACTCGCCATCTTTATCAAATGAAACCTCTGAGCACATTCTCTATGAATGTCCAGCTCCCCCTGGTTGAGACGACGAGACGCATCTTCCATAGTGAGATGCGTTCACATGTGGAGCTACGTAACTTTGTCACAAAAGACGTGTGATGTGCAGGTAGGTGGGGTTGATATTGGTGGTGATTGACCCTAGTCCCATGGCAGCAAAAGGCACGCTTGCGGATGCGCGGCGTTAGCTCGACGGTGGGGTGGGGTCTTGCTGCCTTCCTATACACACATGAGTTTTCGTGCCTGTATATTGAAAAGGGGGCTATAAAGTTGAGGAAAGAGAAAAGAAGAGGAAGTGATTCAAAAGAGAATCAAGTTAAAATCTGGAAAAATAGCGAATAAGAGCGAACAAAGCTAACGATGTTTCAGGTGTTGCGAAATATTTTGGACTCGCCCTGCCCCTATGCACTTGTGAGATTCAAGGTGCACCATGGTTATCCTGCATACATGTCTAGTTAGGATAGCCCCAAAAGATACCCTCACATGGATCTATACGATCACAGCCTCAGATACCGATGTTTAAACGTGAATCACGATAATTTTAATAAGATACACGAAGTATTTTCGAACAGGATTTATGTCTTTATTCAAAGGTTAAATAAACAGAACGATAGGTTTTAGACAAAATCAATTATCAGCAATTGAGCAAACTCCTTTTGTAACATATTGTCTGATCTTTGTAATTTGTTTCCAATATCCGTATTGTACCCCCCAAGCCCTACTTACTTCCCAGCCGGCTTGCGTGGTTGGCCCTCTATTATTGATTTATTTATTACGAATGTCCCTAGTCTTATGTCTCAACCGAATTCCGTTAATGCGCTTAGTTCGGACCATAATCCTGTTTTTTGTCAGCTTTTAAGTACAGCAGAGCGAAAGACTGAATATTTCCTTGACTTGCAAAATGCGAACTGGCCATTGTACAGATCTCAAGTTAAGAGAAAACTCCAAAATATTCCCATGAACCTTGAAAATATAGCTACAAGCGAAGATTGTGACTCGATATTGGAGACTTTTTCTGATCATACTCTAAGTTCGGCCGATAGCGCTGTCCCAAGAATTGCTAAGAAGAATTTTTGTCCCAAACTTTCCCAATATGTTCTTGGGCTTATAAAGGTAAGGAATGCTAATAAAAAGAATTGGCAAAGGTATCGCCAGCCAATATTTAGAGAAAATGTTCAGCATCTCAATAAGCTGATTGCTCTTCAAATTCAAAACAACGCAATTACAACTGGAACAACAAACTAAAAAGCTTAGACAAAAATGCTAAACCGTTTTGGAATATTGCTAAAGTAATAACAAATAAAAACAGACGAATTCCTGCGCTACAGACCTCGGGAAGCATTGCTTATGGTGATCTAGATAAAACTGAGGCACTTGCTTTAAATTTTGCAAAAAACCACAATGTAACTCAAAATTTAGGAGACCAAAATACAATTATACAGGTAAACGATGCAGTTCATGCCTATAACACATCTAGCGTTATTGAAACACCACAAAATGAATTTATTTCGGAGAAAGACATTGAGTTTGTAATAAGTACCCTTAAAGTAAAAAAAACAGACGGACTTGATGGCATAAAAAATGTATACATTATCCAGCTGCCTAAAATTGGAATAAGGTTTTTAACTTTTTTAATAAACTCACGTCTAAAAATGCAGTATTTCCCCGATGTATGGAGATCAGCTAAGATTGTACCCATACTTAAAGTTGGCAAACCGTCCGAAAAGCCTGAAAGCTATAGGCCTATAAGCTTACTTTACTTAGTAATTTAAGTAAAATTTACGAAAAAATAATTAAAGAGAAAATGTTAAAAATTGTATCGGAAAAAATATTTATCCCGATGAGCAGTTTGGCTTTAGGAGGTTCCATAGTACCAGGTGCTTAGAATCTGCAATCACATTAAACAAAACCGAGATATCGGTAAATCTGCAGGAATGTTGTTTCTCGATATTGAAAAAACATTTGACTCTGTGTGGCACAATGGTCTTGTCTATAAATTACTTCGCTATTCTTTTCCTTCGTTCATATGTAAAATAGTGCAAAGTTTTCTGTCTAACCGTCGATTTAGTGTTTACGTTAATAGTAGTCCTTCTTGCTCTAATTTTTTCAACTCAGGTGTTCCTCAAGGTTCTGTTAATGAGACATATCTAAACAATGCGATAAGAATATTAGAAACATATTACAATAAGTGGAAGATCAAGTTGAATGCTGATAAAAATCATGCAATCTTTTTTACTAGAAGAAAGAAAACTTGTTTTCTTCCTAGCAATCAGTGCATAGTCAATGGTACTCAGGTTGAATGGGAATCCTCAGTAAAATATTTAGGTGTATATCTCGACTCAAAATTGACTTTTAATGTACACAATACACAAACTATAAGGAAGGTAAATATTGCTCTTAATCTTCTTTATCCCTTCTTTAACAGAAAATCGCTATTATCGATAGAAAATAAGATAATCATCCACAAAGTTATTTTCCAAGCAGTAATGATGTATGGATGTCCAGTTTGGGGTAATTGTGCTAATTGCTATATCAAAAAACTACAAACTTCGCAAAATAAACTTCTGAAAATGATGCTAAATCTCCCATGGCATCATTCAACCGCTGACCTCCATATTAGAAGCAATGTTGAATTGGTCTCCAATAGAATACATAAACTTACCAATGCATTTAGTACGAGATGCGTTTATGCAGATAATCCTGTCATTAACGCGATGACTTAGTAAGAATGCCTCATTTTTTGTTCTAAATGGTATTTAATTTTTTTGATTGTTAAAATGTTAACCATAATAAGTGTTACTTTGTTATTTGTTGTTTATATAATTTGTGCTTAATAATTTGATACTTAATTATTTATCTATTTAATTAATTACTTTATTATTTATTTAATTGTATTTACTTGTTTTATTTGTATATTTATTTATTTATCTATTTATTTATTTATTAATTTATTTATTTATTTATTTATTTATTTATTTTATTTATTTATTTATTTATTTATTGATTTGTTTATTTAAAATTTATTTATTTATCTGTTTATTTATTTATTTATTAATTTATTTATTTATTTTTTTATTTGTGTAAATTAAAGAGTCCTGCTCCGCGGATAACAAAAAATTAAAATTTCCGGGCTACCACTGCCCGATCAAAACACAGTTTACTTTTACTACTTAATATTTATTCCCGATTTATTTCTACAATCTTAATTCCCGATTTATTTCTACAGTCTTATAACCGTTCCGTCTGGTGTCTTACTTAGAACTAACTTAATCATAAAACCCATTCCCACGACGCTGGCTATCTGGAGACGACATTTATCCTTGGTCAGCAAATGCAACGGATGCGCGTGCATTTGAGTCAGCTCAAATGCACGAGCCAGACGACGACCGGTGGGAAAGCTGCAACCAATGCAATACCACGGATCATGTATCCGGCACAATGCTA
Source organism: Portevinia maculata (assembly GCA_949715645.1). NCBI lineage: Eukaryota > Metazoa > Arthropoda > Insecta > Diptera > Syrphidae > Portevinia > Portevinia maculata. The sequence continues at coordinate 100,309,078 of OX454527.1, forward strand.
ACGTGTTTATTCACGTATCATGTATCCGGCATATGCTCTGAATGTATGTAGGTATGTATGTCTCGCCCACGCTGGATAGTGTTAACTCCTCCCCGTTCGAAAGTCTACGTCCCGTAGACCCGTTCAAAAAAGAGAGGGTGGTTGCTAAGCGGATATCTGGTGATGGCCGGATGTACTGTCAGCCGGACTTCCCTGCAGATGCAGGTTGAGGGATGGAATGTTGAGCTTACCCTTTGTCTTGCGCCATATGTTCCAGGCAAGGAGAATGATCATCAGGAAAAGTCCTACGTCGGTTATGGTTGAAAAGTTAAACTTTGTATACAGGTCCCCGAGGTGGTGTATGTTTTCCATGCTAAGGGAGTGCACGTACTCAACGTCAATTAGGTGTCCCTTGGATGAAACGTTCGCCATAACCGGCGGAAGTGCCTGGAGGTGTGTGGAAACAAAGCTGGAGAATGTTCTGTTCCTTAACTGGATCGTCTCGTTGATAAGCCGGATGATGTATGTACCCTCTAAGTTCATTGATTCGTTACCGCACGTAAGTTGTCCCTTAAAGTTGCTCAAAAAGACGGTATCCTCTTTGATAAGGTCCACGGTTTCATTACTGTTTGAACGGTAAGTACATGCTGCAGGTCCTCCCCTCAGCAATCGAGCAACGCAGCCGTCTTCCGCTAACTTCTCTAGTACCGATTCCTTGCAAACCGTCGTATTCCCTATAGAAAGGCATTCGCCGAGTATACCATAAGCCTCGCGGTGATTGATCAGAACCTTATTGTGTCGTAAGTCGATCTGCTTTCCATCACGTATTGATGACCTCGTAAGCAGCACGTTGAAGTCCTCGTTTTTTACCTTTGGCATCGATAGGATATACAAAAGGGCCGAACCATTCGTATATATGGAGGGTGTCCCATGTTCGATAGCTTCTACCTCGTTCCCATATGGAAGTGTCTCGAACTCGTTGATGATCTCGGCTACCTCCCCTTTGTCTAACAGGTTCGTGTTGATTATACCGCCCTTTGCCATCTGACATGCCCGTATTATTTCGTTGACTCTTTCTTTAAAGATCAGGACTTCGTTTAATATGTCTTGTTCGAATCTTCCTGCGAGAGTGTCCTTTATTCCACTGTTGGCTCTTTCGATGACCCAGTTGACTTTTTGTGTAACTTCCTCCATGCCTTTGAGCACTGCGTCATTTATCTTGTACTGATGGTTATTGTTCTCGATGATTTCCTGTTCGCTTTGGAGAACCTTACTCCAATCGTCTGCGTCGGGACTACCAGCTATCCATTTCCAAGCTGCGCCAATCCAGTCAATTGATCTACGCCTCCTTGATGGTGAGCTCGTTTTAAGCAAGCTTATGCGCTCACTAGTTTCTTTGTCCTTAATGCTGCTGGCCGTTACATTTGCTAACACACTTAATTGCTCCTCGATTTGACTTAGGTTGATGATGTGAACCAATTTGAAGCTGCCGTCGACGATGAAACCTCTTCCATCCTTGATGGTAACGATTGGTCCCTCGTAGTTATAGATCTGGAAACTTTGCACCGAAATAATGCAAACAAATCTGCAAAATGTTCTCTTAGATGTTGGTTAGGGTTACTAAAAAATTATTCATATGATAAAAAAACTTATAATTCTAACAATTACTTTGCTACTTCCATAATAGTAACAGAAAGCTTTAGCTTAAGTATCTTATAATCTAATGTACATTCAAATTAAAATATTTATTTAATTAATTAGTTTTTATATTTAACTATAAATTAGCTAGGGTGTGCCTCTTCCCCCTTTTTTTTGAAGTGCTCATATACATATGCATGTGTGTATGTGCACTGATATCAGTTTAGCTTATGATTTTCATGCCAATTGTAATTTTGTGAGTGCTTTGTGCTTTAGTTGTGCATGCAATTACTATTGTGCTTTACCGTGGAACATTCTTAATGTGGGCTTTATGGACCTTTCGTCCTGTGGACGTAGTCACCGTTACCCTATTGTTCCTTTCGACGATTTCCTTGCGGAATAAAGGCTTGTTCTTGCCCTGGATTCGTTTGAAAGCGGTGAAAATCACATCACCTTTTTTATATTTTTTTGGTGATGAACGCTTGGCATTTCGCCGTTCGTTATCAGCCTTTTGCTTTTTTTCAATAATACCCCTCAGATCATTGTTGATCTTAACCCGGAAGTTCCTCAGTTGTTGGTAGTTTATCCTGGATGCTCTGTTAAAGAATATATCCGAGGGCTTCCTCTGCGTAACTGAGTGGACTGAGTTATTATACCTGTCCACGGCTATACCTAAAAGTTCTTTAACCCGAAGGCCCTTTAGTTCGGCTTTAAGGCATCGATAAATCTCTAAAATGGTGGAATGTACCCTTTCCACTTGTCCATTCACTTCACTTCGGTGAACAGGCGTCAAATATAATTTGATATTCAACATTTTAATGAAATTTTGAATTATGGGGCTCAGGAAACTGCGTTCGTTGTCAGTAACCAAAACCCTAGGAACTGTAAAATAGTGTAATATTTTTATAATCTTTTCCCTCAGATGGAGTGAAGATTTATTTTTTATGTGGAAAAGCTTAGTGAATTTAGAAAACTTATCGATACAGCTTATGAATTTTTCGCCCTGTACCTCGACGATGTCCATGTGAAGTATCTCACATGGATATGAGGGTACTGGCGTTGGCTGTAGCTCGGGGCTTACGGGATGCCTATCATACTTGTTAGCCAAGCAAACTTCACAAGACCTGGTATACAGGGTAATAAAATGATTCATCCTAGGGAAATAGAATTTTTCCAACAACTGTTCTCTATTTTCCCTGGCATTCCGATGAGCCCTCCTATGCTCCTCGTCAATGAGTGCCCATATCCGATCCTCATTTCTTACGTCCTCAACGATTCGCTGCGTAATTCGGATTTTGTAGCTAACAAAGTTATCTAAATATACGCTTTGGAGCAGTCCGATGTGCGACTCTGGAATCTTTACTCCATTAAGGACATTGGGCCTCAACTTTTTCTTAAGGATGGCTACGAGCGTATTCCTATCTAGGTTTTCTGAAGCGACGTAATGGCGCGCATATCCTGGATGGGGTTCCTCGAAAATTTCCAGTCCCTTTCCAACCTTGATTATGATTTGGTTCCTAAAAACATTAAGTGGGGCCTCTATATGAGGAATAAGATCAGTACCATCTTGTTCCGCGCTGTGTACTGTCTCAGCAGTGTCTGTTGATCCAGATACCTCTGAGGCAGTGTTAGTTGAGGAACCATGGTCACTAGCTGTGTCTGTTACGGAACCATCAATTGCCCTATTTGAACTTGGTGCTGGTTCAGCTCTAGCTGAATCAGACAAGTGGTTGACCTGGCTTTTCAATCTTGACAGAGCACCTGCTACCAGATTTGACTTACCTGGTTTGTAGATGAGTTCACAGTTATATTCCTCGATGCGGGCTTTCCATCGCTTAAGTTTCGCGTTGTAGTTTCTGTTGCCTAACGCGAATGTTAACGGCTGGTGATCCGTATATATACGGATTTTCTTGGCGCCGTACACATATGATCGAAGGTTGTCTAATGCCCATACTATGGCCAACATCTCCTTCTCGTTGGTCGCATAGTTCTCCTCGGTCTTGTTGAGGGTTCGGGAAATATAAGAGATTGGCCTGTCTTTCCCAAACTCACCCTGTGATAGGACTGCTCCTAATGCGAGGTTGGATGCATCCGTGGTGAGATTAAAGGGAAGCGAAAAGTCGGGAAAGGCCAATATCTCGGACGATACTAAAAGCTCTTTTAGGTCGTTAAATGCCTTGAGAGATTCCTCATTAAGTACCACTGGAACTCGACTCGACTGGTTTGCCCTAATTTGCGCATTTTCGCCTCTAGTGATATTAGTAAGGGGCTTCGCGACCTTCGCGTAATCGCGGATGAATTTCCTATAATAGGATGTGAGCCCCAGGAAGGACTTAAGATCTTTTAAGTTTTCAGGTGGCAGGAGACCTTGAATAGCAGAGACCTTCTTTGCGTCTGGTTTGATACCCTCGGCCGTGATAACATACCCCAAAAAGTCAACTTCTGGTTGAGCAAATTGCGTTTTCTCGAGGTTAACCCTCAGGTTCGCGCTAAGCAGCTTACCAAGAACGGTATCCAGGTTCCGAAGGTGATTTTCTTGACTGTCTCCAAATACGATAATATCGTCTATGTAAACATAGCAGATCTTACCTATATAAGGTTTTAAGACGTCGTCAATCATTCTTTGGAATATGGCTGGTCCGTTCTTCAGACCAAAGGGTAACCTCAAAAACTCAAACTTTCCATTCATGGTTGAGAATGCGGTTTTGGGTATGTCTGAAGCCTTCATCGGAATCTGGTGGAATCCAGAAGTAAGGTCAATGGTCGTAAAGACTTTGGCTTTGCCTAGGCTGGCTAGCGTCGAATTTATATCGGGTATCGGGTATGCATCTGATACAGTGACATGATTTAGCCGCTTAAAGTCTATGACCATTCGATATTGTTTTTCGCCCGATGGCTTAGGTTTTTTATCTACTATCCATATGGGGGAGTTGAAAGGACTTTTGGACGGGCGAATGATACCCTCTTCCAGCAACTTACTTATTTCCTTTTCAACAACTTCCCTCATGTTGGCAGGATAGGGGTAGCTTTTGGAGTAGACCGGTTCCGCGGTGGTTGTTCTAATTTCCGCTTTGACAGTGGTGTCCACGATTTGACTATTGTCAATAGGACCAAAGAGGGGTTCATATTTGCGTATGAGACTCTGAATTTCTAACTTGACGTTAGATGGAAGGCGCTCATCCAACACCACATTGACCTGCGTTGATATTTTTTCCTTGAGCGGTATAGTGATCGAGGGTTTAAGTTGCAGTACGTTTGTCCTCCTATCTATGACCACCTCAAGTTCTTTAAGGGTATCGTCCCCAATGATCCCATCAAAGGACGTCAACCCAGGAAGCACGTAAAAGGTAAGAAGGGTGTCGTTCCCTGAATTTTTAAAGAAACATCCCTCTACACATTCTGTAACATGGATTTTACCGGCTGCGCTGTGCACTGGAAATGATTTGGGGACAGGTTTGGCCCCCTGGGAAATCGACGGACTTATGAAGTTCTTGTTAGCCCCGGTATCAACAAGAAACTTCAGCACTCGCCCGTCGGTGGTTACGTACTCTAAATATGGTACGCTGGACTGCCGTCCGTCATAAAATTTACCTCTTCCATGACGCGCTCCTCACCGCCGTAGCGATTGTCAGGTGCCAGTTCATCTTCGCTGTCAGCCTGGAGGTGGAATAGTCTTTGTTGCTTATTGGGGTAATTTTCCGACCTGGCCCTTCGCTTAAAAGGGTTATTACCCTTTGGACGATTCATATAATTTACATGGCGCGACTGCACCGAGTTGTCGACCTCCATCCTTTCACTTGGTTTGGGCACGTTAGGTCTCGGCGGTGTGTCATAGTCGCGGACAGGGGTATACTGCTTTGGTTGTCTGGGGTTCTCGCTCAAACTATGGTGGAACCTTTTCCTCGGTAGAGAAGGTCTTGGATCGGACCTAAACGATTGGTTCACTGGCGCAGTAATAACGTTTTTGGCCGATGGGTCGTGGATGACGTTGCTGCGGTAATTCAGATTTTGAATTTCCAAGCAGGCCGAATAAGCCTCTGGCAGATTTTTCGGCTTCTGGATGATCAGCATCCGGGAAAGGTCGCCGTTAAGGCCTCGAATAAACACGTCAAGTGCTCTATTCCGGTAGGTTTCCACAAGAGCATTAACGGTCTCTTGCGAAAAGCTTTCCGTCTTAATCTTATTTATCATAAGAGAAAGTTGATGGTTTACCGCCGCGTAAAACTCATCCATTTTGGAATTCTTCTGCGATAGTTGACTGAGCTGATGCTCCAACGTTCGCATGTCCCTCTTATCGGCATAGTGTAGGGATAAGCATTGTTTGATGGCACCCCAGTCATCATCAAAAATGTTGTATGAGATGAGGGCGGCATCTGCACTGCCCCGCACCTTCTGTCGTATGTGCTGAAGAATAGCACGATATAGGGGCTTATTCCTGACTATCGAAAAGTCTTTAAGGATCCCCTCGACAATATGCACCCAGGATACGTATTGCGTTGGATTTCCGTCGAAAACCTGTAACTCCTTCACGCAGTCAGGGAGGCGACATATGTCCCTCAATTCATCCTCGTTGGATGGACCACGGAGTTCAAAAACTTGGGGGGCACTGCCGCCGGTAGGAGTCTCAATAAATTGGCCCTCCTCCACGCGTTTAACGCGTACGTCAATCTACTTTAGCTGTTGTAAAATGGCATTGACTGCCCCGGTTAGTTCGGTCAAGGATTTCGTGATTGAATCCATGTCAGGGAACATTTATATGTGAAGCAAGGGTTTTTTTTTATCTAGTAGGATAAAATGTGGGTACTTATCTTTGGTTCCTTTGGCTTACGGTTGGGCTGAGTCTCTGTATGCTGAGTCTCACAGCCTGTGGGAGTTTCACTCGCTTATATTGCACAACACTTTCGATGTATATATTTTTTCGCACATGCACTTCTTGTACACAGAATCACAATTTTTAATTTTTGGCGTATGCTCTTTATATATTTATATTTTAAGCTTAATATTGCACATGCATATGTAGCACACGATTCGTATTACAAATTATTTCTATTATTTTCGCACATTAATTAATGGGAAATACAAAACTTGTATAATTATTATTCTTTTATATTTCTTTTCGCACTTTGCTTCGTTCACAATTTATTTCTAGTTTTTATTGCTTTAATATTTTCTTTCTTTATTTTTGCTGTAAGCTTAGTTGGATCTGCGAAAGAATTTTCTTACGTTAGACATGGGAGTTTCATCGTTGCGCGATGTACTCGGTATTCTCCGCGGAGCAGACACGGGTTTCTATATCGAGACCGGTTTTGGAAGTGCCGTGTGAGTCCTCTTTAGTCGCTGGCGTTTGTGGTTTTCTTTTAAGATTTTAACCAGCAACCTACTAGGGCACGAACAATCTTCACTATCGCAGCTCTTAACCAATCAGATCTCCGCTTGCGGAATTTGAAGAAGTCAGAATGGGTGCTGTCTTGGATATCTTTTAAGGTTCACTGCACCGTTCACTCGATAGAGCGTACTGATCTTCTCGTCCTTTTTTAAGGACTTTAAATCTTGCGGTTTAAGAGGTAGCGATTTTTAACCGGTCCCTGCTCGGGCGCCAATTAAAGAGTCCTGCTCCGCGGATAACAAAAAATTAAAATTTCCGGGCTACCACTGCCCGATCAAAACACAGTTTACTTTTACTACTTAATATTTATTCCCGATTTATTTCTACAATCTTAATTCCCGATTTATTTCTACAGTCTTATAACCGTTCCGTCTGGTGTCTTACTTAGAACTAACTTAATCATAAAACCCATTCCCACGACGCTGGCTATCTGGAGACGACATTTATCCTTGGTCAGCAAATGCAACGGATGCGCGTGCATTTGAGTCAGCTCAAATGCACGAGCCAGACGACGACCGGTGGGAAAGCTGCAACCAATGCAATACCACGGATCATGTATCCGGCACAATGCTAACGTGTTTATTCACGTATCATGTATCCGGCATATGCTCTGAATGTATGTAGGTATGTATGTCTCGCCCACGCTGGATGGTGTTAACTTGTATTTATTCATTTATCTATTTATTTATTTATTTATTTATTTATTTATTTATTTATTTATTTATTGATTTTTTAATTTATTATTATAACTTTTAAATTATTTACAAAAAAACCTAATTGACTTGAGTCATATGCTATATTTTACATATATGCTTGAATTTATTATTATTTTCTTTCTTTTTTTAAATTAGAGGTTTTTTTTTGGTATTTTTCTTCTAAACGCAACATTCTTTCGCTATCTTTTTGTACTCAGAAGAGTCGATTTTATATCCAATAATGTTTTAGTAGAAAGATATCATTAAATTATCATATCTCTGTATTAAATATATGTGCCATAACAAAAGAAATGTACACTTTCATACCAATAAAATATATATCTAATTATCAGCAATAATGTATGTGTTTTATAGGAGTAGGTACATACTGTTTAGTGGATATTAATGTAAGATGAATTAGGAAAGAAAATTTTAAGTGTACAACTCAGTAAATATGTAATTCATGAAATTAATATTGTGTTTTCCTGCTAGTAAGTTTTTTAATTTAATTATGTACTAGTTATTTTGTAAGATTCGAACAATTTATTATATTTGTACGGTTACGTTATATGTGTTTAAATGTTGCCGAAGAAATATTTAAGTTTTAAATAACATATTTATGTATTTGTTTTTCTGTACTTACAGTTTTCCTGACGATTGTGGCCACATGTTCCGGTATCGTTAATACCATGATGTTTATGGATGTTTGTTTTTGAAATGTTCTTCACATTTATGTATTATTTATGATTTGTTTTTTTTTTGTTGGAATATTTTTAAGGCAATTTAAATTGAATGGGAATATTTGATATATCTTTTGTATTGAAAGGAAAACACAACATTTATAGGTGAGAGAGTAGGTAATTTAAATGAGAATTCAAGTTATATGAATGTGAATAGCAAGAAAGTTTTTTAATTCTATCGTTATCTAGTTTTAAGTAATTTAAAGTGAGGTCGCTATTAATTGATAAGTTATTTTCACTGTAGAACTAATTTAAAGCACTTTTATTTCAGGTTTTCTTTAGGTTAAGAGCTGGTATATTTTGAAGAAGAGTGATGTATGCGAATCACAAGGAAGCTCTATGTAAACCATATAACCACGTGTATTTGTCTACAGGATAGGACTCGGCAAAATGCTTCTTCTCGTTGTTCTCTTATTCCCTTGTTGTTGTTGATCGGTATGATAAACCTTGATTGAGGTAGGGGCGTTGAGAAATGCAGTAAAATAAAATGAATTTCGGACGCTCCAGTTCGGTTAATGTATCATGTTCTCATGATGGATAACTCCCGAACTTTTACTTAGGACGTCCGCAATTTCTGTGGACAACAGAAACACACGATCATTCTTTGCACTTCTCTCGAATAATCTGTACGTACCTTAGATTTTGTTTCTCAATATTTGGGCCTCGCGTCTCTACACGTGCTTAGGAAGTCAGAGTGATTTTTGGTTGCGTCACAGTTATGGCGGATGATGGGGACAGTTTCCCGAAAATAAGAGCAGATCCTAGGCAACAGTGCAAATTTTGTTTGAGGATCAAATATATCGGAGTTCGAAATTAGATCGCCCGCTTTTAAATGGAAAATTTGTTGTTCCGTTTATGAACAATTAGTTCGAACTCTATGTCCCTGTCGAGTTCTGTGCTGGGATGCAAACAAATGAGTCGAGTAAGCGTGTAGCTTGGGTTGAAGGCAAAAAAAACATGGATGGTTCCTGCGGTTGAGCAGGAGGTGAGCGCTACAGTTCAGTGTCAATCGCAGCTGATTGGATAGAGATCGTTGGGTGTGTTACAACGACCGTCCGGTTTGACTCAATGCTTCGGGAGCGGCAGTTAAATTCAAAACATAACGAAACTGATATCTGGTTTTGCGTTTAAGGTGTACGCCACAGACGTATTGGCTTTCATAAGGTAGGTCACTCATCTTTTGGGCTAAGGCAACCCTTTGACACAGCACACGGTCTTATCAGTTTGTGGTTTTTCAATTCAGGTAAGGTCCCGCTTGGAAATTATTGCTACCATCATTATTTTGTTTGTTTTGGCACTCTAACAGAGATGATCCATCCTAATTCCGTGCAAATATTTTCTTTTCAGTTATATGCCTTCGCGTACAATGCTTGTGTATAGATCGGCTCTATGATCATATCAATTGGCCTGGGGTGATTGAATATTTGGTTTGCTAACATACAGTTCTTAAACGGTATTGTACTAGTGACATGTCCATTTATAAATTGTTGGGTTAGCCTGGTTAGGATCGCTTAAACGTCGGCCTTGAATGAAGACGGGCATTGTGGTTGAATTTCCACATGTACCTTACCTAAGGATGCTGCAGCATTCGTGCCTATTCCCGATACATAAGCATGCATATTTTATCTTGGGAACGCCAGCAGTTGAGCTGCATGACCGTTCTAAAGGAAACTTGTTACACTGTGTCGATTAAGGCACGCAGTAATTCCTGTTTTCTATTAACTGTTGTTGCTTTTACGACCTATCTAGCCGACAAAGACATTTTGTAAACATTTGCTTAAACGATTCTGGCATAGGTTTATGCGCCTTACTGCATTAACGCACTTTTGACCATTTAGTGCCAAAAATGCATCACAATTGTAGATAATGTGTGCCTTTGGCAGTACAGGCATTTTTGATCGGCAGTGGTTTCGCAGTTTCTCACTTTTGGGTGAGGTTTGTGCGGTGGATGGACGCTAATCTTTTTCTCCCCTACGACTTCTAGCGCCTGAAACCTGGTTGTTAGGAAGCTGTACAAATGTTCGAAGGCTAGAATCTCCTTTGTACTGGGAAGCGATTGGTCATATAGCTTTTGAGATTCGTAATCCTGATTTTGTATGATCACACTGATGATACACTTATCGGTCCCCATGATGATATGTCGATGCCCAGATTCGTTATTCCATGCTGCCATTCCTTTGGTGTGTCATGCATTAATTTTATTGAGTTACTCGACTATGCTTCCATTTTTGGTAGAGTGAGTAGTGTTTGTAGATGAGTAGTGAGAATCTTCCTTTTGTTCTCATACCTCTCCTTTGTTAGCCTACAAGCCACGCTGTAATTATGGCTACTGACCTCTAAGTCGCTAAGAAGTTTGGCTGCTTATTTCCTCAAATCGCTTTTAAGGTACTTCATTTTGTTTACATCAGCCAATCATTAGTTTGCGTTGATTAGCTGATTGAAGAGGTCTTCGAATTCTACCCACGTGTTGTATTTCCCGTTGAATGTGGGTATTTGCAGGCGTGGTAGCCGTATTTCGTTTTCGGCTTGAGTACCTACCTCTCTCTGTATTTTCCATTTACCGCAATGAGATAATCGCCTCCGAATATGCCTACCGGAGCTCCTCTACTTGAGTGGTAATTACTTCTGTCTAATTGTCGTCTTCAGCAAACATCAACACTTCTTCGTAACTTGCCTGAAGCTTTCTCCATTCTACCGTTAAATACACCAGTTCCAATTGTTTTGAAAATGACTTAATGCGAATTTGAGCTCGCTTCCGCCTCAGCGACTGTAGTCAGTGGGTGAAGCATTCGCTCTTTGTGTTTATGAGTTGTTTTTGGGTTTGTATGTTGGTTGGTTACCGTTTTCTGTCGATACACCAGTTTTTTGTTCGACTGCTGCCTTAGTTTATTCTAGTGCAATTGTGTATGACGTAAGTTTTTGGTCGATTTTATTCTTTAATTGCTCTACTTGGTTGAATAACTTTGTAGTAAAGTAATTGTGTTCAGGTTCGTTGTGTATCTCAATTTCAGCATATTGCAGAAATATCTCCCACAGATTGTTGGCGTCTTCCTTCTTCTTTTCGGTGAAGTCTGTTTTCCGCTCGCTTTAGGCTCCTTCCTGATCTGATGAAGCAGCATATCGATGGCCACGCTGATCTCTTGCTGCTGGTACGACGTGTCTGGTGGGCACTCTCTAGTGGATTGGAAGATATATATGAATCGAACGCGGTTTGTTTGGTGTGCATGTTTTTTCTCCTGTGAAAGTATGGAATTGGTGTTTTTTACAACTGCATTATATGACCCTAATCGCGGTTGCAACTATATTGCACTTAATGTGCTGCGTATGCGTATTTAATATATTACCCCAATTATGGTTGCGTAGTCATCTGTGAACTTGTTGGTGACACTTATAATTATTGCAATTGGTGCTTACACAGGTTGTGGCAATGGCATACGAAGTTCTGTGGCGTACGTTGGTCTAGTTTGGGTTCACTCAGGTCATGAACTCATGAACTGACCTAGTCACTGTTTATGGGCAAACAAGCTGAAAATGTTAACTTAGAATACAAACGACCTACGGTTAAAAAATCAATGAATTAGAAGTGATATCGGTTTTTTTTATATCGGTAACCCACTTCAGAAATGGATCGGCAGCGAAACTCAAAAGTTAGAGTGATTATCACGCGCATCACCCTTCGGAGAATGCGAGAGGCGGATCCTATCTTTACATCAAAAACTGCATTGAGCACTCCGAGAACACAAGTATAGAACTTGAATCCATGCAAATAAGTTCAGTTTCCCTAAAAAATAATAAATAAACCATTTATACTACAACATCGCGTGTTGTTATTTCGCTGTGGGGATTTAGGCATGCATACAATATCATCGCTCGCCTCCTTGACTCACTCATAAGGGGACTTTCGAGTCGCGGGTATCATCATCATCGTCTTGTTATGCTTCAATGACTACCCTATTTGCATCTACACTGCTTTGAAATGTCGCCTTTAAAATCGAAAGCCTTCCCTGCAGGTTTCATTCTGATGTAGTTGGCTTCATCCGCAGTGATTTGCCCCAACAAATTTTTCAAAACCTTGACGCTCATTATCAAATTATATTACATTTAATTATACAATATCCAAATGAAAGGGTAACAAAATGGAGAAAAATGCTCAAAAAACCAGCCAAGTAGTACTGTATCACCTGGATTTTGTCGACGTTCAGCAACAATGTAATTTTTCGCGACACGGGAATCCGTTTAGAACAAAAAAATCACAATTTATTCTTATTGTTATTATTTTATGTTAAAATGCCGATTTCACTTTCTATAAACTGTTTCTATGACTTTAATTTGTTATTTTATATGAATATAATGTGTATGGCTTTTAAATTGTGCCTTTGTTATTTATGTATATTAATATTATGTACATACATATATGGCTTTTTGAATTGCGCCTTTGTACTTTTTATATATATTTCACAAATCACAATTTAACTTCTTCCAACTTTTACCGCTTCGAAGGACCAATGTTTGGTGTCGTTTTAACCGCTCAGCTAAATATTAAAATAAACTCTTATTCAAAAGAAAAACGCACGTCTCAACTTTATAAAATGTTCGGTTTTAACTTTTAATGCATATCATTGCTGTTCAGCAGAGTTTATATAATGTATGTATGTACATAATGTTCAAAACGTAATGTAATGTGAACGTAATTCATGTGATAAATTGTACTAGATTACAATTTAGGTTTATACAACCATATTTTATACAACCATGTTTATTTATTTATTTCATCAACTGAAAGCATCTACTGTTCCACTAGATTACTTAATACAATTTCAATACTTAAATTCTACCACCAAAGCCTAACGCCAAAATTAATTTATTTTTAAACGAGTCTCTACTTAAATCAAACTCGAATAGCCTGCTATGCTTATTGCATTCTTTAAGGCATCTGGTAATTGGTTCATTACAATCGTAATTAACTCTATGATATGGAATATAAAACAATAAACGATTTCTAAGTACTCTTGGTGGAGCATAAAAACCAATTAATGATAAAAGAAAAGGGCAATCGATATGGTTGTTTATTAAATCGCGAATAAACATAAGTGAAAAATATTTCCTACGCCTGAAAAGAGGTAAGATACCAAATAATTTGCATCTTGTCTCATACGAAGGCATTTCAATATTCCAGCGTAATTTACGCATAGCAACCCTAGTTAAACGTTTTTGGATCTTCTCAATTCTATTGGAATGTACTTCATAACATGGATTCCATACTATACTACAGTATTCGAGATTAGACCTGACAAATGCAAAGAATAGACATTTGAGAGTAAGTGGATCATGAAAGTCTTTAGAATTCCGCAATATAAAACCCAACATTGAATTGCCTTTAGCAACCAAGAAGTCAATATGCTGGCAGAAATTTAGTTTTTTTTGTCAAATATGACTCCTAGGTCTTTCTTAGAGGAGATAATGGACAATGGGGAATTATCGATCGCGTACGTAAATGAAACTGGGGAGAGGTTACGACAAAAAGATAGGCTTTGACATTTGGAGTCGAAGGTCATTGTTATGACACCACATAGAAAGTCTCTCAAGGTCTTCCTGCAAAAGAATGCAATCATGCTCAGACTTAATAGGTCGGAACACTTTTAAATCGTCGGCAAACATTAAACATTGGGAATGCAGAAACAAATCAGGAATTTCATTAATGAATAGGAGGAACAGCAAAGGGCCCAAATGACTTCCCTGAGGGACTCCAGGCGTGATGAAAGAACGTCCTTAATGCGAACATACTGAATACGATCTGTAAGATATGAGCGAGTCCACTCTAGAAAATTGGAGTGAAATCCAAACTTGTTTAGTTTGGATTAACGCTGTCAAACGCCTTAGCAAAGTCAGTATAAATAACATCACACTGTAACCCTTTCTCAAGGTCATTCAAGACAGTGTGACAACAGACTGAGAGATTTGTAGTGGTAGATTTACCAGCCACAAATCCATGTTGAAACGGAGAGATAAATCTTTTTAAAAGAGGTGTAAGTTTCTCATAAATAAGTTTTTCAAATAACTTAGGTATGGTCGAAATTTTGCATATTGGACGATAATTAGTAATTTCCTGCTTTGATCCAGATTTATAGATTGGTGTTATAAACGATTTCTTCCAAACTTCCAAAAAATTACCAGTCTGCAGAGACAAGTTAAACATTAAACATAAAGGCACGGAGAACGCATAAGAACACTTTTGAAGTAAAATTACCAACATTTAAATAATTACCTGACACTAAGCTATCACTTGAATTTATAGGTGGAATAATACCTCTTGAATATACAGACTGAAAGTGGTTACCAAACATATTACAAATAGTTAAAAGGTCGGAAGATGATACATCATTATGACGCATACAGTTAGGAATACCATTAGATTGCTTTTTGCTATTGATAAATCTCCAAAAACGATTACTATTATTCTTTAAATTAGATTCTACAGAAAGAACATACTGTCTGTAAAGAAACTTGTTTAAAACATCAAATTCTTTTTGTAGCCTCCGATAAACTAACAAAAGATCAGGACCATTGTTTTTTTTTCGGAACTGCATATAGACTTTATTTTTTCTATTATTTAAATTCACGATTCTATTATTGAACCAAATAGGTTTAGCGCCCGATACAACCCTTACTTTAGGTGTAAACATATCGATTGCCACTTTAACTGTTTCAATAAATAAATTAAAGGAATTATTTAGATTGCCATTATTTAAAAGAGCTAACCAATCAATACTATCTAAATAGTTAGAGATGCTATTGAAATTGGCTTTAGCATAATTATACCTATAGATATTGACAGAAGGACTTGGTCGAAAATACTCGTAAAATTTGAATTGCATAGATAAAGCTACATGAAAAACAGAATTAGAAAAAAGTGGAATCATAGAATTACTGATACTAATACTCAGCTCAGAATCTACAAAAACCAAATCTAGAACATTATAAAAATCATTGGCAAAATGATTTATCTGGCTAAGATCTAACTGGGCAAGCGTATCAATAACTTCACGCTCATAATCTAAGCTTACGTTAAGAGGAAAAAGTATGGACTCTTCGTAATCAAAAGACCAAATTAAATTAGGCAAGTTAAAGTCTCCAAGTAGGATGACATGCTGATGATCATCTAAATTATTTAAAATTAAAGAACAATTATGGATATGCGCTTTATATAATAAATAAGAATAAGAATTCGAATTCTACTCGGGTATCGAAAAGTCGTCAAAACAATTAATCCAAGCGAAGCAGTATTGATTAAAAATAACAATTTATTAATTGGTAATAGAACATTTTATTTAGATAATAATAACAAACTTAAATATAATAACACAAACGGAGAAGACGAACTACAGAATATCTACGGAAAACTCAATTTTAATGCTGTCAACGAAACTATGTTGTCAAACAGACGTCAGCGTGAATGGCCCAAACCAGATGCACCAGTGATGACACTTTACACCGAAGGTCCGGAAGGTAGTAGTGTCATACAAAACTGAGAATTAAGCGTCGTCAGCTCAAACAAATTTATCTCTGCAAATATTTTATCTTACAATATATCTGGATTAAGTAATAAATTATTATTTGTAGATTTTTTTAACTATGTTAAGAACTTTGAAATTTTCTTTTTATTTGAAACACATTTAACAAGCGATAATTTAAGTAATTTTAATAAATATTTCGATGGCTTTAAGTTAATTTGGAGCGAAGCAAGTAAAACCTACATAAAGGGGCGTGCAAGTGGAGGAAGCCTGTACGGGATAAAAAAATCACATTTAAAAACTTACGATTTTGATGAATTTGAAGGAACTACCGTAGTAAAATGTGTGACACAAAATAATAATACATATATCGTTCCATCATATATAAACTGCAACAAATGGACTCACGACTTTGAGAGGCTGTGTAATACAATGTCATGTTTAGCTAGCAAAAACGTTATGCTGATTGGAGATTGGAATTCGAGAATAAGTGACTCACAAACCACTATAGTGCAAACTGTAACAAACCCTAGTATATGCTGTACCAATAGGGTATCTAAAGACATAGTCTGCAATAAAAATGGAACAGATGTACTAGAGCTGCTCCAAATGTATGATCTTATTGTGTTAAACGGCTGTACAGAAGGTGATAGAGAAGGGCATTACACATTTGTCGGAGGACAAGGCAATTCAGTTATTGATTTTTGTGCTGTTAACAACGACTGGACTGGGAAAATTAAAAAATTTGAGGTACAATACAAAACTTTTTCGGATCACATGCCAATCGTGGTTGAAGATGATGGTGAAACACCCTCATATCACAAAAACCTGCCCCTGCTACCAAGACTGAGCTTGCTCTCAGCAAATAATTCGATACCTGAAGAAACAGAAACCCTCGCAAACCAAATAACTTGTTATATAAGAAGTGCTGCATCACACAACATTTCAAATATAAGGTCACCATTTAAACAAAAATGGTTTGATAGAGAATGCATAAATGCTAGGAAGAAATCATTTGCCCTTTTGCGTGTCTGGAGAACTTGTAATGACCCTGAGGTTAAAAAGTGGTATAACCAAGTGAATACCCACTACAAAAATCTATGCCTAGCTAAGAAAACTGACTTCGATAATCAGCAAGCTCTCTTACTTAGTCAAACCAAGTCTTCGAAGGACTTCTGGAGAATAGCAAGGGAGATTAATGGTACAGTTTATCAAATAGGTACAGGAGTATCTGCTGATGATCTATCCATATATTTTAAACATCCTCTACTGGATAACTCAAACCTTTCTTTCTAGTATGCGGACCCCCTCATTTTCGACGATTCCCTAGATGGTGAGGTAACAACTGACGAAATCAATGCTGTTATCATGAAATCCAAAAATGGAAAGGCGCCAGGCGAAGATGGGATTCCGTACGAATTCTACAAAAATGCTAGTCCAACCTTAATCAACTATTTGAAAGTTCTCTTCAACAGTGTGTTCTCGAGTGCAGACATCCCTTCATCGTTTAAGAAGTCCGTAATATTCCCCATTCACAAAAAGGGTTCGCTGGAAAACGTAGAAAACTACAGGGGAATCTCATTCATGAATGTGTCAGCCAAGATATTTTGCGGCATACTTGTAGGACGATTAGAAAAATGGGTAGATGAAAAAAATATTCTGACAGAGCGTCAAGCTGGATTCAGAAAAAACTTTTCAACCGTTGACCAAATATTCACATTATCTGCGATTATAAGAGCCTTTCAAGCCAGAAACAAGAAAATGTATAGCTTTTTTGTAGATTTCAAGGCAGCTTTTGATCTTGTTAGCCGAAGTGCACTCTTCTATAAACTGTCTCAGTTGGGTATCTCTACAAAATTTCTTAAGACCATTAAAAAAATGTATGCCGAAACAAGTGCAGCAGTCTGGGATGGAAAGGATTTCTCAGAATGGTTTAAAACACAGACTGGTGTAAAGCAAGGATGTCCTCTTAGTGCCTTATTGTTTTCTCTATTTATAAACGACATAGAAAAAGATTTGCCTGGTGGAGTACGAATTGCTAATACCGTGGTCAATGTCTTGTTATATGCCGATGATCTTGTTCTACTCTCTGAATCTCCTGAAAATCTCCAATTGATGATAAATCGTCTAGCCAGTTACTGCAAAAAATGGGGACTAACCATCAACACCGAAAAATCTAAAATTATGGTATTTTCCCGTTCACCACGAGTGCAAAGTGGAAATAGATGGTTTTATAATGGAAGCCGATTAGAGATTGTGAAGGAACTCAAATATTTAGGAGTGAAACTGAACCCAACCCTAGAATTTGGTAAACATCTAACGGATAAAGCCAAGTCTTCCCAAAGCTTAGTGAATCTATCATGGAAAAATGTTTTTGCAAACAAGCGGATTCTCCTCTCAACGAAATACAGAATATTTGATTCAGTTGTTAAATCAACTCTTTGTTACGCCTCTCAA
The DNA here is from genome assembly GCA_949715645.1 of Portevinia maculata. NCBI lineage: Eukaryota > Metazoa > Arthropoda > Insecta > Diptera > Syrphidae > Portevinia > Portevinia maculata. Next base: position 100,327,484 of record OX454527.1, read on the forward strand.
GTTTGGGAATCAGATGAGTACGAAGTAATCGAGAAATTCCACAGGAACTTCTTGAAAAAATTATTCAACTTACCAATGAAATCGCCGAACTACACAATCTATTTGGAAACGGGTCTTCCAATGCTTTTTACAAGCACTCTCAAATCGCAAGCGGATTACATCATTAAAATAGGTTCGTATCCAGACTCCCGAATAACCAAAAAAATGCTGTCTTATGAATTAAGAAACAAGGACTGGTGGGCGTTAAGATGGTTAAGAATTGGAAACGCGTGTGGAGAAACTATTTCATTCGATCTAAACAACCTGGACAACTTAAAGAACCAACTTTATCGAATAATAAATAAAAATGAAGATGCTATTCGTGTGCGATTTATAGAGAAAGCTCGTGAATCAGATAGCAGAGTATTGTATTCTCACCTGAACTTCAATCTAAAGGATAAGAACTATTTCAATGACTCACTCAACTATAGTGAAATATCTCTTATTTTCAAAACAAGATGTGAGTTGATTGGTTTAAATGGCAGCCCATATAATGGAAGCTTCAACCAGTTTTGTAATATTTGCAACTTAAAAGCGAAAGAAGACTGCTTTCACATTATTAGTGTTTGTCCAATCTACAAACCCCAGAGACTAGCTTACTTCGGAAAAAAAATTCCTTACCATGCAGGAGACAATACAAATTCTGAACGAGTGCGATTGGAAAAAGTTATTTTATTATATTAAATCCATCTACAAATACAGGTCGCTATTAATAACAGAGTATTATGATTGATTAAGTTTATTAAAAAAATAACTATATTGTTAAAGTAACAAATGTAGGTACATGTATAAGCATTTTGCTAACCAAGCTGACGGCTAAGCCATAGCTTTAAAATTCATTCTATCTTGTAACTTATGTAATAAGAAAATATTAAATAAATGAATTTCTTACTTACTTACTTACTTACTTACTAATAAATAAGAACTCCTTGGTGGTACATATATATAGCTGCTACTTGGTCCACATCAAGATCAATTGGAGGTATGTATAACTACTTCGTCACTGCGCTACTATCGCTACTTTTGGTACCATATTCCAGCCGTGACAAAAATACCACAAAAGGCGGTACTACTACGTTAAGAGAGCAATTCATATCAGGAACTTCATCCAAAATCTGGCGTGATTTTTGCGCTTCCTTACTGGTAGAAGGGTTATCCTTTCGAAATAAATCACTTCCACAGACAGCCACTTCCCTATAAGGAGTTCACAGCTTCCTGGCGGAGAAGAAGTACTACACGATTTTACTGGCGCATTTGACCGAGGAGCCCTTTTCGTCCGAGGAACTTGAAGTAGAGGAACACCTTGCTGAGCATCCGGATTCGGAATGAAACAGTTTAATCTTTCGTCGATAATTCGATTGGTTTGACTCTGAGGATTCGCACTTTGACCGTTAGGATGGATTCTCCTTTTTGACTGAACAGATTGAGTCTTTGTAATTGGGTCAACAGTGAGATTGTTACTCACCTTCCGAGGAATACCATTATTGGATTCTTTGGTATTATCCGTTGGTAGGGGTAGAGGACTTAACAAATTTAAGATAAGGTCGTTTGATTGAGGCAACTGTTGCAGTAAATCCATCTCAATATTTGTAAAACTCTGCAGCATCCTTTGTGCATTCGCAGAATCAAAATCAAAAATTTGCTCCAACTCGGAGAATAAAGTTGCAATATTTTTAAAATGTTTTTGTAGTTTTACAATTTTCCAGTGGAGGATGTCAGGTGTGATGTTTCGATGTTTCTCACAATAAAAACATATACCGGGGGTAGATACTAATGATTTTGTCCACATCCTTCCCTTTCAGGCCTATACATTTAGCATGAGCAGTGTCAAGGCAGATTCCGCATGAAACACTGATATCATTCGTGTTTGTCTTACAAACGTAACAACCAGAGTCACCCATGATTTTAGCGAAAGTCCAAATAAAATTGTTCAATTAAAATTCAAGATGAATTGAAAATCTAGCAACTCCGCAAAGAAGTCGAGTACAACAACCAGAAACCTAGGCGGATAGTGCGGTTGGTGAAAATGATGAGATGTGGTGTGTGTAGAAGATACGACAATAGCGTGGTGAATATCAATCTTCTCCGGGTGTAAGAGAGGGATGGAACCACAATTTTCACTCAAATGCAGTTTTTGTCGTTGTCGTTGATGCAGTTACCAAAACATGAAACGAGAACCGTATGAAACATTCAGTGTAGGTCAGCAAAATTGCTTCAAAGGCAGAACATCCACCAATAATTTAACTCACCGGTAAAAATGAGTCAGACAGCTTTGAACTGAATGGGATAAAACGAGATGGAAATGAATAAATAGCACTTAACAATTTATCACTCATTCAAAACAAAACAAAAAAGAGAATTAAAATTATTTTTAAATTTTTGACACTTTAAGGAAAACATAAAGCACCACAACTATTGCAAACCGTGAAAAACGTCAATGAATTTGGAATGCAACACAAGTTGTTATTATGTAGGATGACTTTTATAGATAAAAACGTATAGGCGGAGCAAAGTAAAACACAGGCGAAACTTGCGAACTTCCCACTTGTGTTCTTTTACCCTTTTATAATTAGAAATAAAAATCATAATCTATTTATACAATCGCCAAGATTACAAAATACAAACGCAAAAAAACACAAACACCGACGCTACCAAAACGAAAGTAAAGATAAAAGATAAAAAAGTTTTCCAAAATCACCAATCCTAGACGGTTACTACCTGATTTTAAAAAGTTCTTGTTAGTTCAAGCTTCAATAAATTGTAAAACGTCCATTTATGTTCCCATTCTGTTTTTTTATACCCTATTCTAAAGGTATATTAATTTTGACTCATTGTTTTTAAAATACCTTAATATTGCCCTTAGACCCTTTAAAAATACTAAATCCGTGATCAGCATCAAAAGTAATGTCGATCTAGGAATGCCCGTCGTTCGGCAAAAATTAGGCCTTTAAACTTGAGCTGATATTTTAAACAAGTACTCTCTAGGGGCACGAAATAATAAAGTTTAAGCATTTTTAAAATCCGCCCACTGACACGCCCACAATCTTAAAAAAACGAATTTACCGAAAAAATCGAATTTTGATCTAGAAAGCTGACATTTTTAATATATTGTCTTTAGGGGCCCAAAATGGTCGGGAGTTCGAATTTTTAAAATCCGGCTCCAACTGATAGTCACAGTTTGAGCTGGGAAACTGCAATTTATAAAGTATACTTTCTCAGGGCCTTAAGGTTCATGTTAAATGATTTTTTTAAAATCCGTCCACACATCAATTTAAAAAAAAACCTTTTATCGAATAATCTAAGTTTGAACAAAAAGCTGAAATTCCGAATATGTACTCTCCAGGGGCCTTAATGCTTATGTGTAAGTATTTTCAAAATCCGCCCACTGACACGCCCACTTAAAAAAAAACCGTTTTGAACAATTATTTTACAAAAAGCTTTCTGCCATTTTTACTTTTAAAGGGCGTTTTTTTACAAAAACTTTGTTTGTTTACAAAAATTTTGTTTTTATACCCTATTCTAAGGGTATATTAATTTTGACGCATAGTTTGTAACATACCTTAATATTGCCCGTAGAGCCCTAAAAGTTACTATATTTATGATCAGCATCAATAGTAGTGTCGATCTAGCCATGTCCGTCCGTCCGTCCGTCCGTCGGCAAAAATTAGGCCTTTAAACTGTACCTAGAGAGCTGACATTTTAACCATATACTCTCTAGGGTCCCGAAATAATCAAGTTTAAGAATTTTTGAAATCCGCCCACAGACACGCCCACAAACTCAAAAAAAAACAAAATTTTGGAAAAAATCGAATTCTGAGCTAGAGAGCTGAAATTTTTTATATATGATCTATGGCTCCTAAGACTGATTGGGATATAACATTTTTAAAATCCGCCCACTGAGACGCCCAGAATTAAATAAAACAATTTTATTGAAAAGTAAAAGTTTGAGCTAGGAAGCTGAAATTTATAATATATACTCTATAGGGGCCCTTTACGCTAATGTAAAAATATTTTTAAAATCCGCCTACTGACACGCCCACAATTAAAAAAAAAACTTTTTTGAAAATCCAAAGTTCGAGCTAGGAAGCTGAAATATATAATATATAGGTACTCTCTAGGGGCCCTTTATGCTCATGCGTAATTTGTTTTTAAATCCGCCTACTGACACGCCCACAATTAAATAAAACAATTTTTATGGGAAATCAAAGTTTGAGCTAGGGAGCGTTTTTTTTTACAAAAGCTTCGTTTTTTTCGACAAAATCCTTTCAATGTTTTATAACAAAATATCTAGAGCGTTCTTAACAATTCAACCATACTTAGACCTTTATCACGCCCACTTATGAGGGTTAGGAATAAGAATAGGGTATCCAACAGTTCGCCCAAGCGGACTGTAGCCCGTCCCTATGTTTTTCAATAAAATCAATAAAATCCTTGAATAACAAACTAGGTAAGGTATGTATGTAACAATTCTCCGATACTTAAATTTTTGTCACGCCTACTTAACGAGGGATAAAAATATAGGAAATGGGTATTCAACAGTTCGCATAAGAGGAATGTAGCTTTTCGATTTTTTTTTTATAAGTGCTTGATTTTTGCCTATTTAAGTGTTTTATTTTGCCCTTTTTTTTAATTTTTAATCCTATGCCCTATTATCAGTATTTATCGAAAAATTCTCAAATTATAGGTGGGAAATAATTTCACAAAATTCATCTTTACTTTCAGTGGACAATAACTTCACTTTTTTGTATGTTGTTTCCCTGTATCAATTAAGTTCAGATGGGAATGTATACAATGCCTATCAAAAAATCAAAAAGGCAAGTCCACTGAGACGGCATTAACGGATTTGACGGCCAGAGTGCGTAGGGCGCTCAACCGCAAGAACTATGCTCTTGCTGTCTTCATGGATATTGAGGGTGTCTTTGACAATCCCACCATTTGCAGAATTGAGTCCGCCTTAACACTGAAGGGCGTCGATTCTACAACTGTGGAATGGATCCTGGAAATGCTTAGGAGCATAGAAGTTACAGACTCTGTTGGCGGCTGCGTCAGAACTGTGAGCGCTGTTAAAGGCTTTGCGCAGGGCGGTGTACTCTCCACTACATTGTATAACCTGTTGGTCGACTCCTTGTTGAGAAGACTTGATGGGGAAGGTCACCCTGTTATTGGGTACGCTGAGGTGGCCTTACTTCCAGAGCACTCAACTAAAGCTATCAAGCAGGGTTAAGTATCTGGGTATTGTTCTAGACCCAAAGCTTAACTTTTCTGAACATTTGGTTGCTAGGATTTCGAAGGCAGCTAACATTCTCTGGCAGTGCCGTAGGATGTTCAGCAGAACCTGGGGACTTAGTCCCAGGCTGGTTCACTAGATTTACACGTCCATCGTTAGGCCATACCTTATGTATGGTGCGATTGTATGGTGGGCTAGAGCTCACATCCTCAAACGTCAACTGACGAAGCTACAGCACCTTGCGTGCTTATGCATTACAGGTGCGATGAGAGGAACTTCCACTTCTGCTATGGACGTGTTGCTCTGTTTACCTCCCTTGCAGTTCCTTGCTGAGAGTGAGGACAGAAAATCACTATACCGTATGTGTGTAGTACTTGGACGGCAGGTCAATCTCGGCGATGGGGCCAGAGGTGCTAGGTACAGAGCTCTCTATGACAGCCTACCTGGCCATCGGGGAGGAGCACTTGACACTGTGTGCACGAAGCAAGTCTTTGAGCGCCGTTTTCAGGTCATCCTTCCTGAACGGCAGAAATGGAACAGTGAGGGGTGGAATGGCGTTAGGCCGGGTGATGTCATTGTCTATACGGATGGCTCACTCATTGACGGTATCTCCGTTGCCGGGGTCTACTCTAGAGACTGTTGGATAAATCTATCTGCAGCCTTGGGTAGACAAACAACTGTTTTTCAGGCAGAAATCTTTGCGATTGCCAATATCCTGCTAAGGAGAAGGATTAAGGGTAAAACCTTATACATCGGCTCAGATAGCCAAGCCGCTATCAAAGCCTGTTCGGCTGGCTCTCTCAGCTCAAAAATAGTTGAGGAAACCATGGTTAAGCTTAACCGTCTGGGAAGATGTAACTCGGTATCACTTGCCTGGGTTCCTGGGCACACAGGTACCAAGGGTAATGAAAGAGCGGATGTTCTGGCCAGGAAGGGCTCTTCAACAGCCTTCATTGGCCCACAACCATCCATAGGATGCTGCTCATCCGTCCACAAACGTGAAATAGATTCGGCTCTACGGCAACAACATTCCGAATACTGGCATGACCTGGTCTCATGCAGGTATTCGAAGAAGCTGGTGGACGGTCCTAAAATCAGCAGTCTCGTCACCGGTTTCAGTCCACTTAACGAGAACCTTAAAACCATCCACATTAGGAGATCGGGCCTATTTGAATGCTGCCTAGAGGCGGATGAAACGGCATCTCACTTCGTCTGTGAATGTCCTGCTTTCGCCAGAACCAGGCTCACCACTATAGGTAAACAATTCGTCAACGAAGATGAGATGGGGGACATTGAACTTGTTAATATTCTTCGCTTTGCCAGGGCTACTGGCGGGTTCTCCCTCACTGAATCTTACTAATCGCCAATAAGCAGCGAGCGGGCAGCTATGCTGAAGTACAATGGACCAATAGGTCTAAGTGCAATACAATACAATACAATACAATACAAACACCAAATCTATCCGCTGAAGACATCCGCACCTGCTCAGACTGCGAATCAGCAAGTCCCAGCCCTAGACTTTTTGTGCGACTTTGAGAATAAAATTTATTGAGTTTTTGAAGAGAAATAAAATGTTTTGAGGTCATAGTTGGTGTGCGATCCGATGTGCCATTATTGTGTCTAGTGTTTCTATGACAGAAATGTCACAGCACTGATAAACCAAACCAATTCGCAGACAACCAATCATCTCTAAAGGATATGACGGAGCAGTTCAACATTCACCAATGTTTGGTGTGGTTAGGAAACTATAAGACTAAAATACTCACCATAATTATATGAAACTTTACTACATATTCTAAGACCAACATTAAACTTTAGTGTATCCACCGCTTTATGCATACTTAAGTAAGATGCTTTGCTAGAAGCAATTCTTATTTCGGGAAGTGGTACAACATTTCTAACGACAAACCAGATTTGGTCAAAGCAGGATCTCAAACGCTATTAGAGTTTGATATCTCTCAAAAGACGCATTATGAATATTAACGATAAAAATAAATTGGAAACTGTCTCATAGACAATCATAGACAGTGTCTCATAGAAGTATGCAGCAAGGGCTTTGCAAATTTTCGTAATAGACATCTAAAAGCTGCCTTACTTCTCACTGTCCTTGCTCCTCCGGCTGTGATTTCAATCTCGAAGCCCGTAGATTAGCCTACGATATCTAAACGCTGTCAAATTTGAAATACTGATTTTCGATAGAAAAGTAACAAGAACCGATTTACGCACAACATACAAATATAGCTGTTCAACTACATAAAAGCTTCGCAAATAACTCGAACAAATTTTATTGAAATACAATTAAGCATTGCTTCACTTTGTTTCCAGTTGTGTTTATCTTATGGTTAAATTTTATTCTGACTTTGCCACAGGCCGTTAGCTACGAGAAAGTTACATTCAAGGTCTTGGTTAATTTCCGGGTTGGAGTTTATTCTATTCCTTTCCGAACGAAAAACGAACTTTGCTAACAGACATTGCGACAGAAAGTTGGAAAAAACGTTGCCCCTCTCGATAATTTGAGAGCAATGTTCTATGAATAAATTAAAATACACCCAAAGGCTACTCGCATCCATCTACCACTACCATTAACCAACCTATGGCATCCTAAGCCAAAGTACCAAGAATAAATTAAGATATATATAAGTAGAATTGATTATTTGTTTTCAGGGAAAACATGCTTCTGGTTGAGATAGAACTAATTCCTTAATTTAATTCTGCAAGTTATCTAAAATATTTTTCTTACTGGTAACTTTAAATGGTCTACGTACTTGACTTAATTAGAAATGGAAGATCGCTTAATGATATGATGGCATGCGAGAATATAATTGAGACATCCCGGGCATGTATATTTTGTTGTAAAGATTTGTTTACAATTTTATATACGAGTACGTTTTTTATGCAGGTTGTCTACAACCCACCTTTGACATGTGGTTACACTCGACATATGGGAGTTGGCAAATGATTACTTAATCGTTGTCCTGACTCAAAATCGACCGGTAGTAGGTGGAATAATTGAATTTCTCCTATAGCCTTGGGCCAACGTTGCTACGGGAACCTGCACACCCTATAATAGCTTTTTTCGTTTAAATTTTAAGTGCTTTAGTTGGAAACGTAAGAAGTTACTATGGTGCTTTGGGGTTTCATTTGCAAAGTGTACCTTTTGGCGATTTCAATTGGGTTACTGCGTCTTTGCATATTTAAGCAAAACGATGAGGTAAGAAAAAAAGGTATTTTTTGTAACCGAGTTGTTTATCCCATTGTTGAATATTAGAAATAGAGGGGGGGTTACCAGGTAAGTACATACTTGCCATTATGCACAAGAACTTGAAAGTAAAATCCTCAATAGGCATTGTAAAATCTACTTTTTGACAATATCTTATATAGCGTCGATTTCTACTGATTTAAGCAAAAGTAACATTCTAAAAGTTGTAATGTTTTCTTTTGTTTATGAGCTAAGAACTGCTGCATCAAATTCTACGATATTTTGTAGAAAAGCAGAGCCTAACCTGCAGTAAGAAATTTTACCCTGGATTTGGATTCCACTTTTTCTCTATATGACCTGGTTCGCTCTTAATTAATAAGATTTGCTCTGACATTCTTCTTCATAGATACTTATTTACAATTACTTATAACAGTTTTTCATCGCTCATTAGAAAGAACACCGTAATAAGTCGAAACACATCATTCTTCAGAAAACGAAATTTAAAACTAGCATCATTGAATTGTCTTCATTTATATGACTTCATTCTTTTTTTGTTTGATAGAGCCATTAATTGCAGTTAGATGTAATGCAACGAAATTTAATTTTCTAAATTTTGTATTCTTACAAAAAAATATAAAAACCGCATAGAGTTTTACATGTGACGTTATTAAGAATAAGATATATTTCGAATGAGTCATAATCATAAGTCGAAATATGACTTTTTTTCCACCATTAAATTGTTTGTTTAAGAAGCTCATTCATGCCATAAGGAAAAAACTTTTTATTTTGTATTTATTTTATTATAACAAATTAAAATTTTTTCAGTGAAAAGGGAAATGTTAGTATTTTTATAATAAATATTTTAAAAAATAGCGAAAAAATTATTTTAGTTGAATAAATTTAGGAAAAATATGTTAAAGATTTTGATAAAAGTTGTTATAATACTTTGGAATATAATTTTTGTTTACAAGGTCCCGCAGATCCTTTTTTTCTTTTTTGCAAGTCCCGGCCTCTTGTTATAGGCTTTTTGAAGAGAAACTTCATCGATTTTTTTCTGTTTTATTACAACGACTTCCTGAAAGTCATTAGCATAAGAAGACTTGTAAAAAATTGAAATGTGGTTGTCCCTGTTAGCCCTGATAACCTTTGCATTATGTAGTTTTAAATTTGCCATATTCATTTGACCCATTTTTGTTGCCAGATCCTTAATATCATAAAATCTTCGTGGCAAAGCTCGTTGACAACAAAAGGCTGCCCCTCTTTCTTTGCTGACTTAATTGCTGAAATGAATCCATCGGGTGAATAAATCGGCTCACCCTTAAGCTGTCGCTTAACCTGTCGTTCGATGAGGGAGTGTTCAGAATCACCTTCATTTTGTGTATGACCTTTTATTAAAAAATTGTGGGTTATCTCTTTAACACCCAAATATCGGACGGCATACAGATAAAGCGCCAAAATAAATTTATTTTTCTGTTGTCCCTAACAGTTATCCGAAAAAAATGATCTTTGAATTAATCCTTGCTGGGAACACAAATTCCCAGCTCGTTAACTCCGCGATGCGCATTGGACTCGTCCCAAACAAAGCATTCGCAGCTATTGTCTCTAAGATCACAAGTTGTGAAGTTAAAAACATTCAAATTAGATTTATAATAAAATACAGAGACATTCCCTTTTGGTATCTGCATAACAGCTTGCGATAACACCGTTGAAGTTGGTGTTCTCTTTGTCCTGCTTTTTTCCCGCCCTCGAAAGTATCTTTTCAGATTGGTGTAAGTCGTAGTTTTCTTTTAAAGTTTCTTTTTCATCAGAAGTGCAATCTTTTTTGTGCGTGAAATAAGAGATGTTGAAAGATTCGGTAAATACTTTATAAAATATGGAATAGCTTCCATAGGGATCGTTTTTTGCCTTACAATTGGATACGTAATCCCTATGTAGATGTGTCCGCTAGTGATCTACTACCGTCAACCAACGTTCGAGTTGAACTTGCTCTCTTGTAATGGCTCTCAATTTTTGGGATGGAATTTATGCGATTCATAATACCGTCTCTGAAAGCTGGATCTAGAGATCTATGGTTCCGATGCTTACCTCTCAAATCTGGCTCAAGTAAAATATCAACCATCTTTTTTCTCTTTTCATGAACAGTTCGGATCGTCCGATCGTTGATATTTAAGGTGTTTCTGAGATATATTTTACAGACTCGAACTTTTTTAACATCAGACTTAGAAAAATAGTAAGCATTGTTGTTGCTTCTTGGAGCTCGTGTTCCTCTTTCACGGGTGTAGGTACCTGTATCTTGGAACTATAGAATTGTTTATAAATTGCCTTTGCCTTTCTATGTTGCCTACGCTCCAATAATTTGAAAAAATTCGCTGCCTTTCATCTTGGCTGAACTTAGCGGCGCACTTAAGCTTACATTTTTCTCCAAAAGCAGCTTTCAATTCTCTGTTCACCCTTATATTTTTAGTTTTTGATAGGTTTCTCTTCTTCTTTAAAACATTTTTTTCCAATTTTCAACATTTTTTCTTCTTTTAATTCCTTTTTTTGGGGGACTTACCAAAATTGACACATCTGGCTGACCAGATCTCGGCTAGGATTGCAATTTTTGTTTTCAGATGAAGAACTTCTATGACTAGCAATGCTCTCAAACAAAGTAACACAGGGCTTATATGGTTTGTCGTTAAGTATATCTTCGCAATCTACAGTTGAAGATCCACTGCTGTCAGATGATGAAGAACTAGAGGATGACGAATGAGAGGAGGAAGGTCTTGATTGTAGAGACTGGTCATAATGATCAACAGAAGTTGACGAAGAGTTTTGATTTATGTATTCTAAAAATAAAGATCATTATGAGAAAATTTTACTTAAACATGATTCGAATGTTGATTAAATGCACATACCAGGTTGACTCGAAGGTAATGGAATATTACTTATATCAGCTGCAGTCGAACTACCTGGATCATTGAAATCTTCTTTAAAAAAATGTTGATCAATATCTGGTATTGCCTCCTCTTGATTGGATAACTGCCGGCATCCTTGCATTCATCGACCTCAGGAGCCTGACGATGAAATCTTGAGGAATATCATTCCACTTCTCTTCAAGTGCCATTCGTAGCTCTGGAAGCCTTGTTGGAGCAGGTATCCGGACTCGAACCCGACGTTTCAGTTCATCCCATAAATGTTCTATCAGATTTAAGTCCGGGCTTCGAGCTGGCCAGTCCATCGTTCGAATGATGACGTCCGGTAGATACTGGGTCACCACATATGCAGCATGAGCCCGCGCGTTATCTTGCATTAACAGCATATCCTGCCCGATATATCCTTCGAAAGGTAACACATGGTCTCCGAGGATTTCAAAAATGTAGCAATGAGAAGTCAATCCACGTGAACCAATGGGCCGGTTCGATGAAAACTAAAGCGGTATGTGCGATTAAGGAGATGCCGTCACAGACCATTACAGATCCTCCTCCATGAGCAACAGTTTCCTCGATGCAACATTGATAATATCGTTCACCAACGCGACGATATACTCTCTGACGTCGATCACTTACATGTAGACTCACCCTGGACTCATCAGTAAAGAGTACATTACCCCAATGCTAAAACGACCAATACCTATTCTCTCGAGCAAATTCAAGGCGTGCTCGACGGTGGGCTACGGTTAATGCTGGGCCTGTTGCAGCTCTCTTTGGAGTCAGGTTCTGTTCCAAAAGTCTCCTTCTGACGGTATCTTAACTTATGAATACTTGGTATTCGTCCCGTAGACTTTGTTGGACTTGAACTGCATTTAGGCGGCGATTTCGCAGAACAGTAAGCTTAATAAACCGATCATCTGCTGCTGATGTAGCCCTAGGTCTGCCCGTACCTGGACGTCGATCGAATGCCCCAGTCTCTAGGTATCTTCTGTAAACTCGTTGCACCGAAGATCTGTTAATTTGAAGCCTTTGAGCGACCTCACGTTGCGCAACGCCAGCTTGAAGTAGTGCTATAGCTTGAGCTGCTTCCTGAGGTGTCGTATCCATTAAAAAACCCAAAAATACACGCGGCTGTGCAAACACTAGACTTAATCTAAAAAAAAATATAACAGAGACTGACTAACCTCATTTTAGAAAAAAGAACGGTAATCGCGAAATCTAGACAAAACACAGCAAATCGTTAGCATTGTGTTTCTTGCTTAATTACAGTGTGAGTTAACGATACTTAAGAATAAATTTAAAATCATTTTAATTGACATGAAAAGCACTTTCACTTTGCACTTTGTGTTATACTTTTCAAGAAAATCAAACCAGAGCTTGAACGTAGCGGGTGGCCCGGTTTATTTGCTGTCGAGTGTAGAAACAATTTATGTATAATGCAACATTATTTGCACCAAGAACGTCATATTATGACATAGCCCAAAAAATATATTTCTTAAAGACAATAACGTCACAAGACAAAATTATACGATTAAAAAGTTATTCTTGACTGTCATAGACTGTGATATTTCGAAATACTACGTTTGCAAATCTATCATATTTTTTGTTCTATAATGTCATAACACAAAATAAAACGTTTTAAACTTGAAAAACTAGTACACATATTGAACTTACCTGGAATATAAAACAGTTTTATCACAAAATATGACCCTTTTTATCTATTAAACGATTAGTTTTCACTTCAAATGCCGCTGCGTAAATGAGAATAAAACAGTTTTTCCACAAATAAAAAAATCAAAAGTGACAGTTACCACCAGCGACACAAAGTGCCTACTAGTCATCAAATTTTAAGTTATAGAAACGACGGTCTTCCATCATATACTTTATAGAAAATGGATTTGAACTTTTTTTGAGATGTGACGGTGTTCTTTCTAATGAGCGTATATACAGGGCCGGCCCAACCATATGCGCAAGATGTGCAAATGCACAGGGCGCCAAATTCCGGGGCGCATTGCTAGGAGTAAGAAAAATTAATTTTACCTTGCGCGGATACCGCCATTTGCATTTAAAACAAAAAACTTGTTCAAATAGCCGTGTTAATTATGACTTATGATCTGGATAGATCTGCCGACGATAATAAAACAGTATGGATCATCGAATACTAGCACAGCTGGATTTCCAATTTAAAATCTTGCCCGGAGTTACCATCGATGTAGACTGCATAGCTCAGTGGGATACCAACAATAGAGTTTAATTTAATGCTTCCGAAACGCAATGCTGTCTTCTCGCATTTATGCAAAATACTTATTCTTTGCCATTATCCATGAAAGACACTTGCATCACTGAAACCGAACGACTTTCCATTCTCGGTATGTGTGTTAATCATGACTTTCGTTGGAATAACCTCATATTCGAAGTTGCCAAGATCGCTGCGAATTGTCTAGGATTTCTTGTAAGAAGTATATTTTACCCTTCCTGCTCTGGCTTTGGGAGTTTATTCGCCGGAAACTTGAGTAACACGCTCATATCTGCGCCGGTGTCCCAATCACATATTTAGAGCTTCTCGAAAGAATACAGAAACGCGGGATAAAACTTGTTGGCAATCGAGATATCTCGAAAATGTTTGACCGTCTTAGCTATCGGCGTAATGTCTCCTGTCTATCGCTGTTTTATCAATATTTCCACGAAAAATGCTCAAGCGAAATAGCCAGCTGCATTCCAACTTAGAAAATTTCAACCACAATACCTGCCATGCCAGAAATTCGCGTCACTTTTCTCGCCAGTTTTCGCACTTACAATGAAATACAAATACAACACGAATGTGGAATGTCATTCCATACTGTGTTTTCCCTATCTGTTATAGATTAGAAAAATTTAATACCAAGGTGCATCGGTTTCTCCTCTATCAGTCTTACTCCCATATCTTCACTATAAGGGCACAAAGATCCCTTAAGTGCGCGTTATTATTTTCAAGACTGTTACAGAAAAGGTGTTTTACTGGGAAGGATTCTCAATTCTCTAAACTTTTAACTTACAACTAATTTTTATAACAGCTGTGATAGTTCTGAGAATCCTATCATAAACCAGCTAAATGTTTAATCTGTGATATTTCTGTGTAAATATTTATTGCGTTTGCTATCATTTACTAGTTATTTATCAGTTGTTTACTTACTGTTTCATATATTTTTTTATTTATTTATTAATTTATTGTTTATTAATTTTTGTATTTATTTCTTTATCTATCTATTTATTTATTTATTTATCTATTTATTTATTTATTTGTCTATCTATTTTTTTTTTCAAATGAAGGTTTTTTTCGTATTTTCCTTCGATAAATTTTTCCCATCATTTATAGTTATTTATTAATGCCATAGAAGAAAATATTTCAGTAAAAAGATTTTTTTTTTTTTTGCGTGTAGCTAGGTGAAAATCGTTAAAAGACATCGCTTGCGAGCTTTGCGATAGTGTGGGACTTGAATCATCCACTAAAAACACCCAGGGAAGGCATGATGTTACCATCCTTCCAGTAATCGCACCTAGTCTAAAGACTAATCAGCAATTTTGTTTTAACATTTCCTTATGTACTTATGTACTGTTTTTAGGAACTAACTTTGGTTTGTTACCTTTTTTTCTTAATTCATTATCACTTTGTTTGTGTGATTATGTTGTAAAACATATTTTTCTTTCCTAATTACCTAGTTAACTAGTTCAAATGGTTTAACTCTATGTAATCTTCTAACTAAATTATTGTTATTAAGTAGTTGAACTACTTCTAAATTAGCATGGTTGCGAAGCCTAACTTCATGTCCTCTTGCGACCTTCCGAAACTCATCCTCTACCATTTCAATTCTTGGATCCCTATGTAGATCAGCATTACGTATGTACCACGGCGCATTAACAATATTGCGTAATCCTTTGCTTTGGAAGCATTGTATGATTTGTCTTTCTTGTGCATAACTGGAGGCCATATGTCCAAATTGGTTTTAATATTTGCTTGTAGAGAAGCAGTTTGTTGTAGATTGAGAGGCATGAATTCCTCCCTATGAGCCAATACATTTTATTGTATCGTATATTTAGTTTATCTCGTTTTTTTTTTGACATGTGTTTTCCAACTCAACTTTGCGTCCAAAGTCAAGCCTAAATACTTAGCTGAGTTCGAATGCAGAACTACTTTATTATTTATGTACACAGGTATGTGTTGTACGTTTTTATTCGTAAAGTTAATAAGAACCGACTTTAGTTCATTTAATTTTATTTGCCATTTTTTGGTCCATTTGGATATATCATTTACTGAACTTTGCAGTTTTTCTGTAACTTCCTGTGCGGTTTTTCCTACTGCAAGTACAGCACTATCGTCTGCAAAAGTAGCAGCAGTTGTTTCGTCATTTTGTGGTAGGTCGTTCGTGTATAGGAGGAACAGTACTGGTCCCAACACACTACCTTGCGGTACTCCAGCTTTGATGTGTTTCAATTCGGAGTACTCATTCTCTTGCTTAATTCTAAATAATCGTTGTATTATATACGACTCTAGTATTTCATGATACTCTTTTGGAAGATATTTTTGTAGCTTACGGATTAATCCTTTGTGCCAGACTTTATCAAAAGCCTGTGTTATATATATCTGAAATATGTCCAGTCAGTTAGTTTGTTTACTAGACGTGGGTTGTGTTCCTTCATTATAATTTTATTGCCAAGTGTTAGCAGCACAGATGAGTGATCTGAGTCAAGATCTGGGCCTTCCTTAACTTGGGTAGTATTTGAGGAAATATTCTTAGTTAAGAAGAAGTCGACAACATCCGGGATTTTGTTCCTATCCGTGGGCCAGTAAGTAGGATTTCCTGTTGGATGGTAGTTAACATTGTTTTTTTAAATATATTCAAGGAGTTCTCTTCCTCTTGTATTTGTTAATCTTGATCCCCAAGATATGTTCTTAGCGTTGAAATCTCCGCCTATTATGAATTTATTTCCGAATTTACGGAAGAGGCTTTCAAAGTTGTTTTGTTTCAGCCTGTAGCTAGGAGAACAATATGCCGCTGCTACCGTTATCTGGCCGCTACTTGTTTTTATGTTTACGGATTTCGCTTGTATTTCACACGACTGATATTCTTCATTTTCTTCGTAGCTAACATCTTCCTTAATTATAACTGCGGCCCCTCCTCTTGCTGTATTTTGAGGATGTGGGGTTTGGTATGTCTTGTATCCGCGAAGTTCGTATTTTGTTCCAATTTTAAAATGTGTCTCGGAGACTAGACATATATCAATTTTGTTTATGTCGAGAGTAGCTTGCAATTCGTCTTTACGATTCTCGAGGCCATTGGCATTCCATAATAAGATTTGTATGTTTTTAGCCATTATGATCTTTTAGGTACAGTTCTTTTATTACTGTTTTGTTTTTCAAGGAGAGATATTCTTTCCAGAATTTTCTTATTATTCTTTTCCATGTCTCCCATTCTGTTAAGGATTCTTTGCATGATATCCTCCATAGCATTAATGGGAGGCTTGGGGTTTCCGACTCGTTTTACAACGTTTTTCGAAGCAACCTGTGCATATGTTTTCTGTGGACCGGTTACGAGGCTTAAGTTTTCATTTTCGCTTAAGGGTAGATTTCCTTTAGCTCCTTTAGATTTCGGTCTCAAGTCTTTTTTGTTTCTTTTTTCTCCGTTTTTGGTTGCGTCTTTTCGAGCAGGCTTTTGCATTTTCTTTTGCTTGTTGTCTTTTACTTGCTGTAACTGTTTTGCAACTGCACACCCTCTGTAGTTAGCTGGGTGTCTTTCGCTACAATTGGCGCATTTAGGGGCAGCATTTTTTCCCCTTATGCAGTCTTTTGTATGGTGGTCTCCTGCACATTTAACGCATTTCGGGTTTGAGTTGCAGTATTTGTGAGTGTGACCATGCTTTTGGCAGTTCTTACATTGAGGAACTAGCTTTGATTTCCGCAAAGGATGAATTTGAACTTTCATTCCCAAGATATCTTTAATTTCATAAATTTTTTTGATGTCTTCATCTTGCTCAAAAGTAAGCATGAACATCGGGAGTGGTGCTTTACTCTTATACTTAAGCATGTTGACAATTTCAAGTATTTTGAAGTTTTTCTCTATTAGGTCATATGCAATGCGTTCAGGTGTGCATGAGTAGTGTAGTTTCTTTGCAACAACCTTTATTGGTCTTGTTTGTTTATTGTCAAACGAGTACCATTGAACTTTTTTCTGGTTTAGCAATTTTGTTAAGTTTCTGTAGGATTCTTCTTCTTCACATTAATTATCCACATTAATTTTAACATCATTGCTATTTAGGAGAGCTGTATTAGCTTTTATTTTATTTTCCTCTTAAATATTCAATAAGCCTTCGTACTTCGTAATACAGAGCACTATAATTGGTGGAGGCTTTATTGTTTTGAGTGGTGTGGTTTCTTTACCTTTCATCTTTTCTGGGCTTTTCTAGGTCACTTTTGGTGGTGAAAGCTCCGGAGACCTGCTCATTTTTCTTTTTTTGTTCCTTTTTGTTCCCTTAAAGGGTGGTTCTGTCTCTCTTTGCAGTTCTTCTTTATCCGTAGAGTACACTACAGTTTTATGTATCTGCTCATTTTTATTGTTATTATTGACCTGTTCCTTAAGCTGCTGTAGCTCAAGCTTTAGTTTATCAATTTCTCTTGCGAGTTTTTCACTGAGTTGCTTAAAATTTTCTCTTTCTTCACAGGCTTTTTTGTAACAAGCTTCCAACATAGGATTTTCTCTTGTTGGTTGGGATGATAGATAGATAGATAGATAGATTCTTTATTTTTTCATCATAAAGTTTACAAATTGGTATACTTAAGAATAAGGACATGGCAATACTGCCGTCTGCCTGAGATGACATTTCATAATATGATTTAAAAATAAAAGAAATAATAAAAAGCTAAAATTTTAAAATATAAAGAAAAGGAAAAAAGAAAAAAAAAAAAAAAAAAATGTTTAACAAAAGATATGAAGAAATATTATTATATAAAGCAATGCTATCAATTTTAACGTGATTTGAAACACAAAATATTATACAATTTGGTTAATTTGATTAGCTGTTTATACAAAATTTTATCAATTTTAACATGATTTGAAACCCAAGATAATACACAATTTGGTTAGAAATAGCTGTTCATACAATATTATCAATTTTAACGTGATTTGAAACACAAAAGAGATATTATCAAATTTAGTATGATCAGCAACAAAACAATAAATAGTTAGGTATAAAATTTGGTCAAAACTGCAATAAGTGGGTAATCGACTAAGTTTAATATGTGAAACTGTTACGGTAAGAAAGAGCATGTTGGCAATATTTAAAGAGGCTGAGCCAGCCAATTGCTCCATTTAAAATTTCAAAAAGTTTGTCCAAAGATATAAAACTTTCCCGAAAATGCAACCGGCGAATTTCTTGTAGAATAGGACAAGCAGCAACGAAATGGTATATATCTTCATTCACTCTTCCGTTACATAGATCACATAGCTGGGGCAAGTCTGATCGATGAGGTATAAAGTTCAAATTTAAAATTTCAACTCTTGCTCTAAAAATAATACTTATAACCGAGGCTGAAAATTCATTACTAAAGTAAGAGACTTCCGAGGGCAGTTCATGGTTTAAATGATTATAAATAGCTCTTGAAGTAGATGAAGATGCTCTGGAAAGGTTATCCAGAAACATTTTGTGATCCACCTTAGCAATCACATCAGAAAACTGAGCCTGCCAATCGGTCATATTAGTTTCTGTTAAGTTTAAACTTGTTTCGTAAGATAAAGCTAGTTCGTTCCAGTTTTTAAACGGGGAAGCATTCACTCGAAGTAATTTTCTTAAGATGATTTTGTGAAGACAAGTTTCACTTCTTTTCATCACACTAGTAATGAAGTTAGCATTTGCCTTCAAATTTTGTATATATATAGGGACTATTCCTGACTCTACATATATGGCGTAGTTGGGTGTTGAGTTAGGCAAACGAAATATCCTCTTAAAAAGTTCCTTTGTACAGTTTCAAAAGCTTCGAAGTGTGTGTATCCGACGGGTTGGACGCCATATGCCATGCATGCATTTACTGTCGAGTTGAAAACTTTGTACTTGGACGTTAAATCAACATTTTGGTTCGAAAAAAACTTTGGCCACATTATATTAAGAGCCAATTTAGCTTCGTTGCTTTTTTCTTTGGAGTGCTTTAGATAGCTTAAATTGTAGGTCAAGAGGACACCCAAATATTTAAACTCTTGTAAAACCTCAATGTATGTATTGTTTAGAGACCATTTTTCTTCCGCTCGCCTTCTTGATTGTCTCTTTTCAAATATAACAATCTTAGTTTTTTGGGTATTAATTTGCAAGCCCCAAGACTCGCAAAATGAACTTAAACGGTTTATTTGCAATTGTAGCGTGAAAGGATTATCAGCAAGCATAACTAGATCGTCCGCGTACAACAGGACTTTGATTATAATGTTAGCAAAATTAACTCCACCCGGAAGAAGCTCGCAGACATCATCTATGAACAGGGCAAATAATAATGGGCTGAGGATACAACCCTGAGGAACACCTGTAATTGTATCAAATCGATTTGAAAATGTGAAACCGTCCCATACCCTTGCATTTGTTGACGAAATAAGACTTGCATACACTTCGAGAAACTTTCTTGACAAACCAATGCAAGAAACTTTGTATATTAAAGCTTGTCTATTGACTTTATCGAATTCAGCTTTAAAATCAACAAAGCAAGTGTATAGTTTCTTTTTTCTATCTATAAATTGTTGAGCAATGCTTGAAATGGCCAAGATATGATCCATGGTTGAAAAACCTGGGCGGAAACCGGCTTGAAAGATGCTCAAAAGACTGTTATCCTCAATCCATTTTGAGAGCCTTTCATATAGGATTGCAGTGAAAGTTTTTCTAATTGAATTTAAAATTGAAATACCTCTATAATTTTCCGCAGCGTTAGCATCACCTTTTTTAAAAATGGCAAAAATTACAGATTCGTTGAAACTATTAGGGACACATCCATCATTGTACACTTTGTTATAGAAAGACACGAGGTAGTTTTTAAAATCAATAGTGCTGTTTTTATAAAACTCGACTGGTATGCCGTCTAGGCCAGGAGCCTTGCTGTTTTTCAATCTTTGGAGCGTTACTTCCAATTCGGGCAATGAGAATTCTAAATCCAGCTCGTTGACTCTAGTATCAGGTAGCGCGTAATCAAAGGTATGAAGGTCTTCATCAGCTGAGAGTAGAGTTTTAAAATGAGCTGCTAACGTCTCAGCTTCTAAAGAGAACTTCATACCCTGATTGCGCCCACCAAGATTGCGCTCTGTCTCCCAAAATATCTTTGAGTTTGTGCAGTTTTCCAATTTCTTAGCCACGTTTTTTAAATAGGTGATTTTCTTAACTGAGCACATTTTATTAAAATCATTATTAACGCGAAGATAGATGTTTTTGAAAAATTGAGAATTGGTCGTTCTAAACAGTTTTAAGTAAACGAACGAAAGTTTACGGAGATTTCTGCAATCCTTATCAAACCATAAATTTTTAGCTACAAAAGTGTGTGTACTCTTCAACGCAAAAGGGGCTGCGGTCTTTATAACCCGTTCTATACTTTCACATACAACTTCAGACGAGATTGCGGATTGTTGGGGCAGAGATAGTAAGTGCCGAGAAAGGAGGCTTCTATAGAGGGTTGCATTGTTCTCCGACCACTTCAGCTTATTAAAACTAGAAGGTGTAGCTTGCTGGTTTAACTTCTTTAGCTGAATTTTAATTACAATTGGAAAATGAGCCGAGTAGTTGACTAGTGCAACTTCAAAGTCATCGATAATGTTCAGCCAGTCCCCTGAAATCGCAGCAAAGTCAATCACGGATTGTCCCTGCCCGCTAACAAAAGTGAATTGGCCACATGCATCACTAATAGAAGACCCATTCAAAACAAATAGACCGAAAACTTCAAAAAATTCTGTGAAACTCCCCCCGTTGCGGTTATAAATTTTATCCTTAGAACATCTACTCTCGGCCAGTGCAACTCGTGCTCGTAAAATATTGGCGGAAGAATTTTGATATTCACCAATCCTAGCATTTAAATCAACGACGATTAACACATGGTCAAGAGAAGTGTTATTCATAAATTCCACTAGTTCATCGAATTCGCTAAGCCAATGATTGCAATTTAAATAAATAGGAATAATATAATAGTTTAGGTTGTTGCTAACCATATGAAAAATAATTTTAGATTCAATAATTTTAAAATTAATAAGATTACCCCATAAAGATTTTTTAATCCCATATAGAATACCCCCACTGGCTCTTCCATGCAAATTAGATCTTATCGCGGGTGTAAACATTACTTTAAAGTCTTTGAAATATTTTAGAAATTCATTTTGATTCTTTTCTTCAATAAAAGTTTCTATAAGAATTATAACATCAAATTGGTGTAAATATTTAAAAAAATCGGAATGTAAAAGCTTACTTTTGAGACCAGTTATATTATACGAGCATATATTTAATTTTTGAAAAATAGTTGTGTTATGGCAGACGACAGAATTTACCTATTGTGTTTTATCCCTAACATGGTGTGAACTCTGATTTCCAAATGGCGCTCGCTGCGGTTGGAGGCCAAAAGCGGAAGAAGAGCTTGGAACCACGGCCAACCTCGCTCCCTCGCTGCAGTCAAAGTACTCGTAACCACTGTCACCAAATAGTTCACTAATGAGTGACATGTCCGCTGCTGATTTGACAACTAAACCTCGTGAAATTTGATAAACAAAAAGTTGATTGTTGATTTGCAATTTGTTGTCTCCTTTAAGGAAAATTCGGGCGTTTGGATTTATCTGCCGCAGTTTGTTTTTTATTTCTATTTGTGTTTTTCTTTTTCTTCTTGATAAAAGTGATTGCTCGCGAAATATACTTATTCCGGAGCCTTTGAGCGTGTGCGCGGAGGTAATAAGTTTATCGGTGATCGCCGCTGTTGGAAGTTCGATGATGACAGTTGCTCTTTCAGTGTTGTTGTTGCGTATTTGTCTGGAGCTCTTAAATTGGATTTCTTCGTCTTCATTTAACTTCAGAAGCCCCTTGCAAGTCTGTTTAGCTAATTGGATTGCATCGGTTTCTGTGTCTAAAGGAAGGTGTACCACAATAGACTTATCGTATGATTTCCGTGAGAGAATTTCCAATTGGGTTTCAAGCAAATCGCATCTTTCTGTCATTAAAGTGAGTTTTCTGCTGAGTTGGGTGTTAAGTGTCTTCAAAGAAAGTATCTCGTTCGAGAGCACCAACAAGTCATTTTTTGTGACTAGATCTTTAAGCTTTTCTTCGAGACTCTCATTTAAGATAGTTTTTAGATCAGCAACTGATAAATCGCCTATTCCCATATTTGCTGCTTTTAGATGAGAAATCTTTTTGTTGGTAGTGTTTTGTTCAGGAGAAATTTCAAATAAGTATCGCTTGCGGTTCATCGGCAAATCGTTGTACCGCAATTTGATTTCGATGCAACACGGAGAAAACTTTTTTTTTTATTTTTTGTTTTCCTTTTTGAGCTTATTTACTTGAGTAAATTTAACTAGCAATTTGCGGTGTTAGTTCAAAGTGATTAAATGAGTGTTTTTACGTGGTTTTTCTTAGGAAGTTACTTGGATTTATAATTTAATTTGAAAAAAAATACGGAGCTTCGAAAATTTTTGCAATTCCACTTTGACCTTTGGTTGGGATGGTGGTGTTCTTACCAATTTACGACTCTTTATGAAAGGGTCATCTTTTTGCAATAAATGGTTCCCCCCAGAATCCATGGAACCGACCTCCGAAGAGGGTGGATTTACCAGTTTACCTGGCGTACCACCTGGGGTAGTTATACCATTCGTTTTGTTCATTGCATATTTTAGTTTTTTTTAACTTTTTTTCAAAAAGTTTAAAAATTTGGACTTTAGTCGCCTCTTACGACAGGCATGCCTACCTCGGGTAAATTCTAACCCCTATCCCGATGGGGGTCAGTAGAAAGATAATGTATCAAATCTATGAATTGTAAAATGTGCGGTGACAGACTTTTTTGAAAACATTGTTACGAAATAAAATGAATTGATTGATAATTTATTCCTTATATCAACTGACGTACTACACAAATATGATTAAATCTTACTTAAAACTAACAGGGTACTTATTCTAAAATAATAGTGCGGGCGCTCTAAACATAACATATTTTATCTAAAATCGAGTGATGATGCATATTTTTGGGACTAGCTTATTAGCCGCACGGTTCCTAGAACTTATCAGGAGTGCGTGTATTGTTTTAGAATGCTAACATTATGAGAGACGAAGTAAAACACTGATTCACGAGAGACAATGTAAGGCGATACCGTTGTGCGTCATGCTCGCCTACTGCGACACTCTTCCCTCTAGACAAATTATATTTGACACGGTCGCTTATTGCGTCAGTTTTTTTTATTATTTTTATTCAAAGTTTAGTTTGTACCATGCCTCTTGAAAAAATATTTTTTTTTTGTTTTCGTTAAAAGCGAACTAAAACACAGACTAACGCGGCTTCGTTTAAAGCCAAAGCCCTCCAAGTATTCTCTCCCGACTCGATCCATGTGAAGTGCTTTGCTCACTGAGAACATCGACCCGCTGCATAAGTACGATTCACGTTTGGGAATGTAAACAAACTGGTTTCATCAACAACGAAAGTATTTCTTAAGGCACCGGCGCGCATTAAAGGCTATAAAGAAAAGCTAGCAAATGTGCTTCAACCTCCTCGATAGGGAAAGTAAATTGAAGTTGTTGTAGCACGAATTCGCATACACCGCAATTAAAAATTATTCATGTTACGCATTCCAATCCCACGGGTAACTAGGCTGCTGGTCATTGGAAACCATGCTGCTGCGTCAGCTCATTCCAATCGGCCATTAGTAGCTTATTTGCTCCTCATTGGAAACCACGCTCACCGGAGCGTGGGATACGACAAGATTCTATTATATACATTACGTTAGCGACATAGCCGCATAAGATTATTTTATTTTTCTTCAAGGAATTCAATAAAGAACCACTAGTGAAACAAGTTGACTTGTTATTATCATTACATGGCGATCCTGCCAAACTTAGAATTAAAGAAGTTCGGAAGAGCAAAATAATGTGAAAACGTTAAAACTAAGAAACTTAGAATTAAAGAAGTTCGGAAAAGCAAAATAATGTGAAAACGCTAAAACTAAGAAACTTAGAATTAAAGAAGTTCGGAAAAGCAAAATAATGTGAAAACGCTAAAACTAAGAAACTTAGAATTAAAGAAGTTCGGAAAAGCCAAAAAGGAAAACGACACAGCCACCAAAAGACGCGGAGGTAAAAAGGCAAGAGACAAGAAGACAGCGACAACGAGCGGTAATGGTGAATAGAAGTAAGTAGAATGATGATGTAAATTGCTTTAAAATTGTAAACACATGCAAGTAAAAAAAAAAAAAAAAAATGTAAATATAACAAATAAATGTTAAGAACATTTAATTTAAAATTGGCAAAGAACAATCAAAAATAGAGAAGCCAAATGCCAATGTGATTAATGAGGTTGCAATAACCGAAAAACAATCAAATAACGAAATGTACTTAATCTTAATCATTGCACTTTTAGCTGCTCATCTAGCACTGTATACAGTGCACAAAAAATTCTAAAAAAAAACATACATGGCAAGAGCGCAGTCTCTTGCACAAATTTAATAAAAAAAATTTTGAGTTCAATATATCAATATTTAATAAATTACATAAAACTTATACGTCTTTAGTTACAGGTACGATTATACGATGACGACATAAAGTGCATTATAAAATCTTTTTTTTTCTCTTTCTCCGATTTAATAATTTGAAAATGTTCTTCAGTTTACTCATTCAAAGGAATTTCTTATATTTATGCCATAGCCAATTAAATGGAATGGTTAATTATTGTCGAAAAATTGCGACAATCAAAAGAAGTACTGGACAAATCGCATAAGTCAATCAATCAAGATAGACCTATAGGTAAAGAAACTTTAAACAGACACTTAGAGGTATTGGTAACCAGCTTAGAAAATATTAGAGTAAAACTAAACGTTAACTACTCAAAGCTAACCAATATACATAAAGACAATGCTAACAAGTTCTTTAACGAATGCAGAGACAAAGTCTCTAGAGCAGCTTCTCGTCACTCAGTAGACCTCAAATTACCTGTCTCACTCCACGAGAAAGTTTTCATCGATACCGACGAGAACCAAGAAATTAATAGTAACAAAACGAGTACTTCAAATACAAACAAAATGCCACAAACCCCTGTGGAATTTCTAAACATAGCATCTAAAATCCTCCCGGATTTTTATGGTAGCGCGGACGAACTGCAAAGCTTCTTAGCTGCATTAGAGTTAATAAATAGCATAAACGATGACAATAACATCGTTGCTATTAACCTAATAAAAACAAAGCTGAAAGGAACCGATATAAACCTAATATCTGGTTCGGAAATAACAGTAGCGAAAGTAGTCCAAAAACTAAAAGCCACAGTAAAAGGGGAGTCTGTAGACGTCATCACTGCAAAGTTGATGAACGTCCGCCAAAGCGCAAAACCGGCAAATGAATATGCAAAAGAGGTTGAAGACCTCACTAAAAAATTGCAAAGCGCATATATTGCGGACGGACTAATTCCCCAATTGGCTGAGACATACGCGACCAAGTCTGCCATAAAGGCCATGATAAAGAATTCCAACAATGATAAGGTTAAACTTATTATGGAGTCCGGTCAATTCAACAACATGAATGAAGCAGTAGCTAAATTCGTGATCTGCTATACAGAATCTTATGGCCAGGCAAATGCAATACTGCATTTAAGAAATAATAGAGGTAGGAGTAATAGTTATTATCACAACAATAATCTAACTAAAACAACTTTCGCGAACGCGGACGCGGCGGGGGTCGTGAACGTGGACGCGGAAGTTATAATGAACGCGGCAATAGAAATAATTATAACCAGTCCAGAAATAACTACAACAATGCAAGTAGAAACGTCAGAATGACACAACAGGTTACGGAAAACGAACCAACCCCAAGTACTCACTAGGAAATAATAACATAAGTAGTAAAATCTATAATATACGACTAAACTTAACATCATTCATAGCATTAAAGACTTCACTAAATAATGATATAACATCGTTCATTATCGACACAGGCGCGGACATTTCTATAGTAAAGTAAAAACAAATAGATCAATTCCATACTTTCGACAAATACGAAACAACAAGCCTAGGTCAGGGAATAACTAACACACTAGGAAAAGTTTACACTGATTTAAATATTGCAAATATACTATTAGCTCATGAATTTCATGTCGTTAGCGATGATTTTCCAATTCCATCCGATGGAATAATTGGGCTTGACTTTGTCAAGAAATATAATTGTACACTTAACTAAGACAGAAATCAAGATTGGCTAGTAATAAGACCAGATGGCTTTAACGAAATTGAATTACCAATGTCTTGCTCACCAGCTAATGATGCAATAGCAATACCTGCAAGATCAGAAGTTATCAGACAGGTCAACCTCTAATGTCAGGAAAAAGAAGTGCTTATCCCACAACAGCAACTTAAAGATGGAATATATGTGGCAAATACAATCGCAAAAAGTGCAAGAGCATTTGTCCGTGTAATAAACACAAGAAATGAAAATGTATTGATACACAATGTTACATTAAAAACAGAAAGTCTAAACGACTATGAAATAGAAAATGTCAATCCCAGTGACGTTAAGCTACAAAAATTGTCCAAACATTTTCCCGACTTCATAAAGTTTGACTTGCATAAACTCTGCTCAGAGTATATTGACATATTTGCGCTGGAAACAGATAAAATAACGGTTAACAACTTTTATAAACAAAAGCTTCGTTTAAAAACCGACGATCCAACATATATTAAAAACTATAGAATACCGCACGTTCATAAAAGCGAAATAACAAAACAAGTTGCCAAACTACTTATAAGAGACGATATAGTGGAACCATCCGCATCAGAGTATAACAGTCCAATACTGTTGGTACCGAAAAAATCTTTGCCGGGTAATCATCAAAAACGACGGAGATTAGTAGTGGATTATAGGAGTATAAACAAAAAGCTAATTGCGGACAAATTTCCGTTGCCAAGAATAGATGATATTCTCGACCAACTAGGAAAAACTAGGTATTTCTCTTGCCTAGACTAAACGTCAGGATTTCATCAAATTGAATTAGATGAAAACTCAAGGGACATCACGTAATTTTCAACTGATAAAGGTTCAACCGATTCAAGCGTCTACCCTATGGCCTAAAGATAGCACCAAACTCATTTCAAAGAATGATGACAATTGCGTTTTCTGGTTTATCACCAACGCAAGCATTCTTATACATTTATTTATTTATTTATTCCATCAATTGATTCAAGATCTGCTGATTACAAAAAACAAAGTTACAATACATTAAAAATAATAAATTAATAAATACTTCAATAGTTATATACAAATTTCTAATAGTTTTTTTTTTGAAAACATCTCTATTTATTGAAACATCGATATTATTGCACATTTCATTGAATAACTTTAAGGAACGTGTAATTCGTTCATTTAAACCGTAGACGTATGATGAGGAACATAAAAATAAACGTTACTATTACGAAACAGTCTTGGCACATGAAAAGGAATTAAAGGAACAAGGTCGATAGATGTGATTCTTTAGTCCAATATATCTTTTATGAACATAACGCATTGAATTTGCCTACGACATTTAAGCGTTTTCATATCGATGAGAGAACATCTCGAATTATAGTCAGGCATAGAACCAGCCCAATTTAATTTTCTTAATGCATACCTCGTAAAGCGTTTTTGAATTCTTTCTATCCTCATTGTTCCAACTTCATAATATGGTGACCAAACAACACAACCATATTCCAAGACTGGAACAACAAGAGACAAGAATAATGTTTTCAGCGTATATGCATCCTGGAAATCTTGTGAATTTCTTTTTAAAAAACGACGATATAGTCAATGTGTGACCTGAAATCCATTTTCGAATCGATATAGACTCCAAGATCTTTGATACAGTCAACTCTAAGAAGTTTAAAATCATTAAAACTGTTCCGCGCTGAGGCGAGCGGGAATTTAATGAGGTGCTCTTGCAATAGGCGATTGCAAGCGGTCTAACTAAATTTCTCAGTTAGGCGAACTGAAATTATTAGTAAAATTAAACAATTGAAACTCTATCTAACTTTCGTTTAAAAGTAAACTTTCTTTATTGGCAGTTGGCTGACGAGTGATTCAAATTAAACCTTCTTCTTCCGTTGAAGCAGTTGATGGCTTATGTACAGCTCCAGCTGTTTTTGCAGAGGTTGTTGAACCCCCAAGATGTTACTCCTTTTTTAACTTGCGTAAAGTTGTAACCATTAATCTCACACTAACACCAGGACAATGCGCGGTTCTGTGTGTTTCTTTATTTCTTGCAACAATGCCCCACATATTCGGAGTGGGTGTTAGAGTGCACTTTTGTAGTTATATGGATCTCTCAAACATTTAATTTCGGCCATCATGAACATTATTGTCTGTTGGTCAGAGGTGATGACCACATTCGTCAAATGGCGTTGCCATTGGTGCAAGGGAGACCGCACTGTCTTCTTCTCTGGTTGTGCATGTGCATTCAAATTTGACAGTTCTCAAATCTATTTCGTGCTGATGCGTCGTGAAGTAGTTTCGTGGTGTTTTTAATTTATTTTTTATCGTTTTCTTGTGTTATTTTGTGTTGTGTGCACTAGAGCTAATTGCTCGCGATGGTGGCTTCCATCGTGAGCTTTATTTGAATCCATTCGAGCAATTAGCTTCCTGCAAACACACAATTGCATCCTTTCGATCGCGTGTGATCTTTGTCGTGCAGCAACATGCTCCCGGGCCAGCAACGTGAATCTCTAGTCGCGGGTGGTTTGTGTTGTGATGTGAAGCTCGATATTCCAGACTTCTATCCCTATTGTGTCTGAGTTCTAGTGTTGGTTTGCGTCTGTTGTTTCATACCCGTCTTTATTGCTCTGTGCACCCTTGTTGTTCGGATGACTGCTTTCCTTCCGTCGGTTGTGAAGTGTTGTGCATTTGCCCGAGAAAGATACAAAATTTGTATAAGTATTGGTCAACAATAGAAAGGTTAAAAAAAAATTTAATTTAATAATATTTAGCTGCTGCAATGGGCTAATCCATGGTTAATTTCCTGGCAAATCGGTTGAACTTGCGACTGGAGGAGAACCTTGGTGATGCTTATGGGGTAAGATTAATTAAAATTCACTTATAGTCTATTTTCTTCTTTATTAATTCAATTGGGTTTTTGTTCATATTGTTTTTTTTTATGTATTAACGTGCGACGGGTTTGTTACCGGCAAGGGGGATAATTTTGCGATCGGACGTTTCAGGACACCGTTCTCTGTCCTTATGGTCACCACGCGCGTCAGACCATCAGCACCGGGGTGCAGTTCAATTACGCGCGCGAGTAACCACGACGACGGCGGAAGATTATTCTCCTTGACCAGGACTATGTCTCCGATCTTGATATTCGGCTCTTGTTGCAGCCACTTGGGTCGTTGTTGAAGTAGGTGCAGGTACGTTGTACTCCATTGCTTCCAGAACTCCTGTGTAAGTCGTTGGATGTACCTCCACCTATCGAGATTATTTATGTTTTTTGTCAATAAATTCTTTCAGGCAGTGTAATTAATGATGCTCCGATTAAAAAATGTCCTGGAGTAAGAACCGTCAGATCATTTGGGTCGGACGTCATTGGACACAACGGCCTTGAATTTAGGCATGCCTCTATTTGAGCGAGCAGTGTAGCATACTCCTCAAATGTGAGTCTGGATGTTCCGACTGTTCTCCTAAGATGGTGTTTGATGGATTTAACACCAGCCTCCCAGAGCCCTCCAAAATGTGGTGCCGCTGGTGGGTTGAAATGCCATTTGGTGTTCTGTGCTGCCAGGCTTGTAGAAACTTCAGCTGCCCAGTCACTGGAGATGTGTTTGCTATCTTTATTCAGCTCAGTGGTAGCTCCTTTAAAATTTGTGCCGCAGTCACTGTACATATTGGAGCAGAGTCCTCTGCGGGCCACAAATCTTCTGAAGGAAGCGATGAACGCTGCTGCGGAGAGGTCGCTGACTAGTTCGATATGTATCGCCTTTGTTGCTAGACATATGAAAACAGCAATGTACCCCTTGGTGATTCGGTTGCATCTGCCCTTCCACATCTTGATTTCTATCGGGCCCGCATAGTCGACTCCAGTGTTGGTGAATGGCCTTGAAATTAAGATGCGTTCTGTGGGAAGGTTTCCCATCAGTTGCTGTTGCCATTTGGCATTGTACCGGTGGCATCTAACGCAGTTGTGAATTGTTGCCTTGACCAGTCGCTTTAAATTAGTAATCCAGTATTTGCTTCTGGTCTCTGCCATCATTA
Organism: Portevinia maculata; assembly: GCA_949715645.1. Lineage (NCBI taxonomy): Eukaryota > Metazoa > Arthropoda > Insecta > Diptera > Syrphidae > Portevinia > Portevinia maculata. The sequence goes on from OX454527.1 coordinate 100,358,289, forward strand.
TCTGTTGTCCACCATGTAGTGTTCGTTGATGCACATCGCTGACGATCAATCTTGCGAAGTGATGTGAATCGCTGAGGATGATAGGATGTTTTTGATTAAATGGGACGATGGAGTTTGTTAAACGCCCACCTACGCGTAAAAGTTGTTCGCCATCAAGAAATGGATTTAAGCGGATGATATTACTCCCTTTCCCAATGTCCCTTTTTTCCTTCAAGGCGTTTATTTCATTTTGAAATAGTTCGCCTTGAACAAGTCTGATGAGCTGCCTTTGTGATGCATCCAACTCATCAGGTGTGAGTCGGTAGCTCTGTAATGGTCTTCTTTTTTCTCTGTACTTGAGGTATGCAAAGTATCTTCGCCATATGGCTGCACTGCGTACTAGCCGTTTCAAGTCTGAAAAGCTTTGAAAGTATTCATTGTTGATGATTGCACAGTGGCAGATGACTTCTGCGAAATTTATATGTATGTTTGTGAGTTTGTCTTTGTAAAATGACGTTGTTGTTTCAGCCCTCTTGCTTTCCCTTTTTGTTTCCAGATCTGTCTCTAGCAGAGAAGGCCCTGGACGTTCTTCAACTGAGAAGTTTTCCAGGAATTGTGGCCCATGCCACCACATATGGCTACTGGTGAGTTCATGTGGCAGCAGTCCTCGTGAGCCTATATCCGCTGGGTTTTCCTTGGTACCTACGTGCCGCCAGATATTGGCGTTTGTTAGCGATTGGATTTCACTAACTCGATTCGCCACGAACGTTGTGCGGATAGCAGGGCTTCCTCTGATCCATGCCAATGTTATCATTGAGTCCGACCATGCAAAGGTTTCGATGTTTTGAAATTGCATGGCCCTCTTGACACGGTGTAACAGTTTGGCTAATAGGACTGCTGCGCATAGCTCCAGTCTTGGTAGCGATTCACATTTTACTGCTGTTGGAGCGACTCTCGTTTTGGCCGCTAAAAGATGAATATGCTCATTGCCTTTGTTTATAATGCGAGCATATATCACTGCAGCATAAGCTTTCTCTGAGGCGTCGCTGAACCCGTGAAGTTGTACCTCTGATGAATCATCGAATTCAATCCAGCGAGGTATGTCGAGTTGATGAAGTTCTTTTAGGCCCCCTCGAAGTTCTACCCACTGACTTTCAATATCTTGGGAAATTGGTGAGTCCCAAGAATATTCCTTCAGCCAAAGTTGCTGGAGAATTATTTTCGCCTTTATCACGCATGGGGCGATCCATCCTAGAGGATCGAAAAGACGAGCGATATCTGCCAGTATGGACCTTTTGGTGAACCTTTGGACTTCAGGTAAATTAATTTTAAATGTGAATGTATCCTTCGCTGGATGCCATTGAATCCCAAGTGTTTTAATGGCATCCGGCGATTCGAAATTTAGAGGCAGATTTATTTCCCTTTCGCTTTCAGGGACCTGCTCTAGTACTCTTGTGGAATTGCTGGCCCATTTTCTTAGAGGGAACCCAGCTGATCGAAGCACTTCAAGCATGTCCCTCTGTAGAGTGATCGCTTCGTTCTCGTCATTCGTGCCATAGATGAGGTCGTCGACGTAGAATCCTTCAGTAAGTACCTTGGTAACATATGGATATTTGTGTTCCACATCTGTTGCCAACTGATGTAAGGTACGTACTGCTAAGTATGGCGCCGATGCAGTTCCGAATGTTACCGTGTTCAAGGCATATGTTTTTATTGGCTCATCTTGCCTATGTCGCCACAGAATAAGTTGATATGAAGTATCTTGTGCTGCCATCCATATCTGCCGATACATCATGCTTATATCTGCCACAAACGCAACCTTGAACTTTCTCCACTTTGTGATGAGATCGATTATGTCTGGTTGCAGTCGTGGTCCCACCATTAAGCAATCGTTTAACGATACTCCATTGGACGTTTTGCATGATGCATCGAACACCACACGGAGTTTTGTGGTGCTGCTTGACTCCTTTAGTACCGCATGATGAGGCAAGTAGTAATGTCCGCCAATTTCTGTGGATGCATCGACTTCCTTCATTTGACCTAATGTTGCGTACTCTTGGATACACTTGGAGTAAGCCTCGTGAAGCGTTTGGTTGGATGCCAGTTTACTTTCTATTTGAAAGAATCTTGCCAAGGCTGCCTTCTTCGAGTTTCCCAAGATTGGGCGTATTCCTTCTTTGAATGGGAGTTTTACCTCGTATCTTCCATCTTCCTTCCGTTTGACTGTCTCTAAGTAATGTTGTTGACATTTTTGTTCCTCTACTGATAATTTTCTGTCATCCAGATCTTCTTCAATTTCCCAGAATTGCTTCAGTTGTGCATCTAAGAAATTAAAATGATTTTGGACAGTGACACATGGAATATTTGGAGTGGTATTGGTTTTTCCTGTAAGGATCCATCCAAATTCTGTCTGTTGTGCTACAGGAGACCCCTTTGGTCCCTTCACCAACCCCCATAGAATTATTGCGGAATACACATCCGCACCTAATAGCAAATCAATCTTCCCTGGTACATTGAACGTAGGATCAGCTAACGGCAGATTGTACAAATGATTCCACTCACCTTGCAGCTGATAAGTTGGTAGTGCTGCTGTTAGCACTGGTAAAACAAATGCTGTGACATCCAAGGTGAAGGATGCATTGTTAAAAGATTGCAGATTAAAGGTAACTTGGTGTTTTGAACTTCCAGTTGGATTTTTACCAAGACCTGTGACCTTAGCAGACACATTCTGCCTCTCGAGGTTCAGCATCTGCGTGGCATTCTCGGTGATAAATGTGGCCTCTGAACCGGTGTCTATGAAGGCCCTAAGAGTACACTGCTTTCCATTTGATGCATAAACCTTCACTAGTGCAGTCGCCAAAAGCGTTTTTGATTGCATCTGATTGAAATGAGCCCTAAATTGTTGAGAGGTGCTCGGCTGATCATTCGGGGTATTGAATGGGCCTGGTTGGCCAACAGGATTTTGCACAAAATGGGATTGAGTGTTGTACTGGGGTGCGTTGTGATAGTGGAATTGAGAATGCTGTTGTTGGGTTTGAGCAGGAGCTATATTTTGTGCAGCTTGTGTGTCAATATGCAGTAATGTGTGATGTTTGTTACACATTTTTGCACCTATTGCTACTGTTGCAAACCGAGGCGTGGTGGTGATATCCTAAACAATTACCACAAACTCCATTTTTCTTTATGACGTCAGCTTTGGTTTTGACGTCCATGGTTAGGAATTTTTTGCAATGTCTCATGCCGTGAGAAGCCTTGCAAAGTCGACATCGAAATTGTTTTGTCGGTTGCTGTTCATTTATCTGACAGGCCGCGGAAATAGTTTTCCGAAACGAAGTTACATGCATTAATTGTTTCGGTTGCACATTTAGTTCGGAAATGTTTTCCAACGAACTAAACCGACCTTCGATGAACGACATAAACGTTTTCCAATCAGGAAGAAGCTTTGAAGTGCCTAGCTTTTCTTCCCAATCGCGTTGTGTCTGCGGTGGCAGTTTATTAAAAATTAGAAAGATGAGAATGGCGTCCCAAGTTTCAACCGCTATTTCAAGATTGAAAAGGGCGTGAACGCATTCGATGCTGGTGTCATGGAGAGATTTCAAACCAGCAGCGGTTTCGCTCGTCAACTTACTCTGCTCTATTAATCTCCTGAGCTGGGTATTTACAAGCTTACGCTTGTTCTGATACCTGTCTGTGAGAATTGTCCAAGCAGAGGCAAAACTCCTCGCATCGATTGGAAGGTGCTGGATTAATCGAGCAGCTTCCCCACAGACAGACCTTTTCAGATACTGTAGTTTTTGTATCTCTGGCAGTTCTGTGTTGTTTCGAATTAAACTGTCGAACAAATTGAAAAATTCAGACCAATCTTCGAATTTGCCAGAGAAAGGCTTTATCTGAATTCTTTGAAGACGTATGTCAGAGCCAGATGCTCTCGTGTTATTAAACCGAGTGTTATCTATTGAATTATTGTGCTCCTCAAGCAGACGATCCGTCTCATCGTGCAGCTGTCCACTGAAAGTGAAATAGATTCTCTTGATTTTCGAGAATATTTCATCCTGAATATATTTGTCTTTAAGTGGATCAGCAGCATTTCCGACTATATTGGAATGTTCTTTCTTCGCCCGCTTGAACATTTCCTCGATTTCAGACAAACACGCGGTTAAATACCCCCTTGATATTCGCGACGTATCGTCTTTCTTAAATTCATCGAAATCTCGACTGATTTCATTTAAAATGTCTTCTTGGCACTCTGGATTTTGCTAATTTCGACATTTTTTAACTTTTGTTTAATACTTTTGATTGTATGCTAATTTTATTCACAGAAACACTTATTTCAAAGGTATTTAATAGTGGTTCACTTTAGTTCTATGTTGAGTTAATTTTATTTAATTTATTTAAATTAAAAACGAAGAAAATAAGGAAAAATTCCTACCTTGATCAGTTTCTTTGTTCAGCTATAACTGCTAATCAATGGTTTTTTGTGACCGCTTCTTGTCCGCTTGCACCGGTAGTTCCACTGGTCACTGTTGAATCCGTTGGATCTTCTTCACCGTTGGATGGTTTTGACCGCTGATGCTGATGACCGCTAATCGTTGATGACCGCTAATCGCTGATGACCGCTACTCACCTTTGAATCCGCTTGTCCAGGACTCGTTGTTCGTTGGATTTAATATATTTAAATGTTCAGTAACTTGCAATTAAAGATTTAAGCACAGGAATAATTTGCCTACCTTTTTTTTGCTTTTGCAACTGCAACTTCAGTAATTAAACTCTCAGTTGCAATTGCAGAAGGCTTTTGGTTGTACAGTTCTAAGCTGTGATTGCTGCTCCTTTTCCGTTGGGTACTGTGGCCGATAGACTGTCCGTCTGATATCGGAAACGTATATTTGCACTGGACAATTATCCAGCTATACTTAGCCCACAGTACACTTTAATTGAAAGATTTTTTTTTGTTGGAAAAAAAAAAAAATGGGAAAAAAAAAATCGATAAAAAAAACGCACTGGTTTAGGTATATTGAACTTATAAGGCACTTGTTCACTTTCACCCTCGAAGGACCATGTTCCGCGCTGAGGCGAGCGGGAATTTAATGAGGTGCTCTTGCAATAGGCGATTGCAAGCGGTCTAACTAAATTTCTCAGTTAGGCGAACTGAAATTATTAGTAAAATTAAACAATTGAAACTCTATCTAACTTTCGTTTAAAAGTAAACTTTCTTTATTGGCAGTTGGCTGACGAGTGATTCAAATTAAACCTTCTTCTTCCGTTGAAGCAGTTGATGGCTTATGTACAGCTCCAGCTGTTTTTGCAGAGGTTGTTGAACCCCCAAGATGTTACTCCTTTTTTAACTTGCGTAAAGTTGTAACCATTAATCTCACACTAACACCAGGACAATGCGCGGTTCTGTGTGTTTCTTTATTTCTTGCAACAATGCCCCACATATTCGGAGTGGGTGTTAGAGTGCACTTTTGTAGTTATATGGATCTCTCAAACATTTAATTTCGGCCATCATGAACATTATTGTCTGTTGGTCAGAGGTGATGACCACATTCGTCAAATGGCGTTGCCATTGGTGCAAGGGAGACCGCACTGTCTTCTTCTCTGGTTGTGCATGTGCATTCAAATTTGACAGTTCTCAAATCTATTTCGTGCTGATGCGTCGTGAAGTAGTTTCGTGGTGTTTTTAATTTATTTTTTATCGTTTTCTTGTGTTATTTTGTGTTGTGTGCACTAGAGCTAATTGCTCGCGATGGTGGCTTCCATCGTGAGCTTTATTTGAATCCATTCGAGCAATTAGCTTCCTGCAAACACACAATTGCATCCTTTCGATCGCGTGTGATCTTTGTTGTGCAGCAACAAAAACAATAATCAAATTTAACGATAGACGCAGACCTAGTCACACTTAAAATTTTGCATTTCGAATTATTCAATTCAAGATGGTTAAAATTACACCATTCTAAGAAATTGTTTATGTCTTCCTGCATGAAAAAACAGTCCTGAGACAAAGAAACCGGGAAAAACACTTTGACATCGTCGGCATACATTAAACAACTTAACCCGACTTAACTTCTATTAGATTGGATGTACAATTTTCAATCTTTACTATTTGTTTCCTTCCAGTTAAATAAGATCTCAGCCACTTACTAAAAGATGAATTGAAACCTAATCTATTTAATTTCTGTAAAATAAGACCGTGATGTACACGATCGAAAGCTTTAACAAAATCTGTGTAAAGAACATCAACTTGTTTGCCCGATTCCATTTGGTTGCAGCAAAAATTTGTAAAAAGACTTAAATTAGTGCAAGTTGATCTACCCTTCAAGAACCCGTGTTCGAACTGGGATAAAGTTTCTTTTAACGAAAAATATAGCTTTTGGGTTATAATTTTTTCTAGCAATTTAGGAATGGCCGAAAGCTTGGAGATGGGTCTGTAATTTTTGACTAAATCTTTAAGTCCATTTTTAAATATTGGATCAACAAAAGAAATCTTCCATTCATCCAGAAAAACACCATCTTCTAGGGATTTATTGAAAATGCAAGTGATCACATAGCTCAAGGAAGTTGCGCATTTCATTGTATTCCATACTTTGAGGGAATGACGAAACTTTCCTTTTAGAATTAAGGAATATCCAAAAAGATTTAGAATTTCTTTTAATGTTTGATTCTGTCTTAATAACGTATTGCCTGTATAAAAACTTGTTTAAAAAGTCGAACTCTTTTCGTAACTGACGAAATATTACGTAGTCATCGGGGTTATTGTTAGATTTATAACGCTTAAAGGCCTTATTTTTGGCATTTTCCAAATTTTTTATCCTTTTATTAAACCACGGAAATTTAAAATTAATTTTTCTTTTTGTGGTAGGAACAAAACGCTCCATACCATCGAATAAAATACCTTTAAAACAAGAATACATATGTTCCAATGACATATCCTTCAATAAGTCCTCCCAGCCAAATGAGCTATAAAAATTATTCAATGAGATGAAATGTGCTTTTGCATAATTATACATTAAAAAGTCAGTTTTACGCGGTGACACAATGGAAAAATTATAAAATTCAAAAGATAAACAAATAGCTTTATGATGAATAGAATTTTTTAAAAGTGGAAAATCAGATATTTTTAAAAAGTATTTTATGTCATTATTTATAAATATTAAATCGAGAATTCTATGTACATCATTTTTGATATTATTTATTTGAAAAAGACCCATAGCAGGGATTGAATCAACAACTAACATTTCTGTATCTTTATTAACATCAAAAGGAAATAAAATTTGATCATCTTCCATCAACACCAGTCAATATCACCGATGTTAAAAATATGGATGATTTAGTCGTTTTGGGCCGTTCAGAATCACACATGTTAAAAAATTAAACCGATGTATTCAAAACGTGTCGAAAATACAACCTAAAATTACATCCTGACAAGTGCACATTTTTCAGTCACGAAGTGGCATACTTAGGTCATAAATGCACGGACCAAGGCATTCTCCCAGATGATAGCAAATTTCAGATTATCTTAGACTATCCAATACCCAAAAATGCAGATGAAGTCAAGCGATTCGTTGCATTCTGCAATTATTACAGACGATTTGTTCCAAATTTCGCTGAACATTCAAGGCTCTTAACGAGACTCTGTAAGAAAAACACCCCTTTGAATGGACCATAGAATGTGGGAATGCATTCCAATACTTAAAACAAATGCTATTAAGCCCTCAAATCTTGCAGTATCCAGACTTCTGGAAGCAATTTTGCATAACCACCGATGCAAGCAAATACGCATGAGGTGCCGTACTTAGTCAAGAGTACAATGGATACCAACTTCCAGTTGCATATGCCTCCAGATCATTCACAAAAGGTGAAAGTAATAAATCCACGATTGAACAAAAACTAGCTGCTATTCATTGGGCAATCAATCAATTCAGACCCTACATATATGGGACTAAGTTCTTGATTAGGAGCGACCATATACCACTATCGTATCTCTTTGCTATGAAAAACCCGTCCTCTAAATTAACACGAATGAGACTAGACCTCGAGGAATACGATTTTACTATATAGTACTTGAGGGGAAAAGATAATCATGCAGCGGACGCATTGTCGCGCATAGATTTTAATGAAATTCAAAATATAAGAAATTCAGCCAACAAACTATTTAAAGTCACAACCAGGCTGCAATCCAATAAAAATAACGTAGAATCAACAGCCGACAAAATAGAAAGTTCATCTAATAAGATAAATATATATGAAGCGTTCAGTAGTAGAAGTAAAAGAAACAGCGCCCGGCTAGCTATTAATGGCGACTGTTTAAAAATTACTAAGAATAAAAAAGTGATCACTATAGAAATAAATAACCTTATTACTAATGGAAACATTGACTTGGATCAATTATTTCTACTGCTTGAAAAAATAGCGAGTGATAACGGATTAATAAAGCTGCAGCAGTCACTAGGTGACGATATTTTTGAGAAGATCCGGATCAATGAATATAAAGAAATAGGAAATAGAGCTCTAACAAACCTTCGAATTACACTGACGCCTATAATTATAAAAATAAGAAATGATGACAAAAGAAAAATGATTATACAAAAGTACCATGATGATCCATCTGTGGTGGCCAGCAGGGATCACACGTACAATAAAAAAGATACGACAAAAATATTATTGGAAAAATATGACTAGGGATATTATAAAATACGTTAAGAGATGTGACAAATGTCAAAGAAATAAGTCACTGAAAAACGTAAAAGAACCAATGATTATAACTGATACCCCAACAACCGCATTTGATGTAGTACTGATAGATACCATTGGACCATTACCAAGATCAGAAAATGGCAATGCGTATGCAGTCACAGTAATATGTGATTTAACCAAATATCTGGTATCGGTACCCATCGCTGATAAAAGTGCAAAGACAATTGCGAAAGCAATCTTTGACCATTTCATACTAGTTTACGGTCCAATGAGGAAAATAATCACAGATATGGGCGCCGAATATAAAAACCAAATATTTGACGAAATATGTAAACTATTGAAAGTGGAAAATGTCACCTCTACGGCATACCATCACCAAACGTTAGGAACTGTGGAAAGAAACCACAGAACATTTTTAATGAGTATGTTCGCTCATACATTTCAATAGAAAAAACTGACTGGGACGAGTGGCTAAAATACTTCACGTATTGCTACAATACTACGCCATCAGTGGTACATAACTATTGCCCATTTGAATTAGTATTTGGTAAATCCCCAGGTAATTACGACTTTCTTTGTGATGCAAAAGTAGACCCCATTTATAATGTGGACGCGTATGAGAAGGAAGTCAAATTTCGACTTCAAACGGCTCATAAAAGGGCCGTAGAAATTATAAAAAGCAAAAAGCATAATGAAAAGGCCTTATACGACAGGTATACGAGTAGTAATAGCATAGATATTGCAGTAGGAGATCTCGTTCTAATGAAACAAATAGGACATAAGTTGGACAATATCTATATGGGACCATTTAAGATAGTAAGCATAGACAATAGGAACAATGTAGCCTTAAAAACCGACAACGACAAGACGACAATTGTGCACAAAGACCGACTTAGACGTTACGAAACAAAAGAATATTGAAAATAATGAATACTGTCAACTTAAACTTTTTTATATTTAAGAATAAATTCATTTGAAATTAAATTAAAATAAATTTAATCAAAATAACTTAAGAGTAAATTTATATAGAATTAATTCATTTGCTTTATGAAATAAAATTTAGAATTTAAGATTAAACTTATATTGAATAAATTCACTATTCTAAAAAAGGGAGGTGTAGCGCGAATCGCTTACACCGCAATTAAAAATTCGCATTCCAATCCCACGGGTAACTAGGCTGCTGGTCATTGGAAACCATGCTGCTGCGTCAGCTCATTCCAATCGGCCATGAGTAGCTAATTTGCTCGTCATTGGAAACCACGCTCACCTGAGCGTGGGATACGACAAGTTTCTATTATATACATTACGTTAGCGACATAGCCGCATAAGATTATTTTATTATTCTTCAAGGAATTCAATAAAGAACCACTAGTGAAACAAGTTGACTTTTTATTATCATTACACTGTACTGCTTACCAATGAACATTTCTTGGCCTTCTTCTTGGTGAAGTGAATAACTTCGATACTACGAAGGATGTGACAGTTAGTCAGTTCAATGAAGCATTTAACTACTCCTGCATTTAAACAAAAAACATAGATGTGATTAGCACTTATTTGTCACTCATATGAATATTATTCAACTACTTAATAATGCTATGCTGAATCTTCAGGTGTCGGTCACAGTTAAAAACAGAAGCTCCCTCAAGATGGCCATAGTAAATATGAACACCCGAGCAGCCTACGATATGCTGAAGAGCCCGAGAATTAAAATAGGATGGGTCCAGTGCCGATTATGTCCCGGGGTCAGGTAAGTGCCAAGTCTTCCGAGAAGCCCTCGAAAATGAGGAGAAGAAAAGGGCCCCACAATGACCAGAATTCTACAGGGAAATATCCACAGGAGTCAAACCGCGGACAACCTGCTTATTAAACTACTGGAGGAAATGAAAGTAGATGTTGCCATCATCAGCGAGCAGTATAGAAATAAAGAGAAAAACTGGATAGCGGACTCGCTTGGAACCGCTGCAATCTGGGTCTTGGATGCAAGAAAATTCCTCATGAAAAGTCTAGGAACACAAAGAGGCTTCACGTGGGTAAAGTGCGGCGACGGACTCACAATTTTAAGCGTCTATCTGAGCCCAAACGACAGTATTGCCGCGTTCCGGCAAAAAATTGCCGATCTGAAGGACTTCCTGGTCGACACCACAGGGGAGATCCTGGTTGCAGGTGATCTCAACGCCAGAGCACAGGAGTGGGGAATGCCAACTACTGACTCTCGAGGAAGGCAAATACTCGAGATTACCGCGAGACGTGGACTTCACGTAGTCAACACAGGAGACACCCCCACTTTCAGGAGACCTGGACACAGAGGAACTATCCCTAACGTAACCTGCGCGACCAACACCACATTCGCAAAAATCAAAAACTGGAGAGTAATAGAGGATTACGGAGATAGTGACCACCGTCTTCGATCTGGAGAGGAACCAACGAGTTCCGAATCATAGTCACCAACCACGGGCTCCTAGATGGAACTTGAACAGGTTTAACGCAGACCTTTTCAAGGGCGTGATCGAGGAAGGATTAGACGCCGTGATCAAAACACAAGGACCTGCTGAAAGGAAAGCGGAAGCCACGGTGAAACTAATTCGGCTCGCTTGCGACTCCTTAATGCCCCGAACGAACAGAGGACGGAGGAGATACCTGCGCTACGCCGGAGATGTCTACAACTCCGGCGCATAGTCAGTAGGGGGAGAAGAAGAAGAAATGCTGAACCCATGGAAAATGCTCTAGCTGAGTTCAGAGCCTAAAGACCTGAGCTCAAGAGCGCCATCAATTCGAGCAAGAAACTGAAATGGGAGGATCTCCGCCGTGACGTCAACAGCGACCCCTGGGGACTAGGCTACAAAATCGTAAAGCGGAAACTCGGAGCACAGATGGCACCCCCTGTCCTCAGTGAAGGAAAGATGGAGCGCATCGTGGACACACTCTTCCCAAGGCATCCGGTCAGACCACCCGACACCACATTGGCCCAACGACAGGAAATTCCAGCTTTTAGCAAAGAAGAGTTGAGCATAGCGGTGCAGTCCCTGCAAAATAGGAGAGCCCGCGGCCCCGACGGAATCCCCACAGAAGCCCTCAAAGTGACCGCCCAAACATGTCCGCTTTTAGTGCTGAACATGTTTAACAGTCTGCTAGAGGAAGGCATCTTCCCCAAGAGCTGGAAGAAACAACGGTTGGTGCTTATCAGCAAAGGCAAAGGAGATCCGGAATCCCCATCAGCATACAGCGTCAGGCGATCTGTCAGAGAGGTAGTACGGCTTCCGGAGAGGCCGCTCTACGATTGGAGCAGTAAAGGAAGTAGGGAACGCCGCATAAATCGCCCAACAGGGAAGACACTACTCTAGGAAGATCGTCCGGCTGGCAACCCTGGAAGTACGCAACGCCTTCAACTCAGCCAGGTGGATCGACATATTGAACGCGCTCGAACGGAGGTTCCACGCCCCAGCATATATCTTGCGAATGGTGAAGGACTATCTCAGGGATCTAGAGCTGCTCTACGAGACTACAGAAGGCCCGCGAAGAAACCAAGTGACAGCAGGCGCAACGCAGGGATCGATCTTAGGACCAGATCTCTGGAACATCTCCTACGACAGCATCCTTTGCATGGAGATGCCGGAGGATGCCAGTCTGGTCGGGTACGCAGATGACATCGCCGCGGTGATCACGGCACGAGACACCGTTAATGCGCAACAAAAGCTCAACCAGGTCATGCGACGAGTCAATTCGTGGATGGAAGAGCACGGACTCAGCCTAGCAACGGGGAAAACTGAGATAGTCCTTTTCACGAAGAAGAGGATCCCCACACAAATCGACTTCCGAATTGGGGCAGAAGAAATAAGAAGCCAACGACACTCGGTTGTTCTCAAACGGTCCTCCATCTACGTACTAATCGCCCCCAACGTCGTTTAATTACGGTGATCTGATGAGAACCGATTAACTCGACGTGGTATGGTCGTTGGCCGAGGAGGAGCTCACGAACCAGAAGTGGCAAAAGCGTTGGAGCTCGGAAAACAGAAGACGATGGACAGCGAGGCTGATTAGGAACGTGGCTGACTGAAATGAACGGAAACACGGTGAGGTCAACTACTATGTCACCTAGTTACTCACAGGACACGGATATTTCAACGACTTCCTCCACAAAATCGACAAAACAAACAGTACAGCCTGCCAGTACAGAGACTCGATAGAAGATGACGCGAAACATACCATCTTCGCTTGCAGCAAATGGGAAAGCCTTCGCCAAGACCTGCAAATAAGTATTGGTGCCATCACAACGGAGAACATAGTACCTAGAGAAGATGCTACAGAGTTACGACAACTGGCAAAAAGTCTGTAGCTACGCAAAACATGTTCTCAAAAGAAAAAAAAGAGAAGAAGACTACCAATGGTCGCAGCAGGCACAGACGTCTTAGGCCACAGAAGACAAGACGACGTCCTTTTACGGACTTATAAACAGCGCCACGCTGATGTAATGCCAAGAGCGGTTCCAGGGAAGCGGGGAGAGTTTAGTCCGTGAGAGTCGGACACACCAAGTGGTAATGGCCTACCATCACGTATTCTCTCCTCAAAAAAAAAAAAATATGCTGAATCTACAAATATAAACTAAAAACAACAATTTTTTTTATTATTTAATGTTTCATATTTCGAAAATGTTCATACATGTTTTTAGCATTTTTCATGCATATTACAAGCTTTTTATGTTGAATTTAATCCGGTCTTTAGTTATGTGTCCCAAAACTGATACAAAAATAGAAAATTAAGTTTTCATTTCGCGGAGACCTCTGTTGGAAGTTTTCGAAACAAAAAGTATCACAAAACACACAAAGCCACAAGAAAATATTTCAATAGTGGCACAAAAAAAAATGTATAAGGAAATCAAAATGTAACATTTTTGATACAAAGGACATTTAAAAGGTTCGTACACTAAACCATTTTACCATCCCAAAACTAATTACATTATAAAATAATTGCCTTTTACAGTGAATCAATAAATAAAAGGGAAATGGATTTGAAAACTTAATTAGAGAAATATTTTTGTTAATATACCTACACCTAAAAACACATTTTAGTTCTATCTATAATCAGCTTCTTGCCAAAATAGTATTACGACTGTAGTGCACCATCTATAGTTCAGAATTGGATATTAATCCAATTGGAACTTTCAGAAGTCACACAGTTCATTAAAATTGGACTCATCCACGAATGACGATAGACGACACGATGGTGAAAGAGTTCCGTAAAGCAAATTGATGATCACGTTCACTATTATCGATTGGGCGGTTATGGACATAAAAGATAAGGTATGAGTAACCAACTCCCAGAAACGTCGCACTGTGGTGCCTTTTTGCAAAAGTGCTTGCAAAATTAAATTTTCGTGTGTGCTTAAAATCCAAAACTAATTTATTTACTGGACTAGGAAATATTGGAAGCATCAAAAGCGCAAAGAAATTTTAAAATCGGTCTCAGGATTCGGATGAGGTTTCCTAATTTTTAAAATTAAAAAAAAAAAACCTTTGTTTTATGAAAAGTTTCAGAGTTTCGGCCGGCGTTAAAATCTAAAAACCTTGTTTAAAAATTATATTTTTTTTTGAGCTTGTTGAAAGGACCATAATGTATTGTATATGATCCATTTTTTTTTAATTGCAAAATTGGTCTAAACTCAACGGAAATTTAATCTTTGACTATTCCTGAAACATTTACTAAGAAAACCAGCTGCCAGTTTTTGCCTATTTGTGGTTTAGACAGATTTTAAGAAGGTTATTTATATTCATTTATGGCTTCTTTTTAATTATATCCTTAAAAATGCAAGTGGTCATAAAAACATTATCTTAACATATAAAAATGTATTCCTAACTACATATAATAAATATTTTATGGTCCTCCGGTCATTTTTTGGCTATCTCAAATTTAAAGAGTTAGGACATGGGTATGGATAGTTAATATTTGAAAAACAAGTGAGGATGTTATGGATCATCTGGGAAAAGCGCATAAAAACAAAAAAATAGTTACACATGATAGTTATGAAATCCTTTGTGGGGTTTCCTAAAAAAAATCTCCAACTCCAACTTATTGTTGGACCAACGGTTTGTCAGAATAAATAAAACACTGTACTTTCGATATTACGTTATAAGGGGATATATTTAAAAGAGACTACTCGCTACGACGTCCAAAACTAGATTAAACATTAATTCTAAAACAATTCTACTTCCAAGTCCGCAGCTGGTTCACGGTCGCCATAGGTTCCCGGTGTCGTCTTCGAGTGTTCCCATGGGAACTTGTTGACTTCAGCAAAAATACTTCGGCGCGTGCTTTGGTTTCATATTCCTGGGAGTTGACTACAAATGCACGAAAGAATGTAGATTGCGTTTCGCTAACGTGGCATTTTCTCAGGGTGTTAACTGTCCCCCCTCTAAATGATCCTTGGGTCCTTGTGGTTCAGCTGTCTGTGGTAGATTGGTCATTGAAATTTCAGGGATTTCGAGCTTCGTGTACAGTTTCTTCCAGATAAGGATGATAATGGATGCCACCAGTGTGAATATAACTGCGTCTGTAATCATAGAAATATTAAGTTCTAGGTTAAGATTACCTATCCTTTTGATGTTTTGTAGGCTGAGGTCCATGCACGTATCCTACGTCGACTGCATAGTCCCTTTTAGTGATATTGGCTAATGCGGGAGGAAGAGCTTGTATTGTAGACATCATGGAACTTTTAAAGCTGCGATTCCCTAGTGTGATCGTCTCGTTATGAATCTGTATAATGTAAGTGCCTGAAAGATTTCTAGATATATGATTAGAGGTAATTTGTCCATCGAAGTTAGTGGCAAAGACGGTGTCCTCTTTTAATAATTCCACAATTTCATCAGCGTTGGTGTGGAATGTGCAAGTCTTTAAAAGACGGGCTAAACAGCTATCCTCAGCGATCTTATCTGAGGCCTTGCTTTCGCAAACGGTAATGTTGTTGATCGATAGACAGGAATCTTTTAGTCCATACGTTTTCTTGTGATTAACCAACATATTCTTGTATCTGTCTTGTTATAAGGAGATTGAATTCTTCGAGTCCCACCTTCGGTATAGAGAGAACATATGAGGTGGCAACACTGTTGTGAAGGTAGAAAGTTGAACAAAGTCGCTCTTGAATATTATTCAAAAATTAAGTCTTAATCTCAGTTTCAATTTAAAAAAAGTGCTAGAACTTATTCAAGAAAAAACATATTCGACAAACCGGTCACTGCCCAGGTAAAATTAGGATAATTTTACAAAAAAACAAAAAAAACAAAAAAAAACAAAAAAAAATTAAGTATTAAACCTGCAATCCGAAGTCACATGACTGACAATAAAAGGAAAATCGGCGAAACGTCACCGGAAGATAATTGTAATTTGGAAAATAGGTGGTTGTAAATCTTTTAAACGCTCCACCATGACCATGTCTGCTTCGGATTTGCAAAAAATCAAAGCAATTGTTGACTCTTCGCTTGAAACTCAACTTGCATTGGCAATTGCAAACCTGGCCACCAAACAAGACATGAGTAAGCTTAACAATGAAATTATCTCATTGCGGAAGCAAAATGATGAATTGTCAACAAAAGTTAAGCAATTCGAAGAAAGATGCAGCACATTAGACGACGAACTTGAATCACAAAGTCGAGAGTTGAGAAATAAAAACATTATCGTTTCAATTCCCAAGGAAGATCCACTAACTGATCCAGAAGAAAAGATCCGCACTGTCACTCGGATTTTACTTGGTAATGAATTTGCACAACAATTCTCAGACTCGGTAAAAATTAGTGAAAATAACACTGCAACCAAAATAAAAGTAAATACCGGCTCAAGTGAAATTACCTCGAAAATGCTTAAAAATGCCCACAAACTCAAAGGCACAGGAGTGTATTTGCAACGCGATCTTTCTAAAAAAATGCAATTAAAAAACCGAATACTCCTACATTACAGAAAAATAATTAGGGACAATAAACCAAACTCCGCAATACGAATAAAAAACAATACAATTTTAATTGATAATAAAACCTTTTATTTGGATGTAAACAATAACCTAACCTACAATAACTTGGATGGAGAACGTGAATTACAACAATTTCTAGGTAACATTAACTTTGATGCTGTCAAAAAAGTCAACATGCCAAATGAACGACAGAGTACTAGATCGAACTCTCAACCGACAGCAGCGCCATCTGGCAGACAATCAACACACCCTATTAGTAGGAAACAATAGGAAAAATCTGTCGTCTGCCATAAAACTTATATTAATAATTATTATATAAATCTATCAATTCTAGCTTATAATATCTCAGAACTAAAAAATAAATTATTGCAACCTGATTTCTTTAAATATATTCTTAAGTTTGAAATAATAATCTTAATGGAAACTTTTGTGGAGGAAAAATTTTAAAATGAGTACATAAAATATTTTAAAGATTACATTTTAACATTTATTCCAGCAACACGAACAAATGTACATGGGAGAGCGAGTGGGAGAATACCCCATTGTTGCATAAAATCTAAAATTTCTCACTTTGTAGAACTCAGAAATATCGAAGGTAGAATTATCATTCATATCTTAAGTAACAATGTGAATTTTCATATTATCCCGGTTTATCTTAATTGCAATAATTGGCATTTCGATTTCGATAATTTATGCAACTTTATGTACAACTCTCCCTTGGAAAATACAATGGTAATTGGTGATCTCAATGCTCGAATTGGTGAATATCAAAATCCTTCTGTTAATTTTTTGCACGATCAACTAAATTTCGAGACTATAGAAACTCTAAAGATGAAACGCGCAACGGAAACGGTAGGTTAATATCGGGGTTTTTCGAGGATTTCGGGCTGTTTCTGTTGAATGGTGTATCCAAAGGAGACGAATATGGAGAACTTACATTTATAAGCGGTCAAGGCGAGTCGGTTATAGACTATTGCGCAATATCTGGTGAATGGAGCAATGTAGTAAAGGATTTTAAGGTGCTTACGGCCAACTTCTCAGCTCACATGCCAATTCTGGTGACAGCGGACTTTGGCGAGCAAGTGCAGCAAAGAACTTCAGACAATTTTAGAAAACTGAAATGGCTCGACAACAAAGCTGATCGCTAAAAATTCCTCTTACGAGTAGATGTTAACTCTAATATTTTGCCTCACTTGCCATTAGTTCCGATTGACGAAATAGAAAAAAATATAACGAGCTTAATTTATGCATCGGCACCGTTGTCGAATAACTCTTATACCACTTTCACGCCAAAATCCACATGGTTTGACAAGGATTGCTATAAACTACGTAAACTTTCGTTTACATTTTTGAAGCTCTTTAGAGCGACAAATTCACCCAACTTTAAAAATATGTACTTACGGGCCAATAAGGAGCTCAAACAACTTTGTAATACAAAAAAAAAACATTTACCACAAAAAGCTTGCACAACAGGTCCTACTCAGTAAAAATTCCAACGAATTCTGGTACAACGTCCGTCAAGTAAGTGGATGGCAACGCAGTATGAAGATTGCTCTCGGCGCTCAGACTCTAGCTGCACATTTTGAAACTCTATTGTCGGCTGAGGAGAATCTTCATTCTTTCAGCTTTGCATTACCAAAAACGTGCGGAAAATACTCTCTCGCAAATGAAAAAGAACAAGGCCCCCGGAAGTGATGGAATACCAGTTGAATTTTTCAAATATACTCGTAGTAATGACCTTCTAAAAAGCTATATGCTGGACTATTTTAACCTCCTTTACGAGAATGACTGTGTTCCTTTAAGCTTTCCAAAAGCTCTCATATTTGTGATTTTTAAAAAAGGAGATCCTAATCAACCTGAGAACTACAGGGGAATATCTATTCTCAACTCTCTTAGGAAGATATTTGCTGGAATTTTATATGGAAGGCTCTCCAGCTGGATTGAAAGGACCAATCGACTCAGCACTTTTCAAGCAGGATTTCGCTCTGGATTCTCTACATTGGATCATATTTTCGCATTGATAAGCATTGCTAGGAACCACATCGAAAAAAACAAAAAACTGTATGTCTGTTTCGTGGACTTTAAAGCAGCGTTCGATACAGTAAATAGGCAGGCGTTGTTCTATAAATTGACGACTATTGGAGTGTCTCAAAAATTTCTATTGCTATATTTTAAATTCCTCTCGTCCTCCAGTGCGGCAGTATGGGATGGCTCTAAGTTATCAGAGTGGTTCGTTACCTCTGCAGGTGTCTCACAGGGATGCATTCTGATCACTCTGTTGTTCGCTCTTTTCATTGATGATGTGTCTTCTATTCTTCCTGGCGGTGTACTTTTTGCTGGAACTCTCATCAAAGTATTGCTTTACGCTGATGATTTGGTTTTGCTGGCGGACAATCCTTTCTCGCTGCAACTACAAATCAACAAACTGATGGCATACTGTGATACATGGGATCTCCACATCAATATACAAAAAACGAAGGCTATGGTGTTTCAGTGCCGAAAATGTAGAAGACTCCCTGAAGAAGCTTGGCGACTTGGTAACCAGCAAATTGATACAGTGTTGGAATTTTAGTATTTATGAGTATTATTCACGTATAATCTAAATCTTTCAAAGCATGCTAAAGCAAAAAGTGGAGAGGGTAAGTTGGCGCTTAATTTGATGTGGCCAAAATTTTTCGCTAAACAGAATATTGACCATTCATCCAAATTCAAAGTGTTCAATGCATTCAATGGTACACAGGCCTTTGGAGTAATTCCCTTTGAAGAATTTGAGGCGGTTCAGAGAACTTTCTTCAAACGCAATTTTAGATTGCCGAATTCTACACCGACTTATGCAATACACGTAGAGTCTGGTTTACCACCAATCTACATAAGGAATCTAAAAGCAAATTCTGACTATTGTTTTAGAGTGATGAGTAGAAGTGTCGCAAATCTCCACAGAGTAATAATGGCAAGATTACTACGAACCAATGCTTCACCCTTCAGAGAATGGAATCAGCTAGCCTTATCCCACGACCTCTCATTGTCGTTAACAGAAAGCAATGTTTATGAGTGGCCTGATATATTTCCGACAATTATCTCGAAAATAGATGACCATATCTTCAACGAACACTTAACAAGGGCATCATCGTCAACTTCCAGAACTATCTACCGAAATCTTAATCATCGAATACTTACTGAAGACAGCTACTTTAATGTAAAGAATTCAGCATACAAAATAAGCATGGTATTCAAAGCGAGAATCGAAATCCTTAACCTAAATTTCATCCCTTATAGAGTCGGTCTTCAACAAATTTGTTATCTGTACAACAGAAGATAGTTAGACGATATTTACCATTTTATTGCAGTTTGCCCGATCCTACAAGAGATTCGACGACTGTATTTTCAAGAAAGTTTTTTGTCCGCTAATTGTCTTTACGAAATATTAAATGGTGCTCGAGGTTGGACTACCCTGTATAGTGTATAGTTACTGCAAACATGCTCTAATATATCGTATTAGCTTTTGAAAAACCATGTTTTATGCCAATTATTGCTTTTATGTTCCAAATCATATAAAATTGTTATCTTTTTGTGTTCCAAATCACTCCAAAATTGTAACCCCTTTATGTTGCAAATCATTAAAATTGTTAAAACTCGCTTTACTCATCAATTTTTTATTTTTTTTTCACCATTTTTCTTTGCTCTATAAAAAACAAAAAAAATGTAACATTAATATTCACTTTTTACTTTCTTACTTTCATCTCCTTTTCCTTTTTACTTTATTACTTTTGTTTTATAATGTCACTTCCGGCAGACGGCAGCATAGCCATGTCCGTATTCTTAAGTAAAGTATAACTTGTACACTTTTTGTTATTAGTGAAAAAATAAAGAAGAAGAATAATATAAGAGCATCGAACCATTCATATAGATAAATGGTTTCCCGTACTCTACAGCTTCGATTTCGTTGACATAGGGTAGTGTTTCTAACTAGTTGATAACCCTATTTATCTCCTCGGAGTCCAGAAGGTTCGTATTAACTACTCCGCTTTTGGCCATTTGGCAAGCCAGGACGATCTCGTTTATCTCTTCTTTAGTGACTTGAATTTCGTCTAAAATTGTTCGTTCTATTTTTCCAGTAACTGCATCTTTAATACCGTTTTGTTATTTCTCAATTATAAGGTTGATCTTTAGCGTAATCTCTTTCGTGGTGCTCACAAGCTTCTCATTTACGATATATTGGTGGTTGTTGTTTTCGATTATCCTCTGTTCACTTTGAAGAATTGTATTCCAGTCTTCTGCGTCAGAATTTCCTGCTATCCACTTCCACGCTGACTCTATCCAGTTTATCGACCTCTGTACTCGAGTTGGTTTGCCTACTAATTAGTTGAGGCGTTTCTTTATTTGCCTCAAGTAATGTTCGATGATGACCGTTCTGTATGGATCTTTAACGTTAGTGGTTAAACTATGTAGTAGTCATTCTTTGTTGAAGACGCACAAAAGGTTCTAAGTCAATTGTATGCACGTGCTTGACGCTTCCGTCAATAATCCGGCCTTTTCCTTCCTTTAATGAAACTAAGTGTGATTTATAGTTGTGGATTTGGAATCCCTGGGCGATCGCGAAAAATGTTAACCTGTGAAGTAAATACAAAAGTTGCTCGTGTTTCGAGATGGGTGTTGACCTATTTCGGTCATACGAGTACTAAGGTAATTTCACAAGATTTAGTATATCTTAAGATTAATTGTATAATAAATTTGTTCATGTATTTCAGAAATTATCTTTGGGATAAGTATGTTTAACATTAGGTACAACTATGTATTTCATATAAGTTTTTAATCATAAATTTGTATATACAATTTATATATCAATATAATGTTACTAATATAATGCTAATAATCGTATCGTCATTAGTATACCAATTTTTTGGTTCTTATACATTATAAGTCTTACATTTTCTATTTATGAGTCGCAACCCCCTCCCCATTATTTTGGTACGTTTTTATACCCTATTCCAAGGGTATATTAATTTTGACGCATAGTTTGTAACATACCTTAATATTGCCCGTATACCCCTAAAAGTTACTATATTTATGATCAGCATCGATAGTAATGTCGATCTACCCATGTCCGTCCGTCCGTCCGTCCGTCTGTCGGCAAAAATTAGGCCTTTAAACTGACCTAGAGAGCTGAAATTTTAACCATATACTCTCTAGGGTCCCGAAATAATCAAGTTTACGAATTTTTGAAATCCGCCCACAGACACGCCCACAAACTCAAAAAAACACAATTTTGGAAAAAATCGAATTTTGAGCTAGAAAGCTGAAATTTTTTATATATGATCTATGACTCCTAAAACTGCTGGGGATAAAAAAAATTCAAAATCCGCCCACTGACACGCCCACAAATAAATAAAATATTTTTTTTTATACCCTATTCTAAGGGTACTCGTATATTAATTTTTTAAAATCCAAAGTTTGAGCTAGGGAGCTGAAATTTATAATATATACTCTCTATGGGCCATTTATGCTCATGTGTAAATATTTTCAAAATCCGCCCACTGACACGCCCACAATTAATTTTTTTTTTTTTGAAAATTCAAAGTTTGAGCTAGGGAGCTGAAAATATATAATATATACTCTCTAGGGGCCCTTTATTCTCATGTATTAATTTTTTTTAAATCCGCCTACTGACACGCCCACAATTAAATAAAACAATTTTATTGAAACACCCAAGTTTGAGCTAGGGAGCGTTTTTTTTTTATAAAATCCTTTAAATGTTATATAACAAAATATGTAGAGCGTTCTTAACAATTCAACCATACTTAGACTTTTGCCACGCCCACTTATGAGGGATAAGAATAAGAATAGGGTATCCAACAGTTCGCCCAAGCGGACTGTAGCCCGTCCCTATGTTTTAAATGTGCTTTATGATTCTTTTTGCCACTTTCTGTTGTTACAGTAACTCGATTATCTCTTGCGACAACTTCTCTTCGGAATAAAGGCTTAGCTTTAGCTTTGATACCTTTTACCGCTGCAAACACTACTTCCCCCTTGCTATATTTTTTAGGTTGAATTCTTTTCTTATTGCGCCGAACATTACGAGCCTCCATATTTCGTTTTATGATCCCTCTTAGGTCCCTATTTACCTTGGAACGTATATTAAGAAGATTTTGGTAGTTAATCCTTTGACTCCTATTAAAGAAAATATCCGAAGGCTTATACTTGGTAACTGAGTGAAAGGTGTTGTTTTACCTATCTACCGCCACATATATTAGTTCATGGATATTGAGCTGGGAATACTCTGTCCTGAGGCAACGATAGATTTCTAAAATGGTGGAGTGGACTCTCTCTATTTGCCCGTTGACTTCACTACGGTAGGATGGTGTCAAGTACAGTTTTACTCCTAAATTTTTAATAAAATTCAAGATAATGGGACTCAGGAACCCTCTTTCATTATCCGTGACTAAAACTCGTGGTACAGTAAAGAAGTGTAGAATCTTGATAAGTTTTGATCTTATGTAAGTAGATGACTTTTCTTTTATTCTAAAAAATTTGCAAAATTTTGAAAACTTATCGACGACAGTTAAAAATTTTTCATTTTGTATCTCCATGATATCCATATGAAGGATTTCACACGGATACTGAGGAATTGGAGTAGCTTTCAGTTTGGGCGAAATTGGGTGCCTATCGTACTTGTTGGAGTTACAAATTTCGCAAGTCTTAACGAAATTTTTAATATGTATATATTTTCAAGAATCTGTTCTTTATTCTCCCTGGGTACTCGATGAGCTCTTTTATGTTCTTGTTCTATTAAAAGTAACTTGCCATTTTCGTTAGCGACGTCTTCGATAACTCGTTGGCGTGATTCGAATTTTATAATTCGAAAAATTCTCTATGTACACAGACTGAAGTATTCCAAGCTTGTCTTCCGGAATTTTAATTCCATTTATGACGCTTGTCTAAGGTTCTCATTGAGATATAATGCCGATAAAACTTAGGGTGTGGTTCCTCGTGGGAGTAGAGCTCAATTCCTTGCTTAAAAATCATTTGATTTCTGAAAACGTTCAAGGGAGCCTCCACATGTGGAATCAGGTCTGAACCGTCTTGGTCAGCACTATGTATAGTTCCATTGTCACTGGACCGCTCGTAGAATCCTTCATTAGCCGTTTCTGTGTCTTCATTTGCTTCATTAGCCGTTTCTGTGTCTTCATCCCCTTCGCTAGCGGTCGTTGTTACTGAACTACTGCTAGTAGTTGGGCCAAAATCAGGAGAAGACAAGTGGTTGACTTCTGTTCTTAATCTGGAAAGAGCATCGGCCACAAAGTTCGATTTACCGGGAGTGTAAATTAACTCATAGTTGTACTCTTCCAACCTTGACTTCCAGCGTTTAAGTTTGGCATTGTAGTTTCTACAAGTTAATGCAAACGTTAAGGGCTGGTGGTCCGTGAATATTCTTATTTTTTTCGCCCCGTAAAGGTAGTTCTTTAGATTCTCGAGCGCCCATACTATGGCTCGTAGTTCTTTTTGGTTTGTAGCATATCCCTCCTCAGTCCTGTTCAAGGATCGTGAAATATATGCCACCGGTCTGTCCTTCCCTTGCTCCCCCTGGGACAACACGGCTCCAATGGCGTAATCAGAGGCGTCTGTTGTCAAATTAAATGGTCTATCAAAGTCTGGGAAGGCTAGGACTTCGGCTGATGTAAGTAATTCTTTCAGATTCCTGAATGCTTTCAGTGCTTCTTCATCAAGTGTTATAGGGACATTCTTCGATTGGTTGGCCTTTACTTGTGCTAGTTCTCCTCTGGTCGTATTTGTGAGAGGCTTAGCTATTTTAGCGTAATCCGAATAAATCTTCGATAATACGACGTTAAGCCGATGAAGCTCTTTAGCTCTTTCAAGTTTTGAGGGAGTAAGATTGTTTCGATAGCCTTGACCTTCTTTGGATCGGGAAGGATCCCATCCTCCGTAACGAGATAACCGAGGAACTCAACCCTTTTTGCCATAAACTGGGTCTTCTCTAGATTGATTGATGATCATTTTTCTCAAAAACGGTTTCGATATATTTCAAATGGCTCGGTTCAGTTTTGCTGTAGATAATAATATCGTCTATGTAGACGTAGCAAATTTTGCCAATTAATTCCTTTAGCACATCGTCAATCATGCGCTGAAATATAGCGGCGCATTTTTGTGCCAGAATGGTAGCCTCAGGAACTCGTATTTCCCGTTCATAGTGGAAAATGCAGTTTTGTGAATGTCCCTTTCACTCATCAATATTTGATGGAAACCGGAAGTAAGGTGAAGGGTTGTGAAAAATCTTGCATCACCGAGGCTCGCAAGTGTAGGGATAATATCCGGAATAGGATATGCGTCAGCGATGGTTAGGTCATAGGTCATAGGTTAAAAAGGGGTATGCAATTTGCATACAGCACTACGCACCAGAAGGGCCCATCGCGATCCCTAGGGAACCACTTGAAAAAACTTCAATTGCAGAAAAACCTAAAAACCTAAAAAAAAACTTTTCCTATACAGAGCCCAATCCTCTTGCAGAACTTAACCAGCTTCCTATGGTCTATGCCACTCAGCTCCCCTAGTTCCTCGAAGAAGTATTCCCCTAGAATCCTCCTACGATTCAGTGCTATACCCTCGCACTCACACAATATGTTTTTTTTTTTTTTTTTTTTTTTTTTTATAGAGTTTCTAATATTACTCCCAAACCATAGTAATATTAACGTTACTCTCAGCAAGCTGAGAGTTACCTATCCTGGTTAAAAGCACGAGACTTGGAACCAGAACTAGGCTCGGACGAATAATAGGGGTAGGTGGAAAATCGTACATGCGACTCTTTCTCACTTAAGATAAGAAAACAAAAACCACCTCCCTTCGAAACCTGCATACTACAACTAGGTTATTCCTATCTAGTAGTTTTATTTAAACTGTAAATTACGCGTTTGGCAGGCAGCTTCCCAGTGGAGGCACCTGCTAATACCGCCATAAGCACGCGGTTACATCTTATTGCGCTAATTCAAATGGTTTTATCCTTTGTAATCGGCGCACTAGGTTAGTATCGTCTCGAATTTGTAGCATGGTGATATTGCAATGACCGTGAAGGCGTGTCTGTTGTTTGCAGGCAAAATGTTTTATTTCATCTTCGACGGTAGCCATAGTTAGGTCTCTGTGGATATCAGTGTTTCTGATAAACCATGGTGCATTTACTATTTTTCTTAGCACTTTGTTTTGAAAAGTTTGTAAAATTTTGATATTACTGGATTTGGTACAACCCCAAAGTTGTATACCGTATTTCCAAACCGGTTTTAGTACTTGCTTGTATAAAAGCAGCTTGTTCTGCATGCTGAGTTGGGAAAATCTACCAAGCAGCCAGTGCATTTGTTTACATCGAATGGCGAGCTCTTCGCGTTTCTTCTTGACGTGCGGTTTCCATTTTAATTTCGCATCGAGTGTCATACCCAAATATTTTGCCTCGTTTGCGTACGGAATTCGTACCGAATCAATGAAAATGGGTAAGTTTTCTACCTTTTTATAAGTAAAATTCACGTGCGTTGATTTGGCCTCGTTGAGAGCAATACGCCAAGTCTTTGTCCAATCACAAATTTTGTCAATAGAACGTTGGAGTTTATTAGTTGCTGATTCTACGGTATTACTGACCGCTAATATAGCTGTATCGTCTGCAAATGTGGCTACTGTTGTGCCTTCTTCTTGAGGAATATCACTAGTGTATATTAGAAATAGGATCGGTCCAAGAACGCTTCCTTGGGGAACTCCTGCCGCGATTTCTTTAAATTCAGAGTAATCATTTCCGTGTTTTACACGAAAGAATCTGTCTGATAAGTAACAACTAAGGATATCAGATAACTGTTTCGGAAAAGCTTGTCTTAGCTTATGTTTCAACCCTGTATGCCATACTTTATCAAAGGCCTGAGAGACGTCGAGAAAAACACTAGAACATATTTTTTTCTCCTCTAGGGCTTTTTCAATTACATTGGTTATTCTGTAAACCTGGTCGATTGTAGAGTGCTTAATCCTGAATCCGAATTGGTGGTCAGGTATTAATCGACGTTCTTCGATAATCGGATGTAGGCGCTTTAACAAAAGTTTTTCGAATACCTTCGACATTATCGGTAAGAGAGATATTGGCCTATATGATTTTTTGTCATTCAGTGGTTTACCGGGCTTTGGAACCATTATAACTTCAGCTACCTTCCATTGTCGTGGAACGTACAATAACCTGAACGATGCATTTATAAGATATGCAAACTTTATTAAAGCTTTCCTAGGTAACTCTTTAAGGACCTGTCCTGTGATTAAGTCATATCCAGGAGCTTTGTTTAATTTTAGTTTCTCTATTTCGAAGCGTAGTTCGGCTAGCGATACACTTTTTATTCTATAATTGTCAGGTGCCACGGTTAGGACAGGAACTTCGAGCAACGCTTGACCATCAAATGGTTTAAATGTTTCTTCCAAATGTTCTGCAAATATTTCGGCTTTTTCCTTGTCACTCTTCGCCCATTCTCCATTGATTTTCCTGATGGGTGGCGCTTGGGTTTTTGGTTTTTTAATGCCTTTCATGGCTTTCCAGAGCGAGTAATTTGTACTTTTATCCGCAGTTAGGCTTCCAAGATATGTAGAAATTTGACGATTTTTAAAGTCTCGAATTTCTCTCTTAAGTTTACTACAAAGGTAGTTAAGAGTGGTTTTATCCTGTGGAGCGCGAGATTGTTGCCATCTTTTGCGCGCTCCCCTTTTCTTCTTTAACAATTGCGTGATTTCCAAGGGATATGTTATTTCGCAATTTGTGGTTATTTTCCGTTTATGGGGAGTATTTTTCCAGGCTGAGCATTGTATGACGTTAATAAATTGATCGACTTCGTCTTCAAGTTCGTGGGGTGTTCGAAGAGACACTTTGAGATCGATTTTACTTTCACAGTATTTTTTAAAGGATTCCCAGTTTGTTTTCATGTTAGTTAGTCTGGGCGGACCTTCTTTTTTTCGTAGACAGCCGCTAATTGTCAAAATGACCGGTGAATGATCAGAAGAAAGATCGAAGCATTCCTCAACTACAATAGAGTTTCCCGACAAACCTTTCGTGATGAAGAAATTGATGAGGTCTGGTGTTTTTGCCGTATCCGAGGGCCAGTATGTCGGTTTACCTGAGGAATGAAAGTCTACCCCCAATTCCATACCGGCTTCGTAAAGAACTCTACCTTTTACTGAAATGCATCTCGATCCCCAGAAGGTATGTTTTGCGTTAAAGTCACCTCCGATGACGAAATTTCGTCCAAGTGAGTCAAAGATACTTATAAAATCGCTTCTTTCCATCGTTGCACGTGGGGGGCAATAGATAGCTGCAAAATCATATTTTATGTGTTTAATTTTTACGCTCACCGTGCATAATTGCAGTTTGTCAAGCTCGATTGTTCCACTGACTGAGTGTTCAATGGTATTTTTGATCAACAAGGATGCCCCGCCTCTCGCCCTTTCCGAAGGGTGATATGCGTGATAGGCAATGTATCCTCGAATGTTTGTGCTGGTTTCTTTCGTCAGATGAGTTTCCGAAATCAAACAAATATCAATTTCATATTTATGAATGAATATCTCGAGCTCGTCCATCTTATGCAGAAGGCCGTTCGCATTCCACGGATAACACCAGCTCTTACGAAGCTGAAGTGCGAGCGGGCCGGTACGTCGGAGAGGGAAACTCCTTCAGGGACCTACCGGTCGACGACGATGATAGCAATGTCATCCAAATGGAGGATAGAGAGGAAGATGATGAGGAGGCTCAGCTTGACCAACTCATCAAAGAGCTCCTTGAGAAACGTGAGCAGTTGAGGCTGAAAAAAGTACAGCAGCAGCAACAACAAATAGTGCTGAGGGAGCAAATCCAGCAACAACATCAACAGAAGCAACAACAACGACAACAGCAACAGAACCAACAAAAGCAGCAACAGCAGCAGCAAAAGCAGCAACTGCAGCCAAATCAGCAACAGCAGTCAAAGCAGCAACAGCAGCAGAAACCAGCAAGGAAGAACAAAATTCCACCGATTAATGTGAGTAATTTCGATATAAGTGATAGTATAAGGTTATGTAGGCTTATAACAAAGAACTTTCATGTTAAAAGGCTATCGGCCAATAAACATATAATTATTTGTGAAGAAATAGAGGAGTACAATAGGGTGCGCACCGCCTTGGGAGAGGTTAAGACCGAGTACTTTACGTACACCCCAAGAGAGCAAAAGCTAAAAACCGTTGTATTAAAGGGAATTGATCCCTCAATAAAAACGGAGGAGATCGAAAGAGAGCTAAAGAACTTTGAAAGCGATGACCTCAAGTTCGTGGGGGTCAAGCCGTTTTCCTCGGCTGTGGCAAGGGGTGGTAACCGTCACTTACCATTCTTCCTGGTTCAGCTCACTCCCGACAGCAAAATCGACAGGCTGCGAAATATCCGCTTCCTGTACTACCATGCTGTAAGGCGGGAGAAAATAAAGAGGTCAGATCGCATACTTCAATGTATGCGCTGCCAAAGGTTCGGGCACGCCGCAGCTAACTGCAACATGCAGTTTAGATGCGTCAAGTGCGACAAAGACTACAAACATGGTGAATGTTCTCTTGGCAAGGAGAGAGTCGAAGACCGGGGTGTCCTCTCTTGTGTGCTCTGCAGGAACTCTGGGCATCCCGCCAACTTCAGGGGTTGCCCAAAGTACCAGGAGCTGAAAAAGCGAGTCCAGGCCCGCAAACAGCAGTCGGAAGACGATAGGCGTCAAAAGAGTCGCTCGTTCTCGAATTTTGTGGCACCCAACGTGTCCTTTGCCGAAATGGCAGCTGGGCCGGGTCAAGCCCACATGACATCAATCCAACCAAAGGTAGCCCAAAAGGCACCAGAGGTGGATCTGGACTTAAAATCGATCCTTCTGTCTCTGCACGGAAAGATCGACAAGTTCCAGAAACAATTAAATGAACAAGCGGCCCGAATTGACTTTATCTATTCGGAGCTGTTTGTGGGGTCTGGTGTGCCATAAATCTAATGGCTGCGCTGGATGAGGGAAACTTAAAGATCCTTGCTGTGAATGTTAATTCACTAGTCAGGATCGAGAAAAGAACGTCACTTGCCAATTTGTTGAAAACCGAAAACCCGGATGTGCTTTTGGTTAGCGAAACTAAGCTAAATCAGAAGCACAAACTGGGATACAAAGACTATCATGTAATAAGAAGAGACCGGCCTCACTCCACTCAAGGAGGTGGGGTTGGAATCTTAATTCGAAAAGGCCTGCGCCATAGGGTTATATATAGCGGAGACGTGCGTAGGTTCCAGTTGTTGGAGGCATGCATCATATGCATTCCTCTCCATAGCCGGAGGAGAATGTATGTGGTATCGCTTTACGCACCTGCTGCACCTCCACCAAACCAATTTATGACAGAGCTCGAGACACTTTTTCGTGGTCTGCAGCTGAACTCGGAGGAGAATTATTACTTCTTGGCCGGAGATATTAATGCCAAACATGCGGCATGGGGAAATGTTACTGCAAATCCCAGGGGCAACCAGCTTCACGACTGGTGGCGCCTCAATATGATTGAGTACAACCTCGAGTTGTACGCGACGGATATCCCTTCTTTCCCAAGAAGCGGTGCTTTCCTGGACTTGGCCTTAACGGACGCAAGACTTCAACTGACGAACATAGATCAAAACACGCGGAACTGTTTGCGTGCGTTTGAGTACGATAGTGATCACTACGGACTCGCCGCCGCAATACGGATCCCGAACGAGCAAACGCTGCTGGAGGAGTACGAAGCATTGTGTTCATTCGATTATCGGAGGGCACAATGGTCGCGCTTCTCCAGATTTTTAAAGCGAGATATACGTTCGAGTGGGATCGACCCACCGACAAACAGTAACATGACAAATGATGACATTGATCGGCATTTATTGCAAATGAACGACGCCATCAAACGAACTATGGAACGAACTATTCCTCGAGTAGGACGTTCCGACGACGACCAGACAGAAAAGTACAGAAACCCGACAATCGACGCACTATACCGACAGAAAAGTAGACTGCTCTCGAGGCTTAAACGGCTGTACAGGCAATTTACTGATCGCAACGCCCCGGAGGTAAGGATGCTGAATTCAGAGATCCGAATCCTGAAACAGCTGATAAAAGAAAATTACAAAAAATCTGTAAGTCTGTATTGGGGCAATAAAATTCGGGCTATTAAAACCTGTAGTCCGAATATGTTCCCACAGATAAATAAGTTGTTCAGGAGGAAAGATCACAATGATATTCCTTGTGTTCGAATCTCCCAGACAGCAGACAACAGACAGACAGTACTGACTGCTGGAATAAGTCCAGAAAGTGTCGCTTCAAACGACGATTTTTTCGTGGTCGAGGACCCACAGGAGAAAGTGGATTTGCTGGGCGCTTGTTTCGAGGCCGTGTATACGGTGAGCAATCCTGTTCGCCGTAACCACGACATTGAGAATAGGGCTCTGGTGAACCACTTCGATCTGCGCACCGAACTTGAGAATTGGCGATCTGAGAATAACGGATTCACCGTGTTCAGTGATGAAAACCATGCTAATGCAGTTGTCGCCAATGGCCGAGATGCATCGCACTTGTTCGTGTCGAAGGATGATCTTCTGTGCATCTTCGGGTCGCTAAAGAATAAAAAGTCGGCGGGGATGGATGGTGTCCCAAACGTCGTATTGAGACACCTGCCTTTGGAGGCTGTAGATATTTTCACCACGCTGTTTAACAATGCGCTGAATAATGCACATTATCCGGCGCATTGGAAGGTAGCTGTGGTACACCCTATCCCGAAAAAAGGTAAAGATAGGACGAACCCAGCCAATCTCCGGTCAATTAGCTTGCTTCCGAATATTAGCAAGGTCTTTGAAAAGGTTGTCAATAGAGCTCTGTTAAAGTGGGTCGAGGACAATAACATAATTCCGGACAACCAGTTTGGTTTCAGGGCGAGGCATGACACTATTCATGCCGCGTCGAAACTGGTTTCCGACATTCAGTGGAATAAATGCAAGAGCCAATGCACGGGTGCTTGTCTGGTTGATTTTGAGAAGGCTTTCGACACCGTATGGTTAGAGGGACTTTTCTACAAGTTGACCAGGCGGCGGATGCACAAACCTTTGCTATATGTAATTTATAATATGCTTATGGGAAAGAAGTTCGTTGTCAAATGTGGCAACGTGACTTCGAGCAGAGTCTTTGAAATTAAAAACGGTTTACAGCAGGGGGCGGTCAATTCTCCGATCCTGTTTAACATTTACACGAGTGATCTGGTGGGTTCACTCAGACATGCTATAGCGTATGCCGACGATTTGGTGGCATACAGATCAGGTCCTAAAATCGAGGTCATTAATATCCTTTTGCAGCGTGACTTCGATCAAATTAAGCGATATTGCGACGACTGGAAGTTGAAAATCAACTTTCAGAAGACGGAAACAATCTTGTTCAGAACTTCATTGGCTGGGGCCTCTAGGGATACCAGAAAAAACTGGAAAAAATTGGCCATTATTGGACAAAATGGGCAGCCATTGGCGGTGAGAAGCGCAGTTAGATATCTAGGTATCTGGCTTGACCAGTATCTATATTTCGATAGACATATAGTTGCTTGTCTTGCTGGGGCCAAGAAGGCTTATGCTCTGACAAGGAGACTGTTTCATAGCAGTCAACTTGACTCCAGAGTGAAGGTCATTTGCTACGTGGCCCTTATAAGGCCGATCATCGCTTATGGTTGTCCATTATGGTTTAATATAGCGCCTAGCTATATGGAAAAGATTCGGGTTTTGGAGAGACAATGTCTTAGGACCTGTCTCCGGTTGTTCCGAACGCCTGAATCCAACTATATAAAATACTATCCCAACAAGGTCCTATACCATGGGGCTCAGTTGAATAGGATTGACAATTTCCTCATTAAGGTGACTCGAAGGCACGTTGCAAGGGCGATGGCCAGCGACAATAGTCTGATCTTTGGGGCTTACTACCCCAATGAAATGTACATTGAGAGTACACTCCGGTCTGGCTTTATCCCGCCAGAGGCATTTATCCATATTGATGCAAAAGGGCTGGTACAGACGAGGGATGGTATCCCGGTATTATACCACCGCTACCGCAGTGCGAGAGATAAGCGGCTCATCCGCGGCGAGGACGTCGCCAATGCTCATGAGCTCCTCCGTTTTAGTACCGCAATAGCGGAGAGGGATAAATTCGATACAGAAAAGCAATTTGCCGAATTTTGGTGGCTTTTTGAGGGGGGAGGGGTCAACATGCCCTCCCAAGACGGTGCGTTACTCTAGGTAACATCCTCTTAGTTTGTAAGATAGATTAAGTTAGCTAGGGCGTTTCTGGGAGGGGCCGGGCTCGCCAACTTGTGGTGGTGCTTCCGGGAGGTGATTGATTCTGTAAGGCATCAGTCAGCTCACGGCGGCGCGTGTGCACGTTGACGACTGCCAGGCGCTCGGAAAGCAATTGGGAATTTGACCACTTGTTTCGTAATGCAACGAGTGCTCAGAATCCTAATTATAGTTAGAATATGTTAAGTAGTTTAAGTAAGTAGAGTAGGTAGTTTATAATTTGTTTTTTTATATAAAAATATAAAATTTGATAAAGATGCCGAGTTTTCTTAAAAATTTTCTCGATGAAAACATAATATGTAAGATTAGTTCGTAAAATAGTTTTTAGGCCGAAAGGCAATAATTATAAGATAGAGTTAAGTTTAGGGCGTCCGCATAAGGATCAATAATCTAGAATAAGTATCCTGTTAATGTTAAGTTAGATTTACTCATTTTTGTCTAGTATATAAGTTGATATAAGCTAATAATTAATAAAAATGAATTTAAAAGTAAAAGTAAAGCCGTTCGCATTCCATGTCACTAATTTAACTAAATCCGTCATATTTATATTATTGCACGTGTACTTCGAAATTGATTTTCGAGCTTGTCGAGTTTTTCAAACATACGTTTATTAATTTGGCTCTGTTCTTCTAGCCTGGCAAGAATTGCAGAGAAAACTTGGGAGACTGGATCAGATGTTTTATTTGTTTGTTCGCGTCCTTGCAACGCAGCTTCAGCGTATGTTTGTGGAACAGCTTTCGGTGACTTTTTTCTAAACAATTTTCCTTCTCTTGGGTGTTGTGTTTTGACCATTTCTTTAGCCTTTTTTCGTCCTTCATTGGTTTTTTTGTTTTTCCCCCTTTCAGGTTTGTTATTGGTTTTATTTGCGATTGGTAGCGTAGTTTTCTTTATTTTGTCGCGCCTATTTTGAAGTTCCTTAGCCACTTCGCATCCGCGATAATTTGCCGGATGTTTTCCATTGCAATTTATGCATGTTGGTAGGTCTTGTCTACTTAGAGCGCATTCCTTCGATAAATGTTTACCGGCACATTTTACGCAACGCGGCTCTTTTTGGCAATACGTGTGCGTGTGATTGTAGCCTTGGCAACGCTTACACTGAGGAATCTGACGAGTCCTTTGGCGCATCGGTTCAATTTTAACCACTATGTTTAGGATAGTTTTAATGTTGTATATTTTTTCCATGTTTTCAGACTTTTCGAAACTAAGCATGAATAGCGGAAGTCCGCGTTTGACAACAATTTCCTCGTCTTGTTCCGTTTTTTGCTTTTCTTTTTTAAGTATATTAACCGCGTCGATAATTTTGAAACCTTTAGTTTTAAGATCTTGCAAAACATCTTCTTTGCGGCACGAAGAGTGGAGCCCTCTGGCTACAACTCGGTGTGGCCTTTCAGACTTGTTTTCATAAGTGTACCATTGTACCTTCTCAGTATTCAGTTTTTGAGAAACTGCGCGATAGCTCTCAGGATCGCTTACATTTATTTTCCACACATTATTATTCAGAGATGTTACTTTGAATGTGGACTTTGCTATTTCCTTAAGAAGGCTACTTAGCTTGCTGTAGTCTGAAACTCCGACAACGTTAATTGGAGGTGGAAGGTATACCTTATTTTGAGGTTTTTTCCTTAGCGTTTCTATTTCGTTGGCATTTGCCTTTTTGGGTTGTCTATCTTTTAGCACAACGACTTCTGGTGAGGAGCCGGCTTTCCGTTTTTTGTTCGGTCTCCTCTTAGTGATCCAATCCGTTTCGCGCCCTAGCTCTTCTTCGTCTGTATGATAATCGCGGCTAGCTGAGCGGTATGATTTGGCTTCTGGCTGTTTTTTAGGTTGAGATTCAACAAGTGCTTTGTTCTCAGCTTTCAGCTGATCTAGCTCTTTTTTTAGCTCTTGGTAAAGCTGTTCAATTTGGTTAAGCTTAGTGCGGAGTTCCTTGTTTTCGTCCTCGAAGCTTTTGCATTTCGTTGAGTCCCTCGAAAGGCGTCCAAAATCTTTTGGCGTCGTAGGACTTCGATTAGTTTTTGCTTCTGGCACAGATCCCGTTGGTGGTGATCTAGTTACCCTTTTACTATTTTTAAAAGGGTCGGATGATTGCAATAAATGGCTCTCCCCAGAATCCGTAGAGCCTGCCTCCGAAGAGTGTGGATTTTCCAGTAGAACTGGGCTGCCACCTGGGGTATTATATCTTTTTGTTTTAATCATTGCATTTTTTGTATACTCTATGCACTCGGTATACTGAGGGTGGATTTTGGTCGCCTCTTACGATCGGCATGCCTACCTCGGGTAGATTCTGATCCCTATCCCGAAGGGTGGATTTTAGTCGCCTTTTACGACCGGTATGCCTACCTCGGGTAAATTCTGACCCCTATCCCGAAGGGGGTATATGTGTGTTATGTCTTCCTCGGCTTGTAGATCACCACAGAACCTGCACGTGTCCACATCCACCAGACCAAGTCGCCTAGCATGCTTTCTTAGAAGACAGTACCCTGACATAATCCCAATTACTGTTCTAAGCTGTTCCCTGCTCAATTTTAGAATTTCCTTAGATCTTTTCTTATCCAAATGGGGCCAAAGGGCTCTAGACACCCTATGTCCCACTATGTTCTGCCATCTGAGGTCAGCCATTTTTAAAATCTTTTCATTGATTTTTCCCTTAAAGACGCCCATGGGTGGTTTAATGTTCACATCTCCGCTGTTTTCCAGCTCCCCTCCCTTTCTTGCTAGCTCATCGGCTTGCTCATTTCCCTCTATACCGCTGTGTCCCGGTACCCAGCACAGTCTTACTCGATTCCGTCTACATACTGCTTTTAACATTTTGCGACAGTTTCTGACTATCTCAGAGTTAATGTTAGCAGATTCAAGTGCCATAAGTGTCGCCTGACTGTTAATATAGATGGCAATGTCTCTTCCCGACAATGATCTTATCTGCACTATCTCTGCCGCCCTTAGAACAGCCAGAACTTCCGATTGGAAGACACTGCTTGTGTCCGGGAGTCGTATAGACTCTCTCAGGTCTGGATCAGCAGAAAAAATGCCAGAACCCGTTCTCTCCACCGTCTTAGAGCCGACACCTATATGGGGGATGTCATGGTCGACCAAGTGGCAAATCTCATCAGTCCGTATAGGATTTCCGGGTAGCACATCAGCTAAGATCGTGCAGTGCCCAAAACTACAGTCCTTAAACTGGCCTAAATTTTGTAGGCGCAAAGCGCTGTTGCCAGCAAGTTGCTTTATTTTTAAATCTAGCGGGATAAAGTGCAGGAAGGCGTCCAGTGCTGCCGTAGAAGTAGTACGGATTGCACCAGTGATGGCTATGCTTGCCGTTCTCTGCACCGTTGCTAGTTTTCCAATTATGGTTCTTTTATTTGTTGCCCTCCACCACACAAGTGAGCCATATGTAAGTATGGGTATCACCACTACTGTATATATCCAGTGTACCATGGCGGGTTTCAGGCCCCATGTTTTGCCTATTGTTCTCTTACAAATAAAGAGGGCATTATACGCTTTCTTCATTCGTTCCCTTATGTTAAGATCCCAATTTAATTTTCTATCTAGGATTACGCCCAGATACTTCGCACTGTCCGTGAGGAGCAGTTCCTCTCCGGCAAGTTTCGGGAGATTGAAGTGCGATATTTTGTGTCATCTCGTGAACAGGACTAACTCCGTTTTCGAGGGATTGACATTTAGTCCGCAGCCCTTGGCCCAATTACTAATTTTCCTTAAGGAGGTCTCTGTGATCTCACTTAAAGTATTCAAAAAATTTCCCTGCACTACTATGACCACGTCGTCCACATACGCTGTGGCACTTATACCCATTGACTTAAATTCCTTTAGGACGTTGTCAATGACCAGTACCCACAGCAGTGGCGATATGACTCCCCCCTGCGGGGTTCCTCTGGTTGCAGACATCCTTATGGAGCGTTGACCAAGGGAGCAGTTTATGTTCCTGTTGGCGAGCATGTTGCATACCCAATTTATGATTCCCTGTTCTATGTTAGCGCCTGTTAATGCGCTTTTTATAGCTCTACACTCAACGTTATTGAAGGCTCCTTCTATATCGAGAAAAGAGGCCAAAGCAAATTCGCCGCAGTGTAGACTATTTTCAATTTTACCCACTACGTTGTGTAGAGCAGTTTCTACTGATTTACCCTTTAAGTATGCGTGCTGTGACTCGCATAAAAAAAACCATTGCTACATTTAATTCTAATGTGAGCTTACACCAGACGCTCAAGGGTTTTGAGCAAAAAGGACGACAAACTGATTGGTCTGAAGTCCTTCGCCGTCGTGTGACCCTGTTTGCCGGCTTTGGGTAAAAAACAACCCGGACTTCTCTCCAGGCTGTTGGAATATGCCCTGTTCTTAGGCTGAATCTCAGTATATCCAAAATCTTCTGTTTTGCATGCTCTGGCGCTTTTTGGAGCATGATCGGTAGAATACCATCCGGCCCTGGAGATTTATACGGTTTGAATGTATGCATGGCCCACCGTAACTTTTTTCGGTTGATGATATTGTCAATTTCTTCCCACTCGAAAGAGGGGCAGTCGACTTCCTCCTGCCCTTATAGGCCTAGGTCCGTTGTGGTTGTGGAACCGGGGAAATGGGTTTCCACCAGGGTAGCCAGAACCTCCTGACTACTCACGGCCCATGTCCCGTTGTTATTTTTTAGGTAGCTAGGTACGCTAGCCTCCGTTGAGAGCATTTTACGCAGTCTCGACGCCTCTTCAGTTAACTCAATAGATTCACAGAACTTTTTCCATGAAGATCTCTTGGATTTCCTCACTAAGTATTTAAATTCCCTCTTGCTTTCGCTATACTCATCCCATGTGGTATCGTTTTTAATGACTTTTGCCCTATTATAAAGTTTTCTTACCTCCCTTCTTTTAAGGCCGATTTCCTTATTCCATCACTTCGGTTGAGCCCTTTTTGGCTTTTTGTTTGCCGGGCATGCCTTTTCGAACGCTGTGTTTAGGGTTCTGCTCACGGCTTCTACTGCCCTATCTAGGTCCACCATATTTTCGCCGGTGATCGGGTGGGTATCTAAACGTAGATTAATGAAATCTATGTATTTATCCCAGTCTGCCTTTCTTGGGTTTCTATAGAAATTACACGCCCTATGCTGAAAATTAATTTTGAGGCGTATCCATCTGTGGTCAGACAGAGATGCCTCATCAACTACCGTCCACTCCCTGATTTCCATTTTGTCTGTGTTGGAGACAAGTGTAACGTCTAAAACCTCCTGTCTGTTACGTGTAACAAAAGTGGGTGAATTCCCTCTATTACATACCGTAAGGTTGGACAATATAATAAAATCATAAAGACACTCACCCCTTGAATTTGTGTCTCCACTACCCCATTGCGTATGATGGGCGTTTGCATCGCAGCCCAGTACGTGCATCCAGTTTTGACCAGCCAAGTCCTTTAGATCTTCCGTTATTACGACCGCAGAGTCGTAGGGAAGATAGGCTGAGGTCAAACACAGAGATTTTCCATCTTCCCTCTCGCAGATGACCGCCGTCAAGTCGCCAGAGCTGTAATTATTCAAAAGAAATGCCTTTATGTGGTTTTTAATAAGGATACAAGTCCTGATTTTACCTTCCGCCTTGTAGAACAATGTATAGTTCTTTTGCCGGAGCCCCTGAATCACGTTCTTATGGATCCAGGGGTCCTGTATGAATACAGCTGCAATGTCCTGCCTAATGACGTACTCCATCAGACAGGCCGTCGCAGCCCTACTGTGGTGCAGGTTTATCTGCAGCACTTCCATCATCATCATGGGGGGCTCCTCCTCATCACTGCCCTTGGTCGATGTTTTGACCATCAACCTCCCCATGCTATATCTTACCATCCCATTGGATTTCTCCAGGTATGGAAGACATTCCTTATTTAGGGCCAGTAGGAAGTGTTGGCCGTATTGCCGTCTAGGCCCCGTCTTTAGGACCCTCCATGTATCGGCTTTAAGTTCCCGATTTTGAACATGTAGGAGCCCTAGGATCTTCTCCGGGTATGTGTAGGGACTAGGTACCCTGGCGGATTGTATTTTGCCAACTCGGCAACCGTTAAGAATTTTAGCTTAATACCTTCCCATGCATCGGATACCTCCGTGACGAAGTGTCTGAGGAAAACTACCGAAAGCTTGTTTCCACAAGCAACAATCTTGCGCCCGCCTTCCCAACCAGCGCCATCAAATTGAAGCTCCCCGTTTCCTGCGGCGGATAGTTCCTTCCACAGGGCGTCTTAGAACCTCTCCTCGACGTTTTTCTATTGGTCGATTGTGAGACGACCGCAAGGCTCCAGCTCGTTGATCACAGCAACGAGATGCTCGCCTTCGGGTCGCTGTGTCCGCGACGCATTGCCGGTGTGGTCACAGCCTTCACCTTTTTCGCTGCGTTGGACTCGGCGGCATCGTCGGATCTGCCTCTCTTGCTGTTGAAACTCGTCTTCCTTCCCGAGTCATTTGTCCCTTCCTTAGCTTTTGCTGCGTAGGAGGTGGAGGGTGCAGTCAGTTCAATCTCCACCTCCTCATTGGCCAGCTTTTTCCCCTCCTTTGCTTTTTTCAGGTCGGCCAGAAACGTCTTGGCCCTCGCAAACGCTGCCTTTTCCCAGTCACTAAGGGTGCTGGGTTCACAGCTCCCATACTTGGCTACCTTGCGATTTGCATTACGTAGCAAAGCCTTAGCCCTCTTTTGTGCGCTCTGTTTCGCACTCTTCGTTGTTATATTAGAGGAAACTGCAGATGCAGCGGCTGAGCCAGCTGTGTCTACTTTTCCCTCTACTCTTCCTGTCTTTGTTGACGCTGCTTCCAAGATGGTCCCAGGAACAGCGGATGATCCTGCAGTCCCGGGCATCTCTTCGGCTGCCTTCTTGCCCTGTATGTCTATGTCACCGATGAGAGTTCCAGCCTGCTCACCGGTGACTTCGCTGTCGCTAGTGAGGGTTTTTACCGACTCCTCACTGTCGCTAGCCAAAAGCGCCGTTTCATCCAATTCCTGTGTTAGAAGAGAGATTTATGAAGATGATAAATCATCCTCACACATCTCCTTCTCCCCCTTGACAGGAATTGCATTTTTTTTTTTTTTTTTTTTTTGATTTTGTTTTGTTTGTTTCATTTTTAGTTTTTAATTTAGATTCCCACGAGTAAGGCCGGAAAAAACAAGGTCAGCCCAGGCAGCGCCGCCATACCTGGGTAAGGCTATATACAACAGGCCCGCGCCAAGGCGCCTGAGGGAGCTCAGTTAACGGTTGGTTTAACCCCCAACCTTTCATCCCTGGGCACGGTTTACTAATTCGCTCACACCACCACTAGAGTTAGGTTTGGATAGGAATAGGAACAGGGGTAGGGGGGCAATGGGGGCATGGGATCGGACGGAATGTCCTGGCCAGCTCTTGGTTAGCGCTCATCAGTCGGTCTGTCTGCCATGGGTGACCCTTCTGACGACAGAAGGAGTCGACAGCATATCCCGTTGAATCTTTGCGCCGTAAGCCGCACCGGCACCATCGAAGGCAATGATGGTACACACGTCAAGGTGACTGACCTTCGCGGGGTCAGCGATGGTTACAGCGTTTAAGCGCTTGAAGTCAATAACCATCCTGTACTGCTTGTCCCCATTTGGTTTTCGTTTCTTAGGCACTATCCACATGGGTGAATTGTATGGGCTCTTGGAGGGTCTAATTATACCTTCCACCAATAATTCATTTACTTGCTTTTCTACTTCTTCGCGCATACAAGCGGGAAACGGATAGCTTTTCATATATACCGGGTCGTCATTGATAGTACGGATTTCGGCTTTTGCGGATGTTCTGACTTTTTCATTGGAAACTGGTCCAAATATTTCCTCATATTTTTTGCATAATTGATGCAATTGAAGCTCTGCGTGTTCTGAAGCGTTTTTGCACGTAAGTGACAATTTGTTGACCATGTTTGTCTTCCGATTTTTGAGGGGAATTTGCCTATCTGAATTAATGCCAAGTCTATTTTGGTCTCTGTCTATTACGGCCCTGAGTTGTTTCAAGGTCCGATGATCCCGTCGAAGGACTGAAGATTGGGTAGAATAAAGAATGTGATATCTAAATCACATCCAAAGAAAAGTATTTACCAACAGTTTTGTTTTTAATTGATATTTCTCCGGCAGGGCTAGCTTCTTTAAAGGGAGTCTGTACAGGGATAGATTTTGATACTAGTTCGGATCTGATGAAATTTTTATTTGTACCAGTATGCACGAGTACTACGTTGTATAATCTTTGTTGTTTCTGTCTGCTATAATTGTCCGAACCGGCTTCCCTCTTAAACGGATTATAATAATTGGCCGATTCATGTAATT
Organism: Portevinia maculata; assembly: GCA_949715645.1. Taxonomy (NCBI): domain Eukaryota; kingdom Metazoa; phylum Arthropoda; class Insecta; order Diptera; family Syrphidae; genus Portevinia; species Portevinia maculata. The sequence goes on from OX454527.1 coordinate 100,399,579, forward strand.
AACGTTTCGACCTTGACCAGATCCCAATTCCATTTTAATTGGAGGTTTCGGTCCTGTGGGTGATGGTGGCGGTTCCGGAGAGCTTGGGTATTGCCGTCGGTTTGGGTTATGGTATGGATTACGGTTCCACTGCTGGCCTCTATTATAATAGGGGTATGGGGGATTTGAATCGTTCCTGAAATTGTAGCGAATGGGGGCAGAATAAGGGTTAGGTGCTTTCGCTTGCACCGAGTTGCTTCTGTAGCTCAGATTTTGCATGTCGAGACATAGTGAATATGCCTCCGGTAGTGTCCTGGGCTTTTGGACTATAATCAGTTTAGACAAATCGCCATTAAGACCTCGCATAAAGACGTCTAGGGCTCGATCGGGATACGATTCTATTAAGGCGTCGAGAATTTCGGGAGAGCGAGATTCAACCCTTAGCTTATTTACTATGAGAGAGAATTGGTGGTTAATTGTAGCGTAAAAGTCATCGATTTGCGTATTGCCTTGGGTGACTTTATTCAGTTGGTTTTCCAGGGTTCTCAGGTCTCTTTTATCGGCATAGGGAAGGGTCAAAATTCTTTTGATTTCTTCCCATTCATCGTCAAATACATTGTAAGAAACAAGGGCAGAGTCAGCCTTGCCTATTATTTTCTGGCGAACGTGCTGGACAATAGCCCAATAAATGCTCTTGTTTCGGACTATTTCATAGTCCTTAAGCACGTTCTCCACACTGTGCAGTGTGCACCCATGAAATGTATTGCACAGGATTGCCATCAAAGACCTGTAATTCTTTTACAGCGTCGGGGAGTTTTGAGATTTCTCTCAGTTCCTGTTCCGTACTTCGACCACGAAGTGGTTCGAAAGTCCCCTTATCTACATGTGCGGTAGGACCCCCGCCGGTATTATTCAGCTCAAACGACTGAAAATGTCCTTCTAACTTTGTTAATCTCTCCGTTAAGGATTGAAACGCTGAGGTGGGGTTCGCTCGTTCTATCTGCAGTATTCTCGTGTCTATGGTCCTCAATTGCTCGAGAACGCTATTAAGGGCTCCTGTGATTTGTGTCACAAAATTTTTTAACTCGTCCATAATTAACTAGAAAAGGATAAGGGGGTGGAAGTACGTGTTAACGGAATCGCAAGCACAAGGATTTTACAAGTTAATCGCACAATGAATATGTTTTTGTTATTTTTTATACATTTTTTTTTTCTTCAGCACGGATGCCCGATGAGAGTCTCTTACGCTTTCGGGCAGTCTACTCCGGGTTGGAAGGCTCGTATGAATCGTTTTTAGTCGTGAGCGTTAATAGTTGCAAACAACCTACTGCGGTACGAGTATCTTAACCATAGAACAATATAATTGTCTACTTAAAGTAAAGTTGACTGGTCCCTTTTTTTGTGAGAACTACTCCTAGACATGAACTTTTACGTTCTTGGCTGGGGGGAAGGAGTTACCTTTTATTGCGTTTGTATATTTGTACAAGATAAGAAATTTTAAATGCTCTTACTCTGAAACTTTTGTGTTTCAAGAAATATATATGTGATTTAAATAGATTTAAACTAATTCGCTAAATACTCTTACAATATTCCCAGGTGCATTTTCTTCTGTTTCTGATGAACTTCCTTCTTGTTTGCTATGTTGTTCAGACTTCTCTTTTGTTATTGTCTTTAGTTTACTTCTTCACTAAATTATCGGTTTTTAATTCCGTTTTGTTCACTTTCAATTTTTGATTTTTCTAATTTCGTTATATTCACATTCAATTTTCGGTTTTTATTTCCGTTATATTCACTTCCACTTTTTGATTTTTCTAATTTCGTTATGTTCACATTTAATTTTCGGTTTTTATTTTGTTCTCATGGGTCACTGAATTTTAATATTTTAAACTGCTCGGGCGGCATTTATGAAATCCTATGTGGGGTTTCCTAAACAAAATCTCAAATTCCAACTTATTGTCGGACCAACGGTTCGTCAGAATAAATAAAACACGGTACTTTCGATATTACGTTATAAGGGGATATATTTAAAAGAGACTACTCGCTACGACGTTCAAAACTAGATTAAACATTTATTCTAAAACAATTCTACTTCCAAGTCCGCAGCTGGTTCACGGTCGCCACAGGTTTCCGGTGTCGTCTTCGAGTGTTCCCATGGGAACTTGCTGACTTCAGCAAAAATACTTCGGCGCGTGCATTGGTTTCATATTCCTGGGAGTTGACTGCAAATGCACGAAAGAATGTAGATTGCGTTTTGCTAACGGTGCATTTTCTCAGGGTGTTAACTTGATGGTGAAACAATGACATATACAAACATGTTTCTGGCCTCAATTGTTCCCCTGAGACTTAAGTGTTCAAATAGTAAATATTGGATAAACCCATCATCAGTTCATTTCTGCCGACCAATAGTGTTCCAGTAGGCAAAGGAAACTGCAGATCTTATAAGGAGCACAGTGAATTACATCAAAAGCTAAATCGCTGATCTTCAACCTTTTGAATATCAGGTTAATGACGAAGTAGTTATTGTTTTACACCATAGACTCTTTTTAACGATGATTGACGGAAAAGTGTTGAATTAAATCACTGAAACAAAGTCGACACGGTCATGTCCCATTTTCAAAAGAAAGAAAAAAACTTAAACAATGAAGACCAGTCAACAATTGACGAGCATAATTACGAATATGGAATATCGCCATTACATGCCAGAATTAGCTGCATGGAATTTATTTTGAAACTTGCATAGTTATACCCTCAAACAAGATGGAGAAAATATTGATAAAAGTATTGGAAATAAGGAAGCAGAAAGAATAAGGAAGCAAGATATCCAAAGGAAATTTCGCGAGGAACTGGGACTCGATGTGGATAAACCAAAACAAGCATTTGGAAACACTAACGATGGAAGTATATCGAGAAGAGTTTTTGTAGAACCAGATGTAACAGCTCGTATAACTGGAGTAAATATGGAGGTGATAATAAGGCTTCACGTAATACTTAATGTTCTAAACTGCAGAGAAAATGTTGACGGTTCAAAGTTTGGAGTTTATGCAACGGAAACAACAAATTTATTGAAAGAAAAGTAGGCTCTTGGCCAAAGTATAATCGAGTATCAATCGTTACCAATCGGAGATCTATCAGAAGAAGCTCAGGAATCCAAAAATAAAGACTACAAAAAATATAGGTACTAAAATACCTGCAAGGTTTCAATGATGCGGCAAGAGACCTATTTAACATGCTTGCAGCCTAATCGGACGCTCTTATTTCTTCGCTAAGGCATGTTAGAACTGAAAAAGACCTCAAAGCACGATACTCTCCAAAAATGATTAGTTTATTAGAAATTACCTCGGACTTTGACGAAAGTTCCCAAGAAATCCATTTTTTTGTTTTTTATTTATTTTTACTTATTACTTTATTTCTCCACTGTTAAACTTGAAATATATTATTCAAATAATTTGTTATGCCACTAAATATTCGGGAAATTCGGGAACACCCTGTAAAGCATTTTTCTTAAATTTTACTATTTTATAGCACTTTACATACTTTCTCTATACCTTGACTTAAAATGTACCACTGAAGTAGTATATTTTGAACCTACTTAATGTGCAGCAAAATAATAAAAAGAAGGCTTTTGATACACAATGCAGAAATATTTAAAAAAAAAAAAATTTTGTTTACTTTTATGCACCACTGTGACTTTGTTTGACTTTAAGACAACCTGTTTTTACTTCAGTTATTTACCATTGACATTTTTTTAGGTAAAATATTACGTCCATTTCCTATTGAGAGAACGTCGTATTTCAGCAGAAAATTCTGAAACACCCTGTAAATATTTTTTCTTAAAATTCAGAAAATGTATAGCTTTGGAAATTTTCTTCAAGCTGAAAAAAAAAATTATCACGATATCTTTATTTGTTTACGAGCTATGATTTTTCCAACCAAAAAAGTCAATATTCGCCACTGTGCGTCGCTTGTCCCTAAATGGGATCAATATTATTATTCAGTTTGGGTTCAAAAGTCACGCAGGTTTATTAAAATTGAACTCATTCACGACTGACGATAGGCGACACGATGGTGGAAGAGTTACGTAAAGCAAACTGATGCACGTTCACTATTATCGATTTTGCGATTATGGATATAAACGTAAAGGTATGAGTAACCAACTCCCAGGAACGCATTGTCCCTAAATAGAAGCAACATTATTATTTAGTTTGGGTGATTAGACGAAAATGTCCCTATCTGGTTAAAAATGCTAATTTGGTCCAAAAAATGTTACCATGTGAAAATAAAGGTGATGCGAGCGATCCTATTTGCCTAACCTGAATACCCTTACGGAAAGGTAATGATCGTGATAGTCATCTATTAAGTAAAATATCCATTGTGCAACTGCGAAAAGGTTTTTTTCCTTCTCTGTGACGGAATAGTGAACGCGGACCTTGATTTCTCATTTCTGCTGTGTATGTAGATATCAAAAGTTTCGCACCTGGCATTCTGTTAAGCAAGGTATGGTTTATTAATTTCCTTATTGTTATTCTTGAGTGATCCAATGGCTGCGCATATCTGAATGAGAGAGAGGATGCTGATTAAACTTCAAAAACATTATGCTGTCTCCCCAGCCGTATCGGTATGGTAGAAATGGATCAACACTTCAACTCAGACTTCAACTTTGACAACCACGTCGCACATTTTAAAACCAATGCTTTTTAATGGGGTGGAACACATTAGCACCTCAAACTTATCTTTGAGTTCAACGTTAGACATAAATCCTAAATTCAAATCCCACCAACCTTCCGGCAATGTTTTCATGTTTTTACCATTATGCTTTTGAAATTTGAACCGATGTCAGGTGGTGTCTTTCATCTCTGCTGAACTGGTATTCATCGAAGGTCAGCAGTGATACTTTTCATTTTCATTGTCATCTCCTTAGCAACAATGTTCACCGCGTATTGTTATTTTGCATTCTTCGGCCTTCATATAAATTGAGTGGATATGGTTGAAATTTTCATGACCCAGACTATGCGTTCATTCCAGATTTTCTCTCTCTATTGCTGATTCCTGATTGTAATGTTTTTTTTGGGTTTCCCATTCGATAAGCAACCATTTGCAGTCACCAAGGCCTTTTTCAAAACACGCAAATGAACATTTATAGCGGTTCTGTTAGTTGTACGAGATCGTTTGTTTAATTGGTTTCTTAATCGCAGACCCTAGCATGATTATGTGGTACACACGTACAGTACTCTTTGCGATTCGTATAAGTAACAGCGCCTACTGCGTACCAGTCGCCAAGAAACAACTCATTTCCTTTCAAAATCAGAACATGGCCTTCCAAACTAGGTTTTAAAATTACATAGTTGAATAAAGTTAATGGCAACTTGGCAGCATTCAAATATTCAAAATTTTTAGAACAATCCAAACAATTGAACTCAAAATATGAACCGTCACGAAAACATTTATTATCCAAGCGTATTTCGCCAAAGTATTTGGCAATCGAATCATGAAACATGCCCATTTCCAACGGAACGACTTCCTGGAATGGTTTAATTTTTGGCAACATTTAAATGGATGCGACCGGAATGCAAAAATGTGCCCTCATCTCTTGAAATCTCAATTACAATCTCCTACCCGGCTGCATAAGTGCATACGTACATACCTTTACATGAAATTCATAGAGACATCAGCAATTTTTATCGGAGACAGTTATTCGCAATACTTACCCTTGTCACTTACCCTCCCATGTCTGATGTGGAGCCATCCCCAGGCCACATCTACCTGTACCTGCGACTCGAGCAGCGAACTCGGCTGCGACTCCAGCTTTATATTTACATAACAGAAGTCATTTACAATCATTATTATACGTATATATTTCCCAGGTAGAGAGCATAACCGGTAGTAGTAATAGGTCCTGTCTCCTATTTCAGCTGCTGAAATCCACCCAAACTTTTGAGTCCTGATCCTGATGCTATTCCACTTAGGGTATAATTGTACAACGAGAGACAGAGAATTACAAACTCAAACATTCACCGTCGGAATGTTTTATAAATGGAGGATGCACCTATTTGAGGGCGAGTCAAGTTCGCTTCCCACTTCCATATCCGTATATGCACGATAAATGAGTGGCACATGAGAAGCAGAGAAACGTCACATTCCCGATGTACCTTTTGCGGAAGACAGCAGTGTAACCGGGGATAAGCAAATGAAATGAACGACAAATCCATTTCGTTCGGTGAATGTCGATTTGATTGCAGGAATTTTCGCCAACATTGTCACGATATTTTCAACTGCAATGTCAAATTTGGTTCAAGCATTCTTAGGGCAAAGTGTACTGCCAAAGATACACGGTTGACAATGTTTTCTGTCTGAAGGGTGGTGGCAAGGGATTTCAGAGATTTATATCGACTTTTAATACGGAAGTGATTCCGTAATGTTATTTGTCATGGGATGATGAATCTCTTTGACAAATCTAACATAGTTTAGCGCCATTGGAAAATGTATTGCATGTGCTGTTAGTGATGATGTTGGTGATGTTTGCTTGTTTTCTAAACTATTTAGCATGGATTCAATTTTAATTTGTAAACTCTCTTTGAACAGAAGACACTCTTTTTATAAAAATTAAAGCATGTATTTTATTTAAAAAGAGCAACTTTGTGTCTGAATATGATGTCGGATGCACTTCAGAAGTCAAGGTTCTACTTCAGAAGAAAAATAAAATTGCAATACAAATTTGTCAAGGAGACTGTAGATACGAGTACATTCTTTCAGAGTTGCAGTAGAACTACTCTTTGATTGTGACCATAGACATAATTGAACATTTTGATGACTATTTCCCTTATTGACATTGGCTTGGTTTGAAGTTTAATTTGGTTTACAAAAATGCCTTTAGGGAAACTTTTTCGCAATTAACATGGATTTATGAGTATCTTGTTAAGAATGATATTAACAAATTTCCGGCTTATTTTGGTGCTAAATCGCAACGTCTAACCTTTGGATACATAGAGCTTACCTGATGAGATATTTAAAATAAATAAATAAATATGAGATGCTGGGGGCTTCGAAGTTTCTTTACATGTGTTTTCAGCCTCTTGAAAATAAGAAATTTGGAAAATTTAAGGGTACAACTTTAAAGCTTTAGAGATATGGCATAAAAATCATAATTTTTCAGGATAAGAGCAAGGTAAAGAAATTTTTAAATTTTAGATAAAAACAGGAAATGGCTACAAAGCTATGATCCTTTCTTTGTCCCTTGTTGAGTCAATGAATTGATTTAGTTCTGTCAGTTTATTTTTTGCTCCCACAAAATTCGTAGCGTTGTCACAGTAGATGGTACTGCAGTGGCCTCGTCTTGCCATGAACCTTTTAAGGGCACCAATAAACCCTTCTGAAGTTAGATCGGTGACCAGTTCCAAGTGGCATGCCTTTGTTGCAAAGCAGTAGAACACCGCTATGTATGATTTTTGGGGATGTTTTCCTCTGAGTTTGTAGTGGGTATAGACTGGACCACAAAAGTCAATGCCCGTGTTCAAAAATGGGGGAGCAGGCTGCACCCTATCCGCTGGAAGGTTTCGCATCATTTGTGATAACAGCTTTGGCCTTGATCTTGCACAGAAGACACAGCTGTGAACAATGGATCGAGCGAGCGTTTTGCCCTTGATTGGCCAGTACCCTTGTCTGGCAATTGCTAATATGGTCTGAGGACCAGCATGTTTGTTATCCCGATGAATCTCCATCAGTAATAGTTTTGTAAATGGATGAGAGTAGGGCATCAGAATGGGGTGTTTTGCATCATATTGAAGTACCGATGATTCTATCCGTCCACCAACTCGAATGATTCCCTCTTGGTCGAGGAATGGTGCAAGAGTTGCTAATAAGCTCTTCTTGGAAACCTCGTTGTGCCTTTGGATATGAGTAATATCGTCTTTGAATCCAGATTTCTGTATAAGTTTGATCAGCGTTTTACGAGCTTGGTCGAGTTCAAAACTGTCGAGAAAAGCGCTATGTGTGATTGCCTTACTGGTATCGCACTGTTTTTTCGCAGGTTGTCTGAACTGAAGCATATATGCGATAATACGTACTGTTCTTTGAAAGAAGTTTTTGTGGTTGATTGTATCCAAAATGCTGCTTTCCGATGACGGATTATCTTCAATAGTTGCTGATAGCGAGATGTCCTTCCTTTGTTGGTCTGTGGCCTTCTTGAATTCAGGTGGCCATATGCTTTCCGCACCATGAAGGAATCGTGGTCCATAAAACCATAGGAGATTCCCTTCCAATCGTGTGGGTGAAAGCACCCGTGACAAGATGTCCGCGGGATTGTCCTTAGAACATACATGTCGCCATTGTTGTGGTATAGTTAATTGTTGTATAGCTGAAACCCGATTTGCAATGAAGTTCGGAAGTGTGACTGATGAAATCAAATTAATCCAGTTTAGTACTATCTCTGAATCCGTCCATAGAAACACATCTTTATTTTGAATTTTAAGGTCAGTTTGGAGACGTGACATCAGTTGGGCTGCAAGTTTAGCTGCGCATAACTCAAATCTAGGAATTGTTGTTTGAGATGATAACTTGGTTTGTTTGGATGGAGCTACCCTCGATTTGGCGCAAAGTAGATGGACTATAGTCTGTTTTTGCATGGTTATGGCTCTGGCGTATGCTGCTGCTCCATATGCCCTTTCTGAGGCGTCAGCTAATATGTGGTATTGTACGCTTTTCGAAACCTGGCTGGAAAACAAATGTCTTGGTATCTTGATGTCATGAAGTGCCTTCAAGTCTTCTCGGTATTTCAGCCACGTTGTTTGCATGTGCTGAGGTATTGCGGCATCCCAATCAAGCTTTAGTTCCCAAAGTTGTTGCAGAAATAGCTTGGCGGTTACTACTACCGGAGCCATGATTCCCAGTGGATCGAATAAATGGGCAATATCTGAGTACGCACTTCTTTTCGTTACCTCCTTACGATCAGTCCAAGCAGTTTTTATACAGAAAGTGCCCGATTTTGGAAGCCACGCCATTCCAACCGTTTTTAAGTGCTCCTCGATATTGTTGCTAAAGTCCAGCTGTGTTTCTCTGTCACTGGGGAGAATGTTTTAAATGAGTCATTCATGATTGGCACACCATTTTCTAAGTTTAAAGCCAGCAGATGTCAACAGTGTTTGTAGTTCCGATTGCATCGCTTGGGTCGTAGCTAAACTGTTTGACCCCGTCATAACGTCATCAACGTAGAAATCCTTCGACAGAACCCGTGATCCTAACGGAAATTGTTGCTGGTTTTCTTCTGCTAGACTTTGAAGACATTTGATTGCAAGATATGGTGCTGACCTTGTTCCGTATGTAACTGTGTTCAGCCTATAGCATTTTAATGGTTCGCTAAAGCTATCTCTCCACCAAATGAGTTGGTAATTTCTATCGTTTTAGTTCACGAGTATTTGCCGCTACATTTTTTCTATATCGGCGGTAAAGACAAACCTAGGCATCCGGAATCTCACCAAATTAGAGAAAACATCATCTTGAATAGTTGGGCCTGTTGCTAATATGTCGTTTAATGACAGGTTTGTAGAAGTTTTAGCAGATCCATCGAAGACAACCCTAAGTTTGGTAGTGCTGCTATCATTTTTTTTGACAGAATGATGTGGCAAAAAGTAGTAGGGTTTGTCCAACTGCTTATAATTCACCTCTTCCATATGTCAAAGTCTTCGATACTCCTGCATGAATTCTACGTACTGCTTCTTCAGATCCTCTGAGTTAGCAAGTCTTCGTTCAAGTGAGATGAATCTTTGGAAGGCTATATCCTTTGATTCTCCCAAGTTAACAGGTTGATCCACTAACCGCAAGCTTACTACATATCTTCCCTCAGAATTTCTTGCTACAGTTTGGCTGAAGTATTCTCGCAACGTCTTTCTGTAACAGTCATGTCTTTGTCTTGCGGGTCTGGTTCCTCTAACTTCCAAAACCTTTCGATTTGTTGGTCCAATGTCTCATCAGCGCTGCAGATTCCACACACAGCGTAATTGGTTTCTGCATTCTTTACCTTCCCAGCAACTGTCCAGCCCAGGACTGTGTTTTGCAGTATTGGTAGTGAATCTCCCATCTTAATTTGGCCGACTGATAGAAGCGAGTGGAATATTTCAGCTCCAATTAAAACGTCTATTGAACTTGGAATGTTGAATTCTGGGTCGGCTAATGGAATGTTGGCTGGTATCTTCCATGTTGATGTGTTGAGCAACCTTCCAGGTTGATTAGAAGTTATTTTTGGTATAACATGAGCTTCGATGTTTGTAAAAACGCTAGTGATACGTGATCCTAGCCCGATATTCACCCTTCGATTGGCTTGCTGAGTTTGCCGACCAATACCCTCGATGGTTGTTATTAGAGGGGTGATAGTAAGACCGAGTTTCCTCACTGTTCTTTCAGTAATAAAGTTGAGCTGTGAACCTGAGTCCAGTATGGCCTTACACTCAATGGACTGACCTTGTTGATTTGTCAATCTCACAATGGCAGAAGACAAGAACACATAACCCTGATTCTTAGATGCATCTTGCGTCGTCATGGAAGTTGATGAATTGGTGGATGACACAGTTGGTATTGGATTTGCCTGTGTTCACTGTATTCTCCGGTAATGGTGGTGCAGTATATGGTTTTGTAGAAGACTCTAAATGCAATAATGTGTTATGTTTTCTTGAACAGGTTTTGCAACCTCCAGAAGGGCATTTAGAGGAATAGTGTCCAATCTTCAAACAATTAATGCATGTTTTTGATCCCTTGACCAAATTTAGTCTTTGGGACTGAATCTTGGGCAATGGAATAGCTGATGATTATCCTTGCAGCATACGCACTGAATTGTTGCATGTGCTATGGTGGCAAGCGATTTATGATTATTTATCGATCGGCGATTGGTGTTTTCTGTGGCATTGGTGTTTTTGCCCAATGCCTCCAGCGACTGAAATCTAATTTCGATGCATTTAAGAAGATTGTCTATGGATTGAAGACTTCTGGGATCTTTGAGAGATTGCTCCCATGCTGCGTGCGTGTTCTTGTCAAGTTTTTTGATAAGCATCTGCACTAACAAGGGATCCCAGCTCGTTACGTCTATTCCAAGATTATAGTTAATCCTTGTATGCATTCGGTAGTTGCGTCGTGAAGATTCTTCAATGCTGCTGCATTATCAACCGTACACTGAGACTGAGACATCAATTTTTCCAGAAATGATCCCACCAGAAGTCTATTGTTCTCGTATCGATTCCTCAAAAGATTCCATGATGAATCGTAGTTATTGTCAGAGAATGAGCAAATGATCTCTTGTAGTTTAGCCAATCCCCTCTGTCCTTCGTCTTCAATGTTGATAAACTGAGCCATGCCATAATTTGTTTGACTGAGGTCGTCATGGTTCTCAGATATTGTGTGGTGTAGGCTGTCTACCTCACGCCAATGCCCTTCCAATGTGGAAAGTTGTACCTGGTGGTACTGTTTGGATTGTCTATCATTTAATGAATCCAGATTCGACATTACTCTCTGGATTGTGGCTATCAAGGCCTACTGTCTCCGTAGTTGCCTTTGGAGGCTAGTGACTTCGGAGATATTATTGTTGGTGGTTGAGTGTTGCGCTTGGATCCTCGTAGTAGGCTCAGGCCTTTTTTGACTTGTGGTACCAGATGTGGGATCGGATGATTCCTCGTCCTCAATCAATGGCGATGATAGGAGAAGCGACCTCAACTCTTCATACTTGGTTTTAGTGTTCCCAAGCATATCTCCCTGTAAGTACGGAGTATCTTGTTTAATATGGCTCTTGAGGCAATCATGGTTTGGACAAATTCCTGCCATATCGTTTCAAGTGTTTGCAGCTTATTCGATATGTATTGCCTCGTCCTTCTTGAAGGACCATCCTTCTTTGTGTTGACGAGTAGCTTCGCTAGCTGCTCCGCTAGAAGCTTCTGTCTCGCTACTAGTGCGAATGTCTCTAATTCGTCCATTCCTCAGCGCCAATAAATTCAAATTGTTGCGATCAGTATATGGCTCTGTCGACGCCTCGCCAATGTTTAGCCCTGGCGAACGCTATTTAATTTGTTGTAAATCGCCTCTCGTATTGTGAGAAGCGAATACTGTATTTAGGCAGTTTTTTGACCTGACGATACTTGTATTATATGTTTGTGATTTGCCCCTTACCACTGGTGGGGGGAAGCAATTACGTCGGGGTCACCAAAATGTTACAGTGCTTTTACTGTAATTTGTTTTATGCTGGATAGCTCACGGTTCTTGTACCGTGTCTATCTTGGATATTGCTGGTACAAAATAATTTATATTTATTTTTCAATATAAAACACAACACACAATTTGTTCAAATATATTTCTTATTTTATTTTTATTAAATTCCTCTATGAGGAAGCTTAGGAATATTTATATTTTATTCTTATTAAATTCCTCTATGAGGAAGCTTAGGAATATTTACAACCGTCCACTGGCAGCTCCACTTAATAACTAACTTATATAATACAAAACGAACTAACTTATATACTACAACTAGCATTACCACTAACATGAAGACATGAACGCTGATCCGTTAATCCGCTGCTTGGCTGGAATTTCTTGCTGTAGCTTAACGGGTGTTTGCTATGCTATGCTTGGTGATGCTGCGGCCACACTTACTGTTCTGATAGTGCAGCTTCTACCGTTTGCAGCATTACCACTAACATTGAGATAACGCTGATCCGTTAATCTGCTGCTGGCTGGAATTTCTTGCTGTAGCTTAGCGGGTCATTTGTGCCTTGGAAAGCGTTTGGTGGTTGTTATGCTATGCTTGGTGATGCTGCGGCCGCACTAACTGTTTTGATAGTGCAGCTTCTACCGTTTGCATATTGACAGCTATGAAACCGTGTGCCTAGTGACTTTCCGTACGCCGAAGCATTTTTATTACATGTATTTGATGTGACCATAACTACTCCCCTCGTTAAGTGAAGTCGTCCTCGGCTTCATTTTATTGTATTGCTGTAGCGTTTGCTTAGAAATTTAATTCCCTGCCTTGCTATGTTTCCCGTCTGTTCTATATTACTATATTAAACATAATTACAAATAAATAATACAATTCATTTAACAGCAAGAAAATTATTATGTTCAACTTAAATTTCGTGAATTACAATTTTGATAATTTAGTACTATTACAAATTTCGCTTTGGAAACCAATCTCTACCTCTTGATCCAAACTAATTGATTTATGATACGAATACTTTTTAAAGTTGCTAAGTAAATAATATTAACTTGATAATAATAAAGTAGTTTGATTTGAGATGAATTACAGGTTTTCGTTTCACTAATTTTCGTCAGTCGTTTGTCTGTTTTAATTTAACAAATTATAGGCAACTCTATACGTTAGTAATATTATCTAAGATTGCTTTTATGTACCTTTCTATTGTTTATAAGAACCGTGGTCCCTAGGTCCTTTTGAACTATTTGTTCTATAAAAAGCTTCCTGAATTTATTTCCAATTCGCTTGTTTGTGCGAACAAACACTTTTTCACCCGCTGTGTAAGTTCGAGTTTGTCTATTCTTATTGTGATAATTCAGATCCCTCTTCTGGTTGTCGGTTATCTTTTCCCTAATCTCATTCTCTAAAACAGTCGGGATTGAGTGGATAACATCAATTGGCCTATATTTTGTCACTGAATGAATCGTCCTGTTGTACTTGGCTGTGGCAAGTAAAAGGAGTTCAGCAATTACAAACAACAAAAAAAAATATTCACTATGTAACTCTTAATTTAAAATTTTCAAATAGGTATATATAAAAACCATCTATCCTAATACAATGAAGGCCAACAAAAGACCTATTAAATCAATAAAAACTTAATATTATTTTATTCAAGAGGATTGAGAGAGAGAAGATAAAGAAAGAAGAGAAAAAAAAAACAAAATGGAGAGGATAAAAAAAAAATCTATAACTAATTATACTTGCTTACTTTACTAATAATTACTAATAATAATATAAATTCAAAGATTATTTAACTTATATTAATTAACTAAATCTTGTTTCAAAACTTCCCTTCAATTAAAGTTGTACCGCAAATGTACTACTGCTTCGTAGATATAATGTATATACATACATACGGCGTATAGGTGATCAGCAACGTCTCGTATCACTTTCTGATTTCAGTTCAGTTAAATTTTTCTTTGTTAGTTTTATATTCACAAATTCAATTTCACTTATGTTTATTGTTTATTGTTTTTACACGTTTTTCACCTCGTTGATGGGGTTACTTTTATGTAGTACCGGCCACGAGTTCACACTAATCGTCAACGCGATCTATATCCTTTATATGGATTTTGAAATATTTTAATTCGATAATCGCGTCGTCGTCGTACCAGGTTGGGCGCCAAATAATTTATATTTATTTTTCAATATAAAACACAACACACAATTTGTTCAAATATATTTCTTATTTTATTTTTATTAAATTCCTCTATGAGGAAGCTTAGGAATATTTATATTTTATTCTTATTAAATTCCTCTATGAGGAAGCTTAGGAATATTTACAACCGTCCACTGGCAGCTCCACTTAATAACTAACTTATATAATACAAAACGAACTAACTTATATACTACAACTAGCATTACCACTAACATGAAGACATGAACGCTGATCCGTTAATCCGCTGCTTGGCTGGAATTTCTTGCTGTAGCTTAACGGGTGTTTGCTATGCTATGCTTGGTGATGCTGCGGCCACACTTACTGTTCTGATAGTGCAGCTTCTACCGTTTGCAGCATTACCACTAACATTGAGATAACGCTGATCCGTTAATCTGCTGCTGGCTGGAATTTCTTGCTGTAGCTTAGCGGGTCATTTGTGCCTTGGAAAGCGTTTGGTGGTTGTTATGCTATGCTTGGTGATGCTGCGGCCGCACTAACTGTTTTGATAGTGCAGCTTCTACCGTTTGCATATTGACAGCTATGAAACCGTGTGCCTAGTGACTTTCCGTACGCCGAAGCATTTTTATTACATGTATTTGATGTGACCATAACTACTCCCCTCGTTAAGTGAAGTCGTCCTCGGCTTCATTTTATTGTATTGCTGTAGCGTTTGCTTAGAAATTTAATTCCCTGCCTTGCTATGTTTCCCGTCTGTTCTATATTACTATATTAAACATAATTACAAATAAATAATACAATTCATTTAACAGCAAGAAAATTATTATGTTCAACTTAAATTTCGTGAATTACAATTTTGATAATTTAGTACTATTACAAATTTCGCTTTGGAAACCAATCTCTACCTCTTGATCCAAACTAATTGATTTATGATACGAATACTTTTTAAAGTTGCTAAGTAAATAATATTAACTTGATAATAATAAAGTAGTTTGATTTGAGATGAATTACAGGTTTTCGTTTCACTAATTTTCGTCAGTCGTTTGTCTGTTTTAATTTAACAAATTATAGGCAACTCTATACGTTAGTAATATTATCTAAGATTGCTTTTATGTACCTTTCTATTGTTTATAAGAACCGTGGTCCCTAGGTCCTTTTGAACTATTTGTTCTATAAAAAGCTTCCTGAATTTATTTCCAATTCGCTTGTTTGTGCGAACAAACACTTTTTCACCCGCTGTGTAAGTTCGAGTTTGTCTATTCTTATTGTGATAATTCAGATCCCTCTTCTGGTTGTCGGTTATCTTTTCCCTAATCTCATTCTCTAAAACAGTCGGGATTGAGTGGATAACATCAATTGGCCTATATTTTGTCACTGAATGAATCGTCCTGTTGTACTTGGCTGTGGCAAGTAAAAGGAGTTCAGCAATTACAAACAACAAAAAAAAATATTCACTATGTAACTCTTAATTTAAAATTTTCAAATAGGTATATATAAAAACCATCTATCCTAATACAATGAAGGCCAACAAAAGACCTATTAAATCAATAAAAACTTAATATTATTTTATTCAAGAGGATTGAGAGAGAGAAGATAAAGAAAGAAGAGAAAAAAAAAACAAAATGGAGAGGATAAAAAAAAAATCTATAACTAATTATACTTGCTTACTTTACTAATAATTACTAATAATAATATAAATTCAAAGATTATTTAACTTATATTAATTAACTAAATCTTGTTTCAAAACTTCCCTTCAATTAAAGTTGTACCGCAAATGTACTACTGCTTCGTAGATATAATGTATATACATACATACGGCGTATAGGTGATCAGCAACGTCTCGTATCACTTTCTGATTTCAGTTCAGTTAAATTTTTCTTTGTTAGTTTTATATTCACAAATTCAATTTCACTTATGTTTATTGTTTATTGTTTTTACACGTTTTTCACCTCGTTGATGGGGTTACTTTTATGTAGTACCGGCCACGAGTTCACACTAATCGTCAACGCGATCTATATCCTTTATATGGATTTTGAAATATTTTAATTCGATAATCGCGTCGTCGTCGTACCAGGTTGGGCGCCAAATAATTTATATTTATTTTTCAATATAAAACACAACACACAATTTGTTCAAATATATTTCTTATTTTATTTTTATTAAATTCCTCTATGAGGAAGCTTAGGAATATTTATATTTTATTCTTATTAAATTCCTCTATGAGGAAGCTTAGGAATATTTACAACCGTCCACTGGCAGCTCCACTTAATAACTAACTTATATAATACAAAACGAACTAACTTATATACTACAACTAGCATTACCACTAACATGAAGACATGAACGCTGATCCGTTAATCCGCTGCTTGGCTGGAATTTCTTGCTGTAGCTTAACGGGTGTTTGCTATGCTATGCTTGGTGATGCTGCGGCCACACTTACTGTTCTGATAGTGCAGCTTCTACCGTTTGCAGCATTACCACTAACATTGAGATAACGCTGATCCGTTAATCTGCTGCTGGCTGGAATTTCTTGCTGTAGCTTAGCGGGTCATTTGTGCCTTGGAAAGCGTTTGGTGGTTGTTATGCTATGCTTGGTGATGCTGCGGCCGCACTAACTGTTTTGATAGTGCAGCTTCTACCGTTTGCATATTGACAGCTATGAAACCGTGTGCCTAGTGACTTTCCGTACGCCGAAGCATTTTTATTACATGTATTTAATGTGACCATAACTTACATAAACCAGAATATAAATGACAAGTAATGCAGCTAGAGAGAATGAAACTCTTTGATGACTGTATAACAAGTGAAAAATATAATTTATAGCCTAGCAATAATACAATTGATAACAAAGTCAACAAAGTGCTGACATCGGTAACGTGTGCATGAAAAAGAATAAGTCAACAAGTGCTGACATCATGAATTTGTGAATAATGCAATAAGTGCGGACATAGGTAAATTGTGAATAATGCAATAAGTGCTGACATAGGTAAATGGATATTACACTGCGAAAGTGAATAATAATAATAATAATAATAAAAAATCAACTTACGTTAATGATTAACAAAATTAAAACGGAAACATTCTCTCAGGAAACAGTGACAGCCCTAGTGGAGACCTACCGCAATCGAGCTCTAGATGTATTCATTCGCGGCCTACACGGCGACATCTAGAAAATGCTCGTCATGCAAAAACCACGGACCCTTCCGGAAGCGTATTCGGCGTGTCTAGAGGTTCAAAACCTCAACTACCGAAGCCATACGATACATGCCCGGGCACAAGAAAACACGATAACCGCCCCGTTGAACCAGACTTTCAGGCAGGACAAGAAACCCCTCCTGCCACGAAGGAAGTTCGATAGGTTCCTACAACAACCGCACTACTCACACTCTCGCTACAATGCGATTCCTCCAAGGCCGACTGGGCCTAAACCGGCCGAAAGAATGGAGCTTGGGTCAGTACAAACCCGGCAAGTGAATTATATGAATCACCACAATAACTCCAATGGGGGTAATCTATTTAAGAGGGGCTCAAGATCTGACAGGTTCAGATCAAACAGGCTTCATAAACAACAAAAAGTATACAATACAGAAATGCTGTATGAAGAAGACCTAGACGAGGACGAAGCATTCGGAGAGGATGTCGTAGATACGGTAAATTTTATGAGGGACGCCATTCCAGCGTACCATACATAGACTATGTTACGCGAGAGGGGACGAATTTAAGTTTTTTGATCGATACGGGCGCAAATAAGAACTTTATCAGCCCACGGGTAGCATATGGAGCGTCCCCCCTCGCAAAACCCTTCTCAGTACACTCGGCAGCCGGCAATATCGAGGTCACTAACAAAGTCACTTTAAAATTCTTCCAGAAAATCGGAAACGACTCACTCCTCACCTTTTATGTTCTCCCTGGACTTACATCGTTGAAGCTAGAAGCCGTCATCGATCGCAAGGAAAACACACTTTCTCTCAAACCCAATATTCAGATCCCGCTACGAAATAGGGTATCTACAGAGGTCAACCCTCTGCTCGACGAGAAACTCCCTAACGATATTCGGCGAAAGCTTTCCGATTTGATTAGTAAAAACCGAGCTGTTTTTGGGCCAATAAACTCCAACGAGATGATACGGACCGCAGTGAAAGCGGAAATCAAAACATCTACTAGCGAACCGATCTACACAAAAAGCTATCCTAACCCCGCTTGCATGAGGCAAGAGGTGGAAAAGGAAAAAAGAGAATTACTGTCGGAAGGTATTATTTGAGCATCCAAAAGCCCGTATAACTCTCCCATCTGGGTCGTCCCCAAGAAACCCAAACCTTCCGGGGAGAAGCAGTAAGAATGGTTATAGACTATAAGCGTCTTAATGTTGTAACCATTTCTGATGCATATCCGATCCCCGACATCAACAGTACGCTCGCGAGTCTCGGCAAAGCAAAGTTCTTCACCACATTAGATCTCACTTCTGGGTTCCACCAGATCCCAATGAAAGAGTCTGACATCCCAAAAACAGCATTCTCGACAATGAACGGGAAATACGAGTTCCTTAGGTTGCCATTCGGCCTAAAGAATGCTCCCGCGATATTCCAGAGAATGATTGACGATGTTCTGAAAGAATACATAGGAAAAATATGCTATGTATATACACGAGTAGATGATATTATCGTTTTCGGCAAGGATTCGGAAACTCATCTTAGGAACATCGACACGGCTTTTCATAGACTTCGCGAAGTAAACCTGAAAGTGAACTTAGAAAAGACACACTTCATGAAAACAGAAGTCGAGTTCTTGGGATATCTTATTTCTGGCGACGGTGTGCGAGCTAATCCAAAGAAGGTCGCCGCCATTCAGCATATTTCCCCTCCAAACACCCTTAAAGACCTGAAAAGTGTCCTTGGGCTGACCTCATACTATCGTAAGTTCATACGAGACTATGCTAAGGTTGCCAAGCCACTAAGCAATTTAACCAGAGGTGAATACGCTCAAGTCAAAGCCAACCAGTCCAAGAGAGTTCCAATTAATCTTGACGAAGAAGCCCTTCGGGCTTTCAACGACCTTAAAACTCTCCTTACATTTTCAGAAATAATGGCATTCCCTGTCCCCGTCCAATTGCGTATATCTCCAAGTCCTTGAACAAAACAGAGGAAATTTACGCCACAAACGAGAAGGAACTACTAGTCATCGTATGGGCTTTAGACAACCTTCGCTCACTTCTCTACGGAGCAAAAAAGATCCGCATATATACGGACCATCAACCCTTGACGTTCGCGTTGGGGAATCGCAACTACAACACCAAATTAAAGCGTTGGAAGGCGCGTATAGAGGAGTATAACTCAGAACTGATCTACAAACCAGGCAAATGCAACGTGGTTGCAGACGCTTTGTCTCGACTGAAAACTGAGGTTAATCACTTGTCCAACTCAGAACACACTGAGACGGAACAAAATTCACAAATGACCGAAGATAGGTCTACAGATACCGCAAGCGAAGGTCGCGGGGTCGATCTAAACGAATCAACCGACTCGGCTCCAGAAGCTAGCGGAGTCAACCCGAATGAGTCTACCGAGTCAGCAAGTGAAGAACGATCTTCAGTAGAAACAGCGCACAGTGCCGACCAAGACAGTTCCGATTTGATCCCACATGTCAAATCTCCGCTGAATGTTTTCCGGAATCAAATTGTGATGAAAATAGGAAAAGGGCTTGAGGTTCACGAGGAACCTCATCCGGGTCACTCCCGCCATTATGTAGCTATAGCAGATTCAACTGCAATAAACCTGACCGATGTACTGAAGAAGAGATTGAATCCCAATGTAGTAAACGGAATCAAAATTCCAGAACCTGCTGGAGGCATACCTTGACCTTTTTTCAAAATATAAACTACGAATCACACAGCGAGTGGTTGAAGATGTCCGAAATGAAGATCGGATCTGCGAGTTGATCATGAGTGAACACAGAAGAGCTCACATGAATGCTCGCGAGAATAAGGAACAATTGTTGGAGAACTACTACTTCCCACGAATGAATGCCTTGGTGAAGAAATTCCATAAAAACGTGCGACGTCTGCAACTCCAACATATATGACAGACACCCTATTAACCCAGAATTCCAACCCACCCCTACTCCTTCATACCCCTGCGAGATCCTTCATTTGAATATTTTGGAACAGCAAAATGAGAAATTTATCAGCTGCATCGATAAATTCTCCAAATTCGGCAAACTATTTCACATTAAGAACAGATCGGTCCTTCACTTAAGGAACAAGAAAATCAAAATTTTGCATTATTTTACGGTTCCAAAAATCCTAGTCACAGATAACGAGCGAAGTTTCTTAGGCCCAATAATCCTCAATTTTATTAAGCTGTTAAACATCAAAGTATACCACACACCCGTACATCGGTCCGAGGTTAAGTTGAGAGGCTTTACTAAACAATTTTAGAAATCTATCTGTGTCTAAAGGCCGAACACAAGGAGCTGCGGGTAAAAGAACTCGTAAATATCGCGGTTGATAGATACAACAACTCAATTCACTCGATCACTAAAAGGAAGCCGAGTGACATATTTTTTGATAGATCCCAAAGGATCAACTTTGACTTTTTTTTTGTTTTGAAATTCATTTTTTTATTCATTGTTAAATATCTACTTACATACTAGACAAAAATGATTAAACCTAACTTAAAATTAACAGGATACTTATTCTTATTTATTGGTCCTTATGCGAACGCTCTAAACTTAACTATATCTTATAATTATTGCCTTTCGGCCTAAGAACTATTTTACGAACTAATCTTACATATATATTCCTCGAGAAAATTTACTAAAACTCGGTATCATTATTCAGATTTTATATAAAACAAATTACAAACTACCTATTCTACTTACTTAAACTACTTAACGTATTCTAACTATAATTAGGATTCTGAGCAATCGTTGCCTTGCGCAACAAGTGGTCAGAATCCCAATTGCTTTCCGATCGCCTGGCAGTCGTCAACGTGCACACGCGCCGCCGTGAGCCGACTGAAGCCTTACAGCGTCAGTCAACTCCCGGAAGCACCACCACACGTTGGCGAGCCCGGCCTCTCCCAAAAACGCCCTAGCTAACTTAATCTAACTTATAAGCTAAGAGGATGTTACCTAGAGTAACGCACCGTCCTGGGTGGGCATGTTGACCCCTCCCCCCTCAACAAGCCACCAAAATTCGGCGAATTGCTTTTCCGTGTCGAATCTATCCCTCTCCGATATTGCGGTACTAAAACGGAGGAACTCATGAGTATTGGCGACGTCCCCGTCATGGAGGAGCCGCTTATCTCTCGCGCTGCGGTAGCGATGGTATAAGACCGGGATACCATCCCTCGTCTGTACCAGCCCTTTTGCATCAATATGGATAAATGCCTCTGGCGGGATAAAGCCAGACCGGAGCATACTCTCTATGTACATTTCATTGGGGTAGTAAGCCCCAAATATCAGACTATTGTCGCTGGCCACCGCCCTTGCAACGTGCCTTCGAGTGACCTTAATGAGGAAATTGTCAATCCTATTCAACTGAGCCCCATCGTATAGGACCTTGTTGGGATAGTATTTTATATAGTTGGATTCAGGCGTTCGGAACAACCGGAGACAGGTCCTAAGGCATTGTCTCTCCAAAACCCGAATCTTTTCCATATAACTAGGCGCTATATTAAACCACAATGGACAACCATAAGCGATGATTGGCCTTATAAGGGCCACGTAGCAAATGATCTTCACTCTAGAGTCAAGTTGACTTCTATGAAACAGTCTCCTTGTCAGAGCATAAGCCTTCTTGGCCCCAGCAAGACAAGCAACTATATGTCTATCGAAATACAGATACTGGTCAAGCCAGATACCTAGATATATATCTACGCTTCTCACCGCCAATGGCTGCCCATTTTGTCCAATAATGGCCAATTTCTTCCATTTTTTTCTGGTATCCCTAGAGGCCCCAGCCAATGGAGTTCTGAACAAGATTGTTTCTGCCTTCTGAAAGTTGATTTTCAACTTCCAGTCGTCGCAATATCGCTTAATTTTATCGAAGTCACGCTGCAAAAGAATATTAATGACCTCGATTTTAGGACCTGATCTGTATGCCACCAAATCGTCGGCATACGCTATAGCATGTCTGAGTGAACCCACCAGATCACTCGTGTAAATGTTAAACAGGATCGGAGAATTGACCGCCCCCCTGCTGTAAACCGTTTTTAATTTCAAAGACTCTGCTCGAAGTCACGTTGCCACATTTGACAACGAACTTCATATTTCATATTTCATATTTATTTATTTATATCGATTTAACTTACACAGTAAGATACAATATCTTTTAAGGTAGTGTAAGCTTCAGTTTCAAAAACTATTACATGAACTGAGTGAAAACTAAGTTACTGATAAAATTCATTGATAAAGTTCAAAAAAGGATAAAATATAGAAAATAAAGAAAATCAATCCAAACTTAAATTTTACAAAGAGCGAGCTTTAAAGCCAGCTAAAATATAGACAATCTGGGAGTAGGTGGGAGGGGGGGGGGGTTAATGTCAATCATCGAAGCGCCTCAAAATGTTGCCTAAGCCTTGCTACGAACCGAGTGCCACGTCCTACCATCCTTATTGTTTGGGGGAGGGAATTCCACAACCGAATCGCATGTACAAAAAATTGACGACTCGAAACGAGGTAAGAGTAGCGTACTGGTGTCAGATTACAATTTCTACCTGATGAGGAAAACTGGATTTTGCTATATAGATACGGTGGTTTTCGTGTTTGCAAAATATTGTTGAGCATTGTTAAGGTCCTTAGAGCAAATAAGTCTTCCAGAGTGAAACCATATATTTGTCTAGAATATGTAGAAATATGTTCATATCTCCGCAGACCAAAAACGTACCTTGCTACGCTGTTGAAAACAACATTCAGTTTCCTCCTGTGACTGCTATCACAGTTGCAAAACATTTCACACCCAAATAATAGTAGGGGGATTAGTAGTGACTTTGCAAGTATCATTCTTGTTTTAATTGGGGTAATTCTTTGGGTGGCCCATAACATACGTAAGCCACCATACACTCTTCCGATTGCCAATTGTATATGGTTGGTCCAGGTTAGGGTTTTGTTAAAGACTAATCCTAGATTTCTTGCTGACTCAACAAACTGAATGGGTGTACTGTTGAGTTGTATTTGTGGAAAGTATGAAGTGTCTGATGGTCTTCTGGAGATAATCAAACATTTGGTCTTGGATGGATTCAAGTGGAGTCCATTTGATCGGGACCAGAGCAAAATTTTACTTAAATCATCATTTAACTCGCAAGCTCCATTTTCAATTAAACCCAGAGGACAGCTATACCGAAGCTGCACATCGTCAGCATACATATGTAAGGAAGAGTTGAAGCCAAGCGAGGGGAGGTCATTAATGTAAATACTGAACAGTAAAGGACCCAGTATAGATCCCTGAGGGACACCTTTGCTTAGCGGAAGAAAGGAGGACGTTTGGTTATCAGCAACCACTGCTTGGTATCTAAGCGATAAGTACGAGAACACAAGTTTCACTGAGGATGACATGAACTGGAATTTGTCCCTTAGTTTGCCGCATAAAATATGGTGGTTGACAGTGTCAAAAGCTTTTGAGAAATCTAAAAGTGTAAGAAAAGTTACATGGTCCTTATCAACACTCTGCCTTATTTCTTCGACTACATTTATTAAAGCTGTCGTGCAGCTGTGGTTAGGACGAAAGCCAGATTGACTTTGACATAACATGTCATGGTGATCCAAGTATAGCCTTATCTGCGTGTTCATGACCTTTTCAAAAACTTTGGATAAGAATGGTAGAATTGCTATTGGGCGATACTCATTACGGCTTTTTGGAACAGGGATGATTTTTGCTCGTTTCCAGATGCTAGGAAAAACTCCGGTCATGATTATCACATTAAAGACATGGGTTATGTATTTTAAGGTGTAGGGAAGAGTCGCCTTCAGGAATACTGGGTGAATGCCATCAAATCCAACGGAATTAGATTTTATGGATAAACAGAATTTTAAAACATCTTCTTCATTAACGGCGGCAAAACTAAATCTCCCAGAGGTAAAGCTGTCAGAGGTAATGCTGTCCACTTCCGAAAAACTTGAGAGGATAGAGCTGTCATTTGGCTCAGACGATGAGAGCGATGTAAAATTTTTATTCAGCTCATCACAGTCAATATTAGTAACTGAATTATTATTCAAACGCTTACCAACACCTATGTCCCTCAAATTTTTCCATAGGTTATGACGAGCCAGAGAAGGATTTAGCCGAGACGAGTAAAAACGTTTTTTTGATTCTCTAATCTGAAGTACAACTCTATTTCTCAAGTCAGTATACGCCTTACGAAATACCTCCAGTCTGAAACGTTTCCACGTATTATACGCCATATTTCGTTTGTTGATTAAGGTTTTTAAATTATTGTTAAACCAGGGATGGTCATTGTATCTCAAAATTTTTGTCTTATAAGGAACATGGACATTAAAAAGATAGTTAATATTATCCTGAATGAAGGAAACTTGCTCATCAACTGATACCATTCTGAAAACTTGAGGCCAATCAACCGAC
Organism: Portevinia maculata; assembly: GCA_949715645.1. Lineage (NCBI taxonomy): Eukaryota > Metazoa > Arthropoda > Insecta > Diptera > Syrphidae > Portevinia > Portevinia maculata. Next base: position 100,424,467 of record OX454527.1, read on the forward strand.
CTTAAGTCACGTTCCAAAATACTATAATTGATGTTTTTAAAGTCCCTATAGCTATAACTATTATTTGAAACAATAGGTTCACACTGAAAAGTTAGGTGTAAAAGGTCATGCTGAGAAAAACAGGATGCAGATAGCTGGTTATAGTGAAGAACTTTGTTCAAGTGGCTAACAAAAAATACATCAAGCAGAGTGCTCGATTCCTTGGTAAAGTGAGTTGGAGTTGACGTGTTTACTGGACATAGGTTAAGAGCTCTCATGTCATCAGAAAGTGCTGATTCTAAGAGCAGATTGCTATTAAAATCTCCACCTAATATAATATAAGGTGAAATGTTGGCCAATTCATCTATTTTATTTAATAATGGTGCTATTTCAATGTATTTGTTAGGTCTATAGGCTGAACCGAGTAAAATTTTGTTATCTTTGCATGTTATTTTAACAAATATGAAATTAGTACCATCGTTAGGTAAGGAGTGGCACACAAGCTCTGGTTTTAACCCACGACGCGCATAAATCGCGACTCCACCACCAATCCGTCCCACTCGGTCCCGTCTAAACAGTTCAAAACCTCTTAACCCGTATAATGAGTCATTAAAGTCAGGCCGAAACCATGTTTCAGTCACAAACACAACATCCACCTTTGAATCTGCAAACAAGTATCTGAATTCATCAATTTTCGGAAGTAAGCTCTGAGCATTTAAACAACAGACCTGCAGACCAGTACGCTGACTACACAAAATGTCAACCATAACTCGAGAGATGTCACTATTCATAGCGATTGTGGAACTCCCTTTGTTATTTATAACGCTAGGGCCAACCATTAGTATGAGCTACTAGTAATTGGCGGCTAATAAAGCACACCTTAACACAAGTGCGATAGAACGTGTCACCGGAGTAAAGACGCAACTTCGATAATAAACAAATATTTAATAAACAAATATTTACAAAAGGTACCGTGGGAAAGAGGATAATACAAAAAACAAATATTAGAAATGAAAAAAAAAGAGTAATAATAATAATATTAATAGTAATAATAATAAATAATAAAGAATAATGATGAAGAAAAACATTCTTTTTACGTTTGATGTCTTCTTGTTTTCAATTATGATCAGCTGCATTTGTTGTCGTCGGGCCAGCAGCTAGAGCAGTTAAGTCCTCAGCATTAGTAATTGTTATTGGTTTCTCGTTTCGGTTTTTTTTTACATGAACAAGCCCACGCATCGTATACACAGAAAACAGTTTGTGATCTTTCTTGAGTTTAAGTGCGTATTGCAAGAGAGAGAGCGATTTCTGACCGTTAAACATTCGTGAATGAAAACCGCGGAGTCATTGCTGTCATCAAATCCCAAATCTCGAAGGCGAAGTGGTTGTTTCGTAGTCTTTCGGTAGTTCGCAATCGATCGCAGTACGGAACTTTTATCGAACGGTGACAAAAATTTAATCACAATTGGCGGGTGTGAATAATTATTCGTTGATTTAACTCGGAAAATACTTTTTAGTGAAGGTGGTTGGAAACCGGCAATGTGAGCACATAAGTGGTTGAAAATCGATTTAAGATTCTCCGTCGGTAGAAACGGAACACCTCGAAGTAGTGCATCAGTGCTAATTTCTTTTTGTTGATGTTTTTCTTCTGTTTGTTCCATACGTGTTATAATATTAGATATGGTCTCGCTGTGTTGTTTGAGTTGCTCCTTAAGTTGTTCGTTTTCGCGTTTTATTGTGTTGATATCATTAAGTTGTGTTTCAATAATATTTATACGTTTGTTTATATCTTCAATTGAAGATTTTAGTGTGGCAATATCAGTCTCAATTTTTTTCGATAATCTCTCTTCGGATTCAGCAATTCTTAAGGTAAGAGAAGATGTAATGGACTCACTTTGTTTAAGAAGAGCTTCCTCTAATTTAGTCCACATTTCCCCTGTGCTGTCATCAAGTGTTAATTTTTTTTGTTGCTTCGATGCTGGTGATGAAAACGGCTTTTTGCTGGATGGAGAGCACATAGGCCGATTGCGCTTAGAAGACATGCTGGTACTCAAGAGGGGGTGTTAGGGGAAATATGTCTTATGTTTCACTCAAGTTATAATATGAGAGCACTGACAACTGGAGAGATTACGTATATAATTTTGATTTTACAGAACCACAATTTAAAGAATTAGCTTATATTAATGTAGTTGCAGTGGTTTGTCAGAATTTTATTATATAGAACGATGGTATGTTTATTATTAATGAGTTTTAACGTCTTGGCAAGTGATTTTGGGCTTTGGAAATAAACTTTATCCGGCTGCTAACTCACGCACGTCTACTTAGTACCACTCATATATATAACACACTTCTTTCCCATAAGCATATTATAAATTACATATAGCAAAGGTTTGTGCATCCCCCGCCTGGTCAACTTGTAGAAAAGTCCCTCTAACCAAACGGTGTCGAAAGCCTTCTCAAAATCAACCAGACAAGCACCCGTGCATTGGTTCTTGCATTTATTCCACTGAATGTCGGAAACCAGTTTCGACGCGGCATGAATAGTGTCATGCCTCGCCCTGAAACCAAACTGGTTGTCCGGAATTATGTTATTGTCCTCGACCCACTTTAACAGGGCTCTATTGACAACTTTTTCAAAGACCTTGCCAATATTCGGAAGCAAGCTAATTGGCCGGAGATTGGCAGGGTTCGTCCTATCTTTACCTTTTTTCGGGATAGGGTGTACCACAGCTACCTTCCAATGCGCCGGATAATGTGCATTATTCAGTGCATTGTTAAACAGCGTGGTGAAAATATCTACAGCCTCCAGAGGTAGGCGTCTCAATACGACGTTTGGGACACCATCCATCCCCGCCGACTTTTTATTCTTTAGCGACTCGAAGATGCACAGAAGATCATTCTTCGACACGAACAAGTGCGATGCATCTCGGCCATTGGCGACAACTGCATTAGCATGGTTTTCATCAGTGAATACGGTGAATCCGTTATTCTCAGATCGCCAATTGTCAAGTTCGGTGCGCAGATAGAAGTGGCTCACCAGAGCCCTATTCTCAATGTCGTGGTTACGGCGAACAGGATTGTTCACCGTATACACGGCCTCGAAACAAGCGCCCAGCAAATCAACTTCCTCTTGTGGATCCTCGACCACGAAAAAATCGTCGTTTGAAGCGACACTTTCTGGACTTATTCCAGCAGTCAGTACTGTCTGTCTGTTCTCTGCTGTCTGGTAGATTCGAATACAAGGAATATCATTGTGATCTTTCCTCCTGAACAACTTATTTATCTGTGGGAACATATTCGGACTACAGGTTTTAATAGCCCGAATTTTATTGCCCCAATACAGACTTACAGATTTTCTGTAATTTTCTTTTATTAGCTGTTTCAGGATTCGGATCTCTGACTTCAGCATCCTTACCTCCGGGTCGTCGCGATCAGTAAATTGCCTGTACAGCCGTTTAAGCCTCGAGAGCAGTCTACTTTTCTGTCGGTATAGTGCGTCGATTGTAGGGTTTCTGTACTTTTCTGTCTGGTCGTCGTCGGAACGTCCTACCCGAGGAATAGTTCGTTCCATAGTTCGTTTGATGGCGTCGTTCATTTGCAATAAATGCCGATCAATGTCATCATTTGTCATGTTACTGTTTGTCGGTGGGTCGATCCCACTCGAACGTATATCTCGCTTTAACAATCTGGAGAAGCGCGACCATTGTGCCCTCCGATAATCGAATGAACACACTGCTTCGTACTCCTCCAGCAGCGTTTGCTCGTTCGGGATCCGTATTGCGGCGGCGAGTCCGTAGTGGTCACTGTCGTACTCAAACGCACGCAAACAGTTCCGCGTGTTTTGATCTATGTTCGTCAGTTTAAGTCTTGCGTCCGTTAAGGCCAAGTCCAGGAAAGCACCGCTTCTTGGGAAAGAAGGGATATCCGTCGCGTACAACTCGAGGTTGTACTCAATCATATTGAGGCACCACCAGTCGTGAAACTGGTTGCCCCTGGGATTTGCAGTAACATTTCCCCACGCCGCATGTGTCGCATTAATATCTCCGGCCAAGAAGTAATAATTCTCCTCCGAGTTCAGCTGCAGACTACGAAAAAGTGTCTCGAGCTCTGTCATAAATTGGTTGGGTGGAGGTGCTGCAGGTGCGTAAAGAGACACCACATACACTCTCTTCCGCCTATGGAGAGGAATGCATATGATGCATGCTTCCAACAACTGGAAGCTACGCACATCCCCGCTATATATAACCCTATGGCGCAGGCCTTTTCGAATTAAGATTCCAACCCCACCTCCTTGAGTGGAGTGAGGCCGGTCTCTTCTTATTACATGATAGTCTTTGTATCCCAATTTGTGCTTCTGATTTAGCTTAGTTTCGCTAACCAAAAGCACATCCGGGTTTTCGGTTTTCAACAAATTGGCATGTGACGTTCTTTTCTCGATCCTGACTAGTGAATTAACATTCACAGCAAGGATCTTTAAGATTCCCTCATCCAGCGCAGCCATTAGATTTATGGCACACCAGACCCCACAAACAGCTCCGAATAGATAAAGTCAATTCGGGCCGCTTGTTTCTGGAACTTATCGATCTTTCCGTGCAGAGACAGAAGGATCGATTTTAAGTCCAGATCCACCTCTGGTGCCTTTTGGGCTACCTTTGGTGGGTTTAATGTCATTTGGGCTTGACCCGGTCCAGCTGCCATTTGGGCAAAGGACACGTTGGGTGCCACAAAATTCGAGAACGAGCGACTCTTTTGACGCCTATCGTCTTCCGACTGCTGTCTGCGGGCCTGGACTCGCTTTTTCAGCTCCTGATACTTTGGGCAACCCCTGAAGTTGGCGGGATGCCCAGAGTCCCTGCAGAGCACACAAGAGAGGACACTCCGGTCTTCAACTCTCTCCTTGCCAAGAGAACATTCACCATGTTTGTGGTCCTTGTCGCACTTTACGCATCTGAACCGCATGTTGCAGTTAGCTGCGGTGTGCCCGAACCTTTGGCAGCGCATACATTGATGTATGCGATCCGACCTTTTTATTTTCTCCCATCTTACAGCATGATAGTACAGGTAGCGGATATTTCGCAGCCTGTCAATTTTGCTGTCGGGAGTGAGCTGCACTAAAAAGAATGGTAAGTAACGGTTACCACCCCTTGCCACAGCTGAAGAAAACGGCTTGACCCCCCACGAACTTGAGGTCATCGCTTTCAAAATTCTTAAGCTCTCTTTCAAGCTCCTCCGATTTAATTGAGGGATCAATTCCCTTTAATACGACGGTTTTTAGCTTTTGCTCCCTTGGGGTGTACGTGAAGTACTCGGTCTTAACCTCTCCCAGGGCGGTGCGCACCCTATGGTACTCCTCTATTTTATCACATATAATTATGTGGTTGTTGGCAGATAGCCTTTTGATATGAAAGTCTTTTGTAATTAACTTACATAGCCTAATACTATCTATAATATCAAAGTTACTCACATTTATGGGTGGAATCCTTGACTTACGCTGTTTTTTTTGTTGCTGCTGCTGTTGTTGCTGCACCTGTATCTGCGGTTGCTGCAGTTGCTGCTCTGATCGCAGGTTTTGTTCCTGATGTTGTTTTTGTTGTTGCTGCTGATGTTGTTGCTGTTGGTGTTGCTGTTGGTGTTGTTGTTGTGGCTGTTGTTGTTGCTGTTGTTGTCTTTGTTGCTGCTTCAAATGCAGCTGTTGCTGCACCTGCTGCTTTAACATAGCTTGTTGTTGCTGCTGCTGCGTTTTCTTTAGGCGCAACTGGTTGCGCTTCTCCAGCAACTCTTTTATAAACTTGTCCAGCTGCTCCTCCTCATCTTCTTCTTCGTCCATTTGGACGGTGACCTCATCATCGACCGGTAGGTCCTTGAATGAGTTTCCCTCTCCGACGTACCGGCCCTCTCCTCCGTCATACTCATAAGAGCTGGAGTGTGCTCCGTCATCATCGGATACAGCCACCAATGATGCCACACTATGGCCTGCCAAGTTTAACCTTCTTTTGGCTGAAAGGTTCGGCTTCGGATTCAACTTCCGTCGCCGTTTTTCCAGTGTCCTATACTCCTCGCTTACAGTTTCTTCTGGCGTTGTAGCGAGAGCTTTTATTGTTGGCGTTGTTGTTGTTGATGTTGTTGTTGCTAGTGTTGCCTGCGATGATCCCCGCCTGGGCAACGCGGAACACGCTGTTGGACTTGGTGTCACTTTAATGGCATTTAAGGCTGCCCTTGGCATACAAGCTGCCGCTGTTTTTGTGCCTGCTGTTGCTGCTTTCATTACTGTTGTTGTTACTGCTGTTGTTGCTGTTGTTGTTGCTGCTGATTTTTTTGCCGGCTCACGTGTTCGCACCACACGTCGCAACGGCACACCCACACCCGTAAGCGGGACCACCGATTTTCCGGGGTCCATCGCCTGATACGTTGCGGCACTTTTGTTTTTTTTTATACCCTATTCTAGGGGTATATTAATTTTGACGCATAGTTTGTAACATACCTTAATATTGCCCGTAGACCCCTAAAAGTTACTATATTTATGATCAGCATCGATAGTAATGTCGATCTAGCCATGTCCGTCCGTCCGTCCGTCCGTCCGTCGGCAAAAATTAGGCCTTTAAACTGGACCTAGAGAGCTGAAATTTTAACCATATACTCTCTAGGGTCCCGAAATAATCAAGTTTACGAATTTTTGAAATCCGCCCACAGACACGCCCACAAAATCAAAAAAACAAAATTTTGGAAAAAATCGAATTTTGAGCTAGAAAACTGAAATTTTTTATATATGATCTATGACTCCTAAAACTGCTCGGAATAAAAAATTTTCAAAATCCGCCCACTGACACGCCCACAAATAAATAAAACAATTTTTTTGAAAATCCAAAGTTTGAGCTAGGGAGCTGAAATTTATAATATATACTCTCTATGGGCCCTTTATGCTCATGTGTAAATATTTTCAAAATCCGCCCACTGGCACGCCCACAATTATTTTTTTTTTTTTTTGAAAATTCAAAGTGAGCTAGGGAGCTGAAATTTATAATATATACTCTCTAGGGGCCCTTTATGCTCATGTGTTAATTTTTTTTTAATCCGCCTACTGACACGCCCACAATTAAATAAAACAATTTTATTGAAACACCCAAGTCTGAGCTAGGGAGCGTCTTTTTGATAAAATCCTTTAAATGTTATATAACAAAATATGTAGAGCGTTCTTAACAATTCAACCATACTTAGACTTTTGTCACGCCCACTTATGAGGGATAGGAATAAGAATGGGGTATCCAACAGTTCGCCCAAGCGGACTGTAGCCCGCCCCTATGTTTTTTGTTTATCTTTGTGTCTCTATCACTAAATTCCCGAAAAAAAAATTAAAAATTGAAGACTGGCCGAGAATCGAACCCGAGTCTCCGGCGTCAGAGGCCGACGCCTAGCTTACTAATCCAGCTTTGGACTTAAAAACACTTGGCTAAATCGCTTTTATAATGGATACACTTTCCTTTTTTCACGCTGAACACTAACTATCCGCCCTATCTCGATGAGAGCTGCGGAACGACTGACGACCCCAAAGGATCAACTATCAGGGCTTAATGGACTTTCGCAGTAAAGTTAATAAGGAACTCAAAGGTGAAATTGAGAGGAAGCAAAGCGAAAGAAACATGTACAGAAATATAAAAAGAAGAAGGCCAAGAAATTATAAAAAAGTCGATGCCATTTACACGGCATCAAAAGGCATCCATGGGAAAAATAAACCCTTATTCAGAAAGGAAACGGTGCTTGTTCTTAAGTGACAGTTGTCACATCCAATGGTCGAAAGATCCACAAAACCCATATTAAAAACCTCTAAAAGAGAAAAAAGGGATATTGTAACAAATGTATGAACGCATTACACGATTAACATGCACTAAACCACAATACCAAGTAGTATTGTAAAAATTCAAGCATGTTACAATGTATAATGTATATATATGCATGTTAAAATATGTTACATGCATTTAAATAACCTTGCAAAAAAAGAGGCACAAAATTACAAAAATTGTATCGTATAAAAATATTCTCTATCCGTACCCATATTATGGGATAACTAATAGTAAAATTGCTTGCATCTTAACAATAAATTATAATTTCGTTTTGTGCTTTCGTAACATAGCTAGTAAGAAACACACTATATTATATACCTGTTACACTAACCGCCCAAACTGTAAAATAAGATCGTAACTTAGTAGCTTAGTAACGAATTAATAAAACAAATTTGCTTAACTGATAAACTAATTACTTAATTTTTGACATTCTCTAACGCCGTATGTTGTATTGTATCAAAGCACACAGAAACTCCTGCACTCACTTTTCAGACTACCCTTCTTGGCTATGGCGCGGGGCACTCAAATCTACGAATACAAGTCCCCCTTGGTGATAATTAAGGATGGTGACGGATGGATCATCGACGGGTCGTTTAAACTAGTACACGTCATCGACCTTGACAGATTCGACCATCTTCTGAAGCAAATGACAAAGTCCATTGTCGACAACATCAAAGAACAAGACAGAACATTGATCCTAGACTTCCATCTGCGACAAATTAATGATCGCATTGGGCAACTAAAGGGAAAACCACCCAGGAAAACAAGATCCATTGACTGGATAGGAACCGCCTGGAAGTGCTTAGCGGGAAATCCAGATGCGGCCGACTGGAAAAGGTGCTCCAAAACGAACAATATATAGCAGAAAATAGCAATCACCAGTACCAGATAAACGACAAACTTTTTGGAATTACCCAGGACATCACGCAAAAATTGACCTGGTGATAGAAAGGTTTAATAGTGGTATTAAAGACACGATTTCAGGCAGATTAGACCAAGATATCCTTAATGAAGTATTGGTCATTAAGGAGGAAATCAATGAGATTGTCCGAGCCTGTCAGATGGCAAAAAATGGATTAATAAATACAAATCTCCTAGACATCGAGGAGATACTCGTAAATAAAGTCGTAAACGAGGTTGAGACTTTACCATACGCAAACGAGATTGAAGCAATTGAATATGGACCCCATCAGTATATACCAACAATTCGGTGCTCCTATATATCTTATCAATACCCAAGGTGAGACATGAGGAGTACAATCTCTTAATAACAAGAGCATCGATCATGGAAACTAAGCAGGTCGAACTCAGGTACGACAGAGTGCTAGTCAACCAAAAAAGCGCGTATGGTCTAACTGGAAAATGCCTCTTCATAAGTAATGCAACAGTATGCTCCGAGGCAGCTTTGAAAAAAATGGCCGAGGATACCTGCATTAGCAGGCTCATAAAAGGTGGAAAAGGTGGACCAACTTCCTGCCCTTTCCGTACGAACACCGAAGATGTGATAGAATTCATCAAAGACGACACAATTTTCTTGACAAACTTTAAGGGCGAACTGACATCCGATAACACCTCAAGATCCCTTATAGGAACTTACGTGATTCACATCAACAACGAAACAATCCACATTAAAAACTTAGGGACGGGCTACAGTCCACTTGGGCGAACTGTTGGATACCCTATTCTTATTCCTATCTCTCATAAGTGGGCGTGACAAAAGTCTAAGTATGGTTGAATTGTCAAGAACGCTCTACATATTTTGTTATATAACATTTAAAGGATTTTATCGAAAAAAACGCTCCCTAGCTCAAACTTGGGTGTTTAAATAAAATTGTTTTATTTAATTGTGGGCGTGTCAGTAGGCGGATTTAAAAAAAATTAACACATGAGCATAAAGGGCCCCTAGAGAGTATATATTATAAATTTCCGCTCCCTAGCTCAAACTTTGAATGTTTAAAAAAAGTTTTTTTTAAATTGTGTCAGTGGGCGGATTTTGAAAATTTTATATCCCGAGCAGTTTTAGGAGTCATAGATCATATGAAAAAATTTCAGCTTTCTAGCTAAAAATTCGATTTTTTCCAAAATTTTGTTTCTGTGAGTCTGTGGGCGGATTTCAAAAATTCGTAAACTTGATTATTTCGGGACCCTATAGTTAAAATTTCAGCTCTCTAGGCCCAGTTTAGAGGCCTAATTTATGCCGACGGACGGACGGACGGACATGGCTAGATCGACATTACTATCGATGCTGATCATAAATATAGTAACTTTTAGGGGTCTACGGGCAATATTAAGGTATGTTACAAACTATGCGTCAAAATTAATATACCCTTAGAATAGGGTATAAAAATATGAAGTTGATAGAGCCTAGGATGAACATGTTATCAAGATGATAATGATGGACTTAGTAAATAGTTTTTCTTCCCACTACCTAACATTGTTCGGAGGGACATATGCAAGTTACAAAGGAAATAAGTTCTAATTCCAAATCATCTCCCAGGCCATAGACTTCTTATTGAACCTAGAAAGCTTATTCTCGTCGATTCGACGACTACGCAATTAAAATTTAGTTGTCTGTTTTTTGCGTGCGTAAGTGGTAACCTATCGCCCCTAGCTTACGCAGTCACCGATGCGCGCTTTTTGAATAAGAGTTGTGCCCGGCAGACAAAATCAATGGTTTTTTTATTTTATATTTTTAACCGTTCATGATGGGAGTTATGGTTATCCTTGAAGAGGATACCAAAAAAAAACGCGAACATGTGCCCGAAGGTACGAGTACATCCACTTGTTCGACTTACAAGTACAATTAAAAAAACCCGACCGTTTTATACAATCACTTTTATTAATTATATTCACAATTTAACCCGTACACTCCTAGAACCAGAATAGAACTAACTTCCAATCGAATTGTCTCCCGTTGGGAAACCGCTGGTCCCACGATGTGAATTGCTGATTCATCAAATATCCCTCGGTGTCATATCCGTCAGTTGCACTGCGCGTAAATGCAATATGATTCCATCGCCCTGGTACTGTGGGAACATGTTCATTCATGAAAGTGATGACGCAGCCATTCCCAGGTGACTGCCTGTTCTGACCTTGGGCTGTTGGATCAGATGTCTCTCGTTAACTCCTCCCCCTTCAAAGATCCGCGTCCCGTGGATCACATGTGACGTCAGACCCAGACACCTTTATTTCACGTAAGCGTGGTTGGGGGATTCCAAGTTGGGGTCCGGTGCTCCATGAGTCTGTTCCAGAAGGAGCCGGTATTCTGATTTTTCCGTAGATTTTCCACCAAATAGTCCAGGTTACGATGATCAGAAATAGCAACGTTGAAGCATTCACTGCTGTGAAAGTCTTTAACCTCCAGTTGAGGTCAGTAAGCCTCCTTATGTTTTGTATGCTCATGCCGTGGACAAATCCGATGTCGATTTTCCGATCCTCACCTGTGATATTCGCTAGCACCGTGGAAAGTGCTTGTAGGGTTGTAGAACTCCGACTTGAAGATGTCCTATTTATACCCTATTCTAAGGGTATATTAATTTTGACGCATAGTTTGTAACATACCTTAATATTGCCCGTAGACCCCTAAAAGTTACTATATTTATGATCAGCATCGATAGTAATGTCGACCTAGCCATGTCCGTCCGTCCGTCCGTCCGTCGGCATAAATTAGGCCTTTAAACTGGGAATAGAGAGCTGAAATTTTAACTATAGGGTCCCGCAATAATCAAGTTTACGAATTTTTGAAATCCGCCCACAGACTCACAGAAACAAAATTTTGGAAAAAATCGAATTTTGAGCTAGAAAGCTGAATTTTTTTCATATGATCTATGACTCCTAAAACTGCTCGGGATATAAAATTTTCAAAATCCGCCCACTGACACGCCCACAATTTAAAAAAAAAACTTTTTTTGAACATTCAAAGTTTGAGCTAGGGAGCGGAAATTTATAATATATACTCTCTAGGAGCCCTTTATGCTCATGTGTTAATTTTTTTTAAATGCGCCTACTGACACGCCCACAATTAAATAAAACAATTTTATTGAAACACCCAAGTTTGAGCTAGGGAGCGTTTTTTTTTTTGATAAAATCCTTTAAATGTTTTATAACAAAATATGTAGGGCGTTCTTAACAATTCAACCATACTTAGACTTTTGTCACGCCCACTTATGAGGGATAGGAATAAGAATACGGTATCCAACAGTACGTCCACGCGGACTGTAGCCCGTCCCTATGTTTTTAAAATATTTTCATCCCGTGATAAAAATACCCTTTGCTACGAAATAAATAATTGGCGAAAGTATTATTTCTAACAATAGGTACAAATGTTTTCTCCATTTTAGCGACTTGCAGCGAGAGTACAACTCCCATGATAATGAGAAGGTGAGAGAAATTTCGGGAAAGAGAGAGAGAGAGAGAAATAACTCTCACAGATGAGCTATTTAGCGCTCATTCATAAGGTTCTTTACAGCCTGTCTATTTATGAGGGATAAACTCTTTGGATTTACTCCCATAAGACTCTACGAGAGCCGTATGAGATCAAAAATGTTAGTTGGGATGTCAGGCTCATTGGTCTGATTTCTTTGGGAGTATTGTATTAGGTCTTACACCCTTCGGTATGAATAATTCACAGCCTTTAGAATGCACGACGGGTTCTTCGTTCCGAATTCCTTCTGTATTTGAAATGTCAGATTAGCGTTCGATCTTACTTTACTATATGAGTGGTAGTTGGAAACGGTTTTCAGTCCGCATTTTCTTCGGTGAGTTCCCCAGTACTCAATCAGTACTTAATTATGCCATCAGCCTTAACCATTAAAAAATTAGGTTACCTAACCTAAAAAAATAGCGTCTACAACAATTCATGTGGACTATATATTTGTGACGAATAGAAGGAATCTAAAAGTGAGCGCCTTTTAACGGAACATTTTGAAGACTTCTTCATAAAAGTTCATACGCTGGGATGTTTTTCAGATTTTCAAAAGAGTTGGGCTAGTGAAAAAAAGCTTGTCGCTGGGGCGATTTGACTCTGGGGACCCTTGAGTCCCAATAACGACTAAGCTATTGCACCCACAAAAAAGTTCATTGTTCAATATTCCAACAATACCATTATGTTGTCAGCGCTTTAACTTTTATGTATTAATTATATTGACCAGTCGAGAATAGTTAACACTCCTGTGCATTCAATTAAACAAATTAATAAGCTGTGCAAAAGAAAAGAAAATTGGGTTAGCAAATCGAGCAAAAATGGCTTACAAGTGTGTAAAAGTAGCATCAGACAACAAAGGGAGAAATCGGAAAACGAGATAAAGGGATTATTCCCGAAATTTCTGTTTGTAATAGCAACACCATGAGGAATTTTTGCGCAAAGGGCAGTTTGGTTTTTCGTGAGCTTGAGGCGCAGAGAAAAAGTTGTTTTTCCCATTATAATGAGTCATTCGCCCTTTCGTTCATTACAGGGTTTTGCCTGCCAATTGATTTTACGTGACAATTAAATTAGTCTCTCCTAGTTTTTGTTGTAGACTTGAATATTGCCTGTTATACGAGCAGGACAAGAAAGCAATTTTCGAATTGAAATTGAATGGGGAATTGATGAGGGGTGGAACGTACATTATTTAGCAGAGCCACTTGATGTTTAATTAAAGACATCTGCTTTGTTGTAAGGCTTTATCATTTTCTAGAGCGACGGTAGATTGGTACTATCAATAACCAATATGATAGCATAAATTATTTTAAGCGATAGGGCAGAGATTAAATGAAAACCAACTGACGCTGAATTGACGAACATGCGGGTAGGTATATCAATTTACTAAGGTAGACGTGTACCTAATCATGTTCATAATTGATTAAAATTATCTAGTTGAACTTCTAGGAACTTGAGTATCTATATAAAAAACAAATCGAATGAAGTATAATTGTTGGCAACAAGGAAAAACAGCATGAGTCGAATTATGTCAAATTTGAGTTATCGATACTTCACAATTTTTCATTTCATTATAAAGGGTCTTTCATTAACGACTTCACAAATTGAAACTTTCAGTGTGAACGTACCCTTAAACCGATTACCGAACTATCAATGTCAAAACATTTAGTAAAATTAACATTTTTATCATTGTGAAGTACACAAAGGAATAACGTTTACGAATAATTAAAATTTACCACCGAAATTCGGAGTCGGTGGTCGCAACTTTAAGAGCGTTAACGCCAATTTTCGGTCGTAATTCTCGTCCCAGTAAACAAGCAAAATTGAGTCAAAAAAAAATCGCTGCTTGATGTTGCCGTACCAGTGAGACTACGTTTTGCCAGAGATGTGAGAATATTGCTGCCGTAGAGGCGTCCGTCGCAAATCAGCCAAATCAGTCAATTTCATGGCGTTCTCAAGAATTGGGCCTCTCCCAGACAACATTATAGCGAATTTTGCTTAAGGCCTACACCCTTACAAGATCAAGCTGGCTCAAGAACTAAAGCCACTTGATCATATGAAGCGTTCTCGAATCGGGCTCTGGACATGATGAAGAAAATGAGAAATTTCATTGCAAAATCATCTTCAGCAATGAAGGTTTGGTTAAACATCTTCGTCCATAAGCGAAATATGCATTACTGGACAGCACCCTCTTGTGCTCCATGAAACAGCACTTCATTCGCAAAATGTCACTGTAAGGTGTGTTTTTTAATGCCGGTGGCGTCATTGGGCCATTTTTTTATTCGTCGATGAAAATGACCGTCACGTTACTATAAATGGTATTCGCTACAGAGACATGTTGGGGTGTTATTTCTTTGACCAATTGCATGAATTGGACATCAGTGATATGTGGTTCCAACAAGACGGTGCCACAAGCCGCACAGCGGGTGCAACAATCGAGTTATTGAAGTCTCAGTTTGGTGAATGTGTTATGTCGAGAAACGGACCCGTCATTTGGCCGCTGAGATCGTGTGATTTAACTAGTATTTGCAATGAAATACGCCATTACTAGGTACTGCGTGCTGTTAAAAACACAAATGCTTTCGCTGTGTTCATAGCAAAATATCCATCACATCATGATCAGATGTAATCCAAAGTATAAGGATCAGATAATCATGGACATGTATTAGGGAGTAAAGGCAGGAGTAAGATGCCCCGTTTTCGTCACCGAGGAGTTCGCAATCAAAGTCGGTATACACCAGGGAAGCATCTTAAATCCCTTGATATTTATTACAGTTCTTGATTATCTGCTTGAAGGAAAAGTGACGGATCCCAAAGTGCATGTATGCAGTTTAGTGGGCGGTTATGGTCCCTGATCATAGCCTCACCGCCATTTAAGCAAGAAGAAGAAGAAGAAGAATAAGCTGGTAAACCATCAGAGCCAGCGGAGTTATTGTTCTTTGGCTTTCTATTAGCTAAGCCAACCTCTTCTATACTGGGTGGTGAAATTTGTTGTTCATTGTAAGGGCGTGGATTCTTTTCTTTCACTATCACTCTCTCAACATGATGCACATTATGCAGCTGTTGGAAATGCTGTTTAAATAGATATGCTATTACCTGCGCTTTGGTGACTATGTATCACTAGTCTAACGTCTTAGCAGCCAATTTCTTCGCTTTCTTGCAAAATCTGCGGGTGTTTTACCGATCGGGAGACCCTTGATTCTTGATTTCGTTGAACCTGGGCACTGCGCACGCCCTCTTCTTTCTACGCAGGAACTTCTTCTCCTCCCTTCTCTTGGTTCGATACTCTTTCTTCGCTTCTTCTGGGGTGGCTGGTAACCTACGGTGGTCTCGGCTACCTCTTCGATGATGTCACGATATCGGTTCCACATATTGTTGGCGCTTGTGGGTGGTGAATACACAGGTTGGTCCGTTGATCATCAACAATGCCCACCTTTTCGGAGTGTATTTTAGAGTGCATTGTTGATGATATGCATCTCGCTATAATGAAATCAATTCGTATGCTAATATTAAGTACTCCACATTTTCTGTAATCTATCAGTTAGAGTTACAGAAATGGAAAATGAAGCAGTTCCCTCACAGAAATACTTCAAAAAAATTAAAAGACAATGACGGGTTCCATCTCAAAGAACCGGCTGCAGTTTTTCTTTTCGAAAAGAAAGAACCCGCCTTCTTTAAAGAGATATATTTGACAATAAACTTTACAATGTATTTCGCAAAGACTGTTGTGCTCAAACAACTGGATTAGTGAGGAGGTGTATTACTGGCACTACGCTCCAAATGTTTTTGCATTACTCCTCGTCCTTAGGGTTTTATGATCTGGGATGGCACGTAAAAAACTCTACTCATTTTATTAACGTAAATTATATGAAAAAAATGGAGTTCTCTACATGAATTTTGTAAAAAAATGTAAGAGACAATTTTTTGATTGACCAAATGAGAAATGAGTGCAAATAACACTGAATTTTAGATAAAATGGAAAGAAATGACAATTTATTGATGAATTTTCAAGTTCAAGAAGCGAAACAAATAATAGTTATGATGTAAAAATTAATATTAATTCTGTTAATTATGTTAGTTAAGTTGATTTTACTGCTGAATTGCGAAATTAAAATCGTCGTCATTATCAGGTATTTCAACTGTCGCTCGCAAAGTAAAATAAACGTCCACGAGTTTGTTTGATGTTTCCACCAAAAGTCTGTTTCATTGTGAACATATCCCCAGTTGGAAAAAACCGCTGAAGCTGCGCTGTTGATGCCGGAATTTTTACTTCTATATTCTTCGCTTTATACAGTTCGTCTGTACATTAACAATGTTAAATTGACCATAGAACGTGATCAATAAGCTAAATACACTCTTTAGCACAGTCACACTATGTATTTTTTGTGGTTTGTGAGTTTTTTTTTACAAAAATTAGTTCATTACATTGAAATTACGTAGTTTACAGTTTTTTATTTGAAGGAGCATATCAAATTGATGTGATATAGGTACACTGACTTCCCGAAAGCCTTTTATAGATACCATACAATCTTGACAACCAAAGTGAACAAAATTGCTTCTTACTCTAGCGTTTTGAAATGACTTTAATCCATTAAAAACATTAAACTTAATTAAACATATTGAGTACGGTGCCGCAAAATTTAATTCAATGCCTAGTTTTATAAAATGCAATTCCACACATTTCTCGGATCTCTATACTCTTAAATCGCTGTATAACGGAAACGTCAGACCTTTGGAATATCGTTGCGTAGTAGGGAATCTACAGCGATCATTTCAACAAAATTTAAAATATTCAAAAGGAGTTCACAAGACTTTTTGATTGGAAACTTGGCTAGAACATTGTAATGCCATGTTATTCCACCAGATGTCATCTCATTGGCATTCCATCACTCGAAAACGTCCATAAAATTTGCTTATTAATGTTTATAAGTGACATTTTGTCCCATCATAAATTTTGAATGTTATTATCTTTTATGTATTGACTACATTGTTGCTTATTTCTATTCTTTAAGATAATTGTATCTGATTAATTGAAATAAGATAAAAAAATGTATGCTCAATCAGACCTGCCACATGTTCATTAACGCAAAGATTTTGCATCACTGGAAAGGCATTACGTTCGTTTTTATAGAGGTGCGTAAGCTGATGCGCAAAAAAAAAATAAGCGAATTGACGATGCAATTTTGTTGGCGCTTCCGAATTCACCCAGCAGTATTAATTATTTTTAATCATTTTTTTAAAGAAAAACCAAATACAAAACCAAAATATAGATTCCAGGACATAAACAAAAATAGTTTAATTTCTTCCGCTTTGTATCACAAAAAAATATTTTATATTTGTTAAGACATATTTCGACACTTAAGCCTCTGCAGTAACTTAAAACCATTCTTAAGCGTATTTTGCCCTTACTGAAAATTGAAATTTTTTATCAAATACTAGCTAGCCCAGCCGGCTTTACTCGGAGTCTTTATTAATAAAAACGAAATCCTAAATTGAAAATGCCACTTTAAAATTATCAAGAAACTTTTTGTTAACCTAAATATTTAGTTCATAGCATCCAATTCCGATTCTCTGAAAAGGAAAATTGGAGTTTCCTTCAAACGCCGTTAAAACCGTGATGAACTGCACCTACAAATTAATATGGTATTTATATTATTGCCACTTCGAGTTTTTCATTTATGAACTTAACATTTATATCAGATAAATATCACTGGCTTGGAGACTCACAATCCTGTCTTTAGGTTTGGCTAAGTAACCGGGTTGACGGGGCAAGAGATTCCTGAGCCCGTCACACTAAGGTCAATGTAAACCCTTTATGATATGATGTTATGATTCCCATACTTAGGAACCAATGAAAAACCTATGCAAAACCTAGCGGGCTTACAATCCATCCCGATGCATTTATAGACTTGTGCAAGTCTACAGACTTGCCAGAGACTTTCCGCGTTCACTTTCTCGTCCCCACATCCTCTGCAGAGGTCATCTGTGTTGAGCTTCAATTTTTTTGCATGATAGCCCAGCATAGAGTGTCCGGTGATAACACCCAAGAGAGAGGACAATGAACATCATTTGTTTAATAATGGCATTCTCCACATTAAAGTTTACTAGAGCTCTTTCTACCGCTTCTGCTTGGACATTGTTCAATATCCAGGAACGAGGCTAGAGTATATTCCTTTTCCTTTAATATCTTTTCTATTATTCTCACGACATTATGGAGTGCTATCTCTACACCTTTGCCTTTGGTATACGCATGCTGATCCGGAGATAGAACTTCTGGACTCAGTTTACTACGAATATAAATGTCAACCAGTCTTTCAAAAGTTTTTACAACAAGAGAAGTTAAGCTGATTGGCCTGACATTTTCAGCAATAGTTTGATTGGGTTTGCCAACCACTTTAACTTCTCGCCATACTTGATATGAATATGTTTCTCAGAGGTGTGGTTATTATGTTCTTCACATCTTTGTAGCATCATTGGAAAAATGCAATCAATACCCTGAGATTTATATGGAGAGATGGAATTATTGGCCCATTTGTTCCTCCTTTCTTCTGTTATGATTTCTTTTGATGCTTATGCTCCTTGTAGTGCTCTTGTTCAGGTTGTTGTACTTATTGATGCATCCTGGGAGTAGAGTGGCAAGGAGGAGCTTGAGCGTTTTCTTGCAGGGTTCTCTCCATTTGCCGTTGGGATCCTTGAGAGATCCCAAGGCTACCAGTTTCTTAGCAAGTATCTTCCTGAGCCTAGCTGATTCCGCAGTGTTTTCTACCTCACTGTAGAATGATTTTCACGAAGATCGCTTTGCTCGTTGCGTTTCTGTTTGGAATTTTCTTTGACTAGACTTGTACATTTCCCAGTCCCTGTCCGTTTTCGAACGCTTTGCTACATTGAAAAGTTGTGTAGTTTCTTTTCTTACGTCGTATACTTCTCTTGACCACCAAGGAGGAGTCGATTTTTTTTTTCTTTTTTAACAACTCTTGACCCGCCTAGGCGAAAGAATGCGGTACGTCGACCTAGATAGATCAATTGTACCTATGGTCAAGAAAATTTTAGGCTAGTGCATTTTCCACTTTTCTAGAAAAGGTGATAATGCTACTAGCAGAGGACCTCTTCAAATCTTCGTTACTCAAGAGTTCTTTGAAGAAGATCCTCTTTATGATTGCCCAGAGAGCTGAGCATTCACACAAAATGTGCTCCGTGGTTTCGTCGTCCTCGAGGCACAGCCTGCACTCTGGGGAGTCGGCTAGTTTCATTCTGTTGAGGTGGTATCTCAAACCGTGGTGACCTGTGAGGTACCCTATTAGGTTTTTGATGTCATGCCTACCTTGGTTTAGGATCCTGTTGGCATTGTTTTTGAAGAGCTGGATGGCTCGTTTGGTCTGTCTTAGACTTGCAGTGTTTTCCCAGTATGAGATACATTTAGAGTGTTTCCAGATATTTATAGCTAAATTGGTGGCTGATTTGGGTGTGTAGCAGAAGGGTTCAGGTCCTGTGAAAGGGGTTTCTGAACCCCATCTGTTTAGCTCGTTAGCTTTCTCGTTTCCTTCAAAACCCCCATGGCCAGGAATCCATCAGAGTTTGGTTTTGTTTCTGTGGCTGACTTGCTGGAGGGTATTGAAGCAGTATAAAACTGATTTGGAGTCAATTATATGTGAGCTAAGGGCTTTTAAAGCTGCCTGACTATCCGTGTATATCTGTGGCAATAAGACAGAGTAGCTTATGTCGAAAAAAGTGGTTTCGAGAAAAATCGATTTTTATCTAAAATTTTTATAAATTATAATTTATAACTTTTTTTTGGGCGAAATTGTAAAACGAGGAGATTATTTAACATTTTTAACTATTTCACGGAAATCTGATAGGAAGAAAGTAGAAAAAAATGAATTTTTATACTTAAGATGTTATGTAAAAATCAAACTGTAAAAAAAGAATGTCAAACCCATAACAAATAATAAGAGTGCCTTAAGTGGACTTACGATTTTATGTCAAATCCAAGATCTTACAATAATTAGACATAAGGCAAAACTTTGATTTTTTCAATTTATTTGTAATATTTTTATTTATAAAATTTATTTCTAATAATAAAAGAAATACATTTAAAGCAACAAAAAATGTACAAAATTCATTAGACTTGCGAAATGTAAGAAATTAATTAACTGAAACCAATACGAAATGTGATTTTAAAATGATACATTATACACTTAGATATGAGCTGAGCATTAGGCATCTTCTTCATCAGCTTCGGTTAAATCTGGATGATTTTATTATTATCATTTAGATTTTGATAAAAAGGATGGTAAATACTGTCAGTAAATCAGTGGGAGCATATCCAGTAAATCCTGCTTTTTCTTTTCGTTGATTTCGAGAGGAGTAAGATAACATTTATTCAAATCCGTATTTTTTATAGAATTAAACCCACGGCGTCTTATGTTCAGCGACCTGAATTCTTCTGTCTCGTTGAGTGAAGTTTTGAAAAAGACTGTTCCAAACTCCTTCGTGAATCTCATCCACTTTATATTTTGCCAACAGAACTTCTGACCATTATTGTCAACCTTACGCCACATAAATTTTTCCTTGGAAACAGATGAGAAATTGAAAATCTTGTCTTGATTCATTTCCTGAACGTCAAATTTGTGTTTAACACCGACAGTTCTCACAAATTGATACCAGTCTCGAGGATGATGTATCTTAACTGTTGTGCGCTTTTTCTTTTTTTCAATTAAGGCATGGTCAACGTCACATTCCATGTGAGTGTGTCCAGGAAGAAGAAATTTATGATCGATGATCTCCAAGTTACTACTGTCCAATTGCAAAAAGTTGCATACATTGAAGCAATAAAAGAATTTTTATTTTGTCCAGGACAACAGTCACTATACAGGACAGCGTGTTTAGTGTCAGATGGAAGGTCTTGAAGGTGTTTGAAAACACATGAAGAAATTTCATTTCCACCACGATTTCCTATTGACTCATGCCACATATAACATACTGGCTGTCCGGTTATACAGTCATGAACAGTTGGATTGTAAGTCCATAATGGGCGTTTACAAAATGAAACTGAAGACCTTAAAAAAGGTGTTGGGAGGCATTGTTGCAGGTCGAATGTTAGAACTTTTAAAGTTTTATTGTTCTCACCGTTTATTTTGTCTAAGTCTTCTGAATTATTGGCATTCTCCGCTTCTTGGTGGTGATTTGTTTGTTCTTTAATAAGATTCTCACGTTCTTCATAAGAAGCGACATCAATTTTCATTTTTAAGACTTCACACTTGTGGCAAGGTGTATCTGAAACATTTCTGACATACTGAAACCTTTTCACCGCTTATTTCCAAAAAGTACTTATTGCAGTGTTTCCTCTTCCTCGGATTATTAAGACTCTTTTCTTTTCTTTCAGATTTGGTTTCCTCTATCGCAATGAAGCCAGAGGCAAACGCTTGTCTCAGCACATAAGAACCAAGTTCCCAATATTTTTTAAAAATAAGCAGTTGGTTTTCATAAGAAATTTTGTCTCTACATTTGTTGCAACAGTTATTTAACTGGCGTAAGGTTCGTTCTTGTACAGTTTTTCCAGCTGTAGATATGTAGCTTTTGCCAGAGTTCCTTTTGTTTTTGCGCATTTTTTTGATTGTTTTGCGTGAGTCATTACGTTGTTTTGGTCTTCATTTTCCGAAACCGCAGTTCCACAATCTCCAAACAATAGATTTTGCTCTAGCTGATGGCCAGCGTTTTTCGTTTCAAAAGAAATACCAGATTCATTACTTACGTTGTCAGAATCAACAGGAATAAAATTGGGATCATAAATTGAATCATCGTCGTCGAAATCCGCTGCACTTTCCTTTTCCGCTTCAGTGGGGAAAACAGCGATTTCTTCACAAACGCAATCTTCTTTTTCTTGTTCTGATACGCTCCGTAAGTCTTGGCCCTCCGAAATGTCTGGCACTTTATTTGCATCTTGAAAGTTAGTTTTATGTTAAGGTAATTAACCGTTCCTATTCTATGATAGACTTGCTAAAAAGAACTTACCATTAAAGAAACTTGTATTGTCTTCGTACCTTGTAAATGGTGTGGAATTTCTATCATTTAATTGATACTGTTTTTTTAATGCCAATGTTAACATTTTTCTAGCGCGTTCCATCTTATTTTGTTTTATACAGCACACAATTTTAAAAAGTACTAGTTATTAATAAAATAATTAATACAAAAAACTTATTTTTTTGACACTAAACACTTCTGATCACTACAGCACTCTAGAACACAAAACGCAACATTCCAGCTTAAGTCTACGAAAACAAATGAAATGCAGCCAACAAAACTATCTTACGAGTATGTTGACATAAGCAACGGTTATTTGAAAAGCAAAATTCAATAGAAAATCTTATGTAGACATAAGTGGTTCTGACAAACTTAATTTTTATGATTTCTGTTTTCTTAATTTTTACAGAAGAACTAATGTCGACATAAGTGTGAGTAAAATCCAACTAAAGTTTTAGCAGAGTATCTTAAGTCGACATAAGTTTTTACAAAAAACTAAAAGAGAACCAGATAAAATTAAAATTCGCACGAATTAATACGACATAAGAGTTTTTGTTGAATCATAAAACTTGAATTTGGAGGACATAAGAAAATTTAATGACATAAGCTTCTCTGTCGAATCCGTTCAAACATAAGTGGTTACGAATTATACGTTATTTTTGTAACGGACAAATCTTTTTAAATGGGGGTAAGGCAGAAATGTAGATTTCAAACTGCTTATGAATGTCGATTTAAAAACAAAGAAATCGCTTATGTCGACATAAGCTACTCTGTCTTATTGCCACAGATATATTCACGTCCATATTCTTTTTTATAATAAGCGCGAGTTACGTTTCTTTATTGAAAAAACGGAGTAATCTAAGCTTGTTGTTCTTTTCAATGTAGTTCTTTATTATAGTACATCAAACTTAAGACTAAAGGAAATAACATAAGTATAACATGTTGGTTGGTAAATGCAAAACGTGTTTGCAGAGAGAAGCTGTTGTACGGTACCGGTAAGTCAAGTGGTAGGTACTGCTTGGGATAGCTCTCGCTGCTGTTTTTCAATTGTCGTTACTGTGCTGCCGAAGTTAGATGTTTTTGTTGCTTTGATGGTTGCTATGCTGCTTCTGTAGTTTTGCTCTTCGATGTTATGAAGAGGGCAATTACGTAACTCTTCCCCATATAGAGTGAACTTAATGAGATAAGCGAGTTAAAGATCACAAAAGCGAAGTTAAAGTTTAACGATGATTTTGGCTTGTGGATGTGTTAAGACCACAGGTACTATCGAACATTTTTTCGACCAAACGACACATCCAACAAGATTTGTTCACACCTTTGATAACCTTATAAACAACGATTTCATGATAGGAGTTTGTAGGAAGGAATTGATTCAGTTTGGATTGCACAAAAATAATGGTGAGCAGCTCTATTAGCAGTTTTCGTATATACATATGTAATTGCTTAGACGGTTTTTTAGGCAAGTGATCAACTCTGTGGATTACTTTACAGAGTTTAACTTATCAACCTTTGTGTTTATTACTATTTTTTTTTTTAAATCGCTATGAATAATGCGCATTACCCTATTTCTTACGTCTTTTCCTTACTTTTTGTTTGTGAACTTTCCGTTTGTTTGTGTCAATTGTAATTTTATTATTTTGAATAACCTCATGATTAATTTATCTGGGAGCTAGCTTATTTCTCCTATCATCTGCTTCAAATATAATTTCACCAGTTGAAAAGTCAGGTGGATCTTTTCGTTCTTTATTACGTTCCTTTATAATACGTTTTTTATCATTTAAACTTCTTTCTTTTACTAACTCTGTTAACTTTTCGTATTCCCACAATCTCGTATCGCCTCCAGAGAGCTCTGAACCCGGTAGCTGAGTGGTGCACAAAGGTTGGACTTAAAGTCAACCCCAAGAAAAGCACCACAGTTGCATTCACCAAGAGAAGAATACGAGGACGACTCAGAAACGCTACACTCTTTGGCGAAACAATAGAGTTCTAATCGGAAGTTAAATATCTAGGAATCACACTAGACGAAAAACTGACATGAAACTCTCACCTTACGAAAACCATTGATAAGGCCAGGACTTCATTATGGACCAGCAAAAGCCTACTTGGTAAAAACTGGGGACTTAATCCCAAAATGACACTATGGATGTATGTATATGGCAATTACAAGACCTATAATCACGTATGCAGCTTCTGTTTGGTGGCACAAAGCAACGCAGAGGTCAGCACAGGCTAAGCTCAATAAAATTCAGCGACTAGCCTGTGTCTGTGCAACAGGTGCAATGAAAACTGCACCAACAGCTACACTTGAAATTATACTAAACATCCCTCCACTTCGCATAGAACTCATGAAAGAAGCAATGGTAAATACCTATACGCTCATCACAGAAGATGAATCTTATTCCAACATAGCTCATTCTGCAATCCTACGGGAACTCAGAGAACACGAACTACTTGGAATACACCTAACAGACAAATGTCTACCAAGATACAACTTCCGACACAACTTCAAGGTTACATTCCCAGACCGTCTAAACTGGGAACAGAATAACCCTACATTTGCTAAAAATTCTCATGTATGGTACACAGATGGATCGAAAACAAATGAAGGGGTTAGAGCAGGAGTATACGGCCCTCGCACTCAAACGTACCTATACGCTAGTATGGACACAAGCAGCACCGTATCCAGGCGGAAATTTACGCGATAGAGCTATGCATTCGAGAGAATCTAAACAGGGCTCTAAGAAACAAAAACATTTACATTCTCTCCGATAGCAGGGCGGCCCTACCCGCAATCAACGCCTCTGAAGTGACATCAAAACTGGTCTGGGATTGTCTCCAACTTCTACAATTACTGGGCACCACAAATAAAGTCTAACTGATTTGGATGCCTGGACACAGTGGATACGAAGGCAATGAAAAAGCAGACGAACTAGCCAGAACAGGATCTGCATCCCCATTTATGATGCCAAGACCATTCTGTGGGCTATACATAAGCACTATTAAAAGCTGTATTAAAACATGGCTTGAGGAAAAGAAGCTGCATTTCTGGAGGGAAATTGAAGGAAACAGACAAGCTAACAACAATGCGGGTGGCATTGGTGCGATGGTAGTGTATTCACTAATTGATTGGCAGGTCGTGCGTTCGAATCCCGGCCAGGGCCATGATTTTTATTTGAATTTACATAAATAGAGATCTCCCTAAGCAATTTAGGCGCCACCCGTGGAGATAAAAAAATACTAAGCACCAAAAACTTCTTTCCTATCCTCCTATTCTTTCGAATAGTAAGTAGCATGCAATACAATACTACATTGCTATGTTGCAGCTTACTGTTCAACAAAAAATGCATGCGCTGTGTTTAACACTATAAGGGTACTGTACATATACAGAAACAACAAAGCCCCTTTAGCGTAAGCGAATTATAAAAAAAAAAAAAAAAAAAAAAACTTTATGCCAAACAGTTCCCACAAAAAAACGAAACAACTACTACAACTTAGTAGAAGTCAGATTCGACTAGTCACAGGCTTCCTCACAGGGAATTGCCATGTTAAAAAACACCTGATGACTATGGGCATATCACAGGATAACACCTGCAGATTGTGCAACGAAGCCGTTGAAACAGCAGAACACATACTGTGTGAATGCAACTGCTTAATCAAAACGCGTCAACGTTATCTAGGTAAATTCTACCTTGAAGCAGAAAACATAGCTGCCAGCTCTCCAAAAGAATTAGCTGCCTTCCTTAAAAACTGCGGCATTACGGACGAGCTCTAAATGGAGGATATCACAATAGGCCCACAAGCGGCCGCAGTGATCTGGATACAATATACCACCTCCCCACAATAATCTAATCTAATCTAATCTAATCTAATTGGTTTTGGGGAATTGTTCATGTCTGATATCAGGAATTCAATGATTTTGTGATCAGAGAATGTTTCATCACATAATACCTTTCAATGATCTACTGTTAATGTGTTCGAGCTACTAAATATTATAACGTCGATTACGTTTTGTGTATTTCTAATAACAAAAGTTGGTTCTGTACCCGTGTTTGCTATTTGTAAGTTATGGTCGATAATAAGTTCGAAAAGTTACTCAGTTCTTGTGTTAATTTTCGTGCTGCCCCATAGAACATGCTGGGAGTTGCCATCGTATCCCAATACCAGGTCCCATTTTTTCCGCGTAGCGTGTTGAACAAGTTGGTAGGTTAGGTCTGACTGTGGTATTTCCGTTGCATCATATAGCATGATGTTATAATCAGCGGGTGGAGACCAATATGCTCAAGTTTAACTGTCGTGTGGTCGTTATTACTCCTTATTCTGCCTCCTGCTACGCAGGGTTCTTGAATTAGGGCCAGGTCTATTTGTTTATCCTCCATGAGGTAGCTTAGGTTCGCGCTGACTGTGATGAAGGTTTATTTGAGCTATCTTCATCATGTTTTTTTTGACGTCCCACCCTTACTTGTTTTATTGGCTCAGATGGCAATACGCCTATGCTTGCATCGGCTTGTTCCGACGTGAACTTTAAAGCCGAACTTTTTTAGAAACGGAATGAGCAACACTAACACTTCCGTGCCTGATTCCCATCCTATCTCGATATATTTCCAAGCGTGGCTAAGTTAATCCGTATTTAAGGATCGTAGTTATCTTTCTATGCGATCCCTTATTATTTGGGGCCCTCGTACAACAAGTTTGGCTTTTGGCTTGTTAGGTGTACGATCTCCTTCCTGTCGATCAGACGATGGTCGGCATTTGGCCAAGGAGCTTTCGTTCTGGGAATCAATTCTTTGAGCCATGTGTGAGTGTGCCCATCTTCACAGGTCATAAGTTTGAACCCTAATGGTATTGATGGAACCAAAAAGGGGGAGGGGTTCATTATTCTTAAGGACAGTGTTGCCGACACGGAATTTTTTTCATGACACGGTGGCTCGAACAAATTCAATACGGCACTTTTTTTTAGTGTCATTAATTAATGATTTAATGTCATATAATTAAATTATAAAGCCCGACCACTGTCAAAATTTCAAAGTATAACGAAAACTTTATTATGGCATTATACATATTTTATAATAATGAATAAGTACTAGTCATTGTCATCATACGATTTCATAACAGTGAAATTTGATATGAGTTCCTAGAAAATAAGTTACTTATTTTTGTTTCTTCTTTGTGCCTTCAGATGAACTACAGAGTGATAATAATACACAGATAGCTTAGATTGCAATGTGATTTATTTTAGTGGAATCGAAATCACTAGAGAGCGATATGATAAACAATGTTTTTCGATTTGTTTTCCGGTGGAAAAACAAACAACGAAGACGGTTTGCCAACACGCGAACAGGCAACATACAGCTGACCGTGCGAAAAACAGGGAAATGCGAGATTAATACCACGATTGGCCTTGCGATTTGTTGATTTTCATCGCAAAAACCAATCAAACAGGTAACTGAATCCGCTTGAATTGGTTAAAGATTTCCTCTCCTTTGAATTTGCTCTTGATGATCGTCACTTGAATCACATTGCTCATCAGTTTCTTGACGGACAACCGCGTACCGTTTCACAATTTCGGATGATTCACATTCCGCAATATGATTAGGCATGATAGATGGCACGTCAAGCGGGTTCAAAAATTCCGTCGGATAGTTGGTCGCTTAATCTTCGTCGGTCACGCTGTCAACGGATTTGTACGAATGCAGTTCTCCAGCGATTTGACTTTGAATACTGAAATTCAAGCTATCGACGTCCTTGTTATTCGCTGCTAGCATTGCACGTTCACTAATCCAATCGAGATTTTTATAATTTTGCGCAATGCCGGGGAACACTTTTGTGATAAGTTCCTCTTTCGACGATGTGAACTCGCAAAAATTTGCCGGGAGCGATATCAATCCAGTCAAAACATCAACAGGAATTTGGCCATTGTCAAGCGCCAGGAGTTTCTCGAGAATTCAGAAGCCGATTGGTTGTTCTGCAATGCTGCTCTCATGTTTGTGGTCAATTTCAACTTCTTGACATGCCGCCACAAAGACGACGATTTCAGGCATGCATTAAGTTCATCAGCAGCAGTAGAATTCGGGATGACGGGAAGCGTTTGACGAAACTCTCTGGAGAGCAATATCATAGCCACACCAATTCGTCTCGAATCACCTCGTAAATCCTTCATCGTTCGGTCAACTGGCGCCAAAGCTCGTTTATGCCAGCAATGCCAGAGGCTGCATCAGCCAACGCAATTTGAGATATTGACCTAATTGTTGACAGACTCAACGAAATGCCGAATGTCTTGCCTGTCCCACCGGGAGCAGTAAATGCCTTCCGTGCCATCGTCAACAATCTTCATCACCGAATTGTATACGTTCTTCTGCTCGGCATTCAACAGCGGCACATTTTTTTGGACTCTTTCGGCCATCACATGTCGATCATAGTCTTGCTCCCATTGCAATTCGCGATTGAATCCATCGTGCATCGAACGATTTGGCGCTGGCTTTCCCAATATCGACAGCAGACTGCCGCACATAAGCACGCACATGTCTTCGATCAGAACTAACGCTTCGTTACGGAGTCGAAATTCGAAATTTGTGCAAAATGTCGTCAGCTCTCTCGTGCTTGTATTTGTCCCACAATGCGGTCGGGTTCGATGGATGACATGTGGCTATGATGATCGCAAACAATGTACGAATTTGATTCGCTGGCGCAGAAACAGTTATATCGGCGAGCGTTGAGTGCCAATGTGTATTGTTTTCGAGCAAATTTAAACGTTGATAAACTAAAAGTAGCGCACAGCACACCATCCACAGTACGCAGGGAAAGATGTAGGGCCTCTAATATTTACGTTACGTACAGTCCAAGTTGAACGTCGTTTATCACAATGAATTTCACAATTATCCAAAATTTTCCAAGCTTCACAACGAATTTTCCACCTTTACATGGTCCAAAATCATCAAATTATGCGATAAAATGCAAAATTTCGTCGAAAAAAAAAACAAATTCAAATTTTTTGCGTTTTTCCGGAATTCGGCGAGTTTTCCAATAAGAGTTTTCTATTTTTCCATTGCACACAAAATTCCATACAAAAAATCCAATTATCGAATTTTCCAATTTCCCGACTTTTCTCCTGGGAATCACGAACAACTGAAAAAAATTTGACCTGACCTATACATTTTTCACATCATTTTTATACAGGGTGTCCCTTAATTCGTAGACAATATTTTAGGGCTAGAATTATGGGTATATTCTAAGGAAAAAATTGTTCTACAGTAAGGGCCTATCTTCAATTTTTATATCATTTATTGAGGATTTAAGAAAAGGCGTACTTGGGTGTACCCTGACCCATGTTAACGGTAATTGCGCTGTTAGTACTAATGATAGAAATTTCATTTAGGCCGCAGCAAGTAAAAATGGGGAAAAAAGGTTTTATTGCTTTAAGTTGCAAAAGTTATGAATGAAAACGATTTTTTTCCGGTTTAGGTAATTTTTGTTTTAATGCAGGTACTTTAACAGGAAAAATCCATAGATTTTATGATACTTAGGAAATCCTGCAGCAGGTAAAATAGGGGTTTCTGATTTTGTACCTACATTTCTAACAACAGGTGACAATAAGAGCGGTTTTCCGTTGGTTTATTTGAGTACCTGTCAGGACTTACCTAAAAAAAATGGTAGAAAAGATTTAAAATCAAAATTAATTCATCAGTTTAATCTTAAACGCCAAGACAAGCCGTTAGTTGATAAGAAAGGTTTTTTAAAATGTCTTCATTTACAAACGAAGAATACGCAGACATTATTTACGTTTATGGGCTGTGCAATTGAATTTCAAATAGTGCGCGACAAAGATACCATGAACTTTATCCAAACCGACGACTTCCTAGTTGAAATGTATTTGGAAACACATATCGAAGGCTTCGAGAAACGGGATAAGTTTCAAATACACGACCTAACGCGGGAGCTCCACAAGTAAGAAGAACTTCGATTGATCAGAGAATACTGGAAGCTGTTACAAATGAGCCATCAATCAGCATCAGACGCTTAGCTTTGCAATTCAATGTTTCCAGGCATAAAATGTCTGATGTCCTGCAATTCAATTTTTTAAAATTTTACCTGTTCCATGTTTTCCCAAATATCATAAAATCTATTGGTATTTCTACAAACTTGTCGTTAACTTTTATTTTTAGTATTGTTACTTTTAATCAAAAAAAAATATTAAAACGTTATGTTTATTACGCATTTTCTGGAGGAAATTGAACCGAAAGTCAAAAAATTAGCATGTGCAGGAAAAATGGAGCAGGTTAAAAATTGGATATCTTAAGACTGAGTTAAGATATAAAATTTATTTAAATGCAATTACAAAGGCTAATATTTCTACTAAAAGTAGTAAACGAAATTTCTATCATTAGTACTAACAGGGCAGTTACCGTTAACATGGGTCAGGGTACACCCAAGTAAGCCTTTTCTTAAATACTTAATAAATGATATAAAAATTGGAGATAGGCCCTTACTGTAGAACAATTTTTTCCTTTGAATATACCCATAAATCATGCCCTAAAATATTGTCTACGAATTAAGGGACACCCTGCGGGTTGGTTACCTACCAGGCGCGTCCGGGGTGGTGGATAGGGGGACCTCGGTACGATACGTTCGTGATCCGAGGTTTTAGAGTTATAGCAGTGTTTTATACACCGTCAAAGCTCTATCGCGAACCAAACCAAAAAACAAGTATACAGGAACAACTAAAAGATATAAATACTCCAGGTGGTACTCGCATGGGCGAAAATCCACCCGTGGTCTTTTCGACCACGGTCGGGGCACGGATTCTGGAGGCCCCAACCGACATACTTATAGATTAGATTGGATTAGATTCTTTATTTCATGAAATATATGTACAATAGTTTGTGTTTGAGAACACGAGCGTGGCAGAAATAGCCGTCTGCTATTATACGCCCCGCCTGTACAGGCGTTGACCTTCGAGTTGCGAAAAGGTTTGCTTCCGAAGATTCCTGCAGCTCTATCTCGGACACGTTCGGTAGACTGGGCTGGAAAAATGGAGAAAGTGGCGGAGAGGTTCAACCTGATACGCTTAATATTCAGACCAATAGACAGACAGCCAATAGGTGCGATGCTGCCGACGAGGCCTGTGAAACCGAACAGGTGAAACGGGCCACAGATTCGGCGTCCACTGGTCAGCGTCCATCTAAGAGCCAGCGAAAGAGAAAAAGGAGAAAGGCGGCTATCGTGCGGCGCAAAGAAACTGCACCGCCAGTTGGAGGCGCAAGCGCTGAGAACTGCCCTTCCCTGGCGGCGACGGCAAAGAGATGCAGGTCGGCAGAGGTTACCCCAACCGAAACCAGTCAGCTGACTGAAACCAACGCTGCCTCCTCTTCCAATAGCTCGAACAGGAAAAAACCGAGGAAGAAGGCCTCAAGCACTCCTGTCGGTGGAACTGCGCGCGCACCTTCTGCGTGCCCTTCCACTAGAACACTTCCAGCTGATGGAGGTCCCCGCGCCCAAAACCTAAGTGAAACAGTTGCTGCAAGCAGAAATGCTTGCGGCGTCAGTAGGCAGAAATTGCCTGTCGCGGGAACATCTGTCAGCAAGAAAAAGACGGTATCTTACAAGAAAGCCGTTACCTCTTCTCTGGTGTTACTCATCAGAAAGACTGGCGAAGACAACAGCATGACCGACGCAGAGTGCAAACACTGTGATGATCATCTGTGGGAGCTGGCAAAAGCATCAAATGAATGCATTCAAATGGAGGGCAGTGAACTGAAGAACAGAACCTTTACGGTGAAGTGCTCAACACAGCAAACCTTTGAATGGCTTAGTAAGACGGTGCCGAAAATTCCCCCTCTGGGAACCACAACTTTTGAGGTTTTCAGACCCCCCAAAAAAACGCGCGCCATCTGCTGGATCCCAGGGAAACTTAGGAAGACGGCGGATGTGCTAGCGCGCCTACACACCCAGAATTCTGGGCTTGATACTAGCGACTGGACTGTTCATTCCAGGGAGAGTAGAAACAAGGATGATAAGGAAGAATCTACGCTCGTTGTTGGTTTAGATAAAAGTTCTGTCGAGACTATCAGGTCCGGGTATGGGATGCGTCCTTATTTGCACCTTGGAAGGATTCAATTCCGCTTTATTTCCAAGTGAGTGCGAGTAACGGACGAAAACCCCTAGTTTATACCAATGATTGTATTTACTCTGATCAACCTTCAACATTCCGAGGCTGCCACTGCTCTCATCAGTAAGAAGCTTTCCGTGTTGAACACAAAAGCCCACATAACATCCATACAGGAGCCATGGGTGTGGAAAAATCGCATCTGTGGCCTTGGAGGTGTCCGTGGCACCTAGATACTCTGTGACGAGCGGTCCGAGAGACCAAGGGCTAGTCTTGCTGTGTCGAACCTTCTCTCAGTGACTAAGCTTGGACAATTTTGTGGCCAACATTTGGTTGCTGCAGCCATTAGCTACGAAACGAATGGAGATTGGACGGCCTTCGTCGTGGCGTCAGCTTATCTCCCCTATGATTCAGTAGTGCCTCCACCACCAAGGGCAATTGCTGAACTCATAGACTATTGCGACACCAGGAAGATGGGCCTAGTTATATGCTGCGGTGCCAACGCTCAAAACACTGTTTTGGGCAGTAGCAAATTGTAAGGTATGTCACCATGTAGGGTGCCCTTACAGTCTTAAGAAGTCTGGATGTAACTAAACATTTTTTAACTTGAAAGACTTCCCAGAGGATTGACTAACAACGTAGAACGCAGGCACGAATGCCATAGGTATTGCCATGATGACCTAAATTGCAGGCAGGGCACGAATGCCATTGGGATCTGCCAAAAGAATTGAAACTATAGGTTGAGAGTCAAAATAGAATCTAATTTATTCTTACAA
The DNA here is from genome assembly GCA_949715645.1 of Portevinia maculata. Classification (NCBI taxonomy): domain Eukaryota; kingdom Metazoa; phylum Arthropoda; class Insecta; order Diptera; family Syrphidae; genus Portevinia; species Portevinia maculata. The sequence continues at coordinate 100,457,596 of OX454527.1, forward strand.
ATACTACGTCTTATATACTAATTTTCCCTCCCAGCATTACCGAAACACATTGATACAAAAATCGGTCGCGTCCCATAAAATTAAATCATCGTCAACATACTCATCCACATTTTACTCACGACACACTTCTTAATTGCTCGTCAAACAAATCACCGATCGCGTAATGCATCGATTCAGTTACAATGTCGGGTAATCGCCAGATGTTCTATCCATACTTTCTGTATGCGATACCAGACACTGTAATGTGGCGATGAAATTTGAATGTTATGTCAGTGAGTCAGTAGTGTTTATTATGAGCCACTTGACTTAAACTGCATTACACAATGCAGGAAGTGTTTTGTGTACATTGTCATGCAGTACAATGTAGGAGTATGGAATTGGGTTGTTGGGTTCATTACAAAATGCAACATGCGAGGAAACCATCTCCTGAATTTCATTCTATCATCTGATCTTACTATCAACAATGTTGGCTCGCAACCAACTTTTGTGACGCCAAGAAGACAGGAGGTGATCGACCTGACTTTATCAAATAGATACTTTAAGGCGATTACCAACTAGAGGGTCTCTTCGGAGGCATCCCTCTCAGATCATAGATATATCGAATTCCAAATTGAATGCGAAGCCATAACTTTGCAGGAGAGGAGGAATCCAAGAAAAACCAACTGGATACGCTTCAGGGAGGAAATAGGAAAAGCTCTCAAAACTCCAACCAAACTCAGGACGAGACAAAAGGTAGAGGATGCTGTTCAAAACCTGAATAGTGCCATTACTAGCTGTTTCGAACTGACGTGCCCAGTAAGTAAACCCCCTGGTAGAACGCCGCTTCCCTGGTGAAGCTCGGAACTGCAAAGAATCCGAAGGGAAGCTAGAAAGCTTCTAAATAGGTCACTCAAGACTGATTTGGAGACAGACTGGAATCTCTACCGATCGAAGCAGAAGGAATATAAGAGGCTAATTTGGGTATCGAAAAGTGCTTCTTATAAGAATTTCTGCGAAAAGATTGAAACGCTGGGTGAAACTAGTAGGTTGGTTAAAGTTCTGAAAAAGGGCAAACCAGCCAAACTGGACTCACTTAGAAAACTTGATTGCACCTTCACTGAGACGAAAGTGGAAACTCTTAGTTATCTGCTGGAGTCTCACTTTCCGGGTAACCAGATTACAATTGGTTCACAACCAGCCCCGATTACCGAGACTATGAGTGAGCCAAGACAAACAACTCGGCGTAGCTGGTATATTGCGAAGGCCGTGGTAACGGACGAGGCCATTAAATACGCCTTTGCATCTTTAGACGACTTCAAGTCACCTGGTACGGACGGAATATACCCAGCCATGCTGCAACAATGTACAAACCAGTTGCTACCGACTATAAAGAAAATCTTCACCGCTATCCTAGCACTGGCATACATTCTGGCGTACAGTTAGAGTGGCATTTATACCAAAAATTGGCAGAAGTAACTACTCGCTCGCCAAGAGCTTCAGACCAATCAGTCTGACTTCCTTCTTGCTGAAAAGCTTGGAAAGGCTGGTCGAGCTTCACGTGCGCAAAACTGCTTTGCGATTGCACCCACTATCTCAGATGCAACATGCCTATCAACGCGGAAAATCCTGCGAGACTGCGCTCCAAAATCTAGTTGGTAGAATTGAGGGCGCGCTTGATAGAAAAGAATACGCGATTGGCATTTTCATCGATATTGAGGGTGCTTTTGACAATGCGACTTTTGATAGCATGTGTAGCTCCGCCAGACAACGCGGCGTAGACGAACCATTGGTGTTGTGGATTAAAGCAATGCTAATGAATAGAATGTCTCCACTGCTGTGGTGTATGCTGGTCGACTCTCTGTTGAACGCACTCAACAGTTCTAATATTTACGCTCAGGCGTACGCGGATGATGTTGCCGTGCTTTCTGTTGGATCATGCCTAGCGACTGTATTCGCCAAGGCGCAGGCGGCCCTTGACGTGATCGACAAATGGTGCACTAGGAATAGGCTCTCGGTCAATCCTCTTAAAACTGAGGTTGTTCTCTTTACGAGAAGGAGGAAGCTGGTCGGGTTGACTCAGCCAGTGCTAAAAGGCGTCACAATCAAACTCTCCAATGAAGCAAAGTATCTGGGAGTCATCCTGGAGAGCAAACTTCTTTGGTCCAAACATGTTGAGCTGAAGACTGCCAAGGAGCTGTCTGTTTTCAGGCAGTGCAAAGGCATTTTCGGCAAGACATGGGGCTTATCACCGAAAAGAGTTCTGTGGATTTATACGGCTATACCATTTATAGCATACGCATCGGTTGTTGGGTGGAATAAGCTTTCACGTAAATACGTCACTGCTGCTTTTGCCAAACTCCAAAGGCAGGTATGTCTCGGCTGCACGGGGGCCTTCCCCAGTACGCCTGGCTCCGGCCTAGATGCACTATTGAACCTTCCGCCGCTTGATGTTTACATCATGGGTACAGCCCAAGGTTATCTCACGTCTTAGAAGAGGTGGCTTTTGGTATAACTCGCACTGGAGTTTTGATGAACTTGCGCAACGGTTGTCCTTCGACTCCTGTCTTATGGATATGCCGTCTGATGCGATGACACCGGAACTTCGGCTAAAGCGCAACTACGAGGTCGACTTTCCTCGCGTACAGGATTGGCTCTGGCCGGACTCTGAACCTGGAAGGGAATGCAGTCGAATCTTCACGGATGGCTCGAAAACCGATCAACGATCTGGTGCTGGTGTCTTCGTGGAGAGCGATAACGTTAGACTTTTCTTTCCGTTAGATAAATATGCGTCAGTCTTCCAAACAGAGACTTATACTATCCTAATGGCCATCGACTATGTTACGAGGAACAGGTGGAGGGGGAGAAGTATCTGCGTCTGTAGCGACAGTCAGGCTGCGCTTAAGGCCTTACTCAAACCCTAACTACCTCCAAAATACTCGTAGTACGTGAATGCAAGATATCTCTGAATTCGGTCGGAAGGCTGAATTCACTTAAACTTGTCTGGGTCCCGGGTCATAACGGGATCACCGGAAATGAGATCTCCGATGAACTTGCTAGACAAGGCTCAGAGGGGGACTTCTCAGGACCTGAACCAGCGATCTGTCTGCCTGCGTCCTCGGTCAGGGCTTCCATTGACGGTTGGGTTTCCTATGAACACAATCGCCGTTAGCATGACTCTCCAGGGTGCAGACAGACTAAGCAGATGCTAAGACAGATAACTGGCGTTCTTACGGGACACTACGCTTTTGCCAAGCACCTTAAGGTGCTAGGCCATTTCCTCTGTGATTGTCCTGCTTTTGCTCGTATCAGGAGGCAGGTATTTGGTGCGGATATGGTGACTGCTGTAAACCTAAGCTCCTTATCATTTAAGGGCCTTCTCGTTTTTCTTAGAAAAACGAGTAAATTCCCACAGTAAAATGTGGTGTGTCTGCCTGGTAGTACAATGGACCAGTATTGAGTCTGAGTGCTCCAGTGTTTAACCAACGACCATACCACGTCGAGTTAATCGGTTCTCGTTAGATCACCGAAATTAAACGACGTTGGGCGCGGTTAGAACGTAGATGGGGGACCGTTTGAGAACAACCGCGTGTCGTTGGCCAGTCCCATCTACAGAGTTGAGGTAGATAATATACGTGGTATCAAAATGGAACTAAATTGGTCTAAGTGTGTCGGCTTCTGCCGACAGCCACATAAACCTAACCTAACCTAACCTGAGTGCTCCAGTGCAGAAAGTCTCACACACCCCGACAAAAAAAAGAAAAAAAAGAAAGGGACACCCTGTATTGTATATACATATAATATTGTTGCGGAGTTATTTTAAAATTATGATGTCTCCTATGATGTTGATTGAAATCAAGTGATCTCAAGGACAATTTTGTTCACAATTAAATACTTGTGATTATTAACATAATTATTTGGATAAGGATAAATATTATGTTGATAAGACTCCTTCGCAAATAATGCATTTATTACCATAAAAAAAGTTATAGTGTCAATCTTAAAAGATAGACATTTATGCTGTCGTGGACTTTTTTTAAGAAACAAACTTTTCAGCTTTCGAATATAAAGAAATAATAAAAATTAGTAATTAGTATAAGTAATAAGTAAGAAGTATATAAGTTTAAGTATAGAAAAGTATAGATTAATAAATAGCCCTGTTTAATTGCTTAAAAACTCCTTCCTCTGGACAATACCTATAGAAATAGAGCAAGTGATATTTTTGCCTGGCTCTTTTGGACGTATTCGCAATCGGGTTGAGATGGGATTAGGCGTCCGCACAAGAGCTTATTACGGGCTTCCTGAGTCTACCTGCGTTGGGGTGGAGAGCAAAAGGTTATCCTTTCCCTTCCCAGTCGGTCTTTTGGCAGCTGTACTAGAGTTGGGCTTAGCGTTTCCACTAACCGTTGAGTTCTCGGGAATTGGCCGAAGTCGTTCTCTAGCCTTGTCGAGAGATTGCATTTCCTTATCCGTTAGCGATTCAGGAATTCTATTGCCAATCTTTCGGGCGGTCCTTAACGCGTTCCGTCTTTGTCTGCGCATGATCTCATGTTCCTCTAGAGGTTTCTTTGGCTTGGGCTTGCTGATGACTTTAGAGTCTATAGCTCTTTGAATATCTCGCCTGGGAATGGAAGGCTATGCTGTTCATTGTCCAGTTACCCCCTGAGACGTCACACCTGTAGTGACCTAGTTGGTGAGAGGATCCCACATCCAAGTTGCAAGTGGAGCTGAGGTTCTGGGTCAGATGCAAGCTCCTCTCCCCTTCCCCCTCATGGGCTATCTTCTCTCCTTCCAGGCTCGTACGAGTAAGAGGCTCGAAGCAACGTCTGACCAGTGAGCCTGGTAGCTCTGTGGTTGGTTCCTGTGTTCGATCAGTCTCTATATTTGTCTCTGTCTCTGTCACGTCAGTCTTAGGATTCGATGATGTTGTCTGCGGTAAGCCGAGTTAGTCTTTCCCGTGCGTTATGTATCCGTTCGCGGCCAGTCTCGGTCATTTTGTCCTATCTCTTCGTCCCTAGTATCTTTATTTATGTCCGTGGTTTGAAATGCTTTTACGTCTGAAGAAGGTAGGCAATATAGAGATGTTGGAGCTAGCCACAGAACAGCTGTCGCTGACATCGAGATTCGTGCTCTCCATGCCAGCAACATCCGTTCCAATACTCCGAGCTTGGCGAAAGGGTCCAGTAGAAGATTTTCTTCTTTTTCCGTCAATCGTTCAGTTTGGGGATCGGCGCTTTTAGAGTCAGTGGTGCCCGATCCTTGCACCTTAGTCTCTTTTGTTTTGTTTTGTTAGTTTGTTTTATTTTCTTTGTTCATATTGGTCCCACGATTAAGGGGTAAGGAAGGACCGTCTGCACTCACCGCTGTATGCAGATAAGGGAAATTGAGTTGAAAACTGGAGGTTCCTAGGTATCCAGAGTTTGCGCTAGCCACTGAGCTCTCCCCCTGCCATGCAGTTCTCAGCGCGTCGAACCTTACCTTCGATTAGATGCCTTGTGGTTTTAAACCCCCTCTTTGTCGATTAACAACGCTTTAGTTTGGAAAAATCTCGCAACCAACAGATCAGCTTTTAAGGCACCATAGCTAGGTGCATCTGTCATCAATGTCGTATGATTGCAATCGCATCATCACTTTGCAGTTTATTCTAAGGGTACCTACATACTCGTATATTAGTTTTAACGCGAAGTTGTTCACATCATACCTTAATATTGCCCGTAGAACCCTAAAAGTTACTATATTATGATCAGCATCGATAGTAATGTCGATCTAGCCATGTCCGTCCGTCCGTCCGTCTGTCGGCAAAAATTAGGCCTTTAAATTGGACCTAGAGTGCTGAAATTTTAACCATATACTCTCTAGGGGCCCAAAATAATCAATCAAATACTATTTTATTGAAAACTCAAAGTTTGAGCTAAGAAACTGAAATTTATATTATAGACTCTCTCTAGGTGCCTTTTATACTTATGTTTAAATATTTTTTTAAATCCGCCTACGTACACGCCCACAATTAAATAAAACAATTTTATTGAAAAACCAAAGTTTGAGCTATGCTTCGTTTTTTCAATTAAATCCTTTAAATGTTATATTACAAAATATGTAGAGCGTTCTTAACAATTCAACCATACTTAGACTTTTGTCGCCCCCACTTATGAGGGATAGGAATAAGAATAGGGTATCCAACAGTTCGCCCAAGCGGACTGTAGCCCGCCCCTATGGTTTTTTGAAACAAGATGCTCATAAAATTGGCTAATTTTTTGTCTTTTTCTGTTCGGTGGCCCTAAGTGGGACATTTTGCTGTCCGCAGTGAAGTCTGAGGGACAGCGGGACATCTGGTTACGTTACTTATGAAGCTTTCGCAAAGTGACATAAGGCCATATTTGGAAATATGACCTTGTGTCACGGTACCGCTAGTTGTCTGGCAGACGCTTCTCTTAGATCCGTCTACAACACAACCAGGTATAATTTTTCTTTCGGAACAGCAGAGCTGACATAGGCGCCTGGTAGATAACTAGCACCTACCCTTAGCTTAGCATAGGAGTTGTTTGAGCTGGCTACACCATGCGAAGAAATCGGTTAAATCCATTTAACACTCGAAGCGGTCCACTCAAACACTGTTTCATTCGAAAAAAATATGCTAACATGGGCACCCGCCAGAAAACTATCACCTACCTTGAGCAGAGCAACAAAGTTGCGTGAGCGGCTACAGCCAACAAACTGATTTGCGCAAATGTGACCTTATTTCCATAACATTTTTGGTAAGGTTTCGTTAAACTAACAAAATAAATCCAAATTGGGGTTATTTCGTTTTTGAAAAGTTCACCTACCTCGGATGAAACACTAACTCCACGAACGTCACCTTACTGCGAATGCGATAAAGAATTTCTCTAGGAATTGTTGCTTCTTTGGTTTGCAAAACAAAGGGCGGCAAAACTCGTACCCGCAAGACCAAATGTAAGGGTGACGTAAAATAATGCCAAGCGAAATAAGGCAATGTTTCAACGTTTGCCTCTATCCAACAGCTTCAAAACTTTATTTCTTTCAAATACATACAAGTGGCAGTTAGTGTGGAAATTATTTAATGCCAGTTGAAGTAAATTTGTCTCCAGGCCATGCCTGCCTTATACTGATAGATTTATCTTTGTAAGTAGGTAGGTAGTAGGTCTGAAATAAAGCAATTCTGCCCATTGGTATGGAAAACAAGGATATCAGTAATGTATGTCACACACATAGTCGAAACAAAGTATTCCAGCGGCCTACAATACGTCCAACAATATGAATACAAGTACAATCATTTGTACAAGTAAAAAGGAAAAACCCACATTTTCCACATTGATTCGTAAAATGTTCATCCGTCCGCAGGACAATGATGTTGTAAAGCTGCAGCACGTATAGCACATCCTCTGTAAGGACAATGAAGTGAGATTAAATTGTGTGAATGGAAGTCTCCGACGAAGGTGTGGTTTTTAAGACCCCATCGCTGTATGCTGTAATAAGTGTTTATTTATGTGATGGTCGACAATTTTACTGACCCATTTTCTTGTCCTTTTATACGACTGACAGAGAAGGACAAGCGATCCTGACCCGCTGTCACCCTCATTCGCATTCCGCACTTACTTGTTGTATTTTACAGAGCTTCCCCAACCCAGTAGTTGACTCTGCTTCTTGCGTTTTTTATTGTTTCTCCTATTGTATGTCGTCCACGAATGAGTAAAAACAGAAGCTTGGACGCTTTGCAGAAGGATGGGCTAGTTATAACATACGGGTATGTAAGAATAAGAATTTAGCTGCTTTCGGCAAACCTAAAATAATACACAAACACTACAATACCACAAACGCTATATATTCTCATCAGCGAGTTTCCGCCAACCAGCAACAACAAAAAATGTATATTAACTTTTACTTAATCTAAGCGAACGAAAAAAAACACAGTGAGGACAAAATCGATTTCAATTAAGCGCTCTTCTGTAAACGATTGTGAAAAAAGTAGAGCAATTAAATAAGGCATGAGGGATGCACAAGACCAGGAAAGTCGACAAAGTTGCCATTCGCCCTTTTGTTTTCCTCCTGTTAGAAATTGTCCAAGGCACTTAACCAAAGCCAGGAGATAAACAAAGGAAAACTATCCGATCTGGATACAAGCATATACATGTTTATATTACATAGATACAGTATCTGTTGGATGATTTTTTTCAAGCCAAATGTTTGCCAACTTTTGGACTACTATTATCCTTAAACTTGAAAGATAATGGCGTCAGAAAGTCGACATGAACGCATTCCAGTTTCACAGCAGGAATTTTTCAAAGATTTTTCTTTTCATTTTACCTGCTCTTAGTACTGCTTTCATCTTAATTTCTACAGGACATTCCATTTCCGCACGAAACTGGAAGGATATAAGACGGAATGCAATAAAATAAAATCCGGAGGCTGAACCACAACAGCACAAGTGAAAGACTATTGAATTAATACTCCATCCACCTACCTATCAACCATTAGTTGCTGCTTGGTACTTATGCAGGAAGTGCACATCTAAATTTATCGTAATGAATTACCCTCTCGAGTGCGATTAGAAATTCTATTTGGCGAGCCATACTAATTACCAATCCAATGACACCTGTCAGCGAAGAAAAAGGAAAGCAAGTAAAATATAGAATATGGAATGGAAGGATGCAAAATCACTGACCGCAAATAAAATTCATAAAATTTGTGCGCTTGCCAGGAATACAAATCAAGTGCAAAAAGACGACAGGACCAAATGCGGTATGTAGAGTTTTCTACTCCTCGTCTATGTGTGGTGCTGGTGGTCCGTTAACGAATCGTGTTTTGATTTGATAATTTTCCTCAATAAGGAGAATGGGTCGGGGCGGGTTTCTTTGATACATACCACAAAGAATATTCAGAAAATGTGTACATTTGGCATACGAAATCTTTGTCTGAGCCTAATAAACCCTTGAAGAATATCCTTGTTGTAGATACATATTTCTTATTATGTGAGCCAGTTTTCCAATCTGAATTGATTAAGGGCCACAAAGTTCTTAGTCGGGTTTGGGTGCTTTTTGTTTACGCATTCAAAAAGAGCGCTCGTCCAGTTGCTACTAACGTAAATGCAACCTCTGCTTTTGATTGTATTCACTTTGTCTTGCGGGGTTAGGCGAAGTTGCTAAAAGTTATTCGTCTGGTTAAGAAATCCTTTCAGACTATTTTTATTTTCGTGTTATATTTTGTCGAAATTGAATTAAATTCGGCTCCTCTTTATGGAAATTTGAAGTTAAATTAGAATGGACAACTTGATTTGCAATGAACTTCAAAACAGACATCATTTGATGAGAATGTTGAGTAAGCAAAATTGTGTTTTGTGATGAAAGGCTGAATAGGTAGTTAACTATACATATACCTAAATGTAATTTTGTAAAGAGGAATTTGAAATCGCATACCTGTCTGTGCATATGAAAAAGGCTTATATTAAGAAACCATTTGATATATTTCATGAGCGCTTTCGAGGTACCTATTAGCTATTTTTAAAGCATCAATTGAAATATTTATGTATAAGACCATACAAATATCCTATATGTATAACTAAAAAGGGTCACAAAAGTCAAGTTCATTGTTTGTCTACGCGTAATTAAGTGAAAATGCTGATAATGTCAACCATGATGTAGACATTGTCATTAATGCCAAAAAGTGTAAAAGCTTAGCAAAAATATACCAGCGTTTAATTTATTGCTTATGGGGAAACCCTCCTTACATTTTGTAAGAACTTACATTTTTTAAGAACTTACATTTTTTAAGAACATTTAAATTAAACATAGGGTATCCCTCATATAGTGGGTGTGGCGAAAATCTAAGTTTGGGTGAATTGATAAAAAAGATCTTTATATTTTGTTATACAACATTTACGGGATTCTATGGAAAAAAACTCAGTTTTTGTCTCAAAACGCCGCTTAAAAGTGGGCATGGCAAAAAAGTTTATATAAAGGAATTGTTCAAAACGATAAGAATATGAATTTCATGTACAATGACTTCTTCAATACAACGGTTTTTTTTAAAATGTTGGGCTCGTCAGTAGGCGGATTTTGGGCCACTAACAATTTATTAAAAGTTTCGGTATGTGAGTTGTGGGGTACACACGTATCGAGAATAGCTAAAGCAATAATATAGCTTATTTGTCTTAAAGTAAACAAAAATAAAATACAAAAATTAGACAATATAAAAGTTGAACTGAAACAGAGTGCAAAGTAATAGTTTCCTTCAAGTCTTGTTTTATATTTTATATACATTTTGTCAAAACAAAGAAAAAAAAGAAAAAAAAAAGATGAATTGCTTGTGTGAAAAAAAAGTCGAACGCATTGACATTAAAATTGAGTGCAATGACTGTAAAAAGCTTTTCCATGCCAAGTGTGTTAATGTTTTACCGGCGGATATTGAATATTTGAAAAAAACCCGTAATATCTGGAGGTGCTCTCGGGTCTCTACTTCGAGTAGAAATTCATTGTCCACTGAGAGCCCACTCCCCGGTTCTCATAATCATAAAAGACCAACAATTGAAAACGAAAAACAATCAAATAACATCATAACAATTGAAATGGTTTATAATGAAATCCATGAATTGAAAAAACTAAACCAGGACTGCTTGTCTAAAATTACTGTGCTACAAAACGAAAATATTGAACTTAAAACTACAGTGAATGTTCTGCAACAACGTATTAATATTTTGGAGCAGTCAAAACTTAGTAATACAATTGAAATCTTCAACGTGCCAAATGTCAACAATTCGACTGCATTACAAAACGCATTGCAAATTGTTCGCGTCGGAGTGGGTGTCGAACTGGATGAGAGTGACATCAACTCCTGCTTCGTAAAACAAGTGAAAACAAAGAGAGCTGCTTCTAATTCAAACAACTTGGTCAATCCCACTACCAACATATTATCTGTTAGTTTCGCTCGTCAAATTATAAAAGAGAAAATTATGAGAACAAAACAACAGCGAAGACAAAAACTAACAACTAAACTTCTGGGCGATAATCACGATGGCTCTCAAATTTTCATCAACGACAGCTTAACGTATCACATGCGAGCACTCTTCAATGCCACCAAAAAAGTTAAATTAGAGAAAAAATTTAAGTATATATGGATGAGGAATAGCATAATATTTTTGCGTAAAAATGAGGGAGATGTTGCTATTAAAGTGAGGTGTTTTGAAGATCTCAATAGATTGTAAATCTGTAATATTAATTAAAATGCTTAAAAGCAACTCAAATTACCAAAAAAAAATATGCTCTTCCCACCTTTTCTACACTGATTACTCATCAGAATATACGTAGTATGAGAGCAAATTTTAATTCGTTTTTAGCTCACCTAAATGCTTCTAATAAAGGGTGATTTTTTAAGAGCTTGAGAACTTTTTTTAAAAAAAAAACGCATAAAATTTGCAAAATCTCATCGATTCTTTATTTGAAACGTTAGATTGGTCCATGACATTTACTTTTTGAAGATAATTTCATTTAAATGTTGACCGCGGCTGCGTCTTAGGTGGTCCATTCGGAAAGTCCAATTTTGGGTAACTTTTTCGAGCATTTCGGCCGGAATAGCCCGAATTCCTTCGGAAATGTTGTCTTCCAAAGCTGGAATAGTTGCTGGCTTATTTGTGTAGACTTTAGACTTGACGTAGCCCCACAAAAAATAGTCTAAAGGCGTCAAATCGCATGATCTTGGTGGCCAACTTACCGGTCCATTCCTTGAGATGAATTGTTCTCCGAAGTTTTCCCTCAAAATGGCCATAGAATCGCGAGCTGTGTGGCATGTAGCGCCATCTTGTTGAAACCACATGTCAACCAAGTTCAGTTCTTCCATTTTTGGCAACAAAAAGTTTGTTAGCATTGAACGATAGCGATCGCCATTCACCGTAACGTTGCGTCCAACAGCATCTTTGAAAAAATACGGTCCAATGATTCCACCAGCGTACAAACCACACCAAACAGTGCATTTTTTGGGATGCATGGGCAGTTCTTGAACGGCTTCTGGTTGCTCTTCACTCCAAATGCGGCAATTGTGCTTATTTACGTAGCCATTCAACCAGAAATGAGCCTCATCGCTGAACAAAATTTGTCGATAAAAAAGCGGATTTTCTGCCAACTTTTCTAGGGCCCATTCACTGAAAATTCGACGTTGTGGCAGATCGTTCGGCTTCAGTTCTTGCACGAGCTGTATTTTATACGGTTTTACACCAAGATCTTTGCGTAAAATCTTCCATGTGGTCGAATAACACAAACCCAATTGCTGCGAACGGCGACGAATCGACATTTCACGGTCTTCAGCAACACTCTCAGAAACAGACGCAATATTCTCTTCTGTACGCACTGTACGCATTCGTGTGGATGGTTTAATGTCCAATAAAGTAAACTGAGTGCGAAACTTGGTCACAATCGCATTAATTGTTTGCTCACTTGGTCGATTATGTAGACCATAAATCGGACGTAAAGCGCGAAACACATTTCGAACTGAACACTGATTTTGGTAATAAAATTCTATGATTTGCAAGCGTTGCTCGTTAGTAAGTCTATTCATGATGAAATGTCAAAGCATACTGAGCATCTTTCTCTTTGACACCATGTCTGAAATCCCGCGTGATCTGTCAAATACTAATGCATGAAAATCCTAACCTTAAAAAAATCACCCTTTATTAATGCTGATTTTATTGTTTTGTCTGAGATCTGGTTGTACGACAATGAAATATCCAACTATAATATTCCTGGCTACGAAACGTATTCAAACTGCAATAATTCGTACAGCTCAGGTGGTATCGTAGTATATATAAAAACAGATCACCAACATAAATATGACGTAGTTAAAATTAGTATGAGTAGTGCCGATATCTTACAAATCAATTGCCGTATTTGTGTCGAAAAGTTTACCATTTTTTGTGTTTATCGCTTACATGAAAACAATTTAAGCAAGTGCATTTTTATAGAGCAGATGAATTGTTTACTTAAGGATCTAAAGACAAATAATTTATTGGTTGTAGGAGATATTAACATAGACATTTTAAAAAAATGCGTAGACACTGACAACTACATGCTACTAATGTCATCATATGGATTGGAACCTTATGTAATGGAACCGACACGTATCACAGACTCATCGCAAACCTGCATCGATCATATTTTTGTAAGGTTAGCCAAAAATTGTTCATATAAATTATCTGCTGAAGTACTAGATCATAAAATTACCGATCACTGTATGACTAACTTAAATATAGGTAAACTCCAATCGAATAGTTTAAATAGATATGTGCCTTTTAGGGCAACTAAGAAAGTAAACTTTCACAATTTAGTAGGTTGTTTGATGTTTGAGTTTTGGGAGCCTGTGTATACAGAAAATGATCCATCAGTGGCATACGATATTTTTCTTAATATTTTAACTAATCATATTGCAAGTTGTACTGAAACACTGAATCCAAAAAAGTGCAATCTAAAACGTCTCAGGCCGTGGATAAGTAGAGAACTACTTAAAAAAATAAATGAAAAAAATGAGATTAGGAAAAAATGTTTATGGCATCCACATATACAAAATTAAAGAATTACTATTTAAAGATAAGTGAACATGTAAAAAACAGGTGCAGTATAGTAAAGATAAATACTATGCTGCTAAACTTCAGAACTGTAGTGGGAATGCGAAAGAAGAATGGAAAGTCGTAAATAATATCCTTGGGAGTCAAACTGATAAAAACGAGATTCTAAAAATTGAAGTTGACGGTGCAACAATATCTGATCCAGTTTCTATTGCCAATCATTTTAACCAATTCTTTGTGTCTGTGGCAACTCAATCAAAGCAGCTTCCTATACAAAATAATTGTAGTTGCAATCTTTATGCAGATGTAATTTATGACACATATCAAAGCAATTCATTTGTTTTTAAAGCGTTTACACCGCTTGAAATTCATAAACAAATCATATCGCTTAATAACAAAAACTCCAGCACTTCAGACGGTATCACCAACTGCCTTCTAAAGCATATTTCACTGTTTATTGTTGATGTTTTGAGTTATTTATTTAATTTGAGTATCAATTGTGGTATCTTTCCCTCGTCTCTAAAAGTCGCTGACGTTATACCCCTGTTTAAAAAAGGTGATATAAGTTTAATGTCGCAGTACAGACCTATTTCTATACTTCCAACATTTTCTAAATTATTTGAAAAAGTTGTGAAAGTTCGCATAATTTCTTTTCTCAATAAAAATAACTTTTTTGGTGATGAACAATATGGTTTTCGGGAGAAGAGATCCACTGAAGATGCCATACTTAAATTGAGTAGTGAAATTTATAATGGCTTTAATAATAATAATACTAGTATAGCTCTCTTTATAGACATGACCAAAGCATTCGATATGGTTAACCCCAATACACTTTTAGACAAATTATACAAAGCTGGGTTCAGAGGAGTAATTTATAACTGGTTTTCTTCATACTTGTCGGGGAGAACTCAGCGAGTAAAATTAGATAGAAATTACAGCGATGAATTAAAAATTACTATTGGTGTACCCCAAGGCTCAGTCTTGGGGCCAATTCTATTCTTGATATATGTAAACTCTTTGTTTATTCAAAACTTTAGTAGTCATATAACAGCTTTTGCTGATGACATCACATTTACCTATACAAATAAAAACTTATTTGAATCGACAGTAAAGCTTCATATGGACTTACAAATCCTATGCCAATGGTTCGCCAAACATGAATTACTTATTAGCAACAAAACCAAACTTATGATTTGTAACTTAAAAGGTTCATGTCCTAATGATTGTGACATAATTTTCCACTCCGCCGCTTGCACAAAATTGTCCTTAGCTGTTCATGCTTGTGAACAAAGTAATTTTTCAGTAGATTCTGTGTGTAGTCCAAATTGCTTTAAAGTTGAATGTGTTGAACGTTTTAAGTATCTAGGGGTTTTAATTGATAACAATCTAAGCTGGAAAGCGCATATAGAAGAGTTAAAAAAATATATGTTATCTGTTACGCGTAAATTGTATCTCTTGAAACCACATTGTTCAAAAAAAATTATGTTAATGATATACTATGGACTTGAGCACTCGAAATTGCAATATGGTATTGCAAGTTGGGGTGGAATATACAATTCCACAATTGAGGTTTTAAACATTGCCCAGAAACATCTCATAAGAATTATTTGTGGAGCGAACCGGTTAACAAATAGCTGGCCTTTATTTTACAATCTCCGAGTACTACCAATTAATCATCTTTACATCTTTAAAGTTCTTAAAGTATTTTTCCTGCGAAGCGG
This sequence comes from Portevinia maculata, assembly GCA_949715645.1. Classification (NCBI taxonomy): domain Eukaryota; kingdom Metazoa; phylum Arthropoda; class Insecta; order Diptera; family Syrphidae; genus Portevinia; species Portevinia maculata. The sequence continues at coordinate 100,472,857 of OX454527.1, forward strand.
TTTCAGTGCAACTCTCAGAAGCTCAAATGCTTACGGGTTAAGAGTAAATAATATGGCGGTTGTTAACATCCCCGTAGCTAGAAAAACACACTTTTTGAAATTTTATACTGCGATGGCACCTAGGCTCTTTAACAAATTAACGTATGAAATAAGAATAATAGAACAACCTGCGTTATTTTTCAACTTAATTAAAAAATGGCTCTTCACTATGGATATTTCTATGGTCAAAACGTTGTTGAACTCAGATCACATTTCGTAACTTATTTTATCTAGCATTTGCTCCTTCAATTTCTAATTCTTCTTTTTAATTTTTCATTTTTTCTTTGATAAAATTGTATCTAAAGTTTAATTTTTTGTATCTACCCCACACGAAACACAAATTATGTTGTTTTTATAATTGATGGATCATTCGCCTCTAGTCACTCAAGTGCTACAGAATGATACCTATATCTGAAAATGTTTAATTATTTAGTTAATTAAAAAAATGTAATATATTTATTATGAATTTTGTATTAACATTTTAAGAAAATAATAAAAAAAAAAAAAAAAAAAAGTTCAGCTTTCTAGCTCAAATGAAATTTTTGAATATAGAAACTTTTAGGGGTCCCGGCATTATTAAAGTATGCTACACACTATGAGTCAAAATTCGTATGCCTTAGAATAGGGTATACAATGACTGAACGCCACAAGAAACCAAGTTTTGCAAATCTTGAATTTGATTTAATTAAGCGAAATATGTTCATAATACAGAATGACAGAAATGAAACAGCAAGTTCTTGCAAAATTGGCTAAAAAGCTTCATCCGCACAAATTGAAAGGCTTTTTCTTCAAGTTGGACTCATACAAAAGATCAAAATAGGTTGACAACAGCTAAAGCTGACAATTACAGTTTTTACCTCTTTAACCTCTTGAACTTTTAGCAAGCAAGTTTTAGCCCCACTGGTGTTCCTGGCCCTTGGATAGTCTCTCACCGGATATTCAAATGATTATTCTTCGTCGGGTATTCATTAAGGTGTCATTCGAGGAGCAGATGTTTACTCAATCTTATCACCTAACTACTTAACTAGAAGTTCAATCCCCCACTGAAAACAGCAATATAGATAAGTCACCTATTAATAGAGAGAAACTTAAAATTCATTGTTTATCGAACTTCTTCTCCAAAAAAAGAGAATGTTTGCCTGGTATTACAATGGCCAATTATCGAGTACTCTAGGATTTGGATTTTCTTTAAAATTTGTATAAAACAAAATAGTGAAATTTTCGGGTAGTCGTTGGGCAAACGATTGTTTGTTTATTGCCAGTATGTAATTGACCGCGAAAATATCGGCCAACAAAAGCTGGACATCATCGGCCGATGTCGATGCCGTCCGCAAACCGCAGAAGTTGGACGGATCTGTTGAAGATAATCACCCTTTTTCTAATAGACGCTTCACCTGAATGAGAAATTGTCGCTTGAAAAGCAAACTGACATAAGTCAAAATTCATACATTTTCAGAAAAGCCATTTGAAGTTTTTCATAACTTAAAAAAATCATTTTAGTTTTGAATTTCAATGAACAGCAAAAAGGTGGTAAAGGTAAGGTAAAAAAGTATTTTTTTCTTCTTCTTTCAAGTGGTTTTTTTCCATTTTTTCATATTCAAGTTACTACCAAAAGCCGTTTTTCAAAAAAAAAAATTTGACTTATGTCATTTTACATCCAAATTGCTACTAATTTAAAAAAAAATTATGAAAAAGTGTCGTTTTGTTTTTATCTATTATAATTCTATTGTTTAAAATAAAACCTAGCTTATTGGTAAACTGGGACTTCTTAAAGTAATCAAAAGAACTTTGAAGTTCATCAACTAGTTTTGTTCCAAGATAAAATGACTTAACGCAAATTGAAACGTTGTACTACAAAAATAAATTTACTGAAATTTGGCAGTAAAATGACACAACACGAAAAGTGTCACTTTTCAAGAAACTTATTTATCACGACTTCATATTTTTTTAAAAGCAGTGTTACACATGAAAAAAAGTCATTTAGCTGGGAAAACAACAGGGATGTTACCCTAAATTCAAAAAGACACTTGTGCCCTCATGCTGTCAGTTTAAGATTTACAGTTATGACGGTTTAATAGAAAAATTGTATTTTTTGGCGATTCGTTCTGTATATAACTCAAAATCGTCAAATTTTGACATATGTCAGTTTGCTCACTTGAAAAGTGACGAAATGTATTTTTGAAAAAAAAATGTATTACAAATTGCGTTGTTTATCGTTGATTTACGCGTCGTAACCCATTACTTTTAATGGAACGTACATTTTTGTGACGAAAATGTCAGCCATCCTCAATATGACTGTCGGTTTATTTGCTTGATACGACATTTAAAACGTTATTGAATGTCGAACGCAAATTTTTAAACTACAAGTTAAGTGTGTAATGTGTGTTTTTAATGACATTTTAGAAAAATGTCCTTTTTTAAGGTTTCAATGAACTCTCTAAGGGTCCAAGAAACCTGTTGGTACAATAACCTGGAACACAGAAATATTTTTTTTAAATAATAATCTTTTTCCTATTTTACGGACCCCTTGGAAAAATAATCATCACTTTGGATGAATGTCCTTCGGAATAAATCGAAATTTTTCGCATATTTCTCCACGATGCGCCCCAACCGAAAATCTGTCGATTCCTACCATTTAATCACTGGATTCCATCACTCGAAATAAATCAATTTTTTTTTGGTGTCTTCTCACGCATCATATTGCTTGTATAATTGAATGAAAAATAACTGTTTTAGTATTAGCTGAGTTTTGCAGATGGACCCCTCTGCCAGTGTCTTTAGAGAAGCAGGATTTTGGATGAACATTTTAGACCGGGATTTGATCTTTGACCTTGGGACCAAGATTTTCGACTGGGGCTTTGATCCTCAAGACCAGGTTTTTGGTGGGATTGTGGACCTTGAATTGATCCTTGGAACCAAGATTTTGATCGCAATTTGATCCTTGACCAGATGGTTTTGTTTGTTTATACATGCTGAATAGAATGACTTTTTACAAAGTATGTCATAGCTATGTACGTTGCAAAAAAAACAAAAATGTTTTCCGTTAATCAATTGAGTTCTGTATTAAAGGATAAATTGATTATATGGTTCTTTCTTTCAGTGGCCTAAATTGTGAATGGAGGAAGCAAAGAATGAAAATGTAAACAATGACCAACACATGAACTAGGGCGAACCCTCACATAATCATGAATGATGAATCAATGCCGATAGCAATTGAAAGTTATGCGACAGTCTCAATGCTATACAGGGGAGATACAATGTTATGTAATGGATTTCAAATTTCGTGTGCTTGCCATCACCATTCTTTTTTATTTATTTATTTATTTATTTCATCTACCAGGTAGAACACCTTCACAGATTTCGCATAAAGTAATAAAGGTACATACAGTAAATATAAAATTACAAAAACATAATAATAACATGAGTTAATAAACTAAAAAATTGGCATTAATTACGAAAGATTGAAGTTAGAGCAGTAAGAGCGTCGCATTCAAATAAATTCCGATTTGAGGTTAAATCCAAGTTATTACCGATCGAATTAAACAAACAGATGCATCGAGTTATGGCTATGGGTTCAGACAAACCATAGTTTGTTCTATGTGCCGGAGGTAAAAACAATTGTCTGTCCCTTAGTACTCTGCTTGGTGCATAGAATGGTAGACTAAAAAGAAGTTCACTACAATTGATTCTGTTAGAGACAATATCTTTCAGGAACACCAAAGACTGCATCTTTCTCCTAACCACGAGAGTATTAAGGCCTAACAATAAGCAGCGACTATTATAAGATGGAACTTCAAAGTCTCTATTAAATCTCTTCAGAGCAAGGCGAGTGAATCGTTTTTAGACCCGTTCTATTCGAGAAGAGTGGACACCATAAAAAGGATTCCAAATTACACAGCAGTACTCTAATCTGGATCTTATTAAAGAGCAGTAGAGAGTTTTTAGTACGAATGTATCACGAAAGTCTTCACAACTTCTTCTAATGAAAGCCAGAAGGGAAAACGATTTAGAGACAATATAGTCGATATGCAAATTGAAAGATAATTTAGGTAATTTACTATCGAAAATAACCCCAAGATCCTTAACTTCAGAAACTCTAGTAAAAGCAACACGTCCAGCTTCGTATGAGTGAAGCAAGGGAATATGAGAACGAGAAATCGTGCAAACTTTACATTTCGGCAAACTAAGCTCCAAATCGTTCTCGGAACACCATTGTAAAAATAGGTTCATCTCAAGCTGGAATGTTAAACAATCAGAGAAGTTGGGGACTTTACAAAACATTTTGAAATCATCTGCAAATAACAGACAATCGCATCTTGTGAAAAGTTGAGGAATTTCATTTACAAAGAGTACAAATAGCAACGGCCCTAAATGGCTTCCTTGTGGGAAATTCAACATAATCTGAACAGGAAGTGATCGTTTTTTTTTGTTTATGTAATCCGAATAGAATTTAATTGTTTCTTAGTAGATAATTGACCACGAATTTAAGGTTTTTTTTACAAAGTGCAAAGTATGTATGCTGCATTGTCGAATTGTCATGTGGGTGTGCATTGTCTCGTGGTCGGGTTTGGTCCTTGAGACCGGATCGGGATTAGGTTAGGTTAGGTTAGGTTTATGTGGCTGTCGGCACAAGCCGACACACTTAGACCAATTTAGGTCCATTGTGATACCACGTATATTATCTACTTCAACTCTGTAGATGGGACTGGCCAACGACACGCGGTTGTTCTTAAACGGTTCCCCATCTACGTACTAACAGCGCCCAATGTCATTTAATTACGGTGGTCTGAGGAGAACCGATTAACTCGACGTGGTATGGTCGTTGGTCGGATCGTGATTAGAGCCGAGTATTTTAGAGATGGAGATTTGAGACGGGGATCTGAGACAGGGATTTAAGAACTGGTTTTTGATCCGTAAAGTCAAAGTTTTGATCCTTGATACCACAATTTTGATCCTAAAAATCGACGTCTGCAAAAAAGAGGTTTGGCCAAAAAGCTACAAGTTCACCTCAGCCTTGAGAACAGGATTTTAATCCTTCATGCCAAGACCATGCGCATGACGTCACCCGACCCAGTTAAAAAGGCAGATGTCGAATACAAACAACTATGTACGACGCAGATGCCCGATCCAGATGTAGATTACAATTAACTATGTACGATCCAGATGTCTGATCAACACAAAAAGCTTCAAAAACTCCCCTTGGCAAGAAAACAGCCTCACAAAATGGCAGGAACAAATTTATTTTGATCCTTGATGTTAAGATGCTCCTTTAAGTCAAGATTTTGATCATTGAGAGCAGGATTTTTTTTCTTGAGACCAAGATTTTGATCCTTGAGCTCAAAAGCTCTGATGACGTCACGAACCTGAACCTTAGTGACCTAGAAAGAACCAATTATATCTACTCACGACATTCTGATGTAAAATAAAATCTGTTTACTGTAGCTATGCTTCTTGATAGATGGCGCAGTCAAATAACTACATTGTTGAATCTCAACTTTTTTCTCAAATCTCAGATCTCAAATTTTTTCGACTTTTTTTTATAGAGTCAAAAGAAGTATGGATTACGGAATCCATTCCATTACTATAACCAAGAAATAGTTAATGGAATTATCAAGCTTCCTTTGAATTTTTGGTTCGCTTATTTTCTAAAATACTACTGTCGGGGATTTATCTTCCGACCGTCCAGGGAAAGAGTGAGCGAGAATTTGGAATAGAAGTAAGAACCCCGAGGGGAATGGATCCAAGAAAAGCTGCTCCTAATAGCACTGGTCATCAGTCAGCCCGGAGCTTTAATGCAACGCGCATCGATCTGTGAACCGTACTAGTGCAGCTATCATATTAAATATCTTTATTAAAAATATTCAAAATTCGTAATCGCGCGAGATCACCAAATACCGAGGACAACTTACTGTCCTCGGATGAAAAACTTAAGTCCGTACCCAAAATGGTCCTAACTAAAAATTACACTCCAATTATTGGAGCCCCTTACAGTGTCTGCCAGACAGTGATTATGAAAGTGATGATATGGACGACCATATTGTGTTGCCAAACAAAATCGCTAAAATAAATGTTCCCCCAATAAAACTTTTGCAAAAACCTGATGATTGTGCATTGTGCATGAACTGATGAAAAATCTAAAAGTATCTGATTATTCTATTAAACGAATGTCTATTGGAATTAAAATTAATTGCGAAAGTATAGATTCATATAATTCTGTGCTCAATAAATTAAAATTAGAAAATTGCCAATTTTCCATGACAATAAAAGCGATAGTAGTTTTCTTTGGCCTAGGTGCATACGAAGAAAATAAATTAAGAAGTGAACTACTAAGACTTGGACTTAAATGTTTGGAAGTAAAAATGGTTACAAAAAATTTTCAGTATTACACCGATACGTTTTACATAGTTTCACTTGAAAGTAGCTCTAAAAAACTTAATGAGTTAAAAAAAGATATTCGTTCCATCTTTCACACTCAAATTAATTGGAGCTATAAGCGTAAACAAAACAACAGATTGACTCAGTGTCGTCACTGCCAAATGTTTGGCCACGGCGAAAGAAATTGCAATATAAAAACATATTGCTCAATTTGCGCAGGTCATAAAAAGACTGTTGACTGTAATAACCCCGATTTGCACAAGTGCGCTAATTGCAAGGGAAAGCACAAGTCTACAGACAGCGCATGCGGCAGTGGAAACAAATATATTGAAATGCAACAAAAAAGGGACGGGCTGCAGTCCGCTTGGGCGAACTGTTGGATACCCTAAACTTATTCCTTTCCCTCATAAGTGGGCGTGACAAAAGTCTAAGTATGGTTGAATTGTTAAGAACGCTATACATATTTTCTTATATAACACTTAAGCGCTTTTATCGAAAAAAAACGAAGCTTTTGTAAAAAAAACGCTCCCTAGCTCAAACTTTGGTTTTTCAATAAAATGATTTTATTCAATTGTGGGCGTGTCAGTAAGCGGATTTAAAAAAAATAACACATGAGCATAAAGGGCCCCTAGAGAGTATATATTATAAATTTCAGCGCCCTAGCTCAAATTTTGGATTGCCAAAAAAAGTTTTTTTTTTAATTGTGGGCGTGTCAGTAGCCGGATTTTGAAAATATTTTCATATGAGCATAAAGGGCCCCCTAGAGAGTATATATTATAAATTTCAGCTCCCTAGCTCAAACTTTGAATTTTCAAAAAAAGTTTTTTTCTAAATTGTGGGCGTGTCAGTAGGCGGATTTTGAAAATATTTACAAATGAGCTTCAGCTCCCTAGCTCAAATTTAGGTTTTTCAAAAATTTGTTTTATTTAATTGTGGGAGTGGGCGGATTTTGAAAATTTTATCTCCCGAGCAGTTTCAGGAGTCATAGATCATTATATAAAAAATGTCAGCTTTCTGTTTTTTTGAGTTTGTGGGCGTATCTGTGGGCGGATTTCAAAAATTCGTAAACTTGATAATTTGGGGACCCTAGAGAGTATATGGTTAAAATTTCAGCTCTCTAGGCCCAGTTTAAAGGCCTAATTTTTGCCGACGGACGGACATTGCTAGATCGACATTACTATCGATGCTGATCATAAATATAGTAACTTTTAAAGGTCTACGGGCAATATTAAGGTGTGTTACAAACTATGCGTCAAAATTAATATACCCTTAGAATAGGGTATAAACAACAAATAAAATCAATCGCCCTCGCTCTATGCCAAGCCCGAGCCTTAATAACAATAACAATAACAACAACAACGGTATTTCGTTGCTGTCTATGAACGATTTCCCTGCGCTACCAACACGCGCCAAAACGAAACAGATCGAGAAGTGAGAAACACCAGCAACTCTACAACGAAAACTTGGGAGAGAGAGTATGCTTCAGCTGCTGCAACAACATCCACAAATACCATCAAACCCGTTGCAACCAGCAACACCGGAGAATTATTCTCCATAGAAGAAATGAACTCGCTTGTAATGGAGATGGTCACCAAGCTAAGTACATGTAAAACTAGAGAAGATCAATTTTATGTTATAGCACAATTAGCCACTAAGTTTTTGTACAATAATGCTAACTAGTTTTAATAATAACAATATAAATATTGTAACATGGAATGCCAGAGGCATTCGTAAACAAAATATATTGAATTCCTAAACTTTTTAACAAATAATAAAGTTGATATCGCGTTAGTTACTGAAACATGGCTTAGATCTAAAGATCGAATTTCAAATTCGACTTTTACCTAAAGGCTATAGGATAGATAAAAACAATAAAAGAGGTGGAGGTATTGCTATTTTGATTAGGAGATCTTTGCAACATGAGCTTTTGCCTTGCATACAAACTAATTATGTAGAGAACGGAATAACATTAGGTAACTTAAGAAAAGTTAGGATTTATTGTGTTTATTTTCCAGAAAAAATTATAGGAGGCTTATCACCAGTTGAAAAAAGACAACGATTTAGAAATGACCTAAGAAAATTGTTTAGTCTAAATTGTGCTTTTTTAATTGGATGTGATTTAAACTGCAGACACAGAGACTGGGGTTGCATTAGAGCCAATTCTTGGGGAAATGTCTTGTCCGAACTTTCTGTTATGTTGCCAATGTCCATTATGTACCCGCCCAGTCCTACTTATGTTCCAGCTAGTTCCCGTGGTAGTCCCTCCGTTATCGATTTATTAGTATCTTATGTGTCAAGTCTTATATCCCAGCCCATTTCTATAAATGAGCTTAGCTCTGACCACAATCCTGTTCTTTGTAATATTCTCCGGTCGGGTGTCGAAAAAGTGCAATATTATCAGGACCTGAAAAATGCAAACTGGTCGACTTATCGAACCGAAGTAATTAGAAACCTTAGAACAATTCCTACAGTTATAGAAAATATCTCAAATAACCACGATGTTGACGACCTAATTCATACATTTTCTGAGCATATTATTAATTCAGCTAATAGTTGCCTTCCCAAAGTTCCGATAAAACCTAAATGTGTAAAATTACCAACTGACTTCTTAGAACTTATCAGAATAAGGAATATGCACAGAAGAAACTGGCAGAGATACCGACAACCTATTTTCCGAATTCAAATGTCAAAAACTAATAAATTATTAAATAAAAGTATCCAGACTTTTCGAAACGCAGAATGGAACAATAAATTAAGTTCACTCGATAAGTCTGCAAAGCCCTTCTGGAACACAGTTAAAATTATTAAAAATAAAAACAGACAAATACCCTGTCTCACAAATGGTTTGACTACTCGTACCTTTTATACAGACACCGAGAAAGCGGAGTCACTTGCATCGAATTTCTCAGAAAATCATGTAGTATCGCAGCATTTAGGAGAACCAAGCACTGAAACACTTGTCCAAAATACTATACAGGCTTTTAGTGCAAATAACCCTGACAGTCCCTTGGAGGAATTTCTATCGGAAACAGATATAAAATACCTTGTAGGTAACTTGCAAATTAGAAAAACAGGTGGTTTGGATAATATCAAAAATATATATATATAAAAAAATTACCTAAAGAGGGAATCAAAGTTCTGACGTTTATTATAAATGCGTGCCTTAAAACGCAGTACTTTCCTGATAAATGGAAACTGGCAAAGGTAGTCCCAATATCAAACGCGGAAAGCCTCTTGATAAACCTCAAAGTTACAGACCTATAAGTTTACTTAGTAGTGTTAGTAAGACTTACGAAAAAATCCTAAAAGAAAAAATTATCAAGATTATTGAGGATCATAAACTATATCCCGATGAACAGTTTGGTTTTAGGCGTGGTCATGGTACCCCCATCAAGTTTTAAGATTGTGCAATATTGCAACTGATATGATCCTACTAGATATTGAAAAAGCTTTTGATTCTGTAATGGACTTATATACAAAATGATAAACCTTAATTTCCCTTTGTTCCTGTGTAAAATCATCCAAAGTTTTGTAGCAAATCGTCGTTTTATTGCGCATGTAAATGATAGTGTATCAAGGTAATAAACTTTCACACAGGTGTGCCCCAAGGCTCAGTTCTTGGGCCAGTTCTTTACAATCTGTACACATCCGACTTTCCTCTCCTCTTTCAATGTGAAGCAGCAATTTATGCTGATGACACGGCTATAATTTCATCGCATGAGGTCAGTCTAAATATTGAGACGAATCTTAAAAATGCGATTGAGACGCTGCAAAACTACTACACAAAGTGGAAAATAAAACTAAATGCTGAAAAAACACAAGCTATCTTTTTCACACGAAAAAGGAGACCCTGTTTTCTTCCAGCAAACCAACTGCTTGTCAATGGGTATTCAATTGCGTGGAAGCCTTCTGTAAGATACTTGGGTGTACATTAGGGTGGCTCGATTTTTTTTTTAAATATAGTTTTTGGGCACTGGTCAAAAGTTGTCTTTATATACCATGATGTAACATATTTAAGAGTTTTTGAAAAAAATTAAGATCTTGTACTGTAGAATCTTCTCTTAAAATCAAAAAAAAAAAAACAGAAAAAATTTTAATTTTCTCCATAAACATATTTACTCATGTTTTTTTTAATCCGATGGTATTCATTTTTATTATTAATGATAATTAAGAGTATTTCAAGCATAAAACTAATGAAAAATTAAGAAAGAGAAGTTTGAACAAAGTTTAAAAAAGCAAAAAGTTAAAGTTTAAAAAAATTACAACATTTTGAAATCTTTTTTAGAATTAAAAAACGGCATTTTTTTCCTCAATATTCAATTCTGGTTCTTATAAATCCATCACGCCTCATTGGACGACAGACAGCAGCTGAAGCTTCAGTAACAATTTTAACACACCGTTCCGTCGCTTGGGTGTGGCAAGGGTAATCCTTTATGTACGGTACAATAAGAGTTCCAATTAATTTGGGATTTTGAATACATTCATTAATGACTTCCAGACTAATGTTTATTAATATTGGTGGATCACATAAAATACCCATATTCCAGTCGACTATGTCAATGTAATCGTCAGCATTAAAGTTGAATTTCGGCAAAACAAATGACCGCACCGAAATTGAGGTAGTGCCAAGCTCGTGCCTTTTTAATTCGTCTCAAAGCTAGAGTTTGAATTACTTCCATTTCATCCGCAATCATTAAAATTAAAATATTTTCCGGGTGTCCGAAGTAGCAATTTCTTTGAATAACAGGATTAAATTTTCAGACAGGTATCTTGTCAACATTATAGTTTTTTGAAGGTGCCGAGCGCCATAAATGCATTGAGGGCTAGTTTTTATTTCAAACCACATTGGCGCATAAACTTGTATTATAAAGTTGGCCAACAATAGCAAATTTTCGGATGGAGCTATAGTAGATAGATATAACCTTAATATACGGTTGCCGGTTGTTAGCCACCTTGAATGAACGACTTTACCAGGATTTCTCTTGCTTAAACCTTCACTGCAAACCACTGAACTGATAGCTTGACAAATTTCATACAAGTATCGTTGGCCAGTACTGAGATAATGAGTTCTTGAAATTTGTCGAAGGTTACATTGGATAGCAACCAACGACCATACCACGTCGAGTTAATCGGTTCTCATCAGATCACCGTAATTAAACGACGTTGGGCGCGGTTAGTACTTAGATGGGGGACCGTTTGAGAACAACCGCATGTCGTTGGCCAGTACCATCTACAGAGTTGAGGTAGATAATTATACGTGGTATCACAATGGACCTAAATTGGTCTAAGTTTGTCGGCTTCTGCCGAAAGCCACATAAACCTAACCCTAACCTACATTAGATAGCTTGAAATGATGCTACCGACAAATACTCATAATTTTTCAATTTATTTCCCTAAGTACCTGTAAAGCTTCGTGGTCCGGTTGTGTTTCCATCAAGATGCTAAGATATGTGTCGAAGTATAAGTTCATTTGCATGCAACTGGCATATAAACCATTGTAATGGTTTACCTATCTCTAATTACAAACGACGAATAGCACCCCCTTGCATCCCGTGTTTATAACAGTGCCATCACTTTCAATAACCACAACTTTCATTTTATCAATCCCTTTTTCATCAAGGAACTCTTTCAATTATGTACTAACGATTTCAGCTTTTCCATTTGGAAGCGACAGATGTCCTAAGTATTCAGATCCAGGCTCCTTCACTAAACTTAAATGCTCTTCAATAATAAGATTCCTTCTGTTATCTATCATACTCAAGGTTTTATCTTTTCGTCCATCAAAATATATTCCAAACTGGAGCTCCTGGAATGATTTCGATAATGACAATGAAGATAAGGACGCCTTCTCCTTCTCACGGGCACGTCTGATCTTGTGTCTATCTGCAACATTGTTTAAATTTTCATTTGTAATCATTCCAACATCTTGAAGAGTCGCTGAAACAATTGCAGATGCTGCCCTGTTCGAGATCCCAAATCTGTCGGGAGTTTTCGCAACTGTAGATAAGTTCTCAATTTTCTGTGTGGTTAGATGTTCTTCAACGTTTGGAGTTTCAGATATTGCAGAAGAAGATTCCAGGGATGATTCTGATGACAAAGTGTAATTTGTAGCTCGATGAGAAGGTGGCATCGGTATTTCATCGTTTTGAATTGCAGAAATCAAAGCTCTACTAGTCGAAGGGGTTTGTTCCAAAAACGTTTGCGATGCTGATGTGGTTTTAACTTTGGTGGCATGTTTTATTAGTGATGCATCATGTTTTCTTTATCTTTGAAGGCTTTCTGAAATCTGCTTTGTCACTCTCACGTCAACATTACTTATAATCATTTTTCGTTCGGTTCGTTGATCTAACAAAAATTGTCTCTCTCTCACTGGAACTTTGAGTTGCTTTTCGCATAGTCATGAATTTAAATCTTTACATTTGAAAATCCCGATATCAAACAGACAGCGAGAGTTTTCTTTAAAAATTTGAATGCGATTTTTGTATGACTCTACGTCTTTTCTTGATTTGTAGGGTTGCATTAAGTTTCGGTATTTTTCATGATAACTTTTTATTTTATTTGAAATCGAACGCTGGTCTATAACAGCTGGTATGGACGCAAACTCCCATAATTTAATTAATTTCTCACTTAATATTTCACAAGCATTTGAAACCGAGTTCTTGTATTCTTTTGGTTTATTCCGACTTATCCACAAAAAACAGAGAATAACGTCTTTATATGTTGGAGGTACGTTTTTTGGTAAGTCTCGACCAAAACCGAAAACTGGAGGTGGATCAAATCATTGACTCTGACAGAAAAAGGCAAAAAGGAGTGGAATTTCGCCTTAAGGGTCGTACAAAATATAAAATTTGTTGAAAATGGTATTTTCCTAAGACAGAAGGGAGGTGTGGGGGGGGGGGGTCAAATAACCCCTTTGTAATCACCGCAGACGCATAAGCTTAAGCCTTTTGATTTTAAAAAATAGTTTAACTTATGATAAACCAGCCTTTAACGATTTTATATTTTTTTTATTTAGATTTGGCAATATGTACAACTTCGAAAATTTTTAAGGTACTTGGGGCAGTATTTAAAATTTGAATTTTTGAAAAATATTTTGGATTTCTGGATTTGCCCAAAAATATTTTTCATACAAATTTTTTAATAATCGAGCCACCATAGTGTACATATTGATTCAAAACTGACGTTTAAAGAACACTTAACAAAATAAATATTGACATAAAAATATTATATCCTTTTATAAATAGGAAATCATCACTTTCAAATGAAAACAAAATATTAATTCATAAAACAATTTTTCAATCCATCTTATTGTACGGCTGCCCGGTTTGGGGTAATTGTCCTGAATGTCACATTAAAAAGTTTGCAAATTGCACAGAACAAATTATTAAAAATGATGCTTAACCTCCCATGGCACCACTCCACGCTAGATCTACATGCAAGAGCAAATGTTGAAATGATCTCCTTCAAAATACGCAAACTAATAGAAACATTTAAGATCAGATGTGATATCCCTGACAATCCTCTTATTAATCAATTAAATATTGAATATCACCTACCTCACTGATATTAACTAACGCAATATTAAACTTATTGTTAATTTATTTGTATGTTATCTATTTATCTCTATATTGCAATACTATATTGTTTGTCAATTTGATATTATCTATTTATTCACTCAAATGTATCTCCTTTGTCTATTTATTTATGTTTATTTGTTCATTTATTTATTTATTCATTTTTCACTTATTTATTTATTTATTCACTTATTTATTTATTTATTTATTTATATATTTTTTATTTACGTAATTATTTATTTATTTATTTATTTATATATTTTTTATTTATTTATTTATTTATTTATTTATTTATTCATTGATATATTTATTTATTTACCTATTAAACAATTTATTTATTTATTTATTTACTTATTTATTTATTAATATATTTATTTATAACTTATTTATTTATATATTTATTTATTTATTTATACATTCATGTATATTTTAGTTATTATTATCTTTTTTTTTGTCTCTTTAATTTGAGGTTTTTAGTCGTTGTTTTTCCTCAAAAACAAACATTTTTCTAATTTAAGTTAATTTTTGTCAATTGTAAACTTTTTTCAGTAGAAAGACATAAAGTTGTCATATATCTGTATTTAAATTATTTATATTGTGCTATAACAAATTGTAAGTTATAAACGAAATAAAATATGTTATTTTATCTAATAGCACTGGGAAATACCAAATATTATTTAAGGCACCAAGTTCTTTAACTTTCGACTTGGGAGGGCAGCCATAGTCTTCCGGATTACCTCGCCGGTTTGTGTTCGGCATACTATACACTCGTGAAGTACAGTCCGTACCTCCATTCGACCATGAAGGATCCAGCCTTTCTGCAGCAACATCTTCAGCATCAATTGCACTCCACCGTGCAGTGTCACCAACCTGAGGTACATCATCATCATTAAGTATTTTTTGCATTAGTTTTGCTTAATATAATCAAATTACTTTCAGCCTATCGGCACACTTTGCAGTCAGTGGAGCTTACTCATCCTCTGTGTGTAAGTTGTGCTGACTCATACGCGCATTCCAATGAGTAATTTCCACAGTCATTGCTAATCACTCATACTCGGGTCTCCTTTCATACATTGTTTATTTGGTTTTATTTGTTTGTTCTCGTTATTGGAAAACATTGCATGGGTCTTATCGGCTGTCATTGATAGTCATCCATGTGATGGTGTCAAAGGCAACGATGGCATAATTAAAATCTTTATAACAATTGTCTCGGGTTTTTTATGTTCCAGTGAACGCGGCGGACTTATATAGTATCTTTTCAACCCTGGCGTACGGTGGTATTCAGCCTGCAGACAATTTGATTAAGCCTCCGAACATTTACTGTGTGTATTTATTTTTTGACATTGAACTATGACAATTAAACTCTATATTATTCGTACTCTACTGTGATAATTAACGAATGCAATGTTGAGTAACCATTGTAACCATACGTGAAAACAAAATAACTCCAATATTAGCCGTGTTTCTTTGCACGCGGATATAGGGATGGCATCAGAAAACGACTATCGCCGCTTAAGAATTCATCAAAAAAAACTTGGCAGCACACATGCACCTATGACATGCACCGTGACACAGCTGTAAGTTGTAGTTAAGAAATTTGTATTGAAAATCCTGAAATTGAAAAATATTTACTTCCGCCAATTGAAATTGCTGCCAAGCATATTCTAAAATTATGAAAAACAATTTCACATTAACAGATTTTCTAAATTCAATTACCTTTATAATGAAGTTAATAATAATAAAATCACGAAAAAAATATTCGGCGGGATGTGTTAGTGGTCGGAGGGATATCAAACTTTGACATTTCCTGAAAAATTCATCGCATGAGTTCATCAGAAACGAAGAAAATGGGTTTTGGAAGCACTGTTTATCCCCGCTAACTGACTTAGCGGCGATAGCTATCCCCGCTGAAGTTAGCGTATATAGGATAAGTTGTTGTTGTATTTTACATGCAAATTTCAAATTATCCCTATATCCGCGCGCAAAGAAACACGGCTATTGCTATGAGTTTCGGACTATAATTTGCCGAACAGTGGCAAAGCGCTGGCCTTAGGTAGTACTAGTGGGAATCGTTGCTCTTGGGGGAGTGTCTCACTTAAGTGGGACATAACTCTCAAAATTGATTTGGGACTTATGTCCCACACCATCGGGACAGAAGTCCCAAAATATTTTGTCAAAGATGAGACAACTCCCAAATTTTCGGAGAGATCTCTAATCTCAGCAGCAGGATAGGTTTATTGAATTCCATTTCGAAGGCTCTGTTCGAAATCGGTTGTAAAGGAAGCGGGACGAAAATGGAACACGTTTGCTTCAATAAATTGAAACATGTGTACATATATTTCCTCCGACTTACTACTCATTAGCGCCAACAGGCCAAGTGATAAAATAAAACCTCGCAAATACTTCAAATCAAACAGTGACCCCAAGCAGGGTGGTTGCAGGGGGCAGCATGGCCCCCAATATTGATTGCACTGTTTATGGAATCTACAAGGTGGCGCAAAAGTAATCCTCCTATCAGAAAATGCTATAAATTTTGCGATTGGCCCCTAATGTAAGTTATGTTTTGACATTTGTATAGTAAACACATGCGAAATACACGTTAATAAACAATGTTACGCTACACTGCTCCAGAACGCGCAATATTGGTGACTATTTATTTGAGCAATAATCGGTCGGTGACTTTGGCACAACGTGAATTTCGTCGCAGATTTCCTACCCGTCCAACGCCTACTGGTGAAACACTGCGACGTTTAGCCGCTCGCCTCGAAGAGACTGGCACAACACGAGATGCTGCCAGGCGTGGCAGACCCCGGAGTAGCCGTTCTGCAGAGAATATTGCTGCTGTATCCGAAGATGTCATGGAAGCGCCGTCGACATCGACCAGACGACGTGCCACGCAAATGGGTATCAGTCGACGGTCTTTACAGCGAATTTTGGTACAAGATTTGAAGATGTTTCCGTACAAAGTCCAGACGGTGCATCAGCTGTTAGCTGCTGACCGCCAATCGCGTCTAACATACGCTCAAGCCATGCTTAATCACCACCAAGGGGAAGATGATTTTTCATCAAAAATAATCATGAGTGATGAGGCTCATTTCCATCTTAGCGGGTACGTAAATAAGCAAAATTTACGCTTCTGGGGCACTGAAAATCCGCGTGTAACCCACGAAGAGCCATTACACCCGCTCAAAGTCACTCTATGGTGTGCTGTTTTCGCTGGAGTAGTCATCGGACCTTTTTTCTTCGAAGACGTCGCGGGCCAAACGGTTACTGTGAATGGTGAGCGCTACAGAGCAATGATCAACGAGTTCTTTTTGCCGCAACTTGATGAATTGGGATTGGAAACCATGTGGTTCCAACAGGACGGTGCAACGGTACACACTGCACGTGCCACAACCGATATGCTGAAGGATGCATTTCCCGGGCGCCTAATCTCCCGTTTTGGCGATTTGCACTGGCCAGCAAGATCGCCTGATTTGACCGCTCCAGACTTCTTTTTGTGGGGCTTTTTGAAGTCGCGGGTTTATGTCAACAAGCCTCCGACTCTTGCAGCTCTTAAAGACAATATCCGTCAAGAATGAGAGGACCTATCGGCGGAAGTTTTGGCCAAAGTGATGGAAAATGCCATAAAAAGGGCTCAAATGACAATCAACTGTGGCGGCGGCCATTTACATGACATCATATTCTCGACTTGATGTAAAAAAAATTAAAAGACCACATAAAAATAATCCACAAGAAGAATCAAAGTTTTTAATTTTTTTTTTAAATTACAGCCAAAAAACATCGGAAGGTTTTTTTTGCGCCACCTTGTACTTGCGATTTCGCAACAAAATCCATAAACAGTGCAATGCATATGGGGGGCATGGTGCCCTCTGCAACCCCCCTGCTTGGGGTCACTGTTTGATTTAGAGTAGGTGCAAGGGCAAATTGTGCCTTATTTCACTTTCGCATCATTTGGTGAGACATAAGTCCCAACTTTTACTTTTGGGAGTTATGTCCCACTTGAGTGAGACACAAGTCCCAAATCAATGTTGGGAGTTATGTCCCACTTGGTGAGACATAAGACAATAAGAGGGGAAGTTAATTACGACAAGCTCTGTGGAAGAAAGAAAAGAGGGGAAGTTAATTACTATAGTCGTTGCCTGTGCGCTGTGGGAGTTGCCTTTGCGCAACTGAAAGTGTCCAGCCAGGAGGACAGTGTTGATGTCGGCGGCCAGGCCGACCGCCTCGGTAACGCTGTTGCAAGTCGTGAGGAGGTCGTTTACATAGAATGCCTTTCTATGGTGTTTTTGGCGACTCATGCGCGCTAAAGGTCGCTTGATAGTTGTCAGGTGTACACTGCACCATGGAACGAACTGAGGTGTATGGGTTGAATGTCGTAGGTACCCGTCGCCAAGCGGTAGACGGTCAGCTCGTCAGACAGTGATTCTCGGCTGAGAATCTGCTGGTAGTTGCAATGTTCTGGGCGGATGCTTGGCGGGACATATTCTTCACGTCGGCAAGTGCTACGATTACATTTGCCAGTGACTGTTGAATAGTACGACCGACTAGCTTGATGTCATTAAGAGACTCCAGAAGTGGTCTTTGCGGAAGTGAAAAACATCAGACGGAATGTGCTGATGACTTCGTGTTGTGGAACGCAGTAGCATCCGAGATAGTCTCCATGTTAACGTACCCACTTCATGTGTCCAAGAGTACTTCTTCTGTCTTCTTAAGGTTCTCAGTCAGCTCTTCAATAGCATGCAAGCTATAGGAAGCATTGACGTAATGTTGGGAAGGACCCGGTGTAAATCGGGTGGACGGAAGTGAAAGCGTCACTTGACCATCGATGCCTGGCTGGGTGACAGGAAGGATTTGGTTGATGTCCATACGGTCGAACTGTAGGCAATGGTACAACCGGTGAGGTCGTTGATAATGGACGCACCAGTTTTCCCTGTTCGCACTGACGGAAGCTTTGATGGCTTATCGCATGGGTTTTCGAACGGGGAGCTGTCTGCCCATCGCTTCTTGCCGTTTGGAGGTAGACAGTCTCACGATCTGGGTAGCCAGGCTATGTGCGCGCTGCGTGATTAAGTCAAGTAAACTGGAGAGCGTCGGGGTTTGCTTGTGCGGCCTATGCATGCACCATCTCTATTGTGCGATCCTTGGGAGTAAGGAGAGCATGAGGGGAACCGTCAGAGCATCCCAACCCGCCACGAGTTGTTTCATTATGCACAGCGTACGTAGTGACTCCTGTATGTTGTCCGCGATCCGTTGCAAGACCTTGGATGTTTCTTCAGTAGCGGGCTTCGGGTTAAGGGGGCGGGGTACATGATGTGTTTCGGTCAACAGCCGCGGACCGTCATGCCGCTCGTTGAGATCTTCCCAGAGTTCCCCATACCCACTATAGTGGATATTAACCACTATGCCAATAATCGCCGGAAGAACGGATGTCCTAAGTGTTTGTTATTTACAAGCGACCGAAAGGTCAGCTTCAGGCACCAGCTTCTCAACTGCGGCTTTTTTAAGGTAAGGTTTTTTATATAAAATGTCTGTTTCTCGTAGCTGTGTGTTTAATGAACAGAACGACTTCCCAGCTTATGAAAGGATCAACGAAGCAATGGCAGGCACGAATGCCATAGGTTTTGCCGAATAGTTTTGTGTTTCAGGCAGTGCACGTATGCCATAGGGATCTGCCAAAAGAATTGAAACACAATTGTTGAGAGTCAAATTAGAATCTGATTTATTCTTACAAATACTACGTCTTACTCGTATATACTAATTTACCCTCCGAGCATTACCGAAACACATTGATACAAAAATCGGTCGCGTGCCATAAAACTAAATCATCGTCAACATACTCATCCACATTGTACTCATGACACACTTCTTAATTGCGCGTCACCCAAATCACCGATCGCGTAATGCATCGATCCAGTTACAATGTCCGGTAATCGCCAGATGTTCTATCCATACTTTCTGTATGCGATACCAGACACTGTAATGTGGCGATGAAATTTGAATGCAATGTCAGTGGGTCAGTGGTGTTTACGAGCCACTTGACTTGGACTGCCTTACATAATATAAGCATGTAGCGACTGAGGTCGAATTCAAATGAAAGGACACCTCTTCGCTACTCTATAATATAACTTTATTAAACTAAAAATAGGCTGATTAATATATGTATGTATTTTGGTTTTTATCGACCGATTTGATGAAAATGCTCGAGAAGACTGGTCCCGGAAATCATGTTCGATGTCTTCGTTCTAAAGATGCGTTGTGGATCGACATATGTGGATGGCGAATGAGATGGGTGAATTCAGTCTCCACAGTACTCCCCTCCTAGAGACAGCGATTATGAATTCGTAGATTTAAATTTCACCTTCCTACCATAGCGCCTTATATAGGGCGGTGTTTCCTCCTCCTTCTTTGATGACGAGACGTCTGCGTTGTTTTCATTGGTGTACGCTGCTTTTAGTCGATTGATTGAAACATTGATATGCTTTCCATCCTTGTTGATTGTGTAATAATTGTCCGTTCGATTGATTATTCGGTAAGGCCCATTGAATGGAGGGTACAAAGGAGGCTTAACAGCATCATCGCGAACGAAAACGTGAGAAGTTGTTTTTAAATCCTTTTGGATGAAAAATTGTTTTTTCGAATGCGATGACGTGTACGGAAAGCGGATGGTAGCCATTGATTCTCTCAATGACTTCACAAAATCTGCTTCGTTGCTGCTGCCACTTTCGGGTGAGACGTCGAAAAGCTCTTCAGGTATACTTAGGTTCATGCCGTAAAGCATTTCGGCTACTGTTGCGTTAATATCCTCCTTGTGTATCGTACGAAGTCCAAGTAACACAGTCGGCAACACGTCGACCCACCTCGTCGAGGTATGACACCGTATTGACGCCTTCAGAGTCCGGTGCCACCGTTCAATGCAACCGTTGGATTGGGGGTGATACGCAGTTGTTCGTAAGTGCTTGATGCCCAGCAATTTTGTTAGCTCATCAAGGACTACACGTTGTCGATTTTTAATTTATGAACAGTTTCATCGTAGCAATTATGGAAGAAACGAACCTTTATCCCGTTGCATCAGGGAAGCTAATTTAATTTGTAATTTAGTTGATTTTAATTATAATCTTTCGAGAGATATCTTAAAATCTATGTTATTAAATAATATTTCAACATTATCTTTTAATAGTGTTTAATTATATTTCAGTTAACGAAAATGAATGTAACTTATTTTTTAATCTATCAATTTAATTTATGAATGTTTATAGGTACCCACCAGCAGAAATTATGTATGAATTTATCTTAGTCTAAGAGATTGTATTCAAATTGATGAAATAAACTAAACTAAACTAAACTAAACTAAAAGATTGCTCTCAAACTGTCTTCCTTGATCGGTTGTTATTCGTTGCGGTACGCCAAACCGGCATATCCAATTTTCGTAGAGAGCTCGCGCAATTGATTCCGCTGTTATGTCCTCCACCGGAATAGCTTTCGGCCACCTTGAAAACCGCTCGATGATGGTGAGGCAGTAGCGGAATCCTCGGGATGGTGGTAGAGGACCAACTATATCGACGTTTATATGTTGAAACCTGCGGTCGGTCGCGATATAACTGCCTGGGGGCGCAGAATTGTGTTTATGCGTCTTACATCGTTGACACGATATACACGCCTTTGTCCATCGCCGACAGTCCCTCTTGATACCAGGCCAGACAAATCGGGATACCATAAATCGAATGGTTGCACGTATGCTTGGATGAGCCATTGAGTGCACGCTATCAAACGCTGAACGTCTTAACTCCCTGGGAATAAAAGGTCGAATTTGGTTGGTTGATACGTCACAAAATACCTTGCTCTTTTCGTTTCCAGGGACAGTGTACTGTACTAACTTCAAAGATGTTGATTTCTCGCGTAATATAGTCTGCAACTCTTCATCTTGTCTTTGAGCTTCGGCGAGTTGGTTGTAGTCGATTCCTTTGACCGCTGTGATAGCATAAATGCGCGAAAGCGAATCTGCGACGACGAGTAAATTGGCTGATGAAACTGAGTTGGTTTTTGGTAGAAGGCAAATGTCAACGGCTTATGGTCTGTAAATATGACAAAGCTACGACCTTCTATTAAGTGTTGAAAGTATCTTACCCCATAATAAGTACTTAGCAGCTCCCTGTCGTAGGTGCTGTATTTCGTTTGGGTTTCATTTAGTTTTTTTGAAAAAAATCCTAGTGGCTGCCAGGATTTGTCGACGAGCTGTTGTAATACGGCGGTATCTGATGCATCAACCATTAGTGCGAGTTGACAATTCGACTTTGGATGAGCGAGTGTGATTGCATCCACAACCGCTTGCTTACACTTTTCAAAAGCTGCAATAGCTTCTTCCGTCCACTGAATTTGACTGCGGTCATTCTTCTTATTGCCTTTGATGAGGCACTGGAGCCTGCTTTGGGTCTCGACTGCTCTCGGCATGAATCGCCGATAAAAATTTATTGTTGCAAGAAACCGACGAAGTTCACAAGCCTGCTCCGGACGTCTGCAGTTACGTATTAGCTCGACTTTTTCAGGAAGCGGTTTAATTCCCTCAACGCTGACGATATGACCAAGAAATCTCACTTCTTTTTTACCGAATTGGCATTTGTTTACGTTGATGACTACACCCGCTTGTTGAAAACGCTCGAATACCTGTCTGAGATGTTGTAGGTGTTGTTTTTCGTCGTGAGAGGCGATTAAGATGTCGTCGATATAAGCGTGGGCAAATTCAAAATCTCGCAGAATGTCATCGATGAATCGCTGAAAAGTTTGCCCTGCATTCCGGAGTCCGAATGTCATTTTGCAAAACTTGAAGAGTCCAAACGGGGTTATGATGGCGGTTTTAGAGATGTCGCTGTCCTCAACTGGAATTTGGTGGTATGCGCGCTGCAGATCCAGCGTCGAAAAGATATTTTGACCGTCGAGGAAATAGGTGAAATCCTGTATATGCGGCACTGGATACCTGTCTGGAATGGTTACAGCATTCAAACGACGAAAATCCCCGCAAGGTCGCCATTCCCCGTTACCCTTAGGAACCATATGAAGTGGGCTTGCCCACGGGCTTTTCGATGAACGGCAAATACCCTGCTCCAGCATGATCTGGAACTCAGCTTTTACTATTTTAAGCATTTTGGGTGACAGACGCCTTGCTCGAGAAAACACTGGAGGTCCCTTTGTCATTATGTGATGGGTTGTAGAATGTGCCGTGGTTTTTGGATGTGGCAGCGATCGTGTGATGTCTTTGAATTCTGAAAGTAGGGAATTGTAAGGGTATTCGCAACATATATTTGTTATTTGAAGAGAATGTATATGAGCTAAAATACCACTGGATACCACCGCGGTTTTGGTATCGATTAGTCGTTTGTTTCGTAGATCCACCATCAGTACATAGTGTCGCAGGAAATCGGCCCCTATAATCGCACGGTGAACATCGGCAATTGTAAATGTCCATCTGAAACTACGGCGCAGTCCCAAATTTAGCAATAAGGTTCTTTCACCGTATGTTTTTATTTTTGAATTGTTCGCCGCGAAAAGGAAATTTGATTGGGAATTTTGACGTTTCTGATTTGTTGTTGGTGGAAGCACTGAAATATCAGCGTCGGTGTCGATTAAAAATTTAATTTTAGTGATGGGATCTGTGATAAATAAGCGGCAACTGCGAAGGCTACTGTCACTTGCCGCTTCGAGTGACGGGTCTTTTAGTTTTCCAGATTTTTTATTTTTTTGTTGAATGAACACGGTGAACGGCAGTTCCTGGCCTTGTATGCGTACTCGTTGTGGAACCAACAATAGTTTTCACAGCGCGATTTCGATCTTTTGCGGGAAAAATCTTTGCTTAAGAAGGCCAGCATTTACGGCTTTTCCCGCCAACTCTTTCATTTCCCTCAGCAAATGAGATGGTTTTTTATCACCCAATTCGATTTCTTGCAACAACTTGCGCAATCGTTTATGCTCTGAATCGGCGAATTGGGTAATGAGTCTGTCTTTGAGAGTTGTATAAAGCTGCTCGCCCGGAGGATTGAGAATGATGTCGCTGATTTGTGACAAGATGCTGCTTTCCACGGCCGTGTAAAACTGCGACTCTACCTGCGAAAACCACAATTCAGGCTGTAATTTCCAGAAGGGGGGAATTTTCACGGAGACCTTTGCTACTTCGGCAGTGTGATGTTGTTCAGGTTCGCGCTTCGGCTCTCCCCGTGGTATATGAGAATCGCTAGCGGAACGTTGTACTTCGATTCGTGGGATGTTAAGTTCGTCGTCTGAAGACATTCTAGTTTTATTTATTAATGAAGAAAGTCTTTAAATGAGTTCTTAAGTCGGGGTCACCAATTGTACCGACTGAGGTCGAATTCAAATGAAAGGACACCTCTTCACTACTCTATAATATAACTTTATTAAACTAAAAAAAATATGTATGTATTTTGGTTTTTATCGACCGATTTGATGAAAATGCTCGAGAAGACTGGTCCCGGAAATCATGTTCGATGTCTTCGTTCTAAAGATGCGTTGTGGATCGACATATGTGGATGGCGAATTAGATGGGTGAATTCAGTCTCCACAAGCACAAAGTAGGAAGTGATATTTGAGTTGTTGTTTTGTGTGCATTGTTATGCAGTACAATGTAGGAGTATGGAATTGGTTTGTTGGGTTCATTACACTTTGAACGCCAACCCATTGTGTAGCTGGCCGTCCAACATCGGAATTTTGAACCAACTCTATGTCAACCTGCAGGGTGCTTGGCCAGGCTGCAGACGAGGCACCCTTCCTTCGGGAGAGTGCAGGCGGTCGTTGCCAAGCAGGTACATGAGTCTCCTCTCAAATAAAACCTGCACCGCATTGCGCTGGCTATCCACGATCGCCAGTAAGTTGTCATGCGATACCAAGACCTCAGGGCCCTTCTCATCGGTAAGTGCGTAGTGCCCGTCGGGTAAACGTTCGCATTGCGCAGTGAGCATCCGCCGCTCCTGCTCGATTTGAACCTCGTCCAAGTGCTGGATGTCCGCAGCCGTGATGCAATCGTGAATCCTTCTGATCGCGTTACACGCTGCTAGTCGTTGGTTCACTTCCGACAATATGCACTTATATGGGGATGAGGCGTTCACTGGCTGGAATATGCAGAGAGGTACGCTGGAAGGTTTTAGGGATCCAGATGGAGCATGTATGTCGGGGTGTTTTCTGGTAGTCTGAACATTTTTTCGATGAAGTATCTGAGTATTTTCATCAGCAGAGACCTGGTTGCCGTACTACTGGAAGTACCTACACCTAAAGGCACACACAACATCATATGTGCGTATTTCCCCGGAGACGAAGACAACATCCCTCCACTAGAGGTACAGGCACTCATCCGCTACTGCCTACGAAACAACTTACACTACGTCATTGGGTGCGATTCCAACGCGCACAATATGTTATGGGGTAGAAGCGACAACAATAGCCGTGTTTCTTTGCACGCGGATATAGGGATGGCATCAGAAAACGACTATCGCCGCTTAAGAATTCATCAAAAAACATAGGGACGGGCTACAGTCCGCTTGGGCGAACTGTTGGATACCCTATTCTTATTCCTAACTCTCGTAAGTGGGCGTGACAAAAGTCTAAGTATGGTTGAATTGTTAAGAACGCTCTACATATTTTGTTATATAACATTTAAAGGATTTTATCAAAAAAAACGTTCCCTAGCTCAAAATTGGGTGTTTCAATAAAATTGTTTTATTTAATTGTGGGCGTGTCAGTGTGCGGATTTTGAAAATGTTATATCCCGAGTAGTTTTAGGAGTCATAGATCATATAAAAAAATTTCAGCTTTCTAGCTCAAAAATCGATTTTTTCCAAAATTTTATTTTTTTCAGTTTGTGGGCGTATCTGTGGGCGGATTTCAAAAATTCGTAAACTTGATTATTTCGGGACCTTAGAGAGTATATGGTTAAAATTTCAGCTCTCTAGGCCCAGTTTTGTTATGTTGGGAACCAGGGTCGAGCCACAGGGGCAACTTCGATACAGGTGAGGAGGACGCGGCATGCTTGTGGTTGCTCGGCTCAGCTCGTCGGACGGGGGTAGTTCTTCTCCCCTCACTATATACCACCTGCTCAACAAACGTTTTGTCCATGCCAAAAAGTTGTGAAAAGAGAGAAAAAAAGGAAGGAAGTTACTCTACGTAGACCACGGACGGACCAAAAAAGATAGAAAAGCAAAAATGAAGGAAAAGAAAATGTCCAAGGACCTGGGCCGATACCCAAGAGAGAGAAGGGAAGGAGCACGCGAACTAACCTAACTAGCCTAAGCTTAAGCTAACTAATCTAACATTAAAAGCTAAGCCCTAAAATATAACTAAGCTAACTTAAAACTACACTAAAACTATCTTACCCTAACCGCAACTCACTTTCCCTAAATCTCTCTTTGATACCGGGTTCGTCATGAACCCGAAACATGCCAGATGTTATTGGCAAGGGTTTGCCAGCCCACCGTTGTGTCTATCGACACAACCTTAGCTACCACTCTGGCCGAAGTCAATTATTGTCTTTTGTTTTCAGGTGATTGTGGATTGGGAGGCAGGAGTTGGGACTAGGAAGGCATTGAGGATCAATGGACGGCTCCGTAACAGTTTAAAGGCCTAATTTTTGCCGACGACGGACGGACATGGCTAGATCGACATTACTATCTATGCTGATCATAAATATAGTAACTTTTAGGGGTCTACGGGCAATATTAAGGTATGTTACAAACTATGCGTCAAAATTAATATAACCTTAGAATAGGGTATAAAAACTTGGCGCACACATGCACCTATGACATGCACCGTGACACAGCTGCAAGTTGTAGTTAAGAAATTTGTATTGAAAATCCTGAAATTGAAAAATATTTACTTCCGCCAATTGAAATTGATGCCAAGCATATTCTAAAATTATGAAAAACAATTTCACATTAACAGATTTTCTAAATTCAATTACCTTTAGATATAATGAAGTTTGAAAAAAAATAATAATAAAATCACGAAAATATTCGGCGGGATGTGTTAGTGGTCGGAGGGATATCAAACTTTGACATTTCCTGAAAAATTCATCGCATGAGTTCATCAGAATCGAAGAAAATGGGTTTTGGAAGCACTGTTTATCCCTGCTGAAGTTAGCGTATATAGGATAAGTTGTTGTTGTATTTTACATGCAAATTTCAAATTATCCCTATATCCGCGTGCAAAGAAACACGGCTAATAAAAGAGGTGAGTGTTTGTTAAATTTTGTAGTCGGTAACAATTTAGATATTATAAACAAGGGTTCCAAACCAACCTTCATAAATTCGATTCGCGAATAGGTACTTGACCTCGCTAGTCCATTTATGGCAAATTTCATTGAAAATTGGCATGTGTCATATGAGGCCTCGCTGTCGGATCACCAACACATTAGGTTCGACCTGCCCGGTCAACTGTCACAGGCCACAATTAGATACGATCCTAAGTCGACGGACTGGAATACGTATCGAGGACTTGTCCTCTCAAAAACGGATATGCTAATTTCGTCAATCGAGTCCACGTGGGACCTTGACGAAGCAGCACACCAGCTCAACAAAGTGTTACTAACCTCCTACCAGAGGAGTTGCGTCATTAAAACCAGCATAAAGCGACGTAAGGTCCCCTGGTGGAATGACAAACTTGCTGAATATAGGAAGAACGTTAGGAAACTCTTTAATCGAGCCAAACACACTAAAAGGTGGGACGATTATAGGATCGCTCTCACAGAATACAACTCAGAACTGAGAAGATCAAAGCGTGCTACATGGAGGAAGTGCTGCGAAGACATAGTAGATATGCCGGTAGCAGCCCGCATCCACAAAGCGCTAGGCAGAGATCATAATAACGGTGTAGGTTTACTAAAGAAACCAAATGGCACCTACACGACGGACCGAGAAGATTCAATCAGAACACTTCTTCAGGTTCACTTCCCAGGTTCGTCTATTCGCGACATAAGCGGTAACTCTAACGATGTGGACCCCAAGGTACATATAGATAGCAGAGTAAATAACTTATCTGGAAAAATGTTTAGTCCAGATAAGGTTAGATGGGCAATTGGCTCATTCAAACCATTTAAAGCCCCAGGTGGTGACGGCATATTTCCGGCCCTTATCCAGAGGGTTAGTGATAGTGATGCCATACTGCCGATGGCTATTGCTTTATTTAGAGCTTGTTATAACTGGGGATACATTCCACTTTCCTGGAGACAGGTCAACGTGATTTTTATCCCCAAAAATAGCAATAGGCCAAGTGAACTGCCTAAATCATACAGACCCATCAGTCTAACATACTTATTTCTCAAAAACATGGAAAGACTTATAGATGTTCATATTAGGGAGCAGATATCTAGTAACATGAAGCCCCCTGCACTCAAGTCAATTTGCGTACAGAAAGGGCAAATCCACTGAAGGTGCTCTTCAGTGCCTTGTCAAAAAGGTAGAGGAGACTTTCAAGTCAAAGGAAATTGCACTTTGTGCCTTCTTGGACGTTGATCGATAATACCGGACACGACTCGATTGCCAGGGCGATCAGTAATAAAGGTATTGAAGTATCGACGAACCAATGGATCAGAGCCATGTTGGATAGTCGTATTGTAAATATAATAATAGGAAACTAAATTCGAACTCATACGTAAAGGCCGCCACTGAGCGTGCCACAAGAGCTATGTGGGCCTATGGACGCCTATACGGCAGAACTTGGGGTCTTAACCCCAGAATGATACACTGGCTGTACGCCATGATGGTAAGACCCATCATCACGTACGCCTCCATCGTGTGGTGGCCAAAAGTACTTAAACGTACTTCGGCTAACAGACTCCAAAAGCTACAACGTGTTGCCTGTCTGGGAATAACTGGTGCCATGCGCACATGTCCTACGGTAGCACTTGAAGCCATTATTGGACTGTCACCGTTACAAGTATTCATTCAGAAGACGGCTGCTAGATGCGCTATCAAGCTTCAGCTTGAATACAAGTATAACTCAAATGACCATGTGGGTCACCTGAAAATACTCAACTCAATCCAAAATTTGGATATGTTTTACACCATCCCTGACTTAATGGTAAGGGAATATAGTTTCGATAAACTATTTGAGGTAGAAATACTATAACGTTCTAAGTGGGTCTCGGGAGTTCCAGCTGTAGACCCAAAAAGTCTGGTATGGTACACCGACGGATCAAAAATGGAGTCTGGAGTTGGTGCTGGTGTTTTTGGACCCAACACCAGGGTCTCGATACCTATGGGGATGTGCCCCACAGTGTTCCAGGCGGAAATCCATGCCATTGAAATCTGCGCTATCTTAAACTCCAACAAGGGAATTAAGGGCGCAAAGATACATATCTTCTCAGATAGTCAGGCGGCACTTCAGGCACTATCGTCCAACACAATAAACTCTCTGCCTGTAAGAAACTGCTGCTGCGCCTTAAAAAAGCTGGCCAAAAACAACAAAGTTAAATTTGAATGGGTGTCTGGCCACCGAGGTTTTGTAGGGAATGAAGCCGCAGGAGCTCGCCAGAGCTGGTTCTGAAGCCGCTTTCGTCGGTCCCGAACCGTACTGCAGTGTCAACTGGACTACTGCTCTGGGGCTTATCAAGGATTGGGAGCAACAGACTCGCCTTAAACATTGGGAAAGCGCCCCTGGTTTGAGACAGTTCAAACGCTTGATTAATCCATACTCCTATAAGAAATCCTTACACTAAATAGGGAAAACATTAGATTGCTGGTTGGCTTTCTCACTGGCCACTGCGGTCTGAGATATCATCTCAACAAAATAAATCTTAGTCCAACGTCAGAATGTAGATTCTGCATGGAGGACGAGGAAACCTCAGAACACATACTCTTAGAATGCCCGGCTCCGCATTGGTTGAGACGACGCCTTCTCCACAGAGAGCTATTATCACTGGTGGAGCTACGCAACTCTACCACCAAAGACGTGCTGAGTTTCATTAGGGAAGTCAGTCGCCTTTTGGTGTAAGTCAACCTTGTGACACAAAAGATGTTTTAGGTCGCAGTGTCGGCCCTTGGGCAAGAGTTAAAAAAAAAAAATCTGAGTATTTTTTCTACCTCTTCGAACTGGAAAATACCCCAAACTTGTGCTGCGTAGCACATGATTGACCTCATTTGCCCAAATTACCCTTCCAAGTACAATTTATTGCACGTTTGGATTCATTGAGCTTCTCTTGTAGGTGTTTTTTAAAAGATAGCTGGGTTGTTAACAGCACTCCGAGATATTTGTATTGTTTAACCCTTTCAAGTTCTTCATTTTGCCAGGACCACTTTTCTTGGCTTGCATATCGTCCCGTGCAATTTCGGAAGATCATGACTTTGGATTTGCTTGTGTTGAGTTGTAGATTCCACAGCTCGCAGTATTGTCGAAGTCTGTTGATCATGATCTGAAAAATGTTTGGGGACTCCGCAAGTATGACGATGTCATCAGCGTATAGCAAGAGCTTGATATAAATATCCGCAAACTTTATTCCTCCAGGCTACACACTGCTGCAGTTGCAAAGTGACAACTGAAAAAGAAACCCTAATTCACTTTTTATGCACCTGTCCGGCTTTAGCCAGACTACGAACATTGGGAAGCCCTTTCTTCAATACACTTGAGGAAGTCTCCGAGAAAAGTATCAAGGAACTGATAACTTTCCTGAACTCCGCAGTTTGGAATTAGCCTCCCCCACCAATCGATAATACCCAGGTTTACGTGAGTTTGTGGTAACAAAACGGCACTCGGTGCTAATTTGGTTTGTCTTATCAAACCGCCACACCTACCTACCTACCCATTCCTACAGCAGATACGCGACCAAATCATCTAGGTAGATTGAAAACAGAAGAGGGCTCAATAGGCAGCCCTGTTTTACTCCGGTTTTTGTCTGGAACCAGTCGGACAAGATGTTACCGTCCCACACCGCTGTGCTGTTATCTTCGTAGAGCTTATGCAGTATAAAGAATAGGGCTCTTCTGTCGATGGAGTCGAAGGCCGCCTTAAAGTCTACGAAGAAGGCATATAGCTTATCATAACAATATTGGACCTAAGAAAGGTAGTGCCATTTGTATTTATATAAAGAATAAATTAATAGTGATAATGCCACTTCATAAAAACTTTCACTTTCTTCTCTATGCACTCTCCAAGATGATTTTAGCACGTCGTATTCTCCATTCATCAACCAAGTCATTCAGTCCGTTATGCTACCGCGTCATCGTAAAATAGAACATAATCCATGAATGTATGGTGTCGAATAGCTGCGGCCAAGTCCATGCCTTGGCTATCCATCGGCATAACAAGATAAGGGTGACGATCGCCGCAATCACCATCAACACGTACGTCAGGCTTATCGGTAGATATTCGTAGAATCAAATATCTTCTTGCGTCCATGTAGTGTTTATTTATGTAAACTTATTATCCACTTCTAATGATCGCCCCATACACAATTTGCAGTATCAATGCTGATTATGCGAAGAAATAAGCACACCGACTCCATTGTCTATATGTGACCGTGAGGAATGTAGATTGGCGACAATGTATACATCCATGGTAAGAAATGGAATGTCTGTGCATTTGCCATGTCTGAAGAGTTGGATGGCGAACAACTACGAATAAAAAAATTATAATTTTCATAAAGTTATTCCAAGAATTCAAGGGCGTTTACTTTAATTGTTTATCTCAATTGGGGCTATTACGATTAGGAAAAAAAAGTATAGAAAACACAAATGTCACAGATAAAATGCTGATTCAAACATATATAAAAATCACAAAATCATATACTGAACGATGATGAAACCTATTATCATTAAATTGAGTCAAAACTGCATTATATTAATCGGAAATTTTTAGCTACCCAGTCATATAAAATAACTGTGGGAATTAGTTGAGCTTTTAGTTAAAAAAAACACACCGTAAACATAACTTCTGCACAGAATTTTTTTTAATAGGAAGTGTTAGTAGTTTTGTGAACAGAAATGGCGAAGGAACTGTCCTTAGCCTTCATAGCATTATTTGCATTAATTGCTCAAACCACAGCGCTTTCTGTTGTGAATAACGTTACAATATCCAGTGATATCCTGACGACAATTTTATTCGACGAAATTCAAAATAATCCAAATTTGTCTGATATACCCGTTCCAACTACGAGATCGTATTATGATTCGGGGAAATGTATTTTGGCATTAAAATATATAGTAGAAAATATCCGTAGTATCAGTGTTCTACCATGTAAGTGTGATAAAAAAATAACTTGTTAGTGTGTTCCGCATTTTTTTGGCTGTTTTTTCTTTATTCTATCATTTTAAATAACGGTACCTTCCATACAACTGGTTCTTAGAACAACGATTTGCTCACACATAAACTAATACTAACAAATTTGCACGTTTAAGATTTTTAAAATTTTCTTTATAACTTTTTTATTCATACAAGCATTCAGTTTTTTCCAAAAGATTCAATTAACTATACTTTAGGAAATTGACAATATCTTAAACAAGTATGAAGTGATTTCAAAGAACTTTGATATTATATAACTGGTCTTTCATTAGCGACTTAACAACTTTAAACTTTCATTGTGAACGCACCCTTTAACCAATTACGCAATTGGTAATGTCAAAATAATCAGTAAAATCGACGTCATGGTGAAGTAAACAATAGAACAACGTTTAAAATTAATTAAAATTTGCTACCGAAATTCGGAGCCGGTGGTCGCAACTGTAAGATGGTTAACGCCAATTTTCGTCAAAGTAGACAAGGAATTCAAAGTTTATTTATTTGTTTATGTTGCCGTGTCAGTGAGACTGCGTTTTGCACAAAGTGTGAAAAATATTGCTTCGGTAGAAGCGTCTGTCGCAAACCAGTCAAATCAGTCAATTTCACGGCGTTCTCAAGAATCGGGCCTCTCCCAGACCATATTATGGAGATTTTTGCGTAAGGATCTTGCCCTACATCCCTACAAGATCAAGCTGACTGAAGGACAAAAGCCACTTAATCATATGAAGCGACGTACGTTCTCTAATTGGGCTCTGGACATGATGGACGAAAATGAAGAATTTCATCGCAAAATCATATTCAGCGATAAGGCGCATTTTTGGTGAAACGGCTTTTTCTGTAAGCAAAATATGCATTACTGGACAGGTAAAAACGCTCATGTGCTTCATGAAACAGCACTTAATCCGCAAAAAGTCACTGTTCGATGCGGTTTTCATGCCGGTGGCGTCCTTGGACCGTTTTTTTCGTCGATGAAAATGACCGTCACGTTACGGTAAATGGTATTCGATACAGAGACATGTTGAAACGTAATTTCTTTGAGCAATTACATGAATTGGACATCAGTGATATGTGGTTCCAACAAGACGGTACCAGTGCTTCTTATCACCATTTATATTTATTACAGGACTAGCTGCACCCGCCCGGCTTTGCCCTTGCCCGATAGTTCTATTGGCCAATATGTTCGAGTAGACTTCCTTATTATCTATATATATAAAAATCAATCCATATTTGAGTTTGTTGCCGGCGTTTGGCCAAACGCGTTAACCGATTCCAATGAATTTTTTCCATGAAAGGTGACGTCTGTACAAAGGATGTTTGGTATGTGCGATATATGTATTTGCATCGGTGTGTGAATTATGGGCATTTGAGTGAGTACACATGCATATGTGCATATGCGTGTAAATTCCGATGCAGATACAGAGACCGCACATATAAAAAAACCATCGTACAGTCGTCACCTATTTTGGTATCTTAACGCGCATATGAAAGAGGGAGATCAGACCAACGTTTCAAGCATATTGTGGTGTTTGTGCGCACTTTCATTCTTGAGATATCGTGTGTTCAATGTTTTATTCAAATAACTCTTATTGAATTTTTTTGCATTTTTTTTGTGAATCGGACATCGGAAAGTTGCTTTTCCCACATTGATAACAATCGGTGTGAAAGTGAATGAAAAGTAATTCTATCGAAGTTTTGTTGTTTGATTCGCAAAAGTAAGCTGACATAGGCGCCTGCCAGACAAAAAGCACCTGCCCTAAGCGGAACAGGTTGAGCTCAAATCAGGCAATCTTCGGTATTGGCCTGAGAGTGTTTCTGTGAAGTTTGGCCAAAATCGGTTTTCTTTTTTTAGGGGCAGCAACATAGGTACGCCAGATACCCGCTATAGACAATAATAAGGAAGTCTAAACATATTGGCCAATAGAATTCTCGGGCACGGGCAAAGCCGGGCGGGTGCAGCTAGTTGTCTATAAAAAAGAGGACTGATTTTGACCAAACTTCACAGAAACACTCTCAGGCCAATACCGAAGATTGCTTGATTTGAGCTCAACCGGTGAAAGGAACTGCACGTTTTTCAGCGCATGGCTTATGTCGCTCATACAACTTCGTTGTTCCGTTTGGGGTAGGTGCTTGTTGTTTGGCAGGCGCCTGTGTCAGCTTACTTGTGCGAATCAAACAACAAAGCCAAATTAAAAAACTTCGATCGAATCACTTTTCATTAACTTTCACAACGATTGTTATCAATGTGGGAAAAGCAACTTTCCGATGTCCGATTCACAACAACAAAAAAATGCAAAACAATTCAATAAGAGTTATTTGAATAAAACATTGAACACACGATATCTCAAGAATGAAAGTGCGCACAAACACCACAATAGGCTTGAAACGTTCTTGTGGTCTCCATTTTTCATATGCGCGTTCGGATAACAAAATAGGTGACGTTTGTACGATGGTTTTTTATATGTTCGGTCTCTGTATCTACATTGGAATTTACACGCATACGCACATATGCATGTGTACTCACTCAAATGCCCACAATTCACACACCGATGCTGATACAAACATCGCACATACAAAACATCCTTTCTTACGGACGTCACCTTTCATGGAAAAAAAATTTCATTGGAATCGGTTAACGCGTTTGGCCAAACACCGGCAACAAACACAAATATGGATTGGTTTTTATATATATAGATTTACATTATTTGTTTCTACTATTTTATATGGTCCGTGGTAAGGACTTTGTAATTTTTTCTTACTTTCTAACTTTACGAAAACTAGCTCTCCTATCTAAAATCTGATTTGTTTACATTTCTATCGTATCCTATTTTTCTTTTGTGCTTAATATTAATAACAATTTTGTGCGTTTTTTCAATTGCATGTTTAAGTTTAG
The DNA here is from genome assembly GCA_949715645.1 of Portevinia maculata. NCBI lineage: Eukaryota > Metazoa > Arthropoda > Insecta > Diptera > Syrphidae > Portevinia > Portevinia maculata. The sequence continues at coordinate 100,508,002 of OX454527.1, forward strand.
CTTTTACTTCATTTACATAGTTTTTCTAAGTTATATATTATTTTCACTATATCGCTTGGTAGGTATGGTAATTTACCAAAAATTAGTTCATACGGAGTATAGTTGGTGTCAACGTGTGGAGTAGTATTGTATGCAAATGCGTAATAAGGTATCCAAATATCCCATTCATGGTCTCCAGTGAAATTTAGCAGAAATTCATTCAAAACCCTATGGTTTCTTTCTAACAAGCCCATACTTGGTGATGATATGGTGCTGAATAAACTGGTTCAATTTTTAACAATTTGCAGATATTTTGTACCAATTCGTTTTTAAATTCAGTCCCGTTGTCGGACTTGAGTATCTTGAAGCAACGATATTTCAAAATGACTTGTTCTACTTTAGTTTTTGCTATTGTTTTCGCGTCTTTACTTTCGATGGGGTGGGCAATCACGTAATTGGTAAGTTCACATTGCATTGTTAGAATGTATCTATACTCGTTTGATATTCTCAAAAGGGTCAAACTGTGTCTATTTGTACTGTTTCAACGCTTGTACTCGGTGTATCAGTTATGATCATTTTTTTCTTTTATTTGTCTTGTTTGTTTATTCTTAGTACATGTTTCACATATGTTTATATGTTTCTTTACCATTTGTCGCATGCCTTTCCAAATGTATCTTTGTTTTAGTTTTACTATTATTTTTCTAGTACCAAAGTGTATTCCGTGTGGTGAGTTATGGAATTTTTCTATAATTTTTAACTGTTCTTCTATCTTCGTTATTTCTTTTGGGCCTTTATATATCAATATCTTCATCGGCGAGTGCTCATTTTTATATTTTTGCTGCACCATATTAAATATTCTCAAATTCTTCTTTCATTACATTCTTAAATATCATATCTTCTTCACTTAGTGCAAGTTCTTTAATGGGTACCCTTCTTAATTTTGATGACAGCTTTTCTAGTATCGCTAGGTCTTCACTGCATCGCACTATAACTTCATTTTCTTTGATTTCAATAATTGGCCATTTGCATCTCGCTATTATAAATCTTAATCTTCTCATGTTTCTGACGTCAGTTAAAGATGTACAATCCCAAATGCGAAGTCTTCTGCTGAGATGTGTAGTTCTCCTTTTTATTTTCTTATTGGCAATCTTTTCTGCCATACCCCTTGTCACTGCCATAACTCGCTCCTTGGAGTCGTAATTGTTTTGGCTATTTGTATTACCAATATTCTCTACCATCATGGACAGCGCATCGGCATTAGTGTTCATTGTTCCCTTTTTATATACAATCTCAATATCAGATAGGTCCATTCTGATTCTTGTAAGCATAGGAGATGGATTTTTGTGTGTAAAAAGTGAAACGAACGGTCTATGGTCAGTCACTACTACAAATTTTCTTCCGTATAGGCAAGGTTTAATTATTTAAAATTTATTCCACGATGGATGGCTAATAGTTCTTTTTCTATCACCAGTTCGTTAATGTCATGTTCCTGCAGTGATTTGCTTGCATAAGATATTGGCAAATCATGACCAATTTCGCCTTGTGAAAGTACTGTACAATTGGTGGGTTGATAAGTTTTTGTTTCAACTCATTGAATGCTGTCTCGCATTCGTTTGACCAAATAAAAGGTTGATTCTTCTTAAAAAGTGCATTTAAACATTTGGCAATCTCAGCAAAGTTCTTAATCTTCTGTAATAGTTACGGAACGCGACGAATCTTCTTACTTCGTCTGAATTCTTGGGTACTGGATAGTTTTCAATTGCAGAGTATTTTGAAGGGTCTGTTTCTATTTCCTGTTCCGTTATTAAATGACCTAAATATACTACTTCTGATTTCAGAAATTGACACTTGCTTGCATTTAACTTAAGGTTGAATTGTTCTAGTCGTTCAAAAACTTTACTTAAATTGTCGTCGTTTTTCCTTCTTCTCCTATATACGAATTTGCATTAATCAATAGTTTTCTTATTTCATTCAAATTATTTTCAGTACTGACTCTTTTTATTAATTCTTAATCGAAACCTTGACAATCTTAGTAACTGTTTCCTTACTGACTCAAACGATAATATATTACTAAGTATTATTATTTAATTTTAAAAAGTTAATCAACAAACGAGATTTCTTATGAGTACCTACTTTCCTTACTATTGAAATTTCTCAAGAGTATTTTCCTTACAATTTTAGAAAAGAGGAATAACTATGGTAGGTAGGTAGGTAGGTAAGGTGGCTGCGAGGGCGTGAGCCCAGGCACACTCAGGCCGCAGTATCAGCCCATTGTGATACCACAAAGGGGGGGGGGGGGGGGGGGGGGGTGTTCTGCCGGTCGTCGCTCGGCCTACTGGGTTCCCTGTGAATGCTTCCTACGATGTAGTGGTTTTATGGGGGGAGATATTCCTGAAGGGGTCAGGGTGTGCAGCCTGGCTGTATTTCGCATGGGTTGCGATGTATTGGAGTGACTAGTGCAGTGGCGACTCTCGCCCGACATCCGAACCAAGAGTTGGGATCGAGATGAGGTGATTGATGCAATCAAACCACAGGTCGATCCCAAATTCTGCGCCGCGGAGGGGAAGCTATTGCTACCTGATCACCGGGGGATTGAAGAGCCTTTTGAGTTGACTGTTACAATCGAACCTCAAACTGCTCTTCACTCTCTTTGCAGGCAACACCATGCCGGGGAGACTGATACAGTCGAATCCCGAGCAAGCTATTACATTCCTTGGAGAGGGGGTCGGGGTGTACCGGCTGTACAGTCAAGTAGTTGGTTGAAAGACTGTGTTGGAGGGGGTGACTGAAGGTGGTCCAACCCTGAGTGCCACACGCATCGCGGTTGGTGCGGCTTGTGGCGACTGTTGCAGTACGAGCCTCAAGTTGCACCATTCCGCGGAAAGGGAGCAGGGAGGGGCGGCCTTGATAGTCGATTTGGATTATGGTGACTGAGTTCGGGGGGTTTGTGGTACAGGTTTGAGGCATGGGAGAGAAACAGAGTGGGGCGACTGTTACAATCTAACCTCAACCCTGTTCCCGTTTTGTCTACATAGCGGGAAGGCAGCAAGGCCGGGGGAGACTGTTTCAGTCGATCCGCCGGGTTACTGTCTCGCCCTCGGAGTGGAGTTCTAACTGAAGTGACTGATACAATCTAACTTCAGTGAGATCTCTTTTCCTTTGCAGGGGAATTGGTTTGGGGTGATCTGCGGTGACGGAGCGGGAGGAGCTCAAGTCATCGTCCAATCCGTCCTCTAGTTTAGTCTAACCATTTGGACCTAGTGACGAATTTACTGATACAGCCAATATCTGTCTCACTGAGATCGTTTAGATCATCGAGGAAATAATTGCCAAGAATTTGTTTCCTTGAGTTGGCTAGTGCGGGGAGTTGCACAGGAGATGTGTGGTGGTTTCTTCCCCTTCGACGTCTCTACAGCTTCTGCAGAAGTCATTTGAGGGAGCTCTCATTCTGGTGGCATGTCTGCCTAAAAGGCAGTGACCAGTGATTGCTCCGATTACAGAGCTCATATTTTTCCTGCTGATGGAGAGAAGTTTGGGTGTTCTTTTTGCATCGTATTTGGTCCAAATTTGCTTTGAGGACACACATGTACTGATGCTATTCCACCTATTGTTTGCTTCTATTAACGCGTTATCTAGAAGATTGCGTTTCAGTGTCTGAATGGGTACCGCCGGTGTCTCTCTGTTGTCAAAGAGTTCTTGTGCGGAACCCCATCTGGCTAACTCGTCCGCCTTGCAGTTGCCTGGAATATCACTGTGACCGGGTACCCAACACAGGGAAGTGTTACATCTGACCGCGATCTCGTTAAGAGATTCGCTGCATTGTTTTACCAACTTGGATCTTATTGTTGGTGATTCTAAGGCTGTAATCGCTGCCTGACTGTCTAAGTAGATCACGATAGTTTTTCCATCTATCGGGCTCATAGAGAGTCTGCGTGCTGCTTCGCGGATAGCCGTAACTTCTGCCTGAAATACACTGCAGTGGTCAGGCAGTCGTAGTACGACGTTGAGCGCAGGGTTGTCTGAAAACACTCTCGCCCCCGTGCCGTCGGCTGTCTTTGACCCGTCGGTGTATATTTCTATGGCGTTATTGATTACAATACGACTGGAGGACTGCACTATTTTGTACAGCCGCTATTACGTTCAATCGTTGACTAAATTCGCCAAGTAACGAAAGCGGATTAGCCAAACTAGAGGAGGAGGAAGAATAAGAGGAGCGATGATGGTTTCCTTCGTTGTGCGTGCACTTGAATGCCCCCGCACTGATGTCGACGACTAGTGGAAGGAAAAAAGAGATTATGCAGCGATTTAGCACTGTATGCGGTACTTCTCTAGGCACGGCGAAGACACTTTGTTTTGACAAGGTTAACTGCTTTCTGGTCCGGAGACTCGATACTGAAAGGTAGTGGGCGAAATTAAACAACAGCGTCGATGATATGATAATGAACAATATGCTCTTTCTTTATTCTACTCTCCTTTTATATCAAGATTTTAATTGCGTTCTTCTTTGGCATTTTCTTCGTTATAGAAAAAAGAAAGATGGCACTGAGCGCCAGATTTAAATGATTGGAGACTTTATTAATTCAATTACGATATTCAAAAATTACACTTATGAAGAGAGGGATGTTTACCAACGACCAGCTTCCCATAGATATCAATGGGGAGGAGGTTTAAAAAAGTCGTTAAGGCTGCCGTAGGTGTGGATCTTAAGGCTCCTGTGATGTATATGCAGGCTGCCCTCTGGATTCGTTCTAGGGCGCTTGCGTGGCATTGTTTCGATATGGCAGGCCACCATGCTATGATACCGTAAGTGAGGATAGGCCTGACGACCGCCGTGTACAGCCAGTGTGTTATCTTAGGCTGTAGACCCCATCTGGAGCCTAAGGCCTTTTTACAGGTGTAAATGGCAATCGTAGCCTTCCTTATGCGGTCTTGGATGTTTGGTTTCCAACTGAGTTTGCTATCTAGGATCGTTCCCAGGTATTTAGCTTGGCTGGTAATTTTAGTGGTTCGTTGTTGAGCGTAGGTGGCGTTATCTCCTGAACCTTAGTTTTCCTTGTTAATAAAACCAGTTTGGTTTTGGATGGGTTAACATTGAGCCCGACCTTAATGGACCAGTAGGATAGTTTCCTGAGAGCCGATTCTATTAGGTCTCTGATAGTGTGGGGGAATTTCCCCATTATGGCAATGGCAATGTCGTCCGCGTAGGCCGTCACTTTGCATCCATCCTCCTCTAGGTTGGAGATGACCTCGTTGACTACTAAGATCCATTGTAGCGGTGAGAGCATTCCTCCTTGTGGTGTGCCCCTGTACACTGACCTCCTGGTCAGACAGCTGCCAAGCTCCGCCTGGATCAGCCTGCTGTCTAGCATGTTCTTTATCCAGGTGCAGAGGCAGTTGTCCACGTTTAGTGTGAGGAGTGCGTTCGTGACGGCTTCTGTATTGACATTGTTGAAAGCCCCTTCTATATTCAGAAAGGATACCATCGTGTATTCTTTGTGATACAGCGATTTTTCGATAGTGCTGACTAGCGAATGAAGTGCTGTTTCTACTGAAAAGCCTTTTCGGTAGGCGTGTTGACACCTCGAAAGGGAATTGTTTCCCAGGTTTGAGCGTATGTAGTAATCTACAAGTCTTTCCAACGTTTTCAGGAGGAATGAAGTTAGACTGATAGGTCTGAAGTCTTTTGGAGAACAGTGTGAAGCTTTACCGTATTTTGGTATAAAGACCACTTACCGTTTTCCAAACTGTGGGCGTAAAGCTGAGTTTTAGGCAGCTATTGAAAATCACCAGTAGCCAATGTGTGAGAGTCTCGATACTCTTCTGTAGCTCTATGGGTTTAAATCCATCTAGTCCATGTGATTTATATGGGAGGAAGCTGTTAATTGCCCTCGCTAGTTTGCGATTGTCAGCAATATGATCCGGAACCCTTTGGACCTTGTGATGGTGCTGTGTAGGGTGATTTACCTCTACTTTGTTGCCTGGGTATCCAGTAGTAGGCCTAAGGTCTCCTCGCTGGTTGAGGTCCACACTCCTCCTTGGCTTTGTATGACGCTAGGTATTTGTGGAGATTTTGAGAGGATCTTACGCAGCCGACTGGAGTCGCTTGTTTTTTCTATGTTCTCACAGAAAGATTTCCACGACTCTCGCTGTGCTCTCTTTACTTCCTTTTTGTAGTTTTTAAGACTGTCTTTATAACTATCCCAGTCAGCTGGGTTTCTTGAAGACTTGGCCTTGTTAAACTTACTCCTGCTATCTCTGCGCAGAGAAGCTACAGTGGAGGTCCACCACGGGGGTTTACCTCCTTCTTTGTGTCTGCTGGTGGGGCAGTCCTTATTAAAGGCCTTGTTCATGGCAGACGTTACTGCGTTCACTATTTCATCTAATTCTTCCGGTGTATTGGGCTGTCTGATTTGGAGGCTGTCTAGTTTCTTTTTGAGTAAAGAATTATAGACCTGCCAATTTGTGTTTTTGGGTTCTTAAACACTTTCGTTGGGGGGGTCTCGAATTTTAGATTGAAAAGTATGTAGCGGTGGTCCGACAATGAGACTTCACTAGATACTTTCCAATTTTCTATAGCTATATCAGGTGAACAGGTGGTCAGTGTCAGGTCAATGACTTCCTGCCTGATTCTGTTTATAAAGGTGGGTTCAGACACTATGTTACACACTACGAGGTTAGTTTCAATAATATATTCAAAGAGTAACTCACCCCTTTTGTTAATGTCACTGCTGCCCCATATGGTGTGGTGCGCGTTTGCGTCAGCACCTACCACGAGTGGGGTGTTACTAGCAGCCGCTGTCTGTACCGTCCTGCGTATCGTAATTGATGGAACTTCTCCCGTGTCGTCATATGGGAGGTACGCTGACGATATCCACAGCGGTCCCTTTCCGGCTCGATCTAACCCCACGCAAGTGAGGTGTAATTCGGAAGAAGGAAAGCTTTAATATTATTCTTTGCTAGTGTGCAAGTTCTGTGTTTACCTGAATTTCTTGCATAGAACAAGGAGTAGTTTCTTGCCCTGAGTCCAGATATGCGGCCGTTATTTGTGACCCAGGCTCCTGGATGAGGGCGATATCTTCCCCACCTTTTTCCAGGCGGAGAAGTAGATTAGGCGAAGCTATTTTGGAATGGTGGAGGTTAATCTGTACTTGTCGGAGCATCATTGCTGACTAGTACCGGCATCTCAGTAATTGTGGTGTCCCCGTCCTCTGATTCAGAGGACAGTTCTCCACTGTTTTGTTCTTTAGGGAGCGGTTCTTGTGGTGGAGCAACCCCCGATACAGAGGGTTGTTCGTCTGTTTTGTTTCCCACCGTGTCTGTTTCCAGAGAAGAACTTTCGGGCGTAGCCTCTAAGCCAAGAGTACTTAGCGAGGATACCATGCCTGCGAGTAGTCTCTCGTCCTTCTCATGGATTTTTAGGACCAGAGTGTCCATGCCGTAGAAGATTTTGAACCCATTTTTGTTAAGGAGTTCAACTGACTCTTGGTTGAGGAGGAAAGGTTATTCTTCCCCTCTCTTCCGGTTTATCGGCCTTTATGATCCTCCAATTCTCGGTTGGAAGATCCCGGTTTTGTCTCTTAATAAGCCGGAGGATCTCATCCGGCTTATTTGGTCCTGGGGGTACTCAAGTGCGAGCTCTTGGGCGGACCGGAATGTCGATCCAGTGACCGACACTCAGCTTGGCATTGACCCAAAGATTCGTTAGTCTCGGGATCGCTGCCTTTAAAAAGTCTACCGACATCTGATCTTGACTTTAGCGTGCGCCAGTTCTCGCCACTAATTCTACCCTCATCATTGCTCCAGTCACAGATGCCGAAGACCAGATTGTCCTTCGCTACCTCGTTGAAGGGTCTGTGCGCTGATTCAGCGCTCTTTGCCTTCTTCGGGATTTAGGAGGTATCATCTTGCGATCTAGGTGGCTTAGATGCGAAATCTTTTTTGCTAGCAGATATGCTGCTCTTTTTTGTATACCCTATTCTAAGGGTATATTAATTTTGACGCATAGTTTGTAACATACCTTAATATTGCCCGTAGACCCCTAAAAGTTACTATATTTATGATCAGCATCGATAGTAATGTCGATCTAGCCATGTCCGTCCGTCCGTCCGTCAGCAAAAATTAGGCCTTTAAACTGGGCATAGAGAGCTGAAATTTTAACCATATACTCTCTAGGGTCCCGAAATAATCAAGTTTACGAATTTTTGAAATCCGCCCACAACACGCCCACAAACTCAAAAAAACAAAATTTTGGAAAAAAATCGAATTTTGAGCTAGAAAGCTGAATTTTTTTTTATATAATTTATGACTTCTAAAACTGCTCGGGATATAAAATTTTCAAAATCCGCCCACTGACACGTCCACAAATAAATAAAACAATTTTATTGAAAAACCAAAATTTGAGCTAGGGAGCTGAAATTTATAATATGTACTCTCCAGGGGCCCTTTAAGCTCATGTGTATATATTTTCAAAATCCGCCTACTGACATGCCCACAATTTAAGTTTTTTTTTTGTGAAAATTCAAAGTTTGAGCTAGGGAGCGGAAATTTATAATACAAGGTGGCGCAAAAGTAATCCTCCTATCAAGAAAATGCTAAAAATTTTGACTCTATAGTTTAGTCGGTCGTCGGTCCCGTCCTGTTTTGCTAAGTCTTCTGTGTCAGCCTTTGAAGATTTTGCTGAGCTTTTTTTTTCTGTGTTTTGGTTTTTTTGTTTTGTTTTTGTTTTTGTTTGGTTTTGGCTCATTGTTAAATTAGAGTCCCACGAGTAAGCCGGTGATAAAACGTCCACCCCAGCATTGCCGGTTCTACTGGGGTAAGGCTTAATACAGGCCCTGCCAGGGCACCTAAAGGAGCTCGTTATCGTTTGAAAATACCCTCAACCTTTCATCCCTGGGCACGGTTTACGCTGCGCTCGCTCCACCACTGGAATTGGGTTAACTACTCTTTAGCTTCGGAGCCCTCCTCCGGAGACCTTACAACTTGGTAAGCCCTGCTGCAATCGCTCTCCGGTATCAACGGGTTCTTACTAAGCATCTCCACCACGGCAAGATAAGTAGTCGAAGAAGATGGGGAATAACTATGTATACTATAATACATTTAACAATTTTCTTACTTGTTATTTAACATTTGATTCTAATAGAAATAAAATTCTACATTTATTTGGAATTAAAGATTTTTTTTTTATCGGAACATAACCAGAAAATTCTTTCTTGTCATTTTCGTCGGCTTGGTAAAAGTTCGGTTTGGTAAATGTCTTTGGATGTAGCCATGTTTTTGATTTTCATCAGTATGTATATTCTTCTAGTTCTTGGGTAATATCTAAGTGAATTGCGGATAAGCTATGGGAAGACTAATGCTGGCACGCCATGTGATGGAGGTCTGTTTTTCAAGTTATAAGTGGAGGTATACTAAAGACTTCCCTTGGGATAAGCTAAGCAACAGGTTAGATTAGGTTTACGGGCTGATGGAGCTGACAGAGCGAATCTGCTACACCACACTTAGGTCCATGTGGTCCCATTGTGATAGCCTTTGTTGGGAGTGTTGGCCTCGCTGTTCTGGCCTTGGCTCTTCGTCCTTGGTTTCCTTCCTACTCCAGTTTGTCCAGCCATTCGGATGTCCGTATAAACCTGTAAAGATTTGTGTCCCCTAGAATCAAAAACGACGTATTCCATATTTTGAAAAAAAAAAGTTAACGGTGCATTTTACTTCATTTTTTCACTGTCATCGAAACTTTCAAAAGTGTACTAATTCCAGACATATTTTGATCTGAATATGGGGGTAAGTTTCAAAACCAATGTATTCCTTAGGTTCATTTGAATCAAAACGAATTTATTCCACTTCATAATCAAAGAAGCTCTATTCCAAAGTAAATTCATTTCTGTTTTGTTTTTTTGAATCAAAACAAATGTATTCCATATTTGGAGCGAAAATCAATTACTGTCAAACTATTATGCATGAATTGGGGGCATTTTTATTATTCGATCTATTGTGTTGTGAAGTGTGGATGCAATTTCATAAAAAAGTAGAAATGGAATCCATTGAATCACCTGTTATCACAGACTATCCACGCAAAAAAAGAGTGAATGTTGCTAATAGGAAGCGTCAGCTATCTAAAGTTGAGCGGTAAGTAATTTTTTAAGAAAAATTTATTATGTTTACCTATCATTATTCTTCCCCACTCAGGTACAAAAGAAAACAGTTGCCAATAATGCCTTCATGCAACCATAGAGGTGATTCATATAAGTGCAAATTATTGACAACAGGAGATGCATTATACTTTTCTAATGGATACTATACAATACCGTCAAAAGTTGCCCAGCATGCATTTATTTTGAGCTATTGCAACATTCAAAGGCCTGGGCGTACTGACCGGAACCCAAAGAACGGACCAAGGAAACAATTTTCTGTTAATTATAGTGTCAGGACAAAACAAAAGCTCACCGTCAAAGTTTGTCAGAAAACTTTTCTTAATGTAATTGGAGTTTCAGCAGGTCGAGTAAGGAATATTTGCAACAACCATTTTAAAACAGGATCAGTTCCTTCGGAGGAACGTGGTGGTGACCATAAAAGCTTTAGGCTTAGAGAAACGAAGGAACTGATAGTTAGTGTTATCAAAAAATATAAAACAATAGAAGTGCATTATTGTCGAATTAAAACCGCAAAACGACAGTACCTTCCTGCCGATCTATCCATTGTTAATATGTGGAAAGCTTTCAATCAGAGGCATCAACTCAACCAAGCTAGATTAAGCTTTTTCGTATGGTTTTTAACACCTGCTTTATTCTTGGATTTAAACCCCCTTCATCAGATGTCTGCTCGACATGTCTTCAGCTAAAAGAACTTTTGAAAATCGAAAAAGAAGATGAGAACAAGGTTCAGTTGATGACAAAACTTCGGATCCATAAGTTACGGGGAAAAGCATTTTTCGACATGTTAAAAGAGGAAAAAGAAGGTTTGTTGACAATCTCCTTTGACTGTCAGAAAAATATGACACTCCCCAAAGTTTCTGACCAAGCTGCTTATTATAGTCGACAGATATATTTGTATCTTTTTGGCCTCGTTGTTGGTAGTTCCCACTCACCTCTAACGAAAGAAAACGTATTTTTATATTATTGAACAGAAAACGACAGACCCAAAGGGTCAAACGAAATCGCATCTGCTGTATTTCACCAGCTTTGTCTTACAAATCTGGAAGGTATTAAAACTATTCGTTTGGTGGCTGACGGATGTGACTGGCAGAATAAAAACTCCATTATGATAGGTATGTGTGAGTACTGGCTGGCAAATAGAGCACTACGTCATTTTAACAGTTTGAAATTAGTTTTCCCTATTCCTGGACACTCCTACATACCACCTGATAGAGTGTTTGCTCAAATCGGAAAAAAAGTCAAATCAAAGGAAACCATCGTGGCTGTTGATGAATATTTGTCCATTTACCAGGAACGCGGGACTGTATTTGATTTTAAAGACGAAGTCTTAGAATTTACAAAGCCACAATCCGCTTGGCATTTCAAATTCAATACATCAAAGAGATTCATTTTAAAAAGAGGAAAATCGGGCATAATTGGCATTTGGGGTGAACCCTTTTATAAGTCTGATGTTGGAGAAATGAAGCCAAACTTAAAAAAGGGCAAACTCTTTTCTTCAATGGCACCAAAACGACTGACTTTAGGTGTAAAACTCAAGGATGAAAAGCTCAATGATGTGGACAATTTGTTAAAAAAACACTTTGGATCTAATTGGAAGTCTTTGGAATTGCTTAAATTTTACAAAATATTCAGTAAGGACCGAATATCCAAACAGAACCATAAAAACAAACTTATTTCAAGATGACCTAAGGCATCGTTTTTAAAAAAGTTTTTTCTCAAAACTAGAAAAAGTGGAATACGTCGTTTTTGATTCTAGGGGACACATTTGATAGTGAGACATCAGAAAGTTCTTGAATGTCTTGGAAGAAGTATCTTCCAAGTGTTCTGTTCCTCAGGTGACAAAGGCTTGGACAGTGACAGAGAAAGTGAGGTGTGTCCTCATGGGTTTCCTCATCACCGCAGACTCTACAGAAGTCGTCATCCTTGAGATTTATTTTCATTGTGTGATTCCTTATCAGGTTGTGGCCAGTAAGAGTACCGATCAACTTTGACAGCGATGTCCTGTCGTAACGTAAAAGTTTGTTGGTTGGGCCCTTATGTTATGTACGAACATTGCAATAGAATTGCTGAATTCAACTCCATTAAAGTGAGAGAGAGTTAGGTCTTAGTATTAAGTTAGTGTGTAAGTAACCGTCGTGAAATAAACTTAAATGCATTAGAACGTGGAGTATTTTATTTCGTCTTCCCCCTGAATTAAAACATTTTAAACGGCGACGAGGATTAATTCGGACAGCGTTTAAATAAAAAAAAAAATAAGCGTATATTAGAAAAGTGTTCTATCTGTGAAAGGAGAAAATTAAATAAAAATGTCAATTAATGATAAAAATGTCACGGGGCCATCATTCGTTAATTCGGGTTTTATTGGACATATTGAAGCATTTTTGCTTGAAGATGATTTCGAGCAATATATTGAGCGCTTGGAACACCTTTTCATTTTAAATAATGTGGAAGATACTAAGAGGAAAGTATCACTATTCATTAGTTTCGCTGGCTTTGATTTATATAACATTTTAAAATCTCTAATCGCGCCAAAACAAGTGAACGATTTCAATTTTGAAACTTTAGTGGCCGCGTTAAAAAGACATTCTAAGCCCAATCGAAATATCAGGGCGGAAAGACATAAATTTATGTCGCGCTCTGTGCATTGCGATGAATCTTTAAATGATTTCATTGTTGAAATCTGAACGTTAGCAGAGTCTTGCGTGTTTGGAGATTACTTGGACCAAGCACTTTGCGATAAATTTATTTGGTCACAAATAGATGAAGCAATACAACGGAAACTTCTTGACCAGCCTATGTCAAAATCATTTGCGGATATGTGCGAAACGGCATTAACAATGGAGCTGACAACCAAAGAGGTAAAAGAGATGCAAGGAACAAGTGCACACGGTAATGCTTTTCGGGAAAATTGGATTGGTAAATCAACGGAGAGATCCGCTAGCAACGGAAATAGAAGAGCGAGATCTTGCAACAGAAGCGGTAAACTTTGTAAGCAGAGCGAGGCAACACAGTCAGCAAACACCTTCATCGAGGAATCAAGATGTGCAATGTTACAGATGCCAAAAGTGGGGTCATTACGCAAATCGCTGCAACTTAAGAGACACTGGAATGAAGAGAGGAGACAACAAAACAAGTAAAAAGAACAGTAAAGTAAAAAAGGTAGAGTTAAGAAAAGATGTAAGCAAATTTTCTAATCTCACATTAGGTAATGTAGGTTGTAACAATTTTGGAGATTCACTTGTCATTAAAGTAAAAATAAATGGAATAATAGTTGATATGGAAGTAGACTCAGGTACTTGCCTCTCAATTATTTCAAATGCTACATACGATAAATATTTTTAAAATTCTACCGAACTTAAATCATTTCCTAAGAAGTTGAGCGTTATAAATGGGAAATCGGTGTTAGTTGTAGGTTCCTTTACTGCATGCGTTTCTGGCATGGGGAGCAATAATAACACATTTTTGTTCGATTTAGTTGTTGTGAGATCTAAAACAGAATTCATTGCACTACTTGGAAGAAATTGGCTTAACGTGTTGTTTTCAGATTGGAGAAATCTGTTTATGGTGAATAGTGTGAGCACGTCAAAAACGGAAAAAGAATTAATTGAGCGATATCCTAGTGTCTTTAATAAGGATTATGACGGGTAGATAAAAGACCATGTTGCGGAAATAATAGTTGACAGAAACGCCTCGCCAATATTCCACAAGGCATACACTGTACCTTATGGACTACGTGACAAAGTGGACAAGGAACTAGAAAGACTATTAGATGAAAAAATTATTATTCCAGTGAAGTACAGCGAATGGGCTTCGGTTAGAATTTGCATAGACTGGAAATCAACCGTAAATCAATTTGCGCAAACGGATCACTATCCAATTCCAAGGATAGATGATATTTTGCCTAGTTTTTCGAACTGTGGGTGTTTTTGCATATTAGACCTTGCAGGTGCTTTTCAACAAGCAGCCTTATCGGAAGCTTCGCAGAAATTTGTAACGATAAGTACGCATAAAGGACTATTTCGTTACACCCGGTTACCCTTCGGTGTTAAGTCGGCACCATCCATTTTTCAATGTGTGGCAGATAGTATTCTGCGGGGGCTTACATCTGTGAAATGCTATATTGATGACATAATTATCGGGGGATTAAGTAATGAGGAATGTAAGCACAACTTGCAAATGGTTCTTGAGAGGTTTACAGATTACAATGTAAAAATTCGCCACGAAAATTTTTTTCAGTCGTCGGTAGAGTATCTTGGCCATGAGATTGCTAGTGATTAAATAAGGCCAAGGAAGGACAAAATGAAAGCAATTTTAAACGCACCTGCTCCAAAAGATTTAACGTCCCTAAGGTCTTATATAGGACTTCTCAATTTGTATAACAAGTTTATTCCGAACTTGTCTACTCGACTAGCACCTTTATATAATCTTTTCAAGCAAAATTCTACATGGCTTTGGGACGATGTGTGTGAAAGCACGTTTCAGGAAAGCAAGATATGGCTTTTAGACAATAATTTGTTGACTCACTACAATGCGTATAAACAGTTGGGTCTAGTTTGCGATGCCAGTTCTTATGGAGTAGGAACCGTTTTGTTCCATATAGAAGAAAACGGAGAAGAAAGGCCAATAATGTTTATATCTAGGACTCTATCTGAAGCTGAAAAGCGATACTCGCAGATTGAACGGGAGGCGTTAGCTGTGATTTCCGCTGTGAAGCGCTTTCATAAATATTTATATGGGAACAAATTTCAGATTTTTAGCGACCATAAGCCGCTTCGCGGGGGACAGCCACCTTGCCGTGTTTACCATCATTGCATTCGATGGTGCCGCTGCGAAGGCTTACGGCGCAGGTTCAACGGGCTATGCTGTCTAAGGGCCACCCTTATCAGATGCGCATGGGACGACGTCAAAATGCGGATCTATAAAAGAGACGAAATGGATGCGGGTAAACTACCCCCTCCTCCTCCTCCTCCATCTGACTCTATGGTCGTAGTCTCAGACCCTGGATCTTCAATCTCCTTCCCTTCGCTGGAGGATGATGAACCCTACTCACCCAAAAAATCACCATCCACTCCCGACGTCATGTCAGATAAGGAGACTGATTTTCTAGGCAAGGTTCTTCTGAGTGAAGACGAGCTTCTCAGCTCATCCTCGGAATTGGAAGGCCTGAACAACACCGTGGTGGAGGTATCTCTGCCTGATTGTAGCGAAAATGCTACAGTTAGTACAGATTAACCTCCAACACTCCATTAAGGCTTCGGCCGCACTCATTCTTCGTCTAACCAAAGGCGCAGAAGACATCGTCTTGATCCAAGAACCCTGAATTGTACACAACCATGTTCGAGGACTCAGGACTCCTGGATACTATCCACTCTATGTGACTGATAAAGGTGCATACTAGTGAAAAGTAACATTAATGCTTATTTACTCCCCAATTTCAGCGATCGAGATTTGACTGAGGCAAGATTGGAGACTGCAGGCAGATCATTCAGGTTGGCATCAGCTTATCTCGCCCACGATCACGTGGGACCTCTCCCTGGTGATAACCTAGAGAGGCTGGTCAAAGAAGCAAGGAGGCAGAAAGCTGAACTCGTAATCGGTTGCGATGCTAACGCTCATCACACCGTATGGGGCAGCTCAGATATTAACAACAGAATTGAGTCACTTTTTGAATATCTTTTAAGTACTAACCTCATTGTCTGTAACCTAGGTAATGAACCCACCTTCATTACCAAACATCGACAAGAAGTCCTTGATATTACTCTTGTCTCCGACACCATCAACGACATGATAACGGGTTGGAAAGTATCGGCTGATCACTCGTTCTCCGATCATCGATATCTTCTATTCAACCTTAACGTTGATCCTCCATGCCTACCCTCCTTCCGCAATTCTCGGAAATCCAATTGGCCTATATACAGAGAAACTTTACAAAAACGTATCAACTTTGAACTCTTAAGTCCCCCCTGTAACTCTAACGAGCTCGACAATAAAGTCGTTGAGCTTACCCTGGCCTTTAAAGAAGCAATGTCTGCATCGTGTCCCCTCGTACAACCTAGGGGGAAAAAGAAGCCTCACTGGTGGACCCCTGAAATGGGACCACTTAGAAAGGAGTGCAGGAGACTCTTCAACCTTGCTAAAAGCTCAAAAGCAATAAACGATTGGGACTCCTACAAGGAATCCCTCAAATTATACAAAAAAGAATTAAGGAGAGCCAAAAGAACGTCTTGGAGACTCTTCTGTGGCAAAATAGAAGAATCCTCTAAGGCATCAAGGCTAAGAAAAATCCTGGCTTCAAATCCAACTATGCCTAGCTGCCTTAAGAAGGCAGACGTCTCTTGGACGACATCTAGCGAAGAATCGCTCAATCTGCTACTTGATACTCACTTTCCAGGTAGCTCTAATATTACCGGCAATTATAGCCTTAACAGGTCACATGCACAGCTAACTTACCCTCACGGTCTGATAACTAGGGACAAGCTGACTTGGGCGCTACAAGGCTTCAAACCCTTCTAGTCCGCAGGACCAGACGGCATAATACCTGCCGAATTACAAATGTCAGCGGATATTATCCTGCCTGTGCTGGAGATGATCATGAAAAGCTGTCTAAATCTGGCTTATATCCCCAGGGCTTGGAGAGAAGTAAAAGTGGTTTTCATACCCAAGGCTCGCAAATATTCCCATGTCAGTCCAAAGGACCTCAGACCTATTAGTCTATCTTCCTTCCTCCTCAAAACGCTGGAGCGATTGATTGATATCCACCTTCATATGCACATAAACCCGCAATTGCTGTCTACAGCTCAACATGCGTACTGTAAGGGAAAGTCGGTGGAAACCGCTCTTCATTCCTTAGTGCGCACAATCGAATACTCTCTCCATCACAAGGAGTATACCATGGTTGCTTTCCTCGACATAGAAGGCGCCTTTAACAACGTTAACACATCCGCAATCGCAAATGCACTGACAGAACTGAATGTGGATAACCCGCTTGGCGATTATTATTAGATGAAAAAATTATTATTCCAGTGAAGTACAGCGAATGGGCTTCGGTTAGAATTTGCATAGACTGGAAATCAACCGTAAATCAATTTGCGCAAACGGATCACTATCCAATTCCAAGGATAGATGATATTTTGCCTAGTTTTTCGAACTGTGGGTGTTTTTGCATATTAGACCTTGCAGGTGCTTTTCAACAAGCAGCCTTATCGGAAGCTTCGCAGAAATTTGTAACGATAAGTACGCATAAAGGACTATTTCGTTACACCCGGTTACCCTTCGGTGTTAAGTCGGCACCATCCATTTTTCAATGTGTGGCAGATAGTATTCTGCGGGGGCTTACATCTGTGAAATGCTATATTGATGACATAATTATCGGGGGATTAAGTAATGAGGAATGTAAGCACAACTTGCAAATGGTTCTTGAGAGGTTTACAGATTACAATGTAAAAATTCGCCACGAAAATTTTTTTCAGTCGTCGGTAGAGTATCTTGGCCATGAGATTGCTAGTGATTAAATAAGGCCAAGGAAGGACAAAATGAAAGCAATTTTAAACGCACCTGCTCCAAAAGATTTAACGTCCCTAAGGTCTTATATAGGACTTCTCAATTTGTATAACAAGTTTATTCCGAACTTGTCTACTCGACTAGCACCTTTATATAATCTTTTCAAGCAAAATTCTACATGGCTTTGGGACGATGTGTGTGAAAGCACGTTTCAGGAAAGCAAGATACGGCTTTTAGACAATAATTTGTTGACTCACTACAATGCGTATAAACAGTTGGGTCTAGTTTGCGATGCCAGTTCTTATGGAGTAGGAACCGTTTTGTTCCATATAGAAGAAAACGGAGAAGAAAGGCCAATAATGTTTATATCTAGGACTCTATCTGAAGCTGAAAAGCGATACTCGCAGATTGAACGGGAGGCGTTAGCTGTGATTTCCGCTGTGAAGCGCTTTCATAAATATTTATATGGGAACAAATTTCAGATTTTTAGCGACCATAAGCCGCTTCGCGGGGGACAGCCACCTTGCCGTGTTTACCATCATTGCATTCGATGGTGCCGCTGCGAAGGCTTACGGCGCAGGTTCAACGGGCTATGCTGTCTAAGGGCCACCCTTATCAGATGCGCATGGGACGACGTCAAAATGCGGATCTATAAAAGAGACGAAATGGATGCGGGTAAACTACCCCCTCCTCCTCCTCCTCCATCTGACTCTATGGTCGTAGTCTCAGACCCTGGATCTTCAATCTCCTTCCCTTCGCTGGAGGATGATGAACCCTATTCACCCAAAAAATCACCATCCACTCCCGACGTCATGTCAGATAAGGAGACTGATTTTCTAGGCAAGGTTCTTCTGAGTGAAGACGAGCTTCTCAGCTCATCCTCGGAATTGGAAGGCCTGAACAACACCGTGGTGGAGGTATCTCTGCCTGATTGTAGCGAAAATGCTACAGTTAGTACAGATTAACCTCCAACACTCCATTAAGGCTTCGGCCGCACTCATTCTTCGTCTAACCAAAGGCGCAGAAGACATCGTCTTGATCCAAGAACCCTGAATTGTACACAACCATGTTCGAGGACTCAGGACTCCTGGATACTATCCACTCTATGTGACTGATAAAGGTGCATACTAGTGAAAAGTAACATTAATGCTTATTTACTCCCCAATTTCAGCGATCGAGATTTGACTGAGGCAAGATTGGAGACTGCAGGCAGATCATTCAGGTTGGCATCAGCTTATCTCGCCCACGATCACGTGGGACCTCTCCCTGGTGATAACCTAGAGAGGCTGGTCAAAGAAGCAAGGAGGCAGAAAGCTGAACTCGTAATCGGTTGCGATGCTAACGCTCATCACACCGTATGGGGCAGCTCAGATATTAACAACAGAATTGAGTCACTTTTTGAATATCTTTTAAGTACTAACCTCATTGTCTGTAACCTAGGTAATGAACCCACCTTCATTACCAAACATCGACAAGAAGTCCTTGATATTACTCTTGTCTCCGACACCATCAACGACATGATAACGGGTTGGAAAGTATCGGCTGATCACTCGTTCTCCGATCATCGATATCTTCTATTCAACCTTAACGTTGATCCTCCATGCCTACCCTCCTTCCGCAATTCTCGGAAATCCAATTGGCCTATATACAGAGAAACTTTACAAAAACGTATCAACTTTGAACTCTTAAGTCCCCCCTGTAACTCTAACGAGCTCGACAATAAAGTCGTTGAGCTTACCCTGGCCTTTAAAGAAGCAATGTCTGCATCGTGTCCCCTCGTACAACCTAGGGGGAAAAAGAAGCCTCACTGGTGGACCCCTGAAATGGGACCACTTAGAAAGGAGTGCAGGAGACTCTTCAACCTTGCTAAAAGCTCAAAAGCAATAAACGATTGGGACTCCTACAAGGAATCCCTCAAATTATACAAAAAAGAATTAAGGAGAGCCAAAAGAACGTCTTGGAGACTCTTCTGTGGCAAAATAGAAGAATCCTCTAAGGCATCAAGGCTAAGAAAAATCCTGGCTTCAAATCCAACTATGCCTAGCTGCCTTAAGAAGGCAGACGTCTCTTGGACGACATCTAGCGAAGAATCGCTCAATCTGCTACTTGATACTCACTTTCCAGGTAGCTCTAATATTACCGGCAATTATAGCCTTAACAGGTCACATGCACAGCTAACTTACCCTCACGGTCTGATAACTAGGGACAAGCTGACTTGGGCGCTACAAGGCTTCAAACCCTTCTAGTCCGCAGGACCAGACGGCATAATACCTGCCGAATTACAAATGTCAGCGGATATTATCCTGCCTGTGCTGGAGATGATCATGAAAAGCTGTCTAAATCTGGCTTATATCCCCAGGGCTTGGAGAGAAGTAAAAGTGGTTTTCATACCCAAGGCTCGCAAATATTCCCATGTCAGTCCAAAGGACCTCAGACCTATTAGTCTATCTTCCTTCCTCCTCAAAACGCTGGAGCGATTGATTGATATCCACCTTCATATGCACATAAACCCGCAATTGCTGTCTACAGCTCAACATGCGTACTGTAAGGGAAAGTCGGTGGAAACCGCTCTTCATTCCTTAGTGCGCACAATCGAATACTCTCTCCATCACAAGGAGTATACCATGGTTGCTTTCCTCGACATAGAAGGCGCCTTTAACAACGTTAACACATCCGCAATCGCAAATGCACTGACAGAACTGAATGTGGATAACCCGCTTGGCGAATTGATCAATCTACTGTTAACTAGTCGGATTATCAATTCAAAACTGGGCGTAACATTTGCTAGAAGGTGTGTCAGTCGAGGGACGCCGCAAGGCGGTGTTCTTTCTCCCCTTCTCTGGAACTTGGTGGTGAACAAACTACTGATAAACCTGGAAGGGGAGGGCTGCAGAGTGATTGCCTATGCGGATGATGTTACTATTGCCGTCTCTGGAAAACATCTCAACACAATAAAGAAACTTCTGCAAAACGCTCTGAACAAGCTAACGAGATGGGCTAATCGGTGCGGACTGGGAGTTAACCCCCACATAACCGAGCTTGTCCTCTTTTCCAGGAAATATAAAATCCCATATATTGTCCCTTCCTCTATTAACGGTACAAGCTTAACTTTCTCTGACGAAGCAAAATTGTTGGGCCTAATCTTCGATAGGAAGTTAAGCTGGAAACCCAATATACAAGAAAGAGTCAAGAAAACCAGAGTAGCACTTTTCTCTTGCAAAAAAGCCATTGGCAACAAGTGGGGTGTACAACCCCACATTACGCATTCGCTATATACATCGGTGGTAAGACCAATTCTTACTTACGGGGTGGTTGTCTGGTCGACTGCTCTAGAAAAAGCTATAAACCGCGACAAGCTGGGCAAAGTCCAGCGTTCAGCGTGTCTGTGCATTAGCGGAGCACTTCGTACTACCACCTCCGCTGCTCTGGACATTCTACTACACCTGATACCCCTTGACATATTTAGCATGCAAACAGCGGCATGTTCCGCTGTCCGCTTAAAAGCTACCTCGCAGTGGACCAATAAGAATATTGGCCACTCCATTATTCTAGACTCTTTTAAGTCTCTACCCAAAAACATAGACTACACCATACCCCGTTTGCAGTTCGGAAAAAACTTCCAAATCAGCATTCCTTCCAGATCATTCTGGGATGATGATGCATTTGCGGATGATAAATCGATCCACTTTTATACCGATGGATCAAAAACTAGCGACGGGGTAGGTGGTGGCGTTTTCTCAGAAAAGCTAAATCTTAGCCTCTCTTTCCGTCTTCCTGATTACATTAGCGTGTTCCAGGCGGAAATTTTGGCGATAAAAGAAGCCCTGACATGGTTAAAGAGGAATGTGATATCCTTAAAGGATATACGTATCTTCTCAGATAGTCAGGCCGCGATTAAGTCCCTGGACTCAGTCTCGTCAAATTCCATCATAGCCCAAGATTGCCGCTCATCTCTTTCGGAGATGGCAGAGCAGTTTAATATTCACCTCTGTTGGGTGCCGGGACATAGAGATATTCCAGGTAACTGTAGGGCAGACGATCTCGCCAAAAAAGGAACCACATTACCTCTCTCACCTGATAAAGGTTCCCTAGGTATACCAATCGCTACTTGCAGGCTCTTGTTTGGGCTATCTGCAATCGAGAGAACAAACCTTAGGTGGACAAGTAGCAATACATGTCTAGCGACTAAGCGGATCTGGCCAAAGCTGGATCTGCGACGCTCTAAGTGTATAATCTCTTTAAACCGACTGCATATTAGCTCCACTATAGGTGTTATCACAGGACACTGCTTAATAGGCAGGCACGCATCCAGACTCGGTGGACGAGGAGGAGGAGGAGACTGTACTTCACCTTCTCTGCACGTGTCCTGCGCTCTCCCATAGAAGAAATCTCCATCTAGGGGACTTCTTGTTCAATGACACAAGCGACTTAGCCAGCGTTGGCGCTAGGAGTCTTTCGCGCTTCATAAGAAGCTCCTACTGGTTCAACGAGCAGTGAGGGTAATCCCGAGATCTGTGTGGTACCACAATGGACCTATCATTGGTCTAAGTGTGTTGGCTTTAGCTGACAGCCACGTCTACCTAACCTAACCTATAATCCGCTTGAAGTAATATTTGGTAGTAAAAATACAAATGCAATTACGGCTGCGAGATTACAACGGTGGGCATTGACGTTATCTCAATACAATTACAAAATTTCATATAGAAATGCTTCAAAAATGGGCAATGCTGATGCACTTTCAACGTTGCCACTAGACGAACAGACAAACATTTCAAGTAACCTTATAAATGTTTTTAACATAACTGGGAACCTGCCAATAAAAAGGGAAGATATAGCACGAGAAACATTGAAAGATGAACATTTGTCAAAAATTTATAAGTTTATTGAGAGCGAGTGGCCAAATTCTTTTCAGGATAGTGTTATGCAAAAATATTTAACAGAAGAGTTGGACTATCCATTTTGGAAGGATGCATAATGCTAGGCAGTTGAATTGTTATTCCTAACTGTTTTAAAGAAAATATCCTTAACTGTCTACATGATGGTCATATAGGAATTGTTCAAATGAAAAGCATTGCTAGTGGCTCTGTCTGGTGGTTAAATATAGACCGGGATATCGAACATTTTGCCAGAAGTTGCGAGGTATGTCAACAGATGGAAAAAAAGTCAGGTCCAGTAGGTCTTTCTCGCTTTCCACAAACGACATATCCTTTTGAAAGACTGCATGTAGATTTTTTTTATTTTCAAAGAAAAGCATTCTTTATTATTTTCGATACGTTTTCCAAATGGATGGAGGTAGTTCTAATGAATAAGACCACTGCAGTGGATTTGATTCATGCATTTCGAAAATGTTTTTCAACCTTTGGTCTGCCGAAGGAAATTGTATCCGACAACGAACCACCCTTTGGTTCGAAAGAACTTATAGATTTCTGTTCTGCTTATGACATAATGCTAACAAAAACACCACCATTTCATCCAGAATCGAATGGTAGTGCTGAATGTGCAGTTCAGACGGTTAAGTCATCGTTAAAAATTATTTTGTTGGACTCTAAACTAAAGCCGCTTACGATTCAGGCAAAATTAGACAATTTTCTTTTCCAACAACTTATGACAATTTGACACCCTCCTCAAAAATATTCGTGTACTCACCTCGAACCATAATAGACTTCCTAAAACCAAACAACTACAAAGATTCCGTTAAATTCCCAAAAGATTTTAGTAAAACAATTAAAAAAAAAAAAATTATTATGATACTCGTAGCAAAAATTTTAAAAATAAAACACCCCCCGTAAAATGTTAAATTAATGATTCGGTTTGGTATCGCACAACAAGCAACAATATGGTTAGATGGAAACCTGCAAAAATCGTTCGAATAGTTTCAAAATCAATTTACATCGCAAAAGTAGGAAATGATTTACGTAAGGTTCATGGACAACAACTAAGGGCAAGGGTCAGGAGAGTGGTCCATTTTGACACTGCTAAAACAGAAGATTGCAAAAGCAATAAGGATGAAGTTGAAATGAAGATTAAGAAAGAATATGTTTCACTCGTTGAAAAAGATAACTTACAAGAGGAGAGAAAGCGAAGAAGAGAAGTTAACTACTCAAGCGATGAATCTAATTCCATCCAACCAAAAAGAGAAAAATCAACTAGAATCGTAAGAAAACCAGTAGGATATACTTTTATCTCATATGAAAAAAAAAACAAAATAAGATAAATTATAACAACTCGAAGTCAAATTGTTCTCAATGAATGTTCTTAATTAAGTATTATAGTATAACTTTCTAATGAATTGAAAAAAAAGAAAACAAACAAACAAAATAATGTTTTAAATTTAAAATTTAATAAATTGCTAAAATAAGGAATCAAAAAGTCTTCAAAATGTTAATAATGAGTTTATATCTAAGAAGAAGGGAGTGTTATGTATATAAATTGCAATAGAATTGCTGAATTCAACTCCAGTAGAGTGAGAGAGAGTTAGGTCTTAGTATTAAGTTAGTGTGTAAGTAACCGTCGTGAAATAAACTTAAATGCATTAGAACGTGGAGTATTTTGTTTCGTCTTCCCCCTGAATTAAAACATTTTAATTTTGGCCACAGCTTGCGTGATATGTCACAAGTGGTTAGTGACCACCACCTGTTGTTGGCTTTCATTCGTGTTTTGTATTCCACTCTTCCCCTGAGGTTGCAGAGTGGTGGTTTAACCCTTTCGACCCGGCTTTCGGGGAACCAATTTCAGACAATTTTTGTGATTTACATCTAATCAAAATCTTCAGAAGAAATGATCCGGCACAAAAAAATGTCAGTAGGTTAGAGGGCGTGGCCGGTGGGTGTTGGTACAAAAATGTACCATCCGGGATGTTATGTGGTACAATATTGTACCAACCGTATTCTTTAGAATATACTGAATAATCTATATATATAAAAGAAAGTGTCCGAAGCGATGTAACCGCATAACTCGAGATTGGCCGAACCGATTTTGATGATTTATACTTTGTTGGAAAGGTATTTTCTCAGCACGGGTTTTAGAGGAAAAAAAATCTAAATTTCAAAATGGCTTATTTTGACCACACAGCGTGTTACGACAGGTTTTTTTTCGATTTTTTTTAAATTTTTTTTTTTTTCATTTTGTATTTATTTATTTTGGCAACAACCAAATAAAGAATCACATTTGAATGTAACATATCGTATCACAAGTGAACTGTCAGATAGACACGCAACGTAACGCCATCTATTATCGATCAATGGAGAAGCCAATTTTGTTTCATGTTTGGTGGCGCTGTCGGATTCGGATTTCTTCATTGCGATTTTGTGAGTTTTTGTGAATTAAAATTGATGTGAGAATATATCTATATCTATGTATATATACTATATGTATATAAAAATCAATCCATATTTGCGTTTGTTGCCGGTGTTTGGCCAAACGCGTTAACCGATTTCAATGAAATTTTTTTTTTTAAGAAAGGTGACGTCTATACGAAGGATGTTATGTATGTGCGATGTCTGTATCTGCATCGGTGTGTAAATTATGTGTTTCTTAAAAAAGAAAAAAAAATTGACAATGTATTTATACACTGTGTGTTTCATATGTAGGTATCATGTGCTTTGAAAAAAAAAACAAATTTAAGTGAAATAATAAAATGTTTTTTTGTGTAATATTTTCTATATATAAAAATCAATCCATATTTGCGTTAACCGATTCCAATGAAATTTTTTTATTTGAAAGGCGACGTCTGCACGAAGGTTGTTATGTTTGGCTATATCTGCATCGGTGTGTGAGATATGCGCATTTGAGTGAGTACACATGCATATGTGCGTATGCGTGTAAATTACGACGCAGATACAGAGACCGTACAGACGTCACTTATTTTGTTATCCGAACAAGCATATGAAAGAGGGAGACCACACGAACGTTTCAAGCTTATTGTGGAATTTGTGCGCACTTTCATTCTTGAGATATCGTGCGTTCAATATTATATTCAAATAACTTATCGAAATTTTTTGCATTTTTTTGTGAATCGAACATCGGAAAGTTGCTTTTCCAACATTGATAACAATCGGTGTGGAAGTGAATGAAAAGTGATTCAATCGAAGTTTTTTATTTTCGCTTTGTTGTTTGATTCGCAGAAGCAAGGTGACATAGGCGCCTGCCAGACAACAAGCACCTACCCTAAACGGAACAACGAAGTTGTGTGAGCGGCCTAAACCATGCGGAGAAAAACGTGCAGTCCCTTTCACCGGTTGAGCTCAAATCAGGCAATCTTCGGTATTGGCCTGAGAGTGTTTCTGTGAACTTTGGTCAAAATCGGTCTTCTTTTTTTAGGGGCAGCAACATACGCCGGATACCCGCTATAGACAATTATAAGGAAGTCTACTCGAACATATTGGCCAATAGAAGTCTCGGGCACGGGCAAAGCCGGGCAGGTTGCGTTTGTAGCGTTTGGTAGCTAGTAAGATATAAATTTTAGAAGTTCATTTTTATTTCAACAGAAACTTTAAAAAATTACACAAACAATATTGAGCAAAAGAAATTTCATTAGCAAAAAAGCAATAAAAAATAAATAAGGAAAGTGAACAAATATTTATGTATGATAGGGAGTGAAACGTTTTTACATAGCGGTACTCCGAATTTTTTGCATAGCATTTTGGTGCGCGATTGTTTTTTTGCTTGACTGCAACTTACGCAACGACGTCTAGTAGTTCCATCTATTAGCAAATGCTTGATGCCACTAACTTCCCGTGGCTTACGTCCAGGCCTCAAGGACCTACGAACCGGATGCGATTTCAGACCTTCTTCTACCAGGAGCTCAGAAAATGCTTGTTTCAGGCATTCAACCAAATCTTTTATATTATCTGTTTTGTCATCCATTGTCGTTTTTTTCAGGTGGAGAAAAAAAAAATTTGGAAGTTATTAATTGCCGACCTGACTGACTTGTTACCTAAGGAGTCATGAGTAAACCAATAATCCTTCTGACATGGTAATAGGTTGTAGCACATGATAAACATACATCCAAGGATAACTTCTTTTCACCAGTATTTGTTTTAGTTATCTTTTGACGTTTTTTTTTTTGATTGCTCAAATATGTCAAGGCGTTTGTTTGCATTGTGCAATATACATTTACCTATACAGATTTCTGCAAAATGTCCATAATGGATAAGCTGCGGTTCAACTCTGACCATAGATTACATTGGTAAGGATCGCTCACCATTCTCTTAGGGATGCATTTTTTTCCAACTGACGTCCATAAAACTAAACCGTTATCCATCGTAACATCAGCTATATTACCTTCTTGAATATCAGCTACACTTTTTTCTTCAAAATCGCCTAAGCTGGCATTTTCTTGACTAGAATCGTCATCCGAAGTAGATCCTTCATTTTCAGTATTTGAATTATTTGGTGCATAATCATCTCCGCTGCCTGAAGAAAAATCGTCTGTGTCGTCGTTATCACTAAACCCGTCGTTAATAATCTCTTCAATTTCATTTTGATTCAAACGAGGCGACATTATCTAAATAAAATAAAGTAACACTCCTGGATAATATCTGCGCATAAATGACTGTTGGTACACATTTATACCACTAAAAAGGACGAATGGTACATATATGTACCACTCGCCAATAACCATGAATTTTTTAGTATTACAATAACAAATACTTACGTTATAAAACAAATTTACATGCATTCACTTGATATCATAATATCCTGCTTGTTTTACCGCAAAAACTTTAAAAGAAACTGAAAAAATTAACCGAAACGTTAACACTCCACTAAATTATTACTTCAACTGCCATCGAAAACATGCAAAACCAAAAACGCATAAGCTTGTTTCAGCTGCATGTGCATTTGGATACCGTCAACAGAACGTTGAAAGACATTGTGGTATAGATTTCAACCAAATAGTATGCAATTTGTGACTTTCAGGTATGTTTATACTTTTGGTGGTACATAAATGTACCAGCCGGGTCGAAAGGGTTAACCGACTGAAGTCCCTGTTCATGGTCCATCGCAGACCCCTTTCTTACCAGTTCGTCAGCTCGCTCGTTACCGGATATGTCCTTGTGTCCAGGGACCCAGCAGAGACTCGTTTTGTGCTTCGCGCCAAAAGCTTTGAGCTCCTCGCGGCAACAGCAAACAAGCAACGACTTTATTTTTGTAGCTGACACCGCTTTAATGGCCGCCTGGCTATCAATAAAAATGGTAATAAAGGGTGATTTTTTAAGAGCTTGAGAACTTTTTTTAAAAAAAAAACGCATAAAATTTGCAAAATCTCATCGATTCTTTATTTGAAACGTTAGATTGGTCCATGACATTTACTTTTTGAAGATAATTTCATTTAAATGTTGACCGCGGCTGCGTCTTAGGTGGTCCATTCGGAAAGTCCAATTTTGGGTAATTTTTTCGAGCATTTCGGCCGGAATAGCCCGAATTTTTTCGGAAATGTTGTCTTCCAAAGCTGGAATAGTTGCTGGCTTATTTGTGTAGACTTTAGACTTGACGTAGCCCCACAAAAAATAGTCTAAAGGCGTCAAATCGCATGATCTTGGTGGCCAACTTACCGGTCCATTCCTTGAGATGAATTGTTCTCCGAAGTTTTCCCTCAAAATGGCCATAGAATC
Organism: Portevinia maculata; assembly: GCA_949715645.1. Classification (NCBI taxonomy): domain Eukaryota; kingdom Metazoa; phylum Arthropoda; class Insecta; order Diptera; family Syrphidae; genus Portevinia; species Portevinia maculata. The sequence continues at coordinate 100,536,242 of OX454527.1, forward strand.
GCGAGCTGTGTGGCATGTAGCGCCATCTTGTTGAAACCACATGTCAACCAAGTTCAGTTCTTCCATTTTTGGCAACAAAAAGTTTGTTAGCATTGAACGATAGCGATCGCCATTCACCGTAACGTTGCGTCCAACAGCATCTTTGAAAAAATACGGTCCAATGATTCCACCAGCGTACAAACCACACCAAACAGTGCATTTTTTGGGATGCATGGGCAGTTCTTGAACGGCTTCTGGTTGCTCTTCACTCCAAATGCCGCAATTGTGCTTATTTACGTAGCCATTCAACCAGAAATGAGCCTCATCGCTGAACAAAATTTGTCGATAAAAAAGCGGATTTTCTGCCAACTTTTCTAGGGCCCATTCACTGAAAATTCAAGCGTTGCTCGTTAGTAAGTCTATTCATGATGAAATGTCAAAGCATACTGAGCATCTTTCTCTTTGACACCATGTCTGAAATCCCGCGTGATCTGTCAAATACTAATGCATGAAAATCCTAACCTTAAAAAAATCACCCTTTATCACTGCGTGGTATCGCCATCATTGATACCATGCTTGCGACTTCAGTGATTGCTAAGACTTCTGCTTGGAATACACTGCAGTGATCAGGTAATCTAATCGATCTGTTAATGTGTAGTTCCTCTGAGAATAGTCCAGCACGCGTTCCACAGTCCATCTTTGATCCGTCTGTAAAGATGGAAATCTATTTCCTTTTCATGGGTTCGTTTGCGTACCATTACTCCTTGCTCGGAAATGAACAAGAGAATGGTTTTTCGAAATCTAAGTAAGGAGACATGTAGTCAGATATAACGTTGTTCCCTATGTACATGTTCAGAATCAGTGCATGTCCAAAATGACTCGGGTTCCAGCTGTTTGTTTGGCTGATCCTCAAGGCACTTTTTGCAGTCGATTCCTGCATGTATAGATCCAATGGTGGCAGATTGAGAATGGCTTCCAAGCCAGTGGTTGGAGTTGTTCTCATTGCACTGGTTGTCCCTATACATGCTAGTCTTTGTATTTTTGCCATCACCTTGAGATTTGTTGCCTTGTCTGTGGCTTGCCAGCAGACTAAGCTACCGTATGTGAGTATTGGTCGCACAATTGCCGTATAAGCTAAGTAACAAAGGGCAGGCACGAATGCCATAGGTTTTGCCAGAGTTTTTGAGTTGTTACCGGCAGGGCACGAATGCCATAGTTGTCTGCCATAGGAATAGTAAAACACGTTACTTTGGATGACATAGAACCTGATTTTATTGTTCAAATTTGTTAGTCTTATATACTACTCCTCTTCCAACATTACCTATACACATCGATACAAACAAATGGTCGCGTGCCATTGAATTAAGTCATCATACTCTTCCATAGTGTACTCATGAAACACTTCTCAAACACTTGTCACATAAAGCATAGATCGCGCAATGCATCGATCCACTAACAATGTTAGTACAATAAGATGTTCTATTCATACATTCTGTATACGATACCAGACACTGAGTGCGGCAATGAAATTGGATTACCATATCAGTGGGTCAGTGGTGTTTATGAGCCACTTGATTTAGACTGCATTACACAATATAAGCACAAGGTAGGAAGTGTTATTTGAGTTATTTTGTGTGCACTGTTATGCAGTACAATGGAATTGGTTTGTTGGGTTCATTAAACAAGCCACACAGCGAGTGCAACAATCGAGTTATTGAAGTCTCAGTTCGGTGAACGTGTTGTCTCGAAAATCGGATCCGTCTATTGGAAGGCGAGATCGTGTGAATAAACACCTCTAGACTTTTTTATGTGGGGCTACATTAAATTATTGGTCTATGCCAACAACCCGGCGACGTTAGAGGAGCTCAGAGCGAATATTGAACGAGAAATAGCGGCTGTATGGGTCGAAATGTGCGGCCGAGTCATCGAAAATTGGGTTCCCGTGGTGGACATATATGAACGAAGTCGAATTCCATTCATAAATGTTTTGATAGTTATTCATCCAAAAAAAGTTGTCGAGTCCTTAATGAAAGACCCTTTACAATTTACTTTACTTAACGGGCTCTCGACCCGTGAAAAGTCTCTACCTGAAACACTGCAGCCCTCCATTTTCTGCCATCCCAGGCACGCTGCTTCCAGTTCTTCAGACCAAACGCTATGGCATCCGCAAAGCTTTGTCTTTAAAACGGAGATTTGGAAAAAAAAATTGCCTTCTCGAATCTGGGGGCTAGGAGTAGAATATCTTCTTGGCTGGAGTATTATTGTCCATTCGCTCAATGTGTTCGAGACGGTGTAGGGAAATAAGTCCACGGGAACTAAGTCCACTGAGGGACTTAGTTCCCACATAGTGGGAAATAAAACCACTTTCGCAAAGTGGACTTAGTTCCCATGTAAAGTGGGAAATAAATTCCCAAAACTCTGAGTGGTTTTAGTTCCTTTTTAATGTGAAGTAAATTCTCACTGTCGACTAAGAACAAAATAAAATTAAAGAGTCAAGTATAGGTACTTTGCAATTTTTATTAACAAAAGAGAAATTAACTTTTAACTCGCACCTACTCCAAATCAAACAGTGACCCCAAGCAGGGGGTTGCAGGGGGGCATCATGTCCCCCCATATGCTTTGCAGTGTTTATGGGATTAGTTACGAAATCCGAAGTAGATTCCATAAACAGTGTAATGCAACCCCCCTGCTTGGGATCACTGTTTGATTTTTAGTAGGTGCGAGGTACGGTTTTGAAACTTTGACTTTATGTCACCATGATAAGCTTGCTTAAAGAGTGTGATAACTAACTGCACTTTACAGTTTTTTTGTCTAATTCTAAATGTTGGATGTTAGTTCCCTCTTCTTATTTTTGAATGTGTACTAAGTTCCCATAAAAAAATGGACTTAGTTCCCACCTTACACGGGAACTAATTCCACTTCGCGAAAGTGGTTTTATATCCCACTATGTGGGAACTAAGTCCCTCAGTGGACTTAGTTCGCGTGGACTTATTTGCCTGCACCGTTCGAGACAAATGACTACATCCACATCTTGGTACAGCTCGTAGAGTTCGAGGTTTTAACTTCTCCTCCGTTTGCCCTCATCGCATATAGGACCAAATATCCGGCGGAGAATTTTCTTTCAAAATAACCCAATATTAGCTCCCTTTTTATACTAATTGTCCAGCACTCGGCACAATAAAGAAGGGCTGCAGGATTAAGGTTCGATAGAGCATGCAACAAATCGTCAATGCAGTACGGGTGCAAGAAAGCCCCGAAGGCTTTCCTTGGTGTTGCAAGGATTATCGAAGCAACTTCATTTCGCATTTCATAGTACTTAACTTAATGTGTGAACGTCTCAAGCCGTTATGCAGTACGCTACTTGCCACGCCACATTAGTGGAATTCAGGATCCCTGTAAAATTGATCCAACTGTGTCGCGTGACGCTGGAAATGCAAATGGAAAATAATGCTAAAGCGAATGCGCCAAGTTCGAGACTACAAGCCAGACCGAACATGAATTTTAAGGACCAAGCTATTTCGGATGCCAGCGCTCTTCGTCTGTATAACTAGAAGCAGCGTGCCCGAGATCACTTTTGAAGCAATACTGTGATGTCTCCCGCAGCGACATCATCCATCTATTAAGAGGCCTCTACCCAGAATGTTCTACAAAAATTGGAACGTGAAGCGCCATCTCTCTATGATTTGCAACGTAGCATCCACTTGCAATCCAATCGCAATCCACTTTTATTTTCTTTTATGACTTGTATGACCTTTACCACACTATACCTATTATAACTTAAAACACCGCATATAAATGCAGGGAAACATCCCAAACTTATATAAAAAGGCAAGTAATAGATTTTTTAGCATGCATTCATGTTTTGTCAGTAAACCAAAATACTCCTTAAAACACCATTATGGATTCTATTGGCAAAGGAAAACCAATAAGCAAGCAAGCATGAGCGGTTATCATCAACGTTATAAAACATAAGATGAAAAAGGCCGAAACACATTTGAGAGGTCAGAGCTGGAAATTTATTGAAGAAACATCCAAAATAACAGGAGTATCTACAAGATCAATATTTTTTTTAAAGTATGAAAGAAGCGGTACAGTCAGCAGTCCACAATAAAAAGGACCTCACAATCGTTATGTCACCGGACTGGACAACTTTGACATCAGCGTAATAAAAAGAATAATTAACAATTTTCATAAAGAAGAAAAAATGATTATTACCCTATATGCTCTAAATCAACGAATAACTTCGGATTTGTAGATCAACATGAGCCGATCATCTTTACACAGGGTTTTACAAAACAATGGATACAAATTTAAGAAAACAGAGAACAACCGAAGAATTTATGCGAACGAACGGATATAAAACTTAAACGCTACGAGTTTATTGCCCAAGTAAGAGAATTCCGCGAGAAAGGCCACGCAATTATTTATAGATAGATAGATAGATAGATAGATTTGATTCTTTATTTCATGAAATATATTTATAATAGTTTGTGTTAGAGAACACGAGCATGGCGGAAATAGCCGTCTACCGACGGCTTTTTATATAGATGAAAGTTATATTCATAGCTCACATACGACCCAATACTTGGGCAGATGGCAGCTTGGAGGGCTTAAAGTCAAACATTTCTAAAGGATCACGTTTGATTATAGCTCATACATGAAAAGGAGGATTTGTTAGAAATGGACTACTTCTTTTAAAATTTGGAAGCAAGACTGGTGACTACCACAATGAGATGAACTACGAAAACTTTTCAAAATGGTTAAGGGAACCGGTTATTTGTAACTTAGAAGAACCGTCAGTTATTGTTATGGACAATGCAACATATCACAATAAAATTGAGGGTACTGTCCCCAACTTGTCATCATTAAAGGCTAATATGATTAAATGGCTATCCGAAAATAAAATACCTCACCAACCAGCTAGCTGCAAAGTACAGCTATATGGATTATTAAAACAAAACAAGTCCTTCTGAAAGCTTCAAATTGATGGCATCATGATGACGATGTCAAAAATATTGCGGAAGAAGAATTCAACAAAATAACTCCGGAATTGGAACTCTGTTTGTGAAAAAGTAATACGCACAGAAGATAAATATCGCCGGGCAGAAATCGTATGGGATAGAATCACTGAAACAATTATTATTATACCCATTAGATGATTCTTTTGATGGAGAAGATTTTAAAAACGCCACATCGGATTCCGTTTAATATTATCTACTATTTATATAACAAATAACTATTAATAAAAAACACTATTTATAACAGTAGCTAACTGCAAATAAAATCTCAACTGTTTATTTTTTCAAACAATATCTTTTATTGATACGTATTCATTTTCTTTGCTTTACACTTTTTATATCAATTGTGCTACTTTTCATGATTACTTTATTTTCTTGATTGTAATGTTTTACTTCGTGCATAAAACTTTTTTCAAGAGTTACTACAATAATTAATTGGTGAAACTCGATGACAGTTAAAACACGTATCAATAATAAAACAATTACGTTTTCCAATATCGCTGCAAAAAAGATAAAGTAGAGAAAAGCATTAACAATTTCATGCGATCAAAAATACTTTAAAAGAGAAAATATCCCTTAAATAAATTGCTACTGCGCATGTTGGGATCTTTCTTTTAATTTGGGACGGGATATATGGTTTTGAGTTGTGTACAAAGCACATTCTGCAATACATTTATACTTCGGGATAGGTTATTTTCAGGCATGTTCTAATTGTATAATATTTTATATCGCTACGGCTAGATTTTTGCCTTATAATTTTCTTTTCCTCAAATTGTAATAAGGATAAAAGAAGTTAGTGAATGTTGGGGGGAGGGGATGGAGGGCAAAATATGTTGGTTTCATTGCTTTAGGTTTCGCTCCAGACTCCTGGATTTGACATATAAAACATGATTTGGTATTACTTAGAGATTTCAGAAAAAATGGTATAGTTACTTCCATTCATGCAAAAGATATAAACTCGCTCAAACGTATGTCTGAAAGCTTTATTTAATTTATTTTATTTAGGAACTTATAAGAAAATAATATAAATACATAGGTATCTGCTACTCTGCTGCACCTAATTAGCTTGAATTATTGTCGGTCTCCTCAAGTATCCTGTGATTGTGGTTTTCGCACTTCCATTCCCCGAGTAATAGGAGGATCCACTAATTCTGGTAAAAACTAGTTTTCGTAAAATCTGTTTAACTGTAGGATCATTTTTTTCCAAAAATCGTGATCGACATCTATTACTTCAATATCAATGTTAAAAGCACTACCACCCAAAATTGCAAATATCCATTTTTCTCGCTTACATAATATATGCAATTGGCCTTGAATTTGGTAGTAATAGTTGTGTGTTTTATTAAGACCTTTTATGATACCATCATCAGAAACCGTTATGTATTTGATTTTTTGGTTTTTGATAGCATCCGTAGGATCGCATCCAGCTATGCTTGATGGACATTTTATTTCTACCAAGGAATCGTCGTCGATAAGTCCATCTAGAGAAGCACCAAGAAAGTAATATTCCTCATCGATAAAAATTCCTGAGTTCGATATACCTCTGCCCAATTGCTGTTCCAATTGCAGCCTCGCAGTGTCTTCGTTAATTTTTCCATACATGACGGAAGGTGTTAATAAGGTCGTGGGATGTGCAAGTCTTTTAACATAACCTTCGAATTTTTTTGCTTTGCATATTTGTCCGAAATATGAGGCTGTCAACATTTTCTTTCTGATATTCAACCATTTTTCATTACTGGGCTGTCCCAATGTTTGTTTTTCTAAAAGCTGGCGATTGTTTTGATTCTGCTTTAGTTGTTCTATTAGACAGTTTTTCTCTGCAATTAATTTGTCTTCATCCATGTCTGGTTGGTGGCAAGGTTGGTGGTGTGGTACCCATACACAACATCTTTGACAACACCTGTCCGGTTAATGCGATACAGTATTTTGCTGTTACGATAAACCTTTCTCGCATTTCGTCTGTGGGTTTGTAACACGCTTTTCCGGGGTCGCCGAATTTCCATTTGTTTTGCCAGGGAATTTGAGCTATATCCATATAGATGTTTAAACAGTTTAGAGATCTGCCCTTTAGAGTTAAACTTTACAGCTGCTGCAGTAGGTACACCTGGCTGAATATCCTTGCCCAAATGAAAAGTTGATTCTTTTTCCTCCTACTAGGCTACAATAGAGTTGTAGTGCTCGGCACGATTGTTAGTGAAGCCAAGATATAGACTTGTTTAGACTCGTTTGTCTAATGAATGTATCAAGCACATTAACTTGATACTTTTGTATTATAGTGAAACAAGCACTTAAACCTGTTCACTGAATCTCTTTGTTGTAGTGAAACAAGCACTTAAACTTGTTCACTATTGGAGGCTGAAGACTGAATTGTTTGTTAATAATAAAAGAGTGATTTCCAATAAAACACTGACTAAATATCAATTTATTGAGTCTTTTTATACTTATAATTAGCTTACTCTATGACTTAAAAATAGGACAAGAATAACAATAAATGCATGCTATGCATTGTCAGCACCTTAGTTTGTTGTTATGCCTGTATGACCCAGATGTGGGTTGCTGCCGTCTCAGCATGTTGCGTGCGTTGACTTGACCTAGGTGTTGTTGTGGTAGGAACAGCTGAGTCGGTAGATTTAATTTAGTTTTGGTTTCAACATTCTCCCCCGCGTTGAATGGTAGTTCAACCCTCTAAGCAATTGTGACAGCAAATTAGGAATTTGTTGGTGTTTGCTGTTAGCAGCTACTGCATTTTTGGTTTTTCGTTGGTTCCAAGTGAGGTAAACAATTACCATGATGGCCAAGAGCAGGGCCAAATACCCAATTGCGTAGTTGTGATAGCTGTGAGTTTGAAACTTATGAGGCAGCTCAAGGACCTTCTGCTCTGCAATTATTTTTTGTAACTGAGTAAGATTTTTGAGTTGGACGTCATAGTGCGTTGCATTGAATTCTTGCAGAAGTGGTTCATGAATCATTGGTGTTGAAATTTCTGATAGTGCTCCGAAGCTTATGTAGGAGGGTTGTAAAATGGTGGTGAACGTGTTGTGCCCCTGGATCGGGATGAAGTTTTGTCTCAAGATGCATCCTGGCTGCAGTGTTAGCATTCCGAAACCCTCTACGACCAGTTGTAGAATTTTCTTTCCGCAGATTGCAGTGAGGCGAGATGGCGTTTTTGTGGAATATATCCACTGATTTTTGTGTTCCATCTGGATCCAAGTGGAATTCGCTTGTGATTTCCCTAATACACACGTCGACCTCTTCTCGTCGTTGAATAAACCCAATTCACAGGAGCAGACTTCCGCTCCCTTGCTATATTTCGCTTGCATGTTGATGCAGAGATATTGTTCTGCTCTTACATTCATGCATGTTTCCAGCGTGGGTGATTGTATTGGGATATATTCATCGCGATGTGCATTTATGGCCAGTATTGGAGCACAAGGGATGATGGACAGCATGGTGTTGTTTATGAAGGTTGGTATGGGCGTCATTCTGAATAATTCATAGTTTCCTTCATATACTAATGGCAATGTGATCAAGAATACTGCTCGGTTTTTTGTTACTCCTCCCTTCACAGTCATTAACTTGTATAGGTGTAATAAGTCGCTCTCCTCTGCAGGTAATTCGAGGAATGCTGGCAGGTGGGTCTTGATCGTTGTGATTTCTTCTTTTAGCTGGTGTGCTGACAATAATAATGCATTTATCTTCCAATGGTGAGTGTCTGTAAGTACGTCGATGACAGTTGACTGTATCCTTTGTATGTTGATCATCATTAGGATAAGTTGGGAGGACAGTGATGTGAAGATTTGGAACATCTTGACTTGATAAATCTCTTTACCATTATCGCGCACTCTTCCTCTTATTTCGCTTAGTTGTGTGTTTATTTGTTCGAACCTATTTTGGATTATTATTTGATCTTGCTTGACAAGATTAATAGTTGAATCGATAACTGAGGTTTGGTTTTTTAGTAAATTTAACAAAAAGTTTTCATTAGTGTTTACTTGATCTATTGTGTTGGTAATTTTTTCAGCATATTCTGAGTCTAATATTCCAAAAAGAGAATTTGATAACTTTCCAACTATGTTAATTGCTCCCCTTTTAATTCGTTTAGTTGGCAACAGGGTGTTTTCGGAATGTAGTTCATTTATGATATGTTGAAATTCATTCAATGTGTTAGTGCAAATGCTCCTTTGTTGCATTTCTTGACACAAATGATGGAGGGTCAATGTTCCGTTAAATAATGCTGTGTATTCGTTTATTAATGGATCGAGATTGTAGTGAACGATGAAATTCCATTCGCTTGTTGCCATTCTTGCTGACCCTATTCCTTCGAAGTATATTCCGAGGTCGGACTTAAATTTGTTGATCTGGATGTTCTCACTTAACACAATTGGCAAAATTAAGCACATTGTTAAAAGTGATGTTATACCGACCGTACCAGTTGATCTTCGTCTTTTACTTGGTATGATGTTTACTTGGGCTGATGATTGGGCACTAGTCACTAGATGTTCCACCTCGCTCCCAAGCGGTATATCATGGCTTATCTCATTGTCGATTGGTAGTGGTGCTAATCTATGAATTGGACGCTTCCAGATTCCGGATGTTGTTTTGACTTCGACTACTCGTATTGCGCCGTCGTTACCCTTGAATGTATTGATGATTCTTCCCAACGGCCATTGAAGTGCCGGAACGTTGTCTTCCTTTATGATGACCATGTCTCCCAACTTAATGTTCTTGCAGCATTCCTTCCATTTGTGGCGATATTGCAATTCATTAAGGTATTTTTGTGACCATCGCTTCCAAAATTCGTGTTTGAGATGTGAGACTAAGTTCTATCGTGTCAACATGGTCTGCCTTGTCGGAAGTGCGTTTACATCGGTATGTGCAGTGAGTGGTTCACCGATAAGAAAATGCCCCGGGGTTAGTGCTGTTAGATCGTTGGGATCGCTTGATAGGGGTGTAAGTGGCCTTGAATTTAGGATTGCTTCAATTCCAACTAATACTGTTTCTAATCCTTCATACGTCAGGGAGGCTGTTGACACACTCCTTTTTAGAAAATGTTTTGCTGATTTCACTGCTGCTTCCCAGAGCCCTCCAAAGTGAGGTGCTCTTGGAGGAATGAAGTTAAATTGTATAGCATTGTCACTACATTCCTTTATTATTGATGAGCGTGCAGTTTCTGAATAAATCGTGTCCTCTAACTCAGATAATTGATTATTTGCACCCACAAAGTTTGTTGCATTGTCGCAAAATAGGTGCTGACAGTGTCCTCTGCGTCCAATGAATCTTCTAAGTGCACCGAGGAATGAATTGGTGCTTAGATCGCTTACGAGTTCGATATGTACCGCCTTCGTGGCGAAGCAACAGAAAATTGCAACATATGCCTTTTGGGGTCGTTTACCTCGAATCTTGTAATGAATCCAAAATGGCCCGCAATAATCGACTCCAGAATGAATAAAGGGTCTAGATGGTGTTATTCTTGATGCTGGTAGATTCCCCATTACTTGTTGAAGTAATTGCGGCCTGGCTCTTGTGCATTTCACGCAGTGGTGTACTACGGATCGTGCCATTATTTTGCCCTTAACAGGCCAAAATCGTTGCCTCATGTGGGCTTACAATGTCTGAGGACCGCAGTTCTTATGCCTTTCATGAACTTCCTGCATCAATAATTTTGCCAAGGAATTGTTGTATGGTATAAGCATTGGGTGCTTGGCGTCAAACGGAAGTGTTCCTGATTCCAACCGACCTCCAACTCGAATAATTCCCTTGTCATCCAAGAATGGTGCGAGGCTGGTGAACTGATTTATTCGTTTCAATTCCTTATGGGCACGAAGCTCCTTAGTTCCTCTTTGAAATCGAAGGCCTGCATCGCTCGTATTATTACAACGAGGGATTTCTCTAGTTCCTGAGGCGTCAATAGTATTCCCTCATGCCGTGGAGCCTTGGAATTTCTGGCATGATTGCAAAAACGAAGGATGTAACCAGTTATTCTCTGAAGCGTTGTGAAGGAATTACGATGGTTGATTTTGTAGATCATATCCTGATCCCAGGCATTGGTTGCTGTTGCTACAGTTGGCAGTTTTCTTTTTCTCTCCATGTTTTCCGGAATTGAAAGCTCTTTGATATATTTGGATGGCTACCTGTCTTCATGGCCATGTAGAAAAAGAGGGCCATAAAACCATTGTGTGCATGATGGTAGCTTCGATGGTTGCTCGCCTCTTGATAGTACATCTGCTGGATTATGTTGTGATGGCACATGCCGCCATTGGTCGGAAAGTGTAAGTCCTTGTATAGTGGCCACCCTATTGGCAACAAATGTTTTAAATGATGATGAGGGAGAATTAATCCATGCCAAGACGATTTCTGAATCTGTCCACAGGAAAGCGGGTTTATCCTTGAAATTGAGATCGTTCTTCACCCTAGCTGTAAGTTGAGCTCCTAAAACTGCGGCGCATAGTTCTAGTCGTGGTATTGTTTGTTTCTTCAGTAGAGCCACACGTGATTTTGAACATAGCAACCTTACGAGTACTCTTCCATCTCTCATAATTGTCCGCAAATACACCGCTGTGCCATATGCCTTTTCAGATGCGTCAGAAAAGGTGTGTATCTGTATTAATGATGGCACGTCATTGTTAAACATATGACGCTGAACATGGAAATTGTTTAGTTCCTTCAAGTTGTTTCGGAACGTCATCCATCTTGTGTGAAGTTCAGCTGGTAGTGCCTCATCCCATGATAATTTTAGTAGCCATAGCTCCTGGATGAATATTTTTGCTGTGACAACTACAGGAGCCATAATGCCTAATGGATCGAATAGTTTGGCAAGATCTGACGTGACAATTCGTTTTGTTATTCGACTTGTTGAGTTCAGGTTTGTTTTAACACAGAACCTATCCTTTTTTGGCTGCCACGTTAAACCCAATGCCTTGATTGAGACATCACCTTCGTTGTTGAAATCGAGATCAATTTCTTGATCCTCTTTCGCAATGCATGTCAGTAGTCGGGGGTGATTAGCACACCATTTTCGTAACTTGAATCCTGCGCCTTGTAATATTCGTGTGAGTTGGTTTTGCATTTCCAAGGCAACTGATAAACTGTTGTCTCCAGTCAGGCAGTCATCTACATAGAAGTTGTTTTGTATAGCATGAGCACCTACTGGAAATCGGTCGCTATTTTCCTTGGCTAGCTGTTGCAAACATTTCGTAGCTAAATATGGTGCTGCTCTTGTCCCATATGTTACTGTGTTCAGTTGATAGCAGCGGAGGGGTTTGTTTTCGTCAGTTCTCCATACAATTGTTTGGTATTTTCTATCGTCGGGATGCATAATAATTTGTCGGTACATTTTTTGAACATCAGTGCAAAAGACAAATCTTGGTAGACGGAACCGTAGTAGTAATGAAATCAATTCACCCTGCACCGTTGGGCCTGTATACATGATGTCATTTAATGATAGTTCTGACGATGTTTTTGATGACGCATCAAATACAACTCGAAGTTTGGTGGTGCTGCTGTCCGTCTTGAATACGCAATGATGAGGAATGACGTAGCTTGATGCTTCCGAGGCATTAATGTCGATCTGTGTCATGTGACCTAATGCCTCATATTCCTCCATGAATTGAATGTATTGGGCCTTTACTTCAGTGTTTTTAGCTAACCTCCGTTCAAGAGCAAAAAATCTGTTGACTGCTATGTCCTTGGAGTTACCTAGAGTGCTGGTGCACTCATGAAATGGTAACTTGACAACGAAACGTCCTTCCTTGGTGTAGTGAGTTCTATTTCGAGACTGCTTTATTAGAATTCAATGTAATACAAAATAACTAAAGAGTAGCTTAAACTAGTATAATTGAATACATGCACAGTTGTATGTTTGTAATATACTACAAATATTAATACATATGTGATACCATCTTTATTTTAAATTAGTACTTAGGATTAGTAATAGATATATATAATATGTTACATCTCCCCTTTTACAAATACCTACATGTGTATGTATATATATAGTAATTCTTTTATTATATTTTATTTTTTTGTATATGTATTCAGATTTTTAATTGTTGAGTAACAACTACAGCCTTAAACAAACTTAGTCTAAAACATCTAGTTTATGCAAATTTTAGCTTTCCAGACCTTAACCGCATGAAATCTTCGGGTTTATCAATTACTCTTTTTTCTGTTTCATCACTTGTAAAATTATAATCCCTTTTTAAAATCAGTTGCTGTCTATTTCTTCTAAATAAACGTCCATTGCTGGATTTTACTATAAGGGATCTTGGTTCTTTACATTTTTCATATAGTGTACCATTGGTCCACGTCGAATCGTTTGGATTTATTTTAAAAAGTACTGTGTCACCTAAGCGCAGCGGTGGTAATAATGTTGTCTGATTATCATAACGTTGTTTTGTTATTTGTTGTTTTTTCTTTAACATTTGCCTATAATGGTGACTGTTTATGTTCAAAAATTGGCTGAAGTTGTTGCATCTGAATGGGTATTTTTGATCTCAAAGTCCTTCCAAGTAGAAGTTGAGCAGGTGTTAGCCCACAGCTATTGGGTGTATTTCTTAAATTTAGCAAAGCTATGTATGGGTCTGTATTTGATTCTTTACATTTACGAATCATCTTTTTAATTGTTTGTATAGATCGCTCTGCCAGCCCATTGGACTGCGGAAAGTATGGGCTGCTGGTTTTGTGAGTAATATCCCAGTTTTTGAAAAATGTTTTTGTTTCTAAAGAAACAAATGAAGGGCCGTTGTCTGATATAACGATTCTTGGAATACCGAATTTGGAAAAAAAATCTTTTAGTTTCTTTATAATGACTGAACTAGTACATGTCGATAGTCTGCAATATTCAATATATTTAGAAAAATAATCCACGATCAAAAGAAAAAAAATATTTTCCAATTGAAAAATGTCCATTCCAATAGTATCCCAAGGTAGTTTAGGAATCTCATGTGAGAGAAGTGGTTCCTTTGGATTATTGTTGCGAAACTTCTGGCAGACATCACAGCTATCTACATATTTAGCTATGTCTTGGCTGATGCCCGGCCAATAGATAGACACCCTTGCCCGACGTTTCATATTCTCTATACCGGCATGACCTTCATGAATGAGCAACAACATTTTTTCCCGCAACTGTTTAGGAACAACCACCACATTTCCTTTAAAACATAAAACAATCCTGAAAGAATATTTCGTTATGTATAGGCCAAAACGGGAGTACCAATTCGTTTGTTTTTCGCCTGTGCTCCGGCCAATTACTGTGTGTGTATTCTTTAACTAATTGTAGCGCGTCATCGTTAGCTGTGTTTTCTTGGATTTCTTGTAGTCTATCTTCTGATATTGATAGAGAGGCTGTAATTACACCTACGTGAACATTTATAGTGTGTTCGCTATCTAAGATTTCTGTTTCAGGTAATGGAGCTCTAGATAAGGTATCTGCAATCTTCATAAGTCTGCCTGGCTTATAGATTACTTTTAAGTCATAGATTTGAATGCACAACATCATTCTTTGCAGGCGCAGGGGTACTCTCGCAAGTTGATAGCAGCGGAGTGGTGGACACATTTTGAAGGAGGCATTTCGATGATGGCTCTTATTTTGGATGGATCAGTTGAAACACCATTTTTACTAAAAATGTGCCCAAAAAATTTTACTTCAGTGAGACCTAACTGACTTTTTGCTTTATTAAACTTCACGCCGGCTTTTTCCGCTCTTTCTAAGACTGCAAACAAACGCGCATCATGCTCTTCCTTACTTCGACCAAAAATGAATAAGTCATCTACATAAATGGGTATATGTAGATCACCAAATATATTGACCATTATGCTCTGAAACGTTTCTGGAGCTGATTTGATCCCGAATGGAAGTCGTCTAAATGAATACCTGCCAAATGGTGTGTTAAAAGTACATACTCTACTACTTTCGTCATCGAGAGGTATCATCCAAAATCCTTTATTGGCATCAAGCACCGAAAATATTGTTGAGTCTTTCAGATCATTTTTTATAGAATCGAGCGTTGGAAATAGATATCGGGACCGTTTAATTGCTAAATTTAATTTTCGCGGATCTAGACAAACTCGTATTTGCTTGTCCTTCTTTTCGACTAACACTATTGAGCTGACCCAATCAGTTGCCCCCACAGTTTTCTCAATTACTCCAACTTCTTCCATTCTTTCTAACTCTTCCTTTAATGGTTTATACAGTTTAAAAGGAATTTTACGTGGTGGATCAACACTAGGTGTAATACTGTCTACTAAATCTAAATGACACTTCATTTGCACGCAACCTAAGCCATCAAACACATTTTTGAACTTTTGGAAAATAACCGAGTAGTCACTGCAACTATGAATAGCATGCAAATTACCTCCACTGTTACCACCGCTATCAGGTAAGGACTTCATAGTTGAACCGAAATTAATATACCCAAGACGTGCACAATCTTCTAAGCCAATAATACGAGTAGTATTAGTATTGAGATTTGTTACAATAAATTCAAAATTAAAAGTTCGCTTCGACTTCATGCACTTAAGACCTAAATTACACTTTCCTATTACAGGTATATTTTCTCCACTGAATGTTCTTAATTTTACATTACAGTCATTATACCCTATTCTAGGGGTATATTAATTTTGACGCATAGTTTGTAACATACCTTAATATTGCCCGTAGACCCCTAAAAGTTACTATATTTATGATCAGCATCGATAGTAATATCGATCTAGCCATGTCCGTCCGTCCGTCCGTCCGTCCGTCCGTCCGTCGGCAAAAATTAGGCCTTTAAACTGGACCTAGAGAGCTGAAATTTTAACCATATACTCTCTAGGGTCCCGAAATAATCAAGTTTACGAATTTTTGAAATCCGCCCACAGACACGCCCACAAACTCAAAAAAACAAAATTTTGGAAAAAATCGAATTTTGAGCTAGGAAGCTGAAATTTTTTATATATGATCTATGACTCCTAAAACTGCTCGGGATATAAAATTTTCAAAATCCGCCCACTGCCACGCCCACAAAAAAATAAAACAATTTTATTGAAAAACCAAAATTTGAGCTAGGGAGCTGAAATTTTTAATTCTCTAGGGGCCCTTTAAGCTCATGTATAAATATTTTCAAAATCCGCCCACTGACACGCCCACAAATAAATAAAACAATTTTTTTGAAAATCCAAAGTTTGAGCTAGGGAGCTGAAATTTATAATATATACTCTCTAGGGGCCATTTATGCTCATGTGTTAATTTTTTTTAAATCCGCCTACTGACACGCCCACAATTAAATAAAACAATTTTATTGAAACACCCAAGTTTGAGCTAGGGAGCGTTTTTTTTGATAAAATCCTTTAAATGTTATATAACAAAATATGTAGAGCGTTCTTAACAATTTAACCATACTTAGACTTTTGTCACGCCCACTTATGAGGGATAGGAATAAGAATAGGGTATCCAACAGTTCGCCCAAGCGGACTGTAGCCCGTCCCTATGTTTTTTTATACTATTTGTTTTCTTTAATTTTTTCAACATACTAAGTGAAATTAGATTTACTTGCGCGCCTGTGTCTAATTGGCATTGTAAGTTGTTGTTACAAATTTCAAATTCTTCTAACCAAACGTTTTTATTGTCCTTCACATTAACTTTGTAAATGTGTATTGCTAATATGTAAAAATTTATATTGGTTGTATACCAAATTTTTTTTTGGTTCAAAATGATTTTTGAATTTTGCCATGACTTCACTAAATTTAGCGTTGGTCTCGAATTTAAATGTGTTGTATAATTTTAAGCCCTCATCTTCAATGCAATTTAAGACTATTGCGATTTTCCTTGAGTCGCTGTCATTTCCTCCAAGGCCAACTGCTATTAGGTATAATTCCATTTTCTGCTTCCAAAAGGTCCACTCTTCAAACAAATTTAGAGCTTGAAAATTAAACTCTCTCGGCGCTTTAACACTGTCCATATTTATTTCCCGATATATATTTTTGTTTGTGACTATTTTACTTGTCACCGTTTTATCTGTTTCTATTTTTTCAATTTCAATATCACTGTGTTCTTGGTCACTCGTTGACGTAGACATCTGACACCATGTAGTGAGTTCTATTTCGAGACGTGCTTTATTAGAATTCAATGTAATACAAAATAACTGAAGAGTAGCTTAAACTAGTATAATTGAATACATGCACAGTTGTATGTGTGTACTATACTACAAATATTAATACATATGTGATACCATCTTTATTTTAAATTAGTACTTAGGATTAGTAATAGATATATATAATATGTTACACTTGGTCTTGTGCGTGTTTTGTGCAAAATGGGCTTCGCACATCTCTTCATCTCTTGATTAGTTGCTACGCGTTGGTTCTACTTCTTCGAGGTTCCATAATCGTTCAATCATTTGATGGAGCTCATTGTCATCATACGTGGAAATTCCACATGTTGGTGTAAATGCCTTAATCTCAGTTATTCTTCCAGACAGTATCCATCCAAAAACGGTGTTTTGTAGGGTAGGTAGATCATCTGCTAGACGTATTTGCCCAATTGAAAGTAGTTGATGGTAGAATTCCGCACCGATGAGTACATCAATTTTTTCTGGTCGATTGAAATGAGGGTCAGCTAATGGGATATTCTTCGGTATTGGCCATGATGATATGTTGAAATGTTGAGAGGGCTGTGGTGCTATGATGTTAGGTAGAACAAAGGCTCCTAACTGGGTATTAAAACCACTTGTTCTTGACTGTAACTTGACATTAACCCGATGGTGAGATTCTCTCCTTCCATTGCCAATGCCTTGAATACTCATGGCTGTATGTTTTGTCTGAAGGTCTAACCTATTCATGATGCGTTCTGTAATGAGATTGACTTGAGAACCAGAATCCAAAACGGCTCTGCATTCTATCTTCCTTCCATTGCTAGCAATTAATTCGACGATTGCTGTGCTGAGGAGTACGTACTGATGTCTCTCTGGTTCCTTGGATGCTGCTAGTGTCACTGATGTGCTGGTATTAGTTTGAGAGCTTGATGGTTTCTCGCATTCCCTGTTAATTGGATGCTTATTGGTGGTTGAGCTTCTGCTATCGTCCTCAAGATGTAGCAACGTATTGTGTTTGCGGTTGCACCTTGAACAGCTTCTTAACAGACAGATTAGATTAGATTCTTTATTTCATGAAATATATTTATAATGGTTTGTGTTTGAGAACACGAGCATGGCGGAAATAGCCGTCTACCGACGGCTTTTTATATAGATGAAAGTTATATTCATAGCTCACATACTCGACCCAATACTTGGGCAGATGGCAGCTTGGAGGGCTTAAAGTCAAACATTTCTAAAGGATCACGTTTGATTATAGCTCATACTTGAAAAGGAGGATTTGTTAGAAATGGACTACTTCTTTTAAAATTTGGAAGCAAGACTGGTGACTACCACAATGAGATGAACTACGAAAACTTTTCAAAATGGTTAAGGGAACCGGTTATTTGTAACTTAGAAGAACCGTCAGTTATTGTTATGGACAATGCAACATATCACAATAAAATTGAGGGTACTGTCCCCAACTTGTCATCATTAAAGGCTAATATGATTAAATGGCTATCCGAAAACAAAATACCTCACCAACCAGCTAGCTGCAAAGTACAGCTATATGGATTAATAAAACAAAACAAGTCCTTCTGAAAGCTTCAAATTGATGGCATCATGATGACGATGTCAAAAATATTGCGGAAGAAGAATTCAACAAAATAACTCCGGAATTGGAACTCTGTTTGTGAAAAAGTAATACGCACAGAAGATGAATATCACCGGGCAGAAATTGTATGGGATAGAATCACTGAAACAATTATTATTATACCCATTAGATGATTCTTTTGATGGAGAAGATTTTAAAAACGACACATCGGATTCCGTTTAATATTATCTACTATTTATATAACAAATAACTATTAATAAAAAACACTATTTATAACAGTAGCTAACTGCAAATAAAATCTCAACTATTTATTTTTTCAAACAATATCTTTTATTGATACGTATTCATTTTCTTTGCTATACATTTTTTATATCAATTGTGCTACTTTTCATGATTACTTTATTTTCTTGATTGTAATGTTTTACTTCGTGCATAAAACTTTTTTCAAGAGTTACTACAATAATTAATTGGTGAAACTCGATGACAGTTAAAACACGTATCAATAATAAAACAATTACGTTTTCCAATATCGCTGCAAAAAAGATAAAGTAGAGAAAAGCATTAACAATTTCATGCGATCAAAAATACTTTAAAAGAGAAAATATCCCTTAAATAAATTGCTACTGCGCATGTTGGGATCTTTCTTTTAATTTGGGACGGGATATATGGTTTTGAGTTGTGTACAAAGCACATTCTGCAATACATTTATACTTCGGGATAGGTTATTTTCAGGCATGTTCTAATTGTATAATATTTTATATCGCTACGGCTAGATTTTTGCCTTATAATTTTCTTTTCCTCAAATTGTAATAAGGATAAAAGAAGTTAGTGAATGTTGGGGGGAGGGGATGGAGGGCAAAATATGTTGGTTTCATTGCTTTAGGTTTCGCTCCAGACTCCTGGATTTGACATATAAAACATGATTTGGTATTACTTAGAGATTTCAGAAAAAATGGTATAGTTACTTCCATTCATGCAAAAGATATAAACTCGCTCAAACGTATGTCTGAAAGCTTTATTTAATTTATTTTATTTAGGAACTTATAAGAAAATAATATAAATACATAGGTATCTGCTACTCTGCTGCACCTAATTAGCTTGAATTATTGTCGGTCTCCTCAAGTATCCTGTGATTGTGGTTTTCGCACTTCCATTCCCCGAGTAATAGGAGGATCCACTAATTCTGGTAAAAACTAGTTTTCGTAAAATCTGTTTAACTGTAGGATCATTTTTTTCCAAAAATCGTGATCGACATCTATTACTTCAATATCAATGTTAAAAGCACTACCACCCAAAATTGCAAATATCCATTTTTCTCGCTTACATAATATATGCAATTGGCCTTGAATTTGGTAGTAATAGTTGTGTGTTTTATTAAGACCTTTTATGATACCATCATCAGAAACCGTTATGTATTTGATTTTTTGGTTTTTGATAGCATCCGTAGGATCGCATCCAGCTATGCTTGATGGACATTTTATTTCTACCAAGGAATCGTCGTCGATAAGTCCATCTAGAGAAGCACCAAGAAAGTAATATTCCTCATCGATAAAAATTCCTGAGTTCGATATACCTCTGCCCAATTGCTGTTCCAATTGCAGCCTCGCAGTGTCTTCGTTAATTTTTCCATACATGACGGAAGGTGTTAATAAGGTCGTGGGATGTGCAAGTCTTTTAACATAACCTTCGAATTTTTTTGCTTTGCATATTTGTCCGAAATATGAGGCTGTCAACATTTTCTTTCTGATATTCAACCATTTTTCATTACTGGGCTGTCCCAATGTTTGTTTTTCTAAAAGCTGGCGATTGTTTTGATTCTGCTTTAGTTGTTCTATTAGACAGTTTTTCTCTGCAATTAATTTGTCTTCATCCATGTCTGGTTGGTGGCAAGGTTGGTGGTGTGGTACCCATACACAACATCTTTGACAACACCTGTCCGGTTAATGCGATACAGTATTTTGCTGTTACGATAAACCTTTCTCGCATTTCGTCTGTGGGTTTGTAACACGCTTTTCCGGGGTCGCCGAATTTCCATTTGTTTTGCCAGGGAATTTGAGCTATATCCATATAGATGTTTAAACAGTTTAGAGATCTGCCCTTTAGAGTTAAACTTTACAGCTGCTGCAGTAGGTACACCTGGCTGAATATCCTTGCCCAAATGAAAAGTTGATTCTTTTTCCTCCTACTAGGCTACAATAGAGTTGTAGTGCTCGGCACGATTGTTAGTGAAGCCAAGATATAGACTTGTTTAGACTCGTTTGTCTAATGAATGTATCAAGCACATTAACTTGATACTTTTGTATTATAGTGAAACAAGCACTTAAACCTGTTCACTGAATCTCTTTGTTGTAGTGAAACAAGCACTTAAACTTGTTCACTATTGGAGGCTGAAGACTGAATTGTTTGTTAATAATAAAAGAGTGATTTCCAATAAAACACTGACTAAATATCAATTTATTAAGTCTTTTTATACTTATAATTAGCTTACTCTATGACTTAAAAATAGGACAAGAATAACAATAAATGCATGCTATGCATTGTCAGCACCTTAGTTTGTTGTTATGCCTGTATGACCCAGATGTGGGTTGCTGCCGTCTCAGCATGTTGCGTGCGTTGACTTGACCTAGGTGTTGTTGTGGTAGGAACAGCTGAGTCGGTAGATTTAATTTAGTTTTGGTTTCAACATTCTCCCCCGCGTTGAATGGTAGTTCAACCCTCTAAGCAATTGTGACAGCAAATTAGGAATTTGTTGGTGTTTGCTGTTAGCAGCTACTGCATTTTTGGTTTTTCGTTGGTTCCAAGTGAGGTAAACAATTACCATGATGGCCAAGAGCAGGGCCAAATACCCAATTGCGTAGTTGTGATAGCTGTGAGTTTGAAACTTATGAGGCAGCTCAAGGACCTTCTGCTCTGCAATTATTTTTTGTAACTGATTAAGATTTTTGAGTTGGACGTCATAGTGCGTTGCATTGAATTCTTGCAGAAGTGGTTCATGAATCATTGGTGTTGAAATTTCTGATAGTGCTCCGAAGCTTATGTAGGAGGGTTGTAAAATGGTGGTGAACGTGTTGTGCCCCTGGATCGTGATGAAGTTTTGTCTCAAGATGCATCCTGGCTGCAGTGTTAGCATTCCGGAACCCTCTACGACCAGTTGTAGAATTTTCTTTCCGCAGGTTGCAGTGAGGCGAGATGGCGTTTTTGTGGAATATATCCACTGATTTTTGTGTTCCATCTGGATCCAAGTGGAATTCGCTTGTGATTTCCCTAATACACACGTCGACCTCTTCTCGTCGTTGAATAAACCCAATTCATAGGAGCAGACTTCCGCTCCCTTGCTATATTTCGCTTGCATGTTGATGCAGAGATATTGTTCTGCTCTTACATTCATGCATGTTTCCAGCGTGGGTGATTGTATTGGGATATATTCATCGCGATGTGCATTTATGGCCAGTATTGGAGCACAAGGGATGATGGACAGCATGGTGTTGTTTATGAAGGTTGGTATGGGCGTCATTCTGAATAATTCGTAGTTTCCTTCATATACTAATGGCAATGTGATCAAGAATACTGCTCGGTTTTTTGTTACTCCTCCCTTCACAGTCATTAACTTGTATAGGTGTAATAAGTCGCTCTCCTCTGCAGGTAATTCGAGGAATGCTGGCAGGTGGGTCTTGATCGTTCTGATTTCTTCTTTTAGCTGGTGTGCTGACAATAATAATGCATTTATCTTCCAATGGTGAGTGTCTGTAAGTACGTCGATGACAGTTGACTGTATCCTTTGTAGGTTGATCATCATTAAGATAAGTTGGGAGGACAGTGATGTGAAGATTTGGAACATCTTGACTTGATAAATCTCTTTACCATTATCGCGCACTCTTCCTCTTATTTCGCTTAGTTGTGTGTTTATTTGTTCGAACCTATTTTGGATTATTATTTGATCTTGCTTGACAAGATTAATCGTTGAATCGATAACTGAGGTTTGGTTTTTTAGTAAATTTAACAAAAAGTTTTCATTAGTGTTTACTTGATCTATTGTGTTGGTAATTTTTTCAGCATATTCTGAGTCTAATATTCCAAAAAGAGAATTTGATAACTTTCCAACTATGTTAATTGCTCCCCTTTTAATTCGTTTAGTTGGCAACAGGGTGTTCTCGGAATGTAGTTCATTTATGATATGTTGAAATTCATTCAATGTGTTAGTGCAAATGCTCCTTTGTTGCATTTCTTGACACAAATGATGGAGGGTCAATGTTCCGTTAAATAATGCTGTGTATTCGTTTATTAATGGATCGAGATTGTAGTGAACGATGAAATTCCATTCGCTTGTTGCCATTCTTGCTGACCCTATTCCTTTGAAGTATATTCCGAGGTCGGACTTAAATTTGTTGATCTGGATGTTCTCACTTAACACAATTGGCAAAATTAAGCACATTGTTAAAAGTGATGTTATACCGACCGTACCAGTTGATCTTCGTCTTTTACTTGGTATGATGTTTACTGGGGCTGATGATTGGGCACTAGTCACTAGATGTTCCACCTCGCTCCCAAGCGGTATATCATGGCTTATCTCATTGTCGATTGGTAGTGGTGCTAATCTATGAATTGGACGCTTCCAGATTCCGGATGTTGTTTTGACTTCGACTACTCGTATTGCGCCGTCGTTACCCTTGAATGTATTGATGATTCTTCCCAACGGCCATTGAAGTGCCGGAACGTTGTCTTCCTTTATGATGACCATGTCTCCCAACTTAATGTTCTTGCAGCATTCCTTCCATTTGTGGCGATATTGCAGTTCATTAAGGTATTCTTGTGACCATCGCTTCCAAAATTCGTGTTTGAGATGTGAGACTAAGTTCTATCGTGTCAACATGGTCTGCCTTGTCGGAAGTGCGTTTACATCGGTATGTGCAGTGAGTGGTTCACCGATAAGAAAATGCCCCGGGGTTAGTGCTGTTAGATCGTTGGGATCGCTTGATAGGGGTGTAAGTGGCTTTGAATTTAGTATTGCTTCAATTCCAACTAATACTGTTTCTAATTCTTCATACGTCAGGGAGGCTGTTGACACACTCCTTTTTAGAAGATGTTTTGCTGATTTCACTGCTGCTTCCCAGTGCCCTCCAAAGTGAGGTGCTCTTGGAGGAATGAAGTTAAATTGTATAGCATTGTCACTACATTCCTTTATTATTGATGAGCGTGCAGTTTCTGAATAAATCGTGTCCTCTAACTCAGATAATTGATTATTTGCACCCACAAAGTTTGTTGCGTTGTCGCAAAATAGGTGCTGACAGTGTCCTCTGCGTCCAATGAATCTTCTAAGTGCACCGAGGAATGAATTGGTGCTTAGATCGCTTACGAGTTCGATATGTACCGCCTTCGTGGCGAAGCAACAGAAAATTTCAACATATGCCTTTTGGGGTCGTTTACCTCGAATCTTGTAATGAATCCAAAATGGCCCGCAATAATCGACTCCAGAATGAATAAAGGGTCTAGATGGTGTTATTCTTGATGCTGGTAGATTCCCCATTACTTGTTGAAGTAATTGCGGCCTGGCTCTTGTGCATTTCACGCAGTGGTGTACTACGGATCGGGCCATTATTTTGCCCTTAACAGGCCAAAATCGTTGCCTCATGTGGGCTAACAATGTCTGAGGACCGCAGTGCTTATGCCTTTCATGAACTTCCTGCATCAATAATTTTGCCAAGGAATTGTTGTATGGTATAAGCATTGGGTGCTTGGCGTCAAACGGAAGTGTTCCTGATTCCAACCGACCTCCAACTCGAATAATTCCCTTGTCATCCAAGAATGGTGCGAGGCTGGTGAACTGACTTATCCGTTTCAATTCCTTATGGGCACGAAGCTCCTTAGTTCCTCTTTGAAATCGAAGGCCTGCATCGCTCGTATTATTACAACGAGGGATTTCTCTAGTTCCTGAGGCGTCAATAGTATTCCCTCATGCCGTGGAGCCTTGGAATTTCTGGCATGATTGCAAAAACGAAGGATGTAACCAGTTATTCTCTGAAGCGTTGTGAAGGAATTACGATGGTTGATTTTGTAGATCATATCCTGATCCCAGGCATAGGTTGCTGTTGCTACAGTTGGCAGTTTCCTTTTTCTCTCCATGTTTTCCGGAATTGAAAGCTCTTTGATATATTTGGATGGCTACCTGTCTTCATGGCCATGTAGAAAAAGAGGGCCATAAAACCATTGTGTGCATGATGGTAGCTTCGATGGTTGCTCGCCTCTTGATAGTACATCTGCTGGATTATGTTGTGATGGCACATGCCGCCATTGCTCGGAAAGTGTAAGTCCTTGTATAGTGGCCACCCTATTGGCAACAAATGTTTTAAATGATGATGAGGGAGAATTAATCCATGCCAAGACGATTTCTGAATCTGTCCATAGGAAAGCGGGTTTATCCTTGAAATTGATATCGTTCTTCACCCTGTAAGTTGAGCTCCTAAAACTGCGGCGCATAGTTCTAGTCGTGGTATTGTTTGTTTCTTCAGTAGAGCCACACGTGATTTTGAACATAGCAACCTTACGAGTACTCTTCCATCTCTCATAATTGTCCGCAAATACACCGCTGTGCCATATGCCTTTTCAGATGCGTCAGAAAAGGTGTGTATCTGTATTAATGATGGCACGTCATTGTTAAACATATGACGCTGAACATGGAAATTGTTTAGTTCCTTCAAGTTGTTTCGGAACGTCA
This sequence comes from Portevinia maculata, assembly GCA_949715645.1. Classification (NCBI taxonomy): domain Eukaryota; kingdom Metazoa; phylum Arthropoda; class Insecta; order Diptera; family Syrphidae; genus Portevinia; species Portevinia maculata. The sequence goes on from OX454527.1 coordinate 100,561,613, forward strand.
TCCATCTTGTGTGAAGTTCAGCTGGTAGTGCCTCATCCCATGATAATTTTAGTAGCCATAGCTCCTGGATGAATATTTTTGCTGTGACAACTACAGGAGCCATAATGCCTAATGGATCGAATAGTTTGGCAAGATCTGACGTGACAATTCGTTTTGTTATTCGACTTGTTGAGTTCAGGTTTGTTTTAACACAGAACCTATCCTTTTTTGGCTGCCACGTTAAACCCAATGCCTTGATTGAGACATCACCTTCGTTGTTGAAATCGAGATCAATTTCTTGATCCTCTTTCGCAATGCATGTCAGTAGTCGGGGGTGATTAGCACACCATTTTCGTAACTTGAATCCTGCGCCTTGTAATATTCGTGTGAGTTGGTTTTGCATTTCCAAGGCAACTGATAAACTGTTGTCTCCAGTCAGGCAGTCATCTACATAGAAGTTGTTTTGTATAGCATGAGCACCTACTGGAAATCGGTCGCTATTTTCCTTGGCTAGCTGTTGCAAACATTTCGTAGCTAAATATGGTGCTGCTCTTGTCCCATATGTTACTGTGTTCAGTTGATAGCAGCGGAGGGGTTTGTTTTCGTCAGTTCTCCATACAATTGTTTGGTATTTTCTATCGTCGGGATGCATAATAATTTGTCGGTACATTTTTTGAACATCAGTGCAAAAGACAAATCTTGGTAGACGGAACCGTAGTAGTAATGAAATCAATTCACCCTGCACCGTTGGGCCTGTATACATGATGTCATTTAATGATAGTTCTGACGATGTTTTTGATGACGCATCAAATACAACTCGAAGTTTGGTGGTGCTGCTGTCCGTCTTGAATACGCAATGATGAGGAATGACGTAGCTTGATGCTTCCGAGGCATTAATGTCGATCTGTGTCATGTGACCTAATGCCTCATATTCCTCCATGAATTGAATGTATTGGGCCTTTACTTCAGTGTTTTTAGCTAACCTCCGTTCAAGAGCAAAAAATCTGTTGACTGCTATGTCCTTGGAGTTACCTAGAGTGCTGGTGCACTCATGAAATGGTAACTTGACAACGAAACGTCCTTCCTTGGTGTAGTGAGTTCTATTTCGAGACTGCTTTATTAGAATTCAATGTAATACAAAATAACTAAAGAGTAGCTTAAACTAGTATAATTGAATACATGCACAGTTGTATGTTTGTAATATACTACAAATATTAATACATATGTGATACCATCTTTATTTTAAATTAGTACTTAGGATTAGTAATAGATATATATAATATGTTACATCTCCCCTTTTACAAATACCTACATGTGTATGTATATATATAGTAATTCTTTTATTATATTTTATTTTTTTGTATATGTATTCAGATTTTTAATTGTTGAGTAACAACTACAGCCTTAAACAAACTTAGTCTAAAACATCTAGTTTATGCAAATTTTAGCTTTCCAGACCTTAACCGCATGAAATCTTCGGGTTTATCAATTACTCTTTTTTCTGTTTCATCACTTGTAAAATTATAATCCCTTTTTAAAATCAGTTGCTGTCTATTTCTTCTAAATAAACGTCCATTGCTGGATTTTACTATAAGGGATCTTGGTTCTTTACATTTTTCATATAGTGTACCATTGGTCCACGTCGAATCGTTTGGATTTATTTTAAAAAGTACTGTGTCACCTAAGCGCAGCGGTGGTAATAATGTTGTCTGATTATCATAACGTTGTTTTGTTATTTGTTGTTTTTTCTTTAACATTTGCCTATAATGGTGACTGTTTATGTTCAAAAATTGGCTGAAGTTGTTGCATCTGAATGGGTATTTTTGATCTCAAAGTCCTTCCAAGTAGAAGTTGAGCAGGTGTTAGCCCACAGCTATTGGGTGTATTTCTTAAATTTAGCAAAGCTATGTATGGGTCTGTATTTGATTCTTTACATTTACGAATCATCTTTTTAATTGTTTGTATAGATCGCTCTGCCAGCCCATTGGACTGCGGAAAGTATGGGCTGCTGGTTTTGTGAGTAATATCCCAGTTTTTGAAAAATGTTTTTGTTTCTAAAGAAACAAATGAAGGGCCGTTGTCTGATATAACGATTCTTGGAATACCGAATTTGGAAAAAAATTCTTTTAGTTTCTTTATAATGACTGAACTAGTACATGTCGATAGTCTGCAATATTCAATATATTTAGAAAAATAATCCACGATCAAAAGAAAAAAATTATTTTCCAATTGAAAAATGTCCATTCCAATAGTATCCCAAGGTAGTTTAGGAATCTCATGTGAGAGAAGTGGTTCCTTTGGATTATTGTTGCGAAACTTCTGGCAGACATCACAGCTATCTACATATTTAGCTATGTCTTGGCTGATGCCCGGCCAATAGATAGACACCCTTGCCCGAAGTTTCATATTCTCTATACCGGCATGACCTTCATGAATGAGCAACAACATTTTTTCCCGCAACTTTTTGGAACAACCACCACATTTCCTTTAAAACATAAATCATCCTGAAAGAATATTTCGTTACGTATAGGCCAAAACGGGAGTACCAATTCGTTTGTTTTTCGCCTGTGCTCCGGCCAATTACTGTGTGTGTATTCTTTAACTAATTGTAGCGCGTCATCGTTAGCTGTGTTTTCTTGGATTTCTTGTAGTCTATCTTCTGATATTGATAGAGAGGCTGTAATTACACCTACGTGAACATTTATAGTGTGTTCGCTATCTAAGATTTCTGTTTCAGGTAATGGAGCTCTAGATAAGGTATCTGCAATCTTCATAAGTCTGCCTGGCTTATAGATTACTTTTAAGTCATAGATTTGAATGCACAACATCATTCTTTGCAGGCGCAGGGGTACTCTCGCAAGTTGATAGCAGCGGAGTGGTGGACACATTTTGAAGGAGGCATTTCGATGATGGCTCTTATTTTGGATGGATCAGTTGAAACACCATTTTTACTAAAAATGTGCCCAAAAAATTTTACTTCAGTGAGACCTAACTGACTTTTTGCTTTATTAAACTTCACGCCGGCTTTTTCCGCTCTTTCTAAGACTGCAAACAAACGCGCATCATGCTCTTCCTTACTTCGACCAAAAATGAATAAGTCATCTACATAAATGGGTATATGTAGATCACCAAATATATTGACCATTATGCTCTGAAACGTTTCTGGAGCTGATTTGATCCCGAATGGAAGTCGTCTAAATGAATACCTGCCAAATGGTGTGTTAAAAGTACATACTCTACTACTTTCGTCATCGAGAGGTATCATCCAAAATCCTTTATTGGCATCAAGCACCGAAAATATTGTTGAGTCTTTCAGATCATTTTTTATAGAATCGAGCGTTGGAAATAGATATCGGGACCGTTTAATTGCTAAATTTAATTTTCGCGGATCTAGACAAACTCGTATTTGCTTGTCCTTCTTTTCGACTAACACTATTGAGCTGACCCAATCAGTTGCCCCCACAGTTTTCTCAATTACTCCAACTTCTTCCATTCTTTCTAACTCTTCCTTTAATGGTTTATACAGTTTAAAAGGAATTTTACGTGGTGGATCAACACTAGGTGTAATACTGTCTACTAAATCTAAATGACACTTCATTTGCACGCAACCTAAGCCATCAAACACATTTTTGAACTTTTGGAAAATAACCGAGTAGTCACTGCAACTATGAATAGCATGCAAATTACCTCCACTGTTACCACCGCTATCAGGTAAGGACTTCATAGTTGAACCGAAATTAATATACCCAAGACGTGCACAATCTTCTAAGCCAATAATACGAGTAGTATTAGTATTGAGATTTGTTACAATAAATTCAAAATTAAAAGTTCGCTTCGACTTCATGCACTTAAGACCTAAATTACACTTTCCTATTACAGGTATATTTTCTCCACTGAATGTTCTTAATTTTACATTACAGTCATTATACCCTATTCTAGGGGTATATTAATTTTGACGCATAGTTTGTAACATACCTTAATATTGCCCGTAGACCCCTAAAAGTTACTATATTTATGATCAGCATCGATAGTAATATCGATCTAGCCATGTCCGTCCGTCCGTCCGTCCGTCCGTCCGTCCGTCGGCAAAAATTAGGCCTTTAAACTGGACCTAGAGAGCTGAAATTTTAACCATATACTCTCTAGGGTCCCGAAATAATCAAGTTTACGAATTTTTGAAATCCGCCCACAGACACGCCCACAAACTCAAAAAAACAAAATTTTGGAAAAAATCGAATTTTGAGCTAGGAAGCTGAAATTTTTTATATATGATCTATGACTCCTAAAACTGCTCGGGATATAAAATTTTCAAAATCCGCCCACTGCCACGCCCACAAAAAAATAAAACAATTTTATTGAAAAACCAAAATTTGAGCTAGGGAGCTGAAATTTTTAATTCTCTAGGGGCCCTTTAAGCTCATGTATAAATATTTTCAAAATCCGCCCACTGACACGCCCACAAATAAATAAAACAATTTTTTTGAAAATCCAAAGTTTGAGCTAGGGAGCTGAAATTTATAATATATACTCTCTAGGGGCCATTTATGCTCATGTGTTAATTTTTTTTAAATCCGCCTACTGACACGCCCACAATTAAATAAAACAATTTTATTGAAACACCCAAGTTTGAGCTAGGGAGCGTTTTTTTTGATAAAATCCTTTAAATGTTATATAACAAAATATGTAGAGCGTTCTTAACAATTTAACCATACTTAGACTTTTGTCACGCCCACTTATGAGGGATAGGAATAAGAATAGGGTATCCAACAGTTCGCCCAAGCGGACTGTAGCCCGTCCCTATGTTTTTTTATACTATTTGTTTTCTTTAATTTTTTCAACATACTAAGTGAAATTAGATTTACTTGCGCGCCTGTGTCTAATTGGCATTGTAAGTTGTTGTTACAAATTTCAAATTCTTCTAACCAAACGTTTTTATTGTCCTTCACATTAACTTTGTAAATGTGTATTGCTAATATGTAAAAATTTATATTGGTTGTATACCAAATTTTTTTTTGGTTCAAAATGATTTTTGAATTTTGCCATGACTTCACTAAATTTAGCGTTGGTCTCGAATTTAAATGTGTTGTATAATTTTAAGCCCTCATCTTCAATGCAATTTAAGACTATTGCGATTTTCCTTGAGTCGCTGTCATTTCCTCCAAGGCCAACTGCTATTAGGTATAATTCCATTTTCTGCTTCCAAAAGGTCCACTCTTCAAACAAATTTAGAGCTTGAAAATTAAACTCTCTCGGCGCTTTAACACTGTCCATATTTATTTCCCGATATATATTTTTGTTTGTGACTATTTTACTTGTCACCGTTTTATCTGTTTCTATTTTTTCAATTTCAATATCACTGTGTTCTTGGTCACTCGTTGACGTAGACATCTGACACCATGTAGTGAGTTCTATTTCGAGACGTGCTTTATTAGAATTCAATGTAATACAAAATAACTGAAGAGTAGCTTAAACTAGTATAATTGAATACATGCACAGTTGTATGTGTGTACTATACTACAAATATTAATACATATGTGATACCATCTTTATTTTAAATTAGTACTTAGGATTAGTAATAGATATATATAATATGTTACACTTGGTCTTGTGCGTGTTTTGTGCAAAATGGGCTTCGCACATCTCTTCATCTCTTGATTAGTTGCTACGCGTTGGTTCTACTTCTTCGAGGTTCCATAATCGTTCAATCATTTGATGGAGCTCATTGTCATCATACGTGGAAATTCCACATGTTGGTGTAAATGCCTTAATCTCAGTTATTCTTCCAGACAGTATCCATCCAAAAACGGTGTTTTGTAGGGTAGGTAGATCATCTGCTAGACGTATTTGCCCAATTGAAAGTAGTTGATGGTAGAATTCCGCACCGATGAGTACATCAATTTTTTCTGGTCGATTGAAATGAGGGTCAGCTAATGGGATATTCTTCGGTATTGGCCATGATGATATGTTGAAATGTTGAGAGGGCTGTGGTGCTATGATGTTAGGTAGAACAAAGGCTCCTAACTGGGTATTAAAACCACTTGTTCTTGACTGTAACTTGACATTAACCCGATGGTGAGATTCTCTCCTTCCATTGCCAATGCCTTGAATACTCATGGCTGTATGTTTTGTCTGAAGGTCTAACCTATTCATGATGCGTTCTGTAATGAGATTGACTTGAGAACCAGAATCCAAAACGGCTCTGCATTCTATCTTCCTTCCATTGCTAGCAATTAATTCGACGATTGCTGTGCTGAGGAGTACGTACTGATGTCTCTCTGGTTCCTTGGATGCTGCTAGTGTCACTGATGTGCTGGTATTAGTTTGAGAGCTTGATGGTTTCTCGCATTCCCTGTTAATTGGATGCTTATTGGTGGTTGAGCTTCTGCTATCGTCCTCAAGATGTAGCAACGTATTGTGTTTGCGGTTGCACCTTGAACAGCTTCTTAACAGACATTTGTTTGCACCATGCCCAGTCCTTAAGCAATTAAAACACAAGTTATGTTTCTTTACAACTTGTGTTCGTTCTTCTGGCCGTAGTTGAAGAAAGTGTTTCCAGGCGAATAACGGATGTATACCAGCTCCACAAACCTTGCACGAACCTTTATCGTGTTGACTTGATGTTATTGATGCAGAAGCACGGAATGATGTATCCTTCTTTCTTTGTCCTAATGATTCCAGCGACTGGAATTGAATTTCCAGAAAGCTTAAAAATTCCTTTAATGACTGTAACTCCTTCGGCTTCTTTAGCGATTGTTCATACAACATTCGTGTACCCTGATCTACCTTTTGTACTAGTAGGTGTAACAGGATGGGGTCCCAAGTAGTGGTGTCTACACCGATGTTGCCTAGTGCCATCAAGCATTCTTGAGTGGTGTCATGAAGTCCCTTGATGGCTGTTGCTGATGGTTGGGAATGTGATAAATTTGGTTGTCCAGTTATCTTGGTCAATAGGGTTGATGTGAGAACTCGGACATTGTTGTATCTTCCTTGGAGGCTCGTCCATGCGGTGTTATAGTTATCTTCCGTCAATGGTAGGTGACGGATGAGATTTTCCGCTTCGCCACTGAGATGGGTCTTCAGATACCACATCTTTTGTATGTTGGGTATTGGCTGCTTGTCCACCATTTGTGAGAACAAATAAAAAAATTGTCTCCATTTCATATAATCCCCATCGAATTTTGGAATTGTGACCATCGGTAAGTCAAGGGAGTTCTGCCTTGCGGTGTCATTGGGTGTGCCTGATTCCCTGTTTCCATTGGTTTGGGGCTGATTGTAGAGTGACAGGGCAATAAGGCCTTCCTGAACCCTTCTCTCTATGTCGATGAATTCGACTTGATTGTAACCAATCATTATTGGTTCGTCACAGAGTTCCCAAATCGCATTGTGCATGTCCTCAATTTGCTTCCAATGCCGTTGTATTGTTTTTTCCTGGAACTCATAGAATTGGCGTGACTCTCCGGTGTAATTTGCCTTATCTAACGCTCTTTCCAGCGAAGATATAATTACTTTCTGTCTTCGGATGAGCCTTTGGATGTCATCCCTCTCGTGGTTTAAAGAGCTAGCCTGACCTTCAGTATTCTTGCCCTCTTCGTGTTGCGAAGTTCTGGTGGCATCACTTCCTGTGTTCTTCTCAATTTGTATCATAAATTCTTCTCTATACGTATTGAAAAGGCTCTTAATTGAATCGTAGTACCGATTGGCATAATATGGATGTGCCAACTGCCCCGGGTACTCATCCCGACTCGCGGAATCCTTGGTTTCGAAGCCTTCCCAGAGTCCATCTAACTTAACCATCAGGTTCTGGTAGTACGGGAGTGTCTTCCTGGCGGGCCCATCCTTTTTGTAGTTGGTGATGAGGCGCTGGATCTCATCTCCAGTCTCCTTTTGAGCTGCGGCCATCTTATCCATGGTTGATCAGCAGTGTCAGATGATTAATCGTCGGGGTGTGATGGTTTATCACGTCGGGGTCACCAAATGTTTAGACTCGTTTGTCTAATGAATGTATCAAGCACATTAACTTGATACTTCTGTATTATAGTCAAACAGGCACTTAAACCTGTTCACTGAATCTCTTTGTTGTGGTGAAACAAGCACTTAAACTTGTTCACTGTTGGAGGCTGAAAACTGAATTGTTTGTTAATAATAAAAGAGTGATTTCCAATAAAACACTGACTAAATATCAATTTATTGAGTCTTTTTATACTTATAATTAGCTTACTCTATGACTTAAAAATAGGACAAGAATAACAATAAATGCATGCTATGCATTGTCAGCACCTTAGTTTTTTGTAATGCCTGTATGACCCAGATGTGGGTTGCTGCCGTCTCAGCATGTTGCGTGCGTTGACTTGACCTAGGTGTTGTTGTGGTAGGAACAGCTGAGTTGGTAGATTTAATTTAGTTTTGGTTTCAACAAGACTCTTGGCGTTCATAATAAGTCTTCTTGTAGGAATCATCACTGTATCATAAAGTACATCTGATTTCATCATGGGAATTAAATTCACGTCATTCTCTTTACATTTTTCTTTTATGTAGGGTGGGCATTCGTTGTGATCTCCAAAAACATGATAAATAACATTGCTGATATCTACTTTAATTAAAGGTATTGCTTCTTCCTCGGATTGGCTTTGCTGTCGTCTGAACTTAATGGCACTCAAAATATCCGTCCGTATTCTTTCAAGTCTTATATTTAAGGCTCCTTTTAATCCTGTTTTACAACCTCTTGATACTCGTATGTTCTCTAATTTATTTCTAAAATTTCGCATTAAATGGTTGCAGCATTCAATTTTGGAAATTCTTCTTCCGCCGTAGGGATCGGTTTGAATAATTTTTTGAAATGAACTGCTATCTCCATCTGAAAGCATTGTCATATATCGTAGGCCGTTTTCAGCTGCACTGGATTTAAATGCTTGTAGCAGTATTTCTGACTCCATCAGTGTTGAAGTTCCTTTGTGGTTAATATTGCACGCGTGGTCCTACTACTTATTTCTTATTCCTAATGAAACTACTTTACCGGTAGGCAACCCCACCATAACAGCAGCACCTGACAGAGCAGAAAAATGTTTCCTGTAAGATCGTTTGCTCCAGCAAGCATCTGTCACTACAGTTATAATCGGAATTCAATCTACCGTATTAATATCACCACGCTGTCTTGCGGCCTCAGCCTCCAACATATTTTTTGCCGCCTCGGCTTTCCAGATATCCCCAGTTCGTTTTTCAATCTCACCATATATTTTAAATGGTGGGCATGGAATATCTAATATAGATACGATTTCCTCTAACTGTGAGTATCCGCAACCTACACTAGTAATGGCTAAAACGGCAGCAGTGTTAACATCCATTGCATCTAGATTTTTATTTTTTAGGAAAACTCGACTCTCATAATTGCACATATCACATCTTAAAAAGATCCAACTTCCAAAACTCACTCGGACCTCTTTAACAATTTTCATATTGTTTAAATTGCAACCGAGTGCTGGACAATGTTGGTCTATTGCTTTCAACTCATTAAAAAAGCATTGAAGGTCAATTATCCTTCTTCCTTTATGAGGGCAACGGAATCGATCGCAGATGTCTCTCTTTCCATTATCAGACTTTCTAGGCTTTCCGATTCTGATAATATGCCTTTCAACTCAAAATGTTCATTAGTTTCAAGACCACCATCACCTTCTGAAACTTGATGCTGGCTTCCATTGACAATCTGAGAATTTTCAAGATTTTGACTTGACTTCGTTAAACTAAATTAAAAAAAAAAACCCGCAAGGGTACTTCTCTGGAGAGAGGTAACGGGCCTAACGAGCCTGCGGACCTTAGTCACCCGCAAGAGTACTACTCTGGAGAGAGGTAACGGGCGTAACGACCCTGCGGACCCTCACAAAAATCCAGAAGCGTCTGACCCATATTGGGCGGCTCCCTGGCTGTACACAATAAAAAAAAAAAACGTTTAAACTTTTCGCAAAAGTTAAAAAAAAATATGCAATGAACAAAACAAATGATATAATTACCCCAGGTGGTAAGCCAGTTACCCTGGCAAATCCACCCTCTTCGGGGGTCGGTTCCATGGATTCTGGGGGGGACCATTTATTGCTACGCAACGACCTATTTGGGAGAAGTAAAAGGATATATATATATATATATCACGGACAATCACATAGGAAATTTTCCACAGTGTCGTCGCTTTCTCCACAGGCTTCGCAGTTGGTGGTATCGCTTAGGCATAGCACCTTAAAGTGTTTGGCAAAAGCGTAGTGTCCCGTAAGAACGCCAGTAGTCTGTCTGCAGTCTTTTCTGTTGAGAGACAACAAGAATGCCGCGGATTTCCCACAGACGTCGGGGAGCATTTGCTTAGTCTGTCTGCACCCTGGAGAGTCATGCCAACGGCGATTGTGTTCATAGGAAACCCAACCGCTGGTTCAGGTCTTGAGAGGTCCCCCTCTGAGCCTTGTCTAGCAAGTTCATCGGAGATCTCATTTCCCGTGATCCCGTTATGACCCGGGACCCAGACAAGTTTAAGTGAATTCAGCCTTCCGACCGAATTCAGAGATATCTTGCATTCACGTACTATTTTGGAGGTAGTTAAGGGTTTGAGTAAGGCCTTAAGCGCAGCCTGACTGTCGCTACAGACGCAGATACTTCGCCCCCTCCACCTGTTCCTCGTAACATAGTCCATGGCCATTAGGATAGCATAAGTCTCTGTTTGGAAGACTGACGCATGTTTGCCTAACGGAAAGAAAAGTCTAACGCTATCGCTCTCCACGAAGACACCAGCACCAGATCCTTGATCGGTTTTGGAGCCATCCGTAAAGATTCGACTGCATTCCCTTCCAGGTTCAGAGTCCGGCCAGAGCCAGTCCTGGACGCGAGGAAAGTCGACCTCGTATTTGCGCTTTAGCCGAAGTTCCGGTGTCATCGCATCAGACGGCATATCCATAAGACAGGAGTCGAAGGACAACCGTTGCGCAAGTTCATCAAAACTCCAGTGCGAGTTATACCAAAAGCCACCTCTTGTAAGACGTGAGATAGCCTTGATTGTACAGCCCATGATGTAAACATCAAGGGGCGGAAGGTTCAATAGTGCATCTAGGCCGGAGCCAGGCGTGCTGGGGAAGGCCCCCGTGCAGCCGAGACATACCTGCCTTTGGAGTTTGGCAAAAGCAGCAGTGACGTATTTACGTGAAAGCTTATTCCACCAAACAACCGATGCGTATGCTATAAATGGTCTTATCATAGCCGTATAAATCCATAGGACTCTTTTCGGTGATAAGCCCCATGTCTTGCCGAAAATGCCTTTGCACTGCCAGAAAATAGACAGCGCCTTGGCAGTCTTCAGCTCAACATGTTTGGACCAAAGAAGTTTGTTATCCAGGATGACTCCCAGATACTTTGCTTCATTGGAGAGTTGGATTGTGACGCCTTTTAGCACTGGCTGAGTCAACCCGACCAGCTTCCTCCTTCTCGTAAAGAGAACAACCTCAGTTTTAAGAGGATTGACCGAGAGCCCATTCCTAGTGCACCATTCGTCGATCACGTCAAGGGCCGCCTGCACCTTGGCGCATACAGCCGCTAGGCATGATCCAACAGAAAGCACGGCAACATCATCCGCGTACGCCTGAGCGTAAATATTAGAACTGTTGAGTGCGTTCAACAGAGAGTCGACCAGCATACACCACAGCAGTGGAGACATGACGCCGCCTTGCGGGCAGCCTCTGTTTACCCCCGCCATAACATAGCGGCCACAATCCGCATCCGCAACCAACGTTCTATTCATTAGCATTGCTTTAATCCACAACACCAATGGTTCGTCTACTCCGTGTTGTCTGGCGGAGCTGCACATGCTATCAAAAGTCGCATTGTCAAAAGCACCCTCAATATCGATGAAAATGCCCATCGCGTATTCTTTTCTGTCAAGCGCGCCTTCAATTCTACCAACTAGATTTTGGAGCGCAGTCTCGCAGGATTTTCCGCGTTGATAGGCATGTTGCATCGGAGATAGTGGGTGCAATCGCAAAGCACCTTTGCGCACGTGAAGCTCGACCAGCCTTTCCAAGCTTTTCAGCAAGAAAGAAGTCAGACTGATTGGTCTGAAGCTCTTGGCGAGCGAGTAGTCACTTCTGCAAATTTTTGGTATGAATGCCACTCTAACTGTACGCCAGGGTGTTGGAATGTATGCCAGTGCTAGGACACCGGTGAAGATTTTCTTCATAGTCGGTAGCAGCTGGTTTGTACATTGTTGCAGCATGGCTGGGTATATTCCGTCCGTACCAGGCGACTTGAAGCCGTCAAAAGACGCAAATGCGTATTTAATGGCCTCGTCCGTCACCACGGCCTTCGCAATATACCAGCTACGCCGAGTTGTTTGTCTTGGCTCACTCATAGTCTCGGTAATCGGGGCTGGTTGTGAACCAATTGTAATCTGGTTACCCGGAAAGTGAGACTCCAGCAGATAACTAAGAGTTTCCGCTTTCGTCTCAGTGAAGGTGCCATCAAGTTTTCTAAGTGAGTCCAGTTTGGCTGGTTTGCCCTTTTTCAGAACTTTAACCAACCTACTAGTTTCACCCAGCTTTTCAATCTTTTCGCAGAAATTCTTATAAGAAGCACTTTTGGATACCCGAATTAGCCTCTTATATTCCTTCTGCTTCGATCGGTAGAGATTCCAGTCTGTCTCCAAATCAGTCTTGAGTGACCTATTTAGAAGCTTTCTAGCTTCTCTACGAATTCTTTGCAGTTCCAAGCTCCACCAGGGAACCGGTGTTCTGCCAGGGGGTTTGCTTACTGGGCACGTCAGTTCAAAACAGCTAGTAATGGCACTATTCAGGTCTTGAACAGCTTCCTCTACCTTTTGTCTCGTCCTGAGTTTGGTTGGAGTTTTGAGAGTTTTCCCTAATTCCTCCCTGAAGCGTATCCAGTTGGTTTTTCTCGGATTCCTCCTCTCCTGCAAAGTTATGGCTTCGCATTCGATTTGGAATTCGATATATCTATGGTCTGAGAGGGACACCTCCGAAGAGACCCTCCAGTTAGTAACCGCCTTAAAGTATCTATTTGATAAAGTTAGGTCGATCACTTCCTGTCTTCTTGACGTCACAAAAGTTGGTTGCGAGCCAACATTGTTGATAGTAAGATCAGATGATAGAATGAAATCCAGGAGATGGTTTCCTCGCATGTTGCATTTGCTGCTGCCCCAAACAGTGTTTTGAGCATTGGCATCACAGCATATAACTAGGCCCATCTTCCTGGTGTCGCAATAGTCAATGAGTTCAGCAATTGCCCTCGGTGGTGGAGGCACTACCGAATCATAGGGGAGATAAGCTGATGCCACGATGAAGGTCTTCCAATTTCCATTCGTTTCGTAGCTAATGGCTGCAGCAACCAAATCTTGGCCACAAAATTGTCCAAGCTTAGTCGCTGAGAAAAGGTTCGACACAGCAAGACAAGCCCTTGGTCTCTCGAACCGCTCGTCACAGAGTATCGTAGTGCCACGGACACCTCCAAGGCCACAGATGCGATTTTTCCACACCCATGGCTCCTGTATGGATATTATGTGGGCTTTTGTATTCAACACAGAAAGCTTCTTACTGATGAGTGCAGTAGCAGACTTGGAGTGTTGAAGGTTAATCTGAGTAAATCCAATCATTGGAAATACATCAGTCATACTAGTGGAAGGGCACGCAGAAGGTGCGCGCGCAGTTCCACCGACAGGGGTGCTTGAGGTCTTCTTCCTCCGTTTGTTCCTGTTCGAGCTATTGGAAGGGGAGGCAGCGTTGGTTTCAGTCAGCTGGCTGGTTTCGGTTGGGGTAACCTCTGCCGACCTGCATCTCTTTTCCGTCGCCGCCGGGGAAGGGCAGTTCTCAGCGCTTGCGCCTTCAACTGGCGGTGCAGTTTCTTCGCGCCGCACGATAGCCGCCTTTCTCCTTTTCCTCTTTCGCTGGCTCTTAGATGGACGCTGACCAGTGGACGCCGCCTCTGTGGCCCGTTTCACCTGTTCGGTTTCACAGGCCTCGTCGGCAGCATCACACCTATCGGCTGTCTGTCTATTGGTCTGAAGATTAAGCGTATCAGGTTGAACCTCTCCGCCACTTTCTTCATGTTTCCAGCCCAGTCTACCGAACGTGTCGGAGACAGAGCTGCAGGAATCTTCGGAAGCAAACCTTTTCGCAACTCGAAGGTCAACGCCTGTACAGGCGGGGGGTATATGTATGTCGGTTGGGGCCTCCAGAATCCGTGCCCCGACCGTGGTCGAAAAGACCACGGGTGGATTTTCGCCCATGCGAGTACCACCTGGAGTATTTGAATCATTAAGTTGTTCCTGCATACTTGTTTTTTGGTTTGGTTCGCGATAGAGCTTTGACGGTGTATAAAACGCCGCTATGACTCTAAAACCTCGGATCACGAACGTATCGTACCGAGGTCCCCCTATCCACCACCTGGGGACGCGCCTGGTGGGTAACCAACCCGACAGGGAGTTTTGACTTGATAACGTAGGCGTCAAGAGCCTTTATAGCTGCTTGGCTGTCAGACATTATTGCTATGTTAAAATTCCTGTAATTTTTCTCGAGGTTGATTCGAACGCGCCTGTCTATGGCACATATTTCTGCCTAGAAGATGCTGGTACATTTGCAAATGGCTTCGTAGTGCTTAGTTCCTGGCCCAAGCACTCCTGCACCAGTTTCCTCCTCGGACCTCGAGCCGTCCGTGTACCACTTTGTTGTGTGGTTGCTCAGTCCATAAGTTATGGATTCATTGCTCCAGTTCTCCTTATTGCTGAGCTTTATCTGGAAATTCTTCTCGAAGTTGAATTTCCTGATGCTGTCATCCCTAGGTATGCCAAGAAGTGGGATTTTTTTGAGTAAGTCACCGTGTTCTTTCGGACCGATGCATTTCCCTCTCCCAATTCCCTCCTTTGCCATCCTTAGGATTGTTTTGTCTGCCTCGTTCATCACCATGATGTGTAGAGGGGTCAATTCCAATAACACCTCCATGGCTACGGTTGGGCAGTCACGCATTGATCCGGTAATGCACAGGCAAGCCAGTCTTTGCACGTTGCCGAGTGTCTCTCCTGTTGTGGCTAGACTGGTTGGTTTCGCCCATGCTGCGGTCTCACGATTGCAGTGTACATCCATCGCAGGATGTTTGGGTTGCATCCCCATGCCTTCCCCGCTAGGCTCCTACACATCATGAGAGCGCGGGTGGCCTTCTTGGATATCTCCTCTGTATGTTTTCGCCAGAGGAGTTTACTATCTAGATGGAGTCCTAGATATTTTACTTCTTTGACTGGAATCAGTGTCGTGCCTGATAGGCTAATGTCCTTAAGTCTTTGAAGTTGTCTTTTCCTTGTGAATGGTACTATCGTTGTTTTCGCCCGATTGATTTTAAGTCCGACAGTATGGCACCATTCCTTCGTTACTTTAAGCCCCCTTTGTATGATGTCCCCTAGGGTTTCTTCTAACTTGCCTCTGGCAATCAATACAATGTCAGCGGCGTATTAGCTAGATAAACATCTTGAAAAGTGCTTTTAGCAACCCCTCACTCATTTTTACTTTCAGTCAGCGAAACAAAAATGCACAATCACTTCGAATCGCCACAGAAATAGATCTGCTTAGGTTAGGTTAGGTTTATGTGGCTGTCGGCAAAAGCCGACACACTTAGACCAATTTATGTGGGTCCGTTGTGATACCACGTATATTATCTACCTCAACTCTGTAGATGGGACTGGCCAACGATACGCGGTTGTTCTCAAACGGTCCCCATCTACGTACTAACCGCGCCCAACGTCGTTTAATAACGGTGATCTTACGAGAACCGATTAACTCGACGTGGTATGGTCGTTGGTTAATAATAAATAAAAATAATAATAGATCCGCTTACACATACCCACATCCACACATGATTTCTTTTATTAAAATCGCACTTCAGACTTCACACCAAACCGGTTTCATTTAGAACACACCTCAGAGAGCAAAGCTAATCACTTTATGGTTGATTGCGTGCTGTTCAGATCAGACCACACAACTACCGCCACCTTCACGGGAAATCCGTGAATTTCTTTTTCTTAGCGAAAGTAACCTGTCGGTAACACTGACAAGCTATTTACAACACCAGTGTAGGCGCCTCGCACTCCACGTTGAACTTATTGAAGTTTGTACTATTCTAACTTTACAATGTGTTTTTTTTCTGCCGATAATCATCACAAAATTTCAAACTGTTATATTTAGCATTTTTAATAACAACAAAATATAATGTATATCTTTATTTCAGTTTTTGACTCATGGGGAAAATTTCCTTCAGGAATCCTTTTCTTTCATTTCAATGATCTGGGGAACTTTGATCAATGCGTTCAAATATCAGTGAAGATGAGTTCAACGATTGGCACCGTAAAAGGACAATATTGCACGGCATCTATTCCTTTGCCAATAAGCAGAAATTTACAACTGTATAGCAGACTTCCAACTGACGCCAACGTTGAAACAAATGAGAGAGCATTTTCAAATCTATTAAGGCTCAGAATAGGAATGTGTATACCCGATGTATGCGATCCTTCTTTGGTTCAGCAAATTATCGCAAGAGTTCCGAGCACACAAGGTGCACTTTCTGGTCTTCAAATAAGCAAATGTACCACGGACGAAAAGCCAAAGTTCGAAGCAGTCAATATTGTTGGCATGTAGGTTGAACATACATATATATGTATATACTTTTATTTTAAATTATATTTATTCATTTTTAATATTTTCAGAGTTATATTCTCAATTTTTGCTGCATTGATGTTGTTGAGCACGGCCTATGAAGTTTATACAAATTATTTCAAAAGTAAGACTTGGCAAATATGTTTCCGTACTGCATTAAATTTATATGTTTCTCAGAACCTGCCGTTGCTTCGCTATTAGCGTTCTCTGTACTAACAAACTGCAGCAAATTATTTGCAATTAGTTTGACCAAATCCCCCAACTCCATCGACTGCCTGACTGGTATTCGGATATTTTCAACGCTTTGGGTAGTGATGTATCATTCCTACATCACTGCCCAGTTCATGACGTTTATTAATCGCATTGACGTTTTAGCAGTCAGTACTTTAAATAATGCTTTAAGTCTTTTTAAAACGCTTCATTTGCAGTTTATAAAACAAGCATCGTCATTTCATATTATATCATCAAATGTGATGGTTGATAGCTTCTTGTTTATAAGTGGACTGCTTATAGCATGGATAGGGTTGCGTGAGCTCGATAAAAGGTATTCATGTTTTGTTAGTTCAAATATAATTTTGTATATTTCTTATTAGCAATGGAAAACTAAATGTTCCGCTGATGTATTTACATCGAATCATACGACTTACGCCAGCCGTTGCAGCTGTAGTACTTTTCGAACTGAGCATCAGCCAGTATGTAGGTACTGGACCCTTTAAACATGAGCTGGTAGTTAACAATGACTGCAAAGAAACATGGTGGTCGACATTGTTATATATTCAAAATTATGTTCACCCAGGGAAAATCGTAAGATATGATTTCACAATTATGTTTTTGTGACTTGAATCCCTTTCTACAGTGTGTTGGTCAAACCTGGTATCTTGCTGTAGATACCCAACTTTATTTTCTGTCACCTTTGGTGTTAATTCCGCTGTGGAAATGGGGACGAAAATTCGTGCCGGTCATGGTCATATTGTCGCTTATATCAATTGGATACATTTTTTCCACATATTATTCAGAAGATTACCACGGAATGATGTAAGGCCTCGTTGACTTTAATTTAATAAATTGCTAATATCTAATTTTTTATAGTCCATTCAGTTCTCAGCGGGAACGTCTAACTTATGTACCAACTCACGCAAGATATTCCGTTTGGCTAATTGGATTAGGATTCGGTTACTATATGCACAAAAATAAAAACAATTCATTTCGCCTATCAAAGGTACTTGCTTGCAACATAACTTTCGGTGCTCTATGAAACTAATTTGAAATTGTTTCAATAGTTAGTACAACTTCTAGGATGGCTTCTGTGCTTTGGTACTATTCTTGCGATTATATACGCACCATATTTCGTAATCAACGCGGGTCGTCAAAATACTTTAACAATGTTTGAAGCTGCAACGTACGAAACTATGAAGCGGGTTGGATGGGGACTAGCACTAGCTTGGCTTGTTTTTGCCTGCCACTTTGGATTTGCAGGAGTAATAAACTCATTCCTGTCTCATCCCTGGTGGCAGCCTCTGGGACGTCTATCATACTCCATTTATTTGGTGCATTATGGTCTTGCATTCTTAAATATAGGAATGACACAAACTGATTCATACTTTTCAAATTATCAGCGGGTACGTATATATTTTGAAATAATTCTATATGCTCTTATTATTTTTTCTATTTAAGATACTATTTTTCTGGAGCCTGATGGGTGGTTCTCTGATGGCAGCTATCGTCTTGACATTGGCATTTGAAATACCAGTAATCGAGATTGAGAAAGTTCTTCTTGGTGGTTCGAAAAGTTCACAGCCAAGGGTTAATGCTTCCCAGGATACAAATATCGATGTTATTCAAACTAAGTCTGTTGAATCAACTTGAAAGTCTAATGAAGTATTGTTCGTGAATTAAATTTGTTATTCGAGAGGTTGTAATAAAGGTTTGCGATGTAGAATTTCATGTCCAAATTCCTAACCAAACCTTTGTTATTAACTGTAATGGCCAAGTTCGACGAGCATTTGGTATGTCCAAAGTGAAGCTGACAAGTACAACACTCCAAATCAATTTTACATGAAATAATTAAAAGTACCTACATATACATACATACACTAACCATAGTCGATTCGACGGTACTACCTTGCTTTCCCTTTTTTTATGTACCAAATTAGCGTAACGACAATTATTGGCACCCCATCATTCAACAGTAACCCTTGGTCCGAATAGTCAATTTATTTTTTTATTTTTTTTTGACCTTGCACATTTTTCTCACATTTCTGCGTCATTAGTTTGGAGATATTCCTTTTTAGTTCTGTTTTATAAGTGAAAGTGAGAACACGTGCGACAAAAAAAACATTCGAAATTTCCTTTGTTTTCGTTAAGGACCTATAATTTTGTAAGTTTCTTATCACCTTCTTTTTATATTTTTTAATGAAAACTTTTTTTATTTACTATAATAATACATTAAAGAAGTCACTTTTAAATATATTTTGTAAAAAAATTAATATTTTGTTAATAAAAGGGGTGCCAATAATTGGCCGCAGAAAAAATTAGGGTTCAATTATTGGCAGGGGGGGTGCCAATAATAAAATCCTAGGTAGCTACAATTATTGGCACAGCCAATAGTTGTACTTTTATGAGTGCCAATAGTTGTATCTTTCAACCGTTATTAATTTATAGAACAAAATGCCGAAAAAAAACTTAAAAACATAAATAAAAACATAGGGACGGGCTAAAGTCCGTTTGGGCGAACTGTTGGATACCATATTCTTATTCCTATCCCTCATAAGTGGGCGTGACAAAAGTCTAAGTATGGTTGAATTGTTAAGAACGCTCTACATATTTTGTTATATAACATTTAAAGGATTTTATCGAAAAAAAAAACGCTCCCTAGCTCAAACTTGGGTGTTTCAATAAAATTGTTTTATTTAATTGTGGGCGTGTCAGTAGGCGGATTAAAAAAAAATTAACACATGAGCATAAAGGGCCCCTAGAGAATATATATTATAAATTGCCGCTCCCTAGCTCAAACTATGAATTTTCAAAAAAAGTTTTTTTTTTAAATTGTGGGCGTGTCAGTGGGCGGATTTTGAAAATATTTACACATGAGCATTAAGGGCCCCCTAGAGAGTATATACTTTAAATTTCAGTTCCCTAGCTCAAACTTTGGATTTCCAAAAAAAAAAAAAATTAAATTGTGGGTGTGTCAGTAGGCGGATTTTGAAAATATTTACACATGATATTAAAGGGTCCCTAGAGAGTATATATTATAAATTTCAGCTCCCTAGCTCAAATTTTGGTTTTTCAATAAAATTGTTTTATTTATTTGTGGGCGTGTCAGTGGGCGGATTTTGAAAATTTTATATCGCGAGCAGTTTTAGGAGTTATAGATCATATAAAAAAAATTTCAGCTTTCTAGCTCAAAATTCGATTTTTTCCAAAATTTTGTTTTTTTGAGTTTGTGGGCGGATTTCAAAAATTCGTAAACTTGATTATTTTGGGACCCTAGAGAGTATATGGTTAAAATTTCAGCTCTCTCGGCCCAGTTTAAAGCCCTAATTCTTGCCGACGGACGGACGGACGGACGGACGGACGGACATGGCTAGATCGACACTACTATCGATGCTGATCATAAATATAGTAACTTTTAGGGGTCTACGGGCAATATTAAGGTATGTAATAAACTATGCGTCAAAATTAATATACCCTTAGAATAGGGTATAATAATAACCCTTGATGTTTTTTCTGTTTTAAAGAGTGCCAATAATTGTAGTTTTTTGGGTGCCAATAATTACATATATCAGGGTGGCAATAATTGTAGTTTTTAGTAAGCTTTTTTTTAAATTGGCATTTTAAATATATTTTCAATTATTAAATCTTTATTTATAATACTCAATCAATGGGAAATTTAATATTTTATACTCTGGCAAACAACAGATTCAAACAACTTTAGAAATAAAAATGTTATAGTTGATCAAAGTTGAAATTTCCTTAGCGATGCCAATAATTGTAGTCGTTACCTCGCAGAAAAACTAGTATGTACATTAGGGTGGGTCAACAATTTGTTTTCCCTTTTTTTTTAAGGCTCAGCGATAAAAAGGTGCCAATAGGTGTAGTTATTTCATATGTAAAGTTTCATTGCATTACTTTAAGTTTTTTTGCCTCCGGATTGAGTTCGAAGAACGGTCACCGAGCACCCAATCACCGCATGTCCACCAATAGATACCAAATACCGACATATCAGCATATTTCCAGAAACCCGACCTATGTAATTCTAAGAACTAGTAATAAGCAATTATCATAAAATGTAATAGTCTAGGAAATACCTGATATACTCGTATCATGTTCGATGGCACTTATCTCAGTTTTGAAAAGAATAATTTGGATCATTATTAAAACAGTTGTCAAATGGAGTGGTTGTGGTTGGATTGTTCTTCCTTTAAAAACTTAAACTCTGGCACGACGAACATAACTCGCTTCATTCATCGAATCAGTGTCGCGAGTTGCGTAATAAAGTGCAGTCATTTGTTTAGCGTCATCAGAAGAATGGAACGCACTCGGAATAGTTGGAAGTGTCATTTATTTGGTGATTTATGCGATCTAAAAGACAACATATTGCCAACCTACGAAGATGTGATGAAATTTATGAGTGGGTCCGACACAAGTTAAAATATGAGAGGGAGACTAAAAAGGAGCCTGCATACAAAGAAATAGAAGCAGTTGTAATTGCAAAACTAATAGATATTTGGACAAAAGCTTCTATTCCTACGGTGGAACTAAAACGAATGAAGGTAATGTTGCAAACATATCATTTAAAACCTTCTCAAGTCTCACCCAAAAATACCCCCAAGCAAGTTGGAAGAATTTCGTCTTGGAAGTAAAGTTTTGTTCGATATTTCGGCTTGCAAGTGTCGAGATTGGCGCAGGGACATAAGTCCCGAAGACATAAGTCCCGAATTCATTTTTCCATGTCCCACTTAAGTGGGTCATAAGTCCCGAATTTTAATCGTTGAAAATGGGACACAAGTCCCGAATGAAACAAACATTTGGAAATATTTTATATTTTATTAACGTTCATAAATTGATAATTAAAATATAATTTTGTCACTTTCACTGTCACTGTATTATGTCACTTTCACAAAGCGTCATAAGGCCAAATCCGGAAAGTGACATAAAGCCAAATTTTCGAAACCGTACCTCGCACCTACTCCAAAACAAACAGTGACCCCAAGCAGGGGGGTTGCAGCGGGGCAGCATGCCCCCCATAGACATTGTACTGTTTATGCAATCTACTTTCGATTTCGCAACTAATCCCATAAACAGTGCAATGTATATGGGGGGCATGCTGCCCCCTGCAACCCCCCTGCTTGGGTTCACTGTTTGATTTGGGGTAGGTGCGAGGGCAAATTGTTGAAAGCAGCACCAAGCGAAAGTGTCATAAAGTCAAATTGGCCTTGTGACGCTTTTCCAATGTGTCATAATACCAAATGCTAAAATTTGGCCTTATGTCAATTTCACAATGCGACATAAGGCCAAATTTCAAAATTTGGGCTTATGAGGCTTGGGGTTATGTCACGGCACCGTTTTACCGTTAAGTCTCATAACATAATTGTAAGCAAACAAATCGATAATAGTTGCACATTTGCGCACAACAAAGTGGTTTGGTCTTATTTCCATTAGTTTTTTGGTATTATTTCGTTTTGCATGACGAAATAAAGCCAAATTGGCTCTATTTCGCTTTCGAAAGCGAAATGATGCCAAATTATTTGGAATTTGGCCTTATTTCGTTTGGCTTTATTTCACGTCACCGATAACGAAACCGATTTGACTATTTGCTGTAGCATTTGGAGTGGTCTTCTTAGTTTCTCTCAGGCGTATATTTAGGAAATGTATAGTGGGACATAAGTCCCGAATTAATTTTTCGGGACTAATGTCCCACTTAAGTGGGTCATAAGGCCCTAATTGATTTCGGGACTTATGTCTTCGGGACTTATGTCCCTGCGCCTCGAGATTTACTTAAATGCACTTGCCTTAAAAATAACAAAATACCTATAAGAGAACACAGCTTCATTACAGACCAACGAACAGCTAGGCAAATGGTGATAGGTGGCATAGACGTTGGTACAACAAAACAGATTACAAGAGGACTGAAGAGAAAGCTGTTACGAAAAAAAACCGAGAGCAAACAACAAAAAGTAGCCGAAATATGTACTGAAAAGTTGACTAGCACAAGCACATCTGAATCTGAATGTGTCCAGTCGGATTGTGAAGAACTAACCCAAATTCAGTTGCGGGCTTCAAGTACTGAATCGGAGAGCAATACTACAACAGCTGCAGCTGACTATGTTTTACTGTCAAAAACCTGCGATAGATTTAGAGTGTCAGACAGGGCAGGAGCAGCTATTGCATCAGCAGTTCTGCATGCCTCTACTTCACAAGTAATAGACAAAAATAAGCTGCGCCGAGAACGAAAAAAAACTAAAGAAAATGTAACTTCACAACAAACTGTTTCACAAATACCCGCATTATATTTTGACGGAAGAAAAGACCAAACATTGACTATGTCTGAAGAAATACACCTGCCTCAGGCACTGCGAAGTGTATAGAACAAGAACTGTTCAACTTTTTCTTGAATGCGGATATTTCAACGGATTATTTGATTGCAATTGGATGTGATGGTACTAATGTAAATGTTGGTAAATACGGCGGTAATATACGGTTGCTAGAAAAAAGATTGGACAGACCCTTGCAGTGGATTATTTGCTTATTGCATATGAATGAACTGCCTTTCAGACATCTGTTTCAACACATTGATGGCATGACGTCTGGACCGCAGACATTTTCAGGGACAATTGGCAAAGCACTGGAAAACTGTGAAAAAAGACCTATAATTCAGTTTCAACCTATTCCGACGAACTTACCCGAGCTTTCTGCTGAAGATATTAGTACGGACCAGAAATATTTGTACAGAATAGTTGAAGCCATTTCAACAGGCATATTGCCTAGCGATTTGGCAAACAAATCACCTGGCAAAATGTCCCATGCCCGATGGATAACTCGTGCTAACAGAGTTCTTCGTCTGTATGTTTCAGTAGAAACTGCCTCTGCAAATCTAACCGCTCTTGCAACTTATGTTGTCAAGGCTTACGCTCCTGTATGGTTTTCTATTAAAACACATCCGAGCTGTAAAGAAGGATCGCGACACTTATTTAAGCTCATCGAGCTAACAAGATATTTACCAACAACTATGAAAGCCGTTATCGACCCAGTGATTCAAAGAAATAGCTATTTCGCACACCCGGAAAACTTATTGCTTGCGATGCTGACAGATCCCCAGCCGCACATTCCTGAATTAGCAGCCCGTCGAATTTGTAAAGCTAGATCAGCAATAACAAAAGACTTGCGGCTGTTTCAGTTACCAGAGATAAACTTGAATGCGTCCACATATTATGACCTTTTGAATTGGCTGGAAAATATAACTGAGCCACCGATATTAAAGTCTGTAACAGAAGAAAATCTCCGATTGTTTGTTGACCAAAAAGGAGAGGAAGACCTGAATTTATTACGCCTTCCTTGTCACATACAGGCCGTAGAAAGAGCGGTCAAAGCTGTGACTCAAGCTTCAGATACTCTATATAATAAAACTGCAAGAGAAGGATTTATCAAAGCCCAGATAGACTCCAGAAAAGCAATGCCGAAATTCGACAGCAAAAAGGATTTTGCCACAAACTAAACCCTTAACTATGGTGATTAATCTTCATAATTATTATTTGATAACAATATTAGCAATCTTTAATAAATACGATTACTTTTGATTTACGACTTTTATTTTTAAATAATGTTGATTAGTGTAACTTTGTATGCTACTCGTATAATACCAAGGCCTCTTTTAACCACATTTTTTGTAAATTTTCACATCAAACCGGAGGCAGAAGATTAATTCCGATTGATACCAAACTTTATAATATATAAACACTCATCATTTGGCACCTTTAAGAAAAGAGTGCCCGTAAGAAAAGAGTTTTTTTTTCTCCATTTGCGTGTTTCTGCAATGAGAAGTTCTTGTTCCTCTTACAGTGTGGGTACAAAATCGACGCGCACTATGATTAATATACTCTCTAATTGTCGTGATGGTTTTAAAGTTTGTCATCTAAATGCACGTAGCCTTAATCAGTACAAGTTATATTACTCTCTGATTTCTCTGCCCTATATGAACTGAACATATTCTAGTTTGTGGGGATTTTAATGCGGGTTTATTAAAAAACGACTCTCGTGCATTTCAAATGCGTGATTCTGTCTCCTCCCTAGGACTTGAAATAATTAATACTAGGTACCCAACGCAATTCGCTAAAGATTGCTGTCCCAGCCTCCTTGACCTAACAATTGTATCTGAACCTTCGTTGGTTATTCTTTTTGATCAGCTCTCATTTGACTATGTTTCTGATCATGACCTACTATTTTTTACTTATAATATCAATTTTACTCACTCTGCAGTTCCCTTTTCTTTTAAATTCAAGGATTTTCGTTCTATTGATATGCGAGCATTGCAAGTCGCCACCTCTTCCGCCCCTTGGAACAACTGTAGGTTGATTTCTGATCCAGATTATAAAGTGTTTTACTTCCAGGAAGTGGTTACACAGCTTTATAACCAACATGTACCAACTAAAACTGTAAAAATTCGTAATAAAAGCTGTCCATGGCATACAACTGACGTTATGGATACTATTAAAGCTCGCAACAAGCTTTATAGTAAATGGAAACAAAATCCGTCTAGTTCTAATTGGCTTACTTACAAAGCAATGCGAAACCATTCGACAGTTTTAGTAAGAAATGCTAAAAGTATGTATTATGCCTCTAACCTAAATACGTCTCTACCTTCAAAAAAGCTTTGGAGCAATCTTAGAGAGATTGGTATTTCTAGTGCGAAAAATTGCTCTAATTGTGAAATAGATCCTGATCAATTAAATAATTATTTTCTTGGAGGTAGCAGTAATGAAATTAATTTTGATTTTGCCAATCCTAATCAATCCGTACACTCAGTGGGAGGCTTGGAAATAGTTGCAGTGAGTGATATCGATGTCATAAATTGTATCTCACAAATAAAATCGAACTCAACTGGTGAGGACGGAATATCTTTGCGTTTTATCAAGATTATTCTACCTTTCATTATATCCCACTTGGCTCACATTATAAACCACTGCATTACAACATCAACTTTTCCTAAATCCTGGAAAATTGCTCGAGTTATACCCGTTGCTAAAAAAACTTCTCCTGTCATCGTTGCGGATTTTAGCCCAATCAGCATATTGTCATGCTTGTCAAAGGTCTTAGAGAAATTAATAGCAAAGCAGATCCTCCTTCACTTGTCTTATCATAATTTACTCTATGAAGGGCAATCTGGTTTCCGAGCTAACCACAGTTGTTCCAGTGCTATGGTCAACATATTAGAAGACATAAGGCAACATTTTGACAAAGGATATGTTACGCTCCTTTGCCTGCTTGATTTCTCTAAAGCCTTTGACAAGGTCAACCATGAGATTCTTTGTTGGAAATTAAAGAATATGTTTCGTTTTGGCAACACTGGAGTAAGGCTCTTAAATAGTTTTTTTAAGTGATAGACTTCAAAGGGTTATTACTTCTAAATCCTCCTCAGCACTACTACCAGTGAAGCAGGGTGTACCACAAGGATCAATTCTTGGTCCAATTCTGTTTTGCATATTCGTAAATGACTTGCCATCTGTCTGTCAACACTCTTCAATACATCTTTATGCTGACGACGTTCAACTCTACTTAGCAGGATCAATTGCGGATCTAATTGAGCTTACTAACAAGATAAATGAGGATCTTTCTAGCATTCAGATATGGTCTGAAGCTAATGGTTTGCTTCTAAATCCGACTAAATCCCAAGTAATCCCTATATCTAACAAATTACCACCTCTTTGCAGCTTGCCCGAAATACTTCTATCTAGTAGTAAACTTAAAATTGTAAAAACTGTAACAAACCTAGGGTTTGTAATCAATCACAACTTGTCGGGATATGAACATACTAATTATGTAATAAGACGAATTTATGGATGTCTTCGAAAACTGTGGATAACTGCAAGTTTTACTCCCACGGATACTAGACGAAAATTAGTGATAAGCCTAATTTTGCCTAATAACATATGCTGAAACTGTTTACTGTAGTATTGATTCCCTATCGCAGCGTAAATCACAAGTGGCATTTAATGATGCAGTACGATATGTTTACGGTCTATGACCATGTTTCACATTATGCAAATAGCTTACTCGGGACCTCTCTTAAACACTACATCGACGCTAGAAATTGTATTTGCTTACATAATATTATAATCAATAAGACTCCTAGTTATTTATATGACAAACTTAATTTTTCGCGTTCGCCCAGAACCGTTTGCCTTATTCCATTCTATTATCGATATTTGAACTTATCCCGTCTATTTTTTATCTACGCAATTAAATTATGGAACTCATTGCCGGTAAATATAAGAGCAATCTCGAATTCAAATCGCTTTAAGAATGCTGTCCTTCTCTATTTCTCCCTTCTACTATAAACTCTATTATCTTTGTCTTTCCGTATCTTTCTCTCTACTCACTTTATTTTACTTAATAATGTAATTTAGTTTATAAGTTGCTCCTTTTCTTACTGTAATCATTTAATTGCTGTATAAATTGATTCTAAGTACAATAAAAGATAAAAATCTTAATGTACCATGTATTTATATATTTTAATAATAATAATTGAATTGATTTGAATTGAATAGGTGACCCAGCCAAATGTACAAGGTGGCGCAAAAGTAATCCTCCTATCAGAAAATGCTATAAATTTTGGCGATTGGCCCCTAATGTCAGTTCTGTTTTGACATTTGTGTAGTAAACACATGCGAAATGCACGTTAATAAACAATGTTACGCTACACTGCTCCAGAACGCGGAATAT
This sequence comes from Portevinia maculata, assembly GCA_949715645.1. NCBI lineage: Eukaryota > Metazoa > Arthropoda > Insecta > Diptera > Syrphidae > Portevinia > Portevinia maculata. The sequence goes on from OX454527.1 coordinate 100,589,206, forward strand.
TGGTGACTATTTATTTTATTTTTTTTTTTAAATTACAGCCAAAAAACATCGGAAGGTTATTTTTGCGCCACCTTGTACATATAATTTTTGTTGGCATTCGGTCGCGTTACAAACCCGTAATTGGATAAGGAGTGTTTGGGAGCGGTAATTCAGTTTTTTGACCCTTCAGGGGGATAATAATCCCACGGGGTGGCAGATCACGAGAGTGAACTAATCCATGTTAGTTACCAACCATTCAGCGGTATGTATGTGCAACCTAGTTGGAAAACTGGCTAAATGCGCGAAAGAGTCAGATGTGGGGAACGAGTGGCAAGTGACGAATTTAAACGGGTGAAAAGAAAGCGCTCGTCAGTTGATAGCTGGATGCGAGAGGGCTTCCACATCAAGCGTGCGGGTGAAAAATCTCTGGTCAACGATCGTCGCGGTGAGTTACAGATAACAAAAACATACAAATTAAATTTAAGAAAAAGAAAAAGATTTATAGTACGACAGAAGAAAAATTATAAATGTTGATCCATATTATTAGTTCGGGAACGGGAAAAGTGAAGTGCTCAAGCGATTCACCGCAACAATCGACACCTCCCTGAGTTGCGTACCTTGAATTATCCCTTTTCATAACTGATATGTTAGACCCGATTCGTTCTGACTTGCGCTGGTTACCAATCAAAGTTCTCAAAAATTCACGGCAATAATCGATATCTACCTGGGATCAGGGCCCAAAATACCATTTTGTCTGCTTGCTGGTTAAACGCGGGTTTTTCCAAGTACCTACCAGTGCACTGCCAGCCGGCGTATCGACGAGAACACGAGATCCCCGTACTCCACTTGTCGCACTAGTGAAACGAAATGATTTGGCGGTTTTCCCAGTCCAACGTTGAATGCATCTCTGTCCTCAACTGACGAAAGCTATGCCACATAATCCGCACTGCCACCAGCGGAAGGAGTGATAGCGATATTCACTGAACAACCTGTCTGGGTAATACCCACCGAGCAGCACCCTAAAGCAACCACTTGAGATGGAGGGATGATCAATATCGCCAGACGCAGCAGTCAGATAGTGCAGTTTGTGTTTTATGTGAGTTCTGTTTAGTTTGTCACAAAGAATCTCCTTTTTATACCCTATTCTAGGCGTATATTAATTTTGACGCATAGTTTGTAACATACCTTAATATTGCCCGTAGATCCCTAAAAGTTACTATATTTATGATCAGCATCGATAGTAATGTCGATCTAGCCATGTCCGTCCACCGTCCGTCCGTCCGTCGGCAAAAATTAGGCCTTTAAACTGGACCTAGAGAGCTGAAATTTTAAAAATATACTCTCTAGGGTCCCGAAATAATCAAGTTTACGAATTTTTGAAATCCGCCCACAGACACGCCCACAAACTCAAAAAAACAAATTTTTGAGCTAGAAAGCTGAAATTTTTTATATATGATCTATAACTCCTAAAACTGCTCGGGATAAAAAAATTTCAAAATCCGCCGACTGACACGCCCACAAATAAATAAAATAATTTTTTTATACCCTATTTTAAGGGTACCTATATTAATTTTTGAAAATCCAAAGCTTGAGCTAGGGAGCTGAAATTTATAATATATACTCTCTATGGGCCCTTTATGCTCATGTCTAAATATTTTCAAAATCCGCCCACTGACACGCCCACAATTATTATTTTTTTTTTTTTTAAATTCAAAGTTTGAGCTAGGGAGCTGAAATTTATAATATATACTCTCTAGGGACACTTTATTCTCAGGAGTTAATTTTTTTTAAATCCGACTACTGACACGCCCACAATTAAATAAAACAATTTTATTGAAACACCCAAGTTTGAGCTAGGGAGCGTTTTTTTTTGATAAAATCCTTTAAATGTTATATAACAAAATATGTACAGCGTTCTTAACAATTCAATCAAACTCAAACTTTTGTCACGCCTACGGAATAGGAATAGGAATAGGGTATCCAATAGTTCGCCCAACCGGACTGTAGCCCGTCCCTATGTTTATACCCTATTCTAGGGGTATATTAATTTTGACGCATAGTTTGTAACATACCTTAATATTGCCCGTAGACCCCTAAAAGTTACTATATTTATGATCAGCATCGATAGTAATGTCGATCTAGCCATGTCCGTCCGTCCGTCCGTCCGTCCGTCCGTCCGTCCGTCCGTCCGTCCGTCCGTCCGTCCGTCCGTCGGCAAAAATTAGGCCTTTAAACTGGACCTAGAGAGCTGAAATTTTAACCATATGCTCTCTAGGGTCCCGAAATAATCAAGTTTACGAATTTTTGAAATCCGCCCACAGACACGCCCACAAACTCAAAAAAACAAAATTTTGGAAAAAATCGAATTTTGAGCTAGAGAGCTGAAATTTTTTATATATGATCTATGGCCCATAAAACTGATTGGGACATAAAATTTTCAAAATCCGCCCACTGACACGCCCACAATTAAATAAAACAAATTTTGGGAAAAATTGAATTTTGAGCTAGAAAGCTGAAATTTTTTATATATGATCTTTGGCCCATAAAACTGCTTGGGACATAAAATTTTCAAAATCCGCCCACTGACACGCCCACAATTAAATAAAATATTTTTTTTGAAAAACCAAAATTTGAGCTAGGGAGCTGAAATTTTTAATATATACTCTCTAGGGGCCCTTTATGCTCATGTGTAAATATTTTCAAAATCCGCCTACTGACACGCCCACAATTATTTTTTTTTTTATTTTTGAAAGTCCAAAGTTTGAGCTAGGGAGCTGAAATTTATAGTATATACTCTCTAGGTGCCCTTTATGCTCATACTTAAATTTTTTTTAAAACCGCCTACTGACACGCCCACAATTAAATAAAACAATTTTATTGAAAAACCAAAGTTTGAGCTAGGGAGCGTTTTTATTTACAAAAGCTTAGTTTTTTCGATAAAATCCTTTAAATTTTTGTCACGCCCACTTATGAGATATAGGAATAAGAATAGGGTATCCAACAGTTCGCCCAAGCGGACTGTAGCCCGCCCCTATGTTTTTATTTTATTTTTGCTTTCTCACATCCCTATAGATGTGTATTTAAAAATTGAATTAATGATAGTAGATATTATGTAGGTATAGTGAAAGAGGGAATTAAGATAAAGTAAAATATATAATATAGACCAAGAGGGTCAATAAAACTGAAATATTCAGTTAAAAAGATAAAAAATATCTATATGTAATAGTGGGTGCAGGGAAATAACTTCACGGGCAATAACTTCACCTGGGCAATAATTTCACCTCGAGTGGGCAATAATTTCACTTTTTTTTTGTGAACTTAATGCCCACTGATGGTGAGCAATAACTACACTTTTTAGTGGGAAATAAATTCTCTTAACATTTTATGATAATTCAAGAAACGTACCTCGCACCTACCCCAAATCAAACAGTGACCCCAAGCAGGGGGGCAGCATGCCCCCATAGGTATTGAACTGTATATGGAATCTACTTGTGATTTCGCAACTAATCCCATAAACAGTGCAATGCATATGGGGGGGGGGGGGCATGCTGCCCCCTGCAACCCCCCTGCTTGGTGTCACTGTTTGATTTGGGGTTGGTGCAAGGGTCTTTAGTTATAATAGATAAATTCTCAAATTATAGGTGGGAAATAACTTCACAAAATGTACGGTGAAGTTATTGCTCACCATCAGTGGGCAATAACTTCACCAAAAAAAAAGTGAAGTTATTGCCCACTCGAGGCGAAGTTATTGCCCAGGTGAAGTTATTGCCCGTGAAGTTATTTCCCTGCACCTTTTCTAACGCATTTTTTTTATTCTTACAACTCAGAAGTTAGAAGTCTTAAGAGGCGTTAAGATCAAAAATAATAATTATCTAGTTAGTATGTACCTATATTAAAGTAACGTAACAAATACAAAATGTATGAACTATTTTTCCTTTAAATCATGTTGTTTTTGCTCATGGGATGTGCATACTTATGCATACCTGAAATGAGAACTATGATATTAACTAACCATTCAGTGGGTTTATCATTTTGACATTGAAGTGATATCCATCATCTCCGTGCCAAATTCAGCAGTTATTGCAATGCATCGTATGAACGGTGTGTTTCATGTATTTCTTGCAGTTGCCCAGTATCGCAACGTGTATGTAAGCCCAATATCTCGCGTTTCCAAGTTTTCATCTACAATCAGAAACGCAATTTCATCTATTGTTGGAGTGTTAAATCTGCGTTCAAACGTTCCAGCTGGTCGATTATCCGCTCTGCTCACGACTTACTAGTCACCATTTGGCATGCGCTCCAACGCAGTCTTGAAGTAGTAGTGCAGATCATAAAGAATTATTCTTTTCATTGCTGTATTGATCTCTTGACGCCGATCAAGTTGTTCCTCCAAATTGCACATAAAGAATATTTGTAAGAATTTATGCTGTGCATTTTCGTCTGTTGGAATGATCCGATTCCATGGTGAATCTGGTCTTAAATCTGTAAAGTCGAAAGCGAAGTCAGTACATATTACTGATTTATTATTAAAAATTTTGTTTCAATGTTATTTATTATTTTATAGAGAAACACAGAGACCTAACAAACAACATTTGAATTTTTTGTTGTCTTAAATATTATGTTTTAAAGAAATCGAACATGTACTGTCTTCCACATAAATTACTTTGAATGTCGGCTTAGATCCATGTTTTTCGATAATGTCTGCCCCAAATTAAGTCATTTGAAAAGAGACATTGTATTTTTGAGTGTTTGCTGGAAAATATCGTGATTCTTGTTATTCGCCACGAAACAATGAATGCAATGGCTCAGGTTTATGCCGAGTTGTTTTTAACAATTTATTTTCTCGATGAAACATAATATGTAAGATTAGTTCCTTAAGCATTTTTTAAGTCGAAAGGTAATAATTATAATATATTGTTAATAGGGTGTCCGCATAAGGAACAATAATCTAAAATTAGTATCCTGTTAATTTTAAGTTAGATTTAATCATTTTTGTCTAGTATGTACGTCGATATTCAATAACCATTTAAAAAAAAGAATTTAAAATTAAAGCAATGGCTCAGGTGCCAGAGTCAATAATGGCAATATCACTTTGCCATTAAGGCAACACAATCCAGACGCTTCTCTAGCAAACTTCAATGCGCAACAATGCCCACACCACAAACAACGTGGAGCAATACAAACGGAAGGGTGCGAGCAGTAATTAATTGTGCAATCGTATAGAAACGCTGCTTGATTCAAATCAACACTTGACGCATTTCTTCTCGCACGTCGAACATTATCTCGTTATTCATCTGTGCTATAACTATAAGCTCGACGATTTCTCATTGTCAACCGAGCTATTTCACTCTTGTGTTTGAGAAGCACGAATTCGGGCCATACTAACGCGGCGCTCTTCCCTTGCGATTTCTCGTTCTTCTTCAGTGGATTGATTCGCAATGTTATGAAGCCTAATTGCATTACGGCTTTGGTAGAAAAGATTAGATCTTCTGCTCATCGGAATTTTTAATAATAATACTCGCACAATAAAATTTATTAATAACACTAGCACAAAACAAACAAATCGACCGGTTACCGGTTTATATGTTTTTTTTTAAACAAATCACAGACCGAATGATCTGGAATGATTGAGACAGTTGTTATCATTTGTTCTCTATATTTATACCCTATTCTAAGGGTATATTAATTTTGACGCATAGTTTGTAATATACCTTAATATTGCCCGTAGAGCCCTAAAAGTTACTATATTTATGATCAGCATCGATAGTAATGTGGATCTAGCCATGTCCGTCCGTCCGTCCATCTGTCGGCAAAAATTAGACCTTTAAACTGGGCCTAGAGAGCTGAAATTTTAACCATATACTCTCTAGGGTCCCGAAATAATCAAGTTTACGAATTTTTGAAATCCACCCACAAACTCAAAAAACAAAATTTTGGAAAAAAAATTAATTTTGAGCTAGAAACTCCTAAAACTGCTCAAGCGATAAAATTTTCAAAATCCGCTAACTGACACGCCCACAATTAAATAAAACAATTTTTTTGAAAAACCAAAATTTGCGCTAGGGAGCTGAAATTTATAATATATACTCTCTATGCGCCTTTCAAGCCCATGTGTAAATATTTTCAAAATCCGCCTACTGACATGCCCACAATTGTTAGACCAAAAAAGAGTCAGTCTTCTGTCGGGCGTGAAAGAGGAAACATCTTAATAAAGAGAGTGCATTAGAAACGGGTTGCGTTTTATGTGCTGTTTCTTTTTCCTTTTTGCGTTAAGCTAACATATCAGAAGTGGGATAATAAAACCCAACGCGCATAGAATTTGTCTATAATCGGATTTTTTTTCCCCTCTTTTGCTGCCCTTTTATCGGTTTTTTTTTCTCGACGGCAACCAACTGGGTTGCAGCCGGAGTTTCTGCGTGTTGATTAGCGCCTACAATCGTGACGTCATACGTAGGAAAAGAAAAAAAAGAAACGAAATCCGGTGTGTATGCTGTGCGGTAAACAACAAGTACCCACATACCATCGCCGTTGGATTTTCTTTTTTATACCCTATTCTAGGGGTATATTAATTTTGACGCATAGTTTGTAATATACCTTAATATTGCGCGTAGACCCCTAAAAGTTACTATATTTATGATCAGCATCGATAGTAATGTCGATCTAGCCATGTCCGTCCGTCCGTCGGCAAAAATTAGGCCTTTAAACTGGACCTAGATAGCTGAAATTTTAACCATATACTCTCTAGGGTCCCGAAATAATCAAGTTTACGAATTTTTGAAATCCGCCCACAGACACGCCCACAAACTCAAAAATACAAAATTTTGGAAAAAATCGAATTTTGAGCTAGAAAGCTGAAATTTTTTATATATGATCTATGAATTTTAAAACTGCTCGGGATAAACATTTTTCAAAATCCGCCCGTGTCAGCCCACAAATAAATAAAACAATTTTTTTGAAAATCCAAAGTTTGAGCTAGGGAGCTGAAATTTATAATACATACTCTCTATGGGCCCTTTATGCTCATGTGTAAATATTTTCAAAATCCGCCCACTGGCACGCCCACAATTATTATTATTTTTTTTTTTTTTTGAAAATTCAAAGTGAGCTAGGGAGCTTAAATTTATAATTATATACTCTCTAGTGGCCCTTTATGCTCATGTGTTAATTTTTTTTTAATCCGCCTAGTGACACGCCCACAATTAAATAAAACAATTTTATTGAAACACCCAAGTTTGTGCTAGGGAGCGTTTTTTTTGATAAAATCCTTTAAATGTTATATAACAAAATGTGTAGAGCGTTCTTAACAATTCAACCATACTTAGACTTTTGTCACGCCCACTTATGAGGGATAGGAATAAGAATAGGGTATCCAACAGTTCGCCCAAGCGGACTGTAGCCCGTCCCTATGTTTTTTGCTGCGTGTATGTGGGAGAAGCATCGACGCTGTACAACTGTTGGCGAAGTAGCTGTACAATCACCGCTTAACGATTTTCGGTTTGTGGAGGATTTTTTTTTGTTTCTTTATCAAAAAAAACGCTTCGTGTGGGAGAAGCATCGACGCTGTACAACTGTTGGCGAAGTAGCTGTGTGCAGAATCACCGCTGAACGATTTTCGGTTTGTGGAGGATTTTTTTTTTCTTTTCGAACACGAACAGTAACTCAGGTTGGAGGTGACTATTGTAGTTGCGACTGGATTGCGTCGGAGTTGGTACAGAGTCCCGAAATGGAAGGTAGGAAACAGCGTGAAACTGAGTTCGCCGAGCTGACCCGAGACGAGCTGCGAGAAGAGCTGAGGAAGAGGGGCCTAGAACAGGGCGGTCTGAAAGAGGATCTACTCAAGCGACTGCTGGATGCGACCGATTCTGTGAGAATTGACAGGGAAATCGGAGGAAATAGTGATGACGGCAAGGCGACTGAACTCGAAGAGCTACGGAGGGAGATCGCGTAGATGAAGCAGGTACTGCACGCAACGCGCATGCACTCGTTGGCGCGATCGAAAGTACCGCCACCAGGCGAGAGGAGCTACTTTATGGTGCGGGACATCACGGAGATGATACCGGAGTTTAACCCAAGGAATAGGTCTGGTCTTTCATCGTCAGCTTGGATTACGAAGGTAAAGGACCTACGCCGGATCTACAGCTTGGATGACAAACTGGTATTGATGGCCGCAACGACGAGGCTAGTGGGAGCTGCGAAACTGTGGAGTGAGGGGTCCTTGCATGAGTCCCTTTGGGAGTTTCTCGACGATCTTTCGGTAAACTTTCCTACGAATGACGATGCGGTGGACATTCACAACATACTACGCGAAAGATGTCAAAAGCCGCAGGAAGACATCGAAGAATACATCTACGAGATGAAGAGAATTGCGTCAAGGGGCCGCCTGGAGGAGTCAGCCGTTCTCAAATATATCCTACTGGGAATGGTGGAAGGGGAGTTTTTGGAAGCGTGCCGAGCCACGCCACTAAGAACGACCCGCGAACTGATTGACCGAGTGCGGTGGGTCGAAGGACTCAAACCGAGAACGAGGCGAGGGATGGTATTCAGATCAGGCACGGCGGGAGATCCAACAACCCACCTAAGGTGTATCGAATGTCAACAACCTGGGCACTATCGCCAAAATTGTCCATCATTACGAGAGCAGGGCCGGAATGCGGAGCGGATGGGTGCGGTCCCGAGACGATCAGGTGACCCAGCAAGCAATATCCGGGAACACGCCCAGAATTGGGAAGGGACGGGCGCAGTTCGGAAGCGAACAGGTGGCCAAACGCAGTTGATGGTACAGATGGACAGCACATGATAGACAGCAGCGAATACGTGAATACCGCAAGTGTGAATGGGCACGAAGTTACAGCGTTCATCGACCTTGGAAGCGATTGCGTAACACTGCGCAGGGCGGATGCAGATGCCGGAATCTTGAACTATACATCCTACCACATAGGCCTTAATGGATTTGGTGGCGGAGGCTGCACAATGGTTGGCCGCATATATTCACAGGTCTCCGTGGATTGTCTGACATCCTGGTGCGAGGTGCTTGTGGTTCCAGGGCGGAGGCTTTTAGATCAGCCGCAGGTTCGAGTAGAGAAGTCCTTTCATTGGTTATCCATCAGGGACAGCACACAAGAGAAACAGCAAGAAGCATTTCAGGCCGAGGAGTGCCCGAGCTTTGTGAGGAAGAGGATAAGTGTTGCGGAACTTGATGTGGGTGACGTTGGAGAAGCTAATAAGCAGAGGATCCAGGAACAGGTCGACACGTACCGTGGCTGTTTCGCCATGGGAACGGAAGAGTGGGGTGAGTCCAAGCTGGGTGAACGTACAATTCAACTCACGACATCGCAACCAGTCTGCGTACAACCGTACAGGCTACCATTGGCGAAACGGGCCGTTGTCAACGAGAAGGTCCAGGAATTACGGAAACTTGGGGTGATTCGCCCATCATCGGATGGAAACAAGCCATAGTTCATTCCACGAGTTGGCAGATGGTGGCTCAAGTCGCAGAAGTTTTCGTTCGAGATGGTGCACCAGCCGGGAATTACTGCGGCCTGCGTAGACGCGCTTAGTCATCAACCGGTGGAAGAGCCAAAAAACATGCACATTTCGGACGAAGATTGGCTGGCGACCATGCAGTGGCAGAATATTAAAGAATACAAAGAGCTGCAGTCGACCGCAACTACGAGTAGGAAGAGACACCTGCAGAGAGACTTCAGGCTGAAAGGTATGCGGCTGTTTCGATTAGTGGATGACAAAGCGAATGACAATGTTCCGGGTACAAACGATGAGGGTAAACCAAACGCGCAGGCGGCAAGAGGGATGGTAGCTGAAGCTGGATAGGGGAGTACACCCCGGAGTGGATCGTGGGGACACGATCGTTGCAGGATGGCCGAACTGTTAGACCAAAAAAGAGTCGGTCTTCTGTCGGGCGTGAAAGAGGAAACATCTTAATAAAGAGAGTGCATTAGAAACTGGTTTCGTTTTATTTGTTGTTTCTTTTTCCTTTTTGCGTTAAGCTAACACAATTTAAAAAAAAAAACCTTTTTTTGAAAATCCAAAGTTTGAGCTAGGGAGCGTTTTTTTTTACAAAAGCTTCGTTTTTTTTGATAAAATCCTTTAAATGTTATATAACAAAATATGTAGAGCGTTCTTAACAGTTCAACTATACTTAAACTTTTGTCACGCCCACTTAGTGATCTAGATGATCTTTATACTTATGTTTAAATATTTTTCAAATCCGCCTACTGACACGCCCACAATTAAATAAAACAATTTTATTGAAAAACCAAAGTTTGAGCTAGAGCTATATGTTATATAACAAAATATGTAGAGCGTTCTTAACAATTCAACCATACTTAGACTTTTGTCACGCCCACTTATGAGGGATAGGAATAAGAATACCTAGGGTATCCAACAGTTCGCCGAAGCGGACTGCAGCCCGTCCCTATGTTTTATTTATATATTAAGATTAAGGAATTGCATATGGATTCGCCATTCGTTAAAATGATGATAATATCTTCGGTAATTATCAACGACATATCGTGTGCATTAAAATATTACCATTGCTTGATGTATGCAGATGGCTTAAAGCGGTTCCTTAAAATCAAAACTTCACATGACTGCGTGTTTTTACAATACGATCTAAGAAACTTATCGGTTTGGTGCGTCAACAATTGTCTACACTTGAATATTAGAAAATGCTGTATAATATCCTTTTATAGAAGTTCTGCTCATTTTGGGTTTCAGTACGAAATCGACAGTATTGGACTAAACAGAGTCGATGAAGTGAAAGATCTTCGCATTATAATTGATTCGAGGTTCACCTTTGCACCTCCTTTTGATCACGTTATTGCTAAAGCAAATAAGCTTTGTGGCTTTATAAAACGAAATAGCAAGGAATTTTCGGATCCTCATACCCTTATTTCGCTTTTTATTGCGTTGGTTAGATCTCAGCTTGAATATGATTTTATATGAAACCCATTCTATAAAATTCACTCAGATCGCCTTGAAAAAATCCAGAGACGTTTCACAAAATACATTTTCCGGAAAATGAGCTAGGATGTTGAAATTTCTTACCGGACTCGATGTCAATTATTAGGCATATCCACTTTATATTCTAGGAGAAAAGCTCATGACATCATGCTGATAAGCGACTTATTATGCTATCACATTAAATGTCCATCTCTTTTAGCCCCAGCAATCTATGCCCCAACCAGACCTTTAAGGGAAAGAAACCTTCTTCTTCGACCTGTTCATAGAACTAATTACGCCCATAATGAGCCTATGTCCAGAGCTATTGTTTCATTCAATGATGTTTACATTTTTGTTGATCTATATTTTTCTCGCGATCGCTTCAAAAGTGATAGTAAATTTGCCAGCATTATCTTAGTCTTAACCCAAGAAAGATAATCTACGTCTGCGAGACATATGACGCGCGGAAAAAATGCTATATCCTTTTGACTATAAGCCGCATTGGGTTGCTTAAACTAACTCAGTCGGTGGTTGGAGCTTGCCCGCAACGGTCGTGGCGTTACGGTAAGTACCTGCGGTAACAAGTTATAGCTATGCCGTACTTCTGGGGCCGTGTGTCACGTGTGCCATTCTTACATTTAATTTAATGGTATATAATTTCAAATTACTAAGACTTATTAGTATGAAGACTTATTTTAAACCGAAAAATGAAAATTTGGCAACTATTATGACTTAGTCATTTTTAAGGTTCCTTAAGTTGTTTTTTGTTGATTTGTAATGGGGTTTAAGTTTTTTGTTTTTATTGTTTAAATTAATATTTATTTATACTAAATCATTGATTTATTTCCCTTAATATGAACTACATAAATAAATAAAACGTTAATATTTTTTAAAAATAGTTCATGGTTTTCATTTAATACTCTACCAAAGTGCCATACGTCTCTGAGACGTATGATTACCTTTTACGTCATAAAAAATATGATTATCTTTCTAGGGTTAAGTTCATTGTTTTTATATAATTTTTATATCTATGTTGTAATATGTATAGCTTAGCTAGTAGATGAAATGAAATAAATAAATAAATAAAAAAATAAATAACCTGGTGCTGGTTACCTCAGATTAAGCGAATTTTCTTTTTCGTTATTAAAAGAGCTATACATATTATCTAAGAAGTAGATCCTTATACGAGGGCGGGTCAATAAGTCCGTGACTTTTTGAATTTCTGACCTCTTTACTGAAACGGCAACACTGCTCCTGTCAACAGGCATCTGTCAGTTGACTCCTGTCAAAATTTAAACTTGCTGCGTCAGTTAGTTTGTGTTTGACAGCTATTTTTATCAGACTACTCACTAATTTGAGGAGAAAATGGAAAAAAGTGAATTTCGTGTGCTTATTAAGCATTATTTCTTGCGAAAAAAAACCATTACCGAGACCAAGGCTAAGCTTGAAAAATACTATGGGGACTCTGCACCATCGATTTCAATGGTAAAAAAGTGGTTTACTGAATTTCGTTGTGGCCGTACAAGCACTGAAGATGCCGAACGTCCTGGACGCCCAGTTGAGGTCTCTACACCCGAAACAATCGAAAAAATTCACGATATGGTGTTGGCCGACCGAAGATTGAAAGTGCGAGAGATTGTGGAAGCCGTAGGGATCTCGCATGGCTCAGTGGTTTCAATTTTGAATGATCACTTGGGCATGAGAAAGCTTTCCGCAAGATGGGTGCCGCGTTTGCTCACAGTCGACCACAAACGCAATCGTGTAACAACTTCACAGGAAGGTTTGGCGTTGTTTAATCGCAATATGGAGGAGTTTTTGCGCCGTTTTGTAACCATGGACGAAACATGGATCCATCACAACACACCAGAGACCAAACAACAGTCAAAACAGTGGGTTTCTAAGGGTGAATCGGCGCCAAAGAAGGCCAAGGTGGGTTTGTCAGCCAATAAAGTTATGGCGACTGTTTTTTGGGATGCACGCGAGATAATCCACATTGACTACCTTCAAAAGGGAAGAACAATCAATGGGGAATATTATGCCAACTTATTAATTAATACCGACCTCATTTGGCCAAGAAAAAAGTTCTTTTCCACCAAGACAATGCAAGGGTGCACACATGTGCAGTTGCCATGGCAAAAAACCATGAATTGGGCTATGAATTGCTCCCTCATCCACCCTATTCTCCAGATTTGGCTTCGAGCGACTACTTCTTGTTCCCAAACCTGAAGAAATGGCTTGGTGGAAAAATATTTGACTCCAATGATGAAGTCATCTCGCAAATAAAGGCCTATTTTGAGGACCTCGACAAATCATTTTTTTTGGAAGGGATAAAAAAATTGGAGAAGCGTTGGACAAAGTGTATAGAGCTCAAGGGAGACTACGTTAAAAATAAATTTTTTTTTTTATCAAAAAATCTGTTTTATTCCAAAAGTCACGGACTTATTGACCCGCCCTCGTATATTCTTCTGTATGATAATTCTTTTGCTTGGACATTTTCAGTTGCGTATACTCGGGTGAGGTGGTAGTGACATGCCTTTGTCGGAGGGTTATCTCTCGTTAGATGCATTGGGGGTTCCCCTCTTCTCTTGATTCCGTTTCATATTTTTTGTTTTTCAATGACACAACCAAACAACTTTCTCAAAAATACAGCGCCGTATGCAGGTTAGGATTTTGTGCTATAAAGCCATTTTTAGCCAGTTGGCGTACTATGTAGGTAGATTTTACAAAGTTTTTGGATTTCTTTGTGTGATGTATGTAGGTAAAAACATAGGGACGGGCTACAGTCCGCTTGGGCGAACTGTTGGATACCCTATTCTTATTCCTATATCTCATAAGTGGGCGTGACAAAAATTTAAAGGATTTTATCGAAAAAACTAAGCTTTTGTAAATAAAAACGCTCCCTAGCTCAAACTTTGGTTTTTCAATAAAATTGTTTTATTTAATTGTGGGCGTGTCAGTAGGCGGATTTAAAAAAAAATTAAGTATGAGCATAAAGGGCACCTAGAGAGTATATACTATAAATTTCAGCTCCCTAGCTCAAACTTTGGACTTTCAAAAATAAAAAAAAAAAAATTGTGGGCGTGTCAGTAGGCGGATTTTGAAAATATTTACACATGAGCATAAAGGGCCCCTAGAGAGTATATATTAAAAATTTCAGCTCCCTAGCTCAAATTTTGGTTTTTCAAAAAAAATATTTTATTTAATTGTGGGCGTGTCAGTGGGCGGATTTTGAAAATTTTATGTCCCAAGCAGTTTTATGGGCCAAAGATCATATATAAAAAATTTCAGCTTTCTAGCTCAAAATTCAATTTTTCCCAAAATTTGTTTTATTTAATTGTGGGCGTGTCAGTGGGCGGATTTTGAAAATTTTATGTCCCAATCAGTTTTATGGGCCATAGATCATATATAAAAAATTTCAGCTCTCTAGCTCAAAATTCGATTTTTTCCAAAATTTTGTTTTTTTGAGTTTGTGGGCGTGTCTGTGGGCGGATTTCAAAAATTCTTAAACTTGATTATTTCGGGACCCTAGAGAGTATATGGTTAAAATTTCAGCTCTCTAGGTCCAGTTTAAAGGCCTAATGTTTGCCGACGGACGGACGGACGGACGGACATGGCTAGATCGACATTACTATCGATGCTGATCATAAATATAGTAACTTTTAGGGGTCTACGGGCAATATTAAGGTATGTTACAAACTATGCGTCAAAATTAATATACCCCTAGAATAGGGTATAAAAATGGTCAACGACTTTAAAGAAAGAAACAGTCCCAATGTTAGCAAATTTTTTTTTTTTATAAATCATCCTGTTTAACCATTAAATAAACCCAATCATATGAATATATTAAAACTACATATCTGCTTATATGAAACCGACTATTAATTTATTTGTTGTTATTGTGGTTAGCTTGCAAATATATTGATCGATTTATTTTCAAGCAAACTAATCCAAAACTACTTCTATCCGGCGCAATCAAGTGTCATTAAGTTCGAAGGTGAGTCTCCCTGCCAGCTTAAAAACATTCATTTATTATCAAGTCCGGGTAGTTATAGAATCATTCTCAAGTTTCGAAAATGATTCGCCCACTCATTTTTTGTTCATCCTAATTCCCAGTTTTATGCAAATCCGACAGGATGGAGGCGGAGATGTGGCGCAACCGAAATCGAATTATATTTTGCTCGCTGAAATAATGCTTAAGTCCATATTTGGAAACTTGCCAAGCGCATAAACTTTCGCATTGGAAATATACTGAAAGACGAAGATACCGTGCTAGCGAACAATGTGACAAAGCGATTAATGATATGGAATTTTTGAAAGTATCGAATTATCGTTTTGAACTGGTCGCCGTTCCGCCTCCTATTTGGTCATCAAGTACCAGTTGACAGTGTTCATCTTTGCACAGATAAAAGAACATCAGAAAATGTTTTGGCTCATCTATCGCATTCTTTATAATTTCACTGTTTCAGAATTGGAAAAATGTCTCTAAACGAAAAAAATGCAGATTGCGGAACAAATCTCGCAGCACATAGGCATCAGTGGAGGAGCAAAGAATGTCGAAAATAGACATTAGAATGGCCGACGCAGACATAGTAATTTCATTGTACCGAAAAAAGGCTTCGGGACTTATGCGGCGCAGGGAATGCCGGGGATACACAGATTGCAGCCAAACATGGTGTATATTCGATTTGTTTTTCGTTTTTTTTTTTTTCCTTTCGTTAAAATAAACCTTACATTGTTATACATAACATTAATTTGTTAAAAATGCGCGATTTATTTTCATGTTATGTTGTTCAAAAAAATGTATGCAACGTGCGTTTTGGATTTTTTTTGCAATTTTTTATTCTACTAACAAAATGATGGTCTTAGGAAAAATATATTATGGACTTATGTCGCTCCACTTTGAGCAGATGGTTATGTTGGGTATGATTATCAAAAGTTCTTCCGGAAAGACATTCCTCGGAAGTGAATTCGAAGGTTTAATTCAGGTAGGTATAATAATTATATAAGAACAAAGAATAGTTAGTGACATTTTGTATTTGGAAATTCAAATTCTTCCCGTTTCCTCGCGTATTAAAAATGATATCAACTTCGTAATGGACCTTTAGGAGCGTGTCGACGAACAAAAGAATCGGTAAAGTTAGTTTACGATTTATAATAACTTTATTAACAAATCAATTAACTCAATTTTATTGCGAAACGGAAAATACAAATTGGATTCGAAGCGAATATGAAAATTACAGGTTAATGAGTTGAAGGTCAAAACGCAAATGAATATGATTAGAGAAATTATACAAAATGGTAGGTTGCTTAAGTGTCGCACTCTTGTGGTCGATCCATGAAGTTGGTGTTATTTATTTGAGTTTTACATTTGAATTTTTAAATAACGTTCGGTTGAATGTAGACTCCTACAGCACTCCCCCTCCAGTAGCGTTGCCAGACGTCCCGATTTTGGTGGGACGTCCCGATTTTTGAATCAAAATTAAATGTCCCGCGCGGGACAGCCTCAGTCCCGCTTTTCGGGGCCATCCTCACATTCAGCTAAACGTCGTGCGGAATTGATGAAGATATTTGAGACTGCGGAAATGGAGTTTGTCGAATTATTACGTCACGTAAATATAAGATTTCTATCGCTCTGTCCTGCTGTTGAGAGATAATCAAGGTTTGGCCTGCTTTGGAAAGTTACTTTGATAAGCAAGAATCATGTGCGAAAGCCATTGAAAAGATTTTTTACTCTGAAGCAGAGGAAACAAAAACTCTAGCCTAGTTGCATTTTGTTCATAATGTGATGAGTGCTTTTGGTAAATTAATAAAAGAGTCTCAGGGAAATGATATTGTCATAACAGAAATGCATGAGTTATTGTGCCTCTTTTGCTCAAGGTTGACTCAAAGGCTAAAGGATGGGTTTTTCGGCTACCAGACAACAGATTTTAAATAAATTGGTTGAATCTGAACGGACCAAAGCCATCGAAGGCTTCCAAATTTTTTACACAAATTGCCAACTATATATAGACAAACGTTATAATTGAAAATATTTTTTCTAGACTTAAATTCATAAACCTGGAAAGTGAAGTTAGTTTTGACATGATTGAAAATGCTGTATCTTTAATAAAATTTACAGGCGATATTTCGGTAGATAACTTATATGAAGAATTAAACTTGTTAAAATCATCCTTGGCGTATTAGTAGGAAATTGCAACTACTGCCACCACCGCACAGAAATGGCACCAGCTCTTTCAACAGTTTCCAAAAAAAGATACCAGGAATATATTTAAACTAGTGTCTTTCATATTAAGTATCGAACGCGTTTTTTCCCAGATGAATTTAAAATGGTCGGATGCCTGAAATAACTGCCCCGTAAATTTAATGAAAGCAGAATTACTCAACCAGTTTAATCTACAGCTATCCTGTGAAGAGTTCTTCATCTTTATTAAAGAGAAAAAGGAAACTTAAAAATAAGTTAAATCTTCACAGAAATATCATGAATAAGTAATTCTTATAACTAATTATTCTCTTATTGTAAGTTGCAATTTGTAACACTAAGACTATTTTTTAAAACGCCATATTTTTCTAATGAATAAAACTTTTTTGATTTAGATTTCTGTTTTTATTTTTTATCCTGAAGACGAATAAGAATCATCTAATCAACGATATGGTGAATCTGATTTAAAATATTATATTTTTATTGAAATACATTTTCTATGGCTATTTTTGCTATCTATTGTCACTTAAACGTAATTTTAATTCAAATAAAAAGATAAATATTTGAAAACTTCCGATTATGTACGTTTTTTACTATGGCCCGCTTTTGACGAAAGAATCCCGCTGTTTTCACTCAAAAAAAAAAAGGCAACGCTCTCCAGTGACTTTGTTACGATGTGATAATAGTTATTCCTTGTGAATCCCAAGTCTCTCTGGAATTCGAACAAATCTCCCTGAACGTGTCTTCCTGGTAGTGACATAATCAGATGTTGCTAGAAGGACTGGCGGAGATGATGGTTGTTCTGAGCTGCGAAGGTTTTGGTCCTTGTGAACTGAAAGTAGAAAAGCCGGTTTTAAACGATCGATCGAAACTGTTACGTCTTTTCCTCAAATTTTTTTCTGATCTCTTCACGACGGGGAATGGACCTTCATATGGCTGTTGTAGTGCGATTCTTACTGCATCTCTTCGGATCAAAACGTGGGATGCGGTGGGAAGTTCCTTGAATACAAAGATTTTTCTTGAGCCATGACGAGAAGCTGGAACTGGCGATAGATTTTCGAAATGAAGTCGGAGTTGATTCACAAAAGTTGTTGGGTCAGTGACTTTGTCTCTTCGTGGTGACAAAAATTCACCGGGAAGTCTGATGGATTCTCCGTACAACATTTCGGCAACGGTGGCTTGTAGGTCTTCCTTGAAAGATGCTCTGAGTCCAAGCAGTACAACAGGGAGTTCATCGGCCCATGCTGGTGATTCATGGCATTCTATGGCGGCTTTCAGTTGACGGTGAAACTTTTCGACCATACCATTAGCTGCGGGGTGATAAGCAGTTGTCATCAGATGATTGATGCCAAACGATTTGTTTAAAGCCTGAAAGAGATCGGACAAAAATTGTCTGCCACGGTCAGAAGTTACCTTGAGTGGCAGTCCAAAACGAGCTATCCAATTTGCGAAGAGAGTTCTTGCAAGAGTTTCAGCAGTAGAATCTTCCAAAGGGTACGCTTCAGACCAGCGGGAGTACCGGTCAACAACAGTGAGACAATATCTGAATCCTCGTGAGTACAGAAGAGGTCCAACAAAGTCGAATGCTCGAATCTCGAAGATGTTTGTTCGAAGTCTCCAATGGGGGATGACGTATGACGTATTATCTTCGATCGTTGGCACGGAATGCAAGCCTTTGCCCACGCTCTGCAGTCTTTGCGGATTGAAGTGCTGACAAATTTTGAAGAAACCATTTTAGCCGAGGCGTTGGTACCTGGATGGCTTAAACTGTGCAGCGATTCAAATACTTGACGGCGGAAGGGTCTTGTTATAAAGGGTCTAGCAACCCCCTTAAACACGTCACAAAATACTTGAAGCTCGGAGTTCAGAAGCGGAACTTTTACAACCTGTAATGCAGAAGCAGATTTAATAATGATTTCAAGTTCTATATCACCTTTTTGTGACGCTGCGAGTTCTTCAAAGTTCACCGACTTGCTGATGCCTTCCACTCGTGACAACGTATCTACCACTACGTTTTCCATTCCAGCGATGTGTTCGATGTCCGTTGAAAATTGTCCAATGAGATCGAAAAATCGAAATTATCGGGGTGATGCTTTTTCTGGCTTTTGTTTGAAAGCATACACCAAGGGTTTTGTGGTCCGTGAAGATGGTAAAGTTTCTGGCTTCTAATATGAACTTGAAGTGCTTAATAGCTGAGTAGATCGCTAATAGCTCCCTGTCATACGTGCTGTATTTACACTTAGCGTTGTTGAAATTTTTGGTGAGGTATGACAGTGGCTGCCAACCAATCGGTGTTTTCTGTTGCAGTACTGCGCCCATGGCACAGTCTGATGAGTCGGTGAAAAGTCCCCACTCCAGTGTTGGATCGGGATGTGCGAGTAAAGCGGCTTTCATTAGTCCCTCTTTACAGGCACTAAAGGCTTGCTGAAGTGGTTGCGTCCAAATGATCGTTGCATTTCCTATGACGTTCGGTCCTTTGAGGCACTCGTTCAGTGGAGCTTGTAACTTGGCTGCGTTTTTAATGAAGTGTCTGTAAAAATTGATGGAACCCAGGAATCTTCTCAGTTGTTTAACCAAAGTTGGGGGTTTGCAATCAATGATGACCTGGATTCGTTCTTCGGGTGGTAGCATGCCATCGCTCGAGATTAAATAACCTAGGAACGTGATTTTAGACTTACCAAACTCGCACTTAGCTACGTTAACGACGACGCCAAATTTGTGGAGCCGTTCGAAAAGACTTTGGAGATAATGATAATGTTGCTCTTTATCTTCCGATGCCACCAAAATGTCATCCACTTAAGGGAAACAGAAGTCGAGACCATTTGTGACTTCGTCGATGAACCTCTGAAAGATTTGGGCGGCGTTTCGGAGTCCGAACCTCATGAACGCGAACTCGAAAAGTCCAAATGGTGTAACGATGGCTGTTTTCTAGATGTCTTCTGGTGGGATCGGGATCTGATTAAATGCTCTCACCAGATCAATCTTGGAGAACACCTTCTTGCCTGCAAGATTAGCTGAACAATCTTGTAAATTTCGCGGCGGGTAGTTGTCTGGAATCGTGCGGTCATTTAAACCACGGTTATCTCCGCATGGACCCCAATCGCCTGATTTCTTGGGGACGAGCTGAAGTGGAGATGACCAACAGCTTTCAGAACGACGAGCTATTCCCATTTTGAGCATTGTTTCGAACTCGCTTTACGCGATTTTCATTTTGTCAGGCGCCAAACGCCGTGCTTTGCAGGTAACTGGTGGATGGGACCTGCTGTGGTATGGATATGATGAACGATGTCGAATTTCCTTAAAACTTCCATCTGGTCGACTCAAACTTGGATACTGTTTAAGCAGATCGATGTACCTACTGCGAAACCCCAGAAACCGATTTGACATGTGATGAGGCCTCGTATGCGTTACAACCTAATGTGGAGATACGTCCACCAGTAGTTGAAAGAAAGCTAGAAAATCAGCACCTATGATAGGTTTACTGACTTCAGCTACCACAAAATGCCATGTGAAATCACGACGCAATCCTAAATTCAACTGCAAAGCGCGAAAACCGTAGGTTGGTATCGGGGTTCCATTAGCGGCAAAGAGAGTGTAATCGGATGGCGTAGACTTTCGACGTGAACCGGTGTGTGGAAACACTGAAACGTCCGAGCCCGTATCTACCAAAAACTGCACCTTCGACGTTTTGCCCGTGACGACAATACTGCTGGATGTTTGGCTGCCATTTATCGTCATCAATGAAGCCTGTTCTCGTTTCCCGCCTGCAGGTTGAAATTGCACGGTTCGCCGCAATTTCTTGCTTTTGATCGCCAGTGACGATGAAAATAGCAAAAAGTAGTTTGATTTTTTTTGGAGGTTTTGTTTTTCTTCTCGTTCGAATCCGGTGTAACGTTTCCATGTTGCCTAACACGAGAACGCGACCTCGATCTGTTCAGCCTGCGATTTTGGTTTCCGCGATGCATGGACATTGCCTCAATTTGCCTAGTCAGCTGTTCAACCTTTTGAGTCAGGGTCGACAATGCCGATTCTGATTTGGAATACGTGCTGGCAACTTGTTGCTGTGGGATGACGTCGTTGATTCTGTCTGCGATGAGACCAAGATTTTCCAGATTTGTAGGACTCTCGGTTTTACCTGGAGGATGTGCTGCAAGTATGGATTGAGTTTGAACGGGCAATCTGTCAATTCAAATGGCCTTTAAAGCATCGTCGGTCATGGTACCCCCAGCTAAATCCCTCAAATGTCGAAGAAATTGAGACGGTTTCCTGTCCCCTAGCTGTTCTCGATCTAGCATTTGCCTGATCTGTTTGTCTCTAGATGGGGCCAAACGAGAAATCAGTTCTTCTTTTAATCGTATACAATACCTGTTGGTGGATTGATGATGACATCTTGTACTTCCGTGGCTGTGATCTGGTCGAGATTTGAAATGACAATATTAAATTTTCGGGCATCAGACGCAGACCGCAAATTTACAAGCGTAAACTGTGCCTGCGCCTCGAGTTGTGCAAACCATAGCTTAACATTTTCTCGCAAAAATGGTGGTGGCCGCACACGAGCATGGCTAGCTTCAACCTCTGCATTAATTAGTTGCTGCTGAAGTTCTTGTAATCGATTCAATTGCGCTTCCATCGAATTATCTTGCGGTTCAATGATTGGAGCACCGAATTTAGGTGCAGCTGTCGCATGTGGTTGCTGGTCGTCTTCAAGCATTTTATTCTAATTTTACGCGACAACGAATAAAATTTCGGCGGATCACGTCGGCTTCGTTGGCACGTCGGGGTCACCAATTTAGGAGCGTGTCGAGAACAAAAGAATCGGTAAAGTTAGTTTACGATTTATAATAACTTTATTAACAAATCAATTAATTAAATTTTATTGCCAAACGGAAAATACAAATTGGATTCGAAGCGAATATGAAAATTACAGGTTAATGAGTTGAAGGTCAAAACGCGAATGAATATGATTAGAGAAATTATACAAAATGGTAGGTTGCTTAAGTGTCGCACTCTTGTGGTCGATTCACGAAGTTGGTGTTATTTATTTGAGTTTTACATTTGAATTTTTAAATAACGTTCGGATGAAAGTAGACTCCTACAGACCCAATCGACGCGTTTTGATGAAAATATAAAAAAAATATACTGAATTCGGTCGAGCGTAATAATTTTATAATTTGATGGTTACAATATTTTTTTCAAATATTTTTAAGGAGATGTATGTGTATCTATATGTGCGTATTGAGCAATTTTTTCGTTCATGGTACCTATCTCGTGTATAAAAAATGATACCGACTTCTTTCTGTTACTAATCGACGTGTATTTATCTAAATATGAACTCAAAAAATTACATTGGATTCGGTCCAGCCGTTCCTTTGTTTTAACAAAAAGATTGAAAAAATATGGATTTTAGAATTTCTTGAGAAAGATTTATCAAATCTATCAAACAAAGCAAAAGATTAGGCCCCGGCCACGCAGTGAGCTACTGAGCGACACAAAAAAAATTAAAACACATGAAATCGTATGGGGATGGCCACGCAAGCCCTGAGCGACTAGCGAATTTTTTGAGCGACTGAGCGTCTGAGCGACGTCGCTCTGCAATCAAATCTGTTTCAATTTTTTATTGTGTCGTTGAGCTTGTGCAGTAAGAAAGCACATTTTATTAAATAAACTGCAGTGCTTGGCTTTGTTTCAATGTTTTTTTTGTAGAATTTCTTGCTCATTATGCCAAATGCACATTCGATGCATTTTCTTGCGGTTGAAAGTTTGTTGTTAAATCATTCTGTTTGCGCGTTTAAGTTCCTTCGTGGATAAGGTTTTAGCATAATAATTATTAAGGGGGTAAGCTTCGTCACCAATCAAAAAAAATGGATCGAAAATATTTGATTCTGGTAATGCTTGTGGAGATGGAACGGTGAATTTATCGGATTCAAGTAATCTGAACAATGTAGAGCCAAAAAAGTACCACCATCGCTTTGTTTTCCTCTCCCACCCACCTCGATTGTTAAAAACTTCTTGTCAGCATCAGAGACAGCTTGTAGTACAATAGAAAAATAATGTAGGTAATTGAAATAATAGGAGCCAGAATTTGGTGGGCACTGAATTTGGCAGTGCTTGCCATCAATACTGCCAAAACAGTTAGGAAATTTCCAGCGCCGGTAGTAATCGTTCATAACATTTTTAAGGTGGTCGGCTGTTGGTATAGGCATACATTCGTCTAAAAGCTGTTCCCAAATGATAACACTTGTTTCCAAGACAATATTACTAACTGTGATTCTGCCCAAAATCGTCAATGTATTATAAGTATAAACAATTTTAAAATTTTGGAAGAATTTAAAAGACACTTTCAGAAGAACCCTTCACAAAGTACCACGTGCAGTCTCAGGATCCGAAGTTCAACCAATCAAATTGAAATGACAATTTTTCGAAATGATGAGCTTCGTAAAGCAGACAATTGTTCCAGATCCAACTGAAGGAAATCTGCGAGAGCCAGATGATTATTCTTTTGCCCAAGACCGTTTTTACTCTGATGCAATATCAGATTTACTCAACGAGTTGGTCGAACTTTTTCTAACAGAAAATCAAAAGTTGGTACTGACATACGAAAGTATTGCCAAATTCGGTCTGGATATATGCGAAGATTTTGATATAAGTGATGAAATTTACCATAATTTGCCCTTTCTCGGTTTATTGGATGTACACCAACACTTCGTTTTCTCCTTCTTACAATCTAATATATAAAATTCGAGTGTCACAGTTTTAGTGTTTATACTCCTCCGAAACGGCTTGACCGATTTTGATGAAATTTTATATGTATATTCCGTAGGTATGAGAATAGGTTTATAACTAATTTTTATACCACTAAGTGATAATGGTGGTCTACAACAAACATTTTTTTTTTTGACAAATTTTTTTTATTTTTTTATGATTTACCATTTAAAAATACATATAACCCTTAATTTTCAAACTTCTACCACCAACCCCCATTTTTTAATAGCAATATTAGTACTATAATAATCTTCAACTCTCAATGATCGATAACTGATTTATCATTTATTAGTTTGTTTATTATTCAGTGCGTGCAAAATCTTAAGGGGAACAATTTAAAATAAAAGAGAAATATATACGTGTCTTATGATTGTGAAAGGAAGGTAAAATAATAAAAGAACAAATACATTGTCTATACTGTTTTCCATCATTAAGTACTTCAATTTAATCTATTTATGTGTGCAGTAAACAATGCCAGCAAGACGCAAAGGGAACAATTTGGACCGTCGAACGAATAGAACGACATACATGCGAAATAGAAGAGCCCAAAGATCAGAATCACAATCACAATAGGCACGAGCTGAACGAAATCAACAAAGACAATTGGATTGAAGGGCTTACTTATCGCGGTACGGATGCAGATTCTTACCTGTTCCTGAAGTCAACATTTAATTCATGTTTCCAAATGACATCATTCGGAGCAACAGAAATAGTTAAAAATAATGCTGCATAATAATGGTCAACAATTCCATTCAAAATTCAAAATCAAAGGCCAAGTTTATCACAAAGTGGGCTCATTGCTGCCAATGCCGAATGAACCACATATTTTTTTACAAATTTACTTTATGGGCGGTGGGGACTCCGAAAACGCACTCGCCAATCGCGTGGATGCACGTTGCGGCTACAATAACTTCAATTCACCATATGCCAGACGCATCGTCGGCGAGCTGGATGCTCTATAGACATTTTCACCAAGCTATCTCTTTCTGAAGTGCGGAATCCCTGTCTTAAAGAACAGAAACAAATTGAATGATAAAATTGCAGAAATTTGCACAAATCGTATGGAACAATCATTGTGATTGTTAATGAACTGAATATAAAAGTGCAAACAGAAGCTATTGAAGGGTAAAAAGTAACAAATTATAGAGAAAAAACGTGAGGAGGTATGTTACAGCAAAACAAACAATAAACTATCCTCTATCCTTATTCCCATCAGACACCTAAAGAGTCTATATCATAAATTTCAGTTTCCTAGCTCAAACTTTGACTTTCCAATAAAATTGTTTTATTTAATTCTGAGCGTGGGCTGATTTTAGAAATTTTATCTCCCGAGCAGTTTTATGAGTCAAAGATCATACAAAATTTCAGCTTTCTAGCTAAAAAATTGTTTTTTTCGATAAATTTTTTTTTTAGTTCTAGTTTTTGCATGTCTGTGGGCGGATTTCAAAAATTGTTAAACTTGAATATTTCGGGAACCCGGAGAGTATATATGGTTAAAGGCTCAATTTTTGCCGACAGGCGAACGGACATGGCTAGATCGACATTACTATCGATAAATATAGTAACTTTTAGGGGTCTACGGGCAATATCAAACTTCGCGTCAAAATTAGTATACCCTTAGAATAGGGTATAAAAACAGTTAATATGTTGACCGAAAATCCTGTTCAATTGTATTTAGATATCTAAAATGTTTGTTTAGAAAACTTTTCAACTTATTTGCTTCCATACAAAAATATTTTTTGCCACAACGCGATTTTCATGGTTTCACTTTTATTTTTCGTACAGAATCTTAATATATTGTTAGATTTTTAGTATTCCAAAACGTGGTTTGGGTACTCCTTCTTAGTTCCGAAACTTTTTTTGTTAAAATTAGATTTCTTATAAAAGAATTACAAACTGACAAATCACGCTATTGTCATCAATCCTGATAAGACACCAGCTGGATTTCATGCAAATGTTATTGACGACTTTGCTGGAATCATGGTTGGCGACCGTACAGCGACGCGACAAATCATGATTTGAAGAAGTTTGAGTTTATTGCTGATACACACCGTTCATACGACGCTCTCCAATATCCGCTAATGTGCTGAAAGGGACAAAACGTCCACAGCGCTCAATTCCTCTTTCAGTCATAGACCACATCCCCACACATTTACAATAAGTTAGTTATTTTTCATTTCCCTACGAAAATATTCACTAGAAATAATTTATATGGCAAAACAACGTTTGCCGGGTCAGCTAGTAGTTCTATAAATATGAACGCGACTTTTAATTAAAGGATTACGACGAACTGCACTTGACAATAGCCGTGTTTCTTTGCATGCGGATATAGGCATGGCATTAAAAAACGACCATCGCCGCTTAAGAATTCATCGAAAAAAACTTGGCAGCACACATGCACCTATGACATTTATTAGTGAAACAGCTGTAAGTTGAGTTAAGAAATTTGTATTGAAAATCGTGAAATTCAAAAATATTAATTTCCGACAGTTGAAATTAATGCCAAACATATTCTAAAATTATAAAAAAAACAGTTTAACATTGTCAGATTTACTAAATTTTGAAAAAAAAATAATAAAATCCCGAACAAAATATTCGGCGGGATGTGTTAGTGGTCGGCGGGATGTGTTAGTGGTCGGCGGGATGTCAAACTTTGACATTTCCTGAAAAATTCATCGCAACAATTCATCAGAAACGAAGAAAATGGGTTTTGGAAGCACTGTTTATCCCCCTAAAGGACTTAGCGGCGATAGCTATCCTCGCTAAAGTTAGCGTATATAGGATAAGTTTATGTTGTATTTTACATGCAAATTTAAAATTATCCCTATATCCGCGTGCAAAGAAACACGGCCAATGTCATTTTTGCAACTAATCGCTCAGTAAATGGCCACCCATCGCTCAGACTCGTCGCTCGATCGCTCGATCGCTCAATCGCTCAGTCGCTCGTCGCTCACTGCTTGGCCTTAGACAGTCAAAAATGAACTTGAAATTAAATTTTTTTCAACGAGTTCCTCACTATTTTTTATCATAGGCGTAGTCATATTCGATTGCAACTTTATTTGTTTTATCTTCCACGAGAATATAATTCCTTGCACAGTTTTAAACAAATAACTTAATTTATTGTCATTTATTTCTTCAATATTCATGACATTACACTTACTTCACTTTGGTTTATTCTACTTTGGCTTAATCTTGAATCTTCTTACATCGTATCACTTACTCATAAATGCATCCGAACCGAACTTTAACACAAATCACAATGAATGTACGATCCAAGCTTTTGTGCAATTCAAATACAGCATGCAAGCTTGAGATTTTTTGGCTTAATTGAAGAATAAAATTCTTGTATGATGATCGTTTAGTTTTGAATTTGTGTACGCAAACCAAGTTTGAGATTGTTTTGGCTGGATTGAAGAATATATTTCTTGCATCATGATCATGTCATTTAATTTCTGTGCTTATATATAAAATCCATCATGCAAGTTTAAAATTGTTTTGGCTTGATGCAAGGATATAATTCTCGAATAATAATTGTTTAGTCCTTCAATTGTATAAAACCATAAATAAGACTATTCATTCACGAGACTTGAATTTTAAGATTAGGTACTTCGGATTGATTTAATAATAGAAGGCTTATTTTAAGATTTTCCTTTTTGTTTTAAGGATCAAACGACTTTTTTGAGAATGAACGAAGCGAATGGAACAAATTAAAATTTAACGCGATTTTACTCAAATTTAACATGCGATTTTTTCCGAGTGTATCGCTTTAGACATAACATCGAATTCATTCGCTTTGAAACTAATAAAGTGAGACAATATGCAATATTATGTCTACATTTAATATATGATCGACAACTCGTTGTGCACATAAAAAAATTAATAATTACAATTAACTTCAACATTTAAAGTTGAGCAGGATGAATGTACAGTAAATTGGTATTTCGTCTTAGTTTATGTCTTTGAGACATCGTTTTGGAATCAAATTTCCATTGTTGTCATACTGAAATACTCCCATCCCCCCGCGAAAAACCAGGCGTTTATCTATATAATAAAAATGGAGTGCTGTCCATTGGTAAGCGCACCACATGAGAACGGCTGGACCGACTTGTCTCATAATTTTCGTAATAGTCGCAATAAAAGAAATATTGGGAAAGCAACCAGGAAAACTCGAGAAAATCGAAATATCTAGTTTCTTGTATCGGAATTTTGTATGGAGAATAATTTGAATGATGAAGCAATAATTTAGATGGTGTTGCGAGCTACAAATTATCAACAGCTCTGACATGTATATTTCCAGAATCGAACATCGGAAAATTGTTTTTCTCACCACTAATCGGTAATAAAAATAATAGCAATTGGTGTGAAAGTGAATGAAAACTGATTCTGTCGAAATTTCTTTCTTTCGTTTTACTGTTCCATTTGAAAAAGTTGCCTGACATAGGCGCCTGCTAGACAACTAGCACCGGGCTAAGCCATGCAAAGCCAAAGGTGCAGGCACTTAAACTACCAAACCGAATGAGGCAAAAATTGGTATTGGCGTGAGTGTGTTTCTGTGAAACTTGTTCACAATCGGCCCACCCAGTTTGCCTTGCAATTTAAATTTTTACTAAAAAAAAAACACGTAGCTATTTTTTCTGAGATGCGCAGCAAGGCAGGATAGCCGGTTTAGACAATAATTATTTAGTATACTCGAACATATTATTAGCCGATACAATTCTTGGGCACCAAGATTAGAAATTCTCATTTGAAAGGCATATGTTTGAATAATCAAATAAGATCCATGTTCTTAGCATTCTATTTGCCAAAATCATGCTCTGTAACTAAATTTGCATCTGTAATTGAGAAAACCGGATTTGCAATCGCTAATGGTTTCCCCGCTCGAACCTAGCTTGGTTTTGCATACGTAAAATGCATTCGAATGAGAAACACCCAAAGCATAAATAGCAGTGTTGCCGGAGAGAAATATTATAAGGTACGAGTAGTACTGCAGCCAAAAATGGGGAGTATTTTGAAAAAATAGTAGTACAAACCATTTTTATAGTCTTCAAAAATAAGTGTGTACACAATATTTTTTGCACTTTATTTAAAAATGCTTAATTGATTCGCATTCATAGTATTTACCTCCAATCTGTTCCGTTTTTTATCTTTAATGAGAAACTATTGGGAAAAAACTCGTTCTGTCGCTGCGTTACTGTGCGGAATACTGAACAAAGCACTTACAAAATCCCTTGTCAGAGGAAAAAGTGTTTCATTAAAGGCATTCTTTAAGACAAATATCTCTGACCAAAACTCTGCTATTTCTAAAGAAGATGTGGTAGGTGTATCAACTTCATCAGCATTAGAAATCTCAACAATGTCGGTTCTTGCGGCAGGGGATTCATGAACCGAATTTGCAGAAACAGCAGCAGACTCATTTGGTTTTTACCAGCAACAGAAGACACATTGACATTGGGTGGTGGAACTTGTTTTGCCTTTACAGATTTTGATTTGTCGGTGTATAAACTTCAACTGCAAATACTTTTTCAGCATTTGAAAACTCAATATCGTTGGCTCTTGTAGCAGGTGCTTTTGGTGCTACATTTTTAGGAACAGCTGCAGACTCATTTGTTGTTGTTGTTGTTGTTGTTGTTGTTGTTGTTGTTGTTGTTGTTGTTGTTGTTGTTGTTGTTGTTGTTGTTGTTGTTGTTGTTGTTGAACCTGCAGCAACATAAGACACATTTACAGCTTTTTTGCCTTTACCGCCTCAAAGGAATTCAATTTACTAAAAATATGTATAATGCAAGCATACTTTGAATTATTCTAACAAGAATTAGGTACAATTTCAAGTTTATTAATTTAGCAATCGTTTTCGTTTTATTGATTTACACATAAAAATTCACGGAGTTCAAACAAAAAAACGACCAACAAAATACAATCTCAGGTAACAATAAAATAAATACCGAACTGACAGATGAAAATTGCATGAAAGATGGAACCAACGAAACACAAAAACAAACAAGAAAGAGGGAAATTCCCTTTTTGACGACAGTTTAGAAGATAAAATTGCTACCAAATTTGCATTAAATTTTAAGTGAAATAAATTTATTTAGGTTGACATTACATTTTGCTGCAAGTGTAAGATATTTTAGGTCTTTAAAAAAAACGAGTGTGCTTTAGACCACACGACTGAAGTAAAACTTGACTGGGTCTCACTAGGCTTAAAATCTTGCCTTGAATATATTGTCACGCGTGCGTAAAGAAGTTTTACTTCAAAAAATAGGAGTACGAAATTGAAAGGAGGAATACGGGAGTACGGAGGTGTTGAAAGTAGTACAATACTCTCATGGGAGTACTTTCTGATAATAGCCAAACATAATTTCAATTGCAAGAACGATCAACTTAATTTGTTGTTTTTCACTTTTTGCACCTAAGGGATGGACAACAGGGCGGAAGTCCTGAAGCTGACGGGCAAACAATTGGGTCTGTGGGGGCCATGCAAATGATATAAAAAGCACAAGAGTCATGCTTAATTAAGGCAAAGAAAAACACGGAAATGTTTATGTTTACTGAAAGCTGTGGCCCACTAACGCATGGAAGGTGAATTTTGTAGAAACCACAACAGTTGCGGTTAATTCAAGAGGAAGGAAAGGCATTGAATAAACAAAGAGGCAAGGCAAATAACGAACAAGTGCAACAACAAAAACAAATGTTAATTATGGTTCGTTGACCATGGCAAATTAATTAAGTTTGTGCTAATTTTGTTTGCCTCTTGTTGTTCGGATGGGTTTTTTTTTTTGGAAAAGTTGTACCGGTTCTGGAAAGATATTAGGATGACCCAAAGCAAGGAAAAACTATGTATCTACGTGGGTTTAATTGGCTTGTATAAGAGTAAAGTGACAAATTAACCATTCGTAAGGCCATTAGCATTATAGCTTTTTTGATAAATAAAAGGGTTGCGGTTGAAATGAGATTACCCTGTAGCTCCTGTAGGTATTACGGCCGTCTCTGGAAAAGCTCTAACTTTTTGATTAAGGCTGTGTGCTTTTGAAAGCAAATTTGACAAAACATCAGAGCTTCGAGATATTTACTTCATGCAAATTGTGTATCCCTATTTCCAGATATATTACTTGTTGAACTGAACAGCTGATTGGTTGATCACAAACACATAAACTTGGGTCAAATTGTATGGATAGGTTAACATGTGATGTGTTTTTAACAGCCGAGTGACAGTCAGTGTTTTCCTCAATTTTAACAAAGTGAGCTGTGGTAGAAGTGGGATACAAACTTTACTTCTTAACACAATCATAACACATTTATTTTACAAAGTAAATGTATCTTGCATAGTAAATTCAAAGGACATTTTTAATATTTATAGCTATCATTTTTAAAGTGAGTATAATTTTTCTTCTGCGTGCAACGCAACCGATTTTTGTATTTATCTATTCGCCTGAAAATCAATGCTGTAGAAAGAAAGAATAAAAAAAATGTGAAGTAACTAACAATACGAAAGTCAAGGAGCAATAAAGTCAATGTATCACTAACTACTAAGACTCCATTTGGATCGTCTTACACTGTTCACCTTATAGTTAACAAACGATTGCTTATCGCAATGAACAGTTTATTATTGCATGCAATGGGGAAACTCAGGTAATACCTGGCTGAATGTTTAAGTCCTTTTATTTTACTTTAAATTTTCTCTTATACGTCAGTGATATACTTTATCCAACAAAAATTGTCAGCTTTTTTTCTACCAGTAGTGCCTGTAGATACTCTTATGGCACTCAAACGCAAGAATTGCCACTGAAATAAAAACCAAACCACTGTCATACCAAGGAATTGTTGTTGTAATTTTCCTAAAATTCGCATACAACCCACCACAACCAGTCTCCCACACAGCTCGAATGGGAATGAGTATGATCGTCTTGTGTTCCCTTGATCATATCATCCACCAAAATAAGCAGTGTGTGTGACTGAAGCACATCAGAAGAGTATTACCATCTCTACAATGAAGTATATCACTAAGGGTTTTTCTGTGGATTTTGTCAAGGAACTTTCGGTTTTGGTGCTTTTGAGAACGAATTATTACGTGGTGTGTTGCCATTCGGTTTTAATTTTATTGTATTTATATTGTACAGCTGCACAAGTGCAGTTTTTTTTATCATCTGTTTAGGTATATGACATTGCGTCGCGGTTATATAATTTTGTATTCTAATTGCCTGATTGTGTCTACCTTTCACAATATACATACAGCGAAAAGGACTGGGAAATGTTTTTAGAAAATCTTGCTGATTGAGTTTACATATGTCGCAACTGTTTAAATAAAAAAAAAAAAACCTAAATACATCCTTTCATCTCATTATGTACCTGTTTGTATGATGTCTTTGTTTTTCCGATGAATGACGCCTGTTTTGCCAATGAATACGGGAATTCCCAAAAGGAAGATCTCAAGTTAGGTAGGGATGCAATCATACAATGGGTTGCTTGAAATCGTTAAACGTTACAAAGCCAAGTTTGAAACATATGTCGTGGATGAAATGGTTAATTTAGGTTAGCTTTAAGTGGCTGTCGGTAGAAGCCGACACCACTTAGACCAATTTGGGTCCATTGTGATACCACGTATGTATTATCTACCTCAACTCTGTAAATGGGACTGGCCAACTACACGCGGTTGTTCTCAAACGGTCCCCCATCTACGTGCTAACCGCGCCAAACGTCGTTTAATTACGGTGATCTGACACTCGACGTGGTATGGTCGTTGGTGAAGGGGTGGGCTGCAGGGT
Source organism: Portevinia maculata (assembly GCA_949715645.1). Lineage (NCBI taxonomy): Eukaryota > Metazoa > Arthropoda > Insecta > Diptera > Syrphidae > Portevinia > Portevinia maculata. The sequence continues at coordinate 100,621,864 of OX454527.1, forward strand.
GATTGCATATGCGGATGACATTGCTATTGCCGTCTCCAGAAAATACCTCAATACTATAAAGGAACTCGTGCAAAACGCTCTCAAAAAGCTAAAGAAATGGGCTAATCGCTGTGGCTTGGGTATCAACCCCCACAATTTTCCAGAATTAATCCTCTTCTCCAGGAAACACAAAATTCCGCACTTTGACCCACCGTCTATTGGTGGTATAAGCTTAGTATTTTCTGACGAAGATAAGTTCTTGGGTCTTGTCTTCGATAGGAAGTTAAACTGGAAACCCAACATACAAGAAAGAGTAAAAAAAGCCACAGTAGCACTTTTCTCTTGCAAAAAAGCCATTGGCAACAAGTCGGGTCTACAACCCCGCATAACTCATTGGCTATATGTATCGGTCGTAAGACCGATTCTTATATACGGGGTGGCTGTCTGGTGGACTGCGCTAGGTAAAGCTATAAACTGTGTTAAGCTGGGCAAAGTCCAACGCACAGCAGGTTTATTCATAAGCGGAGCACTCCGAACCACCCCCTCAGCAGCACTAGATATTCTGCTACATCTGTTACCCCTCGGCATTTTCAGTAGGCAAACAGCAGCCTGTTCTCCTGTCCGCCTTAAGGCTACCTCGCAGTGGGATAACAATAATATTGGCCACACCATCATTCTGGACTCAGTCTCTACCAAGAAACATAGACTACACCACACCCCAATTACAGTTCGGAAAGAACTTCCAAGTCACTATTCCTTCCAGATCATTTTGGGAGGACGCTGAAGATAAAGCGATACACTTCTACACCGATGGATCAAAAACTAGTGACGGGGTTGGTGGCGGCGTTTTCTCCGAAAGACTAAATCTAAGTCTGTCTTTCCGTCTTCCTAATCACTGTAGCGTATTCCAATCGGAGATTATGGCGATAAAAGAAGCCCTGACGTAGCTGAAGAGAAATGTGATATCCACAAAGGACATCCGTATCTTCTCGGACAGTCAAGCCGCGATCAAGTCCTTGGATTCAGTATCTTTAAATTCCATCGCAGCCCTCGACTGTCGTTCATCTCTTAAGGAGATGGCGGAGCAGTTTAACACCTACCTCTGTTGGGTGCCGGGGCATAGAGATATTCCAGGAAACTGCAGGGCTGATGAACTCGCCAAAAAGGGAACCAAACTACCTCTTTTACCTGAAAAGTGTTCTCTGGGTATCCCAATCGCTACCTGCAAACTTTTATTCAAGCTATCTGCAATCGAGAGAACAAACCTTAGGTGAACAAGTAGTAATACGTGTCTAGCGGCTAAGCACATCTGGCCAAAGCTGGACCTTTTTTTTATATAATTCGCTTACGCTAAAGGGGCTTTGTTTTTTCTGTATGTGTACAGTACCCTTAAAGTGTTAAACACAACGTATGCATTTTTTGTTGAACAGTTAACAGCACCTAGCAATGAAGTATGTATTGTATTGCATGATTTTAGGGGCTACTTACTATTCGAAGGAATAGGGATAGGAAAGAAGTTTTGGTGCTTAGTATTTTTTTTCTCCACGGGTGGCGCCTAAATTGCTAAGGGAGATCTCTATTTATGTGCATTCAAATAAAAATCATGGCCCTGGCCGGGATTCGAACGCACGACCTGCCAATCAGTTAGTGAATACACTACCATCGCACCAATGCCACCTGCGACGCTCAAAGAGTCTGATCTCACTAAACCGACTGCATATTAGCTCCACTATAGGTGCCATTACAGGGCACTGTCTGATAGGCAAGCACGCATCGAGGCTTGGCGTTTATTCAAACGATTTCTGCAGAAATTGCTTGAACGAGGAGGAGGAGGAGACTATACCTCACCTTCTCTGCACATGTCCTGATCTCTCCCATCATAAAAATCTTTATCTGGGATATTTCTTGCTTAATGATCTTAATGACTTGGCTAACGCTGACGTTAGAAGTCTATCGCGCTTCATAACAAGCTGTTTATAATTTGAGAAATTTCCCGATCCAATAAACGTTTTGGCATTGTACTTTAAAACGCAATTGCAAAAACAAACACGCGCGAATATAGAAAAAAACTTACTGACTATCTTGACACACGAACTGGATAGCGCTACACATTCCGCCTACATTGGTAATTGAGGCAAGTTCAGGTAAATATTTAATTATGGACTCGTGTAATCCATTATATTCTGTTCCAAGGCAAAATAAAACACACATCATCGCTCGTGGCAAAAAAATTGTTATCGTGCAATCGACTTTAATATTGTTTTCATTAACCCTAGAAAGATAATCATATTGTTTATGGCGTAGAAGATAATCATACTCAGAGACGTATGGCACTTTGTTAGTTTATTTAATGAAACCTATGAGCTTTTTAAGACATACTCGTATTAATGTTTTATTTATTAATATATAATATATACTCTCTAGGAGCCCTTTATTCTCATGCGTAAATTTTGTTTAAATCCGCTTACTGACACGCCCACAATTAAATAAAACAATTTTATTGAAAAACCAAAGTTTGAGCTAGGGAGCGTTTTTATTTACAAAAGCTTCGTTTTTTCGATAAAATCCTTTAAATGTTATATAACAAAATATGTAGAGCGTTCTTAACAATTCAACCATGATAATACTGTAGTAATTATTGTAAGAGTTAAGCATGCAACTCACACTGTCAGACCATATTTATACTCATGTACCTTCATTTATAAACTGTGATTATATATATACACATACAGTATAAGATATCTACTTAAATTATTATATTATATTTATATATACACACACATTCATACATATGTTAGCTTAAGAAAAAGAATAAAGAGAGCGTCAGTTTTATGATCGCGTTAAAACCAAACGGACGTGTCATCATTTAGTGAAACAGTACCTACTACAAATTCCTCAGAAGTGGGATTACACAAAAAACCAAAAAAAAAAAACAGAACAAACAAAATAATAGCTTGCCACAAGTGAAATTGTGTGAAAAATAAAATTGGCGTTACAGATTGTGTGTTTACCACAAAGTTGGTTGTGTCGCCCAGAAATTATGTTTGTCACCGATTGTTCAGTCACCGCGAAAATTTTTTTTATTCTCTTCGCAATAACAAACAGTATTGAATTCAAACGAATTCATAGCACCAGATGTGCGAGGAGAACATCCAAGTAACGGACGACTACAAGAAGAGATCGAAATAGCCGCTAGACACTGCAGCTGAAAAAAAAAAAAAAAAAACAACGTCATAATGAGTGAAAATGAACTGTGGCAACGGATCGCAAAATCAAACGATAGAGCAGAAGCTAAAGCAGAAGGTGGGGAAAAACGATCGGACGGTACGACAGGGGAATTTAACGTGGCGAAACAAATTGGATTGTGGAAGGAAATGTTGCCGGAATTTAGCGGAACGGCAAGTGTTGATGTGTGGCTGGCACAGCTAAGGAATGTCGAAGAAGTGTACGGTGTGGAGAAAAAAAATTTGCACGCACTTTTCGTAAGTAAATTGAAAGGCAAGGCACAAGAATGGCTGCACGCACAAGCAAATTTTTTAGACGACGACGTAGACAACCTGACAGAGGAGTTGAAAGCAGTTTTTGGTACAAAACAAAACAAGATGGAGATGAGAAAAAGATTTGAAAACCGAAAGTGGAAAGTGAGCGAAACTTTCAGTGAATATTTTGACGACAAAGTGAGACTGGCGACTGGATTGAAAATGGACGAAGAAGAATGGATTGACTACGCGATTGAGGGATTTTGTGATGACAACATAGGGTTATATGCCCGTGTCCAGGGGTATACAACAAAGGCAGGACTACTTCGAGCGTTCGGCAAAGTAACTCAGCGGAAGGTGCAAACGAGATCGACTGCTAATACATTTAGCAACAAACAGACGGGATTGACAGCAGATAGAACGGCAAAAGATAGACAAGTGGAAGGACAAAGAGTTGTAATCAGGTGCTATAATTGCAACTTGGTGGGACACATGGCAAATGGGTGTTCTAAGCCAAAGAGGAAGTCAGCAGTACATCAGTTGTCAGAAGATGACAAGGCCAATGATTACGTAAGACGTTTGTATTTTAAGTTTATTGTTAATAGTGATAGTATCCTCTTTGACTGCCTCATAGACTCTGGAAGTCCGATAAGTATGGTTAGAAGATCGTGTATACCGACTAATATATCCATATATAAATGTAACACACGGAAAAAATATTTCGGGTTAAATAAAAGTTTGCTTAAAATATATGGAATGGTGTCGTGCGTCGTTTTTTATAAAAAAGTTGAAATTAAAGTAAATTTTATGGTAATAGACGATGGATCGACGAGTTATGAGGCAATCTTGGGGAGGGATTTCCTAAAAAGTGGAAACTTTACACTAGTTTCACAGTTAGAGAATAATACAACTTGCTCAAATGAAATAGAAAATGATAGTGAACGTTTTGAAAAACAGCTCTTGTTAATCGACTGTAAAGATAATGATAGTTCAGAATTGGATTTAGAAGTTGGTGAAGACGTATGTTATGGTCATAAAGAAAAGCTTAAAATGTTATATAGGTCAAATTATTTGCTTGCCGATCGCCCTACGGAACCGGTAATAAAAACTAAAATGAATTTAACGCTAAATGACATAAAACCGTTTCAGTGTCGACCGCGTCGTTTGTCGTATGCCGAAAAAAATGAACTTAGTTCGTTACTAGACGAATATATCAGTAAAGGGTATATTAGAGAAAGCGAATCTGAATACGTGTCGCCGATAGTGCTGGTGAAAAAGAAAACAGGGGATCTTAGAATGTGTATAGATTTTCGTACGTTAAATAAAGCCACTGCAAAAGATAGTTATCCGATACCGATGATCGACGATTTACTAGACAAACTGGTAGATAAGACAATTTTTTCTAAACTAGACCTCAAGAACGGGTTTTTTCACGTATACATGCATGAAGACGCAGTAAAATATACGTCGTTCATTACGCCGTTGGGGCAATACGAATTCTTTCGAATGCCGTTTGGTTTGAAAAACGCGCCGTCAACGTTTCAAAGACACATTAACAAGATATTTGCAGACATGATTAGGAAAGATGAAGTTATAGTATACCTAGATGATATAATGATAGCTACGACGACGTACGAAGACCATTTTAGAATACTCTCTGAAGTTTGGAGGAGGATGGTAGACAATAGATTGGAACTAAGGATAGATAAATGCAAGTTTCTACAAAGGAAAATAAAATATTTATGTTTTACGATTACGGGAGCGGGTATACAGGCAGATGATAGGGGTATCGAAGCTATAAAAAAATTTCCGGTTCCACAAAAAACTCATGCGGTACAAAGTTTTTTGGGTTGATGTTCTTATTTCCGTAGATTCGTTAAAGATTTTTCGACCATAGCAAAAACCACTGTACGATCTTACAAAAAAAGATAGGGAATTCAAGTTTGGTGACAAACAGTTAGAGGCCTTCGAAAACTTGAAAAACAAATTGATAGAAGCTCCGGTCTTGGCACTGTATAGCCCAAAGGACGAAACAGAACTTCATTACGACGCAAGTGCACAGGGATTTGGAGCGATTCTGCTACAAAGAAAGCAAGACGGAAAGTTACATCCGATTTTTTATTTTTCAAAGAGAACGACAGATTACGAAGCAAAATTGCATAGTTGGAGGCGCTGGCAATAATAAGTGCTTTAAAACGTTTTAGGGTATATTTCGACGGTAAACAGTTTAAGATCGTAACTGATTGTAATTCATTGACCCTAACGCTAAACAAAAAAGAACTCAACCCTAGAATTGCCAGATGGGCGTTAGAACTGCAAAATTTTGATTACACTCTAGCACACAGGGCAGGTACTCGCATGCAACACGTCGACGCGTTAAGTAGGTCGACAAATATTCTAACGATCGAAACGAATACTTTCGAGGAAAACCTGATAGTATGCCAAGGAAAAGACGGAAATATAGTTAAGATTAAAGAGTTGTTAGAACGATCGAACCATAATTTATATGAAATGAGAAACGGAGTGGTATATAGAAAGAAAAATGATGGCAGTGTCGTGTTTTGTGTACCAACAGAAATGGAAAGTCACGTTTTGTATAAATATCATGACGAAGTAGGTCATGTAGGAACAGATAAGGTGTTAGAGTTGGTGTCAAAAAGTTACTGGTTTCCCAAATTGGGAGAGAAGATAGGATCGCACATAAAGAACTGTTTGAAGTGTATTGCTTTTTCGGCTAAACAGGGACGTGCAGGGGGTTGCATTCACAACATACCTAAAGAAGAAAAACCGTTCGTGGTAGTACATGTAGATCATTATGGTCCAATAGACAATTCAAGGACGGTTAAAAAATATATACTGGTAGTAATAGATGCTTTTACAAAGTTCGTCAGACTCTACCCGACTAAAACTACAAATACAAAGGAAGTAAATCGAGCGTTAACGGACTATTTTAGAGCGTATAGTAGACCAAAGTATATTATTTCAGATAGGGGTAGTTGTTTTACCTCGGCAGAGTTCAAGGACTTTTTGTCCAAAGAAGGTGTTCAACACATAAAGATTGCGACAGGTTCACGGACAAGTAGAGAGAGTAAACAGGAGCTTGGGACCAATGATAGCAAAGTTAGTTAAACCAGAAGAAGGGGTATTTTGGGACCACGTTTTAGAGGTAGTCGAACATACTTTCAATAACACGGTGGGCAGGACTACAAAAGAACATCCTAGTGTAATGTTGTTTGGAGTGAATCAAAAAGGCAAATGGTCGGATGAACTGAGGGAAAATTTGACTACTAACTAGAGTCAGGAGACGTACGCGACCTGGCAAAGACACGTAGTAAAGCAGCTCTAGAACAAAAGAAGTCACAGGCATACAACAAACGATACGTAGATAAAAAACGGTGCAAGCCCACGAAATATAATGTAGGAGACTACGCTATGATAAAAAAAATTTGACTCGCACCCGGGGGCGTCTAAAAAACTGATACCGAAATTTAGAGGACCCTACCAGATCGAAAAAGTCCTACGAAAAGACAGATATCTGCTTAAAGATGTTGACGGTTTTCAACAGTCGCGACTACCTTACCAAGGAGTATGGGCGGTTGGCAATATGAAACCATGGCTGAACAAGAGTAAAGCGAATAATTGATTGTAAATTTGCAAGATCAGGTGATCTTAATGGTCAGGATGGCCGAATTGTAGTAATTATTGTAAGAGTTAAGCATGCAACTCACACTGTCAGACCATATTTATACTCATGTACCTTCATTTATAAACTGTGATTATATATATACACATACAGTATAAGATATCTACTTAAATTATTATATTATATTTATATATACACACACATTCATACATATGTTAGCTTAAGAAAAAGAATAAAGAGAGCGTCAGTTTTATGATCGCGTTAAAACCAAACGGACGTGCCATCATTTAGTGAAACAGTACTACAATACTTTTGTCACGCCTGCTTATGAATGATAGGAATAAGAATAGGGTATCCAACAGTTCGCCATTATTGTCCAAATAAGGGGTTAGTCTGTATAGGCTGCTTGTCTTATCTACATGCTGCTGGCATCCGAGTAGAGTAATCTCAGACACGTAGACATTACGCTGCGCTTCACAGCAGAGAACCTTCTCGGCATCGCTGAGCTCAATTGGTGAAAGCTCCCCATATTCTTTCTTTCATACGTCTACACGCCTTCAGAAATCGAATCACCCAAGCTGTTGTCCTTTGCAGTTTCGAATACCTTGAAAACTTAAAGAGATCAAAAACGTTAGTACTCACATTATTGATATGTAGCAGGAGCTTTGGTCTCATTTCTTCAGGGCACGAATGGATTCCGATGTCGTCCGGTGGAACTGGCCAGGAAGCCTCGGGCTGTCGTAAAAATTGAGGCCCGTTAGCCCATTTGTTATCGACTAGGAATCTTGGAGGGAAGTGCGCTCGCGTGGCTTCATCAGCTGGGTTGAGCTTGGATGGGATACAACGCCATTGGCTGCATCTACTGCTCTCGAGAATTTCGGCGCGTCTAAAGGCGACAAACTGCTTATGGCGATGGGGCTCCGATCGAAGCCAGCTCAAAACCGTTTTCGAATCACTCCAAAAAACTCAACTCTTGAACGGCATATAGTTGTACTCAGCAATTGTGTTGGAAAGCCTTATACCCAAAATGGCAGCTGACAACTCGAGGCGAGGTATTGTCATAAGTTTCTTTGGAGCACACCTTATCTTCCCGCACAGGAAGGAAACATGCACCCTCTCGCCGATTTCCGCTCTGATGAATGTTACTGCGCTAAATGCCTCCTCGCTGGCATCGACGAAAATATGAAGATCAATACGGCTGGCTTATGACAGGAAGTGGTCGTGACATCTCGGCACTTGAAAATGAGACAGATTCGGCAACTCCGCTCTCCAGAGCTTCCATTTTTCAAAAATTCCGCTAGGTATGGGTTGGTCCCATCCAACACCGTAGCTCCAGACCGACTGCAACAATAATTTTTAATGGATGACAAAGTTCGCTATCATCCCAAATGGATCAAAGATCGACATAGCTATACTCAGGAACTCTCTTTTTATCGGGCATCTGTGACTCATCATAACGTCCTTACTGACACGAGGAAATTGTAGCTTGCACTTGAAAACGTCTTCATTGGGCTCCCAGCACATTCCAAGCACCTTTTCCACGGCGGTGTCGATGTTCATATCAACTTCTGATCTCGGTGGAACCTCTTCCTGCTGTGAAGAGATAGCTCGCAGCACCTGTACGTATCTCGAAACCTCCACTCCTGTGAATGGATATGACATCATTGGTAACTTTCGTTGCTTCGGCTTCATTGGCAAAACTATCCAGATAATCATCCACATAGTGGTGCTTGACAATCGCGGTAACGGCCCTCGGACTATCCTCTGCAAACCTCGAGGCGTTGAGATTCTTTACGTAATTTGCCGAGCACGGTGAACAGCTAGCACCGAAGTTCATCGACTGCATGACGTATACTCCGATCGACTGGCTTGGTTCATCTCTCCAAAGAAATCTTTGTGAATCCTGATCCTCCTGTTGTATGATCACCTGGTGAAACATTTCTTTAATGTCCCCAGTCACTGCTACTGGCCTCATCCGGAAGTTGAAAAGGATCGCAAGTAATGGCCTTAGCTCATCTGGTCCCTTGAGTAAACGCATCGAACACAAGGCGGACTTTCCCAGGCTTGTTTGGGTTCTGAACTCCAAAATGTGTAAGGTACCATGTCCTTGGACTGCTTACTTTTGCCTCCGCGTCTGTCAGCTTCCTTGCATATCCTTTTTGCAAGTACTTCGCAATGATGTTCTTATAGACGGTGCCGTACTCGGGATCCCTACTCATTTTGTTCTCAAGACTCCAAAGCCTTTTCCTTGCCATATCGAAACTATTCGGAATCTGAAACGCTTCATTTTTCCAAAGAAGTCCTGTCTGGAAGTAAGAGCCAACTTGTTTGGTCGTGCTGGAAAGGATGTGCAATGCTCTCCTATCGGCATCTGAGATCAGTTTCTCTTTTGGCTTTTTCACGCCGAAATTTTCCATACGAAAGAACTCTTCGATGATCTGGTCTAGACGTGAGTCTTGTTCGTTGCTGATTTGGCTACTATGTAGGACCCGACTGTAATTCGGATCGCCCTTACAACTCTCAGCTGCTGATCTACCATACACGGCCCAACCCAATTTGGTTTCTGCCACAATCGGCTGGTCATCTGCTGATTCCAACACCCTGATCGGCGCTCCCAAATGGCAATGATCAGGTCCGATGAGCAATTGAGGCTTTGCATTGCAATACTCAACAAATGATATTGTCGGTCTACCCCGGAACAAAGGCTGCAAATCGGCGGCGGACAGCGTTTGAGTTGGCAAACACAGCTCGTTAACAGTCCGAACTCCTGTCATCGGAAACCTCTCAGCATCATCCCTGTCAGGGCTGATATAAAAGCTCACCTCTGAAGACTCCTCCGTTGAAGTTTCCTTTCCAAACCACTGCAGATCCAAGCTCTTCTTGGGACCTTCCAACTGAAGCTGTTTGGCTAGGTCGTTGCTCATAATGGAAACGGACGATCCCTCATCCAGTAGAGCGTATGCTTTTACACTGACGTCGTTATTGTAAAGCCTTACTGGTAGAACTCGAAAGAGGATCTTAGCGTTGGCATCCGCATTACAGCTGAGCACAGGTTTCGGTGCTCCTTGGTCTTCTCTCCCAATGGCAGGCGAGGATGACGGTGATGGCTCATCTGCCACCTGATTCTCATGAAGCGATGAATGCTGGAAATGACTTCAGCCACTAATCTCACACTTCTTTCGCCGCGTGCAGGTGGTGATGTTATAGCCATACCTCAAGCAAGAGAAACACAGCCTGTTACTTCAAAATTCCATTTCTCCGCATTGCCCAGTTTGGCAAAGGCACCACAGTTGGCTACTGGATGCCACTTCAATTTACAATGGCGACATGTGTCACTGCTGGCAGCAGCGGATATGGGCTGTTCCTTAGCGTGAACCTTAGATGCCGGCTGTTCCGTGGTGAAAAGTATATTTTTTGGCTTAGTGCTGTTTTCGACCCTTCATTGTGGCTGTAGCGATGTCGTAGTAACGAGGCAAACGAATCTCGCGATTCTACTCAACCACTCATGAAAGTGTTTGACAGTGGGATATGGCTGTATGAGAACGCTATATTGCGCCCACTCCAATCGTTTGCTCATTGGCAGCTTGCCAACAAGTTTATTGGTGAGCGTTGGATTGACCAGGTTCTGATGCAATCCACTCGCCTCGAGGAATGTAAACAGGTTTTGCACTCTGGTAGCAAACGGGGTGAGCATTTCTAATTTTCCCTCTGATATGGGCGAAATTTCCCTTACCTTGGGTAATTAACTTTGAAGTAGGCACTCCGGGCGGCCAACACGGAATTCCAAAGCAGCCATCACAAGTTCCACGTTGTCCGGATGTATCAACAATGCCTCCACAACAGACTTTGCATCCCCTTTAATGCATTTCTGTTACCTAAATATATTTTCCACGTTCGAATATCCGAACATTAATGTGGATTCCCGAAAGGTGGTACTGAACATCGGCCACTCCTCTGGACGTCCAGTGAAATTGGGCAAATCATGAAGCTTTCGACCATTTCCATAACCACATACGTGCGGCATTGACTGATTTGTTACAAACTGTGGCGAAAACCTATTCCGTTGTGGAAGCATATTGGTTTGCTGTTTAATGGCGATAAGAACGATGGTATTCGCTGCGTGTGAAAGGCATTTCTTGGATGCGTGCTCAGGATTGCTGTTGGAGCCGGTTGTTGTGGCAGTGACCACATTATCATGTATTGAGACGCGACAGCATCCGTGTACTGCACATAGACGAAGATACTGATGGTGGCACATTAAGCTGGTGCGAACACGTCTGTGGCATGAACTGATATGTGGCAGAACCCTTATGTATCGACGTTAATGTTGATGGCAGCGTAGATTTTTGTTGCGATGATGACACACACGATGCGTACTGAGCCGTTCCAGTTCCAATGCACATTGTCGAAATAGTGCTTGTGAAACCAGCTGACGGTAATGAAGGCGACGTGCTTGCGGGGTACTGAGCAGTTCCGGCACCAGCGCAAGTGGTTGCGTTTGGGGTCTGTTTATTGGGGCTAAGCAGATCCTCGATACTAACGAGTCCACTTCTATCACCTGCAGCGGCGGCTGTTGCTGCTTGGAGTTGCAAACGCAACTTGTTAATCTGCTTTTGGAGCTCTTTTAATTGAACTGATGATCTTCGGCTATCTGACTGGGCAGCATTTTCCAATATCGTCTTGTCGGCATCGAAATCGCTGGTTTCTGTCGAGTTTGTGTCAGATGGCATTGGATCGACTTCGGCAGCAAGCTCCATAACTTTATTGCGAGCACTTCTTCTTAAAGTCTCGTTTAAATTCGACATCGAAGCGTGGCGTAAAGCCTACAAGTTCTAGGGGCAAAATGGTGGCAATTTTACAATCTCCCTTGTATTTGTTGGTCGGTGAAATTGGCTGACGGCTATGTATATTTTGCTCTGCTTCTATCGGCTGGCGGCAAATTATGATTTGCAGGGAAAATACGGCATATAATTGCTCCTATTAATGTCGCAAACTGTGGCGGTTTCTTCTCAAAGAAAAGAATAAAATTTGTTGCCGCATTTTTTTTTTTGATTTGATTTGATTCTTTATTTAGCTTTGCTATTCTTAACAATTTTAACATACTTAAAACTAAATTAATTGGTTAGCTTTACATGTGAGATCAAATTCTTTTTAAAAACGTTAATATTTATTTCTGACTTTAATTGATTTGGCAAGTTATTGAACAATCGTAGACCTTTATGAAATAAATTTTGGGCTCTATTTGTTGTGAAAAAAGGTAATCTAAAGTCCTCACAATTTCTTAAATTATAACTGTGTACATCTGATACGTATACTATTTGATCACTTAAATAACTGGTTAACATATCGTTCTTTATTTTGAATATAAAAACTAGGACATTCACTACAGTTCTTTGCTTAATTGTTAGGCATTATAAAGCGTTCAACATTAATTGAATACTAGTTAACATATTGCACATTAAAATACTTCTCATCACTCTATTTTGTAATCTTTGTAACCTCTCAGTCATTTGACTATTTCCTAAAAAGAGAATCGTTGAACAATATTCGAAATGATGTTTAATCATAACACTATATATTTTTATTGCACAGACCGCTGATACATTACGTCTTATCCGTTTAAAAAATCCTATTTTTTTTGCAATTTTACTAGACACATAATTGATGTGCGATTCAAAACTTAGTTTACTATCCAAAACTACTCCAAGGTATTTTATTTCATCAACTTTTTCAATAATTTCATCATTTATAACAATATTTTCATTGGAATCATCGTTAATTATAAAAGTCTTTGTCTTCGCTCTATTGAGCTTAAGTTTATTCATTTTGAAATATAGTTCTACCCTTTTTATGTCAGCATTCAATTTTCTTATGCACTCCTCTGCTGAATCCCCAGTCACATATAACAAGGAATCATCCGCAAACAGTCTAGCCTTCGCGTGATGCAGCACCTCCTCAAGATCGTTTATATATATTAAGAAAAGAAGAGTACCCAACATCGCTCCTTGTGGTACTCCCAGATTTACAGCTAGTAGCTCCGACAGTTCATCCTCCACCTTAGTTTGTTGCGTTCTGTTAGACTGATAGCTTTTGAACCACCCCAGTTCTATTCCTTGTATACCGTATCTATCCAGTTTTTGCACCAGTATGCTTTGATCAATTGTCTCAAAAGCCCTTTGTAGATCCAAGAAAACTGCAATTATAATTTTTTTGGCGTGTACTTCACTTTTCCATTGTGCGATGACCAGGTTAAGTAGACATTCACAGCTGTGTTGGCGTCTAAATCCTGACTGGTAGCTCGACATAAATTGGTTTGACTCCATATAAGTTTGCAGCTGTTTATGAAAAAAATTTTCCAGGATCTTACTCTCAGTCCTTAACATGTTGACCGGTCGAAATTCTGCAGGATTCAGAGTCTTCTTTACTTTCTCTATAGGAACAACTGTTGATACCTTCCAGTGATGAGGAAGGATTCCATTACTTAGAGATTCGTTTATAATTTTTAATAAACCGGGTCCGATGATGTCAAACGCACCAAGCATCATTTTAGCTGACAAACCATAAACGTCTTTTTTAGAATTCATGTTTTTCATAATATCTCTCAACTCACTAATAGTAATTAATTTAAATTTAAAACTTTGCCTTACATGTACATTGATTAAATTCGAATACTGTTGAAATTGTATTCTGTCATTTGGTTCCTCCACACTTTTTACAAAAAAACACATTAAGTTTATTAGCGATTTCAGCTTTATTTTTTATACTTTCACCTTCACAGACAAGTTCTCTTATTTCACTTCTTTCTTCACACAGTACTAGAGTTTTAATTGTTTTCCACATTGATTTTTGGTCAGACGATTGGTCAATCTTTCTGGCTATATAACTGCTTTTTGCTAACTTTAGTTCTTTGGCGTACCTATATCTATATATCTTGTACCTAACCCAATCAAGAGCGTTATTGGTCCAAATAGCTGTTTGATAAAGGTTTAGTTTGCTTCAATGATTTGATAAGGAGCTATGAAACCAAGAAATATTATTTCCCGCGCTTACATATTTTTGTTTAATCATTTTTCCTATCGCATTTTTTAATTTATTATTAAAAGATTTTGCTAATTCGTTCACTTCATTGCAATTTAAATTTTGTATTTCGTTACCGATAATCTCTCTGCGAAAAACACTTTCTTTAAATATTAATGATTTTATATACTTTTTTATGCGTTTTTTATTATGAAAACTTGTTTGGATTATTATTTCCAAAGATTCGTGATCACTGATTTTATATTCACTATTAACTTTTGCTTGAATGTTTCTCTTGTTTGTTATTACGTAGTCAATTAAAGTAGACGTGTCCTGTGTGATTCTTGTCGGTTCTTTAACTATTTGTTTATACGATAGGTCCGCAATACTTTCATAAATTAATTTTTTGTACGTCCTTTCCGACAGCCAATTTATATTAAAATCACCCATAATAATAACCTCCTCATATTCACAACATACCTCTTCAAGTCTGTTTTTGAAGAAATCATAAAAGATGTGCTCAGGGCATACTGGAGATCTATAAACGCCCGCTAAAACGAAACTTATATTATCTGCGCGTATTCTTATAACTAGCCACCACATAATTTCACCTACAGCTATGTTTCAGATTTCTTCAATTCGCCATAAGTATTTTACATAAAAAATCACACCGCCCGTATGATTAGAGATGCTGTCACATCTAGCAATTCTATACCCTTTTAGCTTTATCTCATAGTCTTTCATATTTGATGTGATATGCGTCTCGGTAGTGCAAATAAAATCGTACTCACTTTTTATTGTTAACACTTCCAATTGTGTTTTTTGCTTTTGCTTTTTCCTCTATATTTAAATATAAGCCTTTAACTGAGGACGTTAATTGCTAATAGGATACTTTCTCACTTTCAATTTTTAACTTTCGTTGGAGTGTACGGCAGCTACTGTCTCTACAATCATGATTTATATCAATGTCACTTAAGTTAAGACGTTCTTTTGCTTTTTTGCAGTTAATACATTTTGTTATCATTTTTGCAGGTTTTAAAAGAATGACCTTCTTCACCGCATTGTGCACATACCTGACAGCTAACATTGCAACGTATGGTTAAATCCCCAGCATTGAAAACAGCTAAGTACAGTCAAACTTTCATACACTGGACATCTATCCCACTCAATATTTATTTTCTTTAAATTCATTACACTTTCAAAACCTTTTCCGTCTACTTCAAGTATAGCATTATAAACACTCTGATTTTTAAATGACTTGTACACTTTTAAGCACTTTATTTCTTTGCACTCGACTTTGTTTTGGTTTTTTATTGCCTCTATAATTTTTTCCCCTTCCATATTCTCACTCAAACCCGTTATTAGAATTTTAGGAAGTCGAATTTTCGGTAAATGCACATCGTATTTTTCACTCATTTTTTCTTTTAATTCAAAAGCCAATTTCGATCGCGCCTCATCGTTATCACATCGAATAGCAACCGCACCATCTTGCCTATTTGCTATTCCACTCACACCCACGTTTAGTGCTGATGGTTTAATTTTTTCTTTGATCTCGCATTTTGTTCGCTCACTTTGCTGTTTTGCTTTTGGTTTCAATATAACTGGTGCACTCGCACCCACTGCCTTCTTAAGTTGGTCAGCATAGGAACCTTTGTTTTTTTTCACTACACTTTAACTCTTTGACGATATCTACTTTCATCTCCTTTACACTTTCCATCACTGCCTTGGTATTGTTCGCATTTTTTTTACATCGTCACATATTCTTTCCCCTTGTTCCTTAAAAGCTTTGCCGATATCACTCATTTTTTTTATTTCCCCAACACTCTTTTCACAAATCTCTTGAGCACTTTTCAATTGTTGAATTCTGATTGCATACCCCTCTTCCATCGCTTGCAGTAATTGCATTATTTCCCGTTTGTTATTGTCTAATGCCGATTCAAATTAATTTTTATATTCTTTTAAATATTCACTATTTTTTTTAACCGCCATTATCATGTCCTTTAAAACCAAATCCACATTATGTATATATAAAACACAATCCTCACACATGAATTTAATGCTTTTAGAAGTTTCCAAAACACCCGCACTGTATGAATCCAATCCACAACAGCCCGCCGCGGCATGAAAGATCTTATTGCATACGCCAGCACATCTTATGCCCGTTTCGCCGCGTATTGACTTCCTACACTTTGTACAATTTTCCATATTTCAAAGCACTATAATCCCCCTTTGTTGGGAATTAGAAGATCTGAATTAAATCAATTAATTTACTTTATTTTGCTTTAATCGGAACTCTGTTAAACACGTTCTCTCTCTCTGACGTTCTCCCCGCTTAGGATGTAACCTCCTTCTTTCTTCCCACGGCGGCTCAAATAAAACTCCAATGAATAAAATGGGAAGTGATAAAGCGAGAGAGAGATCTATTCTCTGTAATTTAAATAGTACCTAATTACATAATAATGTACATATTTAATTCATGAAAAACTTACTTTCTTGTTTCCTGGGCTGGCAACCTGCGCTCCTATGTGACAGACAATGAAATAAAAATCGTATAGAAACGTGTTTATGTCAAATGTCAATTGCCATTGGCTCGTTCGAAATTCTTCGGCTCTGTTCAAAATTCTTTGGCTCTGTTCACATTAGTGGCCCAGGTCGTCCCCTTACAATATTTTATAACAAGTAGTAAATCGGAGGAAATATATGTACACATGTTTCAATTTATTGAAGCAAACATGTTCCATTTTCGTCCCACCTCCTTTACAACCAATTTCGAACAGAGCCTTCGAAATGGAGTTCAATAAACCTAGCCACCTTAAGTGAGACATAAGTCCCAAAAGAAAAAGTTTGGACTTAAGTCCCTGCGCCGACAAATGGATCGATCGATATACTCTTCAAGAACGCGGTGTTGCCATTGCTGCGGAAGACGTTTAATAAGGTGGGATTTCTAAATAAACATAACAAAAAAGTAAATTATTTGTGTTTACAAAAAAAAATAACTGCCTTATGACTTTGAAGGAGGTCCTTTTCATCACTTTGTGTTATACAGGGTGCTACAAAAACAAAACGTAATAGCTTTGTTTCTGTGCGAGTAATCGGCTTATTATTTTTTATTTTTCAGGTCCAAAGTAAATTTAGGCGGAATTTTGGCGGCACCCCCGAGTTTATGGATCATTATGAGGCTCGTAAACATGTTTGCCGAACGAAGACCGTATCATCGAGATATATGTTCGGGTTCAAGACACAATCGCGGCTGTAGCAACGTCATTTCAGGCAAATCCAAGCGTTTCGACTTGAAACTTCTCGGCGCAAATTGGAGTTAGCAGACGGTCATTACATCGAATAATTCATGATAACTTAAACTTGTTTCCGTAGAAAGTAAAAATTGCAAGCAATTTAAACCCTCTGGATTTACATATTCGCCTGGAATTTTGCCAAAAAAACCATTGAAATGACCTGAGAAGACAACAGCTTGATAAATTGCTTGTTTATGGCTGAGGAGGCCCATTTCGATCTAAATGTTAATTAACAAAATTGCCGGGTATGGAGTAAATCTAATCCAGAAATACTCCATGAGACGGTAATGCTCCCAGAACGAGTCACTGTGTGGTGCGCAGTTTCATCAAGGTACATTGTGGGGCCATACTTCTTTGAAGAAACCCGTGTTACAGTAACTGGCAATGGGATCGTTATTTAAAGATGTTAACGGAGGTTATTTTACCCAGATCTGCGCCGAAGAAATATGCGTTTTAACAGCATTTGGTTCTAGCAAGATGGAGCAACTACACACATAGCTAGACCGGTTATGGCGGAGCTCCAAAGAAAATTCCCAAACAAATTAATATCCAGAAACTCCACTTTCCGCTGCCCCCCAAGGTCACCTGACCTGACTGTGGCTGACTTTTTTTATGGGTTTATGTCAAGCAAGAGGTCTGCAAAACGAAACCAAGTAATTTGACTGAATTGAAAACAATAATTGAGGAGATCTCGAATTCAACTTTCAATACGCAATGAATAATTTTCTGATCAGGTGTCACATATGCGTTAATTATATAAAATAACAATTTATTTTCTATACAATAAAAAAAAAATAAATACATTGATTAAAAAAAAGTTATTTGAATTTCCTATTGTAGCACAACTGGTGCACTACCCTAAGTCAGTAGCTGATTCATGCGAGGATGTATTTGGTTTACACAAAAGCATGGACATAGCCAGAATATATTTCAGGAAAAGGGGGCTAAAACCTACTTTAAGCAAGCGATATACTTATACCCCCCGCCTGTACAGGCGTTGACCTTCGAGTTGCGAAAAGGTTTGCTTCCGAAGATTCCTGCAGCTCTATCTCCGACACGTTCGGTAGACTGGGCTGGAAAAATGGAGAAAGTGGCGGAGAGGTTCAACCTGATGCGCTTAATCTTCAGACCAATAGACAGACAGCCGATAGGTGCGATGCTGCAGACGAGGCCTGTGAAACCGAACAGGTGAAACGGGCCACAGAGGCGGCGTCCACTGGTCAGCGTCCATCTAAGAGCCAGCGAAAGAGGAAAAGGAGAAAGGCGGCTATCGTGCGGCGCAAAGAAACTGCACCGCCAGTTGAAGGCGCAAGCGCTGAGAACGGCACTTCCCCGGCGGCGACGGCAAAGAGATACAGGTCGGCAGAGGTTACCCCAACCGAAACCAGCCAGCTGACTGAAACCAACGCTGCCTCCCCTTGCAATAGCTCGAATAGGAAAAAACGGAGGAACAAGGCCTCAAGCACTCCTGTCGGTGGAACTGCGCGCGCACCTTCTGTGTGCCCTTCCACTAGAACACTTCCAGCTGATGTATTTCCAATGATTGGATTTACTCAGATTAACCTTCAACACTCAAATGCTGCTACTGCACTCATCAGTAAGAAGCTTTCTATGTTGAATACAAAAGCCCACATAACATCCATACAGGAGCCATGGGTGTGGAAAAATCGCATCTGTGGCCTTGGAGGTGTCCGTGGCACTACGATACTCTGTGACGAGTGGTGCGCGAGACCAAGGGCTTGTCTTGCTGTGTCGAACCTTCTCTCAACGACTAAGCTGGGATAATTTTGTGGCCAAGATTTGGTTGCTGCAGTCATTAGCTACGAAACGAATGGAGATTGGAAGACCTTCGTCGTGGCGTCAGCTTATCTCCCCTATGATTCGGTAGTGCCTCCACCACCGAGGGCAATTGCTGAACTCATTGACTATTGCGACACCAGGAAGATGGGCCTAGTTATATACTGTGATGCCAATGCTCAAAACACTGTTTGGGGCAGCAGCAAATGCAACATGCGAGGAAACCATCTCCTGGATTTCATTTTATCATCTGATCTTACTATCAACAATTTTGGCTCGCAACCAACTTTTGTGATGTCAAGAAGACAGGAAGTGATCGACCTAACTTTATCAAATAAATACTTTAAGGCGGTTACTAACTGGAGGGTCTCTTCGGAGGTGTCCCTCTCAGACCACAGATATATCGAATTCCAAATCGGATGCGAAGCCATAACTTTGCAGGAGAGGAATAATCCGAGAAAAACCAACTGGATACGCTTCAGGGAGGAATTAGGGAAATCTCTCAAAACTCCAACCAAACTCAGGACGAGACAAAAGGTAGAGGAAGCTGTTCAAGACCTGAATAGTGCCATTACTAGCTGTTTTGAACTGACGTGCCCAGTAAGCAAACCCCCTGGCAGAACGCCGGTTCCCTGGTCGAGCTCGGAACTGCAAAGAATTCGTAGAGAAGCTAGAAAGCTTCTAAATAGGTCACTCAAGACTGATTTGGAGACAGACTGGAATCTCTACCGATCGAAGCAGAAGGAATATAAGAGGCTAATTCGGGTATCGAAAAGTGCTTCTTATAAGAATTTCTGCGAAAAGATTGAATCGCTGGGTGAAACTAGTAGGTCGGTTAAAGTTCTGAAAAAGGGCAAACCAGCCAAACTGGTCTCACTTAGAAAACTTGATGGCACCTTCGCTGAGACGAAAGCCGAAACTCTTAGTTATCTGCTGGAGTCTCACTTTCCGGGTAACCAGATTACAATTGGTTCACAACCAGCCCCGATTACCGAGACTATGAGTGAGCCAAGACAAACAACTCGGCGTAGCTGGTATATTGCGAAGGCCGTGGTGACGGACGAGGCCATTAAATACGCCTTTGCGTCTTTTGACGGCTTCAAGTCGCCTGGTACGGACGGAATATACCCAGCCATTCTGCAACAGTGTACAAACCAGTTGCTACCGACTATGAAGAAAATCATCACATGATGTTGCCGTGCTTTCTGTTGGATCATGCCTAGCGACTGTATGCGCCAAGGCGCAGGCGGCCTTTGACGTGATCGACGAATGGTGCACTAGGAATGGGCTCTCGGGCATTCCTCTTAAAACTGATGTTGTTCTCTTTACGAGAAGGAGGAAGCTGGTCGGGTAGACACAGCCAGTGCTAAAAGGCGTCACAATCCAACTCTCCAATGAAGCAAAGTATCTGGGAGTCATCCTGGATAGCAAACTTCTTTGGTCCAAACATATTGAGCTGAAGACTGCCAAGGCGCTGTCTGTTTTCTGGCAGTGCAAAGGCATTTTCGGCAAGACACGGGGCTTATCACCGAAAAGAGTCCTATGGATTTATAAGGCTATGATAAGACCATTTATAGCACACGCATCGGTTGTTTGGTGGAATAAGCTTTCACGTAAATACGTCACTGCTGCTTTTGCCAAACTCCAAAGGCAGGCATGTCTCGGCTGCACGGGGGCCTTCCCCAGCACGCCTGCCTCCGGCCTAGATGCACTATAGAACCTTCCGCCCCTTGATGTTTACATCATATAGGCTGTATGGGCTGTACAATCAAGGCTATCTCACGTCTAAGAAGAGGTGGCTTTTGGTATAACTCGTACTGGAGTTTTGATGAACTTGCGCAACGGTTGCCCTTCGACTCCTGTCTTATGGATATGCCGTCTGATGCAATGACACCGGAACTTCAGCTAAAGCGCAACTACGAGGTCGACTTTCCTCGCATCCAGGACTGGCTCTGGCCGGACTCTGAACCTGGAAGGGAATGCAGTCGAATCTTCACGGATGGCTCCAAAACCGATCAAGGATCTGGTGCTGGTGTCTTCGTGGAGAGCGATAACGTTAGACTTTTCTTTATCTGCGTCTGTAGCGACAGTCAGGCTGCGCTTAAGGCCTTACTCAAACCCTTAACTACCTCCAAAATAGTACGTGAATGCAAGATATATCTGAATTCGGTCGGAAGGCTGAATTCACTTAAACTTGTCTGGGTCCCGGGTAATAACGGGATCACGGGAAATGAGATCTCCGATGAACTTGCTAGACAAGGCTCAGAGGGGGACCTCTCAGGACCTGAACCAGCGATCTGTCTGCCTGCGTCCTCGGTCAGGGCTTCCATTGACGGTTGGGTTTCCTATGAACACAATCGCCGTTGGGATGACTCTCAAGGGTGCAGACAGACTAAGCAAATGCTCCCCGACGTCTGTGGGAAATCCGCGGCATTCTTGTTGTCTCTCAACAGAAAAGACTGCAGACAGATAACTGGCGTTCTTACGGGACACTACGATTTTGCTAAGCACCTTAAGGTGCTAGGCCATTTCCTCTGTGATTGTCCTGCTTTTGCTCGTATCAGGTGGCAGGTATTTGGTGCGGATATGGTGAGTGCTGTAAACCTAAGCTCTTTATCATTGAAGCGCCTTCTCGTTTTTCTTAGAAAAACGAGTAAATTCCCACAGTAAAATGTGGTGTGTCTGCCTGGTAGTACAATAGACCAGTATTGAGTCTGAGTGCTCCGGTGCAGAAAGTCTCACACACCCCGACATAAAAAGAAAAAGAAAAAAAAGCAGGTTTTAGCTCCAGTAGGGTTCCTGACCCTTGGACAGTCTCTCACCGGTAATTCTAAGGATTATTCTTCGTCGGGTCTTCATTGAGGTGTCATTCACTGGACATCATCGGCCGATGTCGATGTCGTTTGCATTCCCCAGAAGTTGGACGGATCTGTTGAAGATAATCACTAGGCCCTTCATTTGAACGACAAATGTATTTTTGAAACAAAATTTGTATTACGAATTGCGTTGTTTATCGTTGATTTACGCGTCGTAACGCCTTACTTTTAATGGAACGTACATTTTTGTAACAAAAATGTCACCCATCCTCAGTATGAATGCCGGTTTATTTGCTTGATACGACATTTTAACGTTATTTAATTTCGAAAACAAATTTTTGAAGGATAAATAAGCGTGCAATGTGTGTTTCTAATAACATTTATGAAAAATGTAATTTTTTTAGGTTTCAATGATCTCTTTAAGAGTCCCAGAAGCCTCTTGGTACAATAACCTGGAACACAGAAATATTTTTTTAAATTAATAATCTTTTTTCGTATTTTAAGGACCCCTTGGAAAAATAACCTTCATTTTAGATGAATGTCCTTCGGAATAAATCGAAATTTTTCGCAATTTCTTCACTATCCCCCCCAACCGAAAATCTGTCGATTCCTACCCCTGGATTCCATCACTCGAAATAAATCAGTTTATTTTTTGGTGTCTTCTCACCACAAATCGCCGCCATCATATTGCCATAGTGCTTGTATAATTGAATGAAAAATACCTGTTTTAATATTAGCTGAGTTTTGCAGAGAGGTCCACGCCAAGCCAGTGTCTTTAGAAAAGCAGGATTTTGGACCGGGATTTTGGATGGACAT
The DNA here is from genome assembly GCA_949715645.1 of Portevinia maculata. Taxonomy (NCBI): domain Eukaryota; kingdom Metazoa; phylum Arthropoda; class Insecta; order Diptera; family Syrphidae; genus Portevinia; species Portevinia maculata. The sequence continues at coordinate 100,644,704 of OX454527.1, forward strand.
TTTGGACCGGGATTTGATCTTTGATCCTTGGGATCAAGATTTCGACTGGGGTTTTGATCCTCAAGAGCAGGTTTTTGGTGGGATTGTGGACCGGGATTTGATCCTTGGAACCAAGATTTTGGTCGGGATTTCATCCTTGGCCAGATGGTTTTGTTTGTATATACAAGCTGAATAAAATGACTTTTTACAAAATATGTCATAGCTATGTACGAACGTGGCAAAAAAAAAACAAAAGCTTAACCCTTTGTTGAACAAACCTATAAAACTTATGAACAAATCATGTTTATGTTAATTTTATGAAAAGTCTGGACATTTTAAGCAAAAAAATTTTTAATATGAAAAAAAAAACTAAAAACTATGATGTGATTAAATAAAGCATATTTTATAATTCATTTTTGTACATATTGTGCACACAACACATGTAAATATTTGTATATATATCTGTTAATAATTACTTATATTGATTGTTTATAAAAAAAATAATAAAAGAATACTAAAATCGGATTTTTTTTACATACAAGGAAACTTTTTTTTCAATCACATTGTTACTCCGTGGTATTTGGCAAAACAATTCTTTTTGTCATTACAACATAAATATATATTACAATGACTACACTTAGAATAAGGCTTTGATTGTAATTTATTAATGCTGCACATCTCGCATCTTCCCCTCGCTTCAACAAACTTCGGCCAGTGAATTCCAAGATTTCCTAATCTGACATCCTTAGAAACCGATTCCGATTTTATATTCCAGAAGTGATAATTTTGTTTCCATTTGGCAATATATAACGTATGAGTTGACAAATGCTATCTCTAGAATACCCCAAAAAATCCGATGCCACCATTTCTTTGATCTACGATTAAGGCCATAAGCAGACCGAAGCTGATTGGCATGATCCACCCCACCCATGTAGGCATTGTAATCCTTTACCACTGTCGGACAGCTAATGTCGTGAAGTTCGCCTTTTTGGTCCCTTCTGGCGACAGTTGTAGGTTCATTTCCATGGTAATTTGAGGCAAAATTTACCGACCTGTTGTCTTGCCATTTAAAGAAACTTATTCCGCCTTTGGATTCACGAAAATCTACATCTCCTCATTTCATTTTTCTTTCGTCCTTCATATTTTTTGGATTACCTTTTCTGTTATTACGAATCGTGCCGCATGCCAGAGTTTTTTTTACATTTTAGCCTTTCTAACAGCCTTACAGAGGTAAAATAGTTATCAAAGAATATTATTTTGTATTTACCCCATTCCTTCTCAGTTATGGATAAAACAACTCTCTCACCAAGTCCGTAACGTTTGTACCGCCTCCAGTTCTTCGTCTTTTCCTTGGTAAATAGAGAATCTCTTCACGTAACCTTTTTGGTCCGCTAAGCACCACAACTTGTACCCTCTTTTTATCGGCTTCATAGGATTGTATTGTTTCATCGTGTTCCTCCCCTTGAAAAGGATCATCGATTCATAGACTGAAAGTTGTCTTGTGCCATGGTAAGCAGAACCGAACTTGTCATTTATTGAATCGATCAAAGGGCGCAACTTGAATAGGCGATCTCTATTATCTTTGGGTATCAAGCTGTTATCGTTTATGTGAAGGTTACTCAAAATAGCATCAAATCGGTTCCGGCTCATAGTTTTGCTTACGAGAGATACTCCTAAATCTTCACTTTGACTCCAGTGATGCATCCAGCTGCGAAGTTTATGGTATCCCATAAGAAAATTTATTCCTATAAAAGCCATGAACTCACCTTTTCTCAAATTAAGAATCTTATTTTTTTGCACCGCATAAAGATTTGTTTGGTAAACAATATTTTCAATGGAATTTTCCACAAAATTAAGAAAATAGTCCGTGGCTTTCGTGTTATTTTCAAAAATACCTGGAACAGGACCTTCAGGAAATAAATATTCTGGTATTTCCGTTTCACATTTTCCATTTTTCCATTGGCGGTTAGGTTCCATCGGTCCACATTTACCTGTACTTTTTATCTTCTTATAACTCCAGCTGCTTCCGGGATTACTTGGATTTCTTTCCAAATTTTCTGGATCATCTAGGAGTTCGTTCAGCTCTTCCTGGAGATCTTCATCATTGGGTTTTTCGCACACTTCCTCTCGAATAAGTTGGTTTTTAAACTCATCTGCAAAATTATTTCCGATTATAGGAACGAAGTCCAAATCATCATCTGACTCGACATCAGTATCCTCCTTATTGTCCAGTGGCAATTCCTCCAAAATAGCTAAAATGTCAGCCTCGGAAATGTGTGTTCTCCTAATACCTGCCATTTTTCACTTCATAAGTAAAAAATAATAACATAGAAAGAAAGCCATTAAAAACATAAGAAATAAAAAAATAAGTTGCTCACGAACTGAGCACCCAGCCCAGCGGTACTTACAAGTCCAGTTTCCTTTTTTGATCGAAAATAAACTTAAAAGTGCTAATGTTTTAATTCTTATATAAGAAAACTACTCTTCATACACCAGACTAATGTTAAATAAAAGAAAAATAGGGATTGAGTTAAAAACACAACTTTTATACAGCTCTCTAAAAATGCGACAACCTACTCATACAATAACCAATACATCAAACACGGAAATCGTTACTTTTAATTCAAAACCGAATGCGAAGTGAAAGTCAAAGCACACTCGATTACTTTTAATGGTACTTTAAAGTCTCATTGAGTCTGCATTGCAAAAACTAATTCTATGTTGAATATATTCAGTGATTTAGGTATTGGTACTTATAAGTACCGTCGGTCAACAAAGGGTTAAAGCCGTAAGCAAATTTAATTACAATAGTGAAATGTTTTTGTGTTGATCAATTGAGTTCTGTGTTAAAGGATTAATTGATTATATGGTTATTTCTTCCGCAGCCTACGGCCCTAAGCTATACAAACCTAAGCTGTTTAAAGTACAGTTCGCTGTACGTGAATGGCATAAACTGCCGCAGTGAATAAGGAGTCAGAATTGTAATTCAAGACTAATTTTTATTCTTTTCTTACTCGCTTCTTATACAAAATTTGTTACAACTAATAATTTCATATCTAAGCACAAATTCTTTAGAATTACAAATCACTAATATGATCTACTTAATTTATATTACAAATGCCCAGTGGTGGCAATTGATCCATCTGGCCCACAATGTGAATGGAGGAAGCAAAGAATAAAAATGTAAACAATGACCAACACATGAACTGAGGTGAACCCTCACATAATCATGAATCACTGCCGATAGCAATTGAATGTTATGCGACACTCTCAATGCTATACGGGGGAGATACCATGTTATGTAATGGATTTCATATTTCGTGTGCTTGCACTGAATCATCATTCAACATAATCTGAACAGGAAGTAATTTTTTTTGTTTATGTAATCCGAATTAACTGTTTCTTAGTAGATGATTGACCTCGAATTTAATGGCTTTTTTCACAAAGTATGTATGCTACATTGTCGAATTGTCATGTGGGAGTGCATCGTCTCGTGGTCGGGATTTGGTCCTTGAGACCGGATAGGGATTTGAGCCGGGTATTTTAGAGATGGATATTTGAGACGGGGATCTGAGACAGGGATTTGAGAACTGGTTTTTGATCCTTGAAGTCAAAGTTTGGATCCTTGATACCACAATTTTGATCCTTGAGATCGACGTCTACAAAAAATGGGTTTGGCAAAAAATGCTACAACTGAGCCTCAGCCTTCAGAACAGAATTTTAATAATCCTTCATGCGAAGACCATGCGCATGACGTCACCCGACCAGTTAAAAAGGCAGATGCCGAATACAAACAACTATGTATGACGCAAATAACTATGTACGATCCAGATGTCTGATCAACACGAAAAGCTTCAAAAGCTCCCATCGGAAGAAAACAGCCTCCAGAAAACGGCAGTGGGAAAAACTTTGCCTGATCCTTGATGTTAAGATGCTCCTTAAAGTCAAGATTTTGATCATTGAGAGCAGGATTTTGGTCCTTGAGAGCAAGATTTTCATCTTTGAGCTCAAAAGCTCAGATGACGTAACGAACATGAACCTTAGTGACCTAGAAAGGATCAATCATATCTACTCACGACATTCCGATGTTAAATAAAATATGTTTACTGTAGCGATGCTTCTTGATAGATTGCACAGTCAAAGAAATAAAAAAAAAAAATATTAGGCATTACAGGGCCCAAAACCTAGCTTCTCCAACCACTTTCTTTGCGAAGTGGGACCTACAATTTTACGCGGAATCCGAACGGCAAATTTGAGGAGATTCTCGTGACAATTGATACTCTTGGATGTTTGTCAGACGTTCGCAAGAGGTGGGGCATTAGAAAAAAACTCTAGATGCTACCTGGCCGCGGCGGAAATTGAACCGGGGAGCCTTGGATTAACAGGCCGACACACTAACCATTGAGCCACTGCGTCCGACAACAAAGTCAAAGAAATACCTTGTTGAATCTCAATTTTTTAAGTCCAATGGTTTAGGAAAGACCGTGGTTGTTCAAATAAGAAAATAATTCAGAAGATATATGGATTACGGAATCTATTCCATTACTATAAACAAATATTAGTAAACGGAATATCTAGCTTCCTTTCAATTTTAGGTTCGCTTATCTTCCAAACTGTCGGGGATTTATCTTCTGACCGTCCAGTGAAAGAGTGAGCGTTAATTTGGAATAGAAGTAAGAACCCCCGAGGGGAATGGCTCCAAGAAAAGCTGCTCCTAATAGCACTGGGAAATACCAAATATTAATTAAAGCACCAAGTTCTTTTACTTTCTTCTGTGCGCACTTTATTATTTTTCGAATTAAATATGTTCACCTCACCAAGAGGATTTTGTTCTCTCGGCCACTGCGCACGACGCCAGGTATATTCGTATTTATTTATCTAAGCAAATTGCCCTTTGCTAACGATCGCCACATTGACAATGTGCAGCATCCGATCTGAATGGTGATTCTGCGAAGGAATAAACACGTCGACTCCAGTTTGGATATGTGATCGTGAGGAATGAGGATTGAGTGGTTGATGGGCGACAATGTATACATCCAATACAAGAAATGGAATGTATGTAGTGTACGTGTACCATGTCTGAAGTGTTAGATGGCGGATTGATAGTGGAGTGGATGGCAATATGATTATTGCGTCAGCGGTCTGTGAAGCTGGTTTTTTGACAGGAGAGACGGCGCCGATATCGAAATTCAATACTAAGGGCGTCCACTCGGGGTTGGATGTGGAAAATTAAATCTTTGGGCCACTCCTTCTTTAATTGACCAAGTCGCCAATGTGTAGGAAGCAGGTTCTCCTCCCGAGCGATGACAATGTCACCCACCTGATGGTCGGGCTCTCGCTTGCTAGTGAAGCAAGTGAAGGCATCCATGAACGCCTGAGATGAGGTGCACTGCCTCCGTGGCAATGCAAACGAAGATTGCTGCAGTGCTGGAGCGCTTGGCACTAACTCGAAGTGTGATTGGACCACCGTAATCGACGCCTGACGCCAAGAATGGTCGTGCTGTGCTGTCTTGACTCGACGACTTGGGAGGGGGGCCATTCTTCCGGATTACCGCGCCGGTTTGTATTCGGCATATTATACACTCGTAAAGTACAGTCCGTACCGCCATTCGATCATGAAGGATCCAGTCTTTCTGCAGCAACATCTTCAGCATAAATTGCACTCCACCGTGCATTATCATCATCACCTGAGGTACATCATCATCATTAAGTATTTCTTGCATTAGTTTTGCTTAATATAATCAAATTACTTTCAGGCCATCGGCACACTTTGCAGTCAGGGCAGCTTACTCATCCTCTGTGTGTAAGTTGTGCGTCGCCGCTACTGCTCGATTTGAACCTCGTCCAAGTGCTGGATGTCCGCAGCCGTGATACAATCGTGAATCCTTCTGATCGCGTAACACGCTGCTAGTCGTTGGTTCACTTCCGACAATATGCACTTGTATGGTGATGAGGCGTACACTGGCTGGAATACGCAGAGAGGTACGCTGGAAGGGTTTAGGGATCAACTTTGAAGTAAGAGGCCACTTAGTAAAAGGGTTCACTTAGCTAGCCATGTCCTTCCGTCCGAGGCCCCACTTCCCCACACGAGGCCGTAAAATGTCGGGATTTGTCTGTCGATCGTAAAGGGATAGAGTAAGTGTAAATCTGTTGTAGAATTAAGAGGTCCCGAGCGGAATGGCAGGAAGAAAAACTGCAAAAAGTTGCGCTGGGAAATACCGAAAATAAATTAAAACACCGAGTGTTTTTTATTATTTACTTCATTATTCTTGGTTTAACAAACGTTTTATTGACTTAATCTATCATAACAAGTAGTAGTAGTAGTAATATGTGATTTTATTGATATATTAAAAATTCATATGTTACAAAAGATTCATAGAAATAAGCATTGGCTTATGCCGTCAGCCGAGAAAGAGAGTATTGATATTCCAATATACATAGACTAATATTTGTAAACTTATTTTTCAATTTTGTTTTCTTGATATATATTTAACTAAAAAGCTTCATTTATTATTTGGTGCCGGTATTTCAGGGCGGTTTTCAAAAATTTATATAAGGCAGTCCAATATCCCCCATTTAAAATGCATATGATTTCATCCGTCGTAAGAGTGCTTTTCTCCCAGCAACATCTTCTGATTGGGCTGAGTATAGGGCAGACCCCCATGAAATGATGAACGTCTTCTCTGGCTTGATGATTGCACGATGTGCACTCAGCATTTGCTTCACTGCAGTGTGGAATATAATCAAGGCGTAGGAGTTCCCCTCTGGCTTTAAAAATTATTGATATTACCTCCAGATTGTTACGGTAATGAAAATAGTTGTTCGATCCTTCCTCGATCTTCACTAGTAGCTCCTCTATAGACTTACGCAAGGTTCTTTCATTTTCAGAGTGTAGAGGAACGTTGTATTCCCGACTTAGTCTTTCCCATTCGCAAAAGAGCAGGAGGTTTCTATTTTCGAGGTGGGTGATAATCTTTTTTGGGAGACGATGATCAGGTTGGCTTCTGATTTTAAGAATATAGAGCAAGTGCAGTCTCAGTGGGTGGATTACAGCGGTGGTAGCCCAGTATCCAGATGCAGCATGAATGTCGGGGTGTTTTCTGGTAGTCTGAACATTTTTTTGATGAAGTATCTTAGATTTTTTTCTATATTGTATTGTATATATATTCTATGCAGTATTGTCGAAGTCTGTTGATCATGATCTGTAACATGTTTGGGGACTCAGCAAGTATGACGATGTCATCAGCGTATAGCAAGAGCTTGATATTAATTTCCGCAAACTTTATTCCTCCAGGCAGATACGCGACCAAATCTATCCAAATCTAATATAATCATCTAGGGAGATTGAAAACAGAAGAGGGCCAATAGGTAGCCCTGTTTTACTCTCGTTTTCGTCTGGAACCAGTCGGACAAGATGTTACCGTCCCAGACCGCGGTGGTGTTATCTTCGTAGATTCCCCCCTTCGGGTAGGGGTCAGAATTTACCCGAGGTAGGCATGCCCGTCGTAAAAGGCGAATAAAATCCAAATTTTTAAAGTTTTTGAAAAAGGAAAGTTAAAAAAAAAACGAAAATATACAATGAACAAAACAAATGATATAACTACCCCAGGTGGTACGCCAGGTAAACTAGTAAATCCACCCTCTTCGGAGGCCGGTTCCATGGATTCTGTGGGGAACCATTTACGACTAAAAGATGACGCTTTCATAAAGAGTCGTAAATTGGTAAGAACACCACCATCCCAACCAACAAGAGAAAATCCTATGTAGGAAGCTTGTTACAAAAAAGCCTGTGAAGAAAGAGACAATTTTAAGCAACTCAGTGAAAAACTCGCAAGCGAAATTGATAAACTGAAGCTTGAGCTACAGCAGCTTAAAGAACAGGTCAATAAGAACAATAAAAAACATAGGGACGGGCTACAGTCCGCTTAGGCGAATTGTTGGATACCCTATTCTTATTCCTATCCCTCATAAGTGGGCGTGACAAAAGTCTAAGTATGGTTGAATTGTTAAGAACGCTCTACATATTTTGTTATATAACATTTAAAGGATTTTATCAAAAAAAACGCTCCCTAGCTCAAACTTGGGTGTTTCAATAAAATTGTTTTATTTAATTGTGGGCGTGTCAGTAGGCGGATTTAAAAAAAAATTAACACATGAGAATAAAGAGCCCCTAGAGAGTATATATTATAAATTTCAGCTCCCTAGCTCAAACTTTGAATTTTCAAAAAAAATTAATTGTGGGCGTGTCAGTGGGCGGATTTTGAAAATATTTACACATGAGCATAAAGGGCCCATAGAGAGTATATATTATAAATTTCAGCTCCCTAGCTCAAACTTTGGATTTTCAAAAATTAATATACCCTTAGAATAGGGTATAAAAAAAATATTTTATTTATTTGTGGGCCCACTGACACGGGCGGATTTTGAAATTTTTATCCCGAGCAGTTTTAGGAGTCATAGATCATATATAAAAAATTTCAGCTTTCTAGCTCAAAATTCGATTTTTTCCAAAATTTTGTTTTTTTGAGTTTGTGGGCGTGACTGGGGGCGGATTTCAAAAATTCGTAAACTTGATTATTTCGGGACCCTAAAGAGTATATGGTTAAAATTTCAGCTCTCTAGGTCCAGTTTAAAGGCCTAATTTTTGCCGACGGACGGACGGACGGACGGACGGACATGGCTAGATCGACATTACTATCAATGCTGATCATAAATATAGTAACTTTTAGGGGTCTACGGGCAATATTAAGGTATGTTACAAACTATGCATCAACATTAATATACCCTTAGAATAGGGTATAATTAAATGAACTAAAGTCGGTTCATATTAACTTTACGAATAAAAACGTAGAACACATACCTGTGTACATAAATAATAAAGTAGCTCTGAATTCGAACTCAGCTAAGTATTTAGGCTTGACTTTGGGCGCAAAGTTGCGTTGGAAAACACATGTCAAAAAAGAAAACCAGATGAACTAAATATTCGATACAATAAAATGTATTGGCTCATAGGGAGGAATTCATGCCTCTCAATCTACAACAAACTGCTTCTCAGACAAATCTTCAAAGCATACAATGCTTTCAAAACAAAGTATTTACGCAATATTGTTAATGCGCCGTGGTACATACGTAATGCTGATCTACATAGGGATCTAAAAATTGAAATGTTAGAGGATGAGGTTCGGAAGTTCGCAAGAAGACATGAAGTTAGGCTTCGCAACTATGCTAATTTAGAAGTAGTTCAACTACTTAATAACAACAATTTAGTTAGAAGATTACGTAGAGTTAAACCTTTTGAACTAGTTAACTAGGTAAAAAGGAAAGAAATATATTTGTTACAACATATGTAGTCACACGAACAAAGAGATAATAAATTAAGAAACAAAAGGTAACAAACCAAAGTTAGTTCCTAAAAACAGTACATAAGTACATAAGCAAATGTTAAAACAAAATTGCTGATTAGTCTTTAGACTAGGTGCGATTACTGGAAGGATGGTAACATCATGCCTTTCCTGGGTGTTTTTAGTAGGTGATTCAAGTCCCACACTATCGCAAAGCTCGCAAGCGATGTATTTCAACGATTTTCACCTAGCTACACGCAAAAAAAAAAATCTTCGTAGAGCTTATGCAGTACTCTAAGCATTCTGGTTGAGACTCCCAGATTACTAAGTTTAAAGAATAGGGCTCTTCTGTCGATGGAGTCGAAGGCTGCCTTAAAGTCTACGAAGATGGCATATAGTTTATCATAACAATATTGAAACTAAGAAAGGTAGTGCCATTTGTATTTATATAAAGAATAAATTAATAGTGATAATGCCACTTCATGAAAACTTTCACTTTCTTCTCTATGCACTCTCCAAGATGATTTTAGCACGTCGTATTCTCCATCCATCAACCAAGTCATTCAGTCCGCCAAGCTACCGCGTCATCGTAAACTAGAACATAACTTTTTCAAAGGCAGAACTCCCTACTGTATTCCAGCGAGTTGCTTAATAAAATACAAGTGGGTTGTTTGACTTCCGAAAAGTGAGAGCAACTTTATTCAAAATTCATTGAGCTTATATACTAATAATTTCCAGGTGCTGTCGCAGCAAAAAGTATTCACGTCGTATCTCGAACCCCAAAATCCATTGATCTAATTGCCCATTCGGCATATCCCGCCAGTGGATGACCGCCGTCATTTCACACAATGTTCGATTACAATGTTTCAAGCAAGAACTTTCATTCAAAGTGTTTAATTACTTTATGTTACTATGAATTGCCCATGCGGCTGTATGCTTTGCTGTGTGCTGTTGTTCAGCATAGGCACGACGTTGCATTCAAAGTATTCGATTACTTGAGTACATACATTTGTATGTTTGATCGTTGGACTCGTAATTGGCATGAGATACATTATGGTTTATTTGGTTTATTTGGTTGGGTCCGAGTTACGAAGTGAGCAATTAAATGATTTTTAATATTTAGACACATTGTTGGATAAGTGGTCGCTAGTGCGATCACTTTACAATACATGTGATGTTTTAATTGCTTCATAATTTGCTTGATAAGTGGCCGCTAGTGCGATCCCTTCACAATATAATGAACGATGATGAAACCTATTATCATTAAATTGAGTCAAAACTGCATTATATTAATCGCAAATTTTTAGCTGCCCAGTCATATAAAATAACTTTGGGAATTAGTTGAGCTTTTAGTTAAAAAAAACACACCGTAAACATAACTACTGCACAGAATTTTTTATAGGAAGTATTAGTAGTTTTGTGAACAGAAATGGCGAAGGAACTGCCCTTAGCCTTCATAGCAATATTTGTATTAATTGGTCAAACCACAGCGCTTTCTGTTGTGAATAATGTTACAATATCCAGTGATATCCTGACGACAATTTTATTCGACGAAATTCAAAATAATCCACATTTGTCTGATATACCCGTTCCAACTACGAGATCGTATTATGATTCGGGGAAATGTATTTTGGCATTAAAATATATAGTAGAAAATATCCGTAGTATCAGTGTTCTACCATGTAAGTGTAATAAAAAAAATAACTTGTTAGTGTGTTCCGCATGTTTTAGGCTGTTTTTTCTTTATTCTATCATTTTAAATAACGGTACCTTCCATACAACTGGTTCTTAGAACAACAATTTGCTAACACATACACTAATACTAACAAATTTGCATGAGATAGATAGATAGATAGATAGATAGATTCTTTATTTTTTCATCATAAAGTTTACAAATTGGTATACTTAAGAATAAGGACATGGCAATACTGCCGTCTGCCTGAGATGACATTTCATAATATGATTTAAAAATAAAAGAAATAATAAAAAGCAAAAATTTTAAAATATAAAGAAAAGGAAAAAACAAAAAAAAATGTTTAACAAAAGATATGAAGAAATATTATTATATAAAACAATGCTATCAATTTTAACGTGATTTGAAACACAAAATATTATACAATTTGGTTAATTTGATTAGATGTTTATAAAAAATTTTATCAATTTTAACATGATTTGAAACCCAAGATAATACACAATTTGGTTAGAAATAGCTGTTTATACAATATTATCAATTTTAACGTGATTTGAAACACAAAAGAGATATTATCAAATTTAGTATGATCAGCAACAAAACAATAAATAGTTAGGTATAAAATTTGGTCAAAACTGCAATAAGTGGGTAATCGACTAAGTTTAATATGTGAAACTGTTACGGTAAGAAAGAGCATGTTGGCAATATTTAAAGAGGCTGAGCCAGCCCATTGCTCCATTTAAAATTTCAAAAAGTTTGTCCAAAGATATAAAACTTTCCCGAAAATGCAACCGGCGAATTTCTTGTAGAATAGGACAAGCAGCAACGAAATGTTATATATCTTCATTCACTCTTCCGTTACATAGATCACATAGCTGGGGCAAGTCTGATCGATGAGGTATAAAGTTCAAATTTAAAATTTCAACTCTTGCTCTAAAAATAAAACTTATAACCGAGGCTGAAAATTCATTACTAAAGTAAGAGACTTCCGAGGGCAGTTCATGGTTTAAATGACTATAAATAGCTCTTGAAGTAGATGAAGATGCTCTGGAAAGGTTATCCAGAAACATTTTGTGATCCACCTTAGCAATCACATCAGAAAACTGAGCCTGCCAATCGGTCACATTAGTTTCTGTTAAGTTTAAACTTGTTTCGTAAGATAAAGCTAGTTCGTTCCAGTTTTTAAACGGGGAAGCATTCACTCGAAGTAATTTTCTTAAGATGATTTTGTGAAGACAAGTTTCACTTCTTTTCATCACTCTAGTAATGAAGTTCGCATTTGCCTTCAAATTTTGTATATATATAGGGACTATTCCTGACTCTACATATATGGCGTAGTTGGGTGTTGAGTTAGGCAAACGAAATATCCTCTTAAAAAAGTTTCTTTGTACAGTTTCAAAAGCTTCGAAGTGTGTGTATCCGACGAGTTGGACGCCATATGCCATGCATGCATTTACTGTCGCGTTGAAAACTTTGTACTTGGACGTTAAATCGACATTTTGGTTCGAAAAAAACTTTGGCCACATTATATTAAGAGCCAATTTAGCTTCGTTGCTTTTTTCTTTGGAGTGCTTTAGAAGCTATCTAAAAAAAATTGTAGGTCAAGAGGACACCCAAATATTTAAACTCTTGTAAAACCTCAATGTGTGTATTGTTTAGAGACCATTTTTCTTCCGCTTTTTTTAAAAAAAAAAAAAAAAAATAAAAAACAATCTTAGTTTTTTGGGTATTAATTTGCAAGCCCCAAGACTCGCAAAACGAACTTAGACGGTTTATTTGCAATTGAAGCGTGAAAGGATTATCAGCAAGCATAACTAGATCGTCCGCGTACAACAGGACTTTGATTATAATGTTAGCAAAATTAACTCCATCCGGAAGAAGCTCGCAGACATCATCTATGAACAGGGCAAATAATAATGGGCTGAGGATACAACCCTGAGGAACACCTGTAATTGTATCAAATCGATTTGAAAATGTAAAACCGTCCCATATCCTTGCATTTGTTGACGAAATAAGACTTGCATACACTTCGAGAAACTTTCTTGACAAACCAATGCAAGAAAGTTTGTATATTAAAGCTTGTCTATTGACTTTATCGAATGCAGCTTTAAAATCAACAAAGCAAGTGTATAGTTTCTTTTTTCTATCTATAAATTGTCGAGCAATGCTTGAAATGGCCAAGATATGATCCATGGTTGAAAAACCTGGGCGGAAACCGGCTTGAAAGATGCTCAAAAGACTGTTATCCTCAATCCATTTTGAGAGCCTTTCATATAGGATTGCAGTGAAAGTTTTTCTTATTGAATTTAAAATTGAAATACCTCTATAATTTTCCGCAGCGTTAGCATCACCTTTTTTAAAAATGGTAAAAATTACAGATTCGTTGAAACTGTTAGGGACACATCCATCATTGTACACTTTGTTATAGAAAGACACGAGATAGTTTTTAAAATCAATAGTGCTGTTTTTATAAAACTCGACTGGTATGCCGTCTAGGCCAGGAGCCTTGCTGTTTTTCAATCTTTGGAGCGTTACTTCCAATTCGGGCAATGAGAATTCTAAATCCAGCTCGTTGACTCTAGTATCAGGTAGCGCGTAATCAAAGGTATGAAGGTCTTCATCAGCTGAGAGTAGAGTTTTAAAATGAGCTGCTAACGTCTCAGCTTCTAAAGAGAACTTCATACCCTGATTGCGCCCACCAAGATTGCGGACTGTCTCCCAAAATATCTTTGAGTTTGTGCAGTTTTCCAATTTCTTAGCCACGTTTTTTAAATAGGTGATTTTCTTAACTGAGCACATTTTATTAAAATCATTATTAACGCGAAGATAGATGTTTTTGAAAAATTGAGAATTGGTCGTTCTAAACAGTTTTAAGTAAACGAACGAAAGTTTACGGAGATTTCTGCAATCCTTATCAAACCATACATTTTTAGCTACAAAAGTATGTGTACTCTTCAACGCAAAAGGGGCTGCGGTCTTTATAACCCGTTCTATACTTTCACATACAACTTCAGACGAGACTGCGGATTGTTGGGGCAGAGATAGTAAGTGCCGAGAAAGGAGGCTTCTATAGAGGGTTGCATTGTTCTCCGACCACTTCAGCTTATTAAAACTAGAAGGTGTAGCTTGCTGGTTTAACTCCTTTAGCTGAATTTTAATTACAATTGGAAAATCAGCCGAGTAGTTGACTAGTGCAACTTCAAAGTCATCGATAATGTTCAGCCAGTCCCCTGAAATCGCAGCAAAGTCAATCACGGATTGTCCCTGCCCGCTAACAAAAGTGAATTCGCCACATGCATCACTAATAGAAGGCCCATTCAAAACAAATAGACCGAAAACTTCAAAAAATTCTGTTAAACTCCCCCCGTTGCGGTTATAAATTTTATCCTTAGAACATCTACTCTCGGCCAGTGCAACTCGTGCTCGTAAAATATTGGCGGAAGAATTTTGATATTCACCAATCCTAGCATTTAAATCAACGACGATTAACACATGGTCAAGAGAAGTGTTATTCATAAATTCCACTAGTTCATCGAATTCGCTAAGCCAATGATTGCAATTTAAATAAATAGGAATAATATAATAGTTTAGGTTGTTGCTAACCATATGAAAAATAATTTTAGATTCAATAATTTTAAAATTAATAAGATTACCCCATTAAGATTTTTTAATCCCATATAGAATACCCCCACTGGCTCTTCCATGCAAATTAGATCTTATCGCGGGTGTAAACATTACTTTAAAGTCTTTGAAATATTTTAGAAATTCATTTTGATTCTTTTCTTCAATAAAAGTTTCTATAAGAATTATAACATCAAATTGGTGTAAATATTTAAAAAAATCGGAATGTAAAAGCTTACTTTTGAGACCAGTTATATTATACGAGCATATATTTAATTTTTGAAAAATAGTTGTGTTATGGCAGACGACAGAATTTACCTATTGTGTTTTATCCCTAACATGGTGTGAACTCTGATTTCCAAATGGCGCTCGCTGCGGTTGGAGGCCAAAAGCGGAAGAAGAGCTTGGAACCACGGCCAACCTCGCTCCCTCGCTGCAGTCAAAGTACTCGTAACAACTGTCACCAAATAGTTCACTAATGAGTGACATGTCCGCTGCTGATTTGCATGTATAAGCTTTTGAAAATTTTCTTTATAACCTTTGTATTCATACAAGCATTCAGTTTTATCCAAAAAATTCAAATAACTATACTTTAGGAAACTGACAATACCTATCTTAAACAAGTATGAAGTGATTTCAAAGAACTTTGATATATAAAGGGTCTTTCATTAGCGACTTGACAACTTTCATTGTGAATGCACCCAATTACCGAACTGTTAATGTCAAAATAATCAGTAAAATCAACATTTTCGTCGTGGTGAGGTAAGCAAAAGAATAACGTTTAAAATTAATTAAAATTTGCTACCGAAATTCGGAGTCAGTGGTTGCAACTTTAAGATGGTTAATGCCAATTTTCGGCCATAATTCTCGTCAAAGTAGAAAAGCAATTCAAAGTTTATTTACTTGTTTATGTTGCCGTGCCAGTGAGACTGCGTTTTGCATAAAGTATGGAGAATATTGCTGCGGTAGAGGCGTCTGTCGCAAACCAGCCAAATCAGTCAATTTCACGGCGTTCTCAAGAATCGGGCCTCCCCCAGACCATATTATGGAGATTTTTGCGTAAGGATCTTGGCCTACATCCCTACAAGATCAAGCTGACTCAAGGACAAAAGCCACTTAATCATATGAAGCGACGTACGTTCTCGAATTGCGCTCTGGACATGATGGAAAAATTCAAGAATTTCATCGCAAAATCATCTTCAGCGATAAGGCGCATTTTTGGTGAAACGGCTTCGTCTGTAAGCAAAATATGCATTACCCGACAGATGAGAACACTCATGTGCTTCATGAAACAGCACTTAATCCGCGAAAAGTCACTGTTTGGTGCGGTTTTCATGCCGGTGGCGTCATTGGGCCGTTTTTTTTCGTCGATGAAAATGACCGTCACGTTACAGTAAATGGTATGCGATACAGAGACATGTTGGAACGTTTTTTCTTTGAGCAGTTACATGAATTGGACATCAGTGATATGTGGTTCCAACAAGACGGTGCCAGTGCTTCTTATTTGTTTCCACTAATTTTGTAATTTTTTCTTACTTTCTAACCTTACGAAAATTAGATCTCCTATCTTAAAATCTGATTTGTTTACATTTCTATCGTATTCTATTTTTCTTTTGTGCTTAATATTAATAACATATTTGTTCGTTTTTTCAATTACATGTTTAAGGTTAGCTTTTCTTCATTTACATAGTTTTCTAAGTTATATATTTTTCTTACTATATCGCTTGGTAGGTATGGTAATTTACCAAAAATTAGTTCATACGGAGTATAGATGGTGTCAACGTGTGGAGTAGTGTTGTATGGAAATGCGTAATAAGGTATCCAAATATCCCATTCATGGTCTCCAGTAAAATTTAGCAGAAATTCATTCAAAACCCTATGGATTCTTTCTAACGGGCCTATACTTTGGTGATGATATGGTGCTGAATAAACTGGTTCAATCTTTAACAATTTGCAGATACTTTGTACCAATTCGTTTTTAAATTCAGTCCCGTTGTCGGACTTGAGTATCTTGAAGCAACGATATTTCAAAATGACTTGTTCTACTTTAGTTTTTGCTATTGTTTTCGCGTTTTTACTTTCGATGGGGTGTGCAATCATGGTAAATTCACATTGCATTGCTAGAATGTATCTATACCCGTTTGATATTCTAAGAGGTCCAACTGTGTCTATTTGTACCGTTTCAAAGCTTGTACTCGGTGTATCAGCTATGACCATTTTTTTCATTTATTTGCCTTTTTTGTTTATTCTTAGTATATGTTTCACATGTGTTTTTGTGTTTCTTTACCATTTGTCGCATGCCTTTCCAAATGTATTGTTTTTCTAATACCTAGGTGTCCTCCATGTGGTGAGTTATGGTATTCTTCTATAATTTGTAACTGTTCTTCTATCTTCGTTATTTATTTTGGGGGTTTTTATATTAATATCTTCATCGGCGATTGCTCATTATTATATTTTTGCTGCAGCATATTAAATATTCTCTTAAATTCTTCTTTCTTTATATACTTAAATATCATATCTTCTTCACTAAGTGCAAATTCTTTAATGGGTACACTTCTTAATTTTGATGACATCTTTTCTACTATCGAAACTTGTTCCGCTAGGTCTTCACTGCATTGCACTATAACTACATTTTCTTTTATTTCAGTAATTGGCCATTTGCATCTTCTTATTATAAATCTTAATCCTCTCATGTTTCTGACGTCAGTTAAAGATGTGCAATCACAAATGTGAAGGTCATCAGTCTTCTGCTGCGATGTGTAGTTCTCCTTTTTATTTTCTTCATTGGCAATCTTTTGTGCTATCCACCTTGTTACTGCTATAATTCGCTCCTTGGAGTCGTAATTGTTTTGGATATTTGTATTACCAATATTCTCTACCATCATGGACTTTTAACTGTTACTGTCCGTGACAGTGCATCGGCATTAGTGTTCATTGTTCCCTTTTTATATACAATCTCAAATTCAAATCAGATAGGTCCATTCTGATTCTTGTAAGCTAAGAAGAGGGATTTTTGTGTGTAAAAAGTGAAACTAACGGTCTATGGTCAGTCACTACTACAAATTTTCTTCCGTATAGGTAGGGTTTAAAGAAATGTGTTCCCCAATGGATGGCTAATAGTTCTTTTTCTATCACCGGTTTGTTAATGTCATGTTTCTGCAGTGATTTGCTTGCATAAGATATCTGAAGCGTCGGTGGTGAGAACAAAGGGCTTATCAAAATTTGGGTACTGTAAAATTGGTGGGTTGAAAATGATTTGTTTCAACTCATTGAATGCTGTCTCACATTCGTTTGACCAAATGAAAGATTGGTTCTTTTTAAGAAGTGCATTTAAACATTTGGTAATCCCAGCTAAGTTCTGAATAAATATTCTAATAGTAATAGTTACAGAATGCGACGAATCTTCTTACTCCGTCTGAATTCTTGGGTACTGGACACAAAATTCAAATTAATTGTCGTTGTAATGTTTTAGACTTTTGCGACCGTTATAATTTTATCGTTCAACGTTTCTACTTCTTTTGAGTTCGTAAACTTTCTGAATATCTCCTATGTACGTATTTGCATTAAACAATATTTTCCTTATTTCATTCGAATTATTTTCCGTACTTACTCTTTTTATTAATTCTTAATCGAAACTTTGACAATATGTTTTCGTAGTAACTATCTCCTTATTGACTTAAACGATAATATATTACTAAGTATTATTATTTAATTTTAAAAGTTGATTAACAAACGACATTTCTTAAGAGTACTTTCCTTACTATTAAAATTTTTAAAGAGTATTGTATTATAAGGAAATAACTATACTATATGTAATACATTTAACTAATTTCTACCTTGTTATTTAACATTTGATTCTAATAGGAATAAAATTCTACATTTATGTGGAATTGAAGAAAATTCTTTCTTGCCATTTTCGTCGGCTTCCTGGCCGTGTCGTTTTCCTCGCCTTCTGATTCCTTCATCTTTGATCGTCTTTGTTTGGATGGCAGTTGCTCCCTTAGGTGGTCGTCCTCTACTCGGTTGGTAAAAGTTCGGTTTGGTAAATGTCTTTGGATGTAGCCATGTTTTTGTCAGTATGTATATTCTTCTAGTTCATCGGCCATATCGAAGAGGATTGCGGATAAGCCATGATACGCTGCTTGTAAAAATTTACGTAGTACCTACTTAGTTGAATCGCCAGAGTTGCGATTTCTGTTCGGCATTATGAATACAATATTCAATTATTTTAATTTTTGGTCTGCAACAGTTTGGCAGGATCTAGTTCGGTTTCAGAATCTGGTTCGGATTGGCAGGATCTGGTTTGGTTTCAGAATCTGGTTCGGATTTTCATGATCTGGTTCGGTTCGCAGGATCGCCATGTAATGGAAGACTAAAGCTGGCAGGAACGCCATGTGATGGAAGTCTGTTTTTCAAGTTATAAGTGGAGGCATACGAAAGACTTCCCTTGGGATAAGCTAAGCAACAAAGGGCAGGCACGAATGCCATAGGTTTTGCCAGAGTTTTTGTGTTATTACCGGCAGGGCACGAATGCCATAATTGTCTGCCATAGGAATAGTAAAACACGTTTTTTTGGATGAGATAGAATCTGATTTTATTCTTCAAATTTGTTAGTTTTATATACTACTCCCCTTCCAACATTACCGATAAACATCGATACAAACAAATGGTCGCGTGCCATTGAATTAAGTCATCATACTCTTCCATAGTGTACTCATGAAACACTTCTCAAACACTTGTCACATAAAGCATAGATCGCGCAATGCATCGATCCACTTACAATGTCAGTACAATCGCCAGATGTTCTATTCATACTTTCTGTATGCGATACCAGACACTGTAGTGCGGCAGTGAAATTTGATTGCCATATCAGTGGGTCAGTGGTGTTTACGAGCCACTTGACTTAGACTGCATTACATGCAATGTAAGCACAAAGCACAGACAAAAAATATACAGATGTCTTATCCATATGGGAAAAAGTGTGATATGAAAACGAAATTTACTTCAAGAAAAAGCTTTAAAGCTTCATAATTTTACAAGAGATATAAATGAATCCCCTAAATTTTTTTCTCTCTTTTACTCAATCAAAAAATGAAAAAAAGCAGAAACCCTAAATTTTTTTTTCTGCTTTTATTACCTACCTACATTTCACACAACGTTGCTATAATTTATCCAACAAAAATTGTCAGTACAAGCAAAATAGGATGTTTGTCTCTCAGTCTGGTTGCAATGACTTACATAAATCGGCCCCTCTTTAAAGCTCTCACAGGGCCGCCTTAGTGTGTATGATAATTCGCCAAAACTCAGAGAGCAATTCTATTAGGGTTACCATCTTCCAATTTAAAATAAAAACATAGGGGCGGGCTACAGTCCGCTTGGGCGAACTGTTGGATACCCTATTCTTATTCCTATATCTCATAAGTGGGCGTGACAAAAATTTAAAGGATTTTATCGAAAAAACTAAGCTTTTGTAAATAAAAACGCTCCCT
This sequence comes from Portevinia maculata, assembly GCA_949715645.1. Lineage (NCBI taxonomy): Eukaryota > Metazoa > Arthropoda > Insecta > Diptera > Syrphidae > Portevinia > Portevinia maculata. Next base: position 100,664,824 of record OX454527.1, read on the forward strand.
AGCTCAAACTTTGGTTTTTCAATAAAATTGTTTTATTTAATTGTGGGCGTGTCAGTAGGCGGATTTAAAAAAAATTTAAGTATGAGCATAAAGGGCACCTAGAGAGTATATACTATAAATTTCAGCTCCCTAGCTCAAACTTTGGACTTTGAAAAATAAAAAAAAAATAATTGTGGGCGTGTCAGTAGGCGGATTTTGAAAATATTTACACATGAGCATAAAGGGCCCCTAGAGAGTATATATTAAAAATTTCAGCTCCCTAGCTCAAATTTTGGTTTTTCAAAAAAAATATTTTATTTAATTGTGGGCGTGTCAGTGGGCGGATTTTGAAAATTTTATGTCCCAAGCAGTTTTATGGGCCAAAGATCATATATAAAAAATTTCAGCTTTCTAGCTCAAAATTCAATTTTTCCCAAAATTTGTTTTATTTAATTGTGGGCGTGTCAGTGGGCGGATTTTGAAAATTTTATGTCCCAATCAGTTTTATGGGCCATAGATCATATATAAAAAATTTCAGCTCTCTAGCTCAAAATTCGATTTTTTCCAAAATTTTATTTTTTTGAGTTTGTGGGCGTGTCTGTGGGCGGATTTCAAAAATTCTTAAACTTGATTAATTCGGGACCCTAGAGAGTATATGGTTAAAATTTCAGCTCTCTAGGTCCAGTTTAAAGGCCTAGATGTTGCCGACGGACGGACGGACGGACGGACGGACGGACGGACGGACGGACATGGCTAGATCGACATTACTATCGATGCTGATCATAAATTTAGTAACTTTTAGGGGTCTACGGGCAATATTAAGGTATGTTACAAACTATGCGTCAAAATTAATATACCCCTAGAATAGGGTATAAATATTGCGGAACGAAATAAATTCCGTTTATCTTTTTCCTTTTCTGGTAAGATAATAATAGGCCCGTTTTTTTAAATCTATCTCTAGTAGACCAACAAAATATATAAATTTCGTAACACAAAAAAAAAATCAAAACGAAAAATATATCACTGTAATCCAATTTATTCATTATAAATATTGTAAAACATAAAATACTAATTTCTAATATCAGTACTCAACTAATCCGATGAGTAATTACTGCTACTGCTCTCGTTATTTAGGTCTATTATTAACCTTTCAACTGCTTCCTCGGCAAAAACGTCCATTTCCCACATATTTGGCTCAACAACCTGTTCAACGTGTTGGACAAGTCTCTTATTTCAGCCATTTTAAATGACTTGTTTTGGCTTGCTACAAACCCTTTCACTGATAAGGCGGCAAGCGAAGCACTTTATGTCCCGCATTTTGAGCCATTTCATCCACGACGTATGCTTCATACTTGGCTTTGTAACGTTTAACGATTTCAAGCAACCCATTGTATGATTGCATCCTTACCTAACTTGAGATCTTCCTTTTGGGATTTTCCGTATTCATTGGCAAAACAGGCGTCATTCATCGGAAAAACAAAGACAAAGATACAAACAGGTACATAATGAGATGAAAGGATGTATTTACGGGACATGCTATAGCGTATGCCAACGATTTGGTGGCATACATATCAGGTCCTAAAATTCAGGTCATTAACCTTTTGCGGCGTGACTTCGATCAAATTAAGGGATATTGCGACGACTGGAAGTTGAAAATCAACTTTTACAAGTCGGAAACAATCTTGTTCAGAACTCCATTGGCTCGGACCTGTAGGGATACCAGAAAAAAAATGGAAGAAATTGGCCATTATTGGACAAAATGGGCAGCCATTGGCGGTGAGAAGCGTAGTCAGATATCTAGGTATCTGGCTTGACCAGTATCTGTATTTCGATAGACATATAGTTGCTTGTCTTGCTGGGGCCAAGAAGGATTATGCTCTGACAAGGAGACTGTTTCATAGCAGTCAACTTGACTCCAGAGTGAAGGTCATTTGCTACGTGTTTTGGAGAGACAATGTCTTAGCACATGTCTCCGGTTGTTCCGAATGCCTAAATCTAACTATGTAAAATACTATTCCAACAAGGTCCTATACGATGGGGCTCAATTGAATAGGATTGACAATTTCCTTATTAAGGTGGCTCGAAGGCATGTTGCAAGCGCGATGGCCAGCGACAATAGCCTGATCTTTGGGGCTTACTAAACCAATGAAATGTACATAGAGAGTATGCTCCGGTCTAGCTTTATCCCGCCGGAGGCATTTATCCATATTGATGCAAAAGGGCTGATACAGACGAGGGATGGTATCCCGGTATTATACCACCGCTACCGCAGCGCGAGAGATAAGCGGCTCATCCGCAGCGAGGACGTCGCCAATACTCATGAGCTCCTCAGTTTTAGTACCGCAATAGCGGAGAGGGATAAATTCGATACTGACAAACAATGTGCCGAATTTTGGTGGCTTTTTGAGGGGGGATGTGTCAGCATGCCCTCCCAAGACGGTGCGTTACTCTAGGTAACATCCTCTTAGTTTTCCGGGAGGTGATTGATTCTGTAAGGCATCAGTCAGCTCACGGCAGCGCGTGTGCACGTTGACGACTGCCATTGGGATTTTGACGACTTGTTTCGTAATGTAACGAGTGATCAGAATCCTAATTATAGTTAGAATGTGTTAAGTAGTGTAAGTAAGTAGAGTAGGTAGTTTGTAATTTGTTTTTTTATATAAAAATATAAAATTTGATAAAGATTCCGTGTTTTCTTAACAATTTTCGCAATGAAAACATAATCATAATCATGTAAGATTAGTTCGTAAAATAGTTTTTAGGCCGAAAGGCAATAATTATAAGATAGAGTTAAGTTTAGGGCGTCCGCATAAGGATCAATAATCTAGAATAAGTATCCTGTTAATTTTAAGTTAGAGTTAATCATTTTTGTCTAGTATTTAAGTTGATATACGCTAATAATTAATAAAAATGAATTTCAAAGTAAAAGTAAAGTAAGGATGTATTTTCGGTTTTTTTTTGTGGTTGTGGTGGGTTGTATGCGAATTTTAGGAAAATTACAACAGTGTGTGACAGTGGTTTGGTTTTTATTTCAGTGGCAATTCTTGCGTTTGAGTGCCGTGAGAGTATCTACAGGCACTACCTTGTAGAAAAAAAGCTCCTCCATAAGGCCTGCACTGACAATTTTTGTTGGATAAAGTATAGTTGCTTACGTGTGGTGCAAAAAAGGAGAATCGTTTTGTTGTTGTTCATTTTATTTTAACTTGTGGTTTGTTGATGCATGGCTGCGCGCCTGTGTTGTTTCAGCACGGATCGTATCGTACGCATGCGAAAATGGTTTAGTGGATGTGTGCTTGTTATTTTGTTTCGTGTTTGTACCTTTCTGGACAGATAATAAACATAATGTTCATGGATTAATGTGCAGTGCGTATTTTAGGTTTAGTAGGTAGGCTATTAAAACTCGGATCATCAACATAATGTAGAATGTTATTCAATTAAGCAGCCAGATTGAATGTAGGAATAATTATTATCCAAAAGCCGTTCCCCATCACTTGAAAACAAATTACATGAAAAAACTGTTGATTTCCTATGGAGTCTAGAATCAAGCGATTCGAAATGGATTATGCATGCCTGTGTTGCTACAGTATGAGAATCGCATAATACAGATATCTCTATGATCCTTCCCACTCCGCGGCACACTGGGGCGAAACACTTCTGAAGCTGGCATTTAATCGAATGTTGAAATTGAGCTTTGTCTTAAACTACCGTTTTGTTTTTGTTTTAAATAGGATAGAGAATAAAAAATGAGAAAAAGAAAGTATATTGGGAGCATGTGGTCTTCAGCAGATCGTTTCGAATGCAGCATTTGTTAGTACTCGTATGTTCCATCGCAGCCGGACGTGTTTTTTTGTTTTGAGTGACTGCAGTTAACTGTGTGCTATTTCTTACAGTTTGTTGGCATTGAAAAAGTTTAAATTGCACTGGAATCAGAATTTGTTTTTATCCGAAATCCTAAGATTTTTAGATTGGTTGACCGTGACCTGACGTTGAGTATTATATGTCTTTGTGATAAGTGGTTTATTTAGTCTTAGAACCTGTACACTTCTTTTGCTACTTTTTGTGTAATAAATGTTTTTGTTGGTGACGTCACTTTGGAAAAAATACAATTTTTATACCCTATTCTAGGGGTATATTAATTTTGACGCATAGTTTGTAACATACCTTAATATTGCCCGTAGACCCCTAAAAGTTACTATATTTATGATCAGCATCGATAGTAATGTCGATCTAGCCATGTCCGTCCGTCCGTCCGTCCGTCCGTCCGTCGGCAAAAATTAGGCCTTTAAACTGGACCTAGAGAGCTGAAATTTTAACCATATACTCTCTAGGGTCCCGAAATAATCAAGTTTACGAATTTTTGAAATCCGCCCACAGACACGCCCACAAACTCAAAAAAACAAAATTTTGGAAAAAATCGAATTTTGAGCTAGGAAGCTGAAATTTTTTATATATGATCTATGACTCCTAAAACTGCTCGGGATATAAAATTTTCAAAATCCGCCCAGTGCCACGCCCACAAAAAAATAAAACAATTTTATTGAAAAACCAAAATTTGAGCTAGGGAGCTGAAATTTTTAATATATACTCTCTAGGGGCCCTATAAGCTCATGTATAAATATTTTCAAAATCCGCCCACTGACACGCCCACAAATAAATAAAACATTTTTTTTGAAAATCCAAAGTTTGAGCTAGGGAGCTGAAATTTATAATATATACTCTCTAGGGGCCCTTTAAGCTCATGTATAAATATTTTCAAAATCCGCCCACTGACACGCCCACAAATAAATAAAACAATTTTTTTGAAAATCCAAAGTTTGAGCTAGGGAGCTGAAATTTATAATATATACTCTCTAGGGGCCCTTTATGCTCTTGTGTTAATTTTTTTTTAAATCCGCCTACTGACACGCCCACAATTAAATAAAACAATTTTATTGAAACACCCAAGTTTGAGCTAGGGAGCGTTTTTTTTGATAAAATCCTTTAAATGTTATATAACAAAATATGTAGAGCGTTCTTAACAATTTAACCATACTTAGACTTTTGTCACGCCCACTTATGAGGGATAGGAATAAGAATAGGGTATCCAACAGTTCGCCCAAGCGGACTGTAGCCCGTCCCTATGTTTTTTTTTAAATTTAATTTTGATTACTTCTTAGGCCGAACACCTTCCAAAACTCTTTCTGTGACAAATGAAGAGCTATATAATATAAAGAAGAGCTCAATGTTAATGGCATTAGAAAGTCAAATCGAATTTTTGAGGGGTGAAGTTCTAAAGCGGGTTCAATGCACCGGTGCTTTTCAACACAATGTTAATGAGAAAATAACGGAGTTTAAATCAAAAATTAAATCACCTTGGGAAAAAGCTTGTCGAGCAGAAAAAAGTGCACACAATTATGATTGCAGTTGCCAGTGGGTTTGATATTGATGTATACCAATTTAGGGTAAATATCCCTGGTATCATATGCCTCCAGCTTTGCATAAATATTTTATTCATGGGCCAGAAATTATATCATCTGCAGTGTTGCCGATCGGCCAACTTTCGGAGAAAGCGCAGGAAGCGCGCAACAAAGATTTTTAAAAGAGAGAGCTTCTCAAGAAAATCAAGTCGTGAAAAAACCAATAAAGACGTATTTAATTTCTTTTTACTGAGCTCGGATCCCATTATAACATCCAAGCAAAAATTACATAGACGAAAATTTCAGTCTCTTCCCAAGGAAGCAGTTAACTTGCTAAAGCCCGCAAGTGTCCAGGAATCAAACACTCTTCTTGAGTCTGATGATAATGATGATGACAATAATTTCTAAGGAAGCAATACAAATTTTTGGTTTGATTTTGTATTTAATGGGATTTTTTTTTGATTATAAGTCTCAATAATAAATACCAATGCAAAATTTAAGATTCGTTTTTCTTCACGATAAAAGCGGGCCTTAAAGTGGGTGTGCAAGGTAAGTGTAGTGGACAAAAATTAGATCTTCAATAAATCTTTTTTAAGTTTTTAATATTGTAAAACAAGCACATTTCTGAAAAGTGGGCGTTTTAGTGGGCGTGTCGAGTGGGCGGGTTTTAAAACATTTTGGGAATTGTCTCCGAAGTCTGCGTGCAAAATTTCGGGTTCTTAGCTCTAACGGCTGATTTGATGCCACATTTTAGGGTATTCTGCCCCAATGTGCGCCGGCCGGCGCTCTGCTTATTTGGTGTATTATTTATTTTTTTTATTCATTATTAGGCAATTATGTTATTCCCTTGCTCTTGCTGTGTCATAAACTCACAACACAAGCACAACCACAAGGCGGAAGGGAAGCTATTTGCCTACACAACTGAATGGAACGGAGAGAAAGGTGCTCGGAAAAGAAAGGAGCTTTATTCTCAACTCTTATTTTGAAAGCTCCTTGTCTGGTAAGGCCATGAAAAATGTTGTCCGGTAAGGAAAAAAAATTTGTACGACACCTTCTATTGGCCGCCGAGATCGTGTGATTAAACACCTCTAGACTTTTTTTATGGGGCTACATTAAATTATTGGTCTATGCCAACAAACCGGTGACGTTAGAGGAGCTCAGAGCGAATATTGAACGAGAAATAGCGGCTGTATGGGTCGAAATGTGCGTCCGAGTCATCGAAAATTGGGTTCAATGTATCGACCGCTGCACCGTGGTGGACATATGAACGAAGTCGAATTCCATTCATAAATGTTTTGATAGTAATTCAAGTTAAAAATAAGTTGTCAAGTCCTTAATGAAAGACCCTTTACGATTTACTTTACTTAACGGGCTCCCGACCCGTGAAGAGTCTCTGCCTGAAACACTGCAGCCCTCCATCCTCTGCGATCCCAAGCATGCTGCTTCCAGTTGTTCAGACCAAACGCTATGGCATCCGCAATAGCTTTGTCTTCCTTGCCTTCTCGAATCTGTGGGCTTGGAATAGAATATCCTCTTGGCTGGAGTATTATAGTCCATTCGCTCAATGTGTTCGAGACAAATGACTACATCCACATCTTGGTACAGCTCGTAGAGTTCGCGGTTTTATTTTCTCCTCCATTTGCCTCATCGCACATAGGACCAAATATCCGGCGGAGAATTTTCTTTCAAAAGAACCCAATATTAGCTCCCTTTTGGTACTTATTGTCCAGCACTCGACACAATAAAGCATGACTGCAGGATTAAGGTTCGATAGAGCATGCAACAAATCGTCAATCCAGTACGGGTGCAAAAAAGCTCCGAAGGCTATCCTTGGTGTTGCTAGGACTATCGAAACAGCTTCATTTCACATATAAGATCATATTCAAGTTACTGTGTGAACGTCTCAAGCCGTTATGCAGTACGCTAATTGGCACCTACCTGTGTAGCTTTCAATTTTTTATCGGCAGGATCTCTACGCCACGATAGTGGAATTCAGGATTCCTGTAAAATTGATCCAGCTGTGTCGCGTGACGCTGGAAAACACGTAGTGCAATGTGTAGTTTGAAAATTTCTTTGGAAACATTCCGAACATGCACCGGACTCCGGAAAGGAGTTGCGCTATCATATAACTTCTTCAATCTTCTTCTGGAGCAGGGCAGGTCTCACAGGGACAAAAACAAGTTCATGCTTTCAACCAGCAAGAAAAGCTGTTTGCTGATGGCCATTACTGGCAGCAACTTTGAGATAGTTAGGGAGTTCACCTAGCTCGGACTAAGCATCAACTCGACGATTGACAACTAAGTGGAGATCCGCCGAAGAATTACCCTAGAAATTGTTGCTACTCCGGTTTAGCGAAAGAAATGGGTTCACAACTCCTTTCCTGGAAGATCTAGTATAAACTCTCCAAAAAAAAAAACCAGCTGCGAGTTTTGAGCTTTGGCGCCGAGTGCTGAAAAGCTGATATACGCACGCTGGCAACATTGGCTCGGCAAAATTGAGCAATTGGAAAATAATGCTCCAGTGAGGCGTCACGTTCGAGACTACAAGCAAGACCGAACATCAATTTTAAGGACCAAGCTATTGCGGATACCAGCGCTCTTCGTCTGTATAACTGGAAGCAGTGTGCCCGAGATCACTTGGGAAGCAATACTGTGATGTCGCCCGCAGCGACATCATCCACCTATTAAGTAAATACAGTGGCGGTCAGAAGATACTTTCAGCGGTTTTCTTTGCTTATTCTTTTTTAAACATATTTATAAGAAAGATAAAACGGGACATAAGTTTCCGTGTCTTATAAAGGAGTTTTTTTTCGACAACTACTGTTATATGAGAAACTTTAAAATTTTGAAAGATGTTGTGTTTTTCTTTTTCTCAGCGAAAGTAAACTGTCGGGAACACTGACAAGCTATTGACAACACCGGTGCAGGCGCCTCGCACTCCACGTTGAACTTTTTAAAGTTTGTATTGTACTATTATAAATTTAGAATGTGTTTGTTTTCTGCGGATTACCCTAACAAAATTTCAAACTGTTATATTATTAAGTATTAAGCATTATTAATAACAAATATAATAAAAAATATAATGTATATCTTTTTTCCAGTTTTTGACTCATGGGGGAAATTTCCTTCAGGAATCCTTTTCTATCATTTCAATGATCTGGGGAACTTTGATCAATGCGTTCAAATATCAGTGAAGATGAGTTCAACGATTGGCACCGTAAAAGGACAATATTGCACGGCATCTATTCCTTTGGCCATAAGCAGAAATTTACAACTGTATAGCAAACTTCCAACCGACGCCAACGTTGAAACAAATGAGAGAGCATTTTCAAATCTATTAAGGCTCAGAATAGGAATGTGTATACCCGATGTATGCGATCCTTCTTTGGTTCAGCAAATTATCGCAAGCGTTCCGAGCACACAAGGTGTACTTTCTGGTATTCAAATAAGCAAATGCACCACGGACGAAAAGCCAAAGCTCGAAGCAGTCAATATTGTTGGCATGTAGGTTGAATATATTCACTTTTATTTTATTTTATATTTATTAATTTTTAATATTTTCAGACTTATATTCTCAATTTTTGCTGGATTGATGTTGTTGAGCACGGCCTATGAAGTTTATACAAATTATTTCAAAAGTAAGACTTGCAAATACGTTTCTGTACTGCACTAAATTTATATGTTTTTCAGAACCTGCGGTTGCTTCGTTATTAGCGTTCTCTGTACTAACAAACTGCAGCAAATTATTTGCAATTAGTTTGACCAAATCCCCCAACTCCATTGACTGCCTGACTGGTATTCGGATATTTTCAATGCTTTGGGTAGTGATGTATCATTGCTACAGAAATGTCCAGCACATGACGTTTATTAATTGCATCGACATTTTATCAGTGAGTACTTTAAATAAAGCTTTAAGTCTTTTTAACACGCTTCATTTGCAGTTTATAAACAAAGCATCGTCATTTCATATTATATCAGCAGATGTGATGGTTGATAGCTTCTTCTTTATAAGTGGACTGCTTATAGCATGGATAGGGTTGCGTGAGCTCGATAGGAGGTATTAATTTTTTGTTAGTTGAAATATAATTTTGTATATTTTTTATTAGCAATGGAAAACTAAATGTTCCGCTGATGTATTTGCATCGAGTCATACGACTTACGCCAGCCGTTGCAGCTGTAGTACTTTTCGAACTGAGCATTAGCCAGTATGTAGGTACCGGACCCTTTAAACATGAGCTGGTAGTTAACAATGACTGCAAAGAAACATGGTGGTCGACATTGTTATATATTCAAAATTATGTTCACCCATTCAAAATGGTAAGACATGATTTCACAATTATGTTTTTGTGACTTGAATCCCTTTCTACAGTGTGTTGGTCAAACCTGGTATCTTGCTGTAGATACCCAACTTTATTTTCTGTCACCTTTGGTGTTAATTCCGCTGTGGAAATGGGGACGAAAATTCGTGCCGGTCATGGTCATATTGTCGCTTATATCAATTGGATACACTTTTTCCAAATATTATTCAGAAGATTACCACGGAATGGTGTAAGGCCTCGCCGACTTTAATTCAATAAATTGCTAATATCTAATTTTTTATAGTCCATTCGGTTCTCAGCGGGAACGTCTAACTTATGTACCAACTCACGCAAGATATTCCGTTTGGCTAATTGGATTAGGATTCGGTTACTTTATGCACAAAAATAAGAACAATTCATTCCGCCTATCAAAGGTACTTGCTTGCAACATAACTTTCGGTGCTCTATGAAACTAATTTGAAACTGTTTCAATAGTTAGTACAACTTCTAGGATGGCTTCTGTGCTTTGGTACTATTCTTGCTATTATATACGCACCATATTTCGTAATCAGCGCGGGTCGTCAAAATACTTTAACAATTTTTGAAGCTGCAACGTACGCAACTATGAAGCGGGTTGGATGGGGAATAGCACTGGCTTGGCTTGTTTTTGCCTGCCACTTTGGATTTGCTGAAGTAATAAACTCATTCCTGTCTCATCCCTGGTGGCAGCCTCTGGGACGTCTGTCATACTCCATTTATTTGGTACATTATGGGCTTGCGTTCTTAAATATAGGAATGACACAAACTGATTCATACTTTTCAAATTATCAGCGGGTACGTACATATTCTGAAATAATTCTATAATGCTCTTATTATTTTTTTCTATTCAAGATACTTTTTTTCTGGAGCCTGATGGGTGGTTCTCTGATGGCAGCTATCGTCTTGACATTGGCATTTGAACTACCAATAATCGAGCTTGAGAAAATTCTTCTTGGTGGTTCAAAAGGTTCACAGCCAAGGGTTAATGCTTCCCAGGATACAAATATCGATCTTATTCAAACTAAGTCTGTTGAATCAACTTGAAAGTCTAATGAAGTATTGTTCGTCAATTAAATTTGTAATTCGAGAGGTTGTAATAAAGGTTTGCGTTGTATAATTTCATGTCCAATTTACTAACCAAAGGCTATATTTGTTATTAACTGCAATTGCCAAGTTCGGCGAACATTTGGTATGTCCAAAGTGAAGCTGACATGTACAACACTCCAAATCAATTTTACAAGAAATAATTAAAAGTACCTAGTTACATACATACACTAACCATAGTCGATTCGCCGGTACTAACTTGCTTCCCCTTTTGTTATGTACCAAATTACCTCGCAGAAAAACTAGTATGTACATATAATTTTGTTTGGCAATAGGCCGCGTTACAAACGCGAAACAGCCAGATGTGCGGAACGAGTGGCAAGCGACAAATTTAAACGGATGAAAAGAAAGCGCTCGTCAGTTGATAGCACCAAGCGTGCGGGTGAAAAATCTCTGGTCAGCGGGAGAGTTTCCTTTTTGTAGTACTAAATAACCAACAGATAACAAAAACATACAAATTAAATTTAAAACAAAGGGACGGGCTACAGTTCGCTTAGGCGAACTGTTGGATACCCTATTCTTATTCCTATCCCTCATAAGTGGGCGTGACAAAAGTCTAAGTATGGTTGAATTGTTAAGAACGCTCTACATATTTTGTTATATAACATTTAAAGGATTTTATCAAAAAAATGTTCCCTAGCTCAAAATTGGGTGTTTCAATAAAATTGTTTTATTTAATTGTGGGCGTGTCAGTAGGCGGATTTAAAAAAAAAATAACACCCTAGGGAGTATATATCATAAATTTCAGCTCCCTAGCTCAAACTTTGAATTTTCAAAAAAAAAAAAAATAATTGTGGGCGTGCCAGTAGGTGGATTTTTAAAATATTTACACATGAGCATAAAGGGCCCATAGAGAGTATATATTATAAATTTCAGCTCCCTAGCTCAAACTTTGGATTTTCAAAAAAATTGTTTTATTTATTTGTGGGCGTGTCAGTGGGAGGATGTTGAAAAAAAATTATTCCGAGCAGTTTTAGGAGTCATAGATCATATATAAAAAATTTCAGCTTTCTAGCTCAAAATTCGATTTTTTCCAAAATTTTGTTTTTTTGAGTTTGTGGGCGTGTCTGTGGGCGGATTTCAAAAATTCGTAAACTTGATTATTTCGGGACCCTAGAGAGTATATGGTTAAAATTTCATCTCTCTAGGTCCAGTCCAGACGGACGGACGGACGGACGGACGGACGGACATGGCTAGATCGACATTACTATCGATGCTGATCATAAATATAGTAACTTTTAGGTGTCTACGGGCAATATTAAGGTATGTTACAAACTATGCGTCAAAATTAATATACCCTTAGAATAGGGTATAAAAAGAAAAGAAAGAGATTTATAGTACGACAGAAGAAAAAGGATAATTATTGATCCATATTGTTAGTTCGGGAACGAGAAAGCTGGTTAGACGCAGGTTTTTCCAAGTACCTACCACTGCACTGCCAGCCGGCGTATCAACGAGAAAACGAGATCCCCTCACTCCACTTGTCGCTCTAGTGAAACGAACGGATTTGGCGGTTTTCCCAGTCAACTGAAGAAAGCTATGCCACCTAATCCGCACTGTCACCAGCGGATGGAATGATAGCGATATTCACTGAACAACCTGCTTTCTGAATTGAGATCTGAACGTTTTTCTTAGTTTTATCGTCGCGTCGATGCAGATTGACTCTTAGGCGTATAGGAGAACATTTTCAAAAAGTCTCTGATCTCGCAGCCGAACCATAACATAACGGGCATTAAGGTTATTGTTCGAAGACGTGGGGTCAACAAATGAAGTCTTAACTTTGACGGCTGGGGGAAGTAGAGGATCGGTAATAGCAAAAGATTCAGAAGTTAGGGTTGGCGTGTTAATATAGGACGGAGTGGTAATGGTAGCTGCGGAAGTGGATGGGGCAGGATTGAGAACATGGTAGTGAACGAAATCCGGGTAATTGAAGGAAGCGGTAGCAATTAAGGGTGACTGTTGTCAAATTAAAAGAAACACGTTTGTGTTGAAGTCTAGGTGACTTAGAATTTGTCGTGAGGTGAACGGAGGAACTGTGTGGAGATGCTACTCGTAGTTTAGAGGGATCCTTAGGGGGAGAGAGGTAGGTTGGGGAGAAGTTGTCAAAGTAGAGACATTGGGGGTGAGTTGAGAAATCGGAGAAGTATTTGCGACGGTAGACATATGTATTATGGATAGCCCGACGAATTTGAAATTCTGGTTTGGATCAAGGTTACTGCTGGGCATGGAGTTATGTTTGTAATGTGTCGTGTGCGACCTGTGCCACTGCGGTATGTTTTCGTAACGGCATGCTGCCTTTAGACGGCCGCCCTTTTGTTACCTGTAGCTGCCCTGGCTTATGGCGGGATGTTCGGGACCATGGTCGAGAGCTTTTATTTAAAAAAAATTAAATCAATATAAAGTTACTCACAATATAGTCCATATTTAGTAAAAAATATATAATATTAGATACTTAATGAGAAAATTTACCTACTAAAATTAATTTGAGGTACTTAACATTAATCCTTTACATACCTAGCTGAAATAACTTTGAGAACCTTATTTATATGTTTAACTCTAGCACTTTTTGAACATAATGTCTAAAACTACCTTATTTTAATACTTAATATTTACATTATTTTGTTTTAATCATAATATTTTATTTTATTTTTATTTTTTTATTTAAGTGACATTGAGATAATTACCACACAACAGATCATACTAATCAGTTGGGGTCGTTAACTCTGCGTGGCACAGCTTTTTCTGCAGTGTGCAAGTTCCAACTTCCTTCATGGCGATCAAAAAAAAAAAAAAACTTAATCCATGGAAAATTGTTTACGAACAAAATTAGTTCATAAACAAACTACCGATATAATCCCGCATGCCCTATGCTTGTGTACTTGCTAATCGCTAATCCTACCGACCATCCAAAGTTCATTATTTCAGCCCTCCATACCATCAAATTAACATTTGCACTCAGATGGCAAATGCACCCAAGCTGTTCTTGGTACACGCACACTTTGAGGACTACGATGATCGTGGAGAGCTACTTTCATGGTGTTTCGCCGCTGTCGTTTTTTTTTATACTTACACACCGGGATGTAGAGTTCCAGAAGTCTCCACCACAACCTTCCTTCACACTCATGTAGAGATTTACCCTTTTGATTTGATATGTGTAAGAGGGCGTGCACTAGGAGCTTTTGCGGACACTCTTCGAAGACGTCTCCGAAATACAATTGCCACGAATTATTTTTGCCAATTTCTTTTTCTCTACCATTGTGCGGCTAATGAAATTCTAATTTCATTCTGCACTTGGGCATTGTATATAAACTTTATTTATTTTTATTAAAATTAAATTAAATGGATTGATTATTTCTTTTAATGGCTATGTTTTCCTTTTTGACGGTTCCTGCACGTCCCTCAACAACATTTTGCCAAATGATGTCGATCGGGCTATAGTGCTTACCTTGGACTTATTTAGGAGTATTAAATTCATCTCTGGGAGGTATGCCAACAAATCGTTGGGTTCCAGGAGTACAGTCGTATCCTTTATCAGATACTCATCGTCCTCTAAACTGTAGTATATTCTTAGCTCGACTATTTGCTGCCCATGTTCTGGGGGTTTTCACAGCTCTGTTATTCTGCGATAGCTCTCTGTTACTTCCTCATCATTTGCTTCCGTTGGTTCCTTTTGTACCTTGTTGTTTGCCTTGGACTGCGACCTGGTGATGACACATATTTGTGTCTATCCTGATGCGACTAAGAGCGTCAGCTGTGCAATTGTCTTTTCCCAGAGTGTATTCAATATAAAAATTATATTCTTCTAAAAGTAATCTGAATTTAGTGAGTCTACTAGAGGGTTCCTTGAGTGAGAAAAGGTACACTAGTGGTCTATGGTCGGTTATGATTTTGAATTTTCTTCCGAAAAGGTATGGTCTGTAATGCTTTATTGCCCATACTATGGCGAGTAGCTCTTTTTCGATCGTACTTTAATTTTTCTCGGCACTGTTTAAGGTCTTGCTCGCAGCAATGGGTGTATCATCGAAATTGGAAAGAACAGTACCTAAGGCGAAGCCTGAGGCATCTGTTCGCAAAATAAATTCTTTATCGAAATTTGGGAATTGTAAAACTTGATCACTTGAAAGAATTACTGTTAGTAGTTTAAAGGATTTCTCGCAATTTTCACAGAAATTGAACTATACATTCTTACGGAGTAATCTGTTCAATGGGATTGCAATTGTAGCGAAGTTCGGTATGAACTTGCGATAATAGTTTGCAAATGCTACAAATCCTCTAACCTCATTTTCATTAGTAGGTTTTGGATAATTGCTCATTGCTGCTGCTTTCTTTGGATCTGGATTTATTCCCTTTTCAGAAATAACGTGTCCTAAATATAGCACTTCTTTTCGAAGAAAGGAACATTTTCTTGGATGGATTTTAAGATTTACCTCCCGTAGTAATATAAACACGTCGACCAAGTTTTTGTTATGGTCTTGGAGGTTTTTGCCAAAGACGATAAGGTCATCTAAATAGACAAAGCATCTTGAATAACTCAGTCCCGCCCTTGCGATTGACATCATTCTAGAGAATTTGCTTGGCGAGATTTTGAGTCCCATTGAGAGTCGTTTCAGTTGAAAGTGTCCTCCTTCGGTAGAAAGTGCTGTTACTGGTCGGCTATTTGGGTCAAGTTCCATTTGGTAATATCCTTGACTCAATTCGATACATGAAAAGTAAGTTGATCCTTCTACCATGTCGTAAATGTCGCTTATATTTGTTGAAGGAAATTTGTCATCTTCAATCCGTTCATTGACATTACGGTAGTCGATTACCATACGGAATTTTTGTTCACCTGTATCGGGATCCTTTTTTTTGGGACAATTAGGATGGGAGAATTCCATGCCGAAACGGATGGTTCTATGATATCGTTATCCAACATTTTATCGATTTCTTCCTGTATATCTTTCTTCTGCGTATGTGGTAGTCGATAAGGCTTTGTGTACTTTGGAACTGCTCCTTTCTTGAGTATGATGTCGGCTTAGCCTATGTGCGTGTAAGTGAGCTTGTCACCTTCAAAATGGAAGATATCGTGGAACTTGGTACATATGGCTTCAATTTCGCCTTTTTCCTCCGTATAGAGTGTATCAAGGTTTAGCTCGTTTGATATTTTCTTGACTCTAGAGGCAGTTGGTTCATTCTTTTTGTTGCAACTCAAAACATAATGTTCGGATGCGGGCAAAGATTGTGGTTCCGCCAATCTAAGTATAACTTCTCTGTCGCGGGTGTTAAAAATTGTACGTGGGATTTTTCCTGTGGTGGCTTGGGATATGGATCCAGCCATGAAGACACCTTTGCACAGTTCTTGAGGATGGAATACTCGTGTATCTGTATGTGCTGTGGCCAGCCAGTAGGTGGCTTCGCATCTGGATGGTGTTCAAGCTGTGTTGAGAAAGTATAGGTAGAACAATTGTTCTGTTATTTACCTTTAATCTCAGTTGTAGGTCCTCTAGGTCGATTATCGCTCCAAGTTCTAAAAAAAAATTGCCTCCGATAATTCCCCCAACCGAAATCGGAAACGAATCGGGTACTACATGGAAATTCGCGCTCGAGATCATGTTGCCCCAAATGTAGCGTACTTATACAGCTTCCCAGTGATCGAAGTTCACCTGAGATACCTGCAATAGCGATACTTCTTTGTGTACGTATAGGGAGAGTTTTCGCTGTAATCAGACTCTTAACTATACATATGGATGCCCCAGTATCTATCAAAAATCGAACTTGTCGGTTGTTGAAGTGTAACTGCACATAAATGCCGTTTTCTATCCCCGTTGTGCATATGGCGTTAGGCACTTGGGAACTTAAAGGTCTCCCCCCGAAAGGTCGACAATCCCCTCGGTGGGTTGCTCGTTTCCCGACGCCATTATTCTTAGTCTTTCCCTCTGTTGTTGGCGCTGACTCTGGTTGTCATAGCCCCTATTGTTTTCCCTGTTTGAATTGGTATTCCTATCTTGGGACTGATTGGGGAAAGGATAGTTATTATTGACATTTTGCTGTGGGCCATTGTTTGGCCCTCTATTTGCCGGAAAATAACCGTTCTGATTTCTAAAGTTAAAATTGTTGCGGCGGAAGTTACCCCTTGAGTAATTGTTGAAGTTGTTATTCCGACCTTATGATGACGGATTTGTTGAGGGCCCTGGTTACGGGTACCTCGAAAATTGTTGCGTCCGCCCCTGTAGGGCGGTCTTCTTGTACCCTCACTTCTCCTACTCTCTTCCCATCGGCTACTGTTGTCTGGGTCTGTAGAGTACTTCATATGGTCTGTCTTATCTGTCGTACTATGGTCGATTTCCAACAAGTGTTGTGCTGCGCTTCGTATAGTAGTATGTCGGGCGCTATCCAACACGATTATCAACCTATCGTTAATCTCTTTTTTCAGGAAAGCTAATCCTCTTCGGTCATTAGCGGCGGTAAGCGTTAGTTGCGTTGCTTCGCCATGGGCCGCGATTTCTAGCTCCGTAATTTTCGTGACTCCTAGTTCGGTTAGGGCTTTGCCCTTGATTTTACACTTCAAGATAAACTTGATAAGTGTGGCTTTAGCCGGAGTTCCCAAGACAATAGCTTTAGATCAGGGAACAGAGTTTATAAACAAAATCATCAAAGATATGTGTAAACTCTTAAAGATAGAAACACTATAGTCCACAGCTTACCATCATGAGAGCATAGGAGCATTAGAGAATTCGCACAAAGTTCTCGGAGCATAGCTTATGTGCTATATATCTGAAAAACATACACACTGGTGCACTTGGTTACCATACTATGTCTTCTGTTATAATACTTCTATACATTAGGAAACAGGGTAGGTATACACCGTTTGAATAAGTATTTGGAAGACAATGCAAATTGCCGTCCAATCTAACAAAACAAATTGACCCTGGATATAACTACGAAGACTATTTAATTGATTTAAAACAAAAACTACAGGTAGCCTACTGGGATGCTAGAGATCAGTTGATTGAAAAGAAAATCAATAGAAAGAGTGCGTATGACGCTAAAGCTAAGAGTAAGAAAGCTAGTTTCGAAGTAGGTAGTTTAGTCCTGTCACGGTCGCCATGTAACGTCTCACAGACTAGAAAGAGTGTCCCTGAAACAAGGTTATGGGCCAACGTTGAATGAGATCTATCACTTCTTTTAGACTCGGCTGTAAAGCCAACGTCTATACTCTACAGCAGCAGAGCTGCTTAATCAGGTAAGCAAAAGAGGATGGAGAACACGAAACTTAGATATTCTCGCCCTTGAAGCCAAAGCTCCGTCAGTGGACTAAATCAGATGCGTCTAGTTCGGGTTCTGGTAACAAAAGACGCTTTATTCATAGTTTGCGTACTTTATTTAAAAAAGGTTTTTCAACAGGGACGCTACAAAAGTAGAGCGATAGTGACAGCAAACGACGCCGAATTTCTTGCCGGTCTTTTGACATTTCTCTTCAGTAAGGTTTGCCATTTCATGATGGAAGATATACGAGCCAACAAAGAGTCGAAATTATTAAAATTTACAATGCCACAATCAATTTATTGGGAACCAAGTTTGGAAACCGTGTTATCTCACGAAATGGTCCAGTCGCTTGGCCGCCTCGGTCGTGCGATTTGACGCCGTTAGACTATTTCCTGTGGGGCTACGTCAAGTCTATGGTCTATGCCAACAAGCCAGCGACGATTGATGAACTTCGTACGAATATCAAACGTGAAATTGCAGCAGTATCGGCCGATTTATGCTTGAAAACCGTCGACAATTTGGTTCAGCGTCTGGACTTCTGCAAGCGTGCCCGTGGTGGCCATGCAAAAGAAATCGAGTTCCATACATAATGGCATCGAACGTACTTTCACAGGAATAAAGAAATTCATTGATATCCAAAACCGTTTTTGTTTTATTTAAAAAAAACTTTTGTAGCGCTCTTATTGAAAAACCCTTTACATGAAATATTGGTATCGATACCCATTCGATAAATCAATGCCCTCCCTTCGCTATTGGATAACCGCAGCGTCATCATATACTACGCACGATCTACATAACTTTATAACCCTAATATATGACCGAGGGGCAATGTCCCCATATTCATTACTTTATAAATTAAGCTTGGTCAGCGCACCAGTACTTTGAACTGTACTTTGCTCCCCTTTAGGCTATGCATGCATTCATGCATCTACACCATTTCGGGTCTCGGTAATACGACTCCAACTCATTGATAAGTGCTCAGTGCACTTGAAATAAACTGTGCAATGTTGCTAGGCGGCTGCACCGTACTTGGGTGCTATTTGATATCTTTTCCGTAGCAGTGCATGTGGGCTTTTTTTATAGCAAGCAGTGCATGTGTTGGCTATTGTTTGGTCTTCAAAGAGCTGGTCGTCCGAAGTTTGGTGGCTTGTGCCAGGCTACTCGAGTTACGATATTTTAATGGGTCATGTTTTTTTAATGTGTTCTTAAACGGTTTGAGTTATGTAGGATCGTTCATGCGGTGATCGAATATTTCGGAAGTAAACAATTAAGAGTAAATGGGAATGGGGAGTAAAACGAATACTGGCATTCATCACAGTCCGTGTGTTTCTTTGTTCATTCGGAATATTCGGAATATTCCGAGTGAGCCATTTACGTTTCTTTGTTCAATGGAATATTCCGGATAATCCATTTCGGTGTTTCTTTATTCATTCTGGAATAAATGGAATGCATTCTTCTTATTCCTAGAGAAAGGGGGAATAAACGGAATATTCCCTTGTTTGACAGATGCACTTGATCAAAAAAAAAAAAATAGAAGCAACAGCAAGCAATCAATTGGGTGAGCATTTATTGCAAATTTGTTGTCTTTATACCCTATTCTAAGGGTATATTATTTTGACGCATAGTTTGTAACATACCTTAATATTGCCCGTAGACCCCTAAAAGTTACTATATTTATGATCAGCATCGATAGTAATGTCGATCTAGCCATGTCCGTCCGTCCGTCCATCCGTCGGTAAAAATTAGGCCTTTAAACTGGGCCTAGAGAGCTGAAATTTTAACCATATACTCTCTAGGGTCCCAAAATAATCAAGTTTACGAATTTTTGAAATCCGCCCACAGACACGCCAACAAACTCAAAAAAACAAAATTTTGGAAAAAATCGAATTTTGAGCTAGAAAGCTGAAATTTTGTATATATGATCTATGACTCCTAAAACTGCTCGGGATATAAAATTCTCAAAATCCGCCCACTGACACGCCCACAAATAAATAAAACAATTTTATTGAAAAACCAAAATTTGAGCTAGGGAGCTCAAATTTATAATATATACTCTCTAGGGGCCCTTTATGCTCATGTGTTAATTTTTTTTAAATCTGCCTACTGACACGCCCACAATTAAAAAAAAAAAACAATTTTATTGAAACACCCAAGTTTGAGCTAGGGAGTGTTTTTTTCGATAAAATCCTTTAAATGTTATATAACAAAATATGTAAAGCGTTCTTAACAATTCAACCATACTTAGACTTTTGGCACGCCCACTTATGAGGGATAGGAATAAGGGTATCCAACAGTTCGCCGAAGCGGACTGTAGCCCGTCCCTATGTTTTTTTTTATATTTTTATGTGTGTTGTTTTAAGTTAATTATTTTATTATTATATATTTTTAATTTCCTTCCAGAATCATACATTTTTAGAATGGTCTTCTGTGGGCATGAAATGCCGCATAGATGTTTGTGATTGTGACAAGTCGATTTCATGAGCAGTGTTGCCACTTATGAAACATAAAAAGGTGCATGTTTTTTGAACTTGTACTAAATCCTTACTCGAAAGGACAACATATTTAATGTTTTACTTTTTTCCTTCGATTCAACATATTTAACATAATAACAACACAAGAATATAATGTTATTTATAAAAATAATAACAATATCTTAGTAATAAATAATATATGTTATATCGGAACCCACTTGTGCGCATCTAGATTTCAAATTCAACAATTAAACATTTTGCCATAAGTTTCAATGTATACAAAAAGATGCTATGAGAAAGAATTGTAACTCAGCACTTTTTGCCCTAATCGATGTTTACAAAAGATCCATCGCTTCAATGTTTATAAAAGATGAGAAAGAATTGTAATTCAGCACTTTTTGCCCTAATCGATGTTTACAAAAGATCCATCGCTTCAATGTTTATAAAAGATGAGGAAATGTGACGCAGCACTTTTTGCCTTCAGCAACTGGTGTGAGAATATCATCTTATGTTCCGCAGTCAAAATGCTGCGTTAGCAATTAAGCAATATAAAAGGGGATCGATGTATCTCAAGTTTTTAAGTCTTAAGTCTACCATACCACAGTACAGTCACTTCGTATAGCGGAAGATTTCCCCCCACCAGGGTAAGGGATCTGAAGCTTCGAGTTCAATAAAAATTCATACAATAATAAACAAATAAATAAAGTCTTTTATTTGGTGGTGCTCTCTTACGATAGCAAACATATTTTTTTATTCAATTGAGAATATTTAAACAAAATTTATATTATGCTTCATCTGAGCGAAAGTTATATATTACTGCATTGGGTACTTCGGGAAGAAACGCAGCTGTGGAGACATAAATAGGGACAAGTCGTTTTCCGCTATGTATTATTTTGGTTGTCGAAAATATTGATAGCTTTAAAATGTTCAGTCAATCACAAATTCGTCACTCACAAATAAATTTAGAGAATTCATTCGCTGTTTTTGTTTGTAAAACAACATTTTTAACCGAAATGTGAGTAGAATTGTTTTTTTGGAAAATAAAATAATATGTATTGAATAGATACAATCACTGGAACTTCACTTCCATAAATCTTATGAACAAAAAGCAGTCTCAAAAGCATGAGCTTAAACAAAGCAACTAACAACGGCGGTTGGCAATGGTGCAGTAGTAGTGTATTCGCTTACGGAACGGTCGTGCGTTCGAATCCCGGCCAAGACCATTTCTTTATACCGAATACATGAAATCGTAATCTCCCTAAGTAACTTAGACACCACCCGTGGAGAAAAACCCTACAACTGCACCCAAACACTTCTTTCTTATCTCTCTATTCTTTCTAATACCAAGTAGCTTACACTATGTTCTTTGCATTATAAGGGTACTGTAACAACAGAAAAAATCGAGTAGCGTAAGCAAATTATAAAAAAAAAACAACAAAATAAAATTAAATTTTAATACATTTTCCAAATAGTGGTACTCAGCTGATTAATTGGATAATAAAATTATTTGCGCTATAAAATTAAGAAGGAGCATCTAAACACTATTTTTGAACAGTAAAACGTAAAATTTTTTGTAGAATTGTGTACGAGAAATAAAAATGAACTTTTGGCAAAAATGTATTTTTTTGGAAACAAATTAGGTTGAACAAATTTGCTATATATATATTCTTAATACTACTATGTACAAACGAACAAAAACAATTAATTAATAACAAAATAATTGTGCAAAAAAAATAAAAATGCCTTTAAATTGCTGCATCAGGAGCTGCACAAGTCATTTTGGTCAACATGTTCACTGTTTTTATATATTTTTTTTTTGCCCTGACATACTTTCTCAGGTTTTTCCTCAATAAAGGAGAAAATTTCCCTTTGATTTTACCTAAATATACACTTTATTAACAATCGCAATAATTTTTCATACAATTTCTGCAAATTACTGAAATTGTATGCTTCAATTTTTTCTTGACATTTAAGAAAGAAATGCGGCACTTCAGAAAGAGAAAGCTTTATGCACGTACTCTATCGCATTTTGCTTGTAAGTGTTCACAATGGATGAATAATTTGTTAATTGACATTCATAGTACCAAAATATCGACCGATTAATAAATTTTGTCGCTTAATTATCAACAGATCTGACATGTATTTCCAGAATCGCACATCGGAAAATAGTTTTTCTCACCATTAATCGGTAATTTTGATAATAGCAATTGGTGTGAAAGTGAAAGAAAACTGATTCTGTCGAAGTTTCTTTCTTTCGTTTAACTATTCAATTCGAAAGAGGCGGCTGCTAGACAACTAGCACCGGGCTAACCCATGCGGGAAAAAAGGTGCAGTCACTTAAACTGCCGAACCGATGGGGGCAGTCTTTGGTATTGGCCTGGTTTCTGTGAAACTTGTTCACAATCGGCCCACCCAGTTTGACTTGCAATTTTATTTTTTATTAAAACATATATCTAGCATATTTTTTTTTGAGATGCGCAGCAAGGCACACCGGCATCGGCAAGCCGGCTTAGACAATAATTATGTAGTAGGTATACTCGAACATATTAGACGATACAGTACATAACGCTTATAAGCAACACGCTTATAAGAAAACCTCGCTTAAAAGAAACCTAAACAAAGGCACCGTGTACTTTCCCATATATTTAATGTTAAATTGTGCGTTTATAGGAAACACGTTTACAAGAAAAACACTGATAAAAGGAACATTTCTCCAATCACGGACTTTCCATTTTCCATATAAAGTTGGTTGGATTTAAGAAACTTTTTTAATAAAAAAAAACTCAGGAACCTAATACAAATTTAAACAGACCCTTAAGAAAAATTCAAAGCGAAAATTGCAATTTCATGTATGTATATTGTATATGGTGCAATTTGATATTTGTAGAGAAATTCAGTTCAGTGTTCTTCTGACATTTGAATTTGTTACTCGTATTTGTTGTGTTCTAACCATTGCCTAAAATGTCGCGTAATAATATTTCACTAAAAACAAAATTGATAATCTTGGAAGAAATTAAACTTGGAAGAAATCGAAAAGTTATCTGCGACGAATATAATATTGCAAAAAGCACTTTATCTAGAATAGTAAAAAATTAAAAACAATTTGAAGAAGAGAAATACAAATGCAAGAACTTAAACAGAAAAAGAAACAGAGATGGAAAATACTAAATTCTAGATAAAACTATGAACAAATGGTTCGAAACAATGACGGAAAAAAATGCAAAAATAACAGGTCCAATTTTGTTGGAAAAGGCGCAGCAATTTGCAATTTAGTTGAATATTTCAGACTTTAATGCCAACAGTGGTTGGCTTCAACGTTGGAAAAACAGATCAAACATATCTTTCAGGAGACTCCATGGAGAATGCGGTTCAGCCGACGCTGAAGCCGCAAATAATTTTGTAGAACTCGTTGTGCCAGAGCTATTACAAAACAATGATTTAGAAAATATTTACAACGCAGACGAGACTGGATTGTTTTTTAAGGCTCTTCCTACTGGTACCCATGTCACAAATGGACAAGATATACAGGCGCAAAAAATCCCGAAAGATAGAGTAACATTGCTCTTCATATGTAATGCTACCGGCACAGACAAATTTGTCTTTTCGATTGGAAAATATAAGCAGCCCAGATGTTTCAGAAACCAAGCAATTCCAATCGCTTACAAATTTAATAAAAAGGGTTGGATGACAAGTACTCTTTGGACTGAAATTATCAAAGAGCTTGATGATGCCATGAACAAGAAAAAAATTCTACTCTTAGTTGATAATGCCTCATGCCATAAGTTGGATTTTAAGCCGAAAAATATTGTGATAAAATGTTTGCCAGCTAATACAACGAGTCTTATACATACAACCTTTGGACCAAGGTTTGTAACTGTACGCATCTTGTATTCATTAAAAATAAACAAACTATTTTTTTTTCTTACCTGCACTAGGGATAATCCACTCATTCAAATCACACTACCGAAAGTGTCTAGTTAGGAAGCAAATTCTAGCTCTAGAAGTCGGTGATATGAAAAGTTTATTGCGAGAAATGAATTTACTCAATGCTCTGAAGATTGTTAAACGGTCTTGGTGGCTTGTTACCCCACAAACCTGCAAAACTGCTTTAAAAAGGCTGGAATTTTTGAAAGAAGCGAAGAAGACCAAGGTAGGCACAAGATTCTTTTACATTATTTGAGTTTGGTTATGATTTCATTATTTTAGATTTTATTGAATTGAATGAACCAGAACCGGAGTTATCTCATTCCGGTGAAAATTTTGAAGGTGAAGAAAATGAAAATTGTTTTGGAGAGTTGGACGATAGCGAAATCTTGAACGAAGTACTAGATAGTGATGGCGAAAGAATTGAACAGCAAGACGAACAGGAAAATGAGCAAATGCATTTGCCAAAACCAACTAGAGACGAGGCTCTGCGTGCTTTTTTCGTTTTGAAAAGTTATTTAGATAGTGATGATGATTACATTCATAATATAATATAAAATTAATGATTATTTTTGAAAAACACTGAAGTATGTACAAAAAAAACATTAGGTAATTAATGAGCTGTGAATTTTGTGTTATTTTTTTTTGTTAAATGAAATATATATATTTATTGAATACTTTTTAAAAATAGAATTTTTTGTTGCACGGTGTATATGTATTAGTCTTTTTGTTTCCGTATAAGAAACTTGTTTCTTATATCCGTATAAGAAACTTGTTCCTTATATCCGTTCTGAGGATATAAGAAAAACTCGGTTATAAGAAACAAGTATCGTGCATTTTCTGAGTTGCTTATAAGCGTTATGTACTGTACAATTCTTTGGCACCGGTAAAACCGGGCGGGTGCTGCTATAATCCTCACCCAAATTAGGAATTCTTATTTGAAAGCCAAATGGTTGAATAATCGAATGAGATCCATGCTCTTAGCATTCTATTTGCCAAAATCATGCTCTGTGAATAAATTTGCATCTGTAATTGAGAAAACCGGATTTGCAATCGCTAATGGTTTCCCCGCTCGAACCTAGCTCTGTTTTGCATACGAAAAATGCGTTCGAATGAGAAACACACCCAACGCATAAATAGCCAAACACAATTGCAATTGCAAGAACGATCAACTTAATTTGTTGTTTTTCACTTTTTGCACCTAAGGGATGGGCAAGAGGGCGGATGTCCTGAAGCTCACGGGCACACAATTGGGTCTGATATAAAAAGCACAAGAGTCATACTTAATTAAGGCAAAGAGAAACACGGAAATGTTTATGTTTACTGAAAGCTGTGGCCCACTAACGCATGGAAGGCGAATTTTGTAGAAACCACAACAGTTCCGGTTAATTCAAGAGGAAGGAAAGGCATTGAATAAACAAAGAGGCAAGGCAAATAACGAACAAGTGCAACAACAAAAACAAATGTTAATTATGGTTCGTTGACCATGACAAATTAATTAAGTTTGTGCTAATTTTGCTTGCCTCTTGGTGTTCGGATGGGTTTTTTTTTTGGAAAAGTTGTACCGGTTCTGGAAAGATACGAGGATGCCCCAAAGCAAAGAAAAACTATGTATCTACGTGGGTTTTATTTGGCTTGTATAAGAATAAAGTGACAAATTAACCATTCGTAAGGCCATAGCATTACAGCTGTTTTGATGAATAAAAGGGTTGCGGTTGAAATGAGATTACCCTATCGCTCTTGTAGGTATTACGGACTTCTCTGGAAAAGTTCTAACTTATTGATTTAAGTTGTGTGCTTTTGAAAGTTGTTGCGGAATATTTTCGCGCGACAAATTTCACCTTCTTTCCTTCTCTTCCCTCCCCGTACCCTTCTTCTATTGGGTGGCATCTGCGAGGTCATAGGAAAGTGGAGGGCAACCAAGGTCCCATCAGCCTTTGGGCCACTTTCCCCGAACCTCGAGGGTACCACTCCCACAGGTACCCAAGCCCGTGAGTTGAGAGGATTCCCCAACATGAGAGGTGGAGATGAGCAGTATAGGCGGACCGCCGACCGGCAGATCGAGAGCCGGGGTAAAGTGCCCAAACTTCTTGCCACATACCAACTCAGCAGAATGGGTCCAACGTTGTCCGCACATAGTAACCGTGCGAAGCAAACAGCAATGCGGCAAGGTGGATGACCTTAGCCTGATTGCCCTCCAACGAGATGGAGAGGCAGCAGATAAGTGTGGGTGGACGGCCTACACGGGTACATCTGCACCAGAACCACCACTGACACGGTGGGGTGTTAGGTTCGATGAGGGGGAAGAAGACGCTCTTCCTTTCTACTCCGTCGTAGGATCACCGGAGGAGCAACAGAGGAGTGTATTCGGACGGCCAAGACGAAAGACACTCCCGTAGAAGACATGGCAATACGAGCAAACACTGAAGAGAAACACGAGACACAGATCCTGGTTGACACGATACACTACAACAACATAATCAATAAAAAGGCCAAGACGAAAAACACTCGTAGAAGACATGGCCATACGAGCAAACACTGAAGAGAAACAAGAGACACAGATCCTGGTTGACACGATACACTAAAACAACATACATCAATAAAAAGGAGAAATCCTGTCCAGCAAAATATATTGTAAGGAATGACCCGCGATTGGCAAGACCCTTACACCTTTCTGAACAGGATTCCACCAGACAAGTTTAAAATCCGCGGTTTTCTAAATTAATGGTAACTCACTTGATTAACTCTAATGACCGAAAACGAAAAAGGGAAAATACTATGAAGTATACATCAGAATTTGACGGTAACGTTATAGATGTATGCAGAAAACATTTCTCACAGTGTTTTAATGAGACTCATAGTTTCGCTAAATCAGTTACACGTAAAAAGATAGGCTGTCCCATAGTGCCATTAAGAGATCATCGAGGTGAACACACTCCTATTATTGGAAACGGGGTGGAAACGAAATATCGTCCTGTCTATATAAACTCCTAACCACGATATCTGCAGATACAAATCGAATTACTTTTTATAGCGATTCGTGCACTGGACAGAACATTAATTCATTTGTCGCTGCCGTGTTTCTGGCTAAGGTATTCAACACTCAAAATCTGGACTACGTTGACCATACATTTCTCGAGCTAGGACACACACACATGGAATGTGACCGTGACCATGCATTAATTGAAAGAAAAACATAGGGACGGGCTACAGTCCGCTTGGGCGAACTGTTGGATACCCTATTCTTATTCCTATCCCTCATAAGTGGGCGTGACAAAAGTCTAAGTATGGTTGAATTGTTAAGAACGCTCTACATATTTTGTTATACCTATAACATTTAAAGGATTTTATCAAAAAAAAAAACGCCCCCTAGCTCAAAGTTGGGTGTTTCAACAAAATTGCTTTATTTAATTGTGGGCGTGTCAATTTAAAAAAAATTAACACATGAGAATAAAGGGCCCCTAGAGAGTATATATTATAAATTTCAGCTCCCTAGCTCAAACTTTGAACTTTCAAAAAAAAAATTAATTAATTGTGGGCGTGTCAGTGGGCCGATTTTGAAAATATTTACACATGAGCATAAAGGGCCCATAGAGAGTATATACTATAAATTTCAGCTCCCTAGCTGAAACTTTGGATTTTCAAAAATTAATATACCCTTAGAATAGGGTATACAAAAATTATTTTATTTATTTGTGGGCGTGTCAGTGGGCGGATTTTGAAATTTTTTTATCCCGAGCAGTTTTAGGAGTCATAGATCATATATACAAAATTTCAGCTTTCTAGCTCAAAATTCGATTTTTTCCAAAATTTGGTTTTTTTGATTTTGTGGGCGTGTCTGTGGGCGGATTTCAAAAATTCGTAAACTTGATTATTTCGGGACCCTAGATAGTATATGGTTAAAATTTCAGTTCTCTAGGTCCAGTTTAAAGGCCTAGTTTTTGCCGACAGACGGACGGACGGACATGGCTAGATCGACATTACTATCGATTCTGATCATAAATATAGTAACTTTTAGGGGTCTACGGGCAATTTTAGGGTATGTTACAAACTATGCGTCAAAATTGATATACCCCTAGAATAGGGTATAGAAAGAAATCCGCACTTAATCTGGGCCTATAATCCATGTAAGGAAAAAACGTCCGCTTAGTTTGACTTCATATATTTGAGTAAGTAGAGAAAGAATAAGAAATAAGGTGCATACATGTGGTATATAAAAATGACAATATATAAAAGCATTAGGGTTGATACTTTACGTTATTATATAAATTGATACTTACAGTTTTTATTTTTATAATTACTTCTCTGAATAAAGCCAATCCGCTTGCTGCTCACTTTGCACAATTTGCTCACGCTCCCAGATTGTGCTTTATCTCCCCCTGTACTCGAACGCGTAGAATACTCCATGGGACCAATCCACTTTCACACTCGTACAGTGGCGAGAGTACCTCGAGATCTTGACATACACAGATCCGCTGGACCAGATGGTATTTCCTCTATCGTTCTGAAGAGGTGTTCTTCTATGCTGGAAAAATCACTGCGTAAGCTTTTCTATCTCTCCTATTCTTCAGGGCTCTTTCCGAGGAAAAGGCGAATCTTCTTTTCCCTCCTCCTTCCGACCAATTGCACTTACGTCCCTTCTTTCTATGGTCATGAAACCCTGATCAACCGTCAGCTAATGAATTATCTTGAATCGCGAAAACTTCTTAATGACCGGCAGTATTGTTTTTGCAGCAACAGGTTCACGGGTGATTTGATGACATGTCTAACCGAAAAGTGGAACCAATCTCTTCACCAACGTGGTGAGAATAAAATTATTGCACTTGATATTTTAAAGGCATTTGACAGAGTTTGGTACGAAACTCTCTTATGGAAAATGAGTGCATTTGGAATCGATGATACCTTTCTTCAGTGGATTAAAAATTACTTTTCAGACAGTTTAATTCAAGTTGTTTTGGGCGGTTCCAAGTCTGCAACTCTCCAAATAAATACTGGTGTTCCCCAAGGCTCTGTTTTGTCTCCGACTCTCTTTCCCATTTTTATAAATGATCTCAGAGTCTCATATTCGTTTTTTGGGTCACGCCCCTCTTCTTCGGGTGTGGAACAGGAACGGCAACGTATGTTAGGCTCACCGATCTTAACAGCACAAACCAATAGAGTGGCATTTAATGCTTCTAAAACGCAATGCTGGTTTCCGTCATTAAAGCAAAACCCACACACACTGCAATCATCCATAAATGACACCTGCATCGCTGAAACCGAAAGACTTTCCATTCTCGGTATTTGTGTTACTGACAACCTCCGTTGAAATGACCACATATTCGATGTAGCCCAGAACGCTCCGAAATGTCTAGGCTTCCTTAAGCGATGTAAGAAATATTTCACCCCTTCTCATCTGGCTACAATTTATAAGGCGTTTATACGCCCGAAACTCGAGTACCATGCTTATAACTGGTCTGGTGCACCAATAACTTATTTGGAGCTACTTGACAGGATCAAAAAATGGCGACCGAGACATCGCGGGATCGATTGACTCTCTTAGTTATCGTTGTAATCGTTATTTCCACCAGAAGTGCTCAAAGGAAATAGCTAGTTGCAGCCCTAGAACATTTCAACCGTAATAGCCGCTATGCAATGAATGATCATCAGTTCACCCCCAAGCCTGTATTCGAACGTACAATGAAGTTCAAAGAATCTTTCCTCAGCCGTACAACACGAATGTGGAATACTTTTCCACGCTCTATTTTCCCTTCGCATTATAACCTACAAACATTTACAACCAACGGTCATCGGAATCTTTCCTTTTTTTTCTAATCCTATTTCCTTAACGCCCGCGCTGTGTAGCCAATACATGATAAGAGTACTAAAAAAATCCCTTTAGTACGTGCACATTATAAACAAAAATACTGTTTTTTGAATTCTTTTTATTTTTTTTATTTGGCTTTGCTATAAATTGATATTTATGTTTATTTTAAACTTACTGTTTGAATTAATGAAGTTTTTTTTGATCTTTAAATTCGTAAAGAAATTTGATGGGACGCTCTGGAAAAAAACTCTACCAAATGAAAATAACAAAGTGAAGGAAAAAGCAGACACAGCGGGCTCAGCTGCTGTCTCTGCCGCCTTAACCAAAACGGCTAAAAGGCGCGAAACAAATTGCACAAAAGAGGACGAAGGTTTTCCTACGAAACGCTAGTCGTAAAGAAGTAAAATACGGGAGCTGCGAACCAAGTACCCTCAGTGACTGGGAAAATGCAGCTTTTGAGAGGGTTAAAACCATTCTGGCCGACCTGCAAAAGGCCAGAAACGGAAAAAAGTCTGCGAAGAAAGTCTTGAAAGCCGAACTGATGGCACTCTCAACATTCTATGCGGCAAAGCTAGGGAAAGGGTTAGTGTTGATGGAAGGCAGACGAGTTTAAACAGCAAAAGAGGCCGGTCTTACGGAGCCGCTGAGTCCAACAGAGCAAAAAAATGCAGTCCGCACCTGGAAGGCGCCGGCACAACGACCAGGATAAGCATCTCGTTGTCGCGGTGCGGTCGTCTCACAATCGACCAGTGAAAACACATCGACTAGACGTTCCAAGATGCCCTGTGGAAGAAACTATCCGCCGCAGAAAACGGAAACTTCGATTTGATGGCACCGGTTGAGAAGGCTGGGAAAGTTGTTGCTTGTGGAAAAAAACATTCTGTAAAATTCGCCCACCAACGGCTTGGGTTTGTGTTCCTAGTCCCTCCACCTACCCAGAGAAGCTCATAGGGCTACTACATTTGCAAACTCGGGAAGCCCAAACGGCAAAACGGCCAGCATTTCCTAATAGCCCTAAACAACTATCTTCCATACCTGGACAAATTCAATGGTATGATTAGATAAAGCATGGGAAGGTTGATGGTCAAAATATCAACCAAGGGAAAGGATGAGGGTTCTTCCTCAGTTCTTCCAATGGTAATGACGGAGGTTAGGTTAGGCTTAGGTGGCTGTCGGCAGAAGCCGACACACTTCGACCAATTTAGGTCCATTGTGATACCACGTATGCATCATCTACCTCAACTCTGTAGATGGGACTGGCCAACGACACGCGGTTGTTCTCAAACGGTCCCCATATACTTACTAACCGCGCCCAACGTCATTTAATTTCGGTCATCTGACAAGAACCGATTAACTCGACGTGGTATGGTCGCTGGGTATGACGGACGTGCTACTGGTAAACCTGCGTCACAGTAGTGCGGTGGCGGCCTGTCTGATGGAATATGTGATAAGGCAGAACATCGCAGCCGTAATCATACAAGAGCCCTGGATCAATAAGATCGAGATTCAGAGACTCTGAGAACTATACCTTTTTCTACAAGGCGAAAGGTTAAATCAGGACTTGCATCCCAATTGAAAACCACATAAAGGCATTTCTTTTGATTAATTACAGCTCCGGCGAATTGAGACCGTTGATCTGCGAAACGGAAGTGGGAAAACCACTATGTCTGACTTCGGCCTATCTTCCCTATGATTCCGTAGATTCATAAGCTAAGGGTGAAGTTTCGACACAAATACAAGAGGTGAGTTTCTTTATGATTTTATTATATTTTCCAACCTTATCGTATGTAATACTAAGAGGGAATTTACCTATTTTTGTGATATGCAAAAGGTAGGAGGTTATATTTCGCTTCAACATAAACTTTCAACATAGGGCATGTATTTTTTTTATAGAAATCTTAAAAAGGCTGACTGCGATAAATATCTACACAGAGTTCGTTAACCTACGTTTAGATGTCCAGCCGATTCCCGGCGAAAATACTGTACATAAGTAAAACTTTTAACATGGCTTTCGAGAAGGCAAGCCCAGGAAATAATATGCCAAAAAGGTCTGAACCGAAGTGGTGGAATAAGAAAATCGTCCTAAAGGAAGTACGAAAACTTTACAACAGAGCAAAATTCATTATAGATGATACCACATGGGATGAGTGTAGCGAAAGCAAGAGGGAATTTAAGTATTTAGTTAGCTTCAAAAAAGAGCTTCATGGAAAAAGTTCTGTGAATCCATTTAAGTAACTGAAGAGGCGTCGAGACTGTGGAAAATGCTCTCAAATGCAGCTATTGTTCCTAGCAACCAAAAACGGAACATGGGCCGTGAGTAGTCAGGAGCTTCTGGAAAGCCAGGTGAAAACGCATTTGACCGGATCCACAACCCAAGGCACTTCAGCCTACAACGGCATGTGGAAGTCGACAGATAATAATATCAATCGGAAAAATCTACGGTGGCGTATTACAGCAATCATGCTCCAAAGTTCACCGGAAAATTAAAAACTAAATATTTTGAAAATTCAGAGACTTTGTCTTTAAACAGCGCATGTAACAGCCTAGAGGGAAGTTCGGGTGGCGTTTACACCCAAAGCCCGCAAACAGGGACAAATGACAGTGAGGGACTTCAGACCAATCAGCCTGCCATCCTTTGTGCTCAAGACTCTTCAGCATTTAGTGGAAGCTCATATTACAAAAAATTGCAGTAGTCAGTCTTCTGATATAGAAGAACCTTCAGAAACTTAAAGTATAAAACTATTTCAAGCGCTTTTACAAACGGTAATATTAAACAGGGCATCATAAACTGGGTATGCAACATGCTTGGAAACAGTAATATAAACTGTTCCCTTGGTCAAAGCTCCACTAGAATGTAGGTAACCAGAGGAACGCCACAGGCAGTCATATCGCCCATTCTGTGGGTACTGGTTATTGACAACATCGTAAAGGAGCCGAAGTCAATGGGAGTAAGTGCCACAGAGTACGCGGACGACGTGGTTGTACTAGTGCAATGAAAATTTTGAAATACTGTAAGTGAGGTGACTTTATATGCCTGGAAGAAAATTTGTGATTGCCAGCCTCAAAAACAGAACTAGTCCTCTTTACTAGAAGTTACAAAATACCGCATTTCATTCTCCCAAAACTTGACGGAGTTTAACTATTCCTTGCGGATAGTGTGAGGTATCTGGGTGTAATCCTGGACAGGAAATTAAATTGGAAACTCAACGTAAAAGAAAGAATTAAAAAGACGTATCACGCCCTACGAACGGCAGCACTGGAATTCTTATCCCGATTGTTTAAAACATTAAACAAATTGCTGGCAACAGCGCGTTGCGTCTTACAAATTTGGGTCACTTGTAGTTGTGGGCACTGCTCGATTTAAACTGATATATTACCCGAAAATCCTATACTGACATGTGGAATTTCCCCAAGGACACAACGGTATAAATGAGCAAACCGATGAGCTTGCGGCTTCTTATCAAGGCAATTATCAATGATAAAATTGCTATGAAACTGACCTCAGATGAAAAGATCTAGTGAAAATCTTAAATTAATTAGGGAATAGCTAAGAATAGTTGTTCGGATTATGTCGAGACACTGTCTCCTAAGGAAGTATGCTAGGCGGCTAAGACTGGTATGCACGGATACATGCAGATGCTGTGAGGACCTGCAAGCCGAAAAATACATAACCCACATACGGTGTGAATGTAAGGGAATAGCACGGAATCGTAGAAGAAATTGGGTGGCATGGACTATAGGAAGCTGGTCAGATTCTGCTGGGAGATTGGATGTTTTACGAAGAAAAGGATTTAAATTCCGTTCTTTGAAGTTTAGATTCAAGCGTATCTCCAGGGATCGCGATGGGGCGGTTTTGGTGCCTAGTGCAGTATGCGATTGCATTCCCCTTTTTAACCTTACCTTAATTAACCTACAAAATTAATTTTGTATGGAAACGTTGAATTGTTTTAAAGCAATAAAAACATTTTTGACATGCATTTTCGACAGAAATTTATTCTAAACTTCAAACCATTTGTATTTTTTGCAATATCATGGTATCGTTAGTAACATAACTTTCGAGAAAATGTGATACTTCTTTCACATAAACAAATAAAACTCAAAGCTCGCACATTCCTTTAATCTAAAGGCTTTTGATTCAAAACTGAATGCTAATGATATGAATTATTGCATCATCTTTGTAGATAAATAGTTTCTGATAGTTTCGAAAACTTTTTCTTTATAACAAAGCAATTGACAATTTAATATAATTAAACATCCAAAAACTTTTCCCTCAAAATTCACCATACCATATGTACTTCAAATCTTGATCCCAAAAGTATTTTCAAATAAAACCAGTCCTGGGACGACAAAGAAACTCTGAGTCAGATTTTATGTACCTAAGCATATTATATTTCTCACTGAATTGAATTCGGTCATAAATGCGGTTCTTACACCACATTCTCGACAAAAACATTCACCATTCGGCTCTTTTCTACCGGAAATTCAAAAACCAGGAGACAGGTAGGACGCAGTTGCAAGAGAATGTTCATGGATAAGACATTTTGCACCTAATTCCGGATGAGTTCAGTATGTTAGTGGTAGTGGTGCTGGATGCTGTTAACCCATTAAACTTTACGACTTTGTTTCTTCTCTATACTCTCAGACAGAACACCTTCTACTTGAAAATATAAACACCCCCAATGTCACCAAAACTGGGTTAGTTTTAGGTAAAACCTACTTTCGTTAGTACTCTTATCCTCTAATATGCTTGAATTCGTCTGTTCACGGTTGATAATCTTTTGAGTCCTTGAACCGGATACTGTTGTCATCGATGATTGTACGAAGTTTTAGTTGGCAGAGAAAGTGTTTACGTGGTGAAGCGTGTAAGAACATTCATAAAGGGTATGGAATAGCATTAATAGGCATTCTTTATGAAATCGAGTATCACATGAGTTTTAGGATATGTACCGAATTTTAAAACAGTTTCGATGGCATTATTAAAATTTCCTAATTTTCTGGAAATTCGAGCTGCTGTTAACAACAAGCTGGTTATGAACGAGAGAAACCGTTTGTCTTTTACTTCTGTCATTCCATTGCAATTCAAATAAAAAAATCCCTGAAGAGAAGGACTTTAAGGTTGAAGTGTCACTTCTACTTATATGCATATTATATAGGTACCCATCATTAGGTATGTGGAGTAGAAATACTTAAGATATGAGCACACGATTTGCGACAGTCGCAAACTTTTGCGAGTCTGACGTAATTTTTACGATCCCGTCTGGGAAAGGGCGTATTATATGTGTATCACAAAACTGATGAAGGATGTTTCCATACAAGCTTGTTTTGCTTTGTTTTTCCTTTTTTATACCCTATTCTAAGGGTTATATTTTTTTTTCGTCAGAATTAATGGTAATGTCGATATAGCCATCCACCCGCCGGAAAAAATAAGGCCCTAAAACTCGAGCTACAAAGCTGAAACTGCAAATATATACTGTCTAGCGGCCCGAAATAATCAACACGCCCACAATTAAAAAAAAAAACAATTTATCAACACAATAGAAATTTCAACTAGAAAGCTGAAATTTGGAATAAAGATTCTGTCTGTATTAAGATTTTTAAAATCCGCCCACGGTTTGCGAGTCTCGCAAGTCGTGTGCTCATAGCTTTCGTATCAAGGGAGTGAATGTAAAGGGCTGAACGAACTCTCTAAAAACAAGTCGAAAAAAACGAATTATGATTAGCCGTGTTTCTTTGCACGCGGATATAGGGATAATTTGAAATTTTCATGTAAAATAAACAACAACTTATCCTATATACGCTAACTTTAGCGGGGACAGCCATCAGCGGGGATAAACAGTGCTTCCAAAACCCATTTTCTTCGTTTTTGATAAATCGTTGCGATGAATTTTTCAGGAAATGTCAAAGTTTAACATCCCGCCGACCACTGGCACATCCCGCCGAATATTTTGTTCGGAATTTCATTATTATTTTTTTTCAAAATATAGTAAATCTGTCAATGTGAAACTGTTTTTTATATTTTTTTAGAATATGTTTGGCATTAATTTCAACTGTCGGAAAATAATATTTTTGAATTTCACGTTTTTCAATACAAATTTTTTAACTCAACTTCCAGCTATAAACTAATAATTCCACTAATAAACGTCATAGGTGCATATGTGCTGCCAAGTTTTTTTTGAATTCTTAAGCGGCGATGGTCGTTTTTTAATGCCATGCCTATATCCGCGTGCAAAGAAACACGGCTATTATCAGAATTATTGGATCATTTTTCCCGGTCGTAGCTCTGCTTGGGGGTGGTGTTGGACACACATCGAAAAAACATCCATAATAATACTGTATGTATTGTTTACTCTTTAGAAGCAGAAACAAAAGCTCTCTGTACTATGCTAATGCATATGCATAGACGAAAGTACAATCGACAGGTTTTGTGTGAAGTAAATAAATTATGCTTAAGACTCGTGGTCACACGTACCTGCAACACCACGCGCATTTGATTGACTTCAGTATTGAAAAGTGCTTCCAAACCGAGAGGCCTGCCGTTAATTATTGAGATCAAACAGGTGAACCCCTTAGGCGGACCAGTTGGAATTCAGTTATCTGGGCGGGTTTAATTCTTATGGAAACTGCGCTGTTATGTTAGTTGTCTTAAATTGAATAAGTTGCTATATCTGGATTGAAAGGAAGAATAGGTTGTTGGCGTACGATAACTACGCTTTATCAACCCTGTAGGTTAGGTTTGGTTAGGTCGAAGTTGCTGTCAGATTAAGGCCAACATATTTAGACCAATGTTGGATCCATTGTGATACCACACGGATCAGGGGGTATCTTTCACTACTCGTTAATCTATTTCGAGCTTCTTATGAAGCGCGATACACTTCTAACGTCAGTGTTAGCCAAGTTAGGAGTGTCCTAGAAAAAGATTCTTTTTATGAGAGAGAGCAGCATTTGTACGAAGAAGGTGGAGCGTAGTCTCTTCACCCTCCCCGTTTGAACAAACGCCAGATCTCGTTGCGTGCCTGCTATCAGACAGTGCCCTGTAAAAACACCTATAGAGGAGCAAATATGTAGTAGGTTAAGTAAGATTAGGCATATAGAGCGATGCAGGTCCAGCTTTGGCCAGATATGCTTGGTCGCTTGACATGTATTACGACATGCCCAACTAAGGTTTTTTCTCTCGATTGCGAATAGCTTGAACAAAAGTTCGATTGGTATACCTAGAGAACCTTTGCCAGGTAAAAGAGTTAATGTGGCTCCTTTTTTGGCGAGTGCAACCTCCCTACAGTTTCCTGGAATGTTTCCATGCCCCATCACCCAGCAATCATCTCCGGAATAGTGTTTGTCGACATCCTAAATCCTTGCTTTGTTCACAAGAACACGACTCCAACATCGGACTTATAATTTGCCCCTTACATTTATTGCATTTCCAGCTCTACCTAATACATATCGCATTGTGGGCTCAAATTTAAATTGCCGAAGGTTGGATGGATTCAGGTGATTAAGGGCACCTGCTTTCCAAACATACATCGGGCTGCTTCCGGTCGCTCCACCCTTTTTGCCGGCAAATACCCTGTCTGGAGCCAAAAACAAACGGCAAACGGGGAAAATATTTCCACCTGTTTCATTGATGGGTTATGGTTCATATAATATATGTATATATGTAGGTACTTTAATTTTCAATTCCTCGCATACCAGTCCTAAAAAAAACAATAGAGATAACTTCCTTTCATAACCAAAGACCATACCACGTCGATTTCGTCAGATCACTGCAATTAAACGACGTTTGGCGCGGTTAGTACGTGCATAATGGCCAAGTATTGGCCACTTACATCTACGAGTTGAGGTAGATAATACTCGTACACAGGGGAAGTACGTCCAAAATGACACATATGGGTAAAATGACACACTAGCCTTAACTTGAAATGTGATACACTTACAGCGCTAGATGCTATCTTCCAAGGTAACTTTGATGATATTTAAAATTCTGTAAAAATGACAGCTCCGTTAATAGCCGTGAGTCAGTTCCAAATAGAAAAAAGGATTTTCAGCAGCAAATAATTTTTTTTTGTTTAAACTTTTTTTCGTGTTTTGTTGAGTTTTCTTCAGTTTTTCTTTTATATTATTTATTATATTGATAGTTTATGGCAAAACTTAGCAAATTAGCTACTTGTCTGCAATAAAATCAGAGTTTTATTACAGTTTATTTAGCAAATTTTGTCAAAACTACGATATGGACAAAATGACATACAATAATTATGGACAAAACGACATATGCACGCGAATTCAACGAATACTGTTTTAATTATAGTTAC
This sequence comes from Portevinia maculata, assembly GCA_949715645.1. Lineage (NCBI taxonomy): Eukaryota > Metazoa > Arthropoda > Insecta > Diptera > Syrphidae > Portevinia > Portevinia maculata. The sequence goes on from OX454527.1 coordinate 100,703,391, forward strand.
AAACATGCCACGCGGATATAAAAGGACATCGGATCGCCAATCATGGAGTGCTGAGTCAATGAAGAAGGCTATTGAAGCTGTCAAGGGAAACAAAATGGGATGGCTCTTAGTAGCTAAAACATTTGGGGTTCCTCAGGCTACGCTTAGAAGACACGAAGACACGCATTGGGAGAGAACAAAATCTTAAGCCCCAATACCAAAGGATTGGGACGATTCACGTTAACTTTTCCACCTGATATTGAGAGGACCTTAGTGGAACATCTAAAGTTTCTAGAAGCCCGACTTTTTGGCTTGACTCGTGCAGGAGTTCAAGAGCTGGCCTTCGAATTAGCAGAGAAGAATGGTTTTGCTCATCGATTTAACGTAGATAAAGGAAAAGCAGGACAAGAGTGGCTAGATGGTTTTCTAAGAAGAAATAAAGACATTTCCCTACGTAAACCTGAAGCCACTTCCGCAGCCAGAGCCAAGGCTTTCAACAGGCCACAAGTTCAGAAGTTTTTTAATGCTTATCAAAAGCTATTGAGTGATAATAACTATACTCCAAATAGAATATAATAATATGAATGAATCAGGTCTATCCACCGTTCAAAGGCCTCAAATTTTTTTTAGCAACAACTGGTAGAAAGCAAGTTGGTTGTGTCACCAGTGCTGAACGAGGAACCAACGTCACTGTTGTGTGCTGCATGAATGCGACTGGTTCGTATGTCCCTCCATGCATGATATTTCCCAAGAAAAAACCCAAGAATGAGCTTGTGGATCACGCACCCACTGGAACGCTGGGATTGGCACAGGATTCGGGATGGATGACATCCGTATTGTTTGTGAAATGGCTAAAACATTTCAAAACTTACGCAATGGCAAGTACTGATGATAAGGTTCTTCTTATTATTGTGTTGGAAGCTTTTAAATCGCAAAAGAGAATGGCATAGATAAGCTATGCTTCCCACCACGACCACACTGCACTCATCGAATGCAGCCGCTGGATGTTTGCTTCTATGGTCCTTTAAAGACCTATTTTAACCAAGAAACGTCCAAGTGGTTAAAATGCCATCCCGGTCGTGTTGTTACACAATACCAAATTGGATATTTGTTTTACCAAGCATACGGGAAAACAGCAATGGTTCAAAACGCATGTCATGGCTTTAAAAATGCATGTCTTTGGCCCGCGAATCCTGATGTCTTTCTTGACTACATGTTTGATCCAGCTGAGACAACGAATATACCACTGACTGAAGTTTCTGTGACAAATCAGTCCCCTGCTCAGGAAGAGGAAACTACCACCACATCACGGCCTTTAATTTGTCCAGCTAAAGCAATTTCACCCCCTGTTCGGGAAGAGCAAGCATCCACCACATTGCGGCCTTTACTTTTCCCAGTTGACGCAATTTCGCCTGCTCCACAAGGCACCTACTCGTATATTAGCGGATGGACAGGGCAAAAGAAAACAAAAAGTTCGGCCATCACACCTTGTATTAACATCCACACCGAATATTGACGAATTGCAGGCATCCAAGAGTCCCCCAGAAAAACGTAAAAGAAAGGTCACCAAGGTCCTTTTCAATGATGATGAGACAGACGATGAAGACTTTACTGCCGATGGCGATGACGATTGTCCGTGCATCTATTGCAACGATATATTTTCTCACTCCAAGCCTATTGAAACTTGGTTAGATTTAGATTTAGATTTATTAGTTATAATAAGAATCGCTGTACATAAAGAGCAAAGCACTTATAAATAGTACAGGTACAAGTATTAAATATATTAAAAACAATTTTTTAATGTATTTAGAAGAAGAAAGAGATTTGATAAAGAAAAGAAAGATGAAGATACAGAAGAAAGATACTGAAGAGAATAAATATACACCAAGAGCTAAGATAACGAATATAAGTGTGAGTGATTTCAGTTTGGTACAAAATGAGAATAACACGCCGATGAAAATTGTCTATATTCGATTTTATTCCTCACCTGGTGAGGCAGCTGGTTCCAAAGCCGAACGGCATGAACAAAAAACTGTCTGCGAGATGTCAAGCAGGTATGAGTCGATGGTTTAATAGTTAAACAGCGGTTAGACTGGGAGAAGGAAAGGTTGTTGAACAAATACTCTGGTTGTTGTCTGTGAATAATCTTGAAGAGCAAGATACAGGACCGATATTTTAAAAAGGCATCAAGGTCGCAACCAAGAAGTTTGCGACGTTCTGTTGAGACGTGGTCATATCTCCGTAGATTGAAGACATACCGAGCATTCGAATTAAGTGCCTTTGTTAGCTTAAGAAGAGAGATGTAGTCTGAGTCAGCAAAGATTTCACAACCGTATGAGATAATAGGCACAAAAAGTGCTTTAACAAGTTTTAATTTAACTTCAACTGGAAGTATTGCTTTGCTGACAGATAAACCTCTGAGCGATGCATATATTTTGGATACTATGGAACAAATATGGTTGCTCCATGTAAGCTCACTGTTAAAAATAATTCCGAGATTTCGTACATGGGTGACATATTCTACATGGGTGGAGTATAGTTCTATAGGAAGAAAGATAGAAAGACAAGGTGGATGCTTAGAGATGGGGATGATTTTGGTTTTTTCAGGATTAAGCTTGAGAGCATTTTGTGTGGACCAATTCGTAATAGAACTTAGATCCTCGTTAATTTTTACAACAGAATCTTCTACCATACCAATGGGAAAGCTTAGGTAAAGCTGGACGTCGTCTGCGTAGACATGAAATTTACAATGTGACATTACAGTAGCGAGGTCATTAATAAATATGGTAAACAGTAAAGGGCCCAGTATAGACCCTTGTGGGACACCACTACTAACAGCACGGAGGGTTGACATTTTGGAGTTGTAAGATACAGCTTGGACACGGTTAGTGAGATATGAATATATAAGCTTGTTAGAGGGAACAGAAAAATTGAATATTGTGGAGAGTTTGTTACACAGAATTGACGGATTTACACAATCGAAAGCTTTAGAGAAGTCGAGCAAGGTCAAGAGAGTAGTTTTATCCTCATCGATAGCCTGCCGAATGTCATCAGATACTTTTAGTAAAGCTGTTATACAACTGTGTCCTGAACGGAAACCAGATTGCATTGTTGTCAATAGCTTATTGCTCTCGACGTATTCCTTTATTTGGCGACTTATAATTGATTCCAATATTTTGGAAAGAAACGGAAGTATTGCAATTGGTCTGTATTCCGGAGCATTACCTTTCTTCTTAATAGGTACAATTTTAGCTTTTTTCCAAGCGGTTGGGTATGTGGAAGTCATAAGAATAGTGTTGTATATATGCGTAATATGGGGTAACATGAGAGGAAGAAGTATTTTAATGAAATCTGGATGGACGTTGTCCAAACCAACAGATTTACACTTCATAGATAATATCGTCATTCCAACCGCGTATAAATCTACTCTGTTGAATGCGAAGCCATCCATTCTACTATTATCAAATAAAGTCAAGAAAGCCAAAGAATTGAATGTATTGGAAGGACCTGAAGAAGCGAGACGGTCATTTAACTCTTCAATGTCAATGTCGTCGTTGTTACCGGAAATATTTTTTTTACATAGACCAATTTCGCGAATTCGGTTCCAAAGAAATTTTGAGGATCGGTCAGAATTAAATTTGGCACTATAGTACCTCAATTTTGCAGATTTAATCATGCATGTGACATGATTTCTGCTGGATTTATAGTCTGCATGCATTTCAGTACAGCGAAACCTCTTACAACGTCGGTACAATATGTCCCTTCTCTTCATAGCATCAAATATTGCATTTGAAAACCACGGACAGGATTTTGTTTTAGGAACCCGCGTTTTGCATGGAACATGTCTGGTGAACAGGTACTCTAGACTTACATTTAGGAACTCTACTTGTTTATTAACATCCGACGACAGATAGATATTGCACCATTCAAGACTAAGGCATTCAGAGAACAGACTTTCAATATTAATACTACGAAAATCACGATACTGGATGGGTTGTGGGGAACTTCTAATAATTAATTTATAATATATACAATAAATTTATAAATAAATTTATAAAGAAATAATAAACATAAACATAACAAAAGGCTAATAGTATGCCATAGCTTCCTTTCATAGCTTTATCTGAGTCGAAGATTTCTTTATATCATACTCGATTTATGCCAAAAATCATTTTAGGCACGTTCTGATACTTAGTGCTATTAATTGTAATGTTCTATAGGTCTTTTGCCTTTGTTTAGTACGCACAACTCATATCTCATAGTCTCATTCCAGCACGAAAGCATAATGGCTTTTCCTGATACCACTTACCATATTCACAGTTCATTACCCAAAAGAATAGAAAAAACTTGTAATTGAAATTTAATTTTTAGCCGTAAAAGCAATTTCAAAATGAACTCCGAATTGGGTGAAAGTTATTTTTACCAATTAGCTTTTAAAATCAAAATCGATTTTTCACAAAGGACAAATCCCCAACAACTACATACAACTGCCATTTTAATGGGCACTAATTCGGTGAGTGGCTTTTCTGAATTTTTAATCGCATTTTGCCTTATGGAATACTAATGAGATGTGGATGGATGGATAGTGTACAAAGCGAGCAAAATATTGTACGCCTCCTGATTCGTATGGAGACAGTAGAAACTGCAAACATTAGCCGTGTGGGAAGTCATTTGCATTATTGATGACTTAAAGTTGGTGCAGCATTTTGTTGGCATATTAAAATTAAACACAAACAGGGATTAGGTGAGGGGAACGAAAATTCAAATGCAATAGATGATGCAATGTGATATTCTAAGCAGATATTTTTCTCTTTTATAGGATACCGGTTCCTCTCCATAAATGTTGCAGGGAAATAAGTTCACCGGAACTAAGTCCACTGAGGGACTTAGTTCCCACATAGTGGGAAAAAAAAACACTTTCGCAAAGTGGACTTAGTTCCCATGCAAAGTGGGAAATAAATTCCCAAAACTCTGAGTGGTTTTAGTTCCCTTTTAATGTGAAGTAAATTCTCACTGTCGACTAAGAACAAAATAAAATTAAAGAGTCAAGTAGGTACTTTGCAATTTTTATTAACAAAAGAGAAATTAACTTTTAACTGAGACAGAGTAATATAGGTACCGTGACCTGGCACATACTCCAAATCAAACAGTGACCCCAAGCTGGTGGGTTGCAGGGGGGCAACATGCCCCCCCACATGCTTTGCACTGGTTATGGGATTAGTTACAAATTCGCATGTAGATTCCATAAACAGTGTAATGCATATCGGGGAGGGGGGGGGGTGGCATGCTGCCCCCTGCAACCCCCCTGCTTGGGGTCACTGTTTGAATTGGAGTAGGTGCGAGGTACGGTTTTGAAACTTTGACTTTATGTCACCATGATAAGCTTAAGATTTTGCTTAAAGAGTGTGATAACTAACTGCACTTTACAGTTTTTTGTCTAATTCTATATGTTGGATGTTAGTTCCCTCTTGTTATTTTTGAATATGTACTGAAATCCCATAAAAAAATGGACTTAGTTCCCACTTTACATGGGAACTTAGTTCCGGTGGACTTATTTCCCAGCACCTCCATAAATTTTGTTTTTCCTTTTTCTTGTTTTTATAATAAACGCGCACTAAAGGGATTTGTTGGGACCCTTATAATGTATTAGCTACACAGTGCGGGCGTTAAGGAAATGAGGGTAAGAAGTAAAGGAGAGATGCCGATGCACATTGGTTTTGAATGTTTGTAGGTTATAATGTGAAGCAAAAACACTGTACGTCCGAACACAGGCTTGAGGGTGAACTGATGAGCATTCCTTGCATGGCGGCTATTACATTTGAAATGTTCTCGGTCGCTAATGAGTTTTATTGCACGTTTTTGGATCCTGTCAAGTAGCTCCAAATAAGTTATTGGTGCACCGGACTAGATATGAGCGTTCTACTCGAGTTTCGGGCGAATAAACGCCTTATAAATTGTAGTCAGATCAGAAGCGGTGAAATATTTCTTACAACGCTTAAGGAAGCCTAGACATTTCGCGGCGTTCTTGGCGACATCGAATAATAATAAATAATAAATTGACACACATACCGAGAATGGAAAGTCTTTCGGTTTCAGCGATGCAAGTGCCATTCATGGATAATGGCAGTGTGTGTGGGTTTTGCTTTAATGACAGGAGACAGCATTGTGTTTTGGAAGCATCAAAATCCACTCTATTGGTTTTACCCCACTGAGTTATGCTGTTAAGATCGGAATTTAATGAGCTTAACATACGTTTCCGTCCAGTTCCACATCAGAAGATGAGGGGCGTGACCCAAGAAACGAATATGAGAAGCTGAGGGTACTGGAGAGCCGCCTTGATAAATTCTGTAATTTCATCAAAGCAACAATAAAAGAAGAATGCAATAAAATAAGCAACGGCCTTCAACTCAAAATCGATGAAATGTAAAAAAAGTGGGAAGAACGCTTTTCATCAGTCAATGCGGCGGTAGAAAGCATCACAAAGAGAATTGAGGACATTGAAGCTGTTTCTACGTCTTCATCAGTGGAAACCACATCTGAGAACAAAGAAATGCTTGCCCTCCAACAACAAATTAACAACCTTGAGCGTAAGCATACAGCCCGTGATGCCGTGCTTTTTGGCATTCCGAGTTCACCTGAAGAAAATTTATCTTTCATCTTCAATCGTTTATGCCACACTATTGATTGCAAACCGCCAACACTTAAAAATGCATTCCGTGTAAAAAAATACAAGCCATTGAACAACGATTCGCCATCGCCATCACCGATCATACTTAAGTTTGGTAACCCGCAAGAGCGAAACTTTGTACCATTGTATATAAACTCTATAGTAAAATCATCAACACGATTTCAAAAAGCTCAACCTCCACGAATTTGGAGACCAAAAGGATGGAGTGATTGCATCTCATTTATGCATAAAATATTTGTATGAGCTTTGAATTAAGAAAAGAGAATCAAATAAACTGTTGGTTAGGAAACAGAGCGAAGAGTTTATTTGATCCTCTTTTCTTCGATAAGGTACGTAAGGATTTCTGACAAAAATAAGAATTCTATCATTGTATGGAATTTTGTTATCTTGTACCTATATGGATATCTCGCATTTTCAACTGTCTGCCTCTGGTCGCGCCATATGATTTTCATTCGCATGGAGTTCATATACAATTTTTTTTTTTTTTTTTATATAATTTGCGTGCGCTAAAGGGATTTCTTTTTTCTGTAGTGACACAGTACCCTTATAATGGTAGAACCACAGCGCAGGCATTTTTAGTTTGTTGCGCAAGTAGCTCCCAGCAATTCATTGCCTATTTTTGGGTGCTACTTACTGAAAGAATAAAAGGATAGGAAAGAAGTTTGGTGCGATGGGATTTTTTTTTTCTCAACAGGTGGCGCCTAAATTGCTTTAGGGAGATCAGTTTTTGTTGTGTGTATTCAATTTATAAAAATCATTGCCCGGTCGGGATTCGAACGCACGACCTGCCTGTCACTTTAGTGAATACACTACCATCGCACCATTGCCACCACAATGACACTACTGGCGAGTGTTTGTACAACATGTTTTTGGAAAGCACTTGTGACTACAAAATCGATTGGACAAAATGTATTGCTATTTGCAGCGATGGTGCCAAGGCTATGACTGGACGTAAAAGTGGGTTGATAGCGCGATTAAAATCAATCATGCCAAATGCCAGATGGATGCACTGTTTTCTTCACCGTCAAGCTCTTGCAGCCAAGTGTTTAAGACCTGATTTGAATAACGTGCTCAAAAATGTCATCCAAGTTGTGAATTCGATCAATGGTGATTCCATTTTAAACAATTTTTTTTGAAAGTGCTTCTATTAGGCCTTACAAACTCGACTGTTCCGAAAAATTTGTAAAGATATGGGTTCACTTCACCAAAATCTTCTGTTTCGCACAGATGTAAGATGGCTTTCCAGAGGAAAGGTTTTGACGAGGGTTCTGGAGCTAATGTACGAATTGCTAATGTACTTGCAAGGTGAAAAATCACAATATGCCGACCTTTTTTATTATCCCGTTTGGCTTTTAAAACTAGAATATCTTACTGATATCTTTGAACATATGAATGTTTTAAATAAGAGCCTCCAAGGACGTGAAGAAAATATCATAACAGCCGAAGATAAAATCAATGGATTTATAAAAAAAATTGCTTTATGGATCATTTCTCTACAAAAAATGGTGTTTGAATCATTTCCCTCCATTCAAAGGATTGTTCAAGAGATTTCATATGATCAAACACTGAATGTTGGTGCTTATATCCCTGATATGATTATTGGTCTAGAGACCTTACAAAATCAGCTTTTAAGTTACTTTCCTGACGAATCTGAAATTGACAATAAGCGAAGGTGGATCCTTAAACCGTTTCTTGATATGTGCATTCTGCATACATTCAGCTGACCTTAATATGCAAGTGAAGAAAAAACTAATGGAACTTTCTGCTGATGGAATGCTAAAAATCGAATTCCATTTGCAGAGCATAGACGTTTTCTGGATGAAAACAAGGAACGAGTATCCAGATCTTGCAAGAGAAGCTCTCAGGATATTAGTACCGTTTGCTACGTCCTACCTATGTAAGCTTACGTTTTCTTCAATGTTGAACATTAACATTAAGGCCAGAAATAGACTGGAACTGGAAGACGATTTAATCGCTTGCGTTTCCAAAATAACTCCACGGTTTGACAAATTAGTCAATAAAAAACAAGCCCACCTCAGTCACTAGTATAAACATAAAGTATGTATACAAAGCCATGGGGAACAACAACATACGCCACCCATTAAGGAGAATAACACCTTGGTGCTCCAAACTCTACACCAAAAAGAGGATTTCTGCCTGGTAGTACAATGGACCGTTACCGAGACTAAGTGTGATTTGGATTTCCTATAGTATAGTACACACACCTGCCCCATGGCGAGTGATCGTGAATTTGTATTTTTGTATTTTTTGTATTTTATTTTTATTATTCATATCATATATGTAACATAAACTTAGAACTATAAAACAATGATTATTGAATATTCGTGTTCATTCTTTAACTTGAAGTTAGTGGTGAATGACACATCAAGATTAATATTTCATTTGTTATTTGATGTGGGGTGACAATCAAATATTAATTTAATTCAGATTTAAAATTTAGATGAAGCAAAAGGGGGAGAAAAAAAAATCAAAAATTTAATTGATATTAATAAATCATACGTAACAATTCATAAATAATATAATTTACAATTTCATTTCATATTACTGAAATTTTGTGCTGTTGATGAGATAAATGATTTAAACAAAGGATTCAATAAATTCATAGCTTAACGTGAATAGCCAGTCTGTAACCTTTTTGGTGAAATGTGAAAAACGTCGCGTATCTCTTACAAATAAAGGCAATTTATTAAAAAAATTTGGAGCCGAATATGTGTAAAAATGTGTAAAATGTGTTTTATGTGCGAAGGGTACATTTACTAAGTTCATATTGTTTACACGTAGATTGTACATTTGAATATTCCTACTAGGAATATTTCCGCTCTGCTTAAAGAATTCTTTTAAAACTTTAAAAACTTAAAAACATATAAATTGTGTCCAAACTATTTTTTTATAAAAAAAGGCATGGAATAGCTATTGTTCGCGAAAGGAATTTTTATTATGATAATTTTCCAATTTTGAAGGAGTATTTCTGTTTTTAGCCTTAAAAGGGTTTTTCCGATGTCTTGTAGAATAAACGAATAAAAATATAACCCAATACATGCCCTTAAGCCTAGCATCTCCAACCAATTGCTTGTGCGAATTGGATCGAACTTACAATTTTAAGCCGCATCCGAACGGCAATTTGAGAAGATCCTCATGACAATTGCTACTCTTGGATGTTTATCAGACGTTCCCAAGAGGGGGGGCAGTGGAAGAAACTTTTACATGTTGCTTGGCCCCGTAGGTATTTGAATCTGAGGCCTTTAGATTAGAAGTCCAACACACTTACAAATGGGCTAATATGAAAAGAGGCACTTTTAATGTCTGCTACTGTAGCTTTTCCCAGTTGAAGGTGATGTTACCACTGGTTTTTTAGCCAATGCAATTGTTGGTGCTATTGTTACTTCAATACTTTGTGCAACTGCAAACTCCTCGTCGATGTTTCGATTTTGTCAACTACTGTTTCCCTTGGCGTTGGTGCTACTGCTGCTGCTGATGTAGATTATTTTGGTGTTGTGATTGTTCACCTTGCGGCATTTTTTAAAAATTTATTAGCTGTGGCTGTCAGTATTAAATTTGGCTATATTATAAAAATTATAGAATTGTATGGTTCTGGTTCTGGATCGAATACGAACCTTCGGTTTGAGAGCCCACTTCCTACCTAACGGGCTCCTGACCCGCGGAGGGTCCGTGCCTGAGACATTGCACCCTTCCATCCTCGGCGATCGCAGGCACGCTGCTTCCAGCTGAACAGGTGCACTGGCATCAACGATGGCTCATTCCTTTAAATGGAGGTTTGGTCTTCTTTCGCGTCTCAAATTTGGAGCTGGGAGTCGAAGATCCTCTTCGCTGGAGCAATATTCAGGCTGTTTCTTCTCCTCCATTCACCCGCGTACACAGGACCTCTCAAAAGAACCAAATATGCCATAAAGCAGAATCAGTATCAGTGTTTTGTTGCAGTATCAGTGTTTTGTTGAGCTTTTACTTGGTCTTCCGCGTTGGGAGTTTTGAGCCCATTTGTTTTGCCAAACCCAACTAGCAATGGTTTCCTAATGTACTCGTACCTCTTGGTCGGATCTCCACTAAAGTGTCATTTTGTGTGATGTGGTGACATTTTGTCCTAGTCGGTGGATAGATCTTTGTTTGCTTGTTGAAAGCAAGTTCTTCGTTTTTTCCTTTTTGACTTCAAGGCCAACCAATTGTGCCTGCCGATGTCGATATCGTCCGCGTATCCCAGTATTTACCCAGCGCACTATCTCCAGAAGAAGATTCAAGAAGTCATATGATAGCAAATCTAACTACCGGAAACCGGTGCAAGTTCGAAAGAGCGACAGCGCATCTCCTTGCCGGAATCCGATGCAGGTTTTGAATAGTTTGAAAGAGGTGTTTCCAATACAGCACATTGCAAAACGCGTTTTTTCAGTGTCACGCGGCACAACTTTATGCCTTTTATCGGCACCCCGAATGCTGCCATCGCCACAGAGAGATCCCGATGACGAATAAAATCATTATGCTGGTTTTTGAAGAAAAAATGGTGTGTCTCGACTCAAATTCATTGGTCTTTTCCGGGATTTACCTAGGTGTAAATATTATTTCTATTGTCGATCTGTCGGGCCGGAAACCACACTGGTACGAGGGAATTATAGTATTTTTCACCGCGGCTTGAAACGTCATACAGCAGGTTCAGTGGATCTTAAATGCGGCATTAACAGGGATATGTCTCGACAGTACCAGCAAGCTCTAGCTATATTACTGGTCAAAATCTTGATTGCAAAATTTGTTTCAAACAAACGAATTTACCAGAGAGTTAAAAATTGTTAAAACGGAAAATATCTCAAAAATTTAAAAAAGAATTTAAGCTAATACATTTTTTTTTAAACTTCTGGCTAGCCGAGGCGATTTAATCCCCCCTTTAAATCGACCTAAAAGATCTTTTGTGCCATAATGACCAGAAAAAGTTTAAACTAGTAGAATTTCTACTTTCCTTGTAAAGCGGATAATTTTACCAGTAGAAGATTTCTTTATGTCCTAGGGGCTTATTTCTTCCCTGAAAAAGATCTTCTTTCTAATTCCATTAAGGGCTGGACATTCACATATAATGTGTGCAGCTGACTCGTTCACTTCAAGACAGAGTCGGCACACAGAAGAGTCTGCTATTTTCATTTTGTTTATCTAAACCTACTAAGTTTATGATATCATGCCTGCTGAACTGTAGGCATTTGCTGGCATTATTATTGAAGGGCCGAATGGCTCGTTTGGCCTGTCTTAGACCTGGGATGCTTTCCCAATAATAGATACAATTTCTATGTTCCCAGCTTTTTAATGCTGTCATTGCTGCTGACCTAGGAGTACAGCAGAAGTGTTCGGGACCTATGAAACGTGTTTCTGAACCTTTTCTGGGCAATTCGTTGGCCTTTTCGTTACCTTCTACCCCGACATGACCCGGAATCCAACATAATTTGGTTTTGTTTCTTGATCCGAGTGTTTGTAGGGTATTGAAGGAGTACATGAATGATTTGGAGTCAATGGTGTGCGAACTGAGGGCGTTTAAAGTTGCTTGACTATCCGTGAATATATGGATGATTGCACCTTTTATGCCAGATAAGTGAATGTGGCTGGCGCATTCTTCAATGGCGTAGAGCTCTGCTTGAAATACGCTGGGACTTTTTCCCATGGGTATCGTAAAGCGTTTATTAGGTTCGTAAATTCCCGCTCCCTCCTCCGTTTCCATTGGAGAATCGTTTGTTGAAGCATAATGTTTTTTAAATGCGGTTTGTGACCGCGCAGTTCATGTTAAGTTCCGGAAGTTCTTCGAGAAGGGTCTTAAGTTCGGGATGGTCGTTAAGCCATATCTCGTACTGGATTAGACTTTTTGCACTGCGGATCGCCACTTGTTAAATGTATATGTGGAGAGGTGTAAGTCATATTATTGCCTCTATGGCAGCTGTTGAAGAGGTCCGCATGGCTCCGGAGATACCTAGGCACACAAGCGGATCGCCACTTGTTAAATGTATATGTGGAGAGGTGTAAGTCATATTATTGCCTCTATGGCAGCTGTTGGACTGGTCCGCATGGCTCCGGAGATACATAGGCACACAAGCCGTTGTACCTTTTTGAGCTTCTCTATTGCGATCTTTTGTATGGATTTTGTCCACCATACTATGGAGGCGTGTGTTATAATGGGTCTTATCATCACTATGTAGATCCAGTGAACGATCTTTGGAGAGATTCCCCAGGTTCTGCCATATGTGAGTTAGTCTTAACAGAGCGCCTTCGGTGGATTTGGTACGCATATTGGTGAGGACGCAGAGGCATGCTTTTTAATATGCATTCTCTAATATGAATATCAATAATCCTGTCCATTGTTTTCAGAAAAAAACGATGTCAAGCTTATCGGACGATATGATTTAGGTAATTCGCTCGGCTTGTTTCCCGGTTTAGGTATGAATACCACGTTTACCTGCTAATACTACCGTTTAGAAAGAAATTGCATAGGTACTCTTATAATAGCAAATAATTTCTTATAATGCAACTTGAAAACGCTTCCACGCGATACACATCGCGTTACATTATTATTACATTAGCCGTGTTTCTTTGCACGCGGATATAGGGATAATTTGAAATTTGCATGTAAAATACAACAACAACTTATCCTATATTCGCTAACAGTTAGCGGGGATAAACAGTGCTTCCAAAACCCATTTTCTTCGTTTCTGATGAACTCATGCGATGAATTTTTCAGGAAATGTCAAAGTTTGACATCCCTCCGACCACTAACACATCCCGCCGAATATTTTGTTCGTAATTTTATTATTATTTTTTTTTAAACTTCATTATAAAGGTAATTGAATTTAGCAAATCTGTTAATGTGAAATTGTTTTTCATAATTTTAGAATATGCTTGGCATCAATTTCAATTGGCGGAAGTAAATATTTTTCAATTTCAGGATTTTCAATACAAATTTCTTAACTACAACTTACAGCTGTGTCACGGTGCATGTCATAGCTGCATGTGTGCTGCCAAGTTTTTTTTGATGAATTCTTAAGCGGCGATAGTCGTTTTCTGATGCCATCCCTATATCCGCCTGCAAAGAAACACGGCTATTATAAGGGTATTCAAAAATCCCTTTAGTGCGAGTAGATTATAAAAAAAAAATGTTCATACATTGCCTTGCATTTAATTTTTAATATTAAATTTTGGTAAATTTAAATTATGTTTGTATCATTTTTCAATTTCTTGTTAAGAGGTAGGTATGGGGCAAAAGTTAAATAGATTAGTTAGAAATACTGAGGTTTAAGTAAGAAAACATTTTCTGTCCTCAAAATTGATGCCATCATCATAATCATCATAATCACGCTAATGAGGACTTCTTTTGCAGTAAAATTTATGTTGAAACTATAATCGACTAATTTTATGAATTATTAGAAAACGTCTGCAAAGACGAGCAATCCGGTTGCCATAGTTCACCGAAAACCACAACAAATGTCAGAATAATTATCATGCCTGTGGTATTGTTATAGCAAACACCCACGCAATCGTGACAAATTCAACACAATTGGAATAAATTGTAAGCAGTTCTCAATCATTGAGTACGTTGGTCTTTTTTAAACATAATCGTTTGATTCAACGTACAATCGAAGTGGGTGGCTTCCTCTATGTAAGGCGAGGAGAAAGGCTTTTATTTCCAAAGAAATCGTTTTCATAAACCATATGCTGCATGCGTTAGATACAACGACACACCACTCGTACCTATCTGGCTTTCACGAGCTCCGTCTCTAGTATCCACCGGATGTGCGAACACTCTTATGGCGAACACTGGTTGGCGGGGGTGATAGTCCGGCTTTATGTGTACCGGTGTTGATGCTATTATCCTTGATGTGCGTGATAGTGGCAAAATCTGTCGACGAAAAGTGCGAACAGAGACTGGAAAGCCGTTTGCATGTTCGATTTATGTCGGACATTTTAAGTCGCAAATTTAGTACCTGTCTGTAATGGATTTTAACGGCAGAGCATATAACATATAAGTCAATATACACACGAAGGTGAATAGGTTGTGTATACTGTACCTCAAAACGACAAAGAGCCAATACCCCCTAAAGCCTAAACCTTTCCGTAATTATGGAGCAAGCACAAATTTTTTTTCCGCGTCTACGTACTCAGATTTAGTGTTATAGCAATGAAGTGGCAAAGAAATATTTTACACAGTGAAGGAAATTTACATCACAAAGAACATACCTTGGTATAGTATACATGCTATTTAGGTTTGCATGTGATTTTTCTCGTCCCCAGCAAATATAAATTTGTGTTACGGATTCTTTCTTATTGCTAATATTTTCGTTTTTATTGCCATTGGTGGTAGAGAAAACATCGACAAGAGAAATGTTTATGGCTGTTCCATAAGCCTTGTAGGATTTGGTTAATGTACGTTCTTGACTTACTTTGTATTCATAAAATAATATAAATTTTAATTCAAATACAAATGTTATCATATTTTACGTTCCAAGCATTAGTGAAATAAACGTTAGACTTCAAGTAGGTATTTTCAAATAACTTTGATGGTTAACACAAATATTAACAAAAAAATTTAATCATAAATCTTGCGACTATTCTGGGCATGCCTAACGTAATTCAAATTGTTGACCAATTTCAGCTAACGTGATTATTCTCAACTGTTCATTGGGAAGAGTCAAATGCATGCTCCTGATGTAAAGTACGATCGTAAAAAGGTTTTTTTTTATACAGTATTCGAAAAATAACATATTGTCCTATCCCTATCCACTTTTATGTCCTCGTACCAATCGACAGTTCACATATTTCCAACAAAATTGCGTTTTCTTACTTTTAGTGGCGTGACGCAACAGCTCTGGGTGAACCTTTCCCTATGCGTCTCCAATTGTAATAACTACGAGTATATCCCCGACTCTACAACTACTAATTTATAAACATCAAACTTTAAGAAAAACAGGCAAATTACTATTCACGCTCGTTTAACAAAATATCAGTGAACGTGCATAGTGTTCCAGTTAAGCAGTATACTCCTTGAAGGGGAGATTCCTGAGGTTTCCCTTAATAAAAAAATTGTATTGGCGGGGGGGAAATAAACACTAACAAGTGTTTCAAATGCGGGAAAATAGGCCAGAAGGCAAATGCGTGTTTCTCAAAAGAGAATCCTAATAGAAGGCCAAATGTAAAATGCAATTCGTGTGGTAAGATGGGCCATAATACAAAGGATTGTTTTTCGAAAAATCGGAGTTTAAATTCCAAAAATAATCAACCTCAAAATTTTCGAGATTAAGCAGTAAGACAGCGTTTTCTTTAAATAGTGAAGAAAGCCCTTACATTTACATTAATTATAAAGACCGCGTATATAAAATGTTATTGGACACGGGTGCTTCGGTTAGTTTAATAAAAGCAAAGTGTATTTTTAGAAAAGAACTTAACGTTCAAAAAGTAATAGAATTGGTTGGACTAGGAAGTAAAAGTAAAGAAACATTAGGAACTAGTGATATAGGTTTTTGTATATGGGAAAATTCTAGTTCCAAGAAAGTATTTCATAGATGGTGATTCCATGTTGTTTCTAACAACATGGTCTATGAATACGATGGTCTGATTGGTGCGGATTTCCTTAGGGAAATGAAATGCAGAATCGACTATGGTAGTAACATGTTGTATGTAAAGGACAATTGTTATGAGTTAAGGTATAAAGGAGATGAAGCTAATATAATGTCTAGAAGAGAGGTGTTTAGACTTGTTAAAATTAATAAAGATTTGGCAGATGGTACATCGGTGATAGTGAACAGGTTCGAAAATGAAAGTATTATAGTGCCGAGTTGCATAAGTGATGTAAGAGACGGGAAATGTCTTGTTAGTATGTTGAATATATCAGATAAGATAGTTTAAAATGATATTGAAGTTGAAGTAACGCATTTGAGAGAATTTGAAATGATAAAGAATGATAAGAGTCGTTATAAAGAAAATAAAAATTGAATCAATGGAAGAAAAGTTAATCACGTCAGGGATAGAGGCAAACTGATTTAGGATTCATTAAGGTTGGATCATTTTAATAAAGGAGAAGATGATGAAATCAGAAAACTCATATCAAAGTATTATGATTTATTCCTTTTAGAAGGTGAATCACTAACTAATACGAATTCGATTGAGTGTAATATAATAACAGGGCAAGACGCGAAACCAGTTTATACCAAATCGTATAGGTACCCTAAGGTACATGATGAAGAGGTCAGTAAAAATATTAAGGAATTAATGAAGGACGGTATAATAAAAAATTCTACATCGCCTTGGAACTCACCAGTATGGATAGTTCCAAACAAAATAAATGCATCAGGGAAAAAGAAGTGGCGAATGGTTGTGGATTACAGGAAACTAAACGATCTGAAAATTGCAGATAGCTGTCCTATTCCGAATATTGCAGAAATTTTAGATAATTTGGGTCATGCTAAGTATTTTACAATACTCGATTGAAAGCAGGATTTCACCAAATTAAAGTAAGGAAAATACTCGTAGATATGGAAAAAAACTGCATTTTCGACTCCACACGGACATTTCGAATTTACGAGAATGCCATTCGGATTGAAAAATGCTCCTAGTATTTTTCAACGTATGATGGACATTGTACTCACAGGATTAAAAGGCATAAAATGTTTTGTGTGCATGGACGATATTGTAGTGTGTGGCAAAGAATTAGTAGAACACAACATAAAGCTTGAGGACGTTTTTGAACAGCTAAAAAGGGCAAATCTTAAATTTCAAGCAGATAAGAGCGAGTTTTTGATAAAGGAAATCAGTTATCTAGGCCATGTGATAGGAAAAGATGGCGTTAAACCAAACCCTGATAAGGTAAGAGTTATAGAGAACCTTAAAGCTCCACAGTATGTGAAGGAAATTCAGTCCTTCCTAGGAATGATGAATTATTACAGAAAGTTTATAAAAAATTTCAACCAAATAGCTGGTCCTATTAATAAGCTTCTGAGAAAGGGTGTTGAATTTAAATGTGGGAGGGATCAAGAGAAAGCTTTTATTGAATTAAAGCAGCACTGTACTTCAATACCCAGATCTCAAGAAACCATTTATTGTTACAACTGACGCTTCGAATGCAGGATTAGGTGCTGTGTTGTAATAGGAACACGAAAACAAGGATCTGCCAATACAATTCATAAGCAGAAGTATAAATGCAGCTGAAATAAACTATAGCACCACGGAGAAAGAGTGCTTAGCCATTGTTTCGGCGGTAAAGCTATTTAGACCATATTTTTATGGGCAGCATTTTATAATTAGAACTGACCATAGACCATTGACATGGCTTTTTAATGTGAAAGATCCAGGATCACGATTGGTACGTTGGAGGTTAAAGTTAAAAGAGTATACATATGAAGTTGAATATAAAAAGGGTCTCGTTAACGTGGTTGCAGACCACTTAAGCAGAAATATCTTAGTAACAACAACAAAATTCAAGAAAAATAAAAAATGTTCGTGTGAATGCGAGTTAGTGAAAATATTGGCAATTCTGTAGATATATGTAGAAGGAAATGAAAATGGTAATGGAGGTTCTTTAGAAAATTATTTGAGCGAAGAAAGTCCAGAAGCATTAGTCCATACAAATTTGGAAAAGAACAACGAAATTGTTAAAACAAGTAACTTAACACGATCAGACCCGACGGTATGACGACTTTCAAAATTTCCTTATCCATTGGAACCACATACCATATAGGCCCCTAGAAGGAGTGTCATTGGTTCTACTGTTAAAAAATACGACGAGATTCTGTCAGCAGAACCAATGACACAACGGGTGTGTCATCGTTTTAAGAGAAAAGAACATTACGAAATATGTTGAAAAAAATTTATATTTCGTATAAACAGTTAGGCACAGATTTATGTTATATTAGAATTTTATTTATAAAAGATTTAAAAAAAAAATTATTTTCTTTTTAAAATTTTCCTCAGAGTTCTACAAATTTTCTGGTGCCTCATAACTCTTGGATGTCTTAAAATTTGTTGGATCCTCGTGGTAATTTCTAAAGCACGGAGTCAAACAAAATGCGTGGCCTTGGCAATCAGGGCAAAAATAATTGGTTGACTGTCTTTTTTTTTCTTTAGAACAAAGAAAACAACGTCTTCTCATCATTTCGTTATTTTTGTCGCGCCCAACTAATTCTGGAAGATGCAGTTTTTCTTTTATTTTCATTGGGGGAACAATAGCTGGAACCTCTTTATATTGTAGGAGTTCTTTTATAACTTGCAGTCTGTAGTCGTGCAAAGATAATTTTTTCCCGCTTAGCAATGGGGAAAATGTACTGTAGAGAAAGTATGCATTATTCATCATCAATTGCAGTATGTGAATCCCGATCTTTTTGTACCATTTTAATGTTTTCCTTGTTGACGGGTAGTATGATAGCATTTGATCTGTACTATCTACCCCTTTCATAAACTTATGGTATTCAGCAATAACTTTTGGTTTTTTTTCTAATTCCTCTTTTTTCGGCAATTTCCACTATTGTGGCGTCAAATTCGCTTGAGATTGTGATAACTTAAACAGAATGACCTACCCCTAAGTAGTTTTTCAACAAACTGTTTACTACTTTAGCACTGTGCCCCTTCCCCGCGCATTCCTTTGATTTGATTCCTTCATAAACCAATAGTTTTTGAGCGAGACCAGTTGGGTTGCTCAAGATATAGAACTTTACTCCATACTTATGTCGCTTATTCTTAATATACTGTCTGAAGCGAAGTCTACCTCTCCAGTGAACCATTGACTCGTCGATAGAAAGTTCCTTTCCTGGATAAAATATTTGTTCCATTCTGCTATTGAAATGGTCAATTATTGGTCGTGTTTTTACCAAGTTATCATTTGGGTCAGGACCGCTGAAATTCATAGTTCTCATAAGAGCTAAAAATCTGTTTCGACTGATGTGCCTTGAAAATATGTCTTGCTTGAATAGGAAGTCAGTTCTCCAATAGCTTCTCACATAATTTATTCGAATGTTTCCCATATGGTACAAGATTCCCAGAAAAATGTTGAGTTCATTTTGGGTGACATCCTTCCACTCTCTGCGGAATGCCGCTGCCGTGGGTTGTTTCATTATTTCAGCAGCATAGGCATTCATTCTTTCCACCATAAAATCCAAAAATTCTGAAGTTAGTATTAGGTTGAAAAATCTAAATCTGTATCAGGAACATCCACTAGTAGCTTTTGCTGCTTAGAGAATATTATTGCAGGCACGTCTGGACGATCTCTAAACCAATTGTGTTCCTCGTTTGTTAGATCATTAGAATGAGATGATAAATCCGGAATTAAGGGCGCAACAGTTTCCACTACAAATATTTCCATGTTTTCAATATCAAAATTAGTTTCATTTTGTTCAACCACACCACTTTCTCCAGTTTCTGCCCTAGACCTATCCGTACATTCAATATGAATGTCATTGTCATCTTGCTCACCATCATCCGAACATGACTCCATCCATTCTTCCCCCGAAATGTCATCGAAGTCCTCGTCATCTGAATTCAACACTGATTCGATCCACTCGTTCACATTTTCGTCTGACATCTTCATCCTTTTTATTCTTTTTGAAGTACCGGTATTCATTTAAATCCTTAAAAAAAGGTACGAAAATAAGCCCTACAATTCCACTTATAAAAACATCCAAAACTTTATACAAAGTGTTACAAAAATAATAATTACCTGTATAATAAACTCAAAGATGTTCTGAAATGACAAATAGGTAAATAAAAAGAATAAACACTGCAGTGCACAAGAGTGCAGATCAAAACTGAATATGAATACTGTGAAGACTAACAATGTCCAACACGAGGTGACACGTCCCCCCCCCCCCCCCCCCCACCCTACATGAGATAAGAACAAACCAATGACAATTCTTGAAACTATATCCCTTTAGCCGAACCAACACAACTCTCATACTGGTTTTCAGAGGAACTACAACAAAATACTTGCCATTATATTCAGTCAAATATCTGACACACCAAGCGAGTCAGTGGTTCCACTGATAGAGGTGCTGCTGACACACCAGGTGTATCACCAAGGCTGAACGGATAAGAAAAAACAATTGGATATTATTAAAGAATACCATGAAGGTTTGGTTGGGGGACATGCAGGACAGAGAGCGACTATTGCAAAGATTAGAGAAAAATATGATTGGGAAAATTTGAATCATATGGTAATAGAATTTATTAAGAGTTGTACGAATTGTCAGGTAGGAAAAATAGGCAGACATCCTACACGGATGCCAATGGTAATTGTGTCCAATGCTACGTACTGCTTCGAACAAGTAAATATGGATCTAACAGGACCATATTCTGTTTCAAATTGAAATTTTTACTCGTTGAGTATGCAGGATAGCTTGTCAAAATGCATAAGGTTCGTTCCAATAAAAGACAAAAACGCAGAGACAAAAGCGTTTGTAAATGATTGGATTACGTATCTTGGTATTCCAAAAATAATCCTAAGTGACAGCGGAACCTAATTTTGCAATGAATTAATGAAGAATTTGGCAAGAATATTCAAGTTCAAGCACATAACAACTAGTGTTGCTCATCCACAATCCAATGGAGCAGTAGAGAGGATACATGGTAGACTCAAAGAATATTTTAACACAGTAAATTTCGAAAAGGACGATTGGGATGAAGCTCTCAAACTTGCAAGTTTTTGTTACAACTCAACAATACATTCAACAACAGGTTATAGCCCACATAAAGTATTATTCGGGCGGCAAGCAAATAGACCAAGCAATATTGATAAGTTGGACTTGGTAACAGTAGGAGAGTATGTAAAGAACATTCCAGATAAAATCAGTTCCATCGAAGGCAAGGTAAAAGAAAATTTATTAAAGTCTAAGTTAAAGTCCAAGGAAACGTACGATAAAAGCACCAAGAACGCACCATCATTTATAAAGTGGGAGACCAGGTGCTAGTAAAAAATTTAAGCGTAAATTGAAAGTTAGAAAAAAAAATTGTAGGGCCATATGTTATTGCTAAAATAACCGACTCAAATGTGTTTTTAAGAACTAATAGGAAGACAAGAAAGGTTTCAAAAAACCTTGTTAAACCATACATTATATAGAAATAGGTTTGATAGTGATTTTGAAGGACTTAGGGATCTATTAGAACATTATAGCAATAAAAAACAAATTAAAAGTAACTATCTATACTGAAACTTGGTTATTTTTCCTATGATTTTTGTAGCATCTTTCAAGTGAGGGGACTTGTTATTGAAAACCTCAACGGTAATGAAGGATTTTATTTTGATTGGATTGGAAAGACTAAAGCTATCAATGGACACGTCACCATAATATCCAATGTAAATTTTACCATATTTTTTTTTTTTTTTTTTTATATATCTAATAAAAGGAAATCCAAATCCCAGAGCACTCAGACTCGGTAACGGTCCATTGTACTACCAGGCAGAAATCCTCCTTTTGGTGTAGAGGCATGTGATTGGATGGCGTATGTTGTTGTTCCCCATGGGGATTGAACCTGCACCGCACGGGTCACAAGCCAACACACTAACCTCTTAAACTCTTACCATACACGAAGAACATATTCACTGGTTAACGCAAAAAGTTAACAATATCGAAAAGGAATACGTCTCCAGTGTGAAGAATTAATGATGATCGGAAAATCACATTATGGTAGATTGTTAAAAAAAAATGGATACAATTTATAATTTATTACGTATTAACAGTTCTCGAACAAAAGAAATGAAAAGTAGGTACAAGAGAGGATTAATTAACATAGTAGGTACAGGTCTTAAAACATTGTTTGGAACTATGGATGACAATGATGCAAGGTATTATGATGAGGCAATAAAGTCCTTTAATAACAACGAAGAAACAATAAAACAAGGGTTAGAAGAAGAAATTAATATAATAAGGAAGTTGAATGATCAAAATAAGAATTTGCAAAGTAATATTGAAACAATAAATAAGAAATCTTCTGAGTTTATGGAAGCACTGAATACTTTTATTTTTGATAACAATGAAGCAAAAAGGAAAGAAGTGATTTTTGAATACCTGCAAGACATGCAACTAAAAATAATTTTCGCAAGTTTAGAGTTAGAATCCGAACTTGATTTCACAATAGATGCCATTTTGTTTCTTCAATTGAGCACTGTGCCCATGTTCTGTAACTCATGCGATAACTCTTCGCATCGAAAACTTTGGAACACAAAATTCCACCGTTTATCGCATGTGGAAAGAAGTTGTGTTCTGTAACTATATGCGATAAAATATACCTTGTTAACTTTTAATATCATGGGAAATTGGAAGGATTGTCAAAATATTGGAAATCGAAGGGTAGTTTGGCGAGGAAATTCAGTGTGTATTTACATGTCGTTGGGATAGGAGTGGTGTAGCGCGACTTTTTAGCGGATTATCGGAAAATTACGTGTTTCTGTTGAATTTTCATAAATATGATGATCGCTCGTTCTGCTAGACTCAGACAAATTTTTTGGAAATTAATCTGATCCTAACGCTATGTTCTATGTTGATGAATTTAATGAAGTTAAAATTTTGCATTTATTTTGTCTGTATGAAAAAAATAAATGAAATATTTTTTTTTAAAAACAAGAACCTTTTACTCTCTCTTGTTGGATGTACCAAGCTGTTTATTTTTATAGCAACACAGTTCCAAGAATGTTCAAAATGGATCTTATTTAAGTGCTTGCTGAATTCTTTCGACAGAATGTAGGTACCTACATTCTTCTCCACTAATTCTGACTGTTTTTATTTGTTATTTTTTATTTCTTTTGCATTTTTTTAAACGTTGAACTTGATCAACGAACTGTATATTTTGTTAAATAAAAAATCAAAAATTTTCACTGTCCAGTATCCGTTTAAAATTGTTCAATATCCCTTTCTCGCAAGCCAATTGAAATGTGATAAATTTTGACAGTTGAAGTGAATAATTTATCGCATTCGAAAGTTACAGAACACCGATTTATCACATATTTCCAGGAGTTTCATTTCACAATGTTCCATGTGGTACAGTTTTCGCATCGCATAGTTACAGAACACGGAAATGTGATATAATGAAATTTTGTTTCGATTCACATCGTTCATGTGATAAATATAACGATGCGATAGTTACAGAACACGGGCACTGTACAGTGTACACCCTTCAATTATAACTCCTGAAAAAATTATAGAAATCTTAATGCTAAGTAAAAATGAATAAAATTTGATTTACACTCCAAGCATAAGTATGTACAATAAAATAATAAAACACGCAAAAGTAAAATGTTTTGAGAAAAATAAAAATATTGTTGTAATTGTGCCTGTACCCTTTCTTGAAGCGAATTCATATGATGCATACAAAGTAATTGCAATACCAATATTTGAAGACCACAAACAAGTAATGTTCGAAAAAAGATATAATTACATTTTCATATCTAATGATAAAGAATATTTTGGATATAAAGATGATTTAAATCACAATGTATGAAGATTAGGGTGTCCCTTATATGAGATTTTTTTTTTTTGAAATTTGAAATGCATAGCCTCTAATTTTTTTAAAAATGCTAAAACATACCCAAATATGAAATTTCATATTTCTAGCATGATCGCAACCCGTGCCGACCGAACCACAAAGTTTATTAAAAATTGTGTTTTGTTCTGATATTTCGGTCTCCTATAAAACTAATATAAACGCAACAAATAAAGTGAATAAGGGTTAAAATAAAATAAGATAAACATTAATCTTTATTTAAAAATATAAACAATAACAATCAGCCAGGGTAATTTCTCTTGAGTGTAGCTTTTCTACAGTCTGGATACAAATTTCTATGTTCCTGGACACATCGTAATAAAAATTGCTTTTGCTCTTCTTCAGCCGTGATAAGTCCGTTGAAATCTTGCACTAATTTGACAGCCCTCTCAGCAGTGTCATTTACAACCTTCAAACGACTTATTATTCTTTTAGCTTCCAGAAAAGCAGCGTTATCATCCCAAGAATATACATCATCCTGAAGAAAACTGTCATCGATCTGCAGTCGAGATAGAAATTGTTTGCTCTTTTCCGTTACAAAATCATCCAACGTTTTATCTGAAAGAAATGACAAGTTCAATAACAAAAAAAAAACATAAAAAAATAATTTAGCTACCAAACAACTTTTGGGTCAGTTCATCCTTCGATGGGACAAAAAGTTTGCCAAAATCTGAGCTTTTATCCCTGTTTAGGTTGGCAATCATTTTTCACTTAGTTTGGCTATCAACTTCATCATCAAAAAGTGATAGAATGACAGTCTCTTCATACTCCTCTTCGTACTCTTTTAACGCCTTCAAGAAGCACAAATCTTGGTTAGGTGCTTTAATCGCCACTGTGCATTCGAGCCAAGGCTTAAGATACAATGTGACGATAAATAAGCAAACATCTTGTAGTGCCCTTTTGTCATTTGCAATCATTCTTAATTGTGATTGAAGCAAACATATTTTTAAAGAGTAGATCGCCTTTGCCATCCATCGTGCCTGATGCATTGCTCCGGGGGGTCTGAGTTTTAATTTCTTCTCTGTATCTCCTCCCAAAAACACTACGCATAGTTGAACCAATTCGCGGTAAGCGTCTCTTATAAAACCTTTATCCAGTTCTGCCTTATAAAACATTAGCAAAGATGTAACGTTTGTTTCGGCAACATGTTCTTTAACGAAATCAAGAGATAAGTCAATTTTCCTCGAATCGATGTTTTTCCAATTGTCTCTGAACTTTTTGTAAAGCGGAATATCTGGGCTACTAGTAATTTGCTTTATCTTGGTTTCGAAGACAGTTTTTAGGAGCAATTCATAAACATGATGACGACTAGCGAAAATCAATAATTCTCTTTCTAAAGTATGCTCCAAAACAGCACAAGCTCCATTGAAACGGCCAGTATTCGTAGCTGTTATGTTGCAGTACATTATTTTTACTTTACTATGAAGGTTCCAGTCAAAGAGAGCAGTTAAGACGGCTTTAGCTTGATCTTTTCCAGAAGAACTCTGTAGTTTTGCCACTGCAAGAAGCTGTTCTCTACCATCAAATGAAGCAACAATTGGCAACACTCCTCTTTTGAACTTCGTACATCCAATCCGGGTAAAAGTTTTCCATCCCAATGGACTGTGACTACATCAGGTAGACTGTTCTTAAAGTCAGTTTTTATTGCTTCTGCCCTGAATTTTCTGCTCTGAGTACAAATTCGCTGAATTGAGGATTTGTTAATAGGGAAGTCATCGCTGCTCAGACCAAGCGCTTCCACGACCGCATGAAGAATGTAAACGGAATCTCTTATACTTAACTGGCATCGATCTAAAGCTGCGACAAGTTTAGGTGTAATGAGATTCTTTCTACCTCTTATCGTACTTTTTTCAGGGCAGAGAATTTCTGGCTAGCTGAGTTGGGAGTTCAAAATCTGTTCTTCGTCCGAATCTTCTGGACATTCCAAGTTATTTGTAGTGGAATTAGATTCAACAGCCAATAACTCTTTTTGTCTTACATTCCTTTCCTCTTCTTCCAATCTTCTTTGCCTTGCTCTTTCTTCTTTCTCCGCCAATTTTTTGTCTACACCACCTAAGCATCCCGGTAGACCTGGCTCTCTCTGTTTCTTTAAAAATGCTTTGTCTTCCTCTATTTTCATTCTCTCAAATGCATCGGCATGTGCAATATCAAATAAGTTATCAAGGTCAATTTTAAAATTATTTTCACGGGTCTTAAACGTGACCTGAGTTTTCTTACAATTTTTTTGCAGCTCTCTCCAAACATGATATAAATCAACAAGTTTCTTCACGCAATTTGGAAATGCCTTTGTGGGAATTCTTGCTTTTTCCCAAAATATAATGGATTCACTAATCACAAGATTTGCACTTTCACTGACAGTCAGTTTGACTTCGCGAATATTGTAAAATTAGACTGCGAGAACTTGTCGATTAGTTGGTAATTTTGCACCATTTATTTGATGACTAGGCAGTCCGATAAGGAAAATATTTTGTTTATCACTCCGTAAATCCACCAACATCTTTATGCAATAATCAATAACACACTAATAATCTTAAAAATCAAGAATGAAATGACAAATGAGACACGTAGTTACAGGTCGCAGCGCATTACCCGGCCTACTTGTATGGACAAATTTGAATCGCAAGTCGGCACGGGTTATCGTTTATTAAACGGGGTAATATTTTTTTCTATACAATACTGGGTTATTACGAAAGTTTTAAAAGGGTATGCGTAAAAATATATCGAACTTGAAATTTAAGGGACACCCTAATGAAGATTCATATTTAATAACGCACAGTCTAGTTCTTGAGTCAACTATGTCTATGGAAGATTGTATTTTAAATAATTTTATGAAAAGAAGTAAGAAACTATGTAATATTCGAATAATCCCTCACAATATTGAATCATATATAAAGTTGTTAGAAAATAAGTACTTATTTTTTGTGTCAGACAATACGCAATAAGTAATAACAATTGTAGTCACCATATAACTCGAGGAATAATTAAAGGAGTGGGATTATTAACTCTTGAAAATAATTGTTGCTTTAGTACTTTTAAAATTGTAGTTTCAGAAAAAGGTAATGAAACTTACCTTAATAATGTATATCATAACTATTCTGATGATTGTTGTTTTAACATAACAATTAAACATGTAGAACCTATTGAATTTGTAAAAAATATTAAGACCAATATTATAAAAGAAATTGAAGATCTAAGTATTGAAATCAATAATCAAAAATCGAATTTATAAAAATTTTTGAATGTAAAAATTAGATCAGCAGAGTTTGGATATGGATTCATGAGTTTGTTAGGCTAAATTGAAATGGGTTTACTCACCATTAAATGTATTAAAGGTAACAATACCTTAACCTTATTTAATAAATGTTTTAATAAAAAGGAACGCAGACCTGTAGTAAAGCATACCGTTACCTACAAAAATAATGTTTAACCTGTAAAACAGGAAAGTATTTCACCGAGAAATTTAAGATATAATTATGATTTATAAAAAGGAATCATGAAGAAACACATTATAATTTTATTACATATTGTATTCTTGTATTGTATCTATTATACTACACATTGATTTTACATTATATTCTTAGTTTTAGAAGTACATAAATAAATAAATTAGAGGTGTGAGATGGGTCTTTGGTATTCGGATGGTCCTTGTGTTCACTGGTCATTCTGGTGTACATGGTCTAACCTGAAAGTAATTTAATTCAATTACTTTTCTTAAGGGGGGAGGTGTTAAGAGGATACGCTTAAAGATATTGAGGGCATATATTTATGTACATCAATACATATTATAAAATAGATCATGGTGTCAACGGCTAATGGAGACGTGTAGAAAATGCTTAATAAGCATTGCGTGAAGTCAAAATGGCTTTTGCTACACAAACTCAATCTCCATTCACCGAAGGAATTTATGCTTTTGTATAAATAAGAGATATTACGCTGTCTTGCAAGACACTTAAAACCATTATCGATTGTAAACATCCTACGATGAACAATCCCATGGTTAAACCATCATCGATTCTAAACATCCTACGATGAACAATTCCATGGTTGAACCATCATCGATTGTAAACATCCTACGATAACAATCCCATGGTTTCACGACCCCAATAATAATTGTGCTTACGTAAACAGTCCAGAGAATGATCATGTCGCACAAGTTACATATGAGACCACCACCGAAGAAGAGATCGACCGTTCAACACATGGCCCATCGAAACCATTGTTTATTAATAGACTGACATAAAAAGATGCATTCAGGGTACTCTACGGATGCGCACATGCTGAATCAGTAAAACCACCCAAGGAGACACATGGTCAGCAGATAAAGAAAAGGACGCACCCAAACGTAAGCAGACAAATGGGATGACATAAAGACAGGAGACCAAGTGGGCAGTCAAGAGTCAGGAGTCAGAGTGTTCAGTAGTTAGTCTAAGATAAACCATCAATTGTATTATATGAAAAAATAAAGTATTTTTTTTTAAAATAAAAAAATACCAAAAACTAAAATTGGCGCAGTCGGTAGGATGCTCTAAAAAGTTTTCAAAGTAAATGAAAAACCACTATAGACATCCAGTGAAACGAATCGTGATTTAAAACTTTTAGTGTAAATAAAAGACAAAATCGTGAAACAAGTTCAACCAGTGCTCAAAGAAAAATTAATCAATTATATTTTCCAATGCACACAATCTCGTAGAGAGAGTTGAACAACATTTTTTTTTTCTTTATAATACAAATTCGGTGATATTCAGTGGAAGGGCAGAAAAGTTTTGCAATCATTTCAAATCTGGACCGGAAGCGACGAACACGTCAAAGACTAAGCAACTTCATCTTGAGAGCAGGCATTGTCCTAGAGGAGGAACCAAAGACTATCCCAATGGAAGATCAGCAAGCTCAAATGATAGCCGAACAAAATCGACTACAACAAGAAATGGACCAAAATAGACGGGCACAGGAAATTCAAAGGAATTTCTTTACCACACCTAAGGAGATCCTCAGACAGGTAGACAACATTCGAGATTTCACCGGGAGGGAACATGAGCAGGACTTATTAACTTTCATCAACGATGTGGAGTATCTGATAGCATTTATACCAGAAGACACCAGAGACTTCATATACCGCAGAGTAATCAGCAAAATACGAGGGTCGGCGTTGGAAAAAATGCGAGGACTTGTAAACCCAACATGGACTGATATCAAAAAAAAATTAAAATCCGAATATGGAGTACGTGAAGGGTATGATTATTTATTCAATAGAATCTTAGAAATTAAAAACAATAAAAATATTCTTATCCTCTATAACGAACTACAAACATTATTAAATTTATTAAATAAGAAAGGTTGCTTTGAACCACATATTTTATATAATCCTGCATTTAATGAAAAAGTAGTGCTAGATAAATTTAAGAACTGTTTGGATCCACATATATCTAGTATCCTTCATGCTAGGAACATACATAATTTTAGTGAAGCATATCAATTGCTAATACAATTAAATTTGGTACCAGTCGAGAATATAACCTTAAATCCTATCCCTCATCCTACAGCGAATCCTTTTAGGACAAATCCACATAACCATTTTAATCGTAACAATCAAAACCATAATTTTAGGAGAAATTTCAGGGACTTAAGTTTCGAAAATAGTGCACAAATTAGACAGCACAACAACAATATATTAGGAAACCCAAGAAATAATTATAGGTTCGGGTTTAATCACGCAAATACTAATCAAAATAGACATAATAATCCAAGGCAAGTTAGGCAGAACCCAGAACCCATGGATATAAACAATATGAATCAGGAAGAAGTAAATTTTCTCATGCTAGGGAATCAGAAGTTTTACCCATAATAATAGTAAAAGTAAATGACGAAGACTTAAGGCTACTAGTAGATACTGGATCAACCACCAGCATCTTAGACGACAGAAAACTGATACATTATAAACGTAAAGTCACAAAAATCCCCATAACAATGAATACCCTGCATAGTAAAATAGAAATCAGACAGGAGATAATTACAGAATTACCTCTTGAATTCAATGAACCAGGTTCCACAATGTGCTGGAAACTGACCCCCATAAACAACAAAAAGTTTGGCGAAATTTTAGGTCAAAATATTTTGAAACCCATGAAAGCCGTTATAGACAACGGAAAAGAAATTATTGAAATAAATAATAATAGAATCCCATTCGCGAAAATTTCTCCAAATTTGGACACAAACGAAAAAAGTCCGTATCATTATGAAGAGATTCATCAAATGCATGCAAACCATTTGACTACCAAAAATCTCATCCCAAGTGATTTAAATTTAGAAGAAAAAAAAGAATTAGAAAATTTATTAAATCCAATTCTGGAACTTTCTTCCAAGAAGGACAAATATTGTCCGCAACCACGCAAACTGTACATCGTATCCGTACAGAAAACAATCACCCCACCTTTTCAAAAATTTATCGTTACCCCAAAGTACATGAGGAAGAGATAAAGAAACAAGTGAACGAGATGCTTGAACAAGGCATTATCAGAAAATCAGTTTCACCTTACAACTCCCCTGTCTGGGTCGTTCCAAAGAAAATGGATAACTCAGGTAAACAGAAATGGAGAATGGTGATCGATTATAGGAAATTAAATGAAAAGACTATCGAAGATAAACATCCCATACCTAATATAGATGATATATTAGACAAACTTGGGAGGGCTCAATACTTCACCACTTTGGACTTAGCTAAAGGTTTTCACCAAATTCACATGCATCGTGATGACGTCGAGAAAACAGCATTTTCTACACCTTTTTGACATTTTGAATATTTGAGAATGCCCTTTGGATTGAAAAATGCTCCAGCTAGTTTCCAAAGGATGATGAATGAGGTATTAGAAGGACTCATCGGAGTTATTTGTGTCGTATACCTAGACGACATACTAATATTTTCTACTTCTTTACACGAACATATGATCAATCTACGGAAAGTATTCGATCGTCTAAAGGAATTCAATTTGAAAGTTCAAATCGATAAATGTAATTTTCTGAGGAAAACTACAGACTTCTTAGGACATACTATTACTAACAAAGGAGTTATGCCCAACAAAAATAAAATTGAGGCTATTGAGAAAATAACCATACCTAAAACTCCAAAAGAAATAAAGTCATTTCTCGGTATAACCGGATACTATAGGAAATTCATCAAAGACTGTGCAAAAATAGCACAGCCTATAACAAGAAGACTAAAAAAAGATTCTAAGATCAACATAAACGACCAAGATTTTATCAAAGCATATGAAGATTTAAAGAATTCTCTGCAAAACGAACCCATTCTTCAATATCCTGACTACAACAAAACATTCGCCCTGACAACAGACGCTAGTAATTATGCGATAGGTGCGGTACTCTCTCAAGACGGACATCCAGTCACATATATATCGAGAACCCTCAACGAACATGAGAAAAATTACACAACAACGGAGAAGGAATTACTCGCCATTGTATGGTCATGTAAATATCTCAGACCATCGCTTTATGGAAAGCAGTTTATTATCAAAACTGATCATCAAGCACTTAAGTGGCTCCAAACAAAACATCTAGGTAAAGATATAAGCCCTAGGCTACAAAGATGGATCCTTCAGTTAGGCGAATACAGTATGAAAATTGAGTACTTAAAAGGTACTTCAAACACCGTCGCAGACTTTCTTAGTCGCCCAATAGGAGAAACCAATATGTTGGAGTCTGAAAAAGCAACGATCCATTCTCAACACGAAGAAGCAAATGATCATTTTCCCATAAAGGAGACTTGTATAAACATATATAATCAACAAATAATACTGACATTAGGAAATCAAGCGAAACTAAAGATGTTAAATAAAAAACGTAGAATATTCATAGGTATAGATTCTTTGAAACAGGAAGATCTAGAAGACAAATTAATACCTCTAATAGAAACCAAAGTAACGGGAATATATGTAAACCCTGTAGTAAGTGAAAGTGATTTTAACATACTACAACCAAAACTAATCAGATTATACGGAAATAAAATAAAATTTATTAAATGCATGTTCTACGCAAAAGACATGAATTCAGAGGAAGAAGCTGTCGAGCAAATAAAGTTATACCATAAAAACGAAACTTGCCACTCAGGTGTAGACGAAAACTACAATGGACTTAAAAACAAAATATATTATACAAATCTTAGGGAATTAATTAACTCAGTAATTAATGCTTGCAACATATGCAAGATGGCTAAATATGATAGACAACCTATCAAACCCAAGTACCAAGTGACAGAGACACCCAAAGATGTTAATGAGATAGTTCATATAGATGTATTCTTTATAGGGGGTGCAAAATTTATGACTTCAGTGGATAAGTTTTCTAAACTAGCAACAGGTACATACCTACCTAATGTATCTTACGATACTTTAGAAGAAACATTGCTATCCGTAATATCCACCAAAGGCAAGGTCAAGAAAATGGTATCAGACAACGAATTTAACATACCTAGAATAATAAATTTATACGAAAAATTAGGAATGGAATACCACTTTACAAAAGTAGGCTCACATACAGGAAACGCAGACATCGAGGTTTTACATAGAACCTTAGGAGATAAAATTCGAACTATATTATTAGAAGATAACAACAAAAAACCTACAATACACGAGATAACCATGTGTATGTACAAAGCCATATTATTCTATAACAAAAGTATTCATAGCACAACCAAGATGACCCCATACGACGCTCAATACACCACTTTTGACAAAGCCATATTCCAGGAGCGTATGTCTAAAAATAAAAATAACATAATAGATAAGATAAATGAACATAGAGAAGATTATGTCGAAACCCGAGAAGAGGGAATGGTAAAAAACCCATTAGCCTTAAGACATAAAACTCAAATGCGATTCAAATACGATGCACTTGAAAACAAACACCCAGAACAAATACAAAGACCCAAGAACAGTAAATTCCATAATAAAGAAAATATCCCGAAAACGAAGAGGCCTATGACTAGAGCAGAGAGAACTAGAAAATTAGTGAATAAACAGAAGGACGTTCAACAGCAAGCATGAAGTTTTTAATGCTCTTATCAGTTGTTTCAACTAGTGTGTACGCTAGAATAAACTTAGAAAATATAGACAGTGAAAACGGGTATACTTTGATAAACCTGGAGCCGGTAGGCATAGTTAACGAACACAATAATATTATCCATATCATAAATATAAAAGAAATAGAAGACATTTTAAATACAATAGAAACTAATATTCAAAGTGTAAACAATTATATACCAAAAAGTGTTTATCTCCAAATAAAAACTATCCGAAGTGAAATTCAAACCATCAGCGAACACAGACCCAAAAGAAGTCTAATAGACGTCGGAGGAGGAGTTCTGAAGTTTCTGTTTGGGACAATGGACAGCGAAGATCGAATCGAAATCGAGAATCAAATCAGAGTTATTACTGAAAATAATCACATGGGGATGACACAGTTGAACAAACAAATAAAAATCAATAACCAACTTCAGAATCAAATAAACAATATGAAAGCTAGACTCGAAAGAGAACATCAGGAAATATTCTGACTATAGAGGAAATATTAGAATTCGAGATAGGCTTTGAGAAAAGTAAAAATATAAAAATTAACTCAGCCCAGTATAATCACGACATAATTATATTTATAGTTCAAATTCCTAAAGAAATCATTTTCTTTCCTAAATCCTACATTTTACCTATCCCAAACAATTTAAATGAACAACTACAGATAAGAGAAACCATGTTAATTAGTAAAAACAATACATTTTATGAGTATGTGGAAAACAAAGAACTGAAACATCTAAAACAATATAAAGGATGCATATCACAAACTTGTAAAAAGATCAAATTTACTGAAAACAATATTGTAAAACAAATAGAAAAAGGCGTAATTGTAATTATAAAAAGTAATGAAAAAATAAATAACACATGTGATGAAAGAACATCAATAAAATTACAGGGAAATACCCTGATAAGTTTCGAAAATTGTAACATTGTAATAAATAACGAAATCTTTGAAAATTACAAACAGTTAAGAAGGCAACCCTTCAGCATTGATACTAATGTATTCCAAATTCCTCTTATAAATGCACCATTCGAATTATCCGATAAAGAAATCGAAAATATAGATAATTTAGAAGAAATTCACGAAATAGCATATAGTCACTCGAAAACAAATATTGTAATTAATACGAGTATTAGTACTACCATTATTATTGTAACTATTATATTATACACCTTATATAAAAAATATAGACGCTGTAGTTTGACCCAGGAGAAGCCAAACCTTAAGGAGGGGAGAGTTACATATGAGACCACCACCGAAGAAGAGATCGACCGTTCAACACATGGCCCATCGAAACCATTGCTTATTAATAGACTGACATAAAAAGATGCATTCAGGGTACTCTACGGATGCGCACATGCTGAATCAGTAAAACCACCCAAGGAGACACATGGTCAGCAGATAAAGAAAAGGACGCACCCAAACGTAAGCAGACAAATGGGATGACATAAAGACAGGAGACCAAGTGGGCAGTCAAGAGTCAGGAGTCAGAGTGTTCAGTAGTTAGTCTAAGATAAACCATCAATTGTATTATATGAAAAAATAAAGTATTTTTTTTAAAAATAAAAAAATACCAAAAACTAAAATTCACACGAGATATGATTTATACGTTGCCAATCTGTTGAATTCGCTATCTATTCTTCACCCTCATACCCTTTCTTGTGTGTAAGTGTGCACTAAGTGACTGTGTGCACGGTGAGGATTCATTCGTGTCGAGAACTCTTGTCAATCCCCATTTAGCAGTTCAACTGATCAGTCGTTTTATTTGAAGAGCATAATACGTACATTTTGGAAAGACAATTTAGTAGCGCGTATACTTTGGGTACAACTATGTAGCTGGCACGACACTGATACCAGTCAAAGAAGTAAAGTATCTAGGACTTCATCTAGATAGTAAACTCCTCTGGCGAAAACATTCAGAGGAGATATCCAGGAAGGCCACTCGCGCTCTCATGATATGTAGAAGCCTGGAGGGGAAGGCATGGGGATGCAGCCCAAGCATCCTGCGATGGATGTACATCGCAATTGTGAGAAAAATGATCACATGATGGAGCGGTAGCATGGGCGAAACGAACCAGTCTAGCCACAACAAGAGAGACACTCGGTAACGTACAAAGACTGGCGTGCCTGTGCATTACCGGAGCAATGCGTAGCTGCCCAACCGCGGCCATGGAGGTGTTATTGGAATTGACCCCTCTACACATCATGGTGATGAACGAGGCAGACAAACCAATCCTAAAGATGGTAAAGGAGGGAATTGGGAGAGGGAAATGCATCGGTTCGAAAGAACACGGTGACTTACTCAAAAAACTGGACAGAGTCTAGCCAAGAAACTCTACAAATATTAATGGATACCCACTTTCCGGAGTCTAGTGAAATCACTGGGTGTGAGATCAACTACACTCCTGTTCCGCCAGACACACAAACGGAAATACCAATGGAAAGCATTATAACAGAGCACAAAATTGCTTGGGCAGTCAAATCATTCAAGCCCTACAAATCGGCGGGACCAGATAATGTCATACCAGCAATGATACAACAGGCTCTTAGTGTAATACTGCCATGGCTAAAAGTCATTTTCAAAAGCTGTATAAGACTCTGCTACATACCGCAAAGCTGGAAAGAAGTTAAAGTGATATTCATTCCCAAAGCAGGGAGACATATACACTGCACAGCAAAAGATTATAGGCCGATAAGTCTCTCCTCTTTTCTCCTAAAGACACTGGAGAGAATAATCGACTTATACTCAAGGGACCTTCTAAACGAAAACAACCTATGCAGCACTCAACACGCCTACCTCAAAGGCAAGTCCGTTGAAACAGCCCTGCACGAAGTTATGTCAATAATAGAAAAAGGACTACACCACAAAGAATTCACCATGGCTGCATTTTTGGACATTGAGGGAGCTTTCAACAATGTTAAAACAGCGGCCATAAAAACAGCGCTCGAAGACTTGGGAGCGAATAAAGAAATAACGAACTGGGTTTACGAAATGCTCAACAGCAGAGTAATTAACTCAGAGATCGGTGAGAGTTACATAAGGAAAACAGTGACCAGGGGCAAACCACAGGGAGGCGTCTTATCTCCCCTCCTGTGGCTCATAGTGGTCAACAAAATCCTAACGACTCTAAAGGTCAAAAGAACGAAAATAGTAGCATACGCAGACGATATTGTAATTCTAATAAGTGGCAAGTATCTCCCCACTTTTAGTGAACTCATGGAATCTGCCCTAAAAGAACTATCCTCGTGGGCAAGACCGAAAGGCCTTGGAGTTAATCCAGTCAAAACCGAATGTGTTCTGTTCACTAGGAAAAGAAAAATCGAGAAATTCGATATGCCGAAGCTAAACGGAATTCGTCTGAAACTTTCCCCGGAGGCAAAGTATCTGGGCATCATCCTAGACTCTAAGCTTACTTGGAAACGTAACACAGAAGAAAGAGCAAAAAAAGCACTATGCGCCTTCTACGCATGCAAAAAGACCTTTGGCAAACGTTGGGGTATGCGCCCTTACATAACCCATTTGATGTACACAGCGATCATACGACCCATACTTACATACGGGTCAATTGTATGGTGGAAGGCAACAGAAAGGACTACCTATCTCCATAACCTCTCAAAGGTACAGAGATTAGCATGTATTGGTACAACGGGAGCAATGAGATCAACACCCCAAGCCGGGCTGGAAGTCATTTTAAACCTACCCCCGCTTAGTGAATATATTCGCAGCATGGCAGCCAAAGGAGCCCTCCGCCTCAAGGAGGCAAACATCTGGAGGCACAGCTCCTATGGACACGGCTCTATAATTCACAACTACTTGGGTATCGATCTATCTAGGAAAACGGACTACTTAATTCCCAAACGAAAATTTGAGAAAAACTACTCCACATACATACCCCAAAGAGAGAACTGGAACACGCACGTCAACGTGCAAGAAATCCACATACGGACGGGTCGAAAATGGATGTGGGGACAGGAGCGGGAGTTTTTTGCGAGCCCCTAGACATAAAGGACTCGTACAGACTTCCCAATGAATGCAGCGTCTTTCAAGCTGAGATTATCGCCATCGACAAGGCAGCAGAAACTATCTCCGCGAAGAATCTGGATCCTTCCACGATCACAATCTTCGTAGACAGTCAGGCGGCTATCAAAGCACTAGACAGCGAAACTATAAAGTCAAAAACAGTCAGAAACTGCCAAAAATCCCTCAACAAAATAGGCGAACGACACAGGATCACTCTCTGCTGGGTCCCCGGTCATAGCGACATTGTTGGGAATGAAAAGGCAGACGAGCTAGCAAGAATCGGGTCAGAACTTGACGCAATAGACGCCATTACGTCAATAGACATCCCAATTAGTGCAGCAAAAAGAAACATTGACCAAAAACTGTGGGAACAAATTAACACCACCTGGTCCCAAAGGCACGACTGTGTTATATCTCGCAGTCTATGGCCAAGAATTAACGAAAAAAGAACAAAAAGCATTCTGGAAATGAATAAGCTAGAAATACGTATCTTAACTGGCGTACTGACAGGCCACTGCACCATAGGTGTAATGGCAAGCAGGCTGGGCATCGGCTCACCAGACTACTGCAGGAGCTGTCAAGATATAGAAGAAACCGAGACCATCAAACACCTGCTCTGCGAATGTCCAAACCTTCAGACATCTCGACTTCGCTATCTGGGCAACAGATTCTTCGAAGACTTAGAGGACGTAGCGCAGGTACCACTGACGGACACTATCAGGTTTGTCAAGAACACAGGTTGGTTCCAATAGGCCAACCGGCAAGATTAACCTAAACTGAGTATGGTAAGTGTTTTATTGTAAATGTAGGTTTACCACATAAAACAATAAGGGACCACAATGGACCAATGGGCCCTCGTGCAAGCACAGCAGCCCTGCTGTGCACTTCCCTTCCAACCTAACCTAACCTACTCAAAAAACTCCCACTTCTTGGCATACCTAGGGACGACAGCATCAGGAAATTCAACTTCGAAAAGAACTTCCAGATAAAGCTCAGCAATAAGGAGAACTGGAGCAATGAATCCACAACTTATGGACTGAGCAACCACACAACAAAGTGGTACACGGACGGCTCGAGGACCGAGGAGGGAACTGGTGCAGGAGTGTTTGGGCCAGGAACTAAGTACTACGAATCCATGGGCAAATGTACCAGCATCTTTCAGGCAGAAATATGTGCCATAGACAGGTGCGTTTGAATCAACCTCGAGAAAAACTACATAAATTGCAACATAGCAATAATGTCTGACAGCCAAGCAGCCATAAAGGCTCTTGACGCCTACGTCATCAAGTCAAAACTCGTGTGGGAATGCCTACACTGACTGAATAGACTAGGCAAGAATAACAGAATTTCCATCTGCTGGGTACCTGGCCATGTTGGCATTACAGGCAATGAGGCAGCGAACTCTCTGGCAAGAAAAGGGGCAGAGGAACCCTTCAATTGACCTGAACCGTTCTGCGGGATAGGAGAACACACTCTACGCGAAGAGTTCAGGAGACTGGAGGAAGAAACAAGGGTCAAAACCTTTCTCAACCGCCAAGGTCTGAGGCAAGCAAAGAAACTCGTAGGAAATTACAACCAAAAGAGATTCAAAGCTTGTATCAGCCTTAACAAGAACAACCTTAGAATCCTAACAGGCCTACTCACGGGGCACTGCAGAGCACCTGAGGAAAATGGGGATATCAGAGGACGGGCTCTGCAGATTCTGCAGTGAGACCACCGAAACTCC
This sequence comes from Portevinia maculata, assembly GCA_949715645.1. NCBI lineage: Eukaryota > Metazoa > Arthropoda > Insecta > Diptera > Syrphidae > Portevinia > Portevinia maculata. The sequence goes on from OX454527.1 coordinate 100,742,397, forward strand.
AGACCACATACTGGAATCCTGTGGGGCACTAGCCTACAAAAGGATGAGATATTTGGGCAGGCACCAAATAACAGACAAGGACATACAAACCATGGACCCACAGCTCATTCTCAGATTCATCAAAGAAACTGGCCTGGACACTGTGCTCTAAGGAGTGTGACCTGCCAATGATAAATCAGAGCAATACCTCGACACGCTTCACAAAAGAAGTATCTAGAGTGGGGTCTGAAAGAGGTCATGAACCTTTCCGAGGCACAAGCAAGGGCACACAATAGACCAATAAGTCACAGTGTAACTAGATATTATTATTATTATTATTATGTAGCTACCTTTTCAGGACCACAGAAAATTATCTAAGAGATTTAAGGAGTAATTCAGCAGGACCATTGTCTGACAAAAAATGGCTTTTACTACAATTTTGTTGATCCTACCCAAGAAAATTACTTAAGATAATTTTTAGGAATTTTTTCAAGTATAAAAATATTATAAAAAAATAGTAAGAACTTTGAGAAAAATGCATTTTAAGTAAAAAAAACTTATTTTCATAATTTTATAGTACCCTGTGTGTGTGTAGTAGCTATACAGCGGGGGCGCTAAGGAAATTAGGATTAAAAGAAAAGGAGAGCTGCCGATGCACGTTGGTATTGAATGTTTGTAGGTTGACAAATAAATCGTGGAAGAGTATTCCATATTCGTGTTGTACGGCTGAGGTTCGAATACAGGCTCGATCGTGAACTGATGAGCATTCCTTGCATGGCAGATATTACGGTTGAAATGTTCAAGGGTGGAATGCAACTGGCTATTTCGTTTGAGCACTTATGGTTAAAATAACGATAAAATGACGAAAGACAGGAGACATTACGACGATGACTACGAGAGTCAATCAATCTCGCGATGTTTCGGTCGCCGATGAGTTTTATCGCGTTTTTTGATCCTGTCAAGTAGCTCCAAAAAAGTTATTGGTGCACCAGACCAGATAAGGGCGATGTACCTACTCGAGTTTCGGGCGGATAAACACCTTATAAGTTGTAGCCGGATCAGAAAGGGTGAAATATTTCTAACATCGCTTAAGGAAGCCTAGACATTACGCAGCGTTATTGGCGGCATCGAATATGTGGTCATTTCGACGGAGATTGTCATTAATACACATACCGAGAATGGAAAGTCTTCCGGTTTCGCGATGCAAGTGCATGGATAATGGCAGTGTGTGTCGGTTTTGCTTAAATTCCACACTATTGGTTATACCCCTGACTTATGCTCAGGAGATCATTTATAGAAGTAAGAGAGAATATGAGAATTTAGTTGTTGAGTTTCAAACTTAAAACCGTCCAAAAGAAATTGAATTGAACGGTCCCAAAGGTAATTTCTAATACAAGAATTTCATCGATTCCAAATGCACGCATTTCCGACAAGAGAGCTTGATGCCAAACTCTGTCAAATTTCTTTGAAATATCAAGCGCAACGATTTTTTTTTTATAAGAAAAGGGAAAAACAAATCCCAGAGCGCTCAGACTCGGTAACAGTCCATTGTACTACCAAGCACAAATCCTCTATCCAACGCTCAACGATATTACTTTCACCATCTTGGTGAAGGGATTGGTTCCTCTTTTCGTTTAGATATGTCATCAAATCACCAGTGGACTGCAGCAGGTCCGAAAACCATACTGCTGCTCATTAGCTGATGGTGGATTAGTGTTTCCATGACCTTTTTTGGTACAGGCCAAGTGGTTTGGTTCCATGGTGTATTCTATGCGCTCGAGTACAGGGGGATATAAAGCACAATCTGGGAGCGTTGAGCTAGCTGCAAAGTGAGCAGCAATCAGATTGGCCTTATCTAGAGAGCTAACAGCTGGAATATCATTGTAAATGAGTGTCGGGATAGATGATGAGCCCGAATTCGTAATGTTTTTAACAAACGACCAATAGTTTTTACTACCCGTGGGACTTTGTAGTATTGTTTGCCTCAGCTTTTGGTCGTAGGAGAATTTGACACGATTAATGCGGCCTTCGAATTTTCATATAAAAAAAAATTCAGTAGCATCACAACAACGCGTTTAAAAAGTGCCCTTAGCACGCTCAATGATTTTTTGATGTTGATGGTTCGGTGAAAAATTCTCTGTAGGTATCAAACAAAGAATTCGAGCTTCCAGCATCAAAGAGTGAAAAATGGGATGAGGTAGTTTAGTCGCTATTATAATATCTTCACTTTCAAAAGGAACTATAAAATAAAGAAATATGGACTGAATTAAGTTAATATTTTTACCTATCTCGATTGCAACTGCTTCCATTTCTGCTTTGAGTTTTTTTTAGTCGTCATTTTCTGACAGGACTAATGGTAAACTATTCCCATTAAATTCAATTCACAGTTTCGTTGATCTGGACTGTTTTATATTCATCGTGCGATCTTAATGAAACATGGGTCATAATAAAATACGGCTATTAGGTGTAAATTAGTTGGCTTGCAAGCCCAAAGTCACAGACGCAATTTAACTTTTGTCATGTTTTTGCGCTATATTATTAATATACTCATATTATTTTGCCAGAATTAATTAACCTTTTATATATATGTAGTACATGCTCTGCAAAGGTCTCTACGAATAATATGCTTATTTTCACAGAACAGCAAAGACCCAATTTAAGTAACTATGATCAATTACAAGC